>JAUMJJ010000004.1:0-1228613 GCA_033556795.1 Tapera naevia | reverse complement strand
CATGAAACAATAATTCCACGAAGTAGCAAGTTACAAGATCTCAAGAGGCAAATGGAGGAAGCTACGAATGCTCTACATCACAGAATGGAACAATCATTGTCGACATTTGCATCACATGCGAGGACTGAAAGATCTGTCCAGGAACTGGCTGAAAGTACTACAAAGCTTTCAGCATCACCTTTTGGTGGTATAGGTAAAGGGTTATGTCCATCACCCGTATGCAGACAGTTCTGTGATTCTGCAAAATCTGGTAGGTAGTCAGGTGTAATCCGAGATGCCATATTAGAGGAAGATTGGCATCCAGCAGGTAACCTAACTTTTCCTGTATTATTTAATCAACATGGTAATAGTTATGAGCAGCATGATTTGGAAAATTTTACAACAAGTTAAAAAGACTGTGCAGGAGAATGGGATTAAGTCTGAAGCCATTAGGGCTAAGTTAGATTGCATTTTTACAGCAGATGTTAATTTGCCATATGATTGTCAAAATTTAGCTAAATTGTTATCTCCTTAAAAGGGGCCACAACAGGAGAAATTGTTCAGCTAAAAATAAGAGACATAAGGGCTTTAAGGTTAAGGGACATGCTGTGTTTCAAAACAACCTTAAACTCACCTCTAGGGTATAAGAGAATGTAGTATAGTAGTAGAGTTATATAACTGTAAGGAACGAACATTAAGACAACCAATCAATAAGAGCCATGTGAACAGAGTAGCAGTATCATGTTATAGAGGTAAAGTAGAGAAAATTTTTGCAAACATGGGAATTAAGCATGTAACAGGTATTCCGCATTTTTCCACAGTTCAAGTGATTGTGGAATGAGCATATAGAACTATTAAAGAATACCTTGCAAAGCAGAAAGATGTAACAGAATTAGATCCGCAGATAAGGTTAAGTAAAGTGCTTTTTACACTTAATTGCTTAATTATCTTAGTTTGGTAGCAGGTTTAGAGCAAGCATCTGTAGTAATTCATAATAGTGGTGTGAAAATGTAAGCTACACCTGAAATACAATTGTGTTATAAGAACCCTAAGACAGAATTATGGGAAGGACTGAGCCTGTTGCTATTTACTGGTTGTGGTTATAGTTGTGTTTCCACAGATCAAGGTCCCTTATGGATTCCCAGTAAATGGACACGCCCAGCAGTCGGGTCAGTCAACCGAACACATGAGAGCGACGGCAAAGAGTAATAAGCATTCTACTTTAACAATTTCAAACAGAAATTAACACATCAAGCAAGAGGTTTCGCCCACGATATGTAATTGTGAACATACTTGACTGACAAGGACTGAGGGGAGCTTGAGAATTGAATTCTGTTATAGCTATTAATTGTGATTGCAATTGTGTATATTGTAACTGTGCTTTGAATCTTTTATTAGAGTATGGAGTTTGTGCCAATAGGTTGATAAGAAATAGTCACGTAGCAGCAACTGAAGGTAGTCTTTGTACTGCACATTTTCACCAGAATTTTGAGGATTTTTATATAGCAGCAGGTATCACATATAATCAGCTACATTTTTATCATTTTGCATCAGGAAGTGGTTTTCGCCAAGCTCAAGCAATTTGGTACTTAAAACTTGCCATCCAGCAAGTTAAACAACCCAAGAAGTCAAGATTGATTGCTTTACAATGTGGACCCAATTGACTCAAATTAAAGGAAACAGATGATGTTCTTGGAAATTGATTCTCAATTTGGTATTACAGGCTGGCTAAGAACACTCCTGATCAAAGGTATGTGTTGTTTAAATCTGTCTGATCACTCAACATCAATACACAAACAAATAACAGAAATGCAAACACACTTAAAAGACTTTA
Organism: Tapera naevia; assembly: GCA_033556795.1. Classification (NCBI taxonomy): domain Eukaryota; kingdom Metazoa; phylum Chordata; class Aves; order Cuculiformes; family Neomorphidae; genus Tapera; species Tapera naevia. The sequence continues at coordinate 1,226,800 of JAUMJJ010000004.1, read as the reverse complement.
GCTTACAGACCCATTATGAGAATGATTGGCCAATATTGGATTTGGACCCTGGGTATCAGAATTGTTGAAACAAGGACTAGTCATATTAATTATAAATTTTGTCACCTTACTGATTCTCCCTTGTATATTTAAATGTTTGCAGAATAAACTTGAAAAACCTAGTGCAAAATATGTTACAAAGCCACATTGCCTTAAATAAAGAAAACGGGGGAATTGTGGAGAGACTTACTGAAACCTGGCTCACTGAAAGCAGATATGAGCCTGACAAAAGCAAGCTGTTTAGGCCTTGAGTGGGAAAATACTGAGCTAAGTGAGAAAATACTGACCAGCAAGGTCAGTGGGCCCTTGTTGTGCAGTGAAGCTTAGGCAAGGGAGATAACAGGATGTCTCCCACGGGACCAGATGGATTTCTAAAACTACAGGAATGTATGTGACGCTTATGCAGTGATAAAGTCTGTAACCAATAAGGAGCTAAAGTTTTGCAATATGTATAACCTAATTATCGTACGACCAATAATGAGCCTGAGCTTTGCAATATGTATAACCTAATTATCGTGGCTATAAAAGTGATTGTAACACGACCAATAAACGAGTTCCACTGATGAACCATCCGGTGTCGGTGACTCCCTCCGTCTTCAACACCCCCCTCTCTCTGTTTGCCTTCATCTCTCTCTCTCTCTGCTTGTACTGTTTTTTCCTGAGATAAAGTTAGTTTTCTTCATATTTGCTTGTATTCACTTTCATAGTTGCTAGGTTTTGGACTTGTGTTGATAACACAGGGATGTTTTGGTTATTGCTGATAAGGGTTTACGCAGGATCAAGGCATTTTCTGTTCCTTGCACTGTCCTGCCAGCGAGTAGGCTTGGGGTGCACAAGAAGTTGGGTGGGGACACAGCTGGGACAGCTGCCCCCCCTCAACTGACCAAAGGGATATTCCATACCATATGATGACATGCTCAGCAATAAAAGCTGCAAGGAGGAAGGGAGGGACAGGGCTTTCGGAATTATGGCATTATTCTTCCCAAGCAGCTGTTACATATGATGAAGCCCTGCTTTCCTAGAGATGGTTAAACACCTGCCTGCCAATGGAAGTAGTGAATTAATTCCTTATCTTACTTTGCCAGTTAAGCTGTCTTTATCTCAACCCACAGGTTGTCTCACTTTTACCCTTTTAATTCTCTTCCCCATATCACTGTGGGAGGAGTTAGTGAGGATCTGTGTATGGGGCTTAGTTGCTGGCCAGGGTTAAACCACGACACTTCTCCATCTATCTTGCTCCATCTTTCTGCTCTGCCCCTCTCTCCACCCCCATCTCTCACTTTCCCTTCATCTCTCTTTTCTTCCATCTGTGTCTTACTTCATATCTCTTTTGTGTGTCCCTCTTTCTCTCCATCTTTCTCTTCCTCAGTGTCTTCCTCTCTCCCTCTATATCTCTCACTCTCTCCTGCCATTTCTCTTTCACTTCAGCTCCCTCTCTCCATTGCTTTTTCCCTCTATCTCCCCCGCTGTACTCTCCCCCACCATCTCTCTCCATGTCTGTATCTTTCTCCATCTTTTTCCCCTCCCTATGTTTCTCTCCCACTTTCTCTTGAACTGTTCCTCTCTCTCTCCATCTCTGTCTCTCTCCCTCTCCACCTTGCTCCCTCTTCCTCAGTCTCTCCATCTCCATTTCTTACTCTCCCGTTGCTTACTTTTTCTTGCTTTGTTTCTCTCTTCCTCATCTCTCTCCTGTCTCTCTCTCGCAATCTCCCTCTCTGTCCCTCCATTGCTTATCTTTCTCCATCTCTTTCCTATCCCATGCCTCTCCTCTTCCTCCATCCCTCTCATTATATCCCTCCATCTCCCTCTCTACTCCCTTCAGTCTCTCCCTCTGTCTCTCTCCCATCCCCTCAATCTCCCTACTAGCTTGTGCGTGCTCTCTCTCCCCCCCTTCCCTGCCAGCCCATTGCCACAGCCAACTCCTGTCTCTCACTGCCTGCCATCCCTTTCCACCATATTTCTCGCACTCTGCCTCCCTCTCTTGTCCTCATCTCTCCTTCTATTCCTCTTCTCACTTTCTCATGCTCCATTAGGGGTGTCTATTACCTGGGTTAAGGAGTTATCCTCCATGCACTCTAGGAGTCCCCTAGATTGTCTACAGTTTGCCGTGCTACTTTTCCAGCAGATGTCGCAGTGGTTGAAGTCTCCCAGTAGGACGAGAGCTTGCAAGTGTGAAACCTCCTGTAGCTGGAGGAAGAAGGCTTCATCAGTAGACTCCCCTTGATCAGGCAGCCTTCAGTAGACACCAACCACAAGGTTCCCTTTGTTACCTCTTTGACCTGTTCTTGGCTCTTCTTCAGGGACAGCTCTTCACACTCTCTCCATTTCATTATATAGAGGGCAATGCCTTCGCCCCTCCTTTCTGACCTGTCCCTTCTGAACAGCCTGTAGCCATCGATAGCCACACTAAAGTCATGGGATTCATCCCACCAGGTTGTTTCAGTAACAGCAATCAGATCATAGCTTTCTAGCAGCAGAGTAGCTTCCAACTCCTCCTGTTTCTTGACCAAACTGTGTGCATTTGTGTACAGGCCCTTCAAACTGGGCTGTTGGCCAAGTCACCTTCTTAGTGAGAATACCCCTTATTTCCCTTACGGTGTTCCATAGAAGTTTCCTTTTTGGCTCCTACTACCTCAGGAGCTCCCCCTCAGTGCCACAAGACTCCAACTGTGCTGCAGCATCCCCAGCATGCCCCAGGGAACAGGTGGAGGGCCCATACTAGCACCCCGTGTCTCTAACCATAGTCTGTCCTCCCAACAACTTGTCACAGGCAAGCCTGATGTTATCCCACTTCCCCTTCACATCTAGTTTAAAGCCCTCTCAATGAGCCCTGCAAGCTCCTGAGCAAAGACTCTCCTTCCCCTTTGAGAAAGGTGGCTCCCATTTGATGCCTGTAAGCCTGGTGCTGTGTAGCCCATCTCACTGTCAAAAAGCCCAAAGTTGTTAAGGTGACACCAACCACGGAGCCATGTGTTAATAGACTGAATCCATCTGTTCCTTCCAGTGTCACTGCCCACAACTGGAAGGAGGGAGGAAAAAATGACCTGGGCCCCAGATTCCTTCACTAGCTGTCCCAAGGCCCTGAAGTCTTTTTTGATCACCCTTGGGCTACGTACTGCAGCTTCGACACCTCCCACGTGGAAGAGCAGTAACGGGTAGTAGTCTGAGTGCTGTACCAGACTGGGGAGTTTCCTAGTGACATCCCTAACCCGGGCTCCTGGGAGGCAGCAGACTTCCCTATGAGTAAGGTCTGCTCGACATATTGGCCCCTCTGTTCTCCTCAGCAGGGAGTCTCCTATAACTATGACCCGCCTTTTCTTCCTAGTGGAGGTTGTAGCAATATGGGGGAGGGGGATCGTTTTGGTCTTGGCCCTTCCTCTGGTGTAGACGGATCGGCACCCACATTGTCCACTGATTGGTCCTCCACAGCTCACAGCTAGAGCCTTGTAGCTATTGTGCAGAGGCACCTGGGTTGGCGTGGGCAAAGGAGGGGGTTTGCTTGCCGCCCTGTTTGTGGACTTGCTTCCACTCGCTGCTTCCCTTTAAGTTCCTGCCTACTTCCTGATGGGGGGAAAATGTTGAATCCGTTTGATCAGGGGCTTTTTCCAGTGGCTGTCTCTGTTCATGTTTCAGAGATGTCAGGGTGTGGTTCCACCAGTCTAGCTCTTGCTCAGACTCCCTGACGCTCCTTAGCCAATCCTACTTCCTCTCGCAGCTCTGCCACCAGGCTGAGGAGATATTCCACCTGATCACACCTTACACAGCTGTTGCCTCTGCTGCCCTCTGTTTCCAGGGCAAGCTGGCAGCACTCTCTGCAGCCAGAGACCTGGACGGCTGCGTGTTTTCCTGGGAGCTCAGTCTGGGCTGGCGCATCCCTTCTGGCAGGTGCAGAGGATGCAGCCTCCTGCCGGGTGGATACCGTGGCTGGGCTCCCTTTCACCGACTGAATTTACCTCCTGAGCTCAGAGAGAGACTGCACCCTCCCTGCTCTCCCTGCCTGCGCGAGCTGCCTCGCCAACTGCCTCGCCACGCTCTTCTGAGGCGCCACGTCCTGTTTGCCCACTCCTGTTTACAGTGCTCCTGTCGCTGGTGCTCCCTAGGGGGGCTCTTGTATGGCAGGAGGTTTGGCACCGTCACACTTCACTCTGTCTCTAATGAGCCAGCGCGGTGTCAGAGCTCAGCAGGAGCTCACGTTTCACTTGCACCGGGGGTGGTGTGGTGTGTGTGGCTGGGGCACTCTCTCTCGCTGGGCTTTTAAAACGCCTTTGTAGTTCTGGACGCGGTTTTGTTGCTTTCAGGAAGGGTCCCCTGGCGTGATCATCCGCTCCAGAGCCCTTATCCTTGGCGACTACGCTGAAATATATATAGAGAGATTGATATTTATGTATACTGTAAAGGTCCAACTCAAAGACACTCAGAAGATACTGTATCATAACACAAAGGTTATGCTAAAGGATCCAGGATCCCAAGCAAGCCAAATGCTGCACAAAATTGACTATTTGGTAACAGACAAGAAAGAATATAAGGCTGAGAAAGCATTCAAGTTTGTATTCTATTTCTGTTAAATTCACGCTCCAGATTAAAAAAAAAAAAGACAAATTTTTTTTTTCCAGATACTTTCAAACTTTATAGCCTAGAACTGTCACAAATCTGAATCAATTGCTACAGGTTATTCATATAAGTAGAATCACAGAATGCTAGGTTGGAAGGGACCTCAATGATCATCTGGTCCATCTTTTTCAGATGATCTATTGTTTAAATGTGATGGCCCAGCACCCTGTCAAGCCAAGCCTTAGAAGTGTCCAGTGCAGAGGAATCTACCACTTCCCTGGGGAGATTATTCCAATGTTTGACTGTTGTCATGGTGAAAAATTTTCTTCTGGAAATCAATCGTAATCTCCCCAGAAACAATTTATACCCATTACCCCTCGTCTTTTCGATGTGACTCCTTGCAAAAAGAGAGTCTCCATCCTCTTGGTAGACACCCTTTATGTACTGATCCATGGTAATAAGGTCTCCCCTAAGCCTCCTCTCAAGGTTGAACAAACCCAGTTCTCTCAGCCTTACTTTGTATGGTAGCTTTCCCAGTCTTCTGATCATCTTAGTGGCCCTTCTCTGGACCCTCTCCAGCCTGTCCGCATCTTTTTTTGTATATCAGGGACCAAAACTGGATGCAGCACTCAGGGTATGGCCTGACAAGCGCTGAGTAGAGCGGGATAATGACTTCTTTACCTGTGCTGGTGATGCCCTTGCTGATGCAACCAGTTCCTCACCTACCACACAGACCACTTGTCTAGGTCGTAGCGCATCAGTTTCTCCAGGAGGAGGCTGTGAGGAACTGTGTCAAAAGCCTTGGAGAAGTCCAGATAGACAATGTCCACTGCTTGCCCCACATCAACCAATTGGGTCACTTTGTTGTAGAAGGCAATCAGGTTTGTTAAGCACGATCTGCCCTCAGTGAATTCCTTTGTGACAGTCTCCAGGAGTATTCGCTCCATAACCTTTCCAGGGACTGAAATGAAGCTGATGGGTCTATAATTGTCCAGGTCCTCCTTGGAGCCTTTCTTGTGCATGAGGGTGACATTAGCCTTCCAGTCTTCGGGGACGTCCACAGATCTCTATGGCTTCTCAAAGATTATGGAGAGTGACCTCGCAACAACATCAGCCAGCTCCCTCAGCAACCTCGGGTGGATGGCGGCTGGGCCCATTGATTTGTATGAGTCAAGCTCCTGTAATAGTTCACACACCAACTCTTCATTCACTGATGATGTGTAGAGATGTGGTTAAGCAAGCAAGGACACGTAGGCAGTACACAAGAATTGTTGAAACAGCAAACGAGAGCATAGATCAGGACGTGCAGACAGTGAACAGTAAACAAGAACATCACAACTGTTGAAGGTGAGAAAGCACTGTCCTTGATCTTAAGAAGCCGGAACTTGTGTTTTGAAAGAATGTGAGGAACACGTGTCTGGTTGAGGATAATGAGAAAAACAAGGTGGGGTTAACACTTAACCAAAGAACCAATGTAATCTCTGTTTGTGGAATATGTATGACCTCAATTACTATGTGCATAAATACTCCTGTGTCAGGACAATAAACGAAGTCTGCTCATCTAGCATCTAGGTGTCGTTCTTCCGTCCTCTTCAATGATGGGCCTGTGTCTGCATCAACCTGGATGTTTGTTCCCATGACCTGGAGCCCAACAGCACTGGTAAAGGCAGGGGTGAAGAAGGTATTGAGGACCTCTGCCTTTTCAGCACTGTTGGTGACTAGTTCACCTCTCCTGTTTAAGAGCGGACCAATATTCTCCTCCTGTTTCTGCTTGTTGTTAACATAACTGAAGAACCCTTTCTTGAATTTTTTGACATCTCTGGCCAATTGCAGTTCAAGCTGAGCTTTTGCTTTATTAACTGCATCTCTGCATACCCTGCTAATGCCTTTGTAATTTTCAGGGGGTAATGTTCCACTTTTCCATCTCTGGTACATTTCCCTACTGGTTCTGAGCAGACCCAGAAGCTCACAGTTAAGTCAAGGGGGTCTCTTACTCCGCCTACTTCCCTTGCCTTCAGAGGGGATAAACCGTTTTTGTGTATCTGGGAGTGTTCTTGAAAAACTCCCAGCACTCACTAGCTCCTTTATCCTCCATGGAAGCTTCCCTCCATGGATCCCTTCCAACCAAGCCCTGAACAAGCTGGTTTGCTCTTCTAAAATCTAAAACCCTGCTCTTGGAACTGATCTTCAGTGTGCTCAGCAGTATTTCAAACTCCACAATATTGTGATCACTGCAGCCAAGGCTATCACTAATTAAGAGATTACAAAGCAGGTCTTCTTGGTTTGTGAGTAGCAAGTCCAGCAGTGCCCTGGTTGGCACATTTTACATTTGTATGAGGAAGGAGTCCTCTATGCATTCCAGGAACTTAATGGATGACATGTGAACTGCTGTGTTGTTCTTCCAGCAAATGTCTGAGTAGTTAAAGTCACCCATAAGAAAAAGGTTTTGTTGACCCAAAGCTTGCTTAAGTGACTCAAGCATTGCTTCATTGGCCTTGTTATCTTGGTTTGGGGGTCGGTAGCAGATGCTTGTAAGGTCTCCCTTGGAGATGACCCCCTCTGATTTTGACCCAGAGGCATTCGATAGGACTTCCACAAATATCATAGTTGACTTCCATACATTCAAGGTTCTTCTTGATATTGAGAGCGATTCTTCCACCTCTTCTTCCTTGCCTGTCTTTACAAAACAACCTATAGCAATCCATCACAATCCTCCAGTCATGTGAGTTGTATCGGGGATGGAGAATTACTTGATATTTGATGGCAGTCGGTGGTCACGTAGCTCATATTAAACCATGAGAAAGGATTTGATAGGGGGCTGGGTGTTAGAAACAGTAAAAGATTAAGAAGTTTTAAGAATGCCAATAGGTGAATAATGACCATACTGAGGAATGTTGCAGTCCGCTGCCTCATTTTCAGACTGAGTGGAAAGGCACTTTTCCTGCAGTCATGGTCCGCTGACTCAGGGGACCAGGCAGCCCAAGGTTGATCAGTATCATTAATGAAGACTGAGGCAAAAAAAAAAGCATTGAATGCCTCTGCTTCTTCTTCACCCCTATTTGTCAGGTGACCATCTTCAACAAGTATTGGTCCAATATTTTCCTTGGATCTCCTCTTGCTAATTACCTCCTCTTGCTAATTACCTCCTCTTACCTTTCTGTGAAGCCTGACCTCGCTTCCAGAGATCATACCATTTCATTTTCCTCCTGGGTTCCAAGAGAGGTTCCCTGTTCAGACAAGCTGATCTTTTGTCCTACCTGCTTGACTCACAACACCATGGGATTGCCTGCTCCTGTGCTTCTCAAAGGTGGTTCTTAAAGACTGAACAGCTCTCATGGATCCCTAAGCCCTCAAAAGCAGATTCCCAGGGGCACTGCTAAGTATCTCCCTGAATAGCTTAAAGTCTGCTCTCTTGAAATCCAGGGTAGCAACTCTGCTGACCTTTGTTCTCATTACACTGAAAATTTTAAACTCAATCATACCTACCATCACATCTCCCACAAGTTCTTCTCTATTCACAAACAACAAGCCTAAGGAGGGCATCTTTCCTAGTTGGCTCACTGAGTACCTGTGACAAGAAGTTATCTTCCACAAACTTCAAGACCTGCTTGTCACGATAGTATGGCATTCCCACTTGATGCCCGGGAATTTGCAATCTCCCATAAGGACCGGGGCTACCGATGCAGAAATTTCTCCTAATTGCCTATAGAATAATTCATCAGTGCTCACATCCTGGCTGGGCAACCAGTAGCAGATACCCACTATGACAGTTGCTTTGTTTTCCATTCCCCTAATTTTCACCCAGATTCTCTCAACCACGTCATCCCCAACCTCTCCCTTATGTACAGTGCAACACCTCCACCTCGCTTGCCTTACCTGTCCGTCCTGAACAGCCTGTAGCCCTCCATCCTAGCATTCCAATCATGGGACTCATTCCACCAAGTCTCACTAATACAGCTGACATCATAGCTCTGGGAAAAGACCAACACTTCCAGTTCATCCTGATTGTTTCTCATACTGCATGTGCTGGTGTACAAGCATTTCAGGTGTGCTCCTGAGCCCTCAGTGCTCCCTGGAGCAGCAAAAAAACATTCCCATTAGCATTGTCACCCTCAGACAATGCCATGCCAACCTTTGGCTTACCAATAGGGGAGCTGAAGGTATCCCCTTCCCCCACTGATTCTAGTTTAAAGTCCTCTCAATCAGTCCTGCCAGCTTATGAGCAAAGAAGTGTTTCCCCCATCAGGACAGATGGATCCTGTCAGGCCCCAGCATAACCTGTGACTCAAAGGATCTTACATGGTTATAAAAACCAACGTTCTGGTGGAGGCACCAGACCTGGAACTAGGTATTGATGTCTTGGGCTCACCTATTTCTTCTAAAGTCTCTCTCCCCATTACTGGGAGGACTGAGGAAAACACTACCTGTGCTCCTGAATCTTTTTGCGTTCTTCCCAGGGCCCTGAAATCTCTTTTTATCAACCTTGGAATTCTTGTTGTGACATCATTTGTACCCACATGGAAGAGCAGGAACAGCTGATAGTCCAAAGGTCATATTAAGCTTGTCAGTCATCTGACGACATCCCTGAGTCGGGTCCCAAGGATGCAGCAAACTTGATTGATTTGATCTTGGTGAGAGTTTTTGCATAGGTTCCTCCACATCTATCTCATCACGTGCTTTTTCTACCATATGCAGAGCCTCTCACGCATTCTGTGAAGGTAGCTGAGAGGGTAAGGAGGAGTAACTCTTACAGCTCCATGCAGTAACTTGCTTCCACTCCACCCTATCCCTTGTAATGCTGCCTTCTTCCTGGCATAAACCAGAACCTCCACTCCCCACTAGATTTTTGCACTGGCCATATAGGACCATTAAAGTGTAGCAAGTCTTGCTGATCACTCCTTGTCTCTTCAGTTGGTGGATCAGCTTATGTATGGGGATCAGGGAGTCTTGGTGTGATATTGCCGTCAGCACACCGTTGTAGTAGCAATGGCTACCTGACACTCAGAAGCCCTGCAATAGAAGGGTCCTCTGAAAGACCAGGTGTCGTGTTTTGAGTTAAGATACAAAGGGGAAAAGAGAGCCTGATTAACCCTTTTCCCAACAATCTTACAAGAACAGAAATAAACTACTCAGGTTGCCAGAGTACAGTAAATCTGAGCAATCACACGAGGGCAATTAATCTTGTCCAGCTTGCTCTTCACCATTTCACTTAGATTATTATCAGCAATCTTGCAAAAACAATCAATCTTGTCCTGCTTGATGAGTTTAAATGAGAAACTCCCTTTAAATCCTCCTTAACAGTTAGTATGTTTCCTGAGACTTGTGTATGTACAAACAAGTTGATTTTATTAATAATAATTGATTATAACAATTCGTGACTAAATAAGGGTTCGGTGGTGGCTGGGGATAAGGTACTGTTTGTGAAAATACATTGAAAGTCAAGCACTCAAGCACAGATAGGAGCGATATGCAGGAAAGAAATATGTAGTTAAGGTCAAAGTTCAGAGACATACTAGTAATTAGCTTGATGTTAAGATATATATTTAGCGTGCATAACGCAAAGGTCTTACCCTGACGATGTTCCAATTTTTTTGAGGGGGGGAGAAGAGGAAGATGGGGTCCAGCCTGTCGGCTGATTCCAAAAATTTTTATGACATTTTCCCCTCACCACTTTCCCTTTTGTTTACATTTTTTATAGTAAGTGGCATCTTTGGGGCGGAGGTTTAAGTGGAGCTTGAGTGACTGAAGTCATTATGTCAAACCCTGCAGACTGGTGGAGTAGGAGTGGGTATGGAAGTATTTTGCCTCAGAGGCGGGGAGGAGGTAGGTAGACTTCAGTGTAGAAGTTTATTTTAGTATTATAATGATATAATGAGTACAGGTCAGCTGGAGGGCTGGATTTTCAGAGCAGCAGCTGAAATTCATCTTCTTGGAAAATAACTGGGCAGTTGTACCAGGCTCCTTGCTGATCCTTGCTGATGATCCCCCAGTTCTGCAGCTGGGGGGCTTGATGCGAGAGGAAGAGATGGTGCAGGATTCTTTTTGGATCTCAGTAAGAAAGGCTCAACAACAAAGGGCTTAGTAAAATAGCTGTTTCAATATGATAAAATAAAAAGAGAGATATAGATAGTGAGTAAATCTTACATCTGTTCACATGCTGGGCACCCAGTTTTTGTGCTGCATCAGACAGACCCTAGATGGATTTCTCTTTTTCTCTTTCTCTGCCCTCATTTTTCACTGCCTCTTTATCCATCTCTCTCTCTCTCTCCATCTTGGTCTGTTTCTCTCAATCAATTGTCCAGTGGTATAGTAGTCTGGCAATCAAATCCTAGAGATTGCCCACTCTGGACATCCAATCGGTGCATCTCACCGGGCCCACTTATGTGGAATGGAGAAATTAAAAACTCGATTAAGGCATAGGGAAGGGATGCCCACTGCACACTTTAGTCCATCATGGTGTGTGAATGCTAGATATGAGTAAAATTTTCCATCGGAGCATCCCCAAGCTAGTCCAAAGGGAGTGGGATACTTACTGGTATCACATTCATATTGGTTCGCCCAATTGAATAGGGTGTTTGCCAGTTTTGTGTAGGGGAATCCCTCTGAGGGGAAAATGCGTGTGGGGAGCCCCATATCGGTTATCGTGAGCCATAGCTGTCATGTTGCAGGTGGTGTCATTGTTTTGCCATCCTTCTGACGGGTACCCCAGATGCACATATCTCTAATTAAAGTTCTTAAGGTGTTAATAAACCAGGTTTCAGGAGGTTCTCCTGGCCCATCTTCACAGGTAATAACATTAGAGCAGTTGAAAAGAGGACTATCAGGTCCATGGTGAGGGAGTGAAATGTCAATGCGATGGTGTTTTCTACCCTGTCACGACCAGATGAATGATAATTTGTTCAAGTCTCTCCCAGCCTGATTCTGTTGTTTCAGAAGGGAAATGCACCAGGAAGGATTCCACGGCACAATGTACTTAGCTTCATAATAGACTGGCACATGGAACAGGTCAAATGTGGAGTCCCAAGGAAAAGCTTCATAGGTATTGTTCTTTTCCCAGGAGTACAGTTTTATGGGACAGACCCTAGATGGAATTCTCTTTCTCTTTTTTTCTCTCTCTGCCCTCATTTCTCATTCCCTCTTTATCCATCTCTCTCTCCATCTTGGTCTGTCTCTCCTCATCTCCCTTTCTCTCCTCTTCCATCTCTCTCTCCATCACTCTCCATTCCCCGTCTCACTCTCCCCCCCCACCTTTCTCCCCACATTGTTCTCTCTCCAGCTGTCTCCCTCTGTCTCTCTCTACTTCCATCTCCCCATCACGTCTCCCTGTCTCTCTCTGTCTCTCTCTCTGACTCCATCACTCTCTCCTCCTATGCCCCCTTCTCCCTCCATCTCTCACCTCCCCTCCATCTCTCTTCCCATCTGGCTCTACCTCCCTCCCTCTGTCTCTCTCCTCATCTGTCTGTCCATCCCTCTACTATTTTTTCTACTCCCTTCCTCTGTTCTTCAGTCTCAGTCTCTCTCTCTCTCTCCCCCTCCATGTCCTCTTCCGTGTCTCTCTTCTTCCATCTCCCTCTCTCCTCCCTTCCTCTTTCTCCCTCAGTCTCCCTCTCTTTCTTTCTCCTTCCCTCCCCTTCTTGTTCTCTCACTCTCTCTCCCCCCATCTGTCTCTCCATCCATATCTCTCCCCATCTGTCTTCCTCCCTTCTCTCTCCCTGTCTCGCTTTCTCCCTTCATCTCCCTCTAACAGTGTCCCTCACTCTCTCACTCTCTCTCTCTCTCTGCTTTTAGGGTTTGTTTTTTTTCAGAGAACATGACTGCATTAGAAGTGAAAGGACTTTCAAGCTTACTTTGGGGGAAATGTACAAGATATGATACAGTAAATCAGTAAAAGTAAACAGAATCTTATTCCGCTAGGTTATTTAGCTCAATAATAAGCTAGCACAGTAATAATATTTTCCTCACTATTAGCTACATCATGACTGTGCTACAGAGCTTCAGCAGTCTTGACACAGCTACTAACACCTGGTAGACACCATCCTAAGACCAGTGACTAAAGGAAAACAAGAGTTGAACTAAGCCCCAGAAGTCATGACATCATACCTCTCCCACCAACAGAAAGCTAAGACATAAACTTAACAGCAAGAACAAACACATCCATCCTGCTTGAATGGTGCCACCTCTGAGGTTAAAGAGTTCAATTTCTACAGCTGTCGACTCAGTACAAAAATTCAGTTCAATTATGAAGAGATAATATTAATTCCATAGAAATGTTTGGGAGGAGATATCATGAACTATGTTTAATCACTAGCTTTCCAGTTTTATTTAAAACAAACAAACAAACAAACAAACATCCTGTACATATAATCACAAACCAGAAACTATTCATGTACTACTCAACTTTAAAATGTGTGCGTATGATTGGTACCCCCCTGCTCCTCACCCTGGGTAATATGGTTAGCATAACTAATACCATTTTATAAAGCAAGCAGACATTCTCTAGGACTGAATGGGTCAGGTATTAGTTCTCTTTCCCCTCATTATCAGGCCCTGAAAGACCAACTAGACAAACCAAACAGATTTCTTCTTCCCCTCCTTGTTGGCCTCAAGATTCCTGGGCACCACGCTGACTACTCCCTTCCTTACTGGCCTTGAAGGTCGCAGGCACTCAGCCAACCAGTTGATGACCCTGTCACAGAGCAGGGAAGAGTAACAGCACACAGAATACTGTCCATAAAATCAAGCAGTTACAAGTCCTAAGTGGGAACTTGGACTGAAACCGCTTCTAGATAGTGAGACTCATGCTCCCCTTGGTGGCCAGGGACGCTTCCACTCTCATCTGCTTCCTCCAAGGACTGAGTGATTCGTATCTTTCATAAGTTTTTCAAGTCTAGCTTGTGACTTACATTGATACAGTGTGTGAGCCAACACAGGCAGGATGCAGGAACAACCACAAAGCCATGGATGAAATGCAAAGAGTAAATTTATTTCTGTTAACTTGCGAACCGGGAGTTCGCCAAAACAGCACCTGGGCAGAGGAAACACAAGCATGAACACAGGCACCATGGAGCTCTGTCCTTGCTAGAAAGTGTGAGTACAAAACTGCTGGGTTTGCCTGTATATCAAGGATTAACAGAGGAATAATTTCCCACTGTGCTTTGATCTTTCTCAATCATGTTTGATAGGGTGCCTCTGAGTTTATCACCGGCCTATGTTATCTAAACACAGAGGTTCTACCTGTCAAACACACAAGACTAAGCAATGATTAGTATGATTTATGTTTTTTTTCTACACCCCAGCTGCAAGTCACTTGAGCGTGTTTACAATCCTCCTCACCAATCTTCTGTTATATTCCCACATAGAGCAAACCATGTATTAAGATCTGACCTGATCTGCAGAGTCCAGGTGATTAGAAAATCCTAATTGCGTTATAAAATTCTGTATCATGCTACTTATAGATTGTACTACATTGATTCTGCTTGCAGAAATCTTGTGCCATTCTAATAATAAACTCTATACTACACTAATCATAAAATTATCTTAATGAAATAAAGCTTTAATTGCAACTATGTCATAGTGCTGTCATTATTCTGCCATGGATCCCTAAAGAATCTGTCTTTTATCTTAGTGTTAAGTGACAGTGGGCCATTTAAGGATTATCATATCAAGAGTCACAGAAAATACATTTGCCGTTACAAAATAGCAGACAGAGTAATTATTCCATGTGTTGTGCATTGCCTTAGAAGAAATTTCTAAGAAATACAAATTCATATTTTTAGACACTGTCTCTGAATGAGCTAGATTTCCTTTTACTTGGTGGGAAAGAGTATGCTTGGAGGAAGCTGCCTTGCATCCTTATTTGTTCAACATATATTAAAATAAATTAATCTTATACTATACTGAGCAACGGAGGTATACTGGGCTGGAGTTAAATTTCTTGATAGCAGCCTATATGGTGGTACATTTTTTATTTGTGACTAAAACTGTTGATAACACTCTGGTTGTTTGGCTATTGCTGGGCAGTGCTTGCACAGCATCAAGGCTTTTTCTTTTTCCCATTCTGCCCCCCAGAGAGTAGGCCAGGGGTAGGGAAAAAACTGGGAGGGGACATGGCTGGGACAGCTGACCCAAAGTGACCAAAGGCATATTCCATATCATATAACATCATGCTCAGAAATAAAAATTGAGAGGGATTTGGTCTTCAAAAGTAGCTCTTGCTTGAAGATTGGGTATGCATCTGTTTGCTGGTGGGAGGTGGTGAGTGTTTGCCTTTGCATCATTTGGTTGTTTTCCCCTTCTTTCCTTCACTTATTAAACTGTCTTTATCTCAGTCCATGAGTTTTATTGCTTTTGCTCTTCCTATTCTCCCCCCCATTCCATTGACAGGGGAAGTAAGAGAGTGGCTGCATGTTGCTTAGCTGCTGTCCCGAGGTGCACTCACTACAAGAGATCACCAGAATAGGTCTGTCTTGGTCTCAGCTGGGAAAGAATCAATTTTCTTCTCAGAAAAGCTACATTTCTAAGCAGCTACAGCATTAAGCTTAGTGTGGGAATAAAGGTGATAACACATTCTGGTTTAGTTTTGTGCATGCAATGCCATTTCCATGGAACCGAAGGACTTTTCTCACGTTTCGCATGTTTTCAAAGTAAGCAGGTGTATAAAGCTAGGAGGAGCAGAGACAAGCTGGCCAACAGAAGTATTTCATACCATGAATGTCATGCTCCATATATAAGTGGGAAGTTTGGCAGGGACTGCCCTCTTTCCTGATGGCTGCCGTCCCTGAGGGGTCCTGCTCGTCCTCCTGCTCCTGGTGCCCAGTTTCCTGTCTGCTGTGACTGTCGTGCTTTGCCAGAGCTGCTGTGCTTGCTGTGCTCACCATCTGGCAGTCCATGACTTTGAAATTATTCATTCTGTACATGACTATTACTCTGAGTCTTTTTATACTACTTTACAGTTCTGCCATGTGCTATGTCTATCAAAAGAGAATAGTGAAGAAGACCTCTGTGAAATGTTTCAAAAACTTTGGGTTTAAGGGTTATAATATTCTAAATTATTTGTAGAAACCAGGAGATCTCCACAAAAAGAATATTGTAAGAGACAGCTTATAATGTCCTTGCAGCATATATTTCGGAATCCCAAGGAGGTGAGCAGATGATCCCTAGCTCATCTTGATACGATAATTTAAGTAACCTACACTCACTATGTAGTTATTTGTCACTTCGCAGGAGCTTTCCCACATTTGAGCAAAAGAAAACCAGTGCCTCTTTTGGAGCAACAAAGTGCACAACACAACATATTAACATAAACTCATTCTCATCAACTGAGGTGCAGGCACTTGTTTCCCAAACCTGCTGTGAGAGTGGCAACATCAAACAGAGAGGACAAGTACATAGGAACTTCTAAAAATAATTTCAGCAAAATTTGTCAGAGTTTTTTTTTTATGTTTGGTTGAATCTCAGTTCAGAGCTTGAATAGTAAAGGCAGAAATTTGGGAAATAGATATCTCGAGGAGAAGCAATGAGTGATTTCTCTTTTTAACAAAATTTCCAAATGGCAGGTTTTAAATTATTACTATTTACACCTGAGTATTGGATTATTTTTTATTCATTAACAATTCGCTAGAAAATAGACTTTGATTATACAGTTCAATCAGCTCTAATTCACAAACATGAGGACTGTGCTCTGCAAATCTCAATAAAATGGAGGATGACATTTTCCAGGAGGGACTAAAGCACATAAAACCTATGTGCTTCATAAGATCCCACAACATTAAGTCCATTAGCATCTTGACTTTTCACCACATTTGATTGCTTGCATTTAAGCTTCTTATGTTAAATAAGCACAAGGAAGGAAAAAATATAATTATTAGCAAAGTAATCTAATGTAAACACAGTTTTGCCACACTTCATACAACAGGTTTATCCAAATGATTCACCATGAACAAATGAAAGACTAAAACAGATGTCTGAAGAAGGAAGTGGTTGGTGAGAACCATTATTAGTTAAGAAACACATGCTAAAAAATGGTCCACTGAAATAGACTGCTAAAGATGAGAGTGAAGAGCTTGCTTACATTCAGCTGATAATCTTCCAGAAATCTATTTTAATTTATGAAAAATGCCAGATATTTATATGTAAAAACTACTATTCACATGCTGCTCAAACTCCGTAGAGTTAAATTTCTTCATAGCAGCTTGTATAAGGCTATATTTTGGATTTGTGCTGAAAACAGTGTTTTAGTTATTGCTGAGCAGTGCTTACATAGTCAAAGCCTTTTTCTGCTTCTCACATTGCCCTGCCAGCAAAGTGCAAGAAGTTGGGAGGGGACACAGCTGTGACAGCTGAACCCAGCTGACCAAACGGATATTCCATACCATACGATGTCACACTCAGCAATAAAATTGGGGGGGGGGAGGGGTGGTGGAACATTCAAAGTTATAGCATAACTGTTATGTGTGACTAAACATCTGCCTTCTGATGGGAAGTAGTGAGGGAATTCCTTATTTTGCTTTGCCATTAGACTGCCTTTATCTTATCCCAAGGATTTTCTCACTTTTACTCTTCTGATTCTCTCCCCATCCCACTGGAAGGGGGAGTGAGCAAGTGGCCATGTGGGACTTTAGCTGCCTACTGGGTATAAACCACAACACCAAACGTGAAATCGTTCTAAATCAACAATTGTGTTAAATAAGCATTATCCCACATATCATAAAAGTGGAAGTTATGAACAAAGCAAGTCAAAATCGTCATTTGAGAATTTACACTGTATAGCAGTGGCACCCTACCGAGCAGATCCCTGAAGAGGCCAAAGTCTGCTCTCCTGAAGTCCAGGGCGGTGAGTTTGCTGCGTGCCCTCCTCACTGTCCCAAGGATCTTGAACTCCACCATTTCATGGTCACTGCAGCCAAGGCTTCCCTCGAGCTTCACATTTCCCACCAGCCCTTCCTTCTTGGTGAGAACAAGGTCCAGCATAGCATCTCTCCTCGTCAGCTCTTCTTGGAGAAGGAAGTTGTCATCAACACAGTAGAGGAACGTCCTATATTTCTTGTGCTCTGCCGTGATGTTCCTACAACAGATATCAGGGTGGTTGAAGTAAGAGAGGAGATCTGTCCCAGCCCTCTGATAATTTTCATGGCCCTCCTCTGTACCCATTCTGGCTTTCTTATCATTTGGACCCCAGAGCTGGATGCAGTACTCCAGGTGGGCGTTTCACCAGAATGGAGTTTAGGGGCAGAATCACTTCCCTCAATCTGCTGGTCACACTTCTTTTGATGCAGCCCAGGATATGGTTGGCTTTCTGGGCTGTAAGCGCACATTGCTGCCTCATGTTGAGCTTCTCATCCACCAGCACCAAGTCCTTCTCTTCAGGGCTACTCTCAATCCATTCTCCACTCAGCCTGTAATTGTGTTTGGGATTACCCTGATGCAGGTGCAGGACCTTGCACTTGGCCTTGCTGAACTTCATGAGGTTCACATGGTTCCCACTCCTCAAGCCTGTCAAGGTCCCTCTGAATGACATCCCTTCCCTCTAGGGAATCGGCTGCACAACTCAGCTCCATGTCTCCCACAAATTTGATGATTCACTCAATCCCACTTTCTATATCTTTGATGAAAATGTTAAACAGCATTGGTCCCAGTACTAATCCTTGAGGGACACCACTCATTACTGGTTTCCACTTAGACAATGTCATGGACTATAACTCTTCGCTTGTGTCCATCCATCCAATTCTTTACTTATCTAACAGTCCATCTGTCAAACATATATCTCTCCCATTTTGAGGCAAGAACGTTTAAGGAATCGTGTTAAAATCCTTACAGAAGTCCAGGTAGATGACATCTGTAGCTCTTCTCTTGTCCACTGATGCAATTCCTCTATCTTAGAAGGCCACTAAATGAGTCAGGCAAAACTAATCAGGGGAGTTGAAACTAGATGTTCTTTACTTGCCCCTGACAAAGCCATGTTGGCTGTCTCTAAACAACTTCCTGCCTTGTATGTGCTTAGACATGCCTTCCAAGAAGATCTGGTTCCATAATCTTACTGTGCATGGAGGTGAGGCTGACTGGTTGCTAAGTTGCCACAGTTCTCCTTTTTACCCTTTAAAAATGGGTGGGACATTTCCCTTTTTCCACTTACTACGGGCTTCATCGGACTACTGTAACTTTTCAAATATGTTGAAGAGTGGCTTGGCAACTACATCAGCCAATTCCCCCAGGACGCTGGGATGCATCTTAGAATCATAGAATCTTCCGGTTGGAAAAGACCTCTGAGATCGAGTCCAGCCGCACCCATCTTCTGCTAAACCATGTCCCTCAAAAACTCATCTACCCGTTTTTTAAACACCTCCAGGGATGGTGACTCAACCACCTCCCTGGACAGCATGTTCTAGTGCCTAATCACCCTTTTGATAAAGAAATTCTTCCTAATATCAAGTCTGAACCTCCCCTGGGGCAACTTATGGCCATTTCCTCTTGTCCTATCACCTGTCACTTGGGAGAAGAGATCAGGCAGCCGTAAACAGCGATGAGGTCTCCCCTGAGCCTCCTCTTCTCCAAACTAAACAACCCCAGTTCCCTCAGCCGCTCCTCATAGGACTTGTTATCCAGCCCCTTCACCAGCCTTGTCACCCTCCTCTGGACACGCTCCAGCACCTCAATGTCCTTCTTGTAGTGAGGGGCCCAGAACCAGTGCTGACTACAGGGCCACAATCACTTCCCTGGTCCTGCTGGCCACACTGTTTTTTGATACAGGCCAAGATGCCATTAACCACCGGGGTGCACTGCTGGCTCATATTCAGCTGGCTGTCAACCAACACCCCCAGGTCCTTCTCTCCCAGGCAGCTCTCCAGCCAGTCTTCCCCAAGCCTGTAACGCTGCATGGGGTTGTTGCGTCCCAGGTGCAGGACTTTGCATTTGGTCTTGTTAAGCCTCATCCTGTTGGTCTCAGCCCATCAATCCATCCTGTCCTGATCTCTCTGCAGAGCCTCCATTCCTTCAAGCAGACCAACACTGCCACCCATGTTGAAGACGGAGGGAGTCACCGACACCAGATGGTTCATCAGTGGAACTCGTTTATTGGTCGTGTTACAATCACTTTTATAGCCACGATAATTAGGTTATACATATTGCAAAACTTTAGCTCCTTATTGGTTACAGACTTTATCACTGCACATACATTCCTGTAGTTTTAGAAATCCATCTGGTCCCGTGGGAGACATCCTGTTATCTCCCTTGCCTAAGCTTCACTGCACAACAAGGACCCATTGACCTTGCTGGTCAGTATTTTCTCACTTAGCTCAGTATTTTCCCACTCAAGGCCTAAGCAGCTTGCTTTTGTCAGGCTCATATCTGCTTTCAGTGAGCCAGGTTTCAGTAAGTCTCTCCACAATTCCCCCGTTTTCTTTATTTAAGGCAATGTGGCTTTGTAACATATTTTGCACTAGGTTTTTCAAGTTCATTCTGCAAACATTTAAACATACAAGGGAGAATCAGTAAGGTGACAAAATTTATAATTAATATGACTAGTCCTTGTTTCAACAATTCTGATACCCAGGGTCCAAATCCAATATTGGCCAATCATTCTCATAATGGGTCTGTAAGCTAAAGTCTTTTAAGTGTGTTTGCATTTCTGTTATTTGTTTGTATATTGATGTTGAGTGATCAGACAGATTTAAACAACACATATCTTTGATCAGGAGTGTTCTTAGCCAGCCTGTAATACCAAATTGAGAATCAATTTCCAAGAACATCATCTGTTTCCTTTAATTTGAGTCAATTGGGTCCACATTGTAAAGCAATCAATCTTGACTTCTTGGGTTGTTTAACTTGCTGGATGGCAAGTTTTAAGTACCAAATTGCTTGAGCTTGGCGAAAACCACTTCCTGATGCAAAATGATAAAAATGTAGCTGATTATATGTGATGCCTGCTGCTATATAAAAATCCTCAAAATTCTGGTGAAAATGTGCAGTACAAAGACTACCTTCAGTTGCTGCTACATGACTATTTCTTATCAACCTATTGGCATAAACTCCATACTCTAATAAAAGATTCAAAGCACAATTACAATATACACAATTGCAATCACAATTAACAGCTATAACAGAATTCAATTCTCAAGCCCCCTTCAGTCCTTGTCGGTCAAGTATGTTCACAATTACATATCGTGGGCGAAACCTCTTGCTTGATGTGTTAATTTCTATTTGAAGTTGTTAAAGTAGAATGCTTATTACTCTTTGCTGTGGCTCTCATGTGTTCGGTTGACTGACCCGACTGCTGGGCGTGTCCATTTACTGGGAATCCATAAGGGACCTTGATCTGTGGAAACACAACTATAACCACAACCAGTAAATAGCAACAGGCTCGGTCCCTCCCATAATTCTGTCTTAGGGTTCTTATAACACAATTGTATTTCAGGCGTAGCTTACATTTTCACACCACTATTATGAATTACTACAGATGCTTGCTCTAAACCTGCTACCAAACTAAGATAATTAAACAATTAAGTGTAAAAAGCACTTTACTTAACCTTATCTGCGGATCTAATTCTGTTACATCTTTCTGCTTTGCAAGGTATTCTTTAATAGTTCTATATGCTCATTCCACAATCACTTGAACTGTGGAAAAATGCGGAATACCTGTTACATGCTTAATTCCCATGTTTGCAAAAATTTTCTCTACTTTACCTCTATAACATGATACTGCTACTCTGTTCACATGGCTCTTATTGATTGGTTGTCTTAATGTTCATTCCTTACAGTTATATAACTCTACTACTATACTACCTTCTCTTATACCCTAGAGGTGAGTTTAAGGTTATTCTGAAACACAGCATGTCCCTTAACCTTAAAGCCCTTATGTCTCTTATTCTTAGCTGAACAATTTCTCCTGTTGTGGCCCCTTTTAAGGAGATAACAATTTAGCTAAATTTTGACAATCATATGGCAAATTAACATCTGCTGTAAAAATCCAATCTAACTTAGCCCTAATGGCTTCAGACTTTATCCCATTCTCCTGCACAGTCTTTTTAACTTGTTGTAAAATTTTCCAAATCATGCTGCTCATAACTATTACCATGTTGATTAAATAATACAGGAAAAGTTAGGTTACCTGCTGGATGCCAATCTCCCTCTAATATGGCATCTCGGATTACACCTGACTACCTACCAGATTTTGCAGAATCACAGAACTGTCTGCATACGGGTGATGGACATAACCCTTTACCTATACCACCAAAAGGTGATGCTGAAAGCTTTGTAGTACTTTCAGCCAGTTCCTGGACAGATCTTTCAGTCCTCGCATGTGATGCAAATGTCGACAACGATTGTTCCATTCTGTGATGTAGAGCATTCGTAGCTTCCTCCATTTGCCTCTTGAGATCTTGTAACTTGCTACTGCGTGGAATTATTGTTTCATGCTGTGGCTGCGCTTCATCTTCAGATGAGTTGTCTCCTGTTAAACAAACCGCTTCGGGGGGAGGAGGCCAGGGTGGGTATAACTTCTTGCAACATCTGGCTCCTCCCACTCTTACATCATCACTGGTGTCACTGCAGTTCCTTTCGTATTGTCTGTCAGTTCACTTCCGGCCGCCGAAGCGTGAACGTCGCTCGCGGCTGATGGCACGTCGCTTGTTTTTTCTGCTTCATTAGACATATCATTAACTCTTAATAAATCATTAACAGAGTCACACATCTTATCGCTCGATTGACCCTTAATAGCAACAAAAGTACTTCAATGCGACTGTGGCTGCGAGACGGTGGAGCAGCTGTGGTTGTAGATAAAGGGGCTGTTACTCCCTGCACAGCTGCAGCGGCCACTTTCGATTCTATTTTTAACTTTTGCAAGGCATTAATCACAGTTCTCCAAGTTGTGTTACAAGCAGTAAATAGCTCTTCTCCCACATTAGTGATATACAAAGTCCCAAAAGTTCATCCCTCTTCTGCTTCAAAAGCACTAGCGGAGTTTGTGAAAAAAAACCCTCCTCTTTATTCCATGATTCAATGGAATCCTTTATACCACGCTTTTATAAAAAGCACTTTAGGAGACTAAGAGCTGCTTCTTTTTCCATTTTTCTATCCTGCGCCAGGTACCTGTTTATGGCCATTGCACCCTTCCAAAGTCAGCTCACGTTGCAGCATCCCCTCCTTTGTCAGGACAGATCCGGAGTCCAGCTCTTTGATCCTCATTTTTCTATGTTAGCTAAAAATAAATCGTATGCTACTTGCCGATCCATATCAGCGCTGTTGCGGTCCTCCGGCTCCGGTAGCACGTATGGCCCAGTACCACCTCTATGATCCCTGGGGGTGCTGCTCCTGCCTTTTCCAATGGCGTTGAGCATCGCTCTGGCCGCTTCAGAGCCCAACCCAACTCCGTCCACCGATGGTGTTCTCCCCCGTTTTCTTTAGCAACGGGGCACGTCGGGGTCACCATTTTGTTGAAGACGGAGGGAGTCACCGACACCAGATGGTTCATCAGTGGAACTCGTTTATTGGTCGTGTTACAATCACTTTTATAGCCACGATAATTAGGTTATACATATTGCAAAACTTTAGCTCCTTATTGGTTACAGACTTTATCACTGCATAAGCGTCACATACATTCCTGTAGTTTTAGAAATCCATCTGGTCCCGTGGGAGACATCCTGTTATCTCCCTTGCCTAAGCTTTACTGCACAACAAGGGCCCATTGACCTTGCTGGTCAGTATTTTCTCACTTAGCTCAGTATTTTCCCACTCAAGGCCTAAACAGCTTGCTTTTGTCAGGCTCATATCTGCTTTCAGTGAGCCAGGTTTCAGTAAGTCTCTCCACACACCCAGATTGATGTCGTGCAAACTTGCTAAGGGTGCACTCAATCCCTTCGTCCAGATCATTAATAAAGATATTTAATAGGACTGGACCCAGCACTGAACCGTAGGGAACACCACCTGTGACTGGCCTCCAACCAGATTTAACTCCATTCCCCACCACTCTCTGGGCCTGGCCATCCAGCCATTTTTTTACCCAGCAGAGGGTGTGCCTGTCCAGGCCAATGGCAGCCAGTTTCTCAAGCAGAATACAGCGAGATAAGGTGTCAAAGGCTTTACAAAAGTCCAGGCACACCACATCCACAGCCTTTCCCTCATCTATTAACCGGGTAACCTTGTCATAGAAGGAGATCATATTGGTCTGGCCGGACCTGCCTTTCATAAACCCATCTTGACTGGGCCTGACCACCTGGCTCTCATGCATATGCTGTATGATAGCACTTGAGATGATCTGCTCCATGACCTTCCCCGGTACCGAGGTCAAGCTGACAGGCCTATAATTCCCCAGATCCTCCCTCCTATCCTTCTTGTAAATGGATGTAATAGTTGCCAGTCTCCAGTCAAGTAGCACTTCCCCAGTCAGCCAGGACTGTTGATAGATGAGGGAAAGGGGTTTGGCAAGGACCTCTGTCAGCTCCCTTAATATCCTTGGGTGTATCCCATCCAGCCCCATAGACTTGTGGACATCTAATTGACCAAGCAGGTCTCTAACCAACTCTTCTTGGAACACTGAGGGTTCACCTTCACAGTCTTCTGGCTCAGGAGGCTTGGAGCCTTCCTATTAAAGACCAAGGCAAAGAAGGTGTTAAGTACCTCTGCCTTGCCCTTATCCTTTGTTACTACCATTCCCACTACATCCAGTAAAGGAGGGATGTTGTCAGGTCCCATAGGGTTCTGTATGTCCAGGTTTCTCAGGTGGTCTCAAAACTGATTTCTTATGATGGGAAGGACTTTGCTTGAGATTCAGGGACTTAAGGTGGGAAAAAAGATCACCATTGATAACTGAGGCAAAAGCGCTACTGCTTCTCCCACTCAAACAGCCTTTATATTTAAAAAATCCCAAACCTTTTATGCAAATAGTTACTTTGACTGAAATAATTTTCAGTATCAAAATGTACCAAAATGATTTTTTGGCATATATATATTTTTTAAAATAAATATCTGCCCTGAATATATAGAAGTTTTGCACTGAGAACAGTGTAAAAGGGGTGTGTGTGCCCACCCTTCCAGAATGTATAAATGCCTTCCTGTACTGAGTAGTTCTTTTTTTTAAAAAAAAATATTCTTATACTATTACAATAGTATTACTATTTGAAAGTATTAAATATTTCTCAGAAATATTAAATTCAGTAACTACTGAATCTAATCTACTGGTCTAATGCTATGCCACAGTGCTTGTTTTCTTGTAAAAAATCATTTCTATAAAGGAATATTTCACATTTACCAACAGACAATATTTATTATTATAACTGAGAATTCTACATACAGTATTACACAAAGTTATAATGGACTAATCCACAAACCCATGTTCCTATAACTGTTATTAGCACTTTTGTAAAAGTTTAATATATTGTACATTACACGTTTTAGTAAATTGACAGACGAGCACATTATTTCAAGGAGTGCATGCTTGTATGAAGGCATGTACACAAAACGCATGAAAGTATGCTAACTGTGCCAAAAACCTAAAACCACCTCAAAACAATATTAAATTATTAAAGTAACAGCATTCTAAATCACCAGTGCTACATTCCTAGTCTTATCTTCTAACAAGAGGCAGAGAAGTACAATCTGAAAAAAAATACCCTTTATCTTTGAGCTTTAGACATACAACCTCAACTATATCACAATAACTGGGCTTGTTTACATCAAGACTGAACAACTTATGGCATTATAAAGTTACCTAGCTGGTGTATTATTAATTCTTCCTGAACTGTGTACAAGACTTGACTATTAAAGGAACAAGTATTTTTCCATCACAAAGTGATATAGTACATAATTAAAATTCAAGTATGTAATATTAAAATACACTTGTAGAAATTTTGACTTTCAGCTTCTGTGCACTAAATAAAATGTATAAGAACAATTTTATTTTCATTTTTAGTCTTCTCTCTACACATTTCCCTCAAGCATGGTCAACCAAGCTGCATTCCTATGTCTTCAGCATGTTAGTACCCCAAAGTTGTCATACCAACATCTACGAACTATTTTCTAGACCACTGTGATCTCTGTATTTTCCAGCCTCAGTATTCAGTTCCCTCCCATCCTTCTTGTTTGACTACAGCATAATAGTGCTTGTTGTCCACTACATTTCATTTCTACTCTTTTGAATACCCATTTGGATCAGTTGCCTAGATAAACAAAGTTCTCTTCTGCACAAGTGAATAGCTTAGCTAAGCAATGTCACTTTTAGACAATCAGAAAAACAGGGATATAAAAAGGATAGAATGATATTTTTATCGTATTAGCTTTAGAGAAGGCCCATAGAGAGGCTTCCATTTCTGCCTGAGTACCAGTAGAGGAAGTGCTGAACACTTATCAGTTTGAAAGGACAGGCTTGCAGAACAACAACTCGGATGGCGAGAAAAAAAAATTAGTTTTATTTCTGAAGAAAAAAAATCGCCTCCTATAATCATAGAATTTTAATTTACGTATTAATTTTTTTCTAAAAAAAATTAAAATTATAAATGCTTTCCCATTAGCAAGTTAATCTCATAAGAGAAGTTAAACAGAAGTTACCATAACACAGTGTGTGTTTGTGCATATAAATATTTGAACGCACACAAACATAGAAGTGGTCTTTTTTTTTTTCAACTCAAAGCAGAATAAACAGGCAATATATTCTTGCAAATGGCTTTTGGATGGGGAAGAGCAAGTGGAGTGGACAAAGAAAATGGCAAAGGAAATGAACAGCGAGATTTAATTCCACGGTACATGAAGTGTTGTAGCATTTCTATGTTTTCATGTTCCTACCTTCTGGGTCCCAATTAATCACAAATTGTAGCATATAAACATTAGTGCAGGGATTTAACACACAATTTAAATTTTCAAAGTGAATTAACTTTATTTTTCTTAATGGCTTCCACACTTTGCACAGCCTAAGAACCTGAAGAAAATGCATTTTCTTTTGAAAGTCACATATTCAGCAAGTGTTTTGCTGCTTTCAAAGTCAAAGAAATAGTCCTGAAATTTCAAATGTTAAAGCTTTCTCCACAGCCACATGTTCCTTTGATGTTTGGATTACTGAACACAAATTCACTGGACAGTTTGTCTTCCACATAGCCCATCTCAGTTCCTAGAAGTGCTGTGCTTTCTTCTCAATAAAGATTCTAATTCCTTAACGACAACAACAAAAATATTACATACAGCAAAACCTTTCATCATTCACTTTGAAATGTTGTTCCAAACCAGTGGTAAAAGTGGAAGTCAAATACAAAAACCTGCCAATACAACTCATTTTCCCGAGCCCAAGACAGGGCTTGGCTCCGCTCCTGTCCCCCCACCCCCCCAAACTCTAGCTACAAAGTTCTAGCAACAATCTAGTATTCGTATTTGTGTACATATGCACATTTATTTTCATTTTGATTTAAAACCATGATAACCAGAGTAATCAGTTGTAGAACTTGGGAATGAGTCTCAGCTTTGATATTTTCTTTCCCATGCGTTAGTCAGTAACTCATTTACTACTGTTCTTAAAGTCTGTGCATTCAACAAGATAGATATATATATATATATCAAGAATCCCTAAAAAACAACTGAAGAACAGTTTTCTTATAAGGAATGTCCTTTGCTCTCCCAAAATTATTAGGTCTACATAAATTATTAGCAACACTGAATCCTATACCAAGGTAGATGTGTGAACTTTTGAAGATATCATAATCTTTAAGAAATAAGAATTAGTAGTTCATCTTCAGAACTAGGAAGATCTCCTTTTTCTAAAGTATGCAAAGTATCTACCAGGCTGGAAAGTTGCTGAATTTTAAAACTGCAAGTATGAATAGACTGCTTTAGCTGTCCATAGACTAGGAAATAATAAATATTTTAACATAGTGTCAGTAGCAGCAATAAGAACTCTAAGTTACAGGAGAGTGCTGGAAAGCTGTTTCACAACAGTAGAAGCTGAGATGAAACACTTTAGTAAAACAATTCAAGTCTGTGGGCAACTAAGTTGAATCTCCATATTTTTCTTGGTCAATTTGGACAGTAATACACAGGGAAGGTTAAACCTAATGAAAAAGGACCTGAATCCTGAAGCAGAGTCAAAACTCTTAGTTAGCAAGTGATGCTGAACACAAAGCCAGGAAAATCAGGTTGGTATCCAAAGCCACCAGCTCACTGAATAGAGTGCTCTAAGTCAGAGCCTTCAGTGGAAGGCTGTCTAGAAGCAACCAAAGTAAGACACAAGGCACGCAGCCACAACTGAAATATCATCTGGCTTTGGAGATTAAGGCCTCTGTCATGACTGAGGGAAGTTGCTTTCAACTCCCTTAAGAACCAAGCCAGGAACTGCCTTCTGAAAAACATGTTTTCAGCCCTGTAAAGTCAGAGCAGTTCTGGAGTCGAGCAGAGGAGTCAAGTCTAGGAGCCAGCTAAACTTGAAGACAAGAATCGCCTGCAAAATTAGGTGGCAGTCCTGATCTCATTTACTCTATTTCAATTTAATTGCTGAAGCTTCAACTAACCAACTAATATTTAAAAAAAAAAAGAAATTGAGTTGGTCATAGATATTTTTAAGGCAGCTGGAATTTGAGCTCTGCCAAGCAGCACAGCTTCTATAAGAAAGTAACTGATATATGACTCTTATGCAACACTCCTACTTTGCTATCAGTTGAAAAGTAATCTTTCTGGATGCAAACACATCACAGTTCAATAATGTATAAAAAAACCTAGCAATTTTTAGAAGAACAGAAACCAAGATAAACATTATTATTCCTTTCTAAAAATTAATGCTTCACAAATTATCACTAGAAGTTTCTATAAATTGGAAAGATGTATAGTACTTTCAGTACTTTAACAATAGACATATGATGGGACTACTCAATGAAATCATCAAACAGCAAGCCTAAAGAAAACAGTTTCAAACATAACGCTTAATTAAAATTATAGAACACATTGTCACAAACTAGTGTCAAGATTAAAAGCATAAAGGCATTAAAAAAATTAATTATAAGGCTAGTTATAGAAGGCAGTTGGGAAAACTCTTTGCAAATAAATCCTTTATTTTAGGTATGTTAAAGTATCCTTCTGCCCATGCCTTCTTCTGTATTCTCTCAGATATTTGCTATTTGCCACCTCCAAAGACAGGAATAAAGGGCTAGGCCATTTATTCTGACCCAGTACACAGACTTTGTTGTTGTTATCATAGGGAACTCCAACTTAACCCAACATGGGAATGAAGTGAAGGTTGGATCAAGGATATTACTTGTTTCTTCTACAAAGCTACAGATTTTTAACTAACTGATTACTTTTACATCCTCGCAACAGAAACTCCTATAAGAGGTTCAAGTGTTCTGTTACAAAAACTTTGAAGTTGTGTGTGTGTGTCCTGGTTTGCTTTACTGCATAAGAAACTCACCATCTTGAACTACTACTTCATCGGAGTCTCCTTTTGACTTTGTATATTCTAGCATGTAAGAAAGTCCATTGCATCCTCTCGTATGAACACCTACTTTCACACCTACCTAAAAGATTTTTTTAAAACCTATTCTTGAACACCAAAATAAAAGGTATGCAGAACAACAAAAAGTTGATGTTTATTCTCCCTTGTCTCAATGCCAGTGCTAAACCAGAAGTGAACTAGTCTAATGGATTAAAAGGTCACATTTTTGTCTTATAAAATTGACTATCAAAGTAAAAGCAGACATCAGCTGTTTGCTACCTTGGACCAAGTCCAAATGCATGCTAAAAAAAACCAAACCAAAACAACAAAACTGTTGACACTCCTTGGTGCTTGATTCAGCTTATTCAGATAGTACTTCAGGCACTATTTTAAGACTATGGACAGTAAGTAACTACAAAGTTGTGAGACCAAGCCAAAGGCAGTTGCGAGATTTTTACATAATTTCTATAATGACCATCACAAATCTATTACTTCAGACTGAAGTTCTGAAAACATTACTTGAAAAAATCTTCATTATCTGCATTACCTTTCACACTTAAAACTTAATCCTCTCCTTTGTGCAAGTAAGTTTATTCGTTTACTGTGTTAATAAATGTTAAAGCCCAACCTACTGAATATGTTTGTGGATAATGGATATGGATAATTCACAATTATCCAACATGACAATTATCCAACAGTCAAATAGAGCATCTATGCAAATAAAGAGTGGAGAAAAGGTTGTAGAAGAGGTTGATAGAGGTTGTTGAAAATTAACTGGAAAATTAATTGTGCACAAGAATCTTCCAAAATTATCTGTACCACTTTCTCAAACACAAATGCTTCAGCCCAGAATTTGAAAAGTAAACTAATCTATGGAACCAATGTTATGATTAAAAACATAGTAAAATGTATCACTTGATGACAAGTGTAATCTCAGACAACCATCTCTCCTTTTCAGACTAAATACTTTCTTCTACAAGAAGGGCTAGAAATAATGGGGTTGTAAAACATGGACATAATTTATAACAAAGGGGATGACTGATCAGCTAAACTGTAGGCTTTGGGCTTCCTTAGAATGGTTTAAAACATTAGAATGAAGACTCTAGTTAGTTACAGATGTGCAGGAAGCAAAATGAACAATGGGTTTTATACAAAAGTTGAGGGAAATAATCTTGCTGTAAAGAAGAAAACCTAATGCTTGATTTTATAATGGTTGGGAAGAGCACACAGTCTTGCTTTCTAAGAAGAAAAGATGACATTCTTAAACAGCTATTTGTTGAAATATTGATTATTTACAAAAGAGACATTGGAAAATTTTATAATGGGTATGAATCTAACATTATTATCTATTTCACAGCCAGAATGCCTTTAAAAATTTAATAACATTATCAACAGCTGAAGGACTCTAGCCCTGCCAGAAGTCACCACAATACCATACTAGAATAGTTGATGAAAATGTGGCTTAGATAAAATTAAAGGGAAAAAAAAGCCACCTTAAACTTGAAAAATATTTCACTGTATTGTTACTTTTGAGATAGAAAGTTCATTAGAGTAAGTTATTTTCTGCATTTTACTTTATATAGAAATGAAGCTTGATAAACAAACTTATATAGTCCCATCCAAAAAATACACCAACACCTACAAGTTTTTCAGTGTTTATTTCAGGCTGCTAGGTTAACCAGAAATCCTTCGTAACAATCAGCAATGCTAATACCTTAGTATAATCTGCAAGATAGCCCTGTTTTCACTTACATGCCCAGGTTTATCTTTAAGAAGCTGTTTTATCTTCTGAACAGCTCATGGGGTCTGAGAGACAAATATATGCATATGGTTGTATATAGTGTAAAAAAATAAGAACTCGATTATGCTACATGCTTTGCAATACATGCAAGTCACGCTGCAAATAACAAGTTCTCTGTGCAATCTGCAAAGTCCACCTACAGCACCAACCATCTGCCACTCAACTAGCCTTTCTTCTGCTTGAAACCGATTCCTCAATATACATATTGCAAAATTACTACAACTCAATTAAACAGTTCCATTCTAGTCAAAATGTTGCCATATATGCATAACAGAAAAGTCAGCCAGGCACAGAAACGTTTATTCCTTTCTCCTTTCATTAACTTATGAGGGGAACCACGACTTTACAGAAGATAGAACTGTATGAACTACGAGTTTATCTAGTTGCTGCAAAAATGCAAGACTACATACACAAAATATACATAAAAGACTTTCCCTTATATGCTTACAAGTTTCCAAGATATTGAGTAAGGTGAGGTCTTTATTACTAGCAGATTGAAAGAAACACACAAAGCAAACTTCTACTAGATTTATGTACCCTTTCTAATTAGCACTATTAATGTTCACTTGCTACAAGATAACTACAATACAGGAATTACTTGTCTGTACAAATGATTGAACTAAATATACTTAGCTTGCCCGGTCAATGCAGAGGGCTGCACCTCCCTCTGGAGTAAGCCTTCCCAACTGTAAGGCCTCCACAATACTGCCACAATTAGTAAAGGTGCTTTCTCAATTAGCACAAGGATAGAGTCTCCTTGGGAACAACCTACTGGCAAGTTTCTGTACCGAATTTCCATTTTTCAAAATAAATATACTTCTTAGAGTGACTGAGCAAAACAACAACTCAACATGAAAGTGACCGCACTGGTCTTTCCCCATTTTCCCACTGCCTGCCGGCTTGTTATCAGGCCAGAGACTGCCCACCGACAGCACACTGCACCACAGTTGTGATTACTCCAAACTTCAAGGCAGTCCCTCTTTCTCCAAGTACCATCTCTACACAGGCACAGATGAGGAAACTTCAGGAGCACAAACGTCCTCAGCAAGCTCAGAAGCAGGAATAGGTCCTTTCCACCTCTTTACAAACCCTTCCTAGCGACCAAATCCCAACGACAGCGCGCAGTTGACAACCTCAGAGGGTTAACAGCGCTCCCCCGCAGGCCTACGGCCCTGCGCAGCGGCAGCACTCAAAAAAGTCGGGCAGTTGCACCTGCTGCTGGGCCACGTGTGCAGCACCTCCAGCCACGTACACAGCCCAGCCCATGCCGTCTGACTATCACTAGCAGCTTAGAGGCGTCGGCACAGCATCAGCCTCAGGGCGGACGGACGGTCAGGCTGAAAGAGCGCAGGCCCGTGGCACAGTTCTAACGCCCGCTCTCAGGACAAAGGAACAGCCCAGAGGCCGGCAAATGGCTTCAAACAGCCTGGGGTGAGGCCCACCCCGCCTCCAGCACTGACCACGGTAAAGGCAGCGCGGGTAGCCTGGATCTTTCTCTTACTCACGGCCCGCACCGTAGCCCTAACGACAGACGAAGCCATAACCACCTCAGCCCCTTCCTCTCCCATCTGCTGTGGGCACAGCTGACATGACGCCAGGACGCAAAGCGCACTCCCTGTGCCCACCTCTATTGGGCAACAGCTCATGATTGGCAACTAACAACAACGCTACCTCCTTCCTCGGCACACTACTATTTTTTACAGCGTGGAAGCTGTGTCGCCAACTGTTAAAACTCCTCTGCCAAGCGGCGTTTACGTGCCTTTTATGTTAAACCCTTAGACATTATGCACCCAGGAAAGGAAGGGCGTTGCACATAGGAGGGTTGTTTGTAGAGATAAGCAGGTGGGTGGTGCTGAGACTTCGCCAGGGGAACAGGAGTAGGAAACCATTCCCTTCAGGTCTCCACCGGCAGTCCCAAGGGGAAGGCAGGGAGAGGGGAAAAAAATAAAACCTCCCCTTTGATTTTTTTTTTTTTTAGGAACGACATCAGCTACTAGATTCTAACCCTATTCCACCCGCACCCCACAGACTCCCACTAGAATCGAATTAGTATATAGTCCACCTCTCCACATCTACCAAAACCATAGTAAGAAACCATAAAGATTTACTGACGATAGTGTGATAAATGATCAAAGCTCAGACCGTAAACAGTCCAGCAATTTCAATTTATTAAGTGAATAAAGGCAAACAAACAGCGCTGGGTGTGCGGGGAGTCTGCGCTCCACCAACACACACACCGTACAATTCTTCCATTCGGTTTATATTTACTATACTAATACATATTCCTGGCTATTTCCGAGAAAAGGTTTGTTTATGTAGATGGATTCCTAGAATAGGTATATTTTCTATGACGCATGCTCTCTTCATCACTTGGGGTCTTATCTGCTTCCATCTGGTGGTCGTTGGATGAAGTTGGCAGTCCTCCTCAGCTTGTCCTCCAGATAAACTTAGGTTCTGCCCATGCGCTCTTGATCATAGAATCATAGAATCATAGAATCATAGAATTATCTGATATCTTCTTGTACAGCACTATGTGGTTATCAGCAAAACTGGGTTGAACTAGTTTATCAAGAAATACACCCAGTCTTTCACAGTTGCTTAAGCTTACTTACGGTTATACAAAAAAAGGTTATACTTCATCATCTTGCTTCAGTAGTCCCATATTTACACAAATCAGATGTACACATCTCACAATAGCATAGAGAAACATTTTAAAGCAACTTGGCATAAGGCTATTCAGTTTTAAACGTTGGTTTCTCAGGCAAAATCTAATCATAGAATAGTTTAACTTTGGAGAAATTATTTAAAGTATGCAAAAAACAGGAAATGGTCTCCTGCAGGATGGGGTAAAGTTGATGTATCACAGCTGGATAACAAATACTGTGTGTCCTCTTCCCCTTGAAACATCCTCCTTTTTTGCTCCCCTTTCCTTCTGGATTTATGTCCAACAGTGCTTTAGTGGCTGTGCTGAGGTCACAGACTTGAGGCACTCTTTACCACCTTACATGGGCTGAAGATGCATGCCTGGTTCACGCTCATCATGTTATTTCTTCCAGCCCCAGAAGATGCTGAAAGAACTGTGTTCTGCCACTCCCAAACTGCTCATGGCAGCCCTGTGGAGGTACATTGGGATAACTTCTGATACTCCAGAGAAACCTTGAGAGTTTTGGCACAGGGAGAGTAATGACATTGCTTTAATTTGGATGATAGCTACACCAGAAGGAAAAAAAAAAGGCCTATTTTACATTTCCTTTGACAGCATCCTTAAACATACTAGACAATACTTTAAACCTATATTTACCTTTAATTTATGATGTTCAAACACAAGCAACACTTCTGTCATTACTGGGTATAGTTTGTCTAACGGACTCATTGCATGCTTAGTCAGTTTGAAATAGCTTGATAGTAAACATGCAGGGTTTTTTTTCTTTTTTTTTACATACTCCTCTTTAACACTATGACTGAGGCATAGTACTTCTACCTCAAATATAAGAATCGAGATAGCAAGTTTTAAAAAAGCTGTGTTTTCTTTAGGTACACAAAATAAATGCAACTTGTCCACACGTTCTCATCTAAAACACACCAACTTGGAGGGGGCACTTAAGCCTTCTGTCAGCCTGACGTTGGAGTCAATAACGTTGTATGAGCCGATACAGGCAGGATCCAGGAACAGACACAAAACCACAGATGAAATACAAATAAAAACTTTATTTCCATTTCCTCACAAACCAGGGAATCTCTGAAGCAGCACTTGGGCAGAGACATACAAGTGGGAATGTAGGCACTGCAGAGCTCAGTCTTTTAGAGTTATGGATTATGGAACCTGCTGGTTTTGTCTGTATATCAAGGATTCACATAGGCATAGTTTACCACTGTGCTTTGATCTTTCCCACAGCAGGGAAAAAATCTGAATCATGTTCAATAGGGTCCCTCTGGGTCTATCACAGGCCTATGTTACCTAAACACAGAGGTTCTACCTGTCAAACACACAAGACTAAATGATTAGTATGGTATATGTGTTTTTCTACACCCCAGCTACAAGTCACTTGAGCATGTTTACAATCCTCCTCACCAGTCTTCCATTATTTTCCCACATATGCATACTTATAAACTGGAAGCTTCTATACAAAAGGAATTAATACATCATTCACAGATTACCATGCAGATATGAAGAGCTTTACCTTCCTGTATTTCCTTAGTAGGCTTCCAATCATCAGTCTTCAGTCACCTTTCTGTTGAATATGTCTTGGCAGAAAAAGACCAATTATGAGCTAGGAAAATAGCTTTAAAAAAAATGCTTTTCATCTTCACTACATTAACAAAAGAAAAAGGCAAAAATCAATATAAAACCTAAATAGCTCAAGTGAATAATAAAGATTATTGATAATTTCATTACTATAAGAAAAAAAATTCTTTGCTAGCTTGCATCCATTCTAAGTAATCATTTAACTCCTAGAAGATTTACTAGTGAAGATTATTTTTGATGCAGCTTCTCGTGTTCTTATAAAAAATTAATCAGGTTTGTAAAACAAATTCTTGTACATTAAAGACATCAATAAAATCTTAATAGATGACAAACCAGTTTTAAATATATCTATAAAACAAATCTCACCACAACAGTTAAATTGGGATAGTTGAATTTGTAGCCTTAAGATATAAAAAAAGGTAAATTTTTAAAAGGAAGATGAATTAAGATAATCTAGTAATTATCAAGCTATCTAACTAAGATCAAATAGCTGGATTAGGTAAATTAAGCTATATAGTTGACCTGCTTGGTTTCATCTTAAATAGCAGCAACTATTGCTGAAGCATAGTCAAAATAGGCTTAAAAGCTTATTTTTTATAAGATAATAACAAATTAAAAGCAGAGGTAAATATTTTCTTAAGAAACTTAGTTTTTATAATTAATCCAGCAGATACTGTACACATCATCCGTGTTTATTCTCTGCCATGGATCATTCTGTCTGTTATCATCATGTTCTTTAACTACTGTTTAGGCAAACATACATTTATTTTTTAGTTTTTTAATACTTGTAATATATAACCCAACTTTGTGGGGGGTATTTTAGGACTAAGATTAATAACAATATAGAATTTGTAGTTTCAAAAGTAAGCAGCACTTTCATGGTGAGAAAACTGGGGATCTGCAGAATGAGCTTCCATTCAGATGTGAGTTTAGTGATTCCACACTTGAAAATTTCAGTTAAACTACAAAATACCACAAACAGAAGAGAATGACTATGTGTAAAGTATTAATATTTTTTGTTTGTTTTTTTCTAATTATCTTCTATCTTTAAAGTGAGATGATGATGCTGTCCACAGGGGGTCCAAGGAAGCAGCTGAGTCTCCATCCATGCAGGTATTTAAAAGATGTATAGATGTTATGCTTAGGGACATGGTTTAGTGGTAGACTTGGTAGTGTTAACGGTTGGACTGTATGATCTTAAGGGTCTTTTTCCAGCCTAAATGATTCTATGATTCTGTATGGGAAATTATGTCAGTCATCATCCATGCAAGCAAGTTGTCATCTGGGTGCTCCAGTGCTTGGATACTGGGTCCAGTAGTCAGGAATTAGAGGACAAAGAAGCCCAGGAGCTGGGATCCCTTGCTAGGGATAAGGCCAATGACAAAGGGATTGGAAAAGAGTTGCCTCAGCCTCTGGAGGCAACTCCTGTCGAGTGCAAAGGACAAGTATCTCTTCAAGGAAGTTCTTGTAAATTATTGAGGCAAGTGGACCTCCAGCCCATTTGGGAGGTATTCAGTGTCTGAGGGAATTCGTCGTGGTGGAGGTGACCTACAGCAACCTGGGCAACAAGCAAGCATCTGAAAGACCCAGATGAAATCTGTTGCATGTGGTCCATGTAGCAAAAGTTTACATGAAATGCACCAATGTCTTATGCCACTACCCTGGCAATAATGAGCTGGACAGACAGCTGTCACCAACTGTAGATGGATTGGCCAGCCAACTCCAACAGTTCAAAGAGAATCTCACTTTCTCCCCACGGATCTGCATTTTGGCTGTGGAGAAAGTGTCTTAACAGTTCCAGCAATTCAAAAAGGATATGTAATCTTCCGCACCCATATCAACCAACATCGCAGCTATTAAGAGTCACCCTTTTTCTGCTCAAGGGAAAGGGTTCTGGTGGCACACACCACATGCGACCCTGTGCTTCTTCCTGCGTGACCGGGGGAGGACATGGGGAAGTGGGATGGTGAACATACCTGGAGACTAGAAATTTGAGTACAAGAACTGCAATAAAAACAACAGCCAAAAGACATCCATGCAGGAGAATTACTGTTGCAGTTTCTATGGGGCAGAGTAGAAGGGATGATATAACTTCTGATCCTGATGAAGGGACTTCTGCTTTGCAATTTCCAAAAATCAAGTAACGAATTTTCTGACCAGGAATAAAGGGACACTGCCTTTGTCCAGGCGGAGGAAAGGGACAGCCAGGTTTATTGGGGATCAATGGCCTGGCACATCAGTCTTACAGGAGTATAAAGCTCTGGCAGATGCTAGTGCACAGTGTGCTCTAATACCATCTGTATTGAGTCTGACTGGGATGGGATTAACTTTCCCCATAACAGCCCTCATAGTGTTATACTTTGTACTGGTAGCACACCAGTGTTTTAGCTACTGCTGAGCAGTGCTTACACAGTATCAAGGCTGTCTCCTCATCATTTCTTCCTCAGCCCCAAAGGCCAGTAGGCTAGGGGAAGAGGAAGGGAGGACATTCAGAGTTATGGTATTTGTCTTCCAGAGCAACCACCATGCATACTGAGGCCCTACTTCCTGGGAAGTGGCTGGACATTGCCTGTTGATGGGAAGTGGAGAATAAATCTTTTTGCTTTCCTTTGCTTCTGTGTGTGGCCTTTCCTTTTCTTTAACTAAACTGCCTTTATCTCGACCCACGAGTTCTTTTTCATCTTATTTCCTCCTTCTGTGCTGCTGAGGAGAGGAAGCGAGAGGTGGCTCGGTGAACACCTGGAAGCAAGACAAGGTCAACTCACCACACTATCACATTACAAAGGGGCAGAATCCATCTCAGCCTCCGGAGTAACAGGGAAATCCCAACAGCTGTCTATGTTGGAGGCTGAGGTAAGTCTAACTGGGAATGAATGGAAAAAAATATCCTATTGACTGGCCCGGAGTCTCCATACATTGTTGATGTAGACTACCTCATGAGAGGGTATTTCATAGCCTCAAAAGGGTACCGGTGGGCTTTTGGTGTAGCTACCTTGAGTACAGTTAAGATTAAGAAGCTGTCTAGCTTGCAGGATCCGTCTGTGGTGGGACTGTTGCAGGTTGAAGGATAGCAGATGCCAGTCGCTACCAGGATGGTGCACCAACCGCAATATTGCATCAATCAAGACACCCTATTTCCCATCCATAAGCTGATTTGGTGACTAGAGAGTCAAGGAGTGTTCAGCAAGACTTGCCTACTCTTAAAGAGTCCCTTATGGCCGGTGAGAAAATCTAAGGGAGAGTGGCAATTAACAGTGGACTACCATGGCCTGAACGAAGTCATGCCATTGCTTAGTGCTGCCATAATGGACATACTAGAGGTGGAGTCAAAGGCAGCCAATAGATACACCACAACTGATACTGTTAACACATTCTTCTCAATCCTTTTAGCAGCAGAATGCAGGCCACAGTTTACTTTCACGTGGAAGGGTATCCAGTACACCTGGAATCGACTGCCCTGGGGGTGGAAACACAGCCCTACCATTTGCCATGGACTGATCCAGAGTGCACTGGAATAGGGTGATTCCCTGAACATCTACAATACATTGATGACATCATCGTGTGGGGCAGCTAAGCAGAAGTGTTTGAGAAGGCTAAAAGAGTAATTCAGATTCTTGTGAAAATTTATTTCACTATAAAAAGAAGCAAGTTCAAGGAATCTGAATAGAAGATTCAGTTCTTGGAAGTAAATGTGGCAGGATGGACGTCGTCATGTCCCTATGGATGTGATCAGCAAGATAACAGCCATACCCCCACCAGCTAACGAGGAGGAAACATAAGCTTTCCTAGTCCTTGTGGGATTCTGGAGAATGCATATTACAGGTTATAGTCAGCTTGTGACCGTAAAGCTCCTGAACACCTGCAGTACGAGGTCTGACACAAAAACCCCAAGACTGTATATACAACTCTTTTTACTTAACAAATTAAGAAAATCAACTATTATCACATTCAAAACAGTTCCTTTCTGAGCTGATGCACAGCTGCATTCAATGCTGCCAATGTTTCTGAAAGGCTGTTGAGGATCTCCATTGTTTGTGATTTCATATCTTCTACCAACAAAAAATGGGTTCCTTTGAGCACTGATTTAATCTTTGGGAAGAGGGAGCCAGGTCTGGTGAATTGTGTGGGCACTCAAGCACAGTGATGATGTTAGCTAAAAACTGCTTCACAGATGGAGCATTATGGCTGGTGCACATCGACATTTTCTGATCCAGGGTAAGAAAACATCTGTATTTAAACACTCGTCCACTTGTACTGAGTGAAGTGATGGACCTGAGCCTTGTCTCATTGTGAAAGTTTAGAACATGTTCTATAACCATCTCATTGTCTCTCCCCTCCCACTCATGGCTCCCGAGCTACAGAGTTAATCTTATTTATTTTGTGTTTGTGTGTCAGATCTCATATCATGGATGCTAAGCAAGCTGCTCTTGCCCGTAAAAAAATTCTTAATTTAATATGGTATCTATATTATCTAGAAGAGAGAAAGGAATTTTCTGCTTAAGCAGTCATCTGAAGAGTAAGGGTACATGCTGGAAGCCATAAATGTTTAGAGGATTGGGAAATAGATATTTGAGGACAGAACAATTTTTATCTTCTTATTTTAGGCTAGAAATGACTTGCCCACAAGTGTTAATTTCTTTTTCAAGATCCATGGAACTGTAATAATTTTGTACAGAAATACAATTTTTTTAGTTATTGGTATACATAATTTACATTGTGTATTCTAATAGAATGTAACAAAGCAACAACTGAGACCTTTGCTTTCCTCTGTACACCACCACTAGTATTCTAGCATGGAAATCTGCATCAACTTCATTAAAAGATCCTAGGGGAGGGAAAAGCCATGTAAAGCACGGTAATGATAAAATAAATGTTGAACTGGAAGTTTATGCAACTAGAGGAATACAGCTAGATTCTGAATCTCAATTTCTTAATTCTCTCAAAATCAATCATTTAATTAACTCAGTCAAGAATGCAATGCATCACATGTGACCAATCCATTCTGTCACTCATAAAGTTTTTAAAATGTGATAGGAAGAATGTAATTTATACTGTTAAGCATTTTTTTAAAAGTATCAAACTTTTCCAAAATCATAGAGACAGTGGGTTTAACACAATTAAACAGATATATAGTTTTTAAAGTGTTATTTTAGAGTTAATATGTCTACAGTAAAAAACAGCTTCAGTATTTTTGGCATACAGAGAAGCAGTGGATGCCCCATCCCTGGAGGTGTTCAAGACCAGGTTGGATGAGGCTTTGAGCAACCTGACCTAGTGGAAGGTGTCCCTTCCCATGGCAGGGCAGTTGGAACTGGATGATTTTTTAAGGTCCCTTCTGACCCAAACCATTCTATGATTCTCCCAATTTATACTTGTGTCCAGCATTACTCCATCCCAGGTGCAGAATTCAGCATTTGGTCTTGTTAAATTTCATGCCATTTATGATTGCTCAATGCTTCTATCTATATCCGTCTACAAGGCATCTTGTCCCTCGAGAGAGTCAACAGCACCTCCCAGTTTGGTATTCTCAGCAAACTTGCTAAGGGTGCATTCAACTCCTGCATCCAGATCATTGACAAATATGTTGAACAGAACTGGCCCTAGAATTGAGCTCTGAGGAACACTGCTGGTGACTGGTCATCAGCCAGATGTAGCCTCATTCACTATAACCCATTGAGCCCTGCCCTTCAGCCAGTTCTTCACCAAGTGCACTGTGTACCTGTTGGTCAACTTGTCCAGAAGGATGCTGTGAGGGACAGCATCAAAAGCCTTCCTAAAATCCAGACAAACTACATCTAACACCTTCCCTTCATCCACTAGATGGGTGACCTTATTGTAGAAGGATATCAGATCAGTTAGACAGGACTTTCCCTTTGTGAGCCTGTGTTGACTGTGCCTGCTGAATGCATTGACCTTTAAATGCCTTTTAGTAGCACTCAGTCTCCTCTGTAGACTGAACAATCCCAACACCCTCATCCTCATATGGGAAGTGCTCCATCCCTCTGATCATACTTGTGGCCCTCCTCTGGACTTGCTCTGATAGATCCATGCCCTTCCTGTGCTGAGGACTCCAGAACTGAACGCAGGACTACAGGTGAGGTCTCACGAGAGCAGAGAAGAGGGGCAAAATCATCTCCCTTGACTTGTTGGTCACACTTTTTTTGATGCAGCCCAGGATATGCTTGGCTTTCTGGGATGCAAGTGCACATTGCTGGCTCAATGTGGAGAGACTTACTGAAACCTGGCTCATTGAAAGCAGACATGAGCCTGACAAAAGCAAGCTGCTTAGGCCTTGAGTGGAAAAATACTGAGCTAAGTGAAAAAATACTGACCAGCAAGGTCAGTGGGCCCTTGTTGTGCAGTGAAGCTTAGGCAAGGGAGATAACAGGATGTCTCCCACGGGACCAGATGGATTTCTAAAACTACAGGAATGTATGTGACGCTTATGCAATGATAAAGTCTGTAACCAATAAGGAGCTAAAGTTTTGTAATATGTATGAAGCTCATTAACTAAACTATTTAGGTAGAAGTATTGCTAATAAAGATTGAGACTTGTTAATCAAACACCATATGTGTGTCGTTAAGTCTCCTGCCGTCTTCGACTAATGGTGACCCCCAACAGCTCAATGTTGAGTTTCTCATCCAGCAGCACTCCCGAGTGCTCCTCTTCAGAGCTACTCTCAATCTATTCTCTGCCCAGTCTGTATTTGTGCTTGGGATTGCCCCGACCCAGGTGCAGGATCTTGCATTTGGCCTTGTTGAATTTCATGAGGTTAGCACAGCCCCACCTTTCAAGCCTGTCCATATCCCTCTACATAGCATCCCTTCCCTCCAGCATGTCAACTACTCCACGCAGCTTGGTGTCAGCGGCAAACTTGCTGAGGCGCTCTCAGTCCCACTGTCCGTATCTCCAACAAAGTTGTTAAACAACACCAGTCCCAATACCAGTGCCTGAGGGATGCCACTTGTCACTGGTCTCCACTTGGACATTGACCACAACTCTTTGAGTGCAAACATCCATCCAATTCCTTATCCACAGAGTAGTCCGTTCGTCAGTCTGTGTCTCTCCAATTTAGAGACCAAAATGTCGTGCAGGACACTGTCAAATTCTTTGCACAAGTCCAGTTAGATGATGTCGATTACTCTTCCCTTATCCATCAATGCTGAAGCCCCATTGGTGTTGGGGAAGGTCATGGAGCAGATCATCCTGAGTGCTATCACACAGGACAATCAGATGATCAGGCCACTTGAGTGCGTTATTAATCTTCCTTGCCAATCGTCCATTATTTTCCCACAAATTCCCAGAGAGCAGGCTTTGGGGGTTTGTTTTTTTCTGTACTTGCTCGCTGAACAGGAAATTAAGCTATCTTCATATTTGCTGCAGAGTACAACATCATATGAAAACACAGCCTCATGCTTTAAAAGAGGAAATTGGACTCTGCCCCAAAAATATTTGCATGGGTCTCTGAAAAATCTTCTTGCTACCTTAGGTTAATTGTAGTTTGGGATGTTTATTTTTATTCTCAGAAGACCTGTGGCCTTATGACAATTTCTCTGTTCTACAACGCTGTTGCTCAATTTAATGTTTAAGGGATGAAACAAAATCTTCAGGAAATACTGTCTTCTTACAAGTTGTCTCTTAAACCTTCAGTTGTAGGAAAACGTCTTGAGAGGTAACTATTTCCTTGCAGTTCATATATTGCTCATGTTTTTATTTTGAATATTACTATGCCTTTGATTTTTTTTTTTTTTAGGCATATAATTGCAATCTATCTGGAGATCCTTACTTTTATTCAGAATTTGGGTTTTTTGGGCCTAATGCAGCTGCTACTGTTCAAGCTACAGCTCCTAGCTGATGCAAAGAAGGAGGCAGGAGCCAATGATTCACATGAATACAACAGATGAATTTTACTGATACCAGAGCTAGGAACTGCTACCTCCATGTCCAAGATGATACTGCTAGTCATGGGTGGGATGGATGTTGAGGCAGTGCTTCTATGAAGTCTCTTTTTGGACACCTGACTTAAGGACTGACTGAATCACCTTCACTTTCACCACTGGTTCAAGACAAGTTGAGCTGTTAAGTGCTGAAAATGATCAGAACTTGCCTAAGGGACATTGCATTAGCATGTATGTCATAAAAAAGAAACAAATTTGCACAAATTGTGGTTTTATTTTGATTTGTTTATACAGTTTTGCAGCATTGCTATCGGAACCACCAAACCATACATATATTCAAAGCTCTGATTCACAAGGAGCAATGAATCTCACATTGTATGGTTGACTGATCCAAACTGGTTTAGGTAAGCTTACCTGGCTTAAGCTTCTCCATCTTAAGCTGTTTTCAGCTTGACAGTACAGCAGCTGATCCACAGCCAGCATAGCTGTTGATGCATGACCACCTAGGAAGGGAGCAGAGGACTGTAATTGCACTGGCTATCCCAAGCAATGTCATTTCTTCCAGAGACCCAGACCCTCAGCTTTTCAATGACCCTAGGGAAACAGAGAAGTGGATTTTCCCTCTGTTATAGGCAGAACACTGAAACACAATTTTACTGTGTGTTATTCTACAAATATGTGCCTGGTTTCCCTCATTAAAACACGATACCATTTGACCTGAACTTCTGTACAGGAGTATAGATGTTTAAAGGAAGAGTTTATATCAGAGTATATAAAGTTCATGTTATACAGCATTTATTTTTATTTACAATATGCATTACATAATAAGCATATACTCAAAAGCAATAACAAGAACCACTGGTGCACAGAAGGAGCTTCTGCCCTAGCTCCACTACAAAATATAAGCATTTTAGTTTAGATAAGAGAGTGCTTTGAAGGAAAGCTCCTTATCTCTCGTGCTTAGCACATGGAGGTTCACATCACTGACCAGTCTCAGGGCACGCAAACTGCATTCTTTTATGGTTAAACTAAACCAGAAGACACACCCTAGAAATGCACTGACTGTTTTCCCAAAGCTAATGGCCATTTAGCAGAAAAACAGATCAGAGGTAGTCCAAAGCAGAATTTATGAAACGCATCTGGTGTGAATGATGGCTCTACAGTACTGCTCCCTATTGTGCTCCAGCAGTTGCTGGTTTGAAGGTGGCCTTTGCCATCTATCCAAACAAAATTAGATCATAGACTGTATAGAATTTTGATTAACACAATCACTCCAATTTTAGCTTTCACTTGTGCAGCTGCATCTGTGTGGTACAAGTACTGGAAGTGAAGTATATTCAATAGCAGTTTAAAGTTAGCAAGCAAACAATAAAAGCATGGATAAATAGTGGAACCTGTCACTGTAGTGGTAGGGATTGCTTTCAGGCATGTAGTGGATTGACTTTCGGATTTTTCAGATCTTCCT
Organism: Tapera naevia; assembly: GCA_033556795.1. NCBI lineage: Eukaryota > Metazoa > Chordata > Aves > Cuculiformes > Neomorphidae > Tapera > Tapera naevia. The sequence goes on along the minus strand of JAUMJJ010000004.1, from coordinate 1,182,405 downwards.
TAAAAAAATGGCCTTTACAAGTCTTCCTTAACAGCGGAGGTCAGGATCCACCGAAATATTCCATATCTTCCTTTAATGAAACACAACATATAAATAAGGTGTAGATAAGAGAGTACGCTCTCTTCTTCTTCTGGCAAGCTGGAGAGCAGGAGCTCTGTTGTTGCTGGTCCTGTCTGGAGCTGAGGCCTGCAGCGGCTGCCATTGTCTGCCCACGCGTTGGGGGAGAGTCCTGGGTTGGATTTAGCTGTTCTGCTTTCCTCAAGGGAAGTGGTGAGATTTTGCTAGTTCTTTACTTTGTTAGTTATTGGGTGTTATAGTTGTATGCCGGGTGTTATATAGATCCTTTTTGTCCTTTTTCCCATTTTCCCTTCTCTTCTTCCCTTTCCTGGGAGTTTTGCATGATATCATTACTGTATGTAGTTCTTTGTATTTAGAAAATATAGAAATATATATATAGTGTGATTTCAGTTTTTCAACAGTTTTTTTCCTTTGAAAGGGGGGAAGTTTTGGGAAAGAGGCAGACTGACTGTTGGAGAGCTTGGGAAAGCTAACTCAAACCAGCTCAGATTTTGGTAGCAGAGGATGGTTTCGTTGGTTGACCTTGGTTTGTTTTGAAAATAGTGTCCAGGAACGCCGCCAGAGTCTGGGAGAACAGCCAAGAAAACCTTGTTTGGGAACAATATGAAGGAAAATAATAACAATGTCCTTTTTCCTAACTTTTTTCATTATTCTAGCTGGTTTTGTACCTGTCCCAGGATATCCTACTGGGAGACGCAGCCGTTCAGATGGATGGAACGAATGGCTTCCATTCCTCAATTTTGACATTGACAGCCTAATATATACTCTCCATGATGGTGTCATTCAAGGTTTGGTGGAAAGGACTCCTAAGATCAGCTGTAACAAATACTTGAATTGTCTAGCAACAATGATATTAGTGGTTAAGGCAGCAGAAATACTATTTAAAATTGGAGTGGTGGTGCTACATTGGTTCCCTTGTTTTAAGAAGGGCCGAACCTTGAGAGGAATCACTGGAGCTTTGGGAAGGAGCTTGGACAGGCCAGTCTTTGGATGGCAGGGAGCATGGTTGGATTTTGGTAAACCGGTGGGATATGTGACACCTCCTATTGCTTGGGACTTTGTACCAGAGCAGGTGTTCAACCCTGATGAGATAACACAATGTTTGAGGGAAACGTCTTTCATATGATGATCCAAACATGCAATTCTATGCTTTGTACTGGGGCTTGGCTAATGCTTATTGTGCTGTGGTAGATCACTCCCAGAAGGCTAAGGTCAAGACAGGAACTCGAACCATGCCACCCAAAACTAGTGATGTCCCTATTGGGCCCACTTGTGAAACTGGGGTCCGAGCACAACTTGAAGTTAAAGCTGTCTCTACTAAGTCTACGAGAACTGGGACTCAAGTTAAAAACAGGAAAGTCGTTGTTGCTCCTATAAAGAAAAAGAAGACATTGCTGAGGGAGACCGTAAAACTTACAGACTCATCTCCACAACTGGAAAGTATGGAAGAAGAAAGAGAAGAAGAAGAGGAAGGAGTAGAAGGACCTATCCCAACCACGCAGGCAGTAGCGGACGAAGGAATGGCTATGAGTGAGGAAGAAGTGGCTGTGACAGAGGAAGGAGTGACTGTCAGAGAGGGAGATGCAAAGAAGGGGCAAAAGCATTCCCCTCAATCTGAGAGACAATTATTGTTACCTGATGATTGGTTGAGGCCTTCATCTCAGCACCCAAAAGACTACTCGCTACCTCTATCTGCTGGGTATGGTGAACGATGTAGAAGTCCATCTCTATGGCGTGAACAACGTAGAAGTCCATCTCCACAGCACGCTCGCTCTCCACCTCCTTGTGAGAGATACAGAGAGGAGGTGGGAGCGGTTCCGCGGAAGAGCGGAAGAGTACAAAGAGAAGTGGAAAAGATTCTACGCGGGAGAGGTGGACAAGAAATAATGTGAGAAAATGAAATTACACAATCACTGACAGCAAGAGATATTCCAGATTTACGAAGAGATTACAGTTGTTTGCCTGGTGAACGAATCCTCACTTGGCTGGTGCGATGCTGGGTCTATTAGTCACGTGATTGAAGGTCATAAAGCACAACAATTGGGATCTCTTGCCTGAGATCCTGTAATAGAACAAGAAATGGCAAGGGAGAGAATGGCATCCACGCTGTGAGGGCGAAATACCCATTTAAGGAATATCTGTCGAGCTCTCCAAGAAGGTGGAATACTGCAGAAGAAGGCATCCAATACTTAGGGGAATTAGCCACGTTGGAGATCATCTATTCTTATCCAGACTATTATGACATCCTACCTCCTGAACATGTCCCCTGCACACAGCCCATGTGGAAAAAGATAATTAAAGATGCCCCTAAACCATACACCTACAGCTTGGTAACCGTATATGATCCAAGGACAGGTGAACCAAGCGTGGAAGCCATGTGTTGTTGGATAAGGCGCATAGCGGAAAATTCTGGAAGACTCCTCTGATTCCCTATACCGACCTGCCTACGATAGGGAAAGAAGAGAGAGAGATTATGAATACTCCAGATATGAGAACTATCCTAGAGACAGAGATGACAGACATTATAGAGATTACAGAGAAAGGCCAATGGAACGATCATGGCGGGATCGATCAAGATGACCTCGACCTCGATCCAGGGCTCATTCACGATTTTCATTATTCCCACGCAGAGGGAAAGAAAACCCTAAGCGTCAGTCAACCATGGGCATACCTATGCAGCAAGGGAGAGAACATGAAGTGGGGTGGTGAACCCACTTACAGGCTCGAAGCTAGAGTGAGTGAGCTGAAACAGTGTTGGAGAATGGCTGCGGGAGCGTGGACATGGCTCTGAGGAGGAGCTCTGTGAATCGGCCCTGACAGAAATCAACTGAGCTGGGCTGTGATGAAAAAGTACTGAGGACTTTGCCAAGTCACGCTGACAAGGAGGGAGGCAGTGGGAAAATCCCCAAGAGACGGTGAGAAGACCTTGTGACTGTACAGATAAACAGCTTAGGGAAGTAGGCTAGGATGAGACCAGGACCCGAGCATATAGCAGTAACTGCAAGTAGGAGGAGCAAGTAGGAGGAGCAAGTAGGAGGAACATGCTAATGTACCTTTAGAGCTCAGCCAATGATTGCAAGTAAGAGGAGCATGATAGTGTAACTTTTAGAGTTAAGTTAGTGATTATAGGGCTTTTGGAGCCAAACTAATGATTCTAAGACAAGTGTATGTAAGGGCCAATGATTGTTAGACAAGCCAATGATTGTTAGACAAGTAGACATGAGTTAAGTAGACATGGGTTATGGTATAGTCGTGAATGAGCTTCGCAATAAACCAGAACTTGCTTTACCACTCATATTGAGTCTATTGCATGGTTCCCCTCGCTTGTTACGAAACAGAAGGACACTGACAAGGAAGTTGTTGACGTGATAGATGCAGAATTTTTAGACAAGAAACCACAATTGTCGATAGGCAAGAAGATGGAGATCCACCTCCCTGATGATAAAAAAGCCTCCAAGAAACCAAAGTCCAACAATGATTGCTCTGATCAGGACCAATAGAGGGGCCCTGCCTTCTGCCAGGAGAAGGAGAGAGAGACCAAGAAGACAATCGGGTTTATTGGACTGTGTGTGTTTGGTGGCCTGGCACATCGGATCCTCAGAGATACCAAGCTTTGATAGATACTGGTGCCTGGCGTACTTTAATGCCATCAGAGCATAAGAGTACAGAGACTGTTTCTATTTCTGGAGTGACAGGAGGGTCTCAGGAGTTGTCAGTGGTAGAGGCCGAGGTACAAAACCACACTTTCACAAAAATACCAGAACAGACACTGAAGCTTTCTTTCATCAACAAAACAAACAAAAACTTCACAAAAAGTAACATTTTTTAGAACTGTACAGTGGCCAGGAATGAAGTTGCAGAGTGATTTTGGGAAAAAAATGGAAGATTGGCGAGTAGGAAATATGGACATGCTCAAGTGACCTTGCAGCTTGGATGTAGAAAAACACATATATTGTACTAATTGTTTAGCCTTGTGTGCTTGAGGATTAAAACCTCTGTGTTTAGATAACATAGGCCTGTGAAACTCAGAGATTGCAGCTCTGCCGTGAGAAAGATCAAAAGACTCGTCTCTCCCCTGATAAATACAGGAAAAGCAGTAGTTCACTCTCATGCTTTCTTGCAAGGTCTGATCTCTGCATTGCATGCATTCTCTCGCTTGCATTTCCTCTCTGTCTGGGTGCTGTTCAGAGCTGCCCTGGATCATGAACAAGGACTGAGCTCAGAGGTGCCTGCATTCTTGGTTACATTTCCTCTGCCCGGGTACTGGTTTTGGAGTTGCCCCTAATTGTAGTTGTTACTGTGCTCTGCCTGTGTTCAACTCATGCAGTGGTTAAGCTTGTAAGTTTATTTGTTTACTTATTTTATATTTAATGTTGTTTGAAATACTATATAGGCATGATTTACACCTAGAGTTAGGAATGTGTTCACATGCTATTGTTCTTTATGTTCAGCTTTTGTCTTTGGCAAAAGTATGCTTCACATGGTGGAAAAGCGGAAATTGGAATCAAACTGACTTAGTTTAAATAACTTCAGTATTTGCTAAAAAATAGTTTGGAGAGGCAGACAATGCAGCAAAGTTCCTGCAAAAAAGATACTGCTTGATATCTTGCTCATTGAATATAGAGATGCCACTTTTATTGAAGAGATTCACAGCATACACAACTGTTGGATTAAGGGTGCTGGAGGGTACATCCCTGCCTCCTCCTCTAAGTGCCCTTTTATGGACATGTCCAGGAAATTGTTTAATCCTTTTTTTGATGCTGCTGGCATTGTCTGCCTCTACAGTTTCCTGTTGCAGCAAGTTCCAGAAGTTCATTGTGTGGTGCAAATAAATACCTTTAAAGTTTGTTTTAAGGTGTTCTACTACTTTAACTGAGAGAAAGCTTTGATGCTTGAATCTGCTCTTGCCCAATTTCCTTGGTGCCTGTTCACCCAAGGAAGGAAGGGCAGAAGTGATGTCATTCTTTGCTTACCATATTGGACCTAATCCAGTCTATTTTACTTCACAACCAGTACACGTACCACACAGATGCAGCTGCAGAAGTAAAAGATAAAATCTGAGTGATCGTGTTAATACACCTATACACCTGTATGGAAGTTCAAGCTTGTGTTGCTTAGGTCAAGACAAAAACCTTTTGTGGTGGTGGGATTTCTTCCCACCCCGCTAGCCACACAGACCTCTGTGCTCCTTTGCACAACCTTTTTGATGTATTTGGAAAAACACCTTCTCTCCCTTATCTGGGCTATTATCTGATCCAGTGGAACACAGCTTTCATAGGGAGAAGTCCCATTGTATAGAGACAGTCATCCAAGGCGCCAAGGCAGCCCCTTGGCCTACCTGAAGCTGCTATAATTGGGAATGAAAACTCCCTTATAGCCTGAAGAAGGGGACTGATAACCGGTCATCTTGACCAGGCACACTGCGGAAAGAATACCCATTGTTACAACACAGTGATCCAGAGCTCTTGGGCATGCCCTCAGTGCTCTTGGGGTCCTGTGTGCCTGGGAAGAGGCCCTGTCATCACCTGAGAAAGAGATTGACCATCAGTCACCCCAATCTGGACACCTGATATCTGGATCATGGCCCAAGTGAGGTCTGATGCAACTATTGGGAAGTTCCACTCGCATGACATCTTCCAAGTGCAGTCAAAGTGAATGTTGAAATATCAAAATGTAAATATTCAAATATCTGATGAAAGTCAATTATCTCGAAACTCTATAAGTATGCTCTTCTGGATCACAGCAGGCTGAGACCAGTAATCTCCTCCTGAGTTGGGACGCCTCTCGGGTGTCATGCGTGATCTCATTTGCTAACACAGATGAAGTCATCCTCCCTTGAGAGACAATCATTGCCTTGTCGGGAATGCTTGTGCATTGAATGTGAATATTCTCACTCAATACTGGGAGCCAAATCTCCTCCAGAGGGTGTTACATGAGGAAAGCTTTCAAAATGCTCCTTGGAGGGCTTGTCTGCAGGAACAGGATGGGCTGAATGTATGTCTGATACAGCAGGTGCTTTTGAAGTAGCACCAATTAGAGCATCTTCTTCAGTTTGATTTGCAGCCATTTCAAATTCTGAAAACATTTTCTTGTCCATCACATCTTGATTCCTGTCCCCATGAAATAAACAACAATCAATGTCTTCACGTTCAATAACAAGAAGATACTAGAGTGCCCCTGTTACTGGAACACTCAAACCAGTGAGGACAGTGAGGACATCTTGAAGCATGATTGGTGTGTACAGACGCTTTGAAGGCTGTGGACTGTTAGTTTTCAAAGTACTTAACAAAATATAATAGTATCTTCTTGCTACTACACTTTTCTTCCTGGTAACTAAACTAATGCTTAACCTAACCTACTTTCACGGTCCAGAACTACTGGCAAAAGTTCTAAGCAAAAGCATCAGCTTGCCTTTCAAACTCCATTGCCAAATATCACTCCTACAGCAGAATTTTAATGCAAATTTGTGATTCCCCAGACATTTGTTTTAGATGCAGCAAAACTACTAGGAAATGTAAATTCACATTTAAGTACCTAAACTTAATTTTCCTAAGAACCAAGAAAAGCCAGTTAGTAGTAGCACAAAAACTAAAGCAAAATAAAGTATCACTTCTATTTTCTTTTAATCTTGTTTGTTTTCCATCAGCTGTCTGTGACTGAGACAGGGAAAGACACAATACATAAAACCAACTAGAAATTAAAAAACAAACTTCATTACATATTATCATACTATTATGAAAGAAAGAACTCTACAAAGAGGTCTAGTTCTGTGCTACCAATGCAATGAAGCAATCTGCAATAGAATTCTAACACAAAACTGCAAAACATGGCTATTTTAATTGCAATAAGAAGAAGAACAGCTTTCTAATAAACTGAGATCTTTAATGTTGATGTTAGGGAGAAGCCAACATTTTTCAAAAAAACCTCTTCTTGTATTTTTAAGTTCCTTTGTCCATACGAGCATTAAGAATAAAAATCCCTCAACATTTCGGTTATTTTAGCTAAAATGTGAGCTTTGCATTCTCTTTGCATAGCACCGAATCTCATGACATTGCATGATAGCTCTAATGGCAAAGTCGTAATCATTTCAGGCTTTAATCCCATCTGTACACAATATTGTCTCCCTACAAAGCTTATCACAAAATGAGGATCTAATTTTGAATGAGGTTTTTGTACTCTGTTTGTAGTGTACTGTTTCCACGCTGGTTTTCTGTACACAAAACTATCATCATGCATGCAACTGAAATGGAAAACAATGCAATAGTAATAATTTGATACACATATTTTCATATTAATGCTATATGTCATAGAATCATAGAATCTTCTGTTTGGAAAAGACCTTTGAGATCAAGTCCAACCGCACCCATCATCTGTTAAACCATATCCCTCAAAAACTCATCTACCTGTTTTTTAAACACCTCCAGGAATGATGATTCAAACACCTCCCTGGGAAGCCTGTTACAGTGCCTGACCACCCTTTCGGTAAAGAAATTCTTCCTAATATCTAGTCATTTGCTATAGTTTAGGTGATAAAACTCCAATAGCACTGCCTACTGAATCGATACTGAATCCCAAGCTGGGAGGAAGGGTTGATCTGCTAGAGTGTAGGATGGCCCTACAGAGGGACCTGGACAGATTGGAGAGATGGGCTGATTCTAATGGGATGATGTTTAATAAGTCCAAATGTCGGGTACTTCATTTTGGACACAACAATCCCATGCAGAGTTACAGACTGGGGACAGAGTGGCTGGAGAGTAGTCAGGCAGAAAGGGACCTGGGAGTGCTGGTTGACAGGAAGCTCAACATGAGCCAGCAGTGTGCCCAGGTGGCAAAGAAGGCCAATGGCATCCTGGCCTGCATCAGGAATAGTGTAGTGAGCAGGACCAGAGAGGTAATCGTCCCCCTGTACTCGGCACTGGTCAGGCCCTATCTTGAATATTGTGTCCAGTTCTGGTCCCCCCAGTTTGGGAAAGATGTTAGGATACTGGAATGTGTTCAGAGGAGGGCAACGAAGATGGTGAAGGGGCTGGAGCACAAGCCCTATGAGGAGCGACTGAGGGAGTTGGGGCTGTTTAGTCTGAAGAAGAGGAGGCTCAGGGGAGACCTCATTGCTCTCTACAACTACCTAAAAGGAGGTTGTAGTCGGGCAGGGGTTGGTCTCTTCTCTCAGGTGACCAGTGACAGAACTAGAGGACATGGTCTCAAGCTTTGTCAGGGGAGGTTTAGGCTTGATGTTAGGAAAAAGTTCTTCACTGAAAGGGTGATTGGCCATTGGAATGCGCTACCCAGGGAGGTGGTGGAGTCGCAGACCCTGGAGGTGTTTAAGGGGAGACTGGATGAGGCACTGAGTGCCATGGTTTAGATGATGGTGTTAGTGTTGGTGTTGGTGTTAGTGTTGGGTTATAGGTTGGACTTGATGATCTTGGAGGTCCTTTCCAACCTTATGATACTGTGATACTGTGTGATACTGTGATAATCTGTCAATTTGTCTCTTACATTCATGAAATCAAGGCAATAAAAGGAGATATGATGTCCTTTGCTGCCTCAGTTCTACCCACTGCTTCTTTGGACTCAGTATTTCATTAAAATTTCAAAGAACAGTAGAAATGCAGATTTTGCTTCCTATTACAAGTAAATTTCATTGTTTTCTTTAGTCGTAACTGTTTAACCCCAAACATGGATGAGTACAGGAACAAGTACTCCACTGAAGGGGAATAGATCTTCAAATCCTTGTATGAGGAGGACTGAAGGAACCACCTTAACAAAGTCATTGTTTGAGATGTATGGTGCAAATAGCTGGCCCAGTGGGAAATTAAAGCACCTCATGTAGATGAATGAGCTCTTTATAAAAGAAATGAGAAGATAGTCCTTTAGAAGAACATTTCAGTGCACCAAGAAGAGGCCTTTTCTTTGTCAACTGGTAAAGAACAACAGAAAATTTTTGAGGAAAAAGAATATCTGAAAAGGCAATTAACTCAGAGCCACACAATGGATAAATTAGGATTCAGAACATCAAACATCATTTCAAAACAGGTGCTCATCAAATGTAGAAGCTGTGTTTTGAATGAGGAGTGTCCGAGGAGAAATTTGAGCAGCCTTCTACTTTATAGGACAGGATACAAATGGAGTAACCTGCAAGATCCATCTTTGGACACAACACAGGCATTCTCTTGAGATACATCTTCTATTTCGTAACACACCAAAAATCAAAGCTCTGGACTGCAAAATAGGTGTTTGGCTTCTTCGTATCACCCAGTATAACCATTTCAGAATTCATCCAGTACATATGTAAAGCTTTACAGGACACATTTTAAAATACAGTTTGTCAACCAAGGAATGCCGTGTTTGTTGTTTTTGTTTTTTAATTAGTACCTTCTTCAGAACCAGTAAACACTTTGATAGTTTAAAGTTCAACTTTGCAGGACAGAGGTGAGGGACAGGTAATAGAAGGCATGTCTTCAACTGATTTTTAATAATCTTAGCTCTGCCTTTATTTGATCTTTTATGATTCACAAGGATGAATCATGACATAAATATGGCGAGAAAGAATGGCCAATCCTCTGTATTTTTCAAGGAAAGACAATGATTGGCATAAAAATGTTTTTTCAGAGATAATATAAATGTCCCTTTATCCTCTCCAAATTTTATTCAACTGTCCAAAAATGCTGTTCTTTTATATTTGTAAGCAAATTTTTAGCTTATATACTGCATGGGTTACATACTTTAGCATACATTTTCTCACCTCTTGTGCTACATGTGCTATTAACTGTTCCATCAGCATTTTTCATCATCTATTTTCTCATTGTTCTCTAGCAAAAGTATCTGCCTCCAAATGCTTTTGAATTTTTCTTATATATTCATCATCTGAATAAACACTTAACAGCTCAGTTGCTGTCTGTGCAGTAGTCTCATTGAGGGACTTTATCCACTTTCACTGTATGTAGAAGGTGTGATTGAGCAGAACCAGCTCGATTGGTAGATCCTCTGGTGTTAACTAACCAGGTGGCTTCTGCCAAATGATTATCCCAATTTTTGAATGTTCCACCGCCCCATTGTTTTCAGGGTAGTTTTTAACAGTCCATTATATTGTTCAATTTTCCCTGAGGCTGGTGCATGATAGGGAATATGATATATCCATTCAATACCATGTTCTTTAGCCCAGGTATCTATATTATTTTTGAAATGAGTACCATTGTCTGACAATTCTTTCTGGAGTACCATGTCTCCATAAAACTTGCTTTTCAAGGCCTAAGATAGTGTTATGGGCAGTAGCATGGGCTACTTGATATGTTTCCAACCATCCAGTGGTTGTTTCCACCATTGTAAGCACATAATGCTGACCCTGGCGAGTTTTAGGGAGTGTGATATAATCAGTTTGCCAGGCCTCCCCATATTTGTACTTTAACCATCATCCCCCATGCCACAAAGGCTTTAACTTTTAGCTTGCTTTATTGCGGCACATGTTTCACAATCATGGATAAACTGGGTAATAGCATCCATGGTTAAATCCACCTCTCAGTCATGCGCCCATTTGTACATTGCATCCCTTCCTTGATGACCTGAAGTGTCATGGGCTCACTGAGCTAGAAATAGTTCACCTTTATGTTACCAGTCCAAGTCTGTTTGGAACACCTTAGCAGCTTTATCCACTTGCTGGTTTTTGCAGTGTTCCTCAGTGGCTTGACTCTTGGGTACGTGAGCATCTACATGATGCATCTTTACGCCTAGTTTCTCTAGCTGGCCTGCAATATCTTGCCACAATGTGGCAGCCCAAATGGGTTTACCTCTGCCCTGACAATTGTTCTGTTTCCATTGCTTTAACCACCCCCATAAAGCATTTGCTACCATCCATGAGTCAGTATAAAAATAAAGTATTGGCCATTTTTCACATTCTGCAATGTCTAAAGCCAGCTGTACAGCTTTCACTTCTGCAAATTGGCTTGATTCACCTTTTCCATCAGTCACCTCTGCAACTCGTTTTGTAGGACTCCATAAAGCAGCTTTTCATATTCGGTGATTTCCTACAAGATAGCAGGGCCCATCAGTGAACAGAGCATACTGCTTCTCATTTTCTGATAGCTGATTGTATGGTGGAGCTTCTTCAGCATGTGTTACCATCTCCTCTGGTGGCATTCCAAGGTCTTTGTCTTCTGACCAGTCCATGATCACTTCTAAGATTCCTGGACTATTAGGGCTTCCTATATGGACTAGCTGAGTGTTTAATGCAATCCACTTATTCCCTGTAGCATCAGTGGCATGATGAGCACAAAAGACTTTACAAAAGACAGTCTATGCCAAGGATGCATTGGTGCATTAGGTCCAATTACTATGGGGTGCTTTTCCCGTTTATTCTTGGTTAGGCTCACTTCAACCTCCACTACAGTCAATTTTTGAGACCCCCCCCCCGTCACTCCAGAAAGAGTGATGGATTCTGTCCCTTTATGATGTGATGGCAATAGGGTGCACTGTGCACCAGTATCTACAAGGGTTCTATATTTTTGTGGTTCTCTTGTGTCAGGCCATCGAACCCACACAGTCCAATAAACTCGGTTATCCCTCTCCTCCACCTGGCTGGAGGCAGGGCCCCTCTAATTTGATGCCTTGGGCCCATAAAGGAGTGAATTGGTTTGGATCACAGACATTTGAGATGGAGATGGACTTGTTTGGTCTGCAGGGGATTGAGGCTGTGATAGGTTTGTTTGATTTTCAGAGGGTTGAGAACAATCCTGCTTACCCATATCTTGTAGACAGGAATTAGGTTTTGACACACTGGAAACTAGAGCAACATTTTTCTGGGAAGAAACACTCTGTGACTTTTCTTGTAACTTACGAACTTGTGACTCAAGGGCAGCAGTAGGTTTTCCATCCCATTTCCTCATGTCCTCCCCATGGTCACGTAGGGAAAATCACAGGGTGCGTTGTGGTGTTTTCTGAGTTTTTCCAGCTGCTTTCGTAGGATGACGTTTATTCTTAGTGGCTGAGATGTGGGTCTGTGAAAAATGAGATCCATCCCTATGAGACAATTTATCAAACAGTTTGTCAAATCCTTCGGTTACTTTTTTTCAGATAATTTCTCCAGAGTTGAGGCGTAGGCCTGTGTAGGTCGAACAAGACTGTCTTCATATTTTCGGAGTTTGTCTATCACTTCACCCACTGTTGGATTACCAGTAGTATCTCCCCAAATCATTGTTGACAATGTATGGGAATGCGTCGGTGGAGCACTCTGTACAAAATTCTGCAGCATAGCTCGGTGACATGGCAAATCTTCAGGGTCTGTGAGGAAACCAGGGCACGGACTCCAGAAACTATTTACAAAATGGAGACGGACTCCAAGAGGCATTTCAAAATGGAGACCTTTATTATCTAAAAATGTCTGCTTTTATATCTTGTTAAAAAAATCACACACTCCTTTTTACAACTTGATTGGTTCAAGCAATCAAGGCACAAGCTGTCTACACGCTTAACCTTTAACACTATTGGTCATTCTTCACTGTCCACGTGCCCACCCCTCAGGTCCTGTTATGGGATAGCATAGTTCTGGGTATTGCTGAACTCAGTAATTCTTTTGTTCAGCTTTCTCCTTCTGGTGATCTCAGCACTTCTCAAGGCTGATCATGGTCATTCTGCAGTAATGTGTTCTTTTTCTAAAAAGAAGCTCTCCACAGGTCTGCATTTAAATACCATATGCTATAGATCAATTCTCGCACACCCATTTCTCTCAGGTGCCACCTTTCTTCATGGTGGTCCAAAGGATTGGACGGCATTCGATGACATCTCTATAGGGATACCTGTCCCTTACAGCTGACAAGAGTCGTCTCCAGAGGCTAAGGACAATTGTCTGTTTCAAAAGTGCCTTGTGAATTCCTTTGTCTCATACAGGAGGTCCCATCCATTTGGCTTCTTTTCCGTCTAAGTCTATGGTATCAACTCCATCGTCCCAGCACTGGAGCAGCCAGGAAACAATTGGGTCACCATCATAATGTTTAAAGTCTTTTCTTAGAAGTCGCAACTCCTTCATAGATAAGGATTTCCTGTTTGCATCTGGTTTTGATTGTCCTGAATTATTCATCTGCTGGTCCTGTGATGGCACTGATTTTGAAGGACCTTTTTGTTGTGGAGGATTTGATGGTCATACAGAACTGGGCAATGGTAACAGATTTCTTGACTGTGATGGACTTTGAAATCCTAAAGGACTTGATGGTTGTGATGGACCTGGTAACTGTGAAGGACTTGATGATAGTGAAGAACTCTCTGATTGCTGTGAAGAACTTGGTAACTGTGAAGGACTCTGTGGTGGTTGTGAAGGACCCTCTCCTGGATTTCCTCTTGCTCTGGAATAGGAACTGTTCCTTCTTCACCCTCATTCTTGCTAACTGCCTTATCAAGCTGTTTTGCCTCCTCTACTGAGGTTTGTTTGTATTTCCTCTTCTTCACAGGAGCAACTGGCACCACTATAGAATAAGTAAGCGTATCCATGCTGTTTGTGGCCACTGATACAAATTGAGGTTGAGTAGCTCTCTTACGTTTCTTAAGTCTGTCTCATAGGGCCTCTTACCAAAGAAAAAGAACTCCTTGAAGGCTAAGAACATTGTGTAATCTCTGCACTGGTATTTTATCCCTCCTATAAGATATCTCATCTGGAAAACAATGCACACCCAAAAAATTTTGCCAATTAGATCAAAATCTAGTGGAATCAGTTGGATATAATATAAGGGAATATAGTTCCCCCAGTTTAGCTCCTCTGACTGGTAGCTAAGCTCAGTATCGTTCTTATCCCAGACAAGGACAACGGTGTAATTAAACACAAAACTCTTTAAGTAACTCCCAAAATTCTCAGATAAGGCCACAGTTACATACATCACAAGGTATATTACAATGAGACCACAAATCACAAGCATCACATTTCTCCAGCGCTTAAAACTGATAAATGCCAGATTGATAGAGATAGCAAATAAGCATATCTGCTGTCTCACAAACCACATCGAGAAAACCAGCTGTAAACAAAATCTCAGAATGACATCACATGGTATATTGATCGCAGGAACCTCAGAAGAATAGCTTACTACAAATATTTCCTCAAAAATCATGCTTAGGAAAAACCTGATTTTAACTACCTTTAATCGGTGCCTCCAATTGATAACACACAAAATACAACAAAAGATCACTATGCCATGTACCATCACAGATCCTATGATCCATATGTTGGCCATTAGCATCTCTATCAATAGTGAGACTGTTATCATTTTTAATCAACGGTCAGAAAAATTTTACAAGAGCAAAAACATAATAATTTTTCTAAAACAGCATAAACCAACTCTCCGCTTTAATTTCCAACCCTTCAGTGAAATGAGAAAACTTAAAACATTCCTTCGCAAACAGCTAGTACAAGGATGCCTTTGCAGACAGCTAATACAAGAATGTGTCTGCCAGCATACATAAGGGATGAGGCCTAGGCCTCTGACCTTGAGATAAGAGACTGAAGTGCATCTTACTGGTTCTGACCGGCTCTGTGATTTGGTGATGGGACAATGAAAGACTACACCTGTGCAAGGCCTGGAGGTGAAAAGTTCATCGGCGAGGGAAACGCCTTACTTCATTTTGTCGACCACCACCAGATGGCAATGCACAAGCCAAGTTAATGATTTCTCAGAACTCATTAGCGTAACCCAGCCTATTCTCAGAAATTAGTGAATATGTATGCTTTTGTATAATAAATGTCCAGCCTTTTGTTGTCTCAGATGTGCAATCTAGGTGGAGCTATCCTCATTGCACCCACCGGTGAATAAACATATATGCTTTATAACTCCCCGTGGGTTGTAAAGTTTATTACCGCACATCATCAGCTCTCAAGGAAAAAAAAACTGTAACACTTTCTAATTGTGCTTTTATAATCTCGTCCTGATAAGCCGTGAACAGGAGCTTCAGGCCTGCAGCGCTGGCATTCCTCCAAGTGGACCTTATCAGTAGAGCTAGTCAAGCCTACCAACGTCTGCGCAGCCAAACTCTGCCACCCTGAGACTCAGACTTTTGTTCTGCATTCCTGACTGAACTATCCAGGTGAGTTAAATCAGCAAACTTTCAGAAGTGGTTCAAAAGGGTCCAATTTGGTTCATTTTGGCCCAATTCGTGCCCCATGTTGGGTGCCACAGTACTGTCATGGTTTAGCCTTGACCTGGTTAATTTTTGCAGTTAGACTCCCAAATTTCACACACACACACACCGGGGAAGGGAGAGGAAAATGAGAGGAAAGAGGTTTGTGGATTGGAAACTAAAGCTATAGCTTTAATGAAATGATGATAATAATAGTAATAATGATTAAAGTAATCAGAAAGTAATGAAAATATATACAAATTTCCTAGATCCCTCTCCCACCCACCCCTCAATGACTGTACGTCACCACAACTGCTGTAGAGCAGACGCGGGGGAATGGGTCCACATCTAGGAGGGTGTAGAACTCAGGAACTAGATTCAGGGACGCACGGATCTGGGATCGGGAACCATCAGACAAACAAAGTCCTCACTAGACGTCGGCCATTGCAGAAGAGAGTGAGACCCTCATGATCTCTCAATTTTATACTGAGTATGATGTATATGTGTTGGACTACTCTTGTTGATCAGTTTGGGGTCACCTGTCCTGTCTGCCCCTCCCTGCAGATGCAGCCCTTTTTCACTAGTTCGAGGATGGCCTTGGTTACTAGAGGAATAAGTATAAATATTGGCCTCTCTGCATACCAGTGTTCCATGTTATCACTGCTAGAGAGAAACTGTCTGAAAAACATGCAGTTAATTTTTCAGAAAATACAGTTACTTTAGTCTAAGGCCAAGCCAGAGTCAGAAGCACCCCAATTAACTCAAACCATAACAGATATGTAGAAAAAAAAGACATTGAATGTCCAGTTATTATTTGGAGGCTCCATAGTTCTCACTTTCCAATGTTTTCCAATGTTTTTCCAAATGTTTTCACTTCTTCCCCATTTGTGTATGAGCAATAAATTTCTTGAGTTTTGTTTTTGGAACTAGAGTTTCAGATCTTGAGTGAGTTTCACCTGCCAGAGTCCTCTTTGCACCTGCCTCCGGTGAGGTGCTCTGGTCATCTTTTTCTGGTGCAGCCTTCACTCGAATGTAATGGATCCATGGTTTGATTCCTTCTTCTTTGACTGCTGTATGGCTATTTTACAAAACAACATAGGGACCTTTCCACTTTTCCTTTAGGAATTCATCTTTCCAAGTCCAGATTAGCGCTCGGTGTCTGGGCCAGAACAAATGTACAGGAACATCTAATGGAATTGGTAGCCATTTCTGGGTGTACCTGTGGAGAGAGGATAACACAGCAGACAGAGACAACAAGTGTTGCCTGACTCAATTTTCCCCCTTTACATGCATTTGACTCCCTTTCATCATCAGTTGATTCATATTAGTTCACATGAGCTCTAGGGCTATCCTAATTCTTAGCAGAGCTATAGGTAATGCTTCTGGCCATTTTAGTTGGATCACTTCCTTAAAGAGAATTTTTGTAACTTCTCTAGCTTTGTTAGTTTTACACAGAAAGGCTTCCAGATAGGCAGTGAAAGTGTCCACTCTTACTAATAGAATCATCTTCTTGGTAAGTCTGAAAAGTCTATTTTCCAGTGTTCTCCAGGCTTCATTCTTTCTTTGTTTCTCCTGGTGGTGGTTTTGGTTGTGTTTTGGGGTTATTTCTACAGCACACAGGGCATTTTTTGGTGACTCAATCAGCAATAGCATGCATCTTGGGTCCTATCGCAAAGCACTTTATACTGTTTATCATGACAACTGTACCAAAGTGTGTTTCTTCCTGCAGATCTTTCGTCATCTGCTCAGTCTTTGATTTTGTTATTAGGATTTATTCTTTGAGAGTTTTCCATCATCCATCTTTTTGCTTTTTACAATTTCAACTTTTTTGCCGGTTGGACTTACGTTGTAGTATAACTTGTTGACTCAAATGGAACTGTTGCTCAGGGGATTTAATGTTCCCTGGAAGTTCTTCGCTTTTCTCCTTGCTGCTACTTTTGATATCTGCTCTTCTGTTACCTTTAGCTATATCTCAGTTGCCCCTTTGGTGGGCCTTACAATGCATTACAGCGATAATTTTAGGCTTCTATACTGCCTCCAACAATTGTAAGACCTCTGGGCCATGTTTGATTGGATCCCCTCTTGTAGTCAACAGTCCTTGCTCTTTCCAGATAGCTCCATGAATGTGTAAGTGTAAGGCTCTGAAGACATACTTAGAGTCTGTGTAGATATTAAATGTTTTTCCTTCTTCCAGTTCTAGAACTCTGGGTAATGCAATTAATTCAATTTTCTGTGTTGAGGTATAAAGGGGCAAGTGTTTTGCCTCCACTGTGCCCCAAAGCATTCCCACAGTGTATTCGGCCCTGCACTGTCCATTATCCATAAACCTGCTGCCATCAGTGAAATATCAGAGGTCTGCACTAGAAAGCGGCTTGTCCTTTAAATTGGCCTGGCTGGCATATGTGTTTCAATAATATTCACATAGTTATGTTGGATTTCTTCTGCTTCCTTATCTGGGAAAAGAGTTGTTGGGTTCAGCACGTTAGTCAGTGACACTATAAAAGTCCCCCTGGTTTATTAGAACAGCATAGTCAGTGAGGATTGGCAGCAGGGGTGGTAAATTCTGCAGCCAAGCACTAGACTGAGGTGGACAAAGGGTCCCCAGAGTAAGGGCAGGCGATTACTGAATACAGGGCATGGTGCATCAGAAGGGTTTGGTGTAGCAGTTTGCGCAGACAGGGTGACCAGGCAGGGCTCTGTCCCAGGGAGCCGAGAAGAGCAGGAGCCATGGCATCCACCCAGCAAAAGGCTGTGCCCTCAGTGACCCTCATGGCCCCTTCACCATCTTCATTGCTCCAGCTGCAAGGACAGATGCAGCTACCCAAATTGAACTCTACAGGGAACATGCAGCTGCCCAAGTCCCAGAATGCATGGTGTGCCCAGATTCTGTGTCAGTATCAGACAGCATCAGTGAGGTAACCTGTGGGAGATGCACCCAAGTAAAGGAACTGCTTATCCTAGTGAGAGAGCTTAGGGAGGAGATGTCCAGGCTGAGAAGTATCAGGGGGTCAGAGAAGGAGATTGACTGGTGGAATCACACTCTACAGTCCCTGAGAGAGATGCACCAGCTAACTACGGCACAGGAGACAAAGGACTCCCCACCCTCCTCCCACCATCAGGTAGATGGAGGAGGCCCAGGAGACAGGGGAGGATGGAAAAAGGTTACTGGTCCGGGTGGCAGGCGAATCTGCTCTCAGACTGCCTCACCTTCCCAGGTGCCTGTGCACAACAGGTATGAGACCCTGGAATTGGATGGGCAAACAGCTGATGATGTCCTTCTGGGAGGGAGTGGTCATCTAGGTAGTCAATCCCCCACATCACCACCACTCATATAAAGACAAAATGAACGGTAGTTGTCAGAGGTGACTCACTTCTGAGGGGAATGGAGGGTCCAATATGCCGACCGGACCCAACCCACAGGGAAGTCTGCTGTCTCCCTGGGCCTGAGTAAGAGATATCACCAGAAACCTCCCTGGTCTGGTAAAGCCCTCAGACTATTACCCACTGGTGGTTTTTCATCTAGACAGAGAAGAGATGATAGCAAGGAGAAATCCTAAAGCAATCAAAAGGGATTTCCGAGCCCTGGGTTGGTTGGTTAAAGGGTCAGGAGCACAGGTGGTATTTTCTTCAGTCCTTTCAGTAACAGGGAAGAATATTGAAATGAGCAGGCAGATCCAGCTGATCAACATGTCGCTCCCAGGCTGGTGTCATCAGCAGAACTTTAGGTTTTTCGATCATGGGATGGTCAATTCATCATCAGGTTTTCTGGCATCTGATGGCATGCACCTCTCATGGAAGGGGGAAAAGAGTTTTTGCTCAAGAGTAGGGCTGATTCATAGGGCTTTAAACTAGATTTGAAGGGGGAGGGAGGCAATAGTAGGCTAGTCTGGGATGAATAATGGGAAGGCATGCCAAAGTCTGAGGAGCATCATCCTAGTGAGATTCAGACTGCTCCACGAGGAGATGGGGCACAATGAACCACACTTGAAGTGTTTTTATACAAATGCGCGCAGCATGAAGAATAAGCACGAGGAGTCGGAAGCTTTGGTCCAGTCCCAAAGAGATGACATTACTGACATAAGTGAAACCTGGTGGGATGAGTCCTGTAATTGGTGTGCCAAGATGGATGGTTACAGGCTCTTCAGGAGCTTCTTGGACGAATAATGCTGTTGCCACTGCTCTCAGGCACGCTGGCATCCTTTACTATTTTCATCTAATTGTTTACAATAATAAGCTACTGGTCTTTTCCAGCTTTCCAACATCTATGTCATTGCCAGAAGCCACCCACCGTTGCTCATGTATGAAAAAGCTAGAAGGGTTTTCCCATATTTGGCAACCCCAAAGCTGGAGCTGACATTTGGGCCTTTTTTAATGTCATCAAATCCTTTGTGAGACTCAGCAGTCCACTCCAATACATTTTTTGTGCCTTTTGTTGCTTCATAAAGGGTTTTTTCTGATAGCCCAAAATTTGGGATCGAGATCCAGCAGAACCCTACCGTTACCAGAAACTCTCACAGTTGGGTTTTTTTTGTTGTGGTTTTTTTTCCTGGAGATGGATATTTGGCATGCGACTTCCTTCTGCTTGGGACCTTATGCTCTCTGACCTTTGAAAATGTTAAACCCCAAGTACTGCACTTCTCATCAGGCTATTTGAGCCTTTCCTGGGACACCTGATATCCAGCCATTCCTAGATTATTCAACAGATCAAGTTAGTTGTATGCATTTTTCCTTTGTTGTTGCCCCTAGAAATAAGTTATCAACATATTGCAAAAAAGTTCCTTCATTCAAATTTGACCAAGTGTTTAAGTCAGCAGTCAGTGAATTCTAAATAATGTAAGACTGTTTCCAATTTAATAGATCTGACATAGTAAATGGCACATGGACAAAAACAGGTTCACCTCCTGTCCCTAAAGCCTGTGGTATCAGAGCCTGGGCACTTGGTCTCATCTACCATCTGCTGTGATGGACAATTCATCTAGAATTAGTACCAACCTACATCGAATCCGCTGAATTGCTTCAGGGAGATGATGAGGACTCTGAACACAGCGTGACACTCTGAGCTTCCCTCACAGGAGTTACAGGCACACTTCCCTGTTCTGGTGACATCTGGGTTACAGACAAACTTTACAATGGTGCATTGCATGGTGAGAGTGGGCCTGAAGGTACCAGTAATTGAATGACCTCTGATTCTAAACAAGAATTTCCTAATATCAAGCCTAAACCTCCCCTGACAAAGCTTGAGACCATGTCCTCTTGTTCTGTCACTGGTCGCCTGAGAGAAGAGACCAACCCCTGCCTGCCTACAACCTCCTTTTAGGTAGTTGTAGAGAGCAATAAGGTCTCCCCTGAGCCTCCTCTTCTCCAGGCTAAACAACCCCAGCTCCCTCAGTCGCTCTTCATAGGGCTTGTGCTCCAGCCCCTTCACCATCTTTTGTTGCTCTCCTCTGGACACACTCCAGCATCTCAACATCTCTCTTAAACTGAGGGGCCCAGAACTGGACACAGTACTCGAGGTGCGGCCTAACCAGTGTCGAGTATAAGGGGATGATAACTTCTCTAGTCCTGCTGACCATACCATTCCTGATGCAGGCCAGGATACCATTGGCCTTCTTGGCCACTGCTGGTTCATGTTGAGCTTCCTGTCCACCATCACTCCCAAGTCCCTTTCTACTTGACCTCTCTCCAGCCATTCTGTCCCCAGCCTATAGTTCTACATGGGGTTGTTGTGTCCAAAGTGTAGAACCCTGCACTTGGACTTGTTAAACTTCATCCCATTGGAATCAGCCCATCTCTTCAGTCTGTCAAGGTCCTTCTGTAGGGCCCTCCTACCCTCCAGCAGATCGACACTTCCTCCCAGCTTGGTATCATCTGTGAACTTGATAATGATGGACTCGATCCCCTCATCCAGATCATCAACAAAGATATTAAACAGGACCGGGCCCAGCACTGACCCCTGGGGGACACCAATAGTGACCGGCCGCCAACTGGATGAGACACCATTCACCACCACTCTCTGGGCTCGGCCAACCAACCAATTCCTAACCCAGCACAGAGCACTCCTGTCCAAGTCACGGGCTGCCAGCTTCTCTAGGAGTCTACTATGGGAGACAGTGTCAAAGGCCTTGCTGAAGTCCAGGTATGCCACATCCACAGCCTTCCTCTCATTCCACCAGCCGAGTCACATGGTCATAAAAGGAGATCAGGTTGGTCAGGCAGGACCTGCCCCTCCTAAATCCTTGCTGGCTGGGACTGATCTCTTGGTCATTCTGCAGGTGCCGCATGATTGCACCCAGTATTATCTGCTCCATAATTTTACCTGGAACCAAGGTCAGACTGACAGGTCTGTAATTACCCGGATCGTCCCTATGGCCCTTCTTGTGGATGGGCGTCACATTGGCCAACTTCCAGTCATCCTGTTGGAAAAGTGTAAGATTTTATCAGTCTGTTATATTAGTCTGATATTAAATTAGGTAGAAACAGAAATATAATGGTTTTAAATTTGATTACTTTGGGTTAAGTGTGTTAGTGATTGTTAGAAGTAGCGGTTATTTAGGCGAAAAGTTTTTCTTTCCTTATAAGAACTGTATTTGTTAGAAGTACCTGAAACTTATCCAAGCTAAGCCTGCACCTGCAGTTGAGATAAAGGCTGAGCCTGCAGTTGACCTTGCATACCAAAGTTAACTAAGCAAACAGAAGGAAGCTGGCGCCGAAGATATCATAATTAGCCAATGAAGAAATCTGTACATGCATATGTATTAGTTGTAACCTGTTGAATATACATTAGATTATGTAACATGTAGGGAATAAATTGCGGTCGCGCTGTAACAGTCTTGGAACCAGATTTGGGTTCCCAAAGCTAGCACACCTCTCCAGAGGGGTTACAGACTTTTATACAGGTTATAACAACAAAAATGTTGCACAATATTCATTCATGGGTTGCCTTTTGATTATATAACTGATGTCCTTCTGTGCATGCTCTGATTACTGGCTAAGAAGTTGCATAACACATTCATTATGCACAGATGGTCAGACATTCGCATGCAAGATCTCCACCCAGGGCTGTGATTTTTACCATGCTAATTAGTTTTATGCTACTTTAGGTTACCCTTGGGCAACCCCACTTCCCCTTTCCCATCTGCCCATCATACTAGCTGGCTCTGAGATGTACGCACAACTTGACAAGACTGAGCCAGTAAGTGACAGTGGTAATGTCTCTGTGACAACATATTTAAGAAGGGGAGAGTGCAAGGAGGAAGGAGTGGCAGAAACAATGTATGATGAACTGGCCGCAACCCCCATTCCCCATCCCTCTCCACTGTTCAGGGGAGGAGGTAGAGAAATCGGGAATGAAGTTGAGCCCAGGAAGAAGGAAAGGGGGAGGATATGTTTTAATATTTAGTGTTATTTGTCATTATCCTACTCTGATTTGATGAGTAATAAATTAAATTAATTTCCCTAAGTCGAGTCTGTTTTGCTTGTGATGGTAACTGATGAGTGTTGCCTTCATTTTCGAAGGCGTGACGACCTGGTTCAGGAATGACATGGCGGCCAATTCCAGGCTGCACGGGCCATTGGCTCACAGACACCAATGTGGTGGACGGCAAATGGCGTTTATTGATAGATAACACAAGCTTATATAGCCAAGGTTTACATCGTCACTTCCGCTTGCTTACATCATGAACTAAACACTATTGGCTACTGGGAGAGGGGCCCTATCTTTCCGTACATCGCGAGATCTTCTGGTCGCTGGACCTTAGCTAGTAACATCTCCCCCCTCCCCATGCTTAATTAAATTGATTAAAATAGAACAAATTTAAAAATATTCTTAGCTTATACTATGGTCTATACATTACGGATTTCTTATTTTATCTTATCTTATACAATCTATAAAATATATAAAACTTATATAACTTATAAATTTAACTTATGTAACTTATATAACTTATAAAACTTATAACTTACAAAACTTACAAGCTTATAAAACTTATCTTATAGAACTTATAAAGTTATAAAACTTATAAAGTTATAAAACTTATAAACTTACTTATAAAACTTATCATCTTATAAAGACAACTAGGACTAATAAAGTGCAACTTGAAATAGCTTGAGGTCGATCTGAGAGGAAAAACATAAGGCACACTTTAGTCTAATTATTAGTGTTCTATAAACGTGATATTAGCTCTTTCTAGCTGATTTTTAACATATGATGTGTGTTTGTAAAACTACTTCTTAAAATGAGGAAAGAGATTGTTCCAGAGCAGATATAGATTTCTCAGTTCTTAGCAGGTCTTCATCAATAACGGCTTGTAGTTGACATAGGCCTCACTGTTGGATCATCAGGTGTAGGCACGGTGCTTGCCGATCAATCATCTTCTCCTGCCACTGGAACATTCGAGTTACGGGGATGCCCAATGATCTGGTCCTGTGGAAGAAACCTCACAGCTTTCATTAGTTTCATTCTGAAGGTCTGGTTTGATAGATTTAAGCAGTCACCACTTAACTATACCATTTTTTGACAACAGCATACCCTCGCCCTGTCAGAGCTAATTTCCATCCTCGTTCCCATTCTCCCAGCTCATTTCTAACTATGACTGATGGGCCCTCTTCTAGTGCTCGAGTGGCCCAATGCTTTTGGGTGGCACTATTTGCCTCCTGCCCCCTACGGAATTGATTTAGTGCTAGCAGAGCAGTCACTAGGAGACGTGCCTGATCTCCTGAGGGAATGGTGTTGACAAGCCCTTCTGTTTTTGCTAATACCTCCAATTTAGATTTCAGTTTGATTTCAGTTTGATTCGCCCGTTCCACTATAGCTTGTCCTGTGCTATTATATGGTATGCCGTGTATTAAGGTAATACCCCATTTCAAAGTAAATGCTTGAACTGATTTAGACACAAAATTTGGACCGTTATCTGTTTTGATCTGATTAGGGATACCAAGCCAGGCCATAGCTGTCAGCCAATGTTGAATGGTTGCTTTAGAATCAGCCTTAAGGTGCTGAGTGGCCACAATCATTCCACTATATGTATCTACAGTCACCACTAGCCATGCTCGAGGTTTTAGTAACTGGCAAAGTGTAAAATCTGTCTGCCACACCTCGGATGCTTTAAGACCTCTAGGACTCACCCCGCTGGACCACAGTGGTGCTTTCTGACAGTGGGGGCATGTAGCCACTATATGTTTCGCCTTTGTGACTGAAACCCCACATCTCTTTGCCAACGCTTTAGCTCCGATGTGAAGAGACTCGTGTAACTGCCAGGCATCTCTCAATGTCCACAGTCCTTTTGCAGCGGTGTCTGCTTTGTCGTTGCCAATTTGGAAAAACCCTTTAATTGGGCTGTGGCTATTGACGTGGATGACCGATATAGTGCCCTGTCGAGAGAAAAGTGCTTCTTCTAACATTAGGGCTATTGTGGACGTTGACACGCCAGGCCCTGACATGGCCAAACAAAGTTTAGCCACAAATATGGAATCAGTTACTATGTTGAGATGTTCTGTTGGGAACAGTCCGCACGCTAGTACTACGGCTGTTGCTTCTAGTTGCTGGACAGAAAGAGCACAGTCGGTCATTTTAATGCAGTGCCATTTTCCTTTCGATTGCCATACTGCTGCCACGGTTGAAATTGCTGAGGATGCGTCTGTAAAGACTGCTGGTCCCAGCTGGGGCCGGTCCATGATCTTACACGGAAGGTCGATGTTAACTATTGCCAGCATTTGAGTCCAGGGGGGCTTTGCGGCGTAACAAAGTTCTCCACCAAATCCTACAAGAGCTATAGCCAGATACTCTGACATTGCCACTGACTGCATTGGGAGCTGTTTACGGAAGGGTAACCATATCCTGGTGGGTTCAATGCCTAGATGTCTTAGGGCGAGTTTCCTGCCTTTCATGATGAGATTACCAAGGCACTCGATTCTCGGAGAGAATGCACGTGACGGCTTTCCTAGGACTATCCAGTGTATTGGTCGGGCTTTTTTCAGTAGGGCCCTGGGCTAGTGCTCCTACTCTTCCCTTTTTTGTAAAGTGCACATACAGATCAAGTGGTATATTTGGGTTGCACCTAGCGAGTGTGCTTGATGACATCTGCTGCTCGATAAAATCAAGAGAGTTCATTGCTTCTATTGTCAGGGCTTTTTGCTCCCATGGATTCTTTCCTTTCAAAAGACCATGCAGAGGAGCCATGATTTCAGGAGGGATCAGAACAATGTTACGGATCCATTGCAAGGACCCCACTAACTGTTGCATATCATGGAGTGTCTTAATGTTCCGATGAATTTTTATTTGAGGTGGTGTTATGTAAGAACTTGTGATCCCCACTCCCAAAAAACTTACACATGGTCCTCTCTTAATTTTCACGCTCGCAATTTTGAACCCATGTACCTTTAGACTTTCGGAAATCGTTGACACTAGCTGGTCCACTTGAGTCGCTGATGTTGCTGCAATTAAAATATCATCCATATATTGAATGATAGTCGCAGTCGGGTTACTGCACCGGACTGGTGCCAATGCCCGATCCACCGTGATCTGGCAGATAGTAGGTGAGTTGACCATTCCTTGGGGCAGTACTTTCCAATGGAAGTGTAGGTTGGGGCGTTGGCTGTTTGGAAACACTACATAAAAAGCAAACCATTCTTTATCCTCTTCATGCAAGGGTATTGAAAAGAAACAGTCCTTAATATCAAGGACAGCACAAGGTTGTCCCTCGGGTATCATTGAGTTCATAGGCAATAGCGTTTGGACAGGACCCATAGGTTGTATTATCTTATTTACTTCACATAGGTCATGGAGGAGACGGAACCCCTCTCCAGTTCGTTTGAGTATTACAAAAACGGGGGTGTTCCACGGACTAGTGGAGGGCTCTATGTGACCTTTTTGTAACTCACGGTCAACCAGCTCAAGAAGAGCATCCATTCAAGGCTTTGATAGGGGCCATTGCTCGACACACACTGGGTTAGATGATTTCCATTTCAATCTGATTGGTGGAAGTGGGTGTGCAGCAGTGGCCCTTAAAGTAAATTTGTAACCCTGGCTTTTAATAGAGCTAGAGTGTACCTTCCCAACAGGGGTGGTACTCCTGACATGGCATATGGGAAAAGGGCAATGGTTTTCTCTGGTACTTTTTCAGTGTGAAGCGTAATTGCTACCAATTGAGCACTCTTCCGAGCTCGTGTTAATCCTCCAACCCCACCCACCATGGGGGCATCTTCTAATTTCCAGCCTGAAGGCCAATGTGTCTTGGGAATAACTGTAACATCTTGTGGAGAGACTTACTGAAACCTGGCTCACTGAAAGCAGATATGAGCCTGACAAAAGCAAGCTGCTTAGGCCTTGAGTGGGAAAATACTGAGCTAAGTGAAAAAATACTGACCAGCAAGGTCAGTGGGCCCTTGTTGTGCAGTGAAGCTTAGGCAAGTGAGATAACAGGATGTCTCCCACGGGACCAGATGGATTTCTAAAACTACAGGAATGTATGTGACGCTTATGCAGTGATAAAGTCTGTAACCAATAAGGAGCTAAAGTTTTGCAATATGTATAACCTAATTATCGTACACCCAATAATGAGCCTGAGCTTTGCAATATGTATAACCTAATTATCGTGGCTATAAAAGTGATTGTAACACGACCAATAAACGAGTTCCACTGATGAACCATCTGGTGTCGGTGACTCCCTCCATCTTCAACAAAATGGTGACCCCGACGTTGCCCCGTTGTTAAAGAAAACGGGGGAGAACACCATCGGTGGACGGAGTTGGGTTGGGCTCTGAGGCGGCCAGAGCGGTGCTCAATGCTATCGGAAATCAGAGAAGGCAGGAGCAGCACCCCCAGGGATCATAGAGGTGGTACTGGGCCATACGTGCTACCGGAGCCGGAGGACCGCAACAGCGCTGATATGGATCGGCAAGTAGCATACGATTTATTTTTAGCTAACATAGAAAAACGAGGATCAAGGAGCTGGACTCTGGATCTGTCCTGACAAAGGAGGGGACGCTGCAACGTGAGCTGACTTTGGAAGGGTGCAATGGCCATAAACAGGTACCTGGTGCAGGATAGAAAAATGGAAAAAGAAGCAGCTCTTAGTCTCCTAAAGTGCTTTTTATAAAAGCGTGGTATAAAGGATTCCATTGAATCATGGAATAAAGAGGAGTTTTTTTTTTTTTTTTTTCACAAACTCCGCTAGTGCTTTTGAAGCAGAAGAGGGATGAACTTTTGGGACTTTGTATATCACTAATGTGGGAGAAGAGCTATTTACTGCTTGTAACACAACTTGGAGAACTGTGATTAATGCCTTTTAAAAGTTAAAAATAGAATCGAAAGTGGCCGCTGCAGCTGTGCAGGGAGTAACAGCCCCTTTATCTACAACCACAGCTGCTCCACCGTCTCGCAGCCACAGTCGCATTGAAGTACTTTTGTTGCTATTAAGGGTCAATCGAGCGATAAGATGTGTGACTCTGTTAATGATTTATTAAGAGTTAATGATATGTCTAATGAAGCAGAAAAAACAAGCGACGTGCCATCAGCCGCGAGCGATGTTCACGCTTCGGCGGCCGGAAGTGAACTGACAGACAATACGGAAGGAACTGCAGTGACACCCAGTGATGATGTAAGAGTGGGAGAGCCAGATGTTGCAAGAAGTTATACCCACCCTGGCCTCCTCCCCCCGAAGCGGTTTGTTTAACAGGAGACAACTCATCTGAAGATGAAGCACAGCCACAGCATGAAACAATAATTCCATGAAGTAGCAAGTTACAAGATCTCAAGAGGCAAATGGAGGAAGCTACGAATGCTCTACATCACAGAATGGAACAATCGTTGTCGACATTTGCATCACATGCGAGGACTGAAAGATCTGTCCAGGAACTGGCTGAAAGTACTACAAAGCTTTCAGCATCACCTTTTGGTGGTATAGGTAAAGGGTTATGTCCATCACCCGTATGCAGACAGTTCTGTGATTCTGCAAAATCTGGTAGGTAGTCAGGTGTAATCCAAGATGCCATATTAGAGGGAGATTGGCATCCAGCAGGTAACCTAACTTTTCCTGTATTATTTAATCAACATGGTAATAGTTATGAGCAGCATGATTTGGAAAATTTTACAAGTTAAAAAGACTGTGCAGGAGAATGGGATAAAGTCTGAAGCCATTAGGGCTAAGTTAGATTGGATTTTTACAGCAGATGTTAATTTGCCATATGATTGTCAAAATTTAGCTAAATTGTTATCTCCTTAAAAGGGGCCACAACAGGAGAAATTGTTCAGCTAAGAATAAGAGACATAAGGGCTTTAAGGTTAAGGGACATGCTGTGTTTCAGAATAACCTTAAACTCACCTCTAGGGTATAAGAGAAGGTAGTATAGTAGTAGAGTTATATAACTGTAAGGAATGAACATTAAGACAACCAATCAATAAGACTTATGTGAACAGAGTAGCAGTATCATGTTATAGAGGTAAAGTAGAGAAAATTTTTGCAAATATGGGAATTAAGCATGTAACAGGTATTCCGCATTTTTCCACAGTTCAAGTGATTGTGGAATGAGCATATAGAACTATTAAAGAATACCTTGCAAAGCAGAAAGATGTAACAGAATTAGATCCGCAGATAAGGTTAAGTAAAGTGCTTTTTACACTTAATTGTTTAATTATCTTAGTTTGGTAGCAGGTTTAGAGCAAGCATCTGTAGTAATTCATAATAGTGGTGTGAAAATGTAAGCTACACCTGAAATACAATTGTGTTATAAGAACCCTAAGACAGAATTATGGGAGGGACCGAGCCTGTTGCTATTTACTGGTTGTGGTTATAGTTGTGTTTCCACAGATCAAGGTCCCTTATGGATTCCCAGTAAATGGACACGCCCAGCAGTCGGGTCAGTCAACCGAACACATGAGAGCCACAGCAAAGAGTAATAAGCATTCTACTTTAACAACTTCAAACAGAAATTAACACATCAAGCAAGAGGTTTCGCCCACGATATGTAATTGTGAACATACTTGACTGACAAGTACTGAGAGGGGCTTGAGAATTGAATTCTGTTATTGCTGTTAATTGTGATTGCAATTGTGTATATTGTAATTGTGCTTTGAATCTTTTATTAGAGTGTGGAGTTTGTGCCAATAGGTTGATAAGAAATAGTCACGTAGTAGCAACTGAAGGTAGTCTTTGTATTGCACATTTTCACCAGAATTTTGAGGATTTTTATATAGCAGCAGGTATCACATATAATCAGCTACATTTTTATCATTTTGCATCAGGAAGTGCTTTTCGCCAAGCTCAAGCAATTTGGTACTTAAAACTTGCCATCCAGCAAGTTAAACAACCCAAGAAGTCAAGATTGATTGCTTTACAATGTGGACCCAATTGACTCAAATTAAAGGAAACAGATGATGTTCTTGGAAATTGATTCTCAATTTGGTATTACAGGCTGGCTAAGAACACTCCTGATCAAAGGTATGTGTTGTTTAAATCTGTCTGATCACTCAACATCAATACACAAACAAATAACAGAAATGCAAACACACTTAAAAGACTTTAGCTTACAGACCCATTATGAGAATGATTGGCCAATATTGGATTTGGACCCTGGGTATCAGAATTGTTGAAACAAGGACTAGTCATATTAATTATAAATTTTGTCACCTTACTGATTCTCCCTTGTATGTTTAAATGTTTGCAGAATGAACTTGAAAAACCTAGTGCAAAATATGTTACAAAGCCACATTGCCTTAAATAAAGAAAACGGGGGAATTGTGGAGAGACTTACTGAAACCTGGCTCACTGAAAGCAGATATGAGCCTGACAAAAGCAAGCTGCTTAGGCCTTGAATGGGAAAATACTGAGCTAAGTGAAAAAATACTGACCAGCAAGGTCAGTGGGCCCTTGTTGTGCAGTGAAGCTTAGGCAAGGGAGATAACAGGATGTCTCCCACGGGACCAGATGGATTTCTAAAACTACAGGAATGTATGTGCAGTGATAAAGTCTGTAACCAATAAGGAGCTAAAGTTTTGCAATATGTATAACCTAATTATCGTACGACCAATAATGAGCCTGAGCTTTGCAATATGTATAACCTAATTATCGTGGCTATAAAAGTGATTGTAACACGACCAATAAACGAGTTCCACTGATGAACCATCTGGTGTCGGTGACTCCCTCCGTCTTCAACAACATCTGCCCCGCTGTCAATTAAAAAGGGAACGCTAATGGCGATGTTATTTGAGGTATTATAGAGGGAACAGATTCCCCCACACTATTGGTGGATTGTCACACTTTATTGTGAGGGCCACCAAGGGGTCTCTTCCCCAAGAGGTATTTCTTGCTGTCCCTGAGACAGAGACGGATCCAGCTGGATCATCGGTTGGACCATAAAGTTGGTTGCTCGTTGAGGGGGAAATGGGTTCGAGAATGTCCCCCCCATTCAGGGTTGGCATAGTTGGGTCGCCTCATGTCCCGAGTGGGAGAGGGCCGTGTGCGACCCGGGTGCCCTCTCCCCTTCAAGTTTCCCTGGCTTTTAGCTTTGCATTCCTTAGAGAGATGTCCTTTCTTTCCACAGGCCCAACACGGTCCTCTGAATCAGTTTTGGTGTGGGAGGAGTGCTATCACATTAGTTATCGTGGATTTAACAGCCACCTGGATCGGAGCCAAATGCTCTTCATTCGTGACATGCTTAATCATGTCTGCAATGCTTGATCCTACTGGTAGTGATCGTAGGATTTCTTTGGTTTTTGCATTACACTGCTGACGTAAGCAGTCTGCAACAACCGGGCCTTTTGCCTCTGCAGGCAGGGATGAGGAGTCAACCACTGCCTGGAGGCGATCTACAAATTGTGTGAAGCTCTCACTTTCACTTTGCTTTATTGTGGACAATGGCGATGGCTTGGCATTAACTCTAGAGGCTGTAAAAAATGGCTTCTCTAGCTGCACAGGTAGTTGCCATAACTTTGTGGGCCCGCAGGCCTTGGGCCTGTGCCTGGGAGGTGATCATGGCTGGGTCTGAACCCATCAGCCGTTGTAAGGTAGAGCCATGCAGTGGGTGATCCGCCCCAGTTGCTTGAACTAGTTGCCTTGTACAGTTTTCCTCCCATTCTTGTTTAAAAACAATCATCCCTGCTCCATCAAAAATCAATCTACAAGTTTGTTTTATATCAAACGAGAGCATGTCATCTCCCCCAAAAACCCCATGTATGAGGGTGGAGACCATGGCAGAATTAAGCCCTTTGTCTGCAATTGCTTTAACAATCGCTTGTATATCCTTGGGGTTTATTGGTGAATAGACCCTTTGTCCTCCATCCATCACCCGGACTGGGAACACTAGCATGGCCGATGGAGCCCAATCGGCACACGCATCCTTAATTTCTTCCCAGTCCGTGAGAGGAATTTTCTTTCCCCGTGATCCCTTTTTATTGCGGATGGGGATATTTTTGCTTTTAACTCTGCCTATTTCTATTTCTATTTCCTCCTCCTCCGACTCTGAATCGATTTCGAGCCACTTGTCCCACCTGGTGTCTGATTCGGGACCGGAACTCGACTGACTGGTAACTTCCGGGCTCCGGCACTTTTTAGTCAGGCTCTGGCCCTGCCCACTTCCCTTCCGGGTGGGCCGTCCCCCCTCTCTTGGCTCGCTCCGCCTCCTACTCTTCAGATCGTCGTTCTGATTGGCCGCTCCACACGCCTCGCACATGCCTCCCTTTCCTTCTCTGTTACTCCTATCGCCTTTCTCCTTTCCGTTCTCCTCCCTTTCCCGTCTGCACGCGCATGTTAGTTCTAGCGCTTCCTCCCTTTTCGCACCGTTAGTATCTTCTCTCCGCCCACTTTCTTGCTGCTTGGTACCATCTTGGGGTGCATAGGGCGGTGGAGTAGGCCAAACATCTTGAGACTCTGATTTCGCAGCGGCGCCCTTGGCCTCCTCCAGTAAGTTACCCCAAAAGGTTTTCGCTCATTCCTGTCCCTCCATAAGGGGGACGGGATTAGGGATTGAGGGGATGTATCACCCTCTGGCAGATCTTTAGGAGCAGCAGAATTGTTATCGTCTGGGGGGTGCAAAGTCTGTGTGGTTGCCCCGACTACCACTTTCGAGGTGACCATGAAACAATCTCTTGCTGCCAGCAAAGTCTCCTGCCCTTGTATAGCTTTTTGCAGGGACTGCACAACTTTCCCCCAAGATTTAAGGTGTTTCCCAGAACCCAAGGACATCGTCTCCTCGGCTAACACTTTAGTACACTTATCCCACACTTCAGGGTTAAAGATATCCACCGACTGTGCAATAACCCCTCTCTGTAAAAGCCTCACTACAGCGAGAGTAAAATCTTTGAGCTTACACTCAATACCCCACTCCTTATATAACTGTGATATGATCTTCACAAGGGCATCCATCCTCCTTGTTGGTCCGGGTGCATCCTCCCTGCTGGGCTGGTTCTGCCACTCCGGCCGCCGTTCAACCGTCCAGGCGATGATCCCGGGTTTCGGCACCACTTGTTGCCTTCATTTTCGAAGGCATGGTGACCTGGTTCAGGAACGGCACGGCGGCCAATCCCAGGCCGCACGGGCCATCGGCTCACAGACACCAATGTGGTGGACGGCAAATGGCGTTTATTGATAGATAACACCAGCTTATATAGCCAAGGTTTACAACATCACTTCCACCTGCTTACATCATGAACTAAACACTATTGGCTACTGGGAGAGGGGCCCTATCTTTCCGTACATCGCGAGATCTTCCGGTCGCCGGACCTTAGCTAGCAACAGATAAGCGATCTTCCTGTCCTTATGTTGATCCGTGAGTTTTGTCTCATTTTTCTCCCCTTGTCCAGCCAAGGAGGGGGAGTGATAGAGCACCTGGCATCCAGGCAAGGTAAACCCACCACAATTCTCTAATCAAAATAATGCTCCAAATAGTCAGCAAAATCCTCACAGCTCCATCATCTCCAGTACTGAGTACTCCTAGAAAGCAAGTCCCTGGACAGAGTATCTGTTTAAGCCAGTGGCTCAATCCTAGGGCTCTGCTCTGAATGTAATCAGGGTGGCCAAAGTGGGACAACTTGACTAGCCTTTGGCACACAGAACCCACAAAAGCAGTCTTCTCTGGTGAGATGTGGCATCCTGCTGGGAAGGGCCTTTCAGCATAGAGCCTCTCCCCTTGGCAGCATTTGAGTTTTGTTCTTACTTTCACCCTTCTTTTTTTAAAAAGATGATAATTAGGGTTTATTTGAAACTGAGAAAAATGCTTAGCTTTCATCACTGGGATATACTAAATAAGCTGGAGAAGTTCAGAAACAGGGATTCATAACTGAAACTATATCTGCTGTGCCAATGTTTGTTCCTGCTGTTCAATCTCCCTCCTAAAACGCATAATATTCAACAAAACCAAAAGGACTTTATTTCTGCTTACTTCTAGGACTAGTACAGAACTAATCCTGCTGCAGAGGGCTGGATTTTTATTTTTTTACTTGCTCACCATCAGGATTACTGACTAAATTCCCACTGTGGAATGTTGACTCTAAGATCTGCAAAGGAAATATTTATTTTGACTGTGCTTATAGCAAATCTCAGCTGACACAAGCTTGCCCATGTGCACAATATGGTTTGGAATAGCTACGGAGAGATCACTGGTTCTGCTCTGGAGCCGGCCTGATCTGCAGCAGAGTGGCAGATCTTGGTGTACAAGGGTTTTCCTGAGGCAGGGTAAGCACAAGGGCAGTGGAAAACAAAAAGCATGTCAAAGCAGTATCCTTGCCAGTGCTTACAAACAAATAAAGGTACCCCTGTGAATAGCCCTCTCTTTTTCTGCCATCTCTGCATGCCGCTTCTCATACTGCCTAGGCTAATCCCAGCACTTCCCTCCCTGCAGGCACTGAGACCTGGAGCCACCACACTCACTCACCCACACTCATCCAGGAGAAACTACAGAGTGGAGGTTTCAAACCTCTGATTTGCAACCCTAAAAAGGCATTTCCAATGTAGTCCACAGAGAGGGAGCTGGAACCTCCTGACAATAGGGAGCTGGAACCTCTTGACAATAAACCCACTTTTATCAGATGATACTTTTTGCAGATCCTGTAGAAGTTAAACAGGGACCTGCAGTGTCTGCAGTCCTGCTGATTGCAGACCACAGCAGACACCTTCATTCTTGCTGTTAATAAGCATTCAGATAATGGGAAAAGGCATTTCTGTTGTTTTGCTGCAGAGTCCTTAGGAACTGAAGGGAGGGGAGATGCTCTGGAGCACATCCAATCTGCAGCAGAGTGGCAGATCTTGGCACGTAGAGGAATTTCCTGAGGCAAGGAAACACCAGGGCAGCACAGAGACCTGTCAGGAGCTAGTAGCTCTCGTGGGATATGATGATGAGGCCTGGGCATTGCCAGAGCAACATTGACCACTTCTACACCTATAAAAAGCAGGCTGGGGAGTGCTGCAAACACTGTGGCACATCAGCCACATGGTGCAGCAGTTTGCACAGCACTTTTTGCAGGAAGGGCATCATCACCCTACCAGCTCAAGAGGTGGGTTCAAGCGGTGGTCATCACCAGCAGTCATATCTCCCATAAGGCCTTCTCTGTTCACAAACAGCAGATCCAGCAGGACACCTTCTCTAGTCAGTTCTATGATGGAGTGACTAAATCAGTGGACAAGAGTAGAGCTATGGATGTCATCTATCTGGTCTTCTGTAAGGCCTTTGACACAGGATTATTCGATAGCTAAGGAATTGACTGGATGGTCACATCAAGAGAGTAGTGGTCAACAACTCAGTGTCCGGATGGAGACCAGTGATGTGTGGTGGTGTCCCTCAGGGGTCCATATTGGGTGCAGTACTGTTTAATATCTTCATCAATGACATAGACAATGGGATCAAGTGCACCCTCACCAAATCTGCAGATGACACCAAGATGAGTGGTATGTTTGACAGATCTGAGATATGGGATGTTATCTAGAGGCACCTGGAAAAGCTGGAGAAGTAGGTCTGTGTGAACCTCATGAGGTTCAACAAGGCCAAGTGTGGAGAGACTTACTGAAACCTGGCTCATTTGAAAGCAGACATGAGCCTGACAAAAGCAAGCTGCTTAGGCCTTGAGTGGAAAAATACTGAGCTAAGTGAAAAAATACTGACCAGCAAGGTCAGTGGGCCCTTGTTGTGCAGTGAAGCTTAGGCAAGGGAGATAACAGGATGTCTCCCACGGGACCAGATGGATTTCTAAAACTACAGGAACGTATGTGACGCTTATGCAATGATAAAGTCTGTAACCAATAAGGAGCTAAAGTTTTGTAATATGTATGAAGCTCATTAACTAAACTATTTAGGTAGAACTACTGCTAATAAAGACTGAGACTTGTTAATCAAACACCATATGCGTGTCGTTAAGTCTCCCGCAGTCTTTGACAAATGGTGTCCTTAACAAATGGTGACCTCCAACAGCCAAGTGCAAGGTCCTACACCTGGGTTGGGGCAATCCCCAGTATCAATACGGGCTGGGGGATGAAGAGATTGAGAGCAGCCCTGCAGAGAAGGACTTGGGTGTGCTGATGGATGAAAAGCTCAACACGAGACAAAAATGTGCACTTGCAGCCCAGAAAGCCAACTGCATCCTGGTCTGCAGGCCCCAATCATTGATTGTTTGTATCCAGTGTCTCAGAATATGAACTTTTTTTAGTAAAATATTGTTCACACTCTCCTCCTGAGTGATTTGTGTCACTCTGATGTTGTGCCGGTGATTCCAAAGAGTTCACTTTAAGTGGGACGCAACATCTTTTTAAAATTAGTACTAGGAGCGGGGTGAGAAATGGCAAGGAGGACAGTGTAATTTGGGGATAAGCAGTTTCAGTAACTGCAGAAAGAGGGGTTTGTCCTCCTGCTCAGTGCGGGTATACCCCAGCAGCAAGCATGGTGGTCTGGGCATTTATGTTTGACTGCTCCCCATGATTCAAAGGAATCAACCCACAGATGGACTGTAAGCCAAAGTATCTTTATTCACCGTTGGGGAGTGTGGGGCTCAGCATCCCACAAGGTGCAACTCCAATGTGGTACAATTTTGGTCAGTTTATACAGTGCATTTTATCAAACATGACATACATTCTGTGGTTAGCACCCAATAAGCAAGCGCTTAGGTTACATAACTTTTAGAGTCATATTTTGCCCACTGCTGTGGAGAGACTTACTGAAACCTGGCTCACTGAAAGCAGACATGAGCCTGACAAAAGCAAGCTGTTTAGGCCTTGAGTGGGAAAATACTGAGCTAAGTGAGAAAATACTGACCAGCAAGGTCAGTGGGCCCTTGTTGTGCAGTAAAGCTTAGGCAAGGGAGATAACAGGATGTCTCCCACGGGACCAGATGGATTTCTAAAACTACAGGAATGTATGTGCAGTGATAAAGTCTGTAACCAATAAGGAGCTAAAGTTTTGCAATATGTATAACCTAATTATCGTACACCCAATAATGAGCCTGAGCTTTGCAATATGTATAACCTAATTATCGTGGCTATAAAAGTGATTGTAACACGACCAATAAACGAGTTCCACTGATGAACCATCTGGTGTCGGTGACTCCCTCCGTCTTCAACACACTGCAGCAAATTTTATGGTTCTTCAGGCAATACTGACTATATGTCAGTATTGCCCTTTTGCCCTTGCAAACAGGGTAGGCCCCTACTTGGATTAGCTATGTTGGAACATTATGTTACAAATTCCTGTTTCTGCCAAGTCATGCTAAGAGCGGCCTAGTAGGCCATTAGTTAAAACTCGTTATTCCTTAATACACCCATTAGAAAATGTTTTAAAAGACTATAAAGCATGCCCCAATCCTACTGGGTGCAGCTGAGCAGAGAATCACTGGCAGTTATTGGTTACAGTGGTGGAATGGATTTGGGCTACAGAGATAGCTAAAAAGCAGAAGTACAGTTGGCAGGCAAAGGAGACAGAGACTGAATATGTGTGGAGGGTCTCATTGGAAGGTGGAGATAGGATTACATTGAGTGAGGAGAAAGTCCAGGTTTACTAGGGAGCTGGGATGTTCTTGATGGTAGACCTTGGTCCCTTACCCAATGAGCTGTATTTTGGGCTGGGGCACTCGGCCCCTTAGAAAGGGGAGATCCCACGGTCTTACCTACCCCAGGGGTGAGTTATCTTATGGAGAGTGTGCAGAAGGTGGCCTGCTTCCAACTGATGCATGAACAGCAGTTAGTTCCTGGGTAACCCTCGCCCATGCAAATGCTAGCCAACACAGATAGGGTGACACCCATTAATTAGGGGACTGTCCAATACACTGAAAATGTATGCAGTGCAGATCCAGGACTGATTGTGAACTGTTGTGGCAGGGTAGCCTCAGGCCGGCCCAGGTCTCACTTGGGGAGAGATAGCAAGGGTGTTATTAAATTACGGATGCTGTGTGGGATTTTGGATGAAGGAGGGAAAGAACAAGGCTGTAGTTAGAAGGATGGAGGCACCAAGAGGTGCTCCTTTTCACCCAAAGAGGGGAGGAAGGTCCAGGGAACATGTTTCTCAATATCAACTATGGAGGGAAGGAGTGAATAAGGGCATCTCAAAAGAGTTAATGTATCGGCAGTCTTTCTCCAACTTGCAACTACTGGTAGCAATGTGGAAATCCCCAGTGAAAGGGAACGAGGAAGGGAAAAGCACATGGAGACACTCCCTTTGGCCCCTCCTGAACAAACTCATATTTCGGTGCAGGAAAACTCCTGGTGCTGTCCCCAGTAAGTGAATCGTGATGCAGTGAGTGGGTATATATATGAAGGCTCACAGAAAATAACCAAAGGGATTTGTTGGTAACTTTTCCCCTTGATCCTTCCAAAACTCCCGTTACTTTTGTGGCAGATACTGGGATGCAAATCTCAGCTTTAAATATGGACATGGCCACCCATAGCAGGGTAGTGCCAGACAAAAAAGAAAACCTAATCACAGATGCTTTTGGTTATTCCCAGCCTCAGCCAGTGGTGCAAGTAAAGTATTGGCTCCCAGGACACGATCACCCGATAGACACAGTTATGGTATTGGACACCCTTCCAACCAATCTCTTGGGGTTGGGCCTATTGAAGGCAAAGTCATGGACTGACTCCAAGGGCAGAGAGTGGAAATTCGGGTCCCCTACCACAACAGTGAGGCTTTTATGAGTTGCCCCATTCCTTCCTCCCTCCCTCCAAAGTCATAATTGTGAAACCATATCTTCTATCATTGGGAGCTAAAGATGGCATTATACAGGAGTTACAAGAACAGGGGGTGATTATACAAACCTACTCCCCCTACAATTCTCTGGTATGACCAGTTCGTCAACCAAACAGTAAACGGCGACTATTGAAAGCTGAATGCCAACACTGGCCCACTAACAGCAGTTGTGCCCAATATAGCTGAATTGATCTCCAGTATACAAGAGCAGTCCCACAAAATTTTAGCCACCATTGAAGTGAAAGATATGCTTTATACGGTGCCCTTACAGAAAGCTGATCAGGGTAAGTTCACTTTCACATAGCAAGATATTCAGTATATGTTCATCTGCTTACCACAAGGGTATTGACACTCACCTACGCTGGTATATCATGCCCTAGTGCAGGAGTTAGCTGAGATATGCCCAGAAGAAGGAGTCAAGTTGTACCACTATATTGATGATGTGTTGATAGGTGGACCGGATGTCACTCTGGTAGGACAAACTCAGACAAAGGTGATCATTCACTTAGAAAGTTTGAGACTACAAATTCTACCAGAAAAGATAAAACTTACATACCCAGGAGTGAAGTTTCTGGGCATATGTTGGAAAAGGGGAGCAACATGCATTCCTCACGAGACTTTAACGGCTTTGGAAATGATAAAGATATCTGAGAATAAGAAAAAGTTACAAGACGTTCTGGGACTCTTGACTTTCTGGAGGAGACACATACTGGACTTTTCCATTATAGCCCATCCTCTATATGATCTAACTTGTAAAGTCCCCCTTGGGACTGGACTCCCATTCACAAGGAAGCTTTAAAGTTACTGACTTGTGAGGTGGGGGAGCACACCAAGTACTGGGTCCGATTCACCCAACTGAACCACTCCACATTGAATAGGACTTTACAGCACATGGTACGTCCATTCACATGTGGCAACATGGTCCAGAGGGTCTGACTCGGCCCGTGGGTTTCCATTCTCACAGCTTTAAGGATGCTGAGAGACGATACTTGGCATGGGAGAAAGGCCTTTTTGTGGTCACTCTAGCCTTACAGGAGGCAGAAAAGACCAAAGTGACAGAAAATCATTCTGCAAGGACCTTTTAAGGTACTGAGGCTGGTACTGGGGGTGGCACAGCGAGATACCGTGAGAAAGTGGTATGTCCAGTTAGAACACTTCTGCCATACCTATAACATAGAGGAAGGAACCCCCAAGTTATTGCCAATACAAGACGAATCCTCTGTCTCCCTAGAGAAAGGGACCCCCTCCTACTGAAATCAGGGAAGCCCCTTCTTTTGACCTCTACATGAAGAATGTGTGGTTCAGTGATGCTTCCTCTTGATGCAAAGGAAAGAAATGGAATTTTCAACTCTCCATGTTGATTCAAGGGAGCAGACTATAACAGAAGGGGAAGACAGTGCCGAAGTGAGTGAATTAGTAGCGGTGTGGAGTGTGTTAGATAGGAAATGGGAGGATTTACAGCCCATATATATCTATATGGATTCTTACGCCATGTATAAGGGATGCACTGAGTGGCTTCCTTTTTGGTAGCAGAACCAGTGGGAGGTGAATAGAGTCCTAGTGAGATAAATGGAAAGAAATATTGGACATACCTGAAGTGACAGGGTCTGATCAGTAGGCCTCAAATAAGTGACTCATGGATGATTCGTATTGCATTGCTGTGTGTACTGTTTAATCTGTAACTTCTCACAGTCGTATTATCACTAAAATTGTGTTATTCTATTCTTAATCAGTGGAACGGAGTTTTACCACCTTAATTGTAGTTTCACAAGCATGAATACCATGTGAAGTGTGAGAAAGCACTTTAAATAGCCTCTTTAGTTTAGAGATAAGAATCCAGTTGCCTTCCTTCTCATCTTTTCTGTAGTTTTGACCAGACTCCAGGAGGGGGGGGTCAATGAAGCAGCTGAAACCAGAGTTCCCACTTTTAGAATTATGTAAATTGTTTATTTAACGATATAAAAGCTGGATCCTCTTGCAGTGGTCCCTGGAGACTCTACCATGGGCAGACGCACCGCATGGTCCTCCCAATTGTCCAGGAATAGGCTGTCCAGATCTTTGCTGCAGAAGGGGCTCCCCAGAGATTGTGAGTCTGAATGATGAGAATAAAAGGGCAGTTGGGGATGTATTTTCTTGTTTCTTTTCCCAACTGTTAAGCTCTTATGATCTGATTTGAATGATGATGAAAAAACAGTTGTGATGTAGCTCTTCTAATTGCTGTGCTTATTTTCTTATGGTAATGATTAGATGCATTGTCTTTAAATCTGGTATTGTTAACTCGTTGTTAATTACTATTAATCATTTGTCACCTTTCTTGTATTAATAAGTTAAGTAAATCTTGATTTCACGGAGTATTCAAGAGTTTGAGTTTTTATGCTGATTGCACTCTGTGATTTTTAAAGTGTGGTAAAACAGCCACACAGTTATTGTTTATCAATCTTATTTTCAGAACATGCTGCAAATTCGTAGATGAGTTTCTTAGGGATATGATTTAGTAGGGAGACAGACATAGTTGGACTCGATGATCTCAGAGGTCTCTTCCAACCTTATGATTCTGTGATTCTGTGAAATTAAAGGCAGCTGCTGACTACACTGACTGCATAGCTGCAAGGGTAAATCATTATATCTTTAATCATCGGCAATATTTGTCCTATCACCTGTTCAGTGCTAAACAGTGTCAATCTCATTAGCAGGAGAAAAATTCAACATGGAAAGCAGTGTTGCTTTCACAGGAGTCAGTTTCTGTGATTCATTCTGTAAGCATGCACATGTTTATCGACAAAAAAAAGCCACAACTCTGCACCCACGACACTGAATGTGCTTTTAAAGATATCTACACATACATATACACATAAAGAACCAAAGCAAGGTCTAAAAACTTTGAGTACATTAAACAGAAGGATTTATTTTCATGTGTATTCCCTCTCTCTGAACTATAAACACATATGCAGGTATGACAGATGTCAAAAAAGAGAAGGGACCTTCTCAGCAACTTCTGTCTCAGCCACAAATGGAGTCAAGTCTGAGGTCTTTCTGTTAAAGACCTTCAGAGTGCTATATTCCTTACAGATACATGGAACTCTGCATACATACCTATATTTATCTCTGCATATTTAACTCTCAGATTTAGTTTTAGAAGGAAATGATGGAGGCTGGGGAAACACCATATGGCAACATTTCTCTGTGTGGTGGGTTGACCTTGGCTAAATGCCAAGTGCCCACCAAGCTGCTCTACCACTCCCCCTCCTCAGTTGGTCGAGGGGAGAAAAATATGATGAAAGGCTCATGGGTCAAGATAAGGACTCGACAATTACTGTCTGGGACAAAACAGACTTGACTCAGAGAAATTAATTTAATTTATTGCAAATCAAATCAGAGTAGGATGATGATAAATAAAAACAAATCTTAAAACACCTTCTTCCCACCTCTCCCTTCTTCCTGGGCTCAACTTCACTCTTGATTTCTCTACCTCCTCCCCCCAAGCGGCACAGGGGGATGGGGAATGGGAGTTGCGGTCAATTCATCACATGTTGTCTCTGCTGCTCCTTCCTCCTCATGCTCTTCCCCTGCTCCAGCATGGGGTCCCTTCCATGGGAGACAGTCCTCCATGAACTTCTCCAATGTGAGTTCTTCCCACGGGCTGCAGTTTTTCACAAACTGTTCCAGCATGGCTTCTTTCCACAAGGTGTAGTCCTTTAGGAACAGACTGCTCCAGCATAGGTACCCCACAAGATCACAAGTACTGCAAGAAAATCTGCTCCAATGTGAAATTATACAAATTATTTTCTACTCTGTACTTAATAATAAAATTATATTTCGCTGCTCTGGACCAGAGTTTGTGTGTGCTGACTCGTGATCAGGCTGACAGACTGTATTTGGGGACTGGGACATACTGTACTTTTCTGTGCTTTGTTTTCAGTCA
The DNA here is from genome assembly GCA_033556795.1 of Tapera naevia. Classification (NCBI taxonomy): domain Eukaryota; kingdom Metazoa; phylum Chordata; class Aves; order Cuculiformes; family Neomorphidae; genus Tapera; species Tapera naevia. The sequence goes on along the minus strand of JAUMJJ010000004.1, from coordinate 1,140,161 downwards.
GAGGAGTTGTTTTGGTTGGGAAGGTTCAAAAATGCTTAAAGATTTTGAGGACTAGAGTTTGAAATTTGTAGTGGGAACTTCCTGTGATTCTGGCACTTCTGAAGGTGGGTTATTCCACCTGCGCTTGGTAGAGATGGCACGAATTCCTTTATTTTGCTTTTTATCCAGCAGCTTTTTATCCATTACCCACCTGAAAGCTACATGCAATATAGAAAAGCAAATGTAAGTTAGGGCTGATACTTCCATATTTCAGCATCTCAGTAGATGGTCTGTGTTCCAGAAGTGTTTGGTCACAAATCATCCTTTCAGATATTGACATCTTTCTTTACTTCAAATAATGCAGACTGAGTGAAAGGGACCAATAATGCAAAATCTCAAATGACACAGTTGAATTTCTGCTGGTTTGTAAACATCTTCCTTACTATTTTTGTTCATTTTGTTCTTAAAGATAAACAGTGACTCACTCCTCAGACTTAAAGTCAGATACCAATTTCATCCATCCCATAAGCATCAGGTATCTTTGGCGCATGAAAAGTGCTAAACACCACTGCCACCTCTCATGACTTTTTACGATTTCATGGTTGATTTCTAGCATTGACTCTATTGCTTAGACTGTGCTGCTGATATTTCTCATTTTGAAAATACAGTAACATTTTTGAAATTTTAATAAAAAAATCTTAAAATGTTTTAAACAGCTTGTCTGGGGATACATTTTGTGCCCTCATTTATTTCATCTTATTCATAGTAGGCTGTAAAATATACATTTGTCCAACATTGGAGAAAATCCCAAAACTTAAGTCAGTGGGAGCTCTTCAGAAAATTATTTCCATCAACAACTGAGTTGCACTTTCTTTTAAAATTAATTCGAAGAAGAGACCATCAATCATAATTTTAACACTTTGCTAAAAATAATAATTGAACATTGTATGATACACTGAAGATCATCCTTTATATGGCTTAGGATCAGAATATGGTACATTATATGATGTTGCCAGCACATAGATGATGTATAACTAAAGTGAGATTTTGACTTAATTGTTTTCATGTCTGCTTAAATACAGGCAGGACTGAACCACTGAAGGATCTTAAATTCCTATTGCTACCAACTCATCAGTTAGAGCAACCTCATGTCCAAATATATGTTTTAGTAGCAAATTTGCTGCATGTCTAATTGAAAAATCCATTTAAGAATTCATTCTTTTGCAGTAATATAAATTAGTCATATAAATAGGAGTCATAATACCACTTTGAAAGTATAATTATGTAAGTAGCTTGAGCAACATACTGTAGCTGATGTTTTATTTAAAATACTTATTTTGAAGTGTATTCATTTCTATCACAGTATAACCATGTATTTTACAATATCTCCATGAGCCATTCACACAGGAATAGAAGAATAATTTTGTTTTTCATGGTATAAGCCTAAAATAGAAATCCTCAGTCCATCTTAACTTAGAGCAGGATAATAAAATTACAAATTTACAAGTCTTTGGACAGACAAAAAAAATGTAGGAAATAGTGCCTGTCTAAACACTGTCTTATTTCATGGGCTGTGGAGAACAAGATAAATCAATCTGAAAATAGATGTTTAATTAAAAATAATCAGACTATCCCTTTTCTGGTTATTTTTGAACACTTCTCTCAGTCTTTTTTCTGTTAAGATTAATTGAAATAATTTTTGTAGGCTTATATTTCATTCCTTTATGCTTTGTGATATACTTCCTTATGCAGATTTAAACTAAGATTTCTAATCTTAAGTAACAGCTCTTTCTCTTTTGGCATCTATTTTAATATTTCAAGTGAAATTTGATAAATTAAAAAAAGTAATCTCTTGGGTTTTTTCTCTAGCTTCCAAAATTTTCATTAGCAAGTAAAGTATGTCTTCAGAAAACCAAAAATGTAATTATAGTCACTTTGTAAGTGAATTAAAAGACAGATCTGATTTTAAATGAAATGCTACTTTTTGTGTGTTGTTTGCTCCCATCTACTTCACCTAGGTCAGCTGGTAACATTCTAAAAGAAAATATTGAACAAATCTTTTTCTGGTCCTCAAGGCAAATACAACATAATCTCTGGAGATGTACAGAGATCACTAAATTTCACACCGACTTACCTTGGCAATAATATTTCACCCCCAATTTTGATGTACTCTAGTTTTTTTACAACATCAAAGTTTTAATTCACATGCCTGTTATACAATGAAGTAGAACAACATGAGCAGCTAGTGAGAAGATAGAAAATTATGAGATTTAAAATTTGCCAAAAGTTATTTTAAACTTTTCTTTATGTTATCTTAATTCATAAGCAGGACATAAATTTTCATTTGAAGGGAGACAATGTGCACTGGAAGCATAAATTAAATGATATATCTCCTTTGAATATGCTCCTATTTTTACTATCCAGTTTTTCCAAACTAAGAAGAAATTCAGATTGAAGTTTTATGCCTCCTCAGAAGAGTAAAGGCCAATCACATTATTCATTAGGATTACTAAATGGTCAGTGAAACTACATAAAATCAGATTTAAATCTTTTGAGCTTGCCTATGTATTGAGTCTAATAGTTTTTATGTTTGATTATACAATGACAGATCAATACATAAAGATTTCCTCACGTTAAAAACTAATGGATGTTATAGAATCATGGAATGATGGAATCATTTAGGTAGGAAAAAACACTTAACATCATTGAGTCCAACCATTAACCTAACACTGCCAAGTGCAGCACCAACTTTGTCCCTAACATCTGCACGTCTTTTAAATAACTCCAGCAAAAGTGACTCCACCACTTCCCTAGGAAGCCCATTCCAATGCTTAACAGTCCTTTTGGTGAAGAATTTTTTTCCTAATATCCATTCTTAAATCTCCTCAGTGTCACTTGAGGCCATTTCTTCTCAACCTATCACCTGTAACTTGTGAGAAGGGTCTGACACGCTGTAGTTGATTGACTTTTGATCCACGGAAGTATTCCATATCTTCCTTTAACGTAACCCGACATATAAATAGGGTGTAGATAAGAGAGTACACTCTCTTCTTCTTCCGGCAAGGCTGGGGAGCAGAAGGTCCCTGCATTGGTCCTGTCTGGAGCTGAGGTCTGCGGAAAATTTTTAATGGGTCGGATTTGGCCGTCTGGCTCTCCATGGGGAAGGTGGCGTGGTAAGATTTCATTAATTCTTTACTTTGTTAGTTACTGGGTGTTATAGTTGTATGTCGGGTGTTATATAGATCCTGTTTGTCCTTTTTCCCATTTCCCTTCCCTTCTTCCCTTGCTCCTTTGCATATCTTTGCAGTGTAGCTGTTCGTATTTAGAAAAATACAGAAATATATATATATTTTGTGTGATTTTGGTTTCTTCCATAGGTTTTTTTTTCCTTTGAAAGGGGGAAGTTTTGGGAGAGAGGCAGACTGAGTGGTTGGAGAGCTTGGGAAAGCTAGTGCAAACCAGTTCACACACATCTCGCTACAACCTCCTTTCAGGTAGTTGTAGACAGTGATAAGGTCTCCTGTGAGTCTCCAGACTAAACAACTCCAGTTCCCTCAGCTGCTCCTCATAAGACTTGTTCTGCAGACCCTTCACCAGCTTCTTTGCTCTTCTTTGGACATGCTCCAGCACCTCAACATCTTTCTGGTAGCCAGTGGCCCAAAAATGAATATCCAAGGTGTGGCCTCAACAGCACTGAGTACAGGGGGAAGATCACTTCCCTAGTCCTGCTGGACACATCATTTCTGATACAAGTCAGGATGCTATTGGCCTTCTTGGCCACCTGGGCACACTGCTGGCTCATATTCAACCAATTGTCAACCAAAAATTGCAGGTCTTTTTCCAGCCACTCTTCCCCAAGTCTGTAGCATTGCATGGAGTTGTTGTGACCCAAATGCAAGACCCAACACTTGACCTTGTTGAATTCCATACAATCGACTTCAGCAAATCAGTCTTCCAGATCCCTCTCTAGAGTCTTTCTACCCTCAAGCAGATCAACACTCCTACCCAACTTGGTGTCATCTGCAAAGTTACTGAGACTATGCTCGATTCCCTCATCCAGATAATTGACAAAGAACAGAACCGGTCCCAACACTTAGCCCTGAGGAACACCACTTGTGACCAACGGCCAACTTGATTTGACTCCACTCACTATAACTCTTCAGGCCCAGTCATTCAGACAGTTTTTTACCCAGTGAAGAGTACACTTACCCAGGCCGTGAGCAGTCAATTTCTCCAGGAGAGTGCTGTGGGAAATGGTGTCAAAGGCTTCACTAAAATCCTGGTAAACAACATCCACTGCCTTTCCCTCATTCACTAAATGGGTCTCATTGTCGTAGAAGGAGATCAGGTTAGGCTAGCAGGATCTGCCTTTCCTTAACCCATGCTGACTGGGTCTGATCACTGTCTTGTCCTGTACATGTCATGTAATGGCACTCAAGATGATCTGCTCCATAACCTTTCACAGCACTGAGGTCAGGCTGACAGGAATTTTTAATTGTCTTTTACTGCAGTAGCCAAATTCAATTCTAGTTGAGCTTTGGTCCTTCTAATTTTCTCCCTGCATAACCTCACAACATCTTGGTAGTCCTCCTGAGTGTGCTGCCCCTTTTTCCAGAGGTCATAAACTCTCCTTTTCTTTCCTGAGTTCCAGCTAAAGTTCTCTGTTCAGCCAGGCTGGTCTTCTTCCCCGATGGCTCATCTTTCAACTCATAAGGAAAGGTTGTTCCAGTACCTTCTTGAAGAATGTCTGTAGACTTCATGGACTCCTTTGCCCTTCAGGACTGCCTCTCAGAGGACTCTGTTGACCAAGCCCTTAAACAGGCCAAAGTCTGCCCTCTGGAAGTCCAAGATAGCAGTTCTGCTAAACATGCTCCTTACTTCTCCAAGAAGAATCTAAAACTCTATCATTACTTGATCGCTTTGCCCAAGATGGCCTCCAACCATCACATCACCCACAAATCCTTCTCTGTTCACAAACAACAGGTCCAGCAAGATGCCTTCCCTAATTGGCTCACTCACCAGCTGTGTCAGGAAGTTGTCTTCCACGCACTCCAGGAACTTCCTAGATTATTGCCTTCCCACTGTGCTTTATCTCCAGCAGACATCTGGTGAGTTGAAATCCCCCATGAGATCAAGGGCTAGTGATCGTGAGAGTTCTCCCAGCCACTTATAGAATATTTCATCTGTCTCTTCATCTTGGTTGGGTGTGCTATAACAGATATGCTGCGTGATATCTTCCTTGTTGGTCTTTTCCCTGATTCTTACCTGTAAACATTTGACGCTTTCATCATCAGCTCTAGACAATTCAAACACTCCCTAACATACAGGACTACCCCACTGCCTGTCCTTCCTTGCCTAGCCATTCTGAAGAGTTTATAGCAGCACTCCAGTTGTGCGAGTCATCCAACTGTGTTTCCGTGATTGCAAGTATATCATAGTTTTTCCATCTGTACAATGGCTTCCAGCTCCTTCTGTTGCTCATGCTGTGTGCATTGGTGTAGATGCACTTCAGTTCAGCTACTGATCCCGACATTATCAGCAACTGGCTACTTCTCTGTACCAGATAATAACCATGGTCTTTCAGCTCTGCAACACTCCCATTACTCTTACTAATCCACTTGCTCTTCTTGTAGTAGCTGTGGTCTGTGAGCTGCAGTCTGTATTCCAAAACTTGGGTCTTGTTGCTTTGGAAGTAATCAGGACAGTCTTGATTGCATGCTCATTCCTCTGCCTCTTCTTTACAGCATCGACCTAAGCATAAAGAAGTACATATAGCACCAGCCTGCACCCCACAATGGTCTTACAGGTAACAGTAAGATCTCCCACAATCATGAGGAAAAAGATTTCACCACCAACACCTGCGCTCTTTGTGACACATCTCAAAATCTAATTTGCAACTCATGGGCCCATTGACTGTTTTTTCTGGTGTTCTGGTGGTCTTTTTTGGTATTCCCTTTTTTTGGGATTCCCTTAGACCTCAAAGACCTATAACAGATGAGAGGAAAGGAGAGGTGCCATTCTTCATTCTCTCTTATTAAAAAAAAAAAAACAACAAACCCTGATTTTCAGAGGAGAAAAGGGGGAAGATATAATTGCTGATTTTCTCCATGAAATGATTCTCAGAATACTGGGACAGCAGCAATGCAGAGACCACACACTAGATTAGACTCAAGGTCAGTGCTTTTGTGTTGAGTTTGGCTGGGATGGAGTTAACCTTTGCCATAGCAGTCCTCATAGTGCTCTGCTTTGGATTTGTAGCTAGAAAGGTGCTGATAATATGTCAGTGTTTTGGCTACTGCTAAGCAGTGCTTCACAGCATCAAGGTTGTCTCTGTAACCCCACCCCCATCCAAAAGCCAATAGGCTGGAGGTGGGAAGAGCTTAGGAGGGGACATGACCGGAACAGCTGACCCCAAATGACCAAAGAGATATTCCATACTATATGATGTCGTGCTCAGCAATAAAAGCTAAAAGAAAAGAGGAGAGGAGGGACATTTGTCATTAAGGCCTTTGTCTTCTAGGGCAACCGCTACGTGTACTGAGGCCCTACTTCCCAGGAAGTGGCCAGACATTGACTGTTGATGGGAGTTAGAGAATAAATTTTTTTGGTTTTCTTTGTTTCTGCATGCAGCATTTACTTTTCCTTTATTAACGGCCTTTATCTTGATCCATGAGTTCTTTTTTTTTTTTAATCTTATTTTCTCCCCTCTTTGTCCTGCTGGGAAGGGGGAGTGAGAGAGTAGCTTGATGAGCACCTGGCTTCCAGTCAAGATCAACCCACCACATTTCTTTTTAGTGCCCAACATGGGGTCTAGGACAAAGGCAAGTTTGTATTAAGCATGCAATAGTTATAGTAGTTATTAAACAGGAGATTCTGTGCAGGTCACAGAGTTTGCTGGCTGCACTGCTTATCTTTATTTTGCTGAGCTTGGGAACATGTTAATACAAAGAAAGGCTATGCACCTGGCCCTGGCATTAGCACCCTTAGTGTCCTGGGGAGCAGTCTTATGGAGAGGATGAGGGAATAAACCTCTCTCTTCCCATCCAGGATTGATGTGGGTGGTTTTATTGAGCAAGCACGTGAGGTCCTTGCTCACCATTATATAAGCTGTTTAAAACTACTAATTAACACTGTTGGCATATTATAGGTTTTGTGGAATCTAGTGTCATCTTGGTGTAAGATGAGACAATTTTTGGGTGAGGTGATACTGAAACATGTCTGGACACAGTTGGTCCCTGTGTGCAAGGGTGTGTGGAAGGATTTGGGCAGATGCCTAGGGCAGTTATCACCTCCCATAGTCTTGGATTTTATACATGAACAGGCAAGTAATCCTGGTAAACTGTCATGCTACCTGATAGAAGGGTGCTTTACCTACCCCAGTGGAAATCATAGAATCAAAGAATAGTTTGAGTTGAAAGAGACCTTAAAGATCATCTAATTCCAACCGCCCTGCCATGGGCAGGGACAACTTCCATTAGATCAGGTTGCTCATACTTTAATTTAACCTGGTCTTAAACAACCCCAGGGATGGAGCATCCACGACTTCTCTGGGCAACTTGGGCCAATGCCTCACCACCCTCACAGTAAAACATTTCTTCCTAATATCTAATCTAAATCTCTCCTGTTTCAACTTAAAACCGTTACCTCTCATCCTACCCCTGCACTCCCTGATAAAGAGCCCCTCCCCAGCTTTCCTGTAGGCCCCCTTTAAGTACTGGAAGGCTCCTATAAGGTCTCCCAGGAGCCTTCTCTTCTCTAGGATGAACAATCTGAACTTTCTCAGTCTGTCCTCATAGGGAAGGTGCTCCAGCCCTCACATCATCTTCATGGCCTCCTCTGAACTCGCAACAACAGATCCATGTCCTTCCTGTGCTGAGGACTCTAGAAATAAATGCAGGACTCCAGGTGAGGTCTCATGAGAGTGGAGTAGAGGGGGAGAATCACCTCCCTTGACCTACTGTTTACACTTTTGATGCAGCCCAGGCTACGGTTGTGAAGTGACGGGGCCTGATCAATAGGCCTCAAATAAGTGACCCATGGATGATCCCTATTGCATTGCTGTGTGTGCTGTTTAATCTGTAACTTCTTACAGCCGTATTATCAGTAAAATTGTGTTGTGCTGTTCTTGATACACAGAGTGTGACAGAATACATCACCTTATCAGTAGAATTGGGCTATACCACATTAATTGTAGTTTTTCCAGTATAAATACAGTGTGAAAGGAAGAAAGAGCTGCATTTTAAATAACCTCCTCACTTTAAAGATAAGAGAAATCCAGCTGCCTTTTTTCCCACCTTTCTGTAGTCCTGGCCACACTCCAGGAGAGGGTGCAACAAAGCAGTTGAGACCAGAGTTCCCAAGATTTTAGAATGATGTAAGTTTTTTATTTAACAATATAATAGCTGGACCCTTTCGTAGCGAGCTCTGGGGATCCCACCTATGGGCGAATGTACTGCATAGGGCCCTCCAATAGCCAAAGGAAAGGCTCTCCAGGACTTGGCTGTGAAAGGGGTTCCCCAGGGACTGTGGATCTGGACGATGATAGAGTGATTGGTAATGTATTCTTCTCTTGTAGTAATGATTAGATGCATTGCCTTTAAAGCTGTTATTGTTAACTTGTTGTTAATTGCTGTTTTAATAAATTGGTATTTGAGAGTTTGGGCTTTTATGCCGATTGCATTCTGTGGTTTTCATTCTGTGATAATGCAGGTTGGCTTTCTGGGCTGCAAACGCACATTTCCGGCTCACATTGACTTTCTCACTCACCAACACACCCAAGTCCTTCTCTTCAGGGCTGCTCTCAATCCATTCTCTTTCCAGCCTGTAATTGTGCTTGGGATTGCCCCAACTCTGCTGCAGGACCTTGCACTTAGCCTTATTGAACATCATGAGGTTCGCACAGCCCCACCTCTCAAGCCTGTCCAAGTTCCTCTGGATGGTATCCCTTCCCTCCTGCATCGACTGGGCCACACAGCTTGGTGTCATTGGCAAACTTGCTGAGGGTGCCCTCAATCCCACTGTCCATGTCTCTGACAATGATGTTAAACAACACTGGTCCCAATAATGACCTTTGAGGAACATCACTCATCACCACTCTGCACTTGGACATTGAGCCATTGGCTGCAGCTCTTTGAGTGCGACCCTCCAGCCAATTTCTTATCCACTGAGTGGTCTATCTGTCAAATCTGTGTCCCTCCAATTTAGAGACCAGAATGTCATGCGTGACAGTGTCGAATGCTTTGCACACAAGTCCAGGTAGATGATGTCAGTTACTCTTCCCTTATCCACTAATACTGTAGCCCTGTCAGAGAAAGCCACCAAATTTGTCAGGCACGATTTGCCCTTAGTGAAGCCATGTTGGTTGTCATCAGACACCTCCTTATTTGCCATGTGCCTCAGCAGAGTTTCCAGGATTATCTGCTCCATGATCTTGCCAGGCACAGAGGTGAGACTGACCAGCCTGTAGTTCCCCAGGTCTTCCTTTTCTCCTTTTTTAAAAATGGGGGTTATGTTTCCCCTTTCTTCCAATCAGTGGGGACTTCACCAGATTGCCATGACTTCTCAAATATGATGGACAGGGGCTTAGAAAATTCATCCGCCAGTTCCCTCAGGACCTGCAAATGCATCTCATCAAGTCCCATGGACTTGTGCACCTTGAGGTTCCTTAGATGGTCTCGCACCTGATACTCTCCTACAGTGGGTGATTCTTCATTCTCCGGTCCCTGTCTTTGCCTTCTGCAGGTTGGGTGGTGTGGCCCTTACCAATGAAGACTGAGGTGAAAACTCATTAGGTATCTCAGCCTTCTCCATATCCTGGGCAACCAGGTCTCCCATTTCCTTCTGCAGAGGGTCCACATTCTCCCTAGTCTTCCTTTTATCACTGATGTATCTATAGAAGCTTTTCTTGTTCCCCTTGACATCCTTGGCCAGATTTAATTCTATCAGGGCTTTAGCTTTCCTAACCTGATCCCTGACTGCTCGGACAATCTCTCTGTATTCCTTCCAGGCTCCCTGCCCTTGCTTCTACCCTCTGTAGGATTCCTTTTTGTATGTAAGTTTGTCCAGGAGTTTCCTGTTCCTCCAACGCAGCCTTCCTGGTGTTTTGGCCTGACTTCCTCTTTGTTGGGATGCATCACTCCTGAGCTTGGAGGAGGGGATCCTTGAATATTAACCAGCTTTCTTGGGCAAACTTGCTGGCTTTACCCCATGGTACCCTTTTAAGCAGATCCCTGAAGAGGCCAAAGTCTGCTCTCCTGAATTCCAGGGCAGTGAGCTTGCTGCACACCCTCCTTGCTGCCCTAAGGTTCTCCACCATTTCATGGCCACTGCGTGAACAAAACAAAACAAAACAAAACAGCAGCTTCTAGCACTGCACTCGGGCTATTGAGCCACAAATCAGTACTATCAGAGGACTGTGGTTAAGCAGGGACCCAAACCACCTCTGAGAATGCCACGATTGAGATTGAGATCCAAACTACATCCAAGAACACCATGGTTAAGAGAGGGAACCACACAACAACTACAGTAATTGCCCCAATAGTGAAAAAGAAATAGTGAACATGGAGATCAATGGGTCTCTTGATTAGTAAGGGAGGAGGGAGAAGAGGAAGGGTTTGATCTGGAAGCTCATCCTTCAGCAAAGAAATGGGAGGAAGGAGTGAGAGAAATAAGACAGGAAGCAGAAACTACCTAGTTCCTGTCCTCAATAGAACTTTAGGACATGCGGAAAGATTACAGCCACCAGCCAGGTGAGTGGATTGCTGCCTGGCTGCTCCAGTGCTGGCATAACGGGGCCAGCAGTCAGCAACTGGAAGGTAAGGAAAGGAAACAGCTGGGATCCCTTGCCCTTGGTGTCATCCTGCCAAGTAAATCAGCTAAAACAAATAATTCAACTAAAGAGGTATCACATTTATAAATTCAACCTAGCACACTCTGATCAAATCTCCCGCTACCTCAAACCCTTTTGTACTCCTGTGGTATAACAGACTTGCTAGGCCTTGTGGATGGTAAAGAGCTTGCTTTTGCAAAGGAGAGCGGTTGGCAAGAGGGAGTGATTTGCAACTGACAATGCATCTGGTAAAACAGATAGATTGGGTGGTGGTCTTACACTCATATCAACTAAGTGACAGCTGGGATGAGATGGAGACCTCATAGCCTGGTGTTGCTTCAGTTAAGAGCAGAAACACCCCCAAAAGCACGTACTGAGCTCCCTACCTTGAAGGCGAGCCACCGAGTCTCTGCTTCTAACAACACAAGCGGCCTTGCCAAGGGCTAATCAACACATGCTAATTGACTCAGTCCCACCTTGCCAAGAGGTGCTAAGGAGTTTTCAAAAGGTATAAGATTGATACCTGAAAATCCTTTCTTTGGGGAAGAAAAAATTATCACCTTACCTGACTGACGGGTTGACGGGCCTAGATCTCTCTTCCTTCACCAGGAAGAAATGCATTGTTGGTAAGAATTGTGTGCCTCTGACTCTGTCAGATGTTTCCCTGGGAAAATAACTACTCAAGTTTTTATTATTATTTGTTTTGTATGTGTGTATATGTATATATGCACTAAGTGTTAACCCGTTATAAGTGTTTAAGCACTAACACAACAAGTGAAATTATCAACAGCAATCCTGAATTTGTTTTAATCTGTCACTTGAATTAAATTACTTACTGCCTGTGAAATTACTTACTGCGCTATGAAATAGTCTCTCTGACAGGCATTGCTGCAAGCGGCTGCCCCAACGCATGTATTAACCCTGTGTCTACCAGTCTCTAAGGAGACTCTCACAGGTAACCAGATTCTGACTTGTGGTGAAATCACCTATAAGCACACGCACATAATTCTTTAGTCATAAACCATCAACCAAGTCTGAGACTAGAAATGGATTCCATTTTGAATCTCATGACTCAATGGGAGGGTCTCCTTGGCCACTTGACAGAATCTTACATGTTTAATGTGAAAACTTCATGTTGGGTGCTTAAAAAGACTGTGGTGGGTTGACTCTGGACAGCAGCTAAGCACCAAACAGCCCATTTCTCACTGTCTCTCACAGAAGGACAGAAGAGAGAATAGGAAGAGGGAAGAGTGAGATAAAGACAGGTTAATAAGTGAAGGAAAGAGGGGGAAAAAAAACAAGCCATGCAAAAGCAATGACTCACCACTTCCCATCAGCAGATTGATGCCAGATTGAGTCTCCAGGCAATGGTCACCTTGGAAGACCACTTTTTCCCCCCTCAGTTATTATTGCTGAGTATGACAGTATATGGCATGTGAAAAGCACAAGAAGAATTTGTTATGGTAACCCAAGATAGTTCATCTCCCTCATCCAAGTATGTAGAGTCCCAAGCACATCTTCTCTTGTTGTTAGAGTAACCTGGGGTAGTTCGCTTCCCCCAATCTGCACATACCCTTGCATGGGCACCAATGTGACGGCCAGTTGCAGATCTCAGAATTCAGAGAATAGCATCTGCATTACATCAGTAAGTTTACTAATGAGCAAAACAAGGCATTGCATATGTATGATTATCATTAATTATCATTAATCAGCACAAGTTTTATTGTCCACCCCTGCAGTGCATTCCCTTGAGCTTCACTCCAAAGCAGGGCTGCACTGTATCGGGTCCCTGGTTTTGGCTGTCATTGGTGTCCCAGGGCTCCCACTGCAGTAATGCTATGCTTTCATTAAAGCCGAAGCTTTCAGTTGCTGAGTGATGTGTCTTGTCCCTGAGGGATCGGCACCTGCTTTTTGCTGGTAACACTATGGAGTATCCTTCTGGTCAATTGAGATCATCTATCTCAGCTGTGTCCCCTCAACTTCTTGTTGACCCTCAGCCTACTCGCTGGGTCAGTGAGAAGGCAGAGTGAAAAAAAAAAATTTAAAAAATAAAAGAATAAAGCCTTGAAGCTATGCAGGCACACTTCAACAATACCCAAAACATTGTTTTGCTATCAAAAATGGTTGTCACAGATCCAAAACATAGCACCATACAGGCTGCTATGAAGTTAACTCCATTCCAACCAGACTTAATACATTATGGTTGTGTGTTGTATGATACTGTTTTATACCAGGAGGCACCGGTTTGTGGTGACTGAAAAGAAAAGGAAAGAAAAACACATAAACACACAATTGCAGAGCAGAACTCTGAAGTTGATCACTCTCCATACTCTTTTCTTTGCAACAATTTTATACTCTACAGATACGGACCTGGACTATGAGGCCAATCAGGAGGTTTTGCACAAAGTTTCAAAGCATTCACATGGTGACTGTTTTCAGTCAAGTTTTCCGCACACTCCCTTTCTCACAGCACAATCATCCTGTTACGCCTGTCCAAGGTTGTTTTATACTTTGTTGCTGTACAATATAATTAATCTTGTTTGATCATCCAGACAGCTGGAGCCACCTGTTCTGCTGCGCTCACATATTCCCCTTTTTTGTTTTGAAACATCAGGTTCACGATGAGTGAGGCCAGGACTTTGGCTTCTGTTCTCTTCATGCCTCAGATCATTCTTCAGATGATTCGGAGGGCTTTAAGGAAAAAGATCACACAAACACAACTTATTTCAACAAAAATCCAAATATGTAGATTAAGGCCTGAGAACTATATATTAGGATTCATCCATTTCACACTGTTAGCAAAATCATCCATTACATCCTTTTGAGCTAACTCCAGTACAGTAGATAATTAACTGACCCAAGCCAAAATCTCCTTCCCAATGATGATGGGTGAAATTGACTGGGATCCAAAGTTCTGCTCTATGCTTCATGTCTGGTATATATTACCATACGCTCATCTAATAGTTTACAGGTAGTTTTTCCACGTGACCATCTCTAAGTTACCCAAATATATTGAGAAAAAAATACCTTTTTTCCTGATGGTTCTTGTCTGTTCCTGCAGTGATCCAATTGAGGCAATAAGCCCCTCCGGAGAAAATCCCCTCGGGGTACCCTAGGAAGTCCTCTTCTCAATGGGTCCTGCAGCTGAGCAGAGAAGAGGTCCCATCTAGGGTGCCAAACTGAAACACAAAAAAAAGCAGGTCACTTAATAGCAAAGTCAATGTATTCTTTATTAACAGTGTTGGGGATGCATTGAGCTTTTTCCACAAAATGCTCCCGCCAAATAAAGCTATCGAGTAACTTTTATCCACATGTTACATATTCATCAGTCCCTCTAAAATCATTAATATATTCTACACCACCTCCTAGAAATGATTACATATACATTAGTAACTCTAATCTACTGTCTCTGCTGTCATCTAGTGGTTTTTTAGGCACACCGCAGTCCCTCTGGTGGTCTTTTACTTTATCAGGTGGTTGTATCTTCATCTTTCTCATGTGTCCTTTGGGTGAACTCTCGTGTTTATAAGCTCTGACTTAAAGACAAAGCTGGTCTTGTCCGGTTCTTTATCCACGCTTCTTCCCAGGGACCATGTTGATTTCCAGAGACCTTGTTCAAAGCTGAGAATGTTGAGATAAGTGGACACAACTGCAAACAATTATACCATATATAGTAACTCCCTTATCTTTAAACTACACAGGTGTCTGAGACATTCTGCTCATTATGTCTAGTGGTTTTGTTCTACAAAGCTAAGCAAGTACAGAATACCGACAGTAACAAGTATTGTAAAAACATAGGTAGAGACTTAAATTTTTCTTAGCTAATTCTTCAATCAATGCTCAGAAATATTTACATAAGTTAAACAGCTCACATATACTGGGTGAGTCATGTTAATTAAATAAGTGTGGAAACACACACCGGTGGTACCTCAACCCAATATTGCCGTGATTGATTCATTACAATCCTGATCTTTGTCCTGTAACAAGGGGTCTGCAGGAGACACCCAAGTACCACCTATCCAATGTGTGTTGTTATTTGAGATTAGAAGTTCAGGATCCCACCAGTTTATCGATTTAAACAAAGGTGATTCCATTACATGTGCCCAGTATACATGAGCCTCTGTTCATGGGAGGACACCCAAGGCAACAAAAAAGAAACTAAAGCTTATTGCACTGTTGCAAGAGATATTGGCTAAGTAAGTCAAAAAGGTGTTAATAGGATTTGAAGGAGCCCCCACAGCAGTCATTGTGGTATTTGCAGTTTTCTGTAATCTTTTCAGCTGTCCCCAAGTAATCTCTTCAGGCTTCTCTGGAATTCTCTTCTGCTTATGTGAAGTTGTTTGCTTGCAGAGAGAGTTGCTGCATCTCTGGCATTGGGTTCTCTGTGACATCCTTCCAACTCATGGTAAGTTTTCATGTACTTCGTGGGAAGCCACTGTGGTCCTGTAGGAAGAAGAACACACGCATATACCCGCCTTCCCCAAATAATCAATTCAACAAGCCCTTGCCAGTGATTGTCTTGTAAAGATCTTGGTAACATACCTTTGGCCTGTGCAGTACAGAATCAAGAATCCTAAAATGTTTTTCTGCTGCTGTAACGGAAAGAGGAGGTAAGGTGCGGCTCAAAAAATTTAAAGTATATGTTGCATTGTTCAGTTGTTCTTAAGGAGACATATTCCCCCTTTTTTTGTTTTAGCAACATATCCTTAAGGATAGAATGAGAACGCTCAATAATAGCCTGTCCTGTAGGAGAGTATGGAATACCTGTGACATGTGAAATGCCCCACTGTTGCAAAAACTTCTTAGTGGAAAGTGCTGTATAGCCAGGGCCATTATCTGTTTTAATTCACTGTAGCACTCCCATAACAGCAAAATAACAAGTCCAATGTCATTGAATATCTTTAGCCTTTTCACTTGTGTGAGCTGAAGCACAGATAAATGCAGAAAAAGTATCGACCATGACATGTACATATTTTTGACGGCCAAAGACATTAAAATGTGTAACATCTGTTTTCCAGATAGCATTTGGCAACAATCCATGGGTATTAACACCCAACAAAAAATAATCATTTACCAAACATTGACAGTTGGGGCAGGAGCAAATGATATCTTTTTCTTGTGACAGAATTAGATTAAACATTTTTTGAAAAGCAGATGCGTTTTGATGAAAAAACATGTGAGAAGCATGAGCTGATTGAAATGTGACTGTAGCTACTGTAAATGAATCAGCTATAGCATTCTCAGTTTTTGGAGGAGTAAGGAGGGGGGTCAGTAGAACTGCCAACTTGGACTTCCAGAGGGAAGACTGAACTGTTTAGAAGGCTGCCTCATGAAGTCCAGTGGGAAACAGTTCTAAATGACAAAGAAGCCCAAGAGGGCTGGATGCTCCTCAAGAAGGAAATCCTGGTGGCACAAGAGCAGGCCATCCCCGTGTGCCATAAAATGAGTCGGTAGGGAAGAAAACCAGCTTGACTTATCAGAGAGCTCTGTGTTGGTCTCAGGAAAAAGAGGAAAATATATGAGCTTTGGAAGAGGGGGCAGGCATCTCAGGAGGACTACAAGTAGCAGGTGAGATCATGTAGGCAAAAAATTAGAAGAGCTAAAGCCCAACTGGCACTTCAACTGGCCAGTTCAGTGAAAAACAATAAGAAATGTTTCTTCAAGTATATTAACAACAACAGGAGGACCAAGGAGAATCTTCCTCCCTTCCTGGATGCAAGGGGAATGGTAATAACAAAGGATGAGGACAAGACAGAGGTACTTAACGCCTTCTTTTCCTCGGACTTTAATAGGAAGGTAAGATGTTCTCTGGGCTCCAAGCCTCCTGAGCCAGAAGACTGTGAAAGTGAACCCTCAATGTTCCAAGAAGACTTGGTTAGAGACTTGCTCAGCCAATTAGACATCCACAAGTCTAGGGGGCCGGATGGGATATACCCTCATATATCAACAGTCCTGGCTGACTGGGGAAGTGCCACTTGACTGGAGACTGGCAAATGTAACTCCCATTTACAAGAAGGGTCGGAGGGAGGATCTGGGGAATTACAGGCCTGTCAGTTTGACCTCGATACTGGGGAAGGTCATGAAGCAGATCATATTGAATGCTATCACACAGCACATGCAGGACAGCCAGGTGATCAGGCCCAGACAACATGGGTTTGTGAAAGGCAGGTCCTGCCAGACCAATATGATCTCCTTCTATGACAAGGTTACCCGGTTAATGGACGAGGGAAGGGCTTTAAATGTGGTGTGCCTGGACTTTGGTAAAGCCTTTGACACCGTTTCTCACAGTATTCTGCTTGAGAAACTGGCTGCCATTGGCCTGGACAAGCACACCCTCTGCTGGGTAAAAAAATGGCTGGATGGCCAGGCACAGAGGGTGGTGGTAAATGGAGTTAAATCTGGTTGAAGGCCAGTCACGAGTGGTGCTCCCTATGGTTCAGTGCTGGGTCCAGTCCTGTTCAATATCTTTATTAATGATCTGGACAAAGGGATCGAGTGCACTCTTAGCAAGTTTGCTGATGACACCAAGCTGGGTGGCAGTGTTGATCTGCTTGAAGGAAGGGAGGCATTGCAAAGAGATCTGGACAGACTGGATCGATGGGCTGAAACCAACCGGATGAGGTTTAACATGACCAAATGCTGAGTCCTGCACTTGGGACACAACAACCCCATGCAGCGTTACAGGCTTGGGGAAGAATGGCTGGAGAGCTGCCTGGCAGAGAAGGACCTGGGGTTGTTGGTTGACAACCGGCTGAATATGAGCCAGCAGTGTGCCCAGGTGGCTAAGAAGGTGAACTGGTTTGAGCTAGCTTTCCCAAGCTCTCCAACCGCTCAGTCTGCCTCTTTCCCAAACTTTACCTCCCTTTTCAAAGAAAAAAACTATAGAAAAAAGGAAATCACACTAAATATATATATTTATGCATTTTCTAAATATAAACAACTACATATAGCAAGGATATCATGCAAAACTCCCAAAAAAAGGGAAGAGGGGAAGGAAAAATGGGAAAAAGGACAAAAAGGAACTAAAACAAAACAGGTATGCACACTTGTAAGACCTGGTAACTGACAAAATAAAGAACTAGCAAAATCTAACCACTTCCCTTGAGGAAAGCAGAATAGCTAAATCCGACCCAGGACTCTCCCCCCATGCGTGGGCAAACAACAGCAGCTACCACAGGCCTCAACTCCAGACAGGACCAGCAGCAAGGAGCCTCCTGCTCACCAGCTTGCTGGAAGAAGAAGAGAGCTTACTCTCTTATTTACACCCTATTTATATGTTGTGTTACGTTAAAGGAAGAAATGGAATACTTCCGTGGATCCTGACTTCCGTTCTTAAGGAAGACCTGTAAAGGCCATTTTTTAAGGAAGATCTGAAAAATTCAAAAGTCAATCCACTACTTTCTCCACCCCTTATTCCATATCATTTCTTTAACACAACACCTGTACATTGTGTTTGTCTATATCCCGCGCACAGGCACATGTATATATATATAGTCTTTGTTTTGTTCCGAGGTTGTCGTCTGTCGTTGAAGATCAACACCAACAGCAACTCATTTTGGATCCTTGGCCCTTTAGTCACAGTCACAGTTCTGGTTTTGGGCTTAAGAGTTCAAACTCGGAAGATCTGTTGGTGGCTGTTTCTCAGGTAGTTATGAGAGTCTTGTGTGATGCAGCGCTGGATCGGCTTGACTGGGCTTGGCTCATCATTGGAGACTGTTATCCACTCTGTTCAGGTCTTTCTCATCTGGTGACATCTCCTGTAAAACTCAACTCAGGACACGGAATTAGATTTTCCCCAAGGATAGATTTCCTTGTGGCACACACTGGGTTTCTCCATCCTTTCTCATGACCCACCAGGTATTTCCAGGCCCTTGAGCAAAAACAATCCCACGAATGGGTTTGTCTTTGCTTGAGGGAGGAATACTCCAAACGGCCTTACCTAACATACTCCTCAGATGGATCACTGGAACTTTGTCTCCATCTACAGTGTGGAGGGATTCTGCTTGGGCAAGCCCCTTGACTTTGCTCTTCTTTATGGTAAAACCAGCCTCGAGGAGAAGCTGGATAATCTTCTGTCCTTTGTCGAAGACCTCTTCTGCTGTGTCCCCCCATACAATGATGTCATCTATATACTGGATATGTTCTGGGGCCTTACCCTTCTCTAGTGTAACCTGAATCAGTCCATGACAAATGGTTGGACTGTGCTTCCACCCCTGGGGCAGTCGATTCCAGGTGTATTGAACACCCCTCCAGGTGAAAGCAAACTGTGGCCTGCACTCTGCTGTTAAGGGAATGGAGAAAAAAGGCATTGGCAATGTCAATGGGGGTGTACGACTGCACTGTCTTGGACTCCAGCTCCTACTGGAGCTCCAACATATCTGGTACTGCAGCACTCAATGGTGGTGTGACTTCATTTAAGCCACGATAGTCCACAGTCAGTCTCCATTCTCTATCAGACTTGCGTACAGGCCAGATGGGGCTATTGAAGGGTGAATGGGTTCTGCTGACCACCCCTTGGCTTTCCAGCTTCCAAATCATCTTATGGATGGGAATCACAGCATCTCGATTTGTCCCATACTGTCGCCGGTGTATGGTTGTGGCTATTGGCACTTTTTGATTTGTAACTTGCAGTAATCCTACTGCAGAAGGGTCTTCTGAGACACTGGGAAGGGCAGACAATCACTTGGACTCCTCTTCAATCACCGTGGCTACACCAAAAGCCCACCAGTACCCCTTCGGATCCTTGAAGTATCCTTTTCTTAGGTAATCCATACCTAGAATGCAAGGGGCTTCTGGCCCTGTCACAATGGAATGCTTTTCCCATTGGTCTCCTGTCAAGCTTATGTCGGCCTCTACCACTGACAACTCCTGAGACGCTCTTGTCACTCCAGAAATAGAAACAGTCTCTGTACTCTTATGCTTTGATGGCATTAAAGTACGCTGGGCACCAGTATCTATCAAAGCTTGGTATCTCTGAGGATCCGATGTGCCAGGCCACCAAACACACACAGTCCAATAAACCCGATTGTCTTCTTGGTCCCTCTCTCTCCTTCTCCTGGCAGAAGGCAGGGCCCCTCTATTGGTCCTGATCAGAGCAATCATTGTCGGACTTTGGTTTCTTGGAGGCTTTTTTATCATCAGGGAGGTGGATCTCCATCTTCTTGCCTATCGACAATTGTGGTTTCTTGTCTAAAAATTCTGCATCTATCACGTCAACAACTTCCTTGTCAGTGTCCTTCTGTTTCGTAACAAGCGAGGGGAACCATGCAATAGACTCAATATGAGTGGTAAAGCAAGTTCTGGTTTATTGCGAAGCTCATTCACGACTATACCATAACCCATGTCTACTTAACTCATGTCTACTTGTCTAACAATCATTGGCTTGTCTAACAATCATTGGCCCTTACATACACTTGTCTTAGAATCATTAGTTTGGCTCCAAAAGCCCTATAATCATTAACTTAACTCTAAAAGTTACACTATCATGCTCCTCTTACTTGCAATCATTGGCTGAGCTCTAAAGGTACATTAGCATGTTCCTCCTACTTGCTCCTCCTACTTGCAGTTACTGCTATATGCTCGGGTCCTGGTCTCATCCTAGCCTACTTCCCTAAGCTGTTTATCTGTACAGTCACAAGGTCTTCTCACCGTCTCTTGGGGATTTTCCCACTGCCTCCCTCCTTGTCAGCGTGACTTAGCAAAGTCCTCAGTACTTTTTCATCACACCCCATCTCAGTTGATTTCTGTCAGGGCCGATTCACAGAGCTCCTCCTCTGAGCCATGTCCACGCTCCTGCAGCCATTCTCCAACACTGTTTCAGCTTACTCACTCTAGCTTCGAGCCTGTAAGTGGGTTCACCACCCCACTTCATGTTCTCTCCCTTGCTGCATAGGTATGCCCATGGTTGACTGACGCTTAGGGTTTTCTTTCCCTCTGCGTGGGAATAATGAAAATCGTGAATGAGCCCTGGATCGAGGTCGAGGTCATCTTGATCGATCCCGCCATGATCGTTCCATTGGCCTTTCTCTGTAATCTCTATAATGTCTGTCATCTCTGTCTCTAGGATAGTCCTCATATCTGGAGTATTCGTAATCTCTCTCTCTTCTTTCCCTATCGTAGGCAGGTCGGTATAGGGAATCAGAGGAGTCTTCCAGACTTTTCGCTATGCACCTTATCCAACAACACATGGCTTCCATGCTTGGTTCACCCACCCTCAGATCATATACGGTTATCAAGCAGTAGGTGTATGGTTTAGGGGCACTTTAATTACATTTTGCCACATGGGCTGCATGCAGGGGACACGTTCTGGAGCTAGGATGTCATAATAGTCTGGATCAGAATAGATGATCTTCAACATGGCTAATTCCTGTAGGTATTGGATGCCTTCTTCCGCAGTATTCCACCTTCTTGGAGAGCTCACCAGATATTCCTTAAATGGGTATTTCGCCCTCACAGCGTGGAGGATTCGAATCCAAAGACTGGATGCCATTCTCTCCCTTGCCATTTCTTGTTCTATTACAGGATCTTGGACAAGAGATCCCAATTGTTGTGCTTCATGACCTTCAATCACGTGACTAATAGCTCCATTTTCCCAGCATCGCACCAGCCAAGTGAGGATTCGTTCACCAGGCAAACAACTGCAATCTCTTTGTAAATCTGGAAGATCTCTTGAGGTCAGTGATTGTGTAATTTCACTTTCTCGCATTATTTCTTGTCCATCTCTCCCACGTAGAATTTTTTCCACTTCTCTTTGTACTCTTCCACTCCTACATGGAACCGCTCCCACCTCCTCTCTGTATCTCTCATGAGGAGGTGGAGACTGAGCGTGCTGTGGAGATGGACTTCTGTGGAGATGTGGTTAAGCAAGCAAGGACATGTAGGCAGTACACAAGAATTGTTGAAACAGCAAATGAGAGCATAGATCAGGACGTGCAGACAGTGAACAGTAAACAAGAACATTACGACCGTTAAAGGCAAGAAAGCACTGTCCTTGATCTTAAGAAGCCGGAACTTGTGTTTTGAAAGAATGTGAGGGATACGTGTCTGGTTGAGGATGATGAGAAAAACAAGGTGGGGTTAACGTTTAACCAAAGAACCAATGTAATCTGTTTGTGGAATATGTATGACCTCAATTACTATGTGCATAAATACTCTTGTATCAGTAGAATAAACAAAGTCTGCTCATCTAGCATCTAGGTGTCGTTCTTCCGTCCTCTTCAGACTTCAACGTCGTTCACGCCATGAAGATGGACTTCTGTGTCGTTCACTATACCCAGCAGGTAGAGGTAACGAGTAGTCTTTTGGGTGCTGAGATGAAGGCCTCAACCAATCATCAGGTGACAATAATTGTCTCTCAGGTTGAGGGGAATGCTTTTGCCCCTTCTTTGCATCTATTTCTTCCTCTCTGGCAGTCGCTCCTTCCTCTGTCACAGCCACTTCTTCCTCGCTCACAGACGTTCCTTCGTCTTCTACTGCCTGCGTGGTTGGGAAAGGTCCTTCTGCTCCTTCTTCTTCTTCTTCTTCTTCTTCTTCTTCTTCTTCTTCTTCTTCCATACATTCCAGTTGTGGAGATGGGTCTGTAAGTTTTACAGTCTCCCTCAGCAACGTCTTCATTTCTTTATAGGAGCAACAACGACTTTCCTGTTTTTAACTTGAGTCCCAATTCTAGTAGACTTAGTAGAGACAGCTTCAACTTCAAGTTGTGCTCGGACCCCAGTTTCACAAGTGGGCCCAATAGGGACATCACTAGTTTTGGGTGGCATGGTTCGAGTTCCTGTCTTGACCTTAATTTTCTGACAGTGATCTACCGCAGCACAATAAGTATTAGCCAAGCTCCAGTACAAAGCATAGAATTGCATGTTTGGATCGTCATATGAAAGACACATTTCCCCCAAACAACGCATCATCTCACCAGGGTTGAACACCTGCTCTGGCACAAAGTCCCAAGCAATAGGAGGTGTCACACATCCCACCAGTTTACCAAAATCCAACCATGCTCCCTGCCATCCAAAGACTGGCCTATCCAAGCTCCTTCCCAAAGCTCCAGTAATTCCTCTCAAGGTTCGGCCCTTCTTATAACAAGGGAACCAATTCAGCACCACTGTTCCAATTTTAAATAGTATTTCTGCTGCCTTAACCACTAATATAATCGTTGTTAGACAATTTAAGTATTTGTTAGAGCTGATCTTAGGAGTCCTTTCCACCAAACCTTGAATGACACCATTACAGAGACTATATACTAGGCTGTCAATGTCAAAATTGAGGAATGGAAGCCATTCATTCCATCCATCTGAACGGCTGCATTCCTCAACAGGATATCCTGGGACAAGTACAAAACCAGCTAGAACAATGAAAAAAGTTAGCAAAAAGGACATTGTTATTATTTTCCTTCAGGTTGTTCCAAAACAAATTCTTATTTACATAAGCAAAGTTTTCTTGGCTGCTTTCCCGGACTCTGGCGGCGTTCCCGGACACAAAACAAACCAAGGTCAACCATCCTCTGCTACCAAAATCTGAGGTGGTTTGAGCTAGCTTTCCCAAGCTCTCCAACCGCTCAGTCTGCCTCTTTCCCAAACCTTATCCCCCTTTTCAAAGAAAAAAACTATAGAAAAACCGAAATCATACTAAATATATATATTTAGGTATTTTCTAAATATAAACAACTACATATAGCAAGGATATCATGCAAAACTTCCAAAAAAGGGACGAGGGGAAGGAAAAAATGGGAAAAAGGACAAAAAGGAACTAAAACAAAACAGGTATGCACACTTGTAAGACCTGGTAACTGACAAAATAAAGAACTAGCAAAATCTCACCACTTCCCTTGAGGAAAGCAGAATAGCTAAATCCGACCCAGGACTCTCCCCCCATGCGTGGGCAGACAACAGCAGTTACCACAGGCCTCAACTCCAGACAGGACCAGCAGCAAGGAGCCTCCTGCTCGCTAGCTTGCTGGAAGAAGAAGAGAGCGTACTCTCTTATTTACACCTTACTTATATGTTGTGTTACGTTAAAGGAAGAAATGGAATACTTGCAGGGATCCTGACCTCCGTTGTTAAGGAAGACCTGTAAAGGCCATTTTTTTAAGGAAGATCTGAAAAATCCAAAAGTCAATCCACTACAGAAGGCCAATGGGATCTTGGCCTGTATCAAAATCTGTGTGACCAGCAGGACCAGGGAAGTGATTGTGCCTCTGTACTCAGCACTGGTGAGACTGCACCTTGAGTACTGTGTTCGGTTCTGGGCCCCTCAGTACAAGAAGGTCATTGAAGTGTTGGAACACGTCCAGAGAAGGGCGACAAGGTTGGTGAAGGGGCTGGAGAACAAGTCCCATGTTTAGCTTGGAGAAGAGGAGGCTGAGGGGAAAACTCATCGCTGTCTACGGTTGCCTGAAAGGAGGCTGTAGTAGAGCGAGTGTTGATCTCTTCTCCCAAGTGACAGATGATAGGACAAGGGGAAATGGCCATAAGTTGCACCAGGGGAGATTCAGACTAAATATTAGGAAGAATTTCTTTACCAAAAGTGTGGTCAGGCACTGGAACAGGCTGTCCAGGGAGGTGGTTGAGTTGTCATCCCTGGAGCTGTTTAAAAAAACATGTAGATGAGTTTTTGAAGGACATGGTTTAGCCGAAGATGGGTACAGTTGGACTCGATGATCCCAAAGGTCCTTTCCAACCGGAAGATTCTATGATTCTATGATTCCCTTTCGTAAGGAGTCCTGGTAAAATTGTGTGGGATCGTATATGTGTAATAAAAAGAGGAAATAGATGATGTTGTAGCATTTGCTGCAAATTTATAAACATGTTAAATAATTGCTGATTCTCTACGTGTTTGATGTAAGCAGAAGGCAATTGGTGAAGGATTTTAACTACATATTCAGAATCAGAAACATTCAACGGCTCATTACAAAACAAGGTTTGGGCATGGATAATTGCTCCTAACTACCAACTTTGTTGAGCTGTCAACCTGTGTTACAGAATGACACCATTGTCCATCCTCAAACCACACTACTGCAGCTTTTCCTGATTTACTCGATCCATCAACAAAAACAGTGCATGCATTTTTGATAGGGCCAAAAGTGAGAATACGTTGTGGTCTGATACCCAATGCATGCAAATTCTGCAATAATGATGAGTAAACAAAATGATATCACATTTATAAAATAAGCAAGTGCTATCTGTAGAGAAATAGACTGAGATAAAAAAAAGCCTCAAAATCAGTTTTCTGAAAAGGCAAATAAATAACATGGGCTTCATAACCCGTTAAGGCTTGAATTCTTTCTCTGCCTTTTTGAATTAAACTGACAATTAATTTCAGTGGCTGAGTAATAGATTTTTTTAAAGAATTTGGCAAAAATAACCACTCAAGGTACAATAATTTATGTTTCGGATTATCATACTGTCCAATAATAGCAAGAGGCTGGTTTTGTGTAGCAACAGTAAATAATAACACAGGCAGATTAAGACGAATACAATCTGCCTTCAATGTAGAAATCTTATGGGCAACAAGGTCCAGTTCTTGTTGTGCCGCACATGTTAAAGTACGGGGAGAAGAAAGATCAGCATCACCTTTCAAAATTTCAAATAAATGTTGAAGTTTGTGAGTGGCAATGCTGAGCATTGATCTTACCCAATTAATTGTACCCATCAATTTCTGTGCATCATTTAAAGTTTTTACTTCATTTTGCAATGTAAGAGGCTGAGGTTTTACTGTAGTTTCAGTAAGGATCCATCTCAAATACTTCCAGGGTGGCATGGTCTGTATCTTTTCCTGGGCTATTTGTAAACCAAATGTTTCTAATGATTGTATCAGATGCCGTATTGTTCCCTGCAGGTAATCTGAAGATTCAGCTGCAATCGAAATATTGTCTATATAATGAGATATTAAGGCTTGTGGAAACACTTCCTGACTCGATTGAAGGGCTACTGCTACAACAATCTGACAGATAGTAGGACTGTTCATCATTCCCCGAGGTAAAACAGTCCAAAGATAACGCTGCATAGGACATGAATTATTAATACTCGGGACAGAAAATGCAAAATGCATACAATCATCAGGGTGGAGTGGAATGGTAAATAAACAGTCCTTCAAATAAATAATTTGCAAGGATCAAGAGCTTGATATCATTGTAGGAATTGGGGTCTCTAGCTGCAATGGCTCCCTTGGCTGCATGACTGCATTAATAGCACGTAAATCCTGTAACAATCACCATTTGCCTGATTTCTTTGGAATAACAAATACAGGGGTATTCCATGGACTTGTGGAAGGGACAATATGTCCTGCCTCTAATTGTTCTTGTACTAATTTTTTTGCTTGATATAATTTTTCCCCTTTTAAAGGCCACTGATCCACCCATTTTTTTCTGTTAACCAAGTAAGTTTGAGTAGGGGCTTCAGGTCAGTGACCCTCACAATAAATTTGTCTCAGCAGTAGTTAAAGTCACATTCCACTGTCTTAATAAATCTGTATCCCAGAGATTAATAGATTATCAGAGAGCCTCTCGAGTCATAGACATATCCTCACGGAGGTAGAATCAGTGCTCACTTTATTGTGCTTCCACATGTTACTTTATACTCACAATCTGTGTTCACACGCTACAAGTGTACATATAATTGGCTACTACATGCTGTCCATTTGGTATATTCTCTATCTTAATTGGTTATAAGTTTCTTTCCATGCGTTGTTACCTGATACCCTGCAGCCCCCCTTCTTTTGCAGCTAAAACCTCCTGTTTCACATTCTCTTTCTTATCTATCAGCTAACATTCCATTTTCTCATAACATGCCAAGGTCACTGTATCTTTGTCGTTTGGCAAGTAGGCGGGGTTGTGCATACAGGCCTCAAGGATCACAGAATGCCCTGATTCTTCTAAAATATTTTCTACAATAGATTTTTGCAGAACATAAGGTTGAATCCATGCTGGCTGTTTATCTGGGCCAATTACTTGCAAAACTTTTGCACTTCGCAATGGTGTCTGTACACCTCCGATTCCTGCAATAGGAGCTAAAGCAGCTTCAAGAGGCCAACATTGTGGCCAATCACATTTAGAAATGATTGAAACATCTGCTCCAGTATCCACCAAGCCTATGAATTTTTTAGCCTGAATTGTTACTGTAAGCATGGGCTGCTTTTGTGTGATTTCTTGAGCCCACAATATTTGCGGCATTCCTGTTCCACCAAACTCCATCTTCCCTCGGGAGCCTTGATCCTCCTAAGGCATGCAATACAGTAGTAAAATCAACTGAACAATGTGCTGATGTGCTAATATTTTACATGGCATTCACATTACTGTAATCATTACTCTAATTTCACCTTCATAATCAGCATCAATTAACCCAGGAAGGACAAGGATTCCTTGAACAGTGATGCTGGAGCGGCCAACTATTAATCCCATTACTCTTTTTGGTAGGGGTCCCATAACAGATGTTCCCACAATATATATTCTTGGCTCAATTACTAACAATTTGATGGTCGTTGCCAAATCCAGCCCAGCACTCCCTGTGGTTATGGGTTTAAGGTCATAGATGGTTTGTAGGGCTGGGGACTCACTATATTTGGTGACCTGGGGTTTGGGTGAACATTCATAGTCCAGACCCTGTTGGATTGTGGGGCACTGTTGCAGAATGGCTGCGAGAGTGTGGACAGGGCTTAAAGGAGGAGCTCTGTGAATCGGCCCTGACAGAAATCAGCTGAGCTAGGCTGTGATGAAAAAGTACTGAGGACTTTGCCAAGTCACACTGACAAGGAGGGAGTCAGTGAGAAAATCCCCAAGAGAAGGTCAAGAAGACCTTGTAACTGATAAACAAGGAAGTAGGCTAGGATGAGACCTGGACCTGAGCATATAGCAGGAGGAGCAAGTAGGAGGAACATGCAAATGTAACCTTAGAGCTTTGAAGAGGGGCATGATGGTATAACTTTTAGAGTTAAGTTAATGATTATAGGGCTTTTGGAGCCAAACTAATGATTGTAAGACAAGTGTATGTAAGGGCCAATGATTGTTAGACAAGCCAATGATTGTTAGACAAGTAGACATAACTTAAGTAGACATGGGTTATGGTATAGTCATGAATGAACTTTGCAATAAACCAGAACTTGCTTTACCACTCACATTGAGTCTATTGCATGGTTCTCCTCGCTCATCGCAGGGCACCAGGTCTGCTCGCACCCCTCTTGCCGTTTCCCTGTAATTTTCTTTTATCCATAATAAAAGCAAAGAAAGCTGCTTTTCTGACAGACGATACCCAGAAGCCTGAAAAATTTGTTGCAAGACCCTTAAATATAATTTATGTTCTCGGGAAACTGCCTGTCCCATTCTAACGTAATCCTGCAACTCACCCGTCCAGTGAGGGTTGCTGTCCCTGTCTTCTCAGGGATGTGGCCACAATGAAAATTCTCCCATTGGATTGCGTGGTCTCTGAGAGTTCTGTTGCTAATACAAAAAACTCACATGGGGCACCATCTGCGGTGACTGAAAAGAAAAGGAAAGAAAAACACATAAACACACAATTGCAGAGCAGAAGTCTAAAGTTGATCACTCTCCATACTCTTTTCAGCAGTTTTATACTCTACAGATACAGACCTGGACTATGAGGCCATTCAAGAGGTTTTGCACAAAGTTTCAAAACATTCACATGGTGACTGTTTTCAGTCAAGTTTTCCACACACTCCCTTTCTCACAGCTGTTAGGCCTATCCAAGGTTGTTTTATACTTTGTTGCTATGCAATATAATTAATCTTGTTTAATCATCCAGGCAGCTGGAGCCACCTGTTCTGCTGCGCCCACACTGGTTCATTATGATCTCAGTAAGAAAAGCACTCAGACTCTGAAAAGTATAATTTAAAATGCTATTTATTAGAACTAACACTATAAAAAGGAGAGAATATTGTAAATAATCTTACATCCTTTAGATGCTGGGAACCCTGAGCTGTGCAGAACTGAATGGGTCTCCAGTCAGTGCGCAGCATGCTATGCATATCTGGTCTGTGCTAGGGTTACACCATTGGGGTGGTGTGACTGTTCCCCCCCCCAAGAACACAATACAGTTCCCCTCCTCTCTGGGCTATTTGGTGATCCAGGGTAAATTAGGCACACCATAGGAGAGAGTTAGAATTTCCCTCCTGACAGCCTGGTACACTTGCTACCTGGATCATGGCCTAAGTGGGATGGAGCTTCCTTCTGGACTACTTGCTGATTTAGGGAAAGTCAGTCATAGCTTGGGATAGAATTCACTCCCTGTCAGCCCAGTATACGTGCTATCTAGATCATGGCCCAAGGGGGAATGATAAACAAAACAGTACAACCTGATGAGTTCTGGACTTATGCAACTGGTGGAAAGTACCAAAAATGCCTCATCTGAGTTGTGGAAAAATACTGACCAAAGCCAGTCATCTCAGATCCTATAAGTAGTGGTTCTATGGAAGACCGTTTGAGCTCTTATGGATCTTAGCAGGCTGTAACTAGCATCACTCCCTCAGCTGGGATGCCTCTAAAGAGCAGCACACAGATCATCTGCTGACAGAGCAGATGGAAAGGCCAGGGTGATGTCAGACTTCTCTGAGGAATGCTAATACAGTATTCTGAGTAATTTTCAGTAAACTTGAAATGAGGGAAATTTTACCTACAAGCTAACCTCTATCTATCTATGTGTTTAAACATACACATATACCTTAGTGTAGGTGCGGATATCCAAATATCTCTGTGCACGTGAATATCTGTATATCTTTGTGTGTGGTTTTGTACTTGTATATGTGTGTCTTGGTTTAGGATACTCTGTAGTAAGTTAGCATGTGTCCCAGTTTAGCCCCCTCCAGGTCAGAAGCTAAACTGGGAAGCTGTATTCCAATTTCCCCACCCCAGGGAAAGGTGAAAGGGAAATGAGAGAGAGACTTGTGGATTGGAAACTAACACTAAAACATCTTTAATGAAATAATAATAATAAGGAAAGTAATAATATTAATAAGAGAATAGTAAAATATGTATAACTATATAAAACCAAATCAAACTTCCCGGAAGACTATGTCACCACTACTGCTGCAGGACAAGTGTGGGGAAAGTCCCCTGTGGGGACTCTGCAGCAGGTAGGAGCTGGATTCAGGAATACGCAGACTGGGTTCAGGGGCAGACAGATGGACAAGGTCCTCCCTGAACATCGGCCATCAAAGAAGAGGGCTTGACCCTCGTGATCCCTTAGTTTTATACTGAGTATGTTGTGTATGGCATAGAATACTCTTGATCAATTTGGGGTCACCTGTCCTGTCTACTCCTCCCTGCAGGTGTGACCCCCTTCTCCATCAGCTCTGGGTTAGCCTTGATTTACATAGAAATAAGTGTGAGCAGTGGCCTCTCTACATGCCAATGCCTCCATTTCCTTGGTGATAAACATCAGGCTTATCACTTCTAGAGGCAGCCACAACTTTCAGAAACTGAAGTTACTCAGAAAAGGCTTTACTGAAGAGTTAAGAGAATTGGTTTTGCTTTAGTTCAAACCAGAATACCGTGAATCTTATCATCTTTGAATCTGTAATTAAGTCACTGTTGCGTTAAAAGGGTAAAGCTAAGAAAAAAGGAAGCCCTCCTGTCAGAGTCAACTTGCCTGTCAGAGTCAAAAGAGGGACTTTCACTGAACAGTCATGTTGCAAAAGAGTGTGCACTGTTCTGAACACCTTGATAATAATCAGTAAAGAACTAACACTTGTTTATATTAAATAGAATAATAGAACTTGTACTAAGTAAAAAATCAAAGCACTCATAATCCAATGTATGGAACGTCTTGTACATCTGGACCAAAGAAGGACATGTTAAATCAGTCCTTGTCATCAAGACTGTCAATTTGGCAGAGGATCATATGAAACCTGCCTCCAGAAGCAGGCCCCTACTCACTGAGCATGTGTAATAGAGAACTCGTATGGTGCAATCACCTGTAACTTTATGTAATCACTAACCAATCATTTGTAGAGGGATATATTTGGCATGTATTCACTCTATAACTTTTGTAATAAATTGAGCGTGAAGGCTCCGGTCAGGTGTGCTTGATTTGTGGAAAGGCACCGAGTACCCAGATGTGTGCAATGCTGAAATAAAGTCAGTTTCTCGACTTGGCCTGTGAGATTGGCTATCTGCATGCTGAGTAATTAATCCGACTTTTCAGACAACAGTCTTACAGATTTGTCTCACTCAGCCAGGCCTGTCAGCATCTGCAGAGGACTCCACTGAGCATTTTCACGAGGTTGATAGGGGCAGCGTTTGTCTGTCAGAGACTGTTATTCACTGATCAGATTCACAAAGTTGAATCGGTAAAATAATTTATTGATGCGACAGCTATAACAAGTTTGAGATTGCCAGTGATAAATTTACTCACTTCAAAATGAAGCTAGATCTAAAAATTAAGCACTTGTAGTTAACTTTCATTTCCTGGGTAACATCTGACATGGTCAGAGGTGCAATTCTTACCAAGGAGGTGTCCCTGCTTGGGGAGGAGAGAGAGGCCTGTTGACCCATCCCATTGTTGGAGTTCCTGTCCTCAGAATAGAGGATTCTAAATGCCAGATTTATAGTCTTGGTAATTCTTAGAGAGTCAATTGCTAGGTGCCAATTGGCCCTTAGCAAGGTTTCTTGTGTTGTCTCCAGCAGGACCCAGTGTCTCAGCATGCCCCTCTATCCAGGGAGTTTCGGATGTTTTTTTGGTACAAAGATATGAGGTGGAGGAGGGTGGGAGCAGTCTTATCTTATTTTACTGCAGCAGCATCTGTTTGTGAAATTTCCATATCACCCCAAATGCCACTAGAGTGTTGGGCAACAATCCACCTCATCTGCTTTGCAAGACAAACTTGTTTTCTAGCCTTGCTACACCCCACCCCCTCCCTTGTTATTGCAAATAAGTCTGAATAAGTCTGTTATCCCACAGTTGCTGCTTTGATCATATCAACCTCCTTTCAAACATCTTGTTAAATATTAAATTTGCTAATGATTAGTTGCTGCTAAAAATCCAACCTTATAACCTGACTCTAAACTATTAACAAATTCTAAATTGCTGCTAAATTTTAGCCATGTAGAAAATTAATTCTGTGACAAACATTTTGGTCATTTGAGCTACTATAGGATATTCTTACAGGAAAACAAGTCTATTGATCAGTTTTACTGTCAAACAGAAAGCATATTCACATGAGAACTTCTTGCTACAATTTCAGATAAAGGCAAGGACATGCAGGTGGCGTAACTGCTAGTATCAAGTGAATTGCCTGCAGGATCTTCTATTACAATCAACCAGATAAGGTTATCCTGAGGCCAAAGGATATGCATAGCACAACATATGCCTGAAAGCCAAGCTCTATATGCTGTATAGCACAGCACAGTCTTGGGCATATTCAGGTTAACTGTTATGTGGATCAGTAACTCCTCAATGTACAACAGTCTTGCAGTCAGGATCAATACATATAGGTAGTTCAGAATTAAATTATCTTACTGTCAGAAGCGATAATAATTACTAATTTCAAGGCCATATAAGATTCCATATAGTGACTGCATGGAACTTTCCTTTATGGAAACAAACACACATTTCCTATCACTCTGTAATGGAGACAGATACACAGAATGACAGGTGCAAAGACACCCACCCGTATGCAAAGTCTCAGAAAGAATGACAACTGACTGGACGTATAAGCTCACATGGCTTCATCTATCTGACACAGTAACAAATTTTCAATCCAATAGGTTTCAGTTGTCAGCACCATGACTGTTTAAGTTACAGTGAGGCAGATGAGCAGAAGAATCAGCTAAGCACTTAATTCCTATCTCATTTACAAATTTTGGTGCATCCCAGAAGCAACTTAATCATCCATTATATTCCTTCAGCCTAGTTGGAGAAGAGAAGGCTAACGAGAGAGGACCTAACTGATTACTTTGACTACTCAGTGGGTAGTGATAGATAAGACAGAGCCAGACTCTTCTCAAAGGTACACAATGAAAGCATAAGAGGCCATGGACACAGGTTGCAGCAAGGGAAATTCTGATCAGATTTAAGGAAAAAGTAAAAGGCTTCACAATGAGGATGGTTGAACATTGGAACAAGATTCCTGTAGCTATCCTTACTGAGGAGAGAAAATATAATGAAAGGCTCGTGAGTCGAGATAAGGACAGGGTGATCACTCACCAATTACTGTCACAGGCAAGAGACTCAACGCAGAGAAATTAATTTAATTTATTACCAATCAGATCAGAGTAGGATAATGAGAAACAAAAACAAATCTTCAAACACCTTCTTCCCATCTCTCCCTTCTTAACTTTACTCTTAAATTCTTTACCTCCTCCCCTTGAGCAGCACAGGAAGACAGGGAATGAGAATTGTGGTAAGTTCATCACACATTGTTTCTGTCACTCCTTCCTCAGGGGGAAGACTCCTCATACTCTTCCTCTGCTCCAGTGTGGGGTCCCTCCCACAGGAGATAGTTCCGCATTAACTACTACAACATGAGTCCTTCTCACAGGCTACAGTTCTTCACAGATTGCTCCAACATGTGTCCCTCATGGGGTCACAGCCTCCTTTGGGCACATTCACCTGCTCTGGCATGGGGTCTTCCACAGTCTACAGGTGGATATCTGCTCCACCATTAAACCCCATGGGCTGCAGGAGGACAACCTGCTTCACCAGGGGCTTCACCAGGGGCTTCAGGGGAATCTCTGCTCTGGTGCCTGGAGCACCTCCTCCCCCTCCTTCTTCTGCACAGTTGTTTCTCTTACATATTCTCACTCCTTTCTTCTGGCTGCAGTTGCTGTTGTGCAGCAACTTTTTCCCCTTCTGAAATATGTTATCACAGATGTGCTATCACCGTTGCTGATTGGCTCAGCCTTGGCCAGTGGCAGGTCTCTCTTGGAGCTAGCTGGCATTGGCTCTATCAGACATAAGGGAAGCTTCTAGTAGCTTCTCACAGAAACCACCCCTTTAGCCCCTCCGCTACCAAAACCTTGCCACAGAAATTCACACAGTTAATCTGAGTAGGCTCAAGTTTGTGTTGTGCTGCAAAATTCCTTGCCTGCAAGACAAATGTTCCCAACTAAATGTAACAGAGGAGCCTATAGGAAGCTGGACACTGGGCACTTGTACCCACTTGGTACAAGTGATTACAACACCTGCCTGGCCTTGCCTCTATCTAAAAGTGCAGCAAGAATATCTCATGAGATCCTCCTTTAGGGACAGAGTTGGTTTTTTTTGTAAGGAAATTATTTATTAACTTGAATAACCAAAAAGGAGAGCTTCCCTCCATGGACAGGATCTGATCTGTGCAGCATTCTGTGGAAAAATCAATCCAAACTCTGTTTGACGCTACACAAATGTGAGGTGCTCTCATATTAAATAGGAACAGCTCTGACAGGTGGCTAAGGGATATTCTCCCATCAGGTCGTGAGGTTCAAGATAGATCTCCTCGCGTTCTAAGCTTCCCCTCAGAGAGAAGCCTAGGTGCAGCTGGATCCATCTCTAGTCCCAGACAAAGTAAATGATTTATGACTAAAGGATTATGTGTGTGTGCTTATATGTGTTTTTGACACCAGTCAGAATTCGGCAACCTGTGAGAGACTGGTACACACAGGGTTAATATTTGCTGCCCTAAGTCCAAGCTGGCAGCCATTGCAGTTTAGAACATTTAGCAATGCCTGTAAAAATGACAATTTTGCAATGCTGAGGCAGTAAGTAATTTAATTCAAGTGACAAGTTTGGGATTGTCGTTGATAAATTCACTTGCGTTAGTGCTAAACAGTTACAAGTAGTTAACAATGATCGTGGACTAGATGGGAGCACTTTGTGCTGGGTTAGGAATTGGCTGGATGGCCGAGCCCAAAGAGTGATGGTAAATGGTGTTTCATCCAGTTGGCGGCCGGACACCAGTGGTGTCCCCCAGGGATCGGTATTGGGTCCCGTCCTGTTTAATATCTTTATTGATGATCTGGATGAGGGGATTGAGTCCATCATCAGCAAATTTGCAGATGATACCAAGCTGGGAGGAAGAGTTGATCTGCTAGAGGGTAGGATGGCCCTACAGAGGGACCTGGACAGATTGGAGAGCTGGGCCGATTCTAATGGGATGATGTTTAATAAGTCCAAATGTCGGGTACTTCATTTTGGACACAACAATTCCATGCAGAGCTACAGACTGGGGACAGAGTGGCTAGAGAGTAGTCAGGTAGAAAAGGACCTGGGAGTGCTGGTGGACAGGGAGCTCAACATGAGCCAGCAGTGTGCCCAGGTGGCCAAGAAGGCTAATGGAATCCTGGCCTGCATCAGGAATAGTGTAGTAAGCAGGACCAGAGAAGTTATTGTCCCCCTGTACTCGGCACTGGTCAGGCCTCACCTTGAATATTGTGTCCAGTTCTGGGCCCCTCAGTATGGGAAAGATGTTAGGATACTGGAATGTGTTCAGAGGAGGGCAACGAAGATGGTGAGGGGGCTGGAGCACAAGCCCTATGAGGAGCGACTGAGGGAATTGGGGCTGTTTAGCCTGGAGAAGAGGAGGCTCAGGGGAGACCTCATTGCTCTCTACAACTACCTAAAAGGAGGTTGTAGTCAGGCAGGGGTTGGTCTCTTCTCTCAGGTGACCAGTGGTAGAACCAGAGGGCATGGACTTAAGCTTCGTCAGGGAAAGTTTAGACTTGATGTGAGGAAAAAATTCTTCACTGAAAGGGTGATTGGCCATTGGAATGGGCTGCCCAGGAAGGTGGTGGAGTCACCTACCCTGGAGGTGTTTAAAGGGAGACTGGATGAGGCACTGAGTGCCATGGTCTAGATGATGGTTGGTGTTAGTGTTAGGTTATAGGTTGGACTTGATGATCTCAGAGGTCCTTTCCAACCTTATGATACTGTGATACTGTGATACTGTGATCATATATATATCTGTAATGAGTAACAGTAAAAACTCAAGTTAATAGTTATTTTCCTAGGGAGCATTTGACAGAATCAGAGTCACACAATTCTTACCCAAAAGTTGTCCCTTCTGGGGCAGGGAGGGGAGGAAGAGAGATACAGGCCCTTCGACCCATCCATCAAGTAAGGTGGTCATTTTTTCATCCCCAAGAAAGGGTTTTCAGGTACCAATTTTATACCTTCTGCAAACTCTTTGGCGCCTCTTAACGAGGTGGGACTGAGTCAATTAGTATGTGTTGATTGGCCCTTGGCAAGGCCACTTGTGTTGTCAGAAGTGGGGACTTGGTGGTTTGCTACACCTTCGAGGTGGGGAGCTCACTCAGCTGATTTGAGACACCACCACCCAATCCATCTGTCTCAGAAGATACAGTTGTTTGTTGTTCAAGTAGAACTGCTCCCTTTTGCAAACTCATAGTAAATTTGGCATTTTCCATCCACAAGGCCTAGCAAGTCCATTATGCAACAACTGCCTAGCACCTGAAAGGTTGCAAGATCTACTTGTTATCTATATTCCTCTTCTTATTTTGCCTTATTAAAGCAGTTATCTTATTAAGCTATTTGTTATTAGGCCTTTCTCACTGAGATCCAGAAAGAATCCTGAATTGTATCTCTCTTACCTCAGCCCACCTCACCCCCCCCCCCAGTCCCCACCTTGGTGCAGAACAATTGTTCAAAGAAGTTGTGGAATATCCTTGGAGATATTCCAAATTAGAATGAACAAGCAGAGAAACCTGAACTAACTTCGAATTTGACCCTGCTTTGAGCAGGAGACTGGAGCAGATGACCATATAATATTTTTGACCGGTATCCCCTGCTCCTGACCCCTAGTAATATGGTTAGCATAATTAAAGCCATTTTATAAGGCAAACAGCCATTCTCTGTTTACAGGCTGGTCACATATCAGTCCTCTTTCCTCTCTTCATCAGGCCTTGAAGGTCCTGCCCACCAGACTTCTTTTCCCCTTCCCTATCTGCCTCAAGGTTCCTGGATGCTAAGCTGACTTCTTCCCTCCTTACCAGCTTTAAAGGCACCTAGCCAACCAGGCTGTGATGACCCTGACACAGAACAGGGAAGTGTAGTAGCACACAGAGCACTGTCTATAAAAATCAAGCAGTTGCGAGTCCTAACTGGGACTTGGACTGGAACTGCTGGTGGATAGCAAAACCTGTGATTCCCTGGTGGTCAGGGATGCCTCCACCATCATCTGCTTAAGTAGAAGCACTGCCCCTTCTGTTAACTGGGTACCCCTTCCCAGGTCCCAGGCCCTTTTACCTGCCCCATGGGTCCCCTTTTCACTGATCAGTCCAGTTTGATGTTCGCTAGAAAACACACTTGCACTCATCCACTCATCCCATAGCCTCTCCACATTCACAAGTCTCCCTCAGCATACCAGCACAGACCCTTGCATGTCTGATACGCCTGTCCAGACCCAAGGTGCCCCTGCTACTCACCAGCTAAGAGAGATTATAGTTTGCTATCAAACACACCCCCCCTCATTTACAGCAGATTTGGGAAAGATACAGTCTTTGGCTCACTGCCACCCCCGGCAGCCAGCACCATATACATAGGCTGTGACTTGCAGTCATGCTTCAGCCACCAGTGCTGACACCCTCACTTACCTCACACTGGTTGCCCTGCCCTATTATCCGATTTTTGGGACACATACTGTTCTCATCTATTATAGTTTCAAATCTTTCAGGGAAATTTTCTCTCCCTTGCCAACACAGGGGTTTGGGAACTCAGAAGCCCGGACGGATGGGGGAGAGGGGTGGCGGTCAATAACTCTGAATTCAAGCTTGATGGCTGGGTGAAGTAAGGGGGGAGGGGGAGAGAGGTTTTCTTCCTAGTGCGGGCACTTCCTCTCCGCGGCTGTGGTGAGGAGGAGCCACTGTTTGCGCGGGCTGGTGGAAACATCGGGAAGGAAGCTCCGTTGGATCATCCCCCCAGCTCCACGCGCCCTTCTGTTGTCCTTCGGGGAGAGAGAGATCACCGCTACTTGGATTTACTGCAGACTCCCTGGGTCATCTGCAGAGGAGTTGCTAAATCTCTCCCCCATCTCGTCCCTTGTGGCCGCCATTTCCCCACGTGATTTTTTTTTTTTTTCCGGAACTATCATCTCTCCCTGGCCGCCATTTGGAGCCCAGCCGGATCGCTCTGGGGTGTCTGTCGGGACCGCTGCCTCCCGAGGTGTGGTTTCGCCTCTCGCTATCCAAAAATATAACTGCACCGAAAAGAACAGAGATAGAACTTAATCCATTTAAAAGTTTTGGTTAGTGTTGCCATTGTTCTGCTCTGTTGTTTGTATATATATATATTTGTAGTTAAGAACCGTTATACTTTTCTATACATTTTCTGATTAAAGTCTATTAATTTCAAAGGTTGTGGTGGTTTTTGGGAAGAGGCCCCCTGCCTAGTCCAGATAGACACCTTAGTTTTCCTTTAAACAGAGACACCATCCCAGTACCTGGAGGTTAAACATTCCCCCACTTGCTCCAGGATCTGTCACCTCTGGCTGGGGTGCCCACACCCCTGGTTCAACTCCAGTAGCTGGTGCCAAATCCACTCACAATGCCTCCCCCCCTCAAGCAGCTGGCACTTCTGGCTCAAAGTCTGTAGGACGCTCCCTAGATCCAGAGACTTATGACCCCTCCAACTATTGATGCTAGGACCCCTCACTTGCTCAAGTAGCTGACACCACAGGCCGCAGGGCACTCACATTCTGGTCTGACTCCAGTAGCTAGCACCAGTTTTCACACACATTCCTCTCACCAGTAGCAGGCACTTAGCTCTTGCTACACTTGTACATATAGGCTATAGAGTGAAATTACATAGACTGATAATTAAGAAAAGATTTAATAAGATGTAAGAAGACAGGACAGACTGTAGTGATCAGGTGCAGGGCTCAGCTAAAGAAGCATACCGGCCCTGTTTTACAGGCAACTAGCCCTTTTATACCCCTTTCCATCTACCCTGTCTCTGTTCCTCCCTGCTCCTTCTTCTCTTGCACGTAGTTTCATCAGCTGTCATAGTTCCACCGACCTCCTGCAACATCCTGGACCCTCAGGTTTGCATTCTTATCATTGCAAAGTCCCAATATGCCTGCAATTCCTTGATAGCCCATCAACTAGTGTAACCGATGAGGTTTGTTTCTTTTTTTTTTCTGTGTTTGTTTTGTCAGGTCTATGTTTCTGCATATTTTGCTTCTGATTTCCCTCTTTTTCTTTTAGTCTCCTTACTGACAAGATCTTTGATCAGATAACCTTGTTGGAATAAACATTCTCACACTCTTACATGCCCTCATCAATCAGTGTGACTGCCTAGGTTTGGTTATTGTCATTGCCTCCATCAGCATTTGTTGGTCAGTCAGATTTGTGTCCGTGTATGTTCTTGTTTATGGTTTCCTCATTTTCTTATTATCCTTTGTTGCACTGAAAAAGGTCCTTGACCAGATACCCTTAAAGGAATAGACACTCTCCTTCTATATATCCTTACAGTATGAATTGTATATAAATGTATATATTTTTATTTCTGAGCACTTCCTGCTCCAAAGGAAGTAGATAGTCACTCATAAGGAGATCTGAGAATATATAGGTATGACAGTGTCAAAAATGGACATTGGCCAATCACAAAACAGTATGAAAACACATGGGGAATGACACTATCAAAAATGGCAGCCTCTCTGTAAGTAGTCAGTGAGGACTTCCTTTTCTGGATGCAGTGGTAGGAGTCTTGCCAGCCAACCACAGGGCTGCCTGAGAACACTTGGGTATGACAGTGTCAAGAAATTGCCATCAACCAGTCACAGAACAATACGAAAACACGTGAGTTATTATCTTTAACCATATGTTGTCTCCCTGCTTTAAAATGTTGGCTCCCCTGCCATAAAATATCACTTGAAAGAAAACATCTGTCTCTCTCCTCTGTATGTAGGGGAAGGGACTTACTGGTCTGATATTCTTCCAGATAAACTGGAAGGGGTGCCAATCACAACAGACCACATAACCAGAAAGAGGGGAGTGACTTCTGGGGCAAATGCCCCCTGAGGCTGAGTGCCAGGAGGTAGAACTTCTGCCAGAAGCTGGGGGCAGGGCACCTGTCACTTTTAATCTTGGATAAAAGCTGTGCCTATACTACTGCTCACTCTTTAATCCTTGATTTGTTTGTGAACAGTATTTGTACAAGGATCCCATCTTTCTGGTGTGTTGCATCTTTTTTTTCATAGCTGCAAAAGTCCTGATGCATAAATAGCTTTCCCTGAAAATTTTTATTACCCTAGTGGGTGCTTCTTTCTTTTCTTTTGCTGTGGCAAAGCAGAGTGCTTGTTACTACTTTACAGCAGGTCAGAAAAGAGTTATGAGGTGGCTTTTAGCACAATTCCCATATCTGCACAGTACTGAAATATGTTCACCCAATGGCTAGTTAGCAATTTGAAGCTTTCATTATTTCTTTTAAATATTCTTAACGTTGATCAGGAAAAGGAACCAGTAATTAGACCATAATGATTTGCTTTATGCCTGGCCTTAGACAAAGCACTTGACTTTTCTGTTAGGGAAACTTTGTTTTCCCTAGCTGTTTTAAACAGCAGTGATATCCTGGTCATGAAAGTCAAAGCACTGAGCACTTTGACCCTGATCCAAACACACCTACACAGATTGACTTTCATAGCATGTTGTGGACAATTTGAAATTAAACATAGGTACCAGCAGCCTGCAGTGACTCTCCTGCATGCTTTGTATTGCACAGTGAAACCCTGGCACTGGATAACATCTTTCCCAGCTGTAACATTACAAAGCAGGTTTCAGCAAAATTAGCAGTGATTCATTGAAATTTGTTGACAATAGGCTTGGGGGATGATTATTAGTCCATCTTTTTTTATTCCTTGAAACCAGAGGAATGATTTCCAAATCTAATTGCATGCAACTGAATGCATATATTTTCATCCAATGAACCATTGGAGAACACAAAAGCAAAATCTGAGTGTGCAATTAAAATACTTGTCTTTGCCTGTGGAGGGTTTCTTGTGTGCAATGTGTATGCAAATGAGCGTTGATAACTAAGTTTGCCTCATTTTTTTAATCTACCCCGATGCTTATATTTTTCTCCTTGTCCAATGTATATTATCAGAGGCTCACAACTTAGAGGGGTTAGAGCTGGGCGCAGAGAAAGCAAGCATTGTTATGCTTCCCTCATAATGCTCTGGTAATGTGACTTAACCCAGAACTGCAATCAACTCGCTATTTCAGTCTTGAGCTTTTCTCTCTACCACGTGCAATAATACCCATTTTCCGTTCTCCTGTCCTGGGATTTGAAGCTGAAGATGTGTTCTGAGTTCTTGTGGTCCAAACAGCAATGAAGCCTGACAAAATATTATAAACCAAACTTTAATGAGGTGGTAAGAAAGATGGGCAACAATGTACCCATATGACGATTCACCTTATCACCAATAGCAAACACAGGATCGTAAGCAATGTCATGGCTCTAGTGGACTATCATGGACGCTTGATGTCGTTCCTCCAATACAAATTATTATTATTATTCTTCCACGTAGATATTCTTAATTTACACTCTCACTTTGGTTTTAGTGTGCATTAAGCTATAGTTAGTAGAAAGTCTACTACAGAAGTCCCAAGAAATGCAGTTGATATTAATGCAAAGCTTATCTCAGTCAGATAGCTCTAAACCTCACATGAGACTACTAGGAACAGTATGATGAAGCTATGACCCTCTGCTCCCCACCAAATGCATGAGGAAGATTAAGCGAGATGAAATTACTGTGCTCTAACTACCCAATCCTAGTCCAAATTTATCATTGGGAAGATTTTTTTTCTAACTTTGGACTCCAATAATCCTTGAATAAGTTTTACTGAGTTGTCACGTTAAACAGGTAAGATTCTGACAGGTGGTTGAGGGAGGCCCTCCCATTGGGTCCCAAGGTTCAAGATGGATCTCCTTGCTTTCTAAGCATCCCTCTCAGAGAGGAATGTAGGTGCGGCTGAAACCATCTCTAGTCCTAGATCAGGTAGACGGTTTATGGCTAAAGGATTATGTGTGTGTGCTTATACATGTTTTTGCCACAAGTCAGAATTAGGTTACCTGTGAGAGACTCCTGCTGGTACACAGGGTGAATACTTGCGGCTCACAGCCCAAACATGAGGCTGCAGCCACTTGTAGCAGTGCCTGTCAGACAATTTCACAGTGCTGGAGGCAGTAAGTAATTTAATTCAAATGACAGATTAAAATAATTACCCTTGATAAATTCACTTGTTGCATTAGCGCTTAAACACTTATCACCAGTTAATGATTAGCATATATTTATATGTAACAAGTAACAATAAAAACTCATGTTAGTAGTCACTTTCCTGGGAAAAACATCTGACAGAGTCAGGGGTCTGCAACTCTTACCAACAAGGTATCCCTTCTTGGTGGTCCAGGCCCATTGACCTGTCCATCAGGTAAGGTGGTCATTTTTTCTCCCCTAAAGTATAAAGGTTTTCAGGTGCCAATTTTATACCTTTTGAAAACTGTTTGGTGCCTCTTGGTGAGGTGGGACTGAGTTAATTCTGAGGTGTTGATTGGCCCTTGGCAAGGCTGCTTGTGTCATCAGAAGTGGAGACTTAGCTGTTCCCCATGCCTTTGAGGCAAGGAGCTCAGTCCATGCTTTTGGGGGTGTTTCTGCTCTTAACTGAAGCAACACCAGGCTGTGAGGCCTCTGTCTTACTCCAGGTGTCACTCAGGTGATACGAGTGTGAGACCACCACCCAATCTATCTGTTTTACCAGATGCAGTTGTCCATTTCTGGCCACTCCCTCTTGCCAACCTCTTTCTTTTGCAAAAAACAAACTCACAATGAGTTTGGTGTTTCTTATCCACAGGGCCTAGCAAGTCTGTTATACCATATGGGTGTACAGCCCAAGAGAAGTAAACTCTTCATTTTCAAAATCTTTAGATGTATGGTGAGTTGTCCCTGGCCACTGTTCTGCACTGAGGGGGGGGGGGGGGGGGGTGTGTGCGAGGTGAGAGACTGAGAGAGACGATGTGGGGTTCTTCTGGATCTCAGTAAGAAAGGCCCAGCACCAAATGACTTAATAAAATAGTCTTTTTAATAAGACAGGAATAAGAGGAATATAGATAGACAGTAAATCTCATGTCCCTTCAGATGCTGGGAAACTCACATTGGTGCAGCATTGGATGGACCTCATATGGATTTTACTACAGCATGATGTGCAAATTCTGTCCATGAAGAGAAGCTCCTCCTTTTTGGTCATTCTCAGAATGACAGAATCTTTTAGGTTGGGAAAAGACCTTTAATATCATTAAGTAACTGTAAACCTAACACTGTTACCAATAAACTATGTACCTAAGTGCCACTACTTCCCATCATAGAATCCTAGAATCCTTTGGTTGGAAAAGACTTTTGAGATCGAGTCCAACTGTACCTGTCCACCACTAACAAGGAGAAGGCTGAGGTACTCAACAACTTTTTTTCCTCAGTCTTCGCTGTCAACTGCTCTCTTCACCCCTCCTGGGTCAACCAGATGGGGACAAGGGGGGTAAAGCCCCTCCCACTGTAGGTGAAGATCAGGTTCATGACCACCTGAGGAACCTGAACATATGTGGTATAGTAAAGCACAGAATCCAGTATAGTGAATGCCGAAGACCTTTATTACAATCTAAGCAAGACTTAAATACCCATTTTACAGAGCCTCTGTATCTTTCCATACCATGCATATCTTTCTCTTGTGACCTTCTCTTACACAAATATTTACAAGGCTAAGCACAATATTCTTTTCGTGTTTCTACACGGCCACCATGTACTCAAAGCTTGGTCACCATTCCCACGGCTTTTTCTTCAGCAGCAGAAGGGTGTCTCCATCTGCTGCAGTTGCTAATTCACTTACTGACCCCACATCTCCCCCTTCTTTGTTTACAACCATAATCGCTTTAATAAACTTATCTATCATATGTTGAATACACTATAACAAACAAGGCAAACAAACAAAAATATTCTAAATTCGATTCTAATAATGCGTCTGTTACTAGTGCTAGGTTAGTATTATTTAAGTGCCAAGTAAATCTACTTCTTAATCTAATCTTAATATATTTATAAAATCTTATCCTAATCTTAACATATTTACAACAGATTTCAAAAGACTAAAGTCATCTATCGGATTCACTCCAACAGCAGGGGTTGAGACCAATGATTAACAGCACAGGCTGTAACTATCTGCCGAGCCTGAGCAAGAGTCTGACAGAGAGCTCACCTGAAGAGGCTGACCTCACATTGCCCATCGGACGGGTCAGGACCTCAAGTAAGAAAAAGAAAAGGAGGGTCATTGTAGTGGGAGACTCCCTTCTGAAAGGGACGGAGGGCCCTATTTGTAGGATGGACCCAACTCATAGGGAAGTCTGCTGCCTTCCCCAAGCCCGGGTACACGACATTGCCAAGAGACTCCCGGACCTAATTAAACCCTCCAATTATTACCCGCTTCTGGTGGTCCAGGCTGGTAGTGATCAACTAGCGAAAAGAGGGTCAAGGGTAGTTAAAAAGGAACTCCAGGAGCTGTGACGGTCGATAGATAGAGCAGGAGCACAGGTGGTGTTCTGTTCAGTTCCCCCGGTGGCAGGGATGGATACAGACAGGAATAAGAGAATATATGCAGTTAATAAATGGCTTAGGGGCTGGTGCCGGCAGAGGAATTTTGGGTTCTTTGATCATGGGGAAACCTTTACGGCACCTGGCCTGCTTGACCCAGATGGGTCTCGTCTAACTCCAAAGGGTAGGAGGATTCTAGCTCAGGAGCTGGCAGGGCTTGTTGAGAGGGCTTTAAACTAGGCATGACGGGGGAGGGGGGAGTTACTAGGCTCACCAAAGATGTCCCCGTGGAGGATGAGCCATCCCAAAGGGGGTTGTCAGTAACCCAACTGAAGTGCATGTACACAAACGCACGCAGTATGGGAAACAAGCAGGAGGAGCTAGAAGTCCTGGTCCAGCGGGAGAGATACGATATAGTTGCCATCACGGAAACGTGGTGGAACGACTGTCATAACTGGAGTGCTGCCATGGAAGGCTACAGGCTCTTCAGGAGAGACAGGCGTGAGAAGAGGGGTGGAGGGGTGGCCCTCTACACTAGGGAAA
Organism: Tapera naevia; assembly: GCA_033556795.1. Classification (NCBI taxonomy): domain Eukaryota; kingdom Metazoa; phylum Chordata; class Aves; order Cuculiformes; family Neomorphidae; genus Tapera; species Tapera naevia. The sequence continues at coordinate 1,095,307 of JAUMJJ010000004.1, read as the reverse complement.
CCCTGGATGCTGTTGAAGTTGAGATCGGTGATGACCAGGTTGAGTGTCTATGGGTAAGAGTCAGAGGGGCAGTCAAGTCTGACCTCCTGGTTGGAGTGTGCTACAGACCACCCGACCAGGAGGAGGATTTGGATCTTCTGTTGTTTAAACAGCTGGAGGCTGCCTCTAGATCGGCTGCCCTTGTTCTTTTAGGAGACTTTAACCTTCCGGATATCTGCTGGGAATTTAACACTGCAGAGAGGAGGCAGTCCAGGAGGTTCTTAGAGTGTATTGAGGACTGTTTTCTGTCACAGCTGGTGAGTGAGCCCACCAGGGGTGAGGCTCTGCTTCACTTGCTGTTTACAAACAAAGAAGGGCTGGTGAGTGATGTTGTTGTCGGAGGCTGTCTGGGGTCTAGTGATCATGAGATAATTGAGTTCTCTCTGAACAATGTAATAAGAAAAGCCAGGAATAGAACGTCGATGCTGGACATTCGGTGGGCAGATTTTGGATTATTTAAGGAACTGGTCAGGAAAGTACCCTGGGAAATAGCTCTTAGTGGCAAGGGGGTCCAGGAAGCTTGGATACACTTCAAGAATGAAATTTTGCAGGCGCAGGAGCGGGCTGTCCCTGTGTGTTGTAAGAAGAGTCGTAGGGGCAGACGGCCGGCCTGGATGAGTAGGGAACTTCTGAAGGAACTAAGTAAGAAAAAGAGGATGTATCATCGTTGGAAAGAAGGGGATGTAAGTCAGATCATGTTCAAGGATGTTGTTAAGTCGTGTAGGAGGAAAATCAGGGAAGCAAAAGCCCAGCTGGAGCTCAAATTGGCCACTTCTGTTAAGGACAATAAGAAGAGTTTTTATAAATACATCAATGGTAGAAAGAAGGGCGGCAGCGACCTCCACTCCTTGTTGGATGTGGAGGGAAATATAGTAACCAGAGATGCAGAGAAGGCTGAGGTACTTAATGCCTTCTTTGCCTCAGTTTTCAACAGTAAGGATGTCAGCTCGCTTGACAGTTGGCCCTCTGAAGTGGTTGATGGGGGCAGGGTGAAATATGGCCCTCCTGCAATCCATGAGGAGGAGGTTAGAGACCTGCTGAGCCGCTTGGACCCTCATAAGTCTATGGGGCCTGATGGGATCCATCCTAGGGTGCTGAGAGAGCTGGCGGATGAGCTTGCTAAGCCGCTCTCCATCATCTTTCAGCAGTCCTGGCTCACTGGAGGGGTCCCGGAAGACTGGAAGTTGGCCAATGTGACGCCCATCCATAAGAAGGGCCGTAAGGATGATCCAAGTAATTACAGACCTGTCAGCCTGACCTCGGTCCCAGGTAAAATCATGGAGAAGATAATCCTGGGTGAAATCATGTGGCACCTGCAGAACGGTCAAGAAATCAGGCCCAGCCAGCATGGATTTAGGAGGGGTAGGTCCTGCCTGACCAACCTGATCTCCTTTTACGACCATGTGACTCGCCTGGTGGATGAGAGGAAGGCTGTGGATGTGGTATACCTGGACTTTAGCAAGGCCTTTGACACTGTCTCCCACAGTAAACTCCTAGGGAAGCTGGCAGCCCGTGGCCTAGATGGGAGCACTCTGTGCTGGGTTAGGAATTGGCTGGATGGCCGAGCCCAAAGAGTGATGGTAAATGGTGTTTCATCCAGTTGGCGACCGGTCACCAGTGGTGTCCCCCAGGGATCGATATTGGGTCCTGTCCTGTTTAATATCTTTATTGATGATCTGGATGAGGGGATTGAGTCCATCATCAGAAAATTTGCAGATGATACCAAGCTGGGAGGAAGGGTTGATCTGTTAGAGGGTAGGATGGCCCTACAGAGGGACCTGGACAGATTGGAGAGATGGGCTGATTCTAATGGGATGATGTTTAATAAGTCCAAATGTCGGGTACTTCATTTTGGACACAACAATCCCATGCAGAGCTACAGACTGGGGACAGAGTGGCTGGAGAGTAGTCAGGCAGAAAAGGACCTAGGAGTGCTGGTTGACAGGAAGCTCAACATGAGCCAGCAGTGTGCCTAGGTGGCCAAGAAGGCCAATGGCATCCTGGCCTGCATCAGGAATAGTGTAGTAAGCAGGACCAGAGAAGTTATTGTCCCCCTGTACTCGGCACTAGTCAGGCCTCACCTTGAATATTGTGTCCAGTTCTGGGCCCCCCAATTTGGGAAGGATGTTAGGATACTGGAATGTGTTCAGAGGAGGGCAACGAAGATGGTGAAGGGGCTGGAGCACAAGCCCTATGAGGAGCGACTGAGGGAGTTGGGGCTGTTTAGTCTGGAGAAGAGGAGGCTCAGGGGAGACCTCATTGCTCTCTACAACTACCTAAAAGGAGGTTGTAGTCGGGCAGGGGTTGGTCTCTTCTCTCAGGTGACCAGTGGCAGAACCAGAGGGCATGGACTTAAGCTTCGTCAGGGAAAGTTTAGACTTGATATGAGGAAAAAATTCTTCACTGAAAGGGTGATTGGCCATTGGAATGGGCTGCCCAGGGAGGTGGTGGAGTCACCGACCCTGGAGGTGTTTAAAGGGAGACTGGATGAGGCACTGAGTGCCATGGTTTAGATGATGGTTGGTGTTAGTGTTGGTGTTAGTGTTAGGTTATAGGTTGGACTTGATGATCTCAGAGGTCCTTTCCAACCTTGTGATACTGTGATACTGTGATACTGTGAAGAGGCAGTCCAAAAGCCTGTCAGAGAGCTCGTGCATTCTGATGAAAAAAAGCATGTGAGAGTCTTGCCTGTTCAAAAATGTTAGGCATTACCACAGCACCTCCTAAATGATCGGTGTGTGCATTTCCTTCTGCAATAGAACCCGGTAAGCTTGTATGTGAACGAACATGCATAATAAAGTATGAGTTCATGTGATCATTTAACAAAAATAACAGTTCTCAACATATTAAACAATTGTGCATTATACACCTCTTTAAGATATGATTGTTCTAAATGCATCACTATATCAGCTACATAAGCATAATCAGTAACAATATCAATAGGAATGTCCCATCACCGAAATACACGAATCATTGCTGCCAGTTCAACAATTTGAGATGAGCCTTCAACTATTTGTACATCATTTTGCCATTGGCCCGTTTTGTCTTGCCACACTATTACAGACCGTCTCGTCTTGCTGGAACCATCGGTAAATACTGTTAATGTATCTAAAGGCGTGTGACTATATTTTGGTTCATCCATCAAAGAAAGCTGAGTTAAGGTTGATAATAGTTTATGTTTAGGTAAATGAATACAAATTTGTCCAAAAAACCCTTCAAAAGCTATTTGAAAAGGCAGTGATTATTGCATCAGCCAATTCAACATAGACATGGTTACAGGTAAAACAATAATTATCGGCTGTTGACCACACAATTGCAAAAGGCGCTCCCTGCCCTTTATAATTAACAAACTAAACATTTCCGGTAGAGTGGTAATTGTTTTTGAAAAATGATGCAGTAAAAATAACCATTCAATTACTAATAAAGGATCCCCCTCAGCCTGGTCCCATTGCATGATCAAACCATAAGGTTGAAAAGACGGATTTAAAATTACTAAACTAAATGGCAAGTTAGGATTATAACGTTGTGCCTGATTGCTTGTTGAATTTTTTGAAGAGCTTCTCTCGCTAGGTTGTCTAATTGTGACTGTAAAAGCAGAATTGCCCTTTAACAGTTGAAAAAGAGGATGCAACTCCTCATTTGAAATGCCCAAAAGGGGTGGCACCCAGTTCACTGCGCCCAACAATTTTTGTAAATCATTGAGCGTATTAATTTTGCTAATTATCTTCACAACTTGTGGTTGTATATTCTGAGCTGCAATGCGCCACCCTAAATACTGCCAAGGTGCTTGCTGTTGAGTCTTTTCAGGGGCTATAACTAAGCTGTGTGCAGCTATAGCTGCAATGGTGGATTATAAAGCTAAATGAATGTCCTTCTCCTCTTTAGCTGTGATTAAAATATCATCCTTGTAATAATAATAAATAAAATAATAACGTGGAAATGTCTGGCATACCGAACTCAAAGCTCGAGCCACATACCATTGACAAATGGTTGGGCTTTTTTTCATGCCCTGAGGAAGTACAGTCCAGTGAAAACATTTGTGAGGTTCTGCCAAATTTAAAGAAGGAAGAGAAAAAGCAAATCAAGGGGCATCTTGTTCATGTAAGGGAATGGTGAAAAAACAGTCTTTCAAATCTATTAGTTAAACACCAGTTCTTTGGAAGTAAAGCTGGAGATGACAAACCTGGTTGTAAAGCCCCCATATCTTCTATTACTGTATTAATACTTCTTAAATCATGTAACAATAAAAACATCAATAAATAACTGCCATTTACCACTCTTTTTGCAAATAACAAATACAGGAGAGTTCCAAGGACTAGTTGGCAGAACAATGTGTTCCGCACCTTACTCTTCTTCTACAAGAATATTAAGGTGGTGCAGCTTTTCAGAACTGAGGGGCCACTGATCAACCCAAACCGGATTGTCCGTTTTCCATGTCAGTTTTACTGTGCGCTGCACCTCAGTAGCCCCTAGGATAAATTTGTCTTTAAACTCACTCCCCATTGCGACAAACAGTCTCGACCTCACAATGTTGTCGGAACATATAGGATATATGGCCCTATGGTGGCAGTATTGCCCTCCGGTCCAGTGATTAGAAGTGGCTCGCGCCTCTGCAGGGGGTAAGGTACGGCCCCTGATGCCACTCAATGCTACTGCTACCTGTAGAGTGGGCCGAGATTTGGGCCACGCAGTAGCAGCAATAACTGTAACATCAGCACCGGTATCTAAAATTCCTGAGAGCATTACCTTGTTAGAAAGTCCTGTATGTTGTAATTGACATTGTAAAATGCATTGGATTTGCTGAGCCCAGTAAAACTGAGGAGCTCCCGTGGAATCGAGATCTCCTGGTCTTCTGGCGATGTTTTATTTCTGTGGAACAGAACTCTTAAAATAGTTTAGTTGAGCTATCCTTGATCCTGCGGGAATAAAGCATGGGGGTGTTGGAGTCCAAAGCATAATTCTAATTTCCCCTGTATAATCAGCATCAATCACTCCTGGTAAAATAAAGATGCCTTGGACTGTGGTTGATGAACATCCTATTAAAAGGGCACTCATTCCGTTCCCCAGTGGTCCAGTGATCCCTGTAGCCACTGTGGTTACCACAGTTGTATTTAAAGTTACTGATTCTGCAGTGGCCAGGTCCACTCCATCACTGCTGCTGGTACAGCCATAAAGCTGGCCTGCGGTGCCTGTTTCACGGGGGTACATTTGTTGTCATCACATGTCCCCCTCTTGCACTCCTCATTTTTCCCAAGTGATAAAAAAAATTGTCCCTTCTTCATAAACTTGGAGTGACATTGATTAGCGTAATGCTTGCCTTTCCTACATTTCGGGCAAATAGCAGGGTGGGTTTTTTGGGATTTTTGCACCAGGCATTCCCTGCGCAAATGCCCAAACTTCCCACAGCCAAAACACGTCTGAGGACCAAACCAGAGGGCTGCAAAAGCTTCAGCCATCAGTGCCGCCTTAAATGAGTGAGTACCAATTCAATTACATACTTCTATCATTTTGATTAATGTGGGATTTTTTTAAAGCATGCAGAACCTTCTGACAATCTTCTTTAGCATTCTCTATAGCCAGCTGTTTTAAAATCACATCCCGGGCATCTGGATTAGATACTTGTTTATCTATGGCATTTTTTAAAAGGTCTAAAAATTCCATATAAGGTTGAGTAGGAGCCTGCCTTATATTTACAAAGGCAAGGTCATGGCTTGTCTGCGTCCAGTATTTGTCAGAATGCCTGATATGCAAGGCTTTTAGCTTGATTCAGCACTTCAATATTTAACTGCACTTGTGCTGGGGCAATGGCGTACAGTCCTTGTCCCACCAAACGTGGGACAACTATCCTGCATAGTGGGTTGTCAGGGGCTTGTTCTAAATTATTGAGTGCTGCTTTTTTTCTGCCTCTTGAACCCGTAATGAGTTCCAAAGCATATATTGAGTACTTGTTAATAATAACTGGGCGATAGTTTTACAATCATGGGGACATAAGATACATGTGTCAAATACAGTCTTAAGCAAACTTTGGCAATGTGGCGATGCAATCCCATAATCTTTAACAGCACGCCGAAGTTCCTTAATAAGGGGAAATGGCAACGGTTCCCATCGAGGGGTCCTATTTGGCTCATGCATCACGGGATATGCCCCCAAACCTTGCCACAAGTCCAAGTCCCCCTCATTTATAGCACGTTGACGGACCTTAATCCTGTGATTACTATGGGGGTCGGGCGGGGAAAAATCAGGTTCCTTTTCAGGATCTATAGGGCCAGAGTCGAAGGGATCCTCTTCATCTTTGCTGTCTCCCGGTTCTATTCCTCCCATAACCCCTATTAAAGTTTCTTTCTTAATTCCCTTAGGGCACGGTAAATTAGGTGAATGATCCGCTGGAGGGGCTGATGGTAAGATTAGTTCTGAGAATTGTTGTGAAGGGGAAGACGGTGTTAAAGTCTTGAGACTCGTCCCTTTGTTCTCAGATGAGCCTTAAGTGCTTCAAATACCGTTCTCCAGCCCCAGGAGACTCGCTGCTACTCCGTCATAGCTGTAGCGGCGTCCCACAATTTAGCACCTACTTCATTCCACTGATCGGGATCATATACAGTCACAGAGGTAATACCAGGGCACTCTTTAGAAGCCCATAACAGTAGCTGCCGTAAAAGATTCCCCTCCAGTTTTTTTTTTTTCCTTTCTTTTGTAGGATTTTATCCAACACAGTAATTAGTCTTTTGTTCCTGGGAAACTTTCCCTCCCATGGCTTCCCGCTGCTTACCTTCTTAATCCGAGAAGGTCTGTAATCGCTGCGCAGCTTCTTGCTTCCTTTCAGCAAGCTTTTTCGTCCAGTGGGGCTACACCACCGGTGCGCTGCTTAGCGCTTCTCAGGTCCCTGGCAGGGACGCCATTTGTGGTGTGTTAAGGCACGGACTCTAGTATAGTGAATACCGAAGACCTTTATTACAATCTAAGCAAGACTTATATACCCTCTGTATCTTTCCACACCGCGCATATCTTCAGCAGAAGAATGTCTCCATCTGCTGCAGTTGCTAATTCACTTAGTAATCCCACAAACATATACAAGTCTATGGGACTTGATAAGATGCACTCCAAAATCCTGAGGGAATTGGCTGATGTGGTAGCCAAGCCACTCTCCATGATATTTGAAAAGTCTTGGCAGTCAGGGGAAGTTCCTGGTGACTGGAAGAAGGGCAACATTGTGCCCATTTTCAAAAAGGGTTCAAAGGAGGACCCTGGGAACTACCGACCCATCAGCCTCACCTCTGTGTCTGGGAAGATCATGGAACAGATCCTCCTAGAAGCTATGCTAAAGCGCATGGAGGACAGGAAGGTGATTCGAGACAGCCAACATGACTTCTCCAAGGGCAAGTCCTATCTGACCAACCTAGTGGCTTTCTATGATGGAGTGACCACATCAGTGGACACGGGAGAAGCAATGGATGTCAACTATCTGGACTTCTGTAAGGCCTTTGACATGGTCCCCCACAACATCCTTCTCTCTAAATTGGAGGGATATGGATTTGATGGGTGAGACTGTTCAGTGAATAAAGAATTCGTTGGATGATCACATTCAGAGAGTAGTGGTCAATGGCTCAATGTTCAGATCGAGACCTGTGACAAGAGGTATCTCTCAGGGGTCAGTACTGGGGCCAGGGCTGTTTAATATTTTCATTGATGATATAGGCAGCGGGATCAAGTGAACCCTCAGCAAGTTTGTGGAAGACACCAAGCTGAGTGGGGCAGTGGGCACACCAGAAGGATGGGATGTCATCCAGAGGGACCTGGACAAGATGGAGAAGTGGGCCTGTGTGAACCTCAAGAGATTCAACAAGGCCAAGTGCAAGGTCCTACACGTGGGTCAGAGCAATCCCTGGTATTAATACAGGATGGGGGATGATGTGATCAAGAGCAGCCGTGCAGAGAAGGGCTTTGGGGGTGCTGATTGATGAAAAGCTCGACATGAGCCAGCAATGCATGCTTGCAGCCCAGAAGGCCAACCGTGTCCTGGGCTGCATCAAAAGAAGCACTGCCAGCAGGTTGAGGGAGGTGATTCTCCCTCTCTACTCACTTCTCATGAGACCTCAACTTGAGTATTGTGTCCAGTTCTGGAATCCCCAACATAAGAAGGATATGGAACTGTTGGAGCAAGTCCAGAGAAGGGCTATGAAGATGATCAAAGGGCTGGAATACCTCTGCTATGAGGACAGGCTGAGAGAGTTGGGCTTGTTCAGCCTGGAGAAAAGAAGGCTTCAGGGGGACCTCATAGCAGTCTTCCAGTACCTGAAGGGGACCTACAGGAAGCTGGAGAGGGACTTTTTTACAAGGGCAAATAGCAATAGGACGAGGGGGAACAGCTTTAAACTGGAAGGGGGGATATTTAAGTTAGACATTAAGAAGAAATTCTTCACGATGAAGGTGGTGAGCCACTGGCACAGGTTGCACAGGAAGGTTGTGGATGCCCTTTTCCTGGAAGTGTTCAAGGCCAGGTTGGATTGGGCCTTGATCAGCCTGGTCTAGTGGGAGGTGTCCCTTCCAACCCAAACCATTCTATGATTCTATCATTCTATCATAATACTTGAGTAAAAAGACAGAAAGCATATAGTCCTTTCTCAACACTTAATAAATACTTGAGCTAGAACAATGAAGGCATCTTGTTTTGTAGGCATCTTCAATAGACTTTTTCTTTAAGCTATTCAGCCTTGCCTAGAAACTGCACAAATCTTTAGCTTCTATTATACCCAATCATTTGCAATTATAATCCACTATACTAGAGCTACACAATGCTGCTAGGATAACACAACATTCCTTTGTCTTAGCTGCTATTTAACTATAAGGAGTCTTCTAATAAATTTAAAGATAATTATCTACATTGGTAATCAGAATTGTTTTCCTTTATTATGGCATATGAATACATGGTGATATTTATATCTACTGCAATATCAAACTACTTAATGCTAATAGTCTTAAATTGGATGATCACTTTGAGATTTATATAACAGATTATATTAAAATTGGTTCAGCATTATGCATTCTCCTGTCTATATTTCTCAATAAAAATACAATTTTTCAGGAAGAAAGTTTAAAGCAAGAACAGCACTTAGAGCTTGGTATAATATATGGTGTAGTATCACTTCTATTATCAAATTATTTTTTAAAAAGTTGCATTTGTAACAAGCTTAATGCAGCAACTTTTTTAGTCATGTTCTTGCAAACATTTACATCTAAGGAAGGTGATCAAATTACCCTTTAAGACATTTGCCACATGTTATGCTCCTTACCATGTGAGACTACATCCTGTGAAATTAACATACCTGATAGTAGCTGATTTCTTTATTCTGACAGATTGCTGAAGAAAACAAAGATGCACATGCTACATACACACATACCACAACCAAATCATCAAAATAAACAGCACATTTTTTCACTGTTATAGTAAAAAGCTGAATCAGCTTTAATAAGTAAATGATTTCACAAAGAACAAGTGTTGAAATACAAAGTATATTTTAAACAGTTTAAACAGTTGTAATTTCAAAAGATTAAATATTTTTAGAGCAAGTGTTTAGTAGAGACAATTTGAACAAGCTAGAATGTGTTTTTTCCCCATTTAACTCTTTCTTGATTTGTTCATGTTTATAGGATTAATCTCAAATATTATGCATTTTGTTTTGGATAAAGGTATAATTAACATTATTAAATTGGATTGTTGTTTACTAGCATCAAGTAAACAAATTCAAGTAAATACTGTAAAGCCATGTAAAATAAAGTGAAGAGTATTATTTTAATCACTGTAATCAACTTTAAAACAAAAATGGAAATACTGATTTTTTTTACTTATTTAAAGCATGGTGGAAAAAATAAGACAGGAGAGGTATTTTGCGCTTTTTTTTTTTAACTTCCTTGCTAATCCTCAATTGAACAGTGGACTAAAGAGACACTCTTCAGAAGTGAAATTTGGGCCAAGACCTTCTAATTAAAAAATAATAATAAAAAAAATTTAACTGGCTTGAAAAAGCAAGGAGGATTACAACAACAACAAACAGAGAAGTGACCAAGGCACCAAACTGCTCAGAACACTTTGTGCTTCCCTTCAAGACACGGAAGGGGGGAAATAATGAACTTTTAAGCTGGTTGGTTTCTTCAGCATAGGAGAAGCCCTAGCCTACTGGAGCATTCTAAAAAAATGTTCTGATCACACACCTTGGAGAGTTGATTTTATCTTCTTGGTGCCCCACAGTTTTTCTTTTGTGTACATGCAACAGTAGTTTCAGTCACAAGTATGAATTGTATCATAGAACCATAGAATGGTTTGTGTTGGAAAGGACCTTAAAGACCATCCAGTTCCAACCCCCTGCCATGGACAGGAACACCTTCCACTGTATCAGGTTGCTCAAAGCCTCATCCAACCTGACCCTGAACACCTCCAGGGATGGTACATCCACAACTTCTCTGGGCAACCTGGGCCAGTGCCTCACCACCCTCGCAGTAAAGAATTTCTTCCTAATGTCTAATCTAAATCTCCCCTCTTTCAGCTTAAAACTGTTACCCCTCATCCTAGCCCTGCACTCCTTGATAAAGAGTCTCTCCCCAGCTTTCCTATAGTCCCCCTTTAAGTACCGGAAGGGGTCCCCAGAGTCCTCTCTTCTCTAGGCTGAACAAGCCGAACTCTCTGAGGACTCCAGAACTGAATGCAGTACTCCAGCTGAGGTCTCACGAGTGGAGCAGAGGGAGAGAATCACCTCTCTCAACCTGCTGGTCACACTTCTTTTGATGCAGCCCAGGATACAGTCGGTATTCTGGGCTGCAAGCGCACATTGCCGGCTCACGTTGAGCTTTTCATCAATCAGCGCCCCCAAGTCCTTCTCTTCGGGGTTGTTCTCAATCCATTCTCTGTCCAGTCTGCATTTGTGCTTGGGATTGGTCCTACCCAGGTGCAGGACCTTGCACTTGGCCTTGTTGAACTTCATGAGGTTTGCATAGGCCCACCTCTCAAGCCTGCCCGGGTCCCTCTGGATGGCATCCCTTCCTTCCAGCGTGTTGACCTGTGTCACACAGTTTGGTGTCATCTGTAAACTTGCTGAGGGTGCATTCAATCCCACTGTCCATATCCAACCCTTGTGGAATGTGTTCGTCACTGGTCTCCACTTGGACATCGAGCCATTGACTGCAGCTCTTTAAGTGCAACCCTCTAGCCAATTCTTTATCCACCAAGTGGTCCATCTGTCAAATCCATGTCTCTCCAATTTAGAGACAAGAATGACATGCAGAACAGTGTTGAATGCTTTGCACAAGTCCAGGTAGATTATATCAGTTACTCTTCCCTTATCCACCAATGCTGTAGCCCCATTGTAGAAGGCCACCAGATTTGCCCTTCATGAAACCATATTGGCCGTCAACAGTCACCTCCTTATTTTCCATGTGCCTCAGCAGAGTTTCCAGGAGAATCTGCTCCATGATCTTGCCAGGCACAGAGGTGAAACTGACCAGCCTGTATGCCCCATACATGTTGGGGTCACCATTTGTTAAGGACACCATTTGTCGAAGATGGTGGGAGACTTAACGACACACATATGGTGTTTGATTAACAAATCTCAGTCTTTATTAGCAGTAGTTCTACCTAAATAGTTTGGTTAATGAGCTTCATACATATTACAAAACTTTAGCTCCTTATTGGTTACAGACTTTATCATTGCATAAGCGTCACATACATTCCTGTAGTTTTAGAAATCCATCTGGTCCCTGGGAGACATCCTGTTATCTCCCTTGCCTAAGCTTCACTGCACAACAAGGGCCCACTGACCTTGCTGGTCAGTATTTTTTCACTTAGCTCAGTATTTTTCCACTCAAGGCCTAAGCAGCTTGCTTTTGTCAGGCTCATGTCTGCTTTCAATGAGCCAGGTTTCAGTAATTCTCTCCACACATACACATAGCAGAGATGCTGTAAGAATCTCCTAATGAACCTTGATAAATCAGGGCAAGGGACATTTATGTGATTTTGACAAGTTCAGCAAGATTGAACTTACTTTCTCTCTCTGTCTCAATGTTTCCCCAGAATCCTTTATACGAGGGAGAATACAAAGATGTCTCACAAAACAGGCACATCCCCATTTGTGACATATATGTAAAACTGAATTGCTACTACTCTAGGTTCTAAGCATGGTTTCATTTTTTGTACACTAATATATTCTCACTTTTGTTAATCATATTACTTCTCTCTCTCTCAGAGGCAACTGCTGCAGTTCCTAGTTTTTCAGCATATCTGATATACTCACAGCTTTTGACAGATTTGCATAGTTGACTATAGTCAATCATTTGATCAAAAGGTTGTAATTCTCCTTCTATTTTTTTTTAATCTGTTGTTGTTTAACCCCAGTAAGAAGCCAAGGACCACATAGTAGCTCACTTGTTCCCCCACCCAGTAGGATGGGGAGAGAATCAGTAGAGTAAAGGTGCTTGTGGGTTGAGATAAAGACAATTTAACTATTTTTTTTGGGGGGGGAAAAAGGAGGAAGCAAAAAAGAGAAGGAAAAAAACCCAACAAAACCAAGAAAAACAAGTGATGTAATTAAAAAAAAAACAACAGCCTCTCACAACCAAATGACCAATGCTCAGTTGGGGTCAGCTGTCCCAGCTGTGTTCCCTCCCAACTTCTTGTGTACTCCCAGCCTACTCACTGGTGGGGCAGTATGAGAAGTAGAAAAGGCTTTGACACTGTGTAAGCACTGTTCAAAAAATAACTAAAACAGCACTGTTATCAGCACTGTTTTCATTACAAATTCAATACAAGCTGCTATGAAAAAAATTAACTCTATCGCTGCCTAAACCAGTATGATCTCCACCCCTTATTCCATACCATTTACATCATGCTCAGGTTTCACACTATCCAGTCCCATCATTAACCACCACCCTCCTCTTCCCCAAGAACTTTACACTCTGATGGAAAGAACAGTGTGGTACAGGTAGTATTGTGCTGATACCTGGGGCTGCTGTGTAGCTGCTGTCCAGAAGATGGATTTCACCTGCTACCTCAGCCAAACTTGCCCCACCTCCTCCCTGTTACTAAGGCAAATGAAGAGGAGCATGCGCAGAGGCTCACAGAGGGTCTTGAGGTCACCCTGCATACATGAGAGGAAGATGATGTGAGGAAGTAAGAGACCCCTGAACACGAGGTGACACAGGCGCAGACAAGTTTTGACAAGTGAAGCGGGAACTTTTGGGGCCTGTGAAGTTAAGTCTGGATTGCGAAACAAAGGCAGAAATTGGCCACAATCCATGGGGGAGAGGAGGTGTGAGGTGCTGTTGCTTAGCATAAAAGATGGTTCCTAACTGAACGTCAGTGAGATCTCCCCACCAAAGGATCACAGATCATGATGGAGGACCGGCAGGACACTGTTCGGGACCTGGGACCATAGGGACGCCTTTGGACCCATGGTGGTAGCTATAATCCTCTTTCTGCCCTTTTACTTTATTTTTTAAAGGACTGTTTCTTTTCGATACCCTTGCACGAGGAGGACGAAGAACGGTTTGCTTTTTCTGTCACGTTTCCAAACAGCCAACGCCTCAACCTACACTTCCAGTGGAAAGTGCTGCCCCAAGGAATGGTCAACTCACCCACTATCTGCCAGATCACGGTGGATCGGGCATTGGCACCAGTCCAGTGCAGTAACCCGACTGCAACTATCATTCAATATATTGATGATATTTTAATTGTAGCAATATCACGGAGTCAGGTGAGCCATCTGGTGTCAATGATTTCCGAAACTCTAAAGGTACACAGGTTCGAAATGGCGAGCGCGAAAATTAAGAGAGGACCATGTGTAAGTATTTTGGGAGTGGGGATCACAAGTTCTTACATAACACCACCTCAAATAAAAATTCATCAGAACATTAAGACACTCCATGATATGCAACAGTTAGTGGGGTCCTTGCAATGGATCCGTAACATTGTTCTGATCCCTCCTGAAATCATGGCTCCTCTGTATGATCTTTTGAAAGGAAAGAACCCATGGGAACAAAAAACCCTGATGACAGAAGCGATGAACTCTCTCGATTTTATCGACCAATACAATGGATAGTCCTAGGAAAACTGTCACATGCATTCTCTCCGGGAATCAAGTGCCTTGGTAATCTCATCATGAAAGGCAAAAAACTCGCCCTAAGACATCTAGGCATTGAACCCACCAGGATATGGTTGCCCTTCTGTAAACAGCTCCCAACGCAATCAGTGGCGATGTCAGAGTATCTGGCCATAGCTCTTGTAGGATTTGGTGGAGAACTTTGTTACGCCGCAAAGCCCCCCTGGACTCAATTGTCAACATCAACCTTCCATGTAAGATCATGGACCGACCCCAGCCGGGACCAGCAGTCTTTACAGACGCATCCTCAGCAACTTCAACCGCGGCAGCAGTATGGCAATCGGAAGGAGAATGGCACTGCATTAAAATGACCGACTGTGCTCTTTCTGTCCAGCAATTAGAAGTGACGGCTGTAGTACTAGCATGTGGATTGTTCCCAACAGAACATCTCAACATAGTAACAGATTCCATATTTGTGGCTAAACTTTGTTTGGCCATGTCAGGGCCTGGTGTGTCAATGTCCACAGTAGCCCTAATGCTGGAAGAAGAACTTTTTTCTCGACAGGGCACTATATCGGTCACCCATGTCAATAGCCACAGCCCAATTAAAGGGTTTTTCCAAATTGGCAACGACAAAGCAGACGCCGCTGCAAAAGGACTGTGGACATTGAGAGATGCCTGGCAGTTACACGAGTCTCTTCACATCAGATCTAAAGCATTGGCAAAGAGATGTGGGGTTTCAGTCACAAAGGCGAAACATATAGTGGCTACATGCCCCCACTGTCAGAAAGCACCACTATGGTCCAGCAGGGTGAATCCTAGAGGTCTTAAAGCCTCCGAGGTGTGGCAGACGGATTTTACACTCTGCCAGCTGCTGAAACCTCGAGCATGGCTAGCGGTGACTGTAGATACATATAGTGGGATGATTGTAGCCACTCAGCACCTTAGGGCTAACTCCAAAGCAACCATTCAACGTTGGCTGACAGCTATGGCTTGGCTTGGCATCCCTAATCAGATCAAAACAGATAACGGTCCAAATTTTGTGTCTAAATCAGTTCAAGCATTTACTCTGAAACGGGGTATTACCCTAACACACGGCATTCCGTATAATAGCACAGGGCAAGCTATAGTGGAACGGGCGAATCAGACTCTGAAATCTAAATTCCCATTCCCTCGGGAGACCAGGCACGCCTCCTAGTGACTGCTCTGTTAGCGCTAAATCAATTCCCTAGGGGGGAGGAGGCAAATAGTGCCACCCAAAAGCATTGGGCCACTCGAGCACTGGAAGAAGGCCCGTCAGTCATAATTAGAAATGAGCTGGGAGAATGGGAACAAGGATGGAAACTAGCTCTAACAGGGCGAGGGTATGCCGCTGTCAAAAAAGATGGTAGAGTTAAGTGGTGCCTGCTTAAGTCTATCAAACCAGACCTTCAGAATGAAACTAATGGAAGCTGTGAGTTTTTATTTACAGGACCAGATCATTGAGTGTCCTCATAACCCGTACGTTCCAGTGGCAGGAGAAGATGATCAATCGACAAGCACCGTGTCTACACCTAGGGCTCCCGCGTCAGCAGAATCCAAACAACACAAGAAAAACCTCCACATGGGAGAGTCGAGATGTCTTTGTATAATTTTATCTTGAGCACTTGTGTTGCCGTCTAGCGGTTTGTATCAACATCAATCCTGGGAATGGGTGTTAGGGAGGTGGGACAAACCAACGGTATTACATACAGTCGTCACTGCAGGGCCCCTGTCTTCCAAGTATCCCCCTGTGAATTAGTCCCTGTAAACCCATGTTTAAGGCACCTGGTGTACTACATGTGCCTCTACTCTAATCCCGGCTGAGGGAACTGCAATGCCTATGGCGAGTACTATTGTGCCCATTGGGGATGCGAGACCATAGCCTCTGACTGGGAGCCATGATACTGTTGACTTTTGTGTGCAAATCTTGATTGTTCCCAGGGTCCTGTACCATCCAGAAGAAGAAATATACGATCAGTGGGGAGAAACAAACAATAGACTCCAACGAAGAGAAGTATTAACAGCCGTAACGATAGCAATACTGCTTGGCCTGGGAGTAGCCAGTACGGCCACAGGAGGGACCTCCCTGGTGACCCAACAGCTAGGCCTATATCAATTACAAGCTGTTATTGATGAAGACCTGCTAAGAATCTAGAAATCTGTATCTCCTCTAGAGCAATCTCTTTCCTCATTTTCAGAAATAGTTTTACAAACTCACATCATATGCCAAAAGTCAGATAGAAAGACTTAATATCGTGTTTATAGAATGCCAACAATTAGACTAAAGTGTGCCTTATGTTTTTTCTTTAAGAAAAATGTTTCTCAGGTCGACCTCTAGCTATCCTTACTATTCCAAGTTGCACTTTATTAGTCCTATTTGTCTTTATAAGTTTATAAGTTCTATAAGTTTATAAGTGTTATAAGTTTACAAGTTTTATAAGTTTATAAGTTATATAAGTTTATAATTTATATAAGTTATATAAGTTTATATATTTTATAAGCTCTATATATTTTATAGATTGGATAAGTCCTTTATTTAACATGCCTTATGTCTCTAATAAGTCTGTGATGTATAGATTTTAGAATCGTTATAAACTACAGCATAAGCTAAGATTATAATATTTCTAAAACTGTTGTATTCTAATCAATTTAATTAATCATGGGAGGGGGGAAATGTTGCTAGCTAAGGTCTGGTGGCCGGAAGATCTCGTGATGTATGGAAAAATAGGGCCCCTCTCCTAGTAGCCAATAGCGTTTAGTTCATGATGTAAGCAGGCAGAAGTGACGTTGTAAACCTTAGCTATATAAACCTGTGTTATCTATCAATAAATGCCATTTGCCATCCACCACATTGGTGTCTGTGAGCCGATGGCCTGAGCGGCCTGGGGTTGGTCGCCGTGCCATTCCTGAACCAGGTCGCCACGCCTTCACTGAAGGCAACACACATCTACTCACTCGATACCCAATCCAGTGGGTTGGGGAGGAAATCAGAAGGGTAGAAACACATGGGTTGAGATAAAGACAGTTTATTAATTGTTTTAAAAAAGGTAAAAATAATACAAAGACAAAAAAAAATTCAAGAAAAACAAGTGATTGTAATAAAAAAAAAACAACAATTGATCACTACCAACCAATACACACTCAGTCCCCAAGCAATGGTAGGCCTGGCCAAACTCCACCACCTCCAGTTTTACTACTGAGCACGATGTCATATGGTATGGAATATCATGGTCACTTGAAGTCAGCTGTGTTCCCTACCAACTTCTTGTGCACCCCCAGCCTACATCTTTGATGTGGTAGTTATAACACTAATGTCTTATAATGCTCTCTACCTGTGTTAAGTACAGCTGAATGAATGGGGGGAGGCATATTTTTATTTTCCTCCTCCCCAGCCCAATGTTCAAACATTAACTGCTGTAAAGTTTTCCTCTTAAAACTTACTTTTGTAACCTACTAGGTCTGAAGATTGCTAAAAGCCTTGGACACTCCCCGACCCAATACCAAGGAATACAAAGGACTACCCCAAACACTATTTACACACCCAGAACTACTTGTGAGCTTCTCTACTACTGCAATCGGGCATCTGAATTCTCATAATATAGAATAAAATTAGTGTTTCCCTTAATTTTTGCTCTTGCATACATTATATGCTTATCTCAGTATATTTAGGAAAGTTCTTTGAGACTTAAGTTTTTGTTACAGATTAGTACCCATGTAGCAGAACAGTGTTAACTCCCAAGTAGAATCTCTAAATGCTACTAATGCACAGCTATTAAAAGAGTAAATAATTCTAGGTCCTCAACAGAAATGCTTGTCAGTAAGTAACACTTGTTACTGTCACACAGTAACACTTGTCTCTAGATAGAGAACCCAAAAAGGTTTGGTTGCTCTTTTTTTTTGTGTGCTCCAGACAGTGTTAAGTATTCCACATAGGATATCAAAACATTGCTAGTATTCTCATTATCAGCATTTTTTATGTTGTTTCACATTAGGAAGCTTCAATTAGCCTCTGAAAAACTCTGCATGTCAACATGGGACAAGAATCAATGGACAAAACCAAACATGATGACAGTCATTTCTAAGCATTGAGGAAAAAAACTCATTTAAATATTTGTATGACTGAAACTGTAGCACTTAGTTCCTATACTCCCTTTTATTTTACCTCTTTGATTTACAAGCATTAGATAGTGAGAACATTGTGTGCACAGGAACAGAAATAAATAAATTACAAGCCAATACTTCAGATATTGATAGTGACCCTTACTTCTAAAACACCACTGATATAGGTGATGTAACAATTAGCCTTTCATCTCCAGGGCTAAAGTCATACTATACTCATGGTGAATCTTGTTAAAATAAAATATATCATGCTAGATCCAACAGTCCAAGAGAGTCAAAGCTGCTGTTTCACCACATCCCCAAGTCCAACCAGTAGGGAGGTTGAAAATGTATACTCATCAGGCATAAGTGCACATCTATTCACTACATACACATGGCTGGCCACACAGATCATAGACAGACAGAGTCCTCACACAAAACACCAACAGTTTCATCCTGCTCCACTCTCTGGCTGGGGCAGGATGGAGGTCCACTAGTGAGAATACATATATACACATGTACAAGGTGGACCCCTGTACTCACCTTTAGAGACACATTGGCATTCTCACACCCAGAGATGGTCCTTAGAGACCTATCCCCCCCCCTCCGGCTTCCAGGTCACTTCACCTACTCACCAGCTAGTCTGGCTTGATCTTCACTAGTGATCACACTCACACACCCACGCTTGCTCCAGTTGCTGGCAACATGGACACACAGGCCCTTCAATTCATGATCTGACTCCAGTTGCTGACACTCACACCCCCATACATATATGTGCACATAGTATACAGAGCCCTCACTCAGGAAAATTAGAAAGGAATTTAATAAGATAGGGCAGACTTCCCTGATCAGGCACAGGGCATATCCAGATAAGTGTACTGACCAGCAAACTATTTACATGTCATTACACTATTTACAAACTACACTATTTATCCAGCACTTACTCCTTATCCCTCTTGTCCCTTTATTTTCCCCACACTTGTTCCTCCCCAAATCACCTCCAGGAGCATCTCCTGGTGGCCTGCAGGGGTGA
This sequence comes from Tapera naevia, assembly GCA_033556795.1. Classification (NCBI taxonomy): domain Eukaryota; kingdom Metazoa; phylum Chordata; class Aves; order Cuculiformes; family Neomorphidae; genus Tapera; species Tapera naevia. The sequence goes on along the minus strand of JAUMJJ010000004.1, from coordinate 1,076,035 downwards.
AATATTTTATCTGACCTGCAGGACCACTGTATGCAAGTAAATTTATGCAACCCACAGAACATATGATAAACAACTCTGAATATACCTCGTAAAATAAAATATTTTATAATGTTGCACACACTCAATATTCCAAGCTGCCTAGGGAAGTACTTATGTGCTCTGTTTCTCTAACAAAGTATGGCATTAAACCAGCATGAACTGTTCACCAACAGCCACAGTGCTATCCAACTGGGGCTAAAAGAAAACTTTGGATCTTCTAAGGTAAATGAATACTTTGGATCTTCTAGGCTGAAAAAGACAGTTGTGACTAAAGCTAGGGAGGAAGCAGAAACAGTGCACATACAGGATGCACAGGCAGGATGATTAGAGGATCATTTTCCAGGAACTAATCCAAACTGAGATGTGAATAATCAGACTCAAAGATTGCTTCTAACTGATTATCAGTGATTGATTTTGTTCGGGGTAAAGAATGCGATCCCAAAACCTAAAAATTTATCAAAGCTTTACCAAGTGTACAGGGAAAGGATGACACTCTTTCTGCTTTCTTTGAATGGTTAAGTAAGACAGCTAGAAAATATACTGATTTGGATCCGGAAAGAGTAATAGATTCTCTAACTCTGGTCAATGTATTTATTGGACAATCAAATGCAGATATTAGAAAAAAGATACAGAGGTAGAAGGAGCTAATGCAAGGTCTATGAATAAATTGTTAGAAGTAGCTTGGAATGTCAGGAACTGCAAAAAGTGTAGTGAAGTCTGTCAATGAAATAATCCTCATGCTCAGCCAAGGCCTCCGCCAAGTAAGATAAAAAGAAGAAACAGACCTGATGATTATTGGGAAAGAGACTTCTGAACTTCCCAAGCAGAATGGGAACAAGTACTTGATTATATTGGTACATGCTTTTTAAGGATGGCCAGAAGCCTTCCTTTGTTGCACCAATCACGCTAGGGAAGTCGTTAGAGTATTGTCAAAGGAGATAATTCCTGGATTTGGAATCCAAATGGGATGTCATCAGAAGACCTCATTTTGTTGCTAAAGTGATACAACAATTAGCAGAGGCACTAGGAACTAGTGGAGATTTGCACAATCCAGCAGGAAGGTGGAGCGAATGAATCGGGCTATTAAGAGGCAGATAACTAAAATATGTCAGGGAACTTATTTGAAGTGGCCAGATGTGTTGCCTCTAGCTTTATTAAGGGTCAGAATAACACCAAAGTCAAATAAGAAAGTTAGCCCTTTTGAAATTCTATATGGGCAGCCTTATCAGAGTCTGATTAGAGAACCAGTAATGATAGAAATAATGGGAAGACAATATGTTAAAGAATATATTATTTATTTGGGAAAAAGTTTTATCTTCCCCTCACAGGTACCTGCAGTTGAAAACCCCTCTAGGACTGGACACAGCAGTTCATCAATTCCAGCCTGGAGATTGGGTGTATCTGAAAACCTGGAATGAAGAATCTTTGAAAGAATGTCGGAAAGGACCTTTTCAAGTCCTTCTGACAACATGCACTGCTGTCAAACTGAGTGGAATTGGACACTGGGTTCATTATACCAGAATAAAGAAAATATCGCTGCCTGAGAACTGGGAAGCGTAATCACAATCTGATAATCTGTTGAGGCTAAAGCTGAAACATAAAAGCATATGAATTGCTCCTGGAATTCAGTGGACGCTTACACTGTAATAGACTGTGGTCTGAGTAATGTTATTTTAGGAGTAGGAATTGTATTCTGTGTAGTAATCCTTTGTTGGCATTTATATTATCATGTGTTGTTTAAGTCTAAGCTTGTTACTGCTAGATGGAAAAGAAACGTGTCTACATCTGAGAAATGAGGAAGATCTGTGGGATCAGAAGATGCATTTCACTGTGATTAAGGAAACCATGAAGAGAGTAAACAAATCTGACTGTTGGGTATGTACCCATTTTCCTGAGCATTCAAACAAAGGTCTCCCTGTATTTGGGATACCCGTAAATGTAAACAAGACACAAAGAAATTTTTGGAGGGACAAAACATTTCAGTATGATAGGGAGGTTGAAGGATATTGAATGGGAAACTAAATACGAAAGAGCAGGTATATAGTGGATTGACTTTTGGATTTTTTCAACCTTCCTTAAAAAATGGCCTTTACAGGCCTTCCTTAACAACGGAGGTCAGGATCCACAGAAGTATTCCATATCTTCCTTTAACGCAACACGACATGTAAATAAGGTGTACATAAGAGAGTACACTCTCTTCTTCTTCCGACAAGGCTGGGGAGCAGAAGGTCCCTGCGTTTGTCCTGTCTGGAGCTGAGGTCTGCGGATAATTTTTTAATGGGTTGGATTTGGCTGTCTGGCTCTCCACAGGGGAAGTGGTATGGTAAGATTTCATTGATTCTTTACTTTGTTAGTTACTGGGTGTTATAGCTGTGCATGCCTGTTTTGGTTTTGTTCATTTTTGTCCTTTTTCCCATTTCCTTTCCCCTCTTACCTTGCTGCCTTGCATATCCTTGCTGTGTAGTTCTTTATATTTAGAAAATACATAAATACATATATTTAGTGTGATTTTAGTTGCTTCTATAGTTTTTTTTTCCTTTGAAAAGAGGGAAGCTTTGGGAAAAGGGCTTAATCTGAGTCTTGGAGAGCTTGGGAAAGCTAGTTCAAACTAGCTCAGATTTTGATAGCAGAGGATGGTTAACTTTGGTTTGTTTTGAGAACAGTGTCCGGGAACGCCGCCAGAGTACCGGGAAAGCATCCAAGAAAATTTTGTTTATAAAATAAGAGATTTTTAGGAACAACCTGAAAAAAAATAATAACAATGCCCTTTTACCTAATTTTTTTCATGATTCTAGCTGGTTTTGTGCTTGTCCCAGGATATCCTTTTGAGGACTGCACACATTCAGATGGATGGAATGAATGGCTTCCATTCCTTAATATCGACATTGATGGCCTAATATACAGTCTCCGTAATGGTGCCATTCAAGGTTTGGTAGCAAAGACCATGCCTCCTGCAACCAGTGATGATCACTCTCAGAAGGTTAAAGTCAAGACAGAAACCCAAACCACGCCCCCCAAAACTAGTGATGTCCCTATTGGGTCCACGTGTGAAATTGGGGTCCAAACACAACTTGAAGTTAAAGCTGTCTCTACTAAGTCTACTAGAACTGGGATTCAAGTTAAAAACAGGAAAGTCGTTGTTGCTCCTATAAAGAAAAAGAAGACGTTGGTAAGGGAGACAGTAAAATTTACAGAGCTATCTCCGCAACTGGAAGGCATGGAAGAAGAGGAAGAAAGAGAAGCAAAAGAAGAAGGAGCAGAAAGACATATCCCATTCACAAAGGCAGTCACGGACGAAGGAGAGTCTGTGAGCGAGGAAGAAGTGGTTGTGACAGAGGAAGGAGCGACTACAAGTGAGGAAGAAACGGTTGCAAGTGAAGGGGCACGTCCAAAAGAACTAGGGGTGCATCCAAAGGAAAGTAGAGCGGTATCAAGAGAAAAGAAGGCAACAGTACAAATGACACATGGTGTGCTGTCAGTAGATGATTTATATCCTGGCTACACATTTAGTATTTCAGAAGATGCAAAGAAGGAGTAAAAGCCTTCCCCTCAATCTGAGAGACAATAAGACTACTCACTACCTCTACCTGCTGGGTATGGTGAACGACATAGAAGTCCATTTTCACAGCACGCTCAGTCTCCACCTCCTCGTGAGAGATGCAGAGAGGAGGTGGGAGCGGTTCCACGTAGGAGTGGAAGAGTACAAAGAGAAGTGGAAAAAATTCTACGCAGGAGAGATGGACAAGAAATAATGTGAGAAAGTGAAATTACATAATCATTGAACGCAAGAGATCTTTGAGATTTGTGAAGAGATTACAGTCATTTGCCTGGTGAACGAATCCTCACTTGGCTGGTGCAATGCTGGGACAATGGAGCTATTAGTCACGTGATTGAAGGTCATGAAGCACAACAGTTGGGATCTCTTGCCCGAGATCCTGTAATAGAACAAGAAATGGCAAGGGATAAAATGGCGTCCAGTCTTTGGATCTGAACCCTCCACGCTGTGAGGGTAAAATACCCATTTAAGGAATATATGTCGAGCTCTCCAAGAAGGTGGAATACTGTGGAAGAAGGCTGTTGGAGAATGGCTGTGGGAGCATGGACATGGCTCAAAGGAAGAGCTCTGTGAATCGGCCCTGACAGAAATCAGCTGAGCTGGGCTGTGATGAAAAAGTACTGACGACTTTGCCAAGTCACGCTGACAAGGAGGGAGGCAGTGAGAACATCCCCAAGAGACGGTCAAGACAAGCCAATGATTGCTACACAAGCAGACATGAGTTAAGTAGACATGGGTTATGGTATAGACGTGAATGAGCTTTGCAATAAACCAGAACTTGCTTTACCACTCACATTGAGTTGACTGCATGGTTCTCCTTGTTCGTTACATAAGGCATCCAATACCTACGGGAATTAGCCATGTTGGAGATCATCTATTCTGATCCAGACTGTTATGACATCCTAGCTCCAGAGGGTGTCCCCTGCATGCAGCCTATGTGGAAAAAGGTAATTAAAGGTGCCCCTGAACCATGTACCCACTGCTTGATAACTGCCTATGATCCAAGGACAGGTGAACCAAGCGTGGAAGCCATGTGTCATTGGATAAGGCGCATAGCGGAAAATCTGGAAGACTCCTCCGATTCCCTATACCAACCTACCTACGATAGGGAAAGAAGAGAGAGAGAATTACTGCTAGTTAAAGATCAAAACGTGCCAATAGCCATGACAACCGTACACCACCAACAGTAACGAAAGAATAGAGATGCTATGATCCCCATCCACAAGATGATTCGGAGGCTGGAAAGCCAAGGGATGGTCAGCAGAACCCATTCACCCTTCAATAGCCCTATCTGGCCTGTACGTAAGTCTGATGGAGAATGGAGACTGACTGTGGACTATTGTGGTTTAAATGAAGTCACACCACCATTGAGTGCAGCAGTACCAGATATGTTGGAGCTCCAGTAGGAGCTGGAGTCCAAGACAGCGCAGTGGTACACCCCCATTGACATTGCCAATGCATTTTTCTCCATTCACGTAGCAGCAGAGTGCAGGCCACAGTTTGCTTTCACCTGGAGGGGTGTTCAATACACCTAGAATCGACTGCCCCAGGGGTGGAAGCAGAGTCCAACCATCTGTCATGGACTGATTCAGGCTACACTAGAGAAGGTTAAGGCCCCAGAACATATCCAGTATATTGATGACATCATTGTATGGGGGGACACAGCAGAAGAAGTCTTCAACAAAGGACAGAAGATTATCCAGCTTCTCCTCGTGGCCGGTTTTGCCATCAAGAAGAGCAAAGTCAAGGGACCTGCCAGAGAGACCCAATTCCTAGGGGTGAAATGGCAACATGGAAGGTGCCAGATTCCAACTGATGTCATCAATAACATTGTAGCAATGGCTCCACTGATAAACAAGAAAGAGACCCAAGCTTTTCCGGGAGGCATAGGTTTCTGGAGGATGCACATCCCAGAGTACAGCCAGATTGTGAGCCCTCTTTACTTTGTGACCTGTAAAAAGAATGATTTCCAATGGGGTCATGAGCAACAAGCTTTCAGGCAGATCAAGCAAGAAATTGCACATGCTGTGGCTCTTGGACCAGTCAGGACGGGACCAGATGTAAAGAATGTACTCTACTCTGCAGCTGGAGATAAAGAGCCCTCCTGGAGCCTCTGGTAAAAAGTGCCTGGTGAGACATGAGGGCAACCACTGGGTTTCTGGAGCTAAAGCTACAGAGGTTCTGAGGCCAATTACATCCCTATGGAGAAAGAAATCTTAGAGGCGTATGAAGGCATACGAGCAGCTTCAGAGGTAATTGGTACCGAATCACAGCTCTTCCTGGCACCCCAATTACCAGTGCTGAGCTGGATGTTCAAAGGGAAGGTGCCCTCTACGCATCATGCCACTGATGCCACATGGAACAAGTGGATTGCTTTGATTACACAACGTGGCCAAATTGGGAACTCGAATCGCCCTGGAATTTTGGAAATTATAACTAATTGGCCTGAAGGTGGGAACTTTAGTCTGGCAGATGAAGAAAAGGAAGAGCCAGTGAGTCGAGCTGAAAAAGCTTTGCCATATAATGAGCTGCCAGATGAAGAGACACACTATGGCCTTTTCAACGATGGTTCCTGCCGTATTGTAGGGAGGAGCTGGAAGTGGAAAGCAGCTGTTTGGAGTCCCACGTGACGAGTGGCGGAAGCCACCGAGCTGCACAGGTCAAGGTATCACAAGTAGACCTATGTAGGAAGTATTTTAGAAGAATCAGGGCATTTTGTGATCCTTGAAACCTGTATGCACAACCCTGCCTACATACAGTGACCTTGGCATGTTGCGAGAAAATGGAATGTTAGCTGATAGATAAGAAAGAGAATGTGGAACAGGAGGTTTTAGCTGCAGGAGAAGGGGGGCTGCAGGGTATCAGGTAACAGTGCATTAACAGCTCTCATTGACCAGTGATGAGGTGACAAATGGTACTGGTTTAAGCCCACGGAAAAGCATATATATTCATTGTAAAGAAGGCAATAAATGTATGCTTAAGCTAACTCATATTGAATCGTCTGATGCTTTCCACAAGCCCATCTCCCGCAGACCTAGACTGGCAGCAAAAGGGAGAATCAATGGGTCCATGATGCTTCAGGTCATCAAGGCCGAGATGCCACCTATAGGTGGGCACGAGACCGAGGGGTGGATTTAAGTATGGACACTAGTTCTCAGGCTATCCATGATTGTGAAACCTGTGCCATTAGTAAATAGGTGAAAAGGTTGAAACCCCTGTGGTATGGTGGACGTTGGGATAAGTATAAATATGGGGAGGCCTGGCAGGTTGATTATATCACATTGCCACAGACCCACCAAGGTAAATGCTATGTTTTTACTATGATGGAAGCAACCATGGGATGGTTAGAAACATATTCAGTACCATATGCAACGGCCTGAAATACTATTCTGGGTCTTGAGTAGCAAATCCTGTGGAGACATGGCACTCCAGAACGCATTGAGTAAGACAATGGGACTCATTTTAAAAACAATCTAGTGGCCACTTGGGCACAAGAGCATGGTATTGAATGGGTATATCACATTCCATATCATGCACCCGCTGCTGGAAAAGTTGAAAGGTGTAATGGACTTTTAAAAACAACTCTAAAGGCAATAGGTGGAGGAACTTTTAAAAACGGGGATAAGCACTTAGCCAAGGCCACCTGGCTAGTTAACACCAGAGGCTTTATCAATCGATCTGGTCCTGCCCAAGCAGAATCCCTCCACACTGTAGATGGAGACAAAGTTCCAGTGACCCATCTGAGAGGTATGTTAGGTAAGGCCATTTGGATTACTCCTCCCTCAGGCCAAGACAAACCCATTCGTGGGATTGTTTTCGCTCAAGGGCCTGGAAACACCTGGTGGGTAATGAGGAAGGATGGAGAGATCCAGTGTGTGCCTCAAGGAAGTTTATCCTTGGGGAAAAACTAATTCTATGTCTTAAGTTGAGTTTTACAGGAGGTCAGACACCAGACAAGAAGGGCCTGAGCAGAGCGGATACCGGTATCCAATGATGAGCCAAGCCCAGTCGAGACGGTCTGGTGCTGCAGCGCATGTGACTCTCATGACTACCTGATAAACAGGCACCAGCAGATCTTCTGAGCTTGAACTCTTACGCCCTAAAATCAAAACTGTGACTGACCTTGGAATAAAACAAGGACTATATATATATGTCTATGCGTGGAATATAGACTAACACAATGTACAGATGTTGCATTAAAGGAAAGATATGGGAGAATGAGTGGAGAATATAGTGGATTGACTTTTGGATTTTTTCGATCTTCCTTAAAAAAATGGCCTTTACAGGCCTTGCTTAACAATGGAGGTCAGGATCCACAGAAGTATTCCATATCTTCCTTTAACGCAACACGACATATAAATAAGGTGCAGATAAGAGAGTACACTCTCTTCTTCTTCCGACAAGGCGGGGGAGCAGAAAGTCCCTGCATTTGTCCTGTCTGGAGCTGAGGTCTGCGGAAAATTTTTTAATGGGTTGGATTTGGCTGTCTGGCTCTCCACAGGGGAAGTGGTATGGTAAGATTTCATTGATTCTTTACTTTGTTAGTTACTGGGTGTTATAGTTGTGCATGCCTGTTTTGGTTTTGTTCATTTTTGTCCTTTTTCCCATTTCCTTTCCCCTCTTACCTTGCTGCCTTGCATATCCTTGCTGTGAAGTTCTTTATATTTAGAAAATACATAAATACATATATTTAGTGTGATTTTTGTTTCTTCTATAGTTTTTTTCCTTTGAAAAGGGGAAGCTTTGGGAAAAGGGCTTAAACTGAGCCTTGGAGAGCTTGGGAAAGATAGCTCAAACCAGCTCAAGGTAAAAGGTATCCAACAATGTAATCTACCTTGAAGGTCAGGAAAAATAGATTGTTTAAATTATGCCATTTTTGTGGTAAATCGAACTGATTGTTATACTGTAATCCCAGTAGGAACTTCAATTGTGGGAAATAAAGATATATAGGATGTCCAGTACCCTGAAGGAACCAGACTGGTTATGTGGTAAAAAGATAGAAAGGTTCTGCCTCCTAACTGGAGGGGGACTTGTACCCTGGGAGCTTTAGTTCCCAATATAAAAGGTTTTGGACAGATAATAAGGAATTCTTGGGTAAGATCATACATGCGGATACGCAAGCGGAGTAATCCATTGATAGAAAACCCAACAAGATTTCACTCCATTATAAGTTGGTTTGTACCATGGTTAGGGGTTAGTGAATTAGAAAAGGTTATCATAAATATCTCAGCAGGACTGGAAAACATTAAGAATCAAACTTTGGATCCAATTAGGGCCTTACAGGAGGAGATGTCACAAGTAAGCAGGACTGCTGTACAGAATGGCATTAGATAGGTTATTGGCCTCCCAGGGAGGCAAGTACTGCAGCCGGGTGCTCAATCTGGGCGGGTGGTGAGTTCCTGGTAAAAGGCAAAAGCTCAGGAGAGGACCCCGGCAGGGCGACTCTCTCTGAACCCCAGAAGCGGCAACTGTCACGTGGGCCGACCGCGTGGTAGGGGGGCGGACCCGGAAGAAGCCGCGGGGCATTTAAACATCTCCCTGGGAGCGCCAGCGACCGGAGCGCGGCGAACAGGGTCACAGTATACAAGATCACAGAATAGGCAGATTGCGCGGCAGTTCGCGCAGGCACTCTCTGACAGGTGGTTGACTTCCCACTCCCCTGCAGCAATGGTGATCAGGCGTGGTAAAGCCTCTGCCACCAGGAGCGTAGGCATCCAAACGGAACCAGTATTACGGGACGCAGCTGCCCAGACTCGGGACTGCAGGGAGTGTCTCAGCCTACTTGTGGTTCCTGAGGACCATACCAAAAATGCTTGTCTGAGGTGCGAACAGATTCAGGATCTGCTCCTTATAGTTGCAGATCTTAAGGATCAGGTGGAAAGATTGAGAAGTATTCGTGAAAGTGAAAGGGAGATAGACTGGTGGAGTAGAACCCTCTCTCCTCCCAGTAATCCTCCCCAGGTGGCTGAGGAATGCCATATTCCTCATCAATAGGACAAGGGGAGTGACCTGGCTGGTGAGGAGGACTGGGAGCAGGTCTGCTCTCGTGGGGGTTATAGACCTCCCTTTCAGATGCCACCTTTCCAGCTGCCCCTACAAAACAGGTTTGGGGTACTGGAATTTGATGCTCAGGTGGAGGATAGTCTGACAGAGAGCTCACCTGAAGAGGCTGACCTCACATTGCCCATCAGACAGGTCAGGACCTCAAGTAAGAAAAAGGAGGGTCATTGTAGTGGGAGACTCCGTTCTGAAAGGGATGGAGGGCCCTATTTGTAGGATGGACCCAACTCATAGGGAAGTCTGCTGCCTTCCCCAAGCCTGGGTACACGACATTGCCAAGAGACTCCCGGACCTAATTAAACCCTCTGATTATTACTCGCTTCTGGTGGTACAGGCTGGTAGGGATGAGCTAGCGAAAAGAGGGTCAAGGGTAGTTAAGAAGGAATTCCAGGAGCTGGGACGGTCAATAGATAGGGCAGGAGCACAGGTGGTGTTCTGCTCAGTTCCTCCGGTGGCAGGGATGGATACAGACAGGAATAAGAGAATATATGCAGTTAATAAATGGCTTAGGGGCTGGTGCCGGCAGAGGAATTTTGGGTTCTGTGGAGAGACTTACTGAAACCTGGCTCACTGAAAGCAGACATGAGCCTGACAAAAGCAAGCTGCTTAGGCCTTGAGTGGGAAAATACTGAGCTAAGTGAAAAAATACTGACCAGCAAGGTCAGTGGGCCCTTGTTGTGCAGTGAAGCTTAGGCAAGGGAGATAACAGGATGTCTCCCACGGGACCAGATGGATTTCTAAAACTACAGGAATGTATGTGACGCTTATGCAGTGATAAAGTCTGTAACCAATAAGGAGCTAAAGTTTTGCAATATGTATAACCTAATTATCGTACGACCAATAATGAGCCTGAGCTTTGCAATATGTATAACCTAATTATCGTGGCTATAAAAGTGATTGTAACACGACCAATAAACGAGTTCCACTGATGAACCATCTGGTGTCGGTGACTCCCTCCGTCTTCAACAAAATGGTGACCCCAACGTGCCCCGTTGTTAAAGAAAACGGGGGAGAACACCATCGGTGGACGGAGTTGGGTTGGGCTCTGAGGCGGCCAGAGCGGTGCTCAATGCTATCGGAAATCGGAGAAGGCAGGAGCAGCACCCCCAGGGATCATAGAGGTGGTACTGGGCCGTACGTGCTACCGGAGCCGGAGGACCGCAACAGCGCTGATATGGATCGGCAAGTAGCATACGATTTATTTTTAGCTAACATAGAAAAACGAGGATCAAAGAGCTGGACTCCGGATCTGTCCTGACAAAGGAGGGGACGCTGCAACGTGAGCTGACTTTGGAAGGGTGCAATGGCCATAAACAGGTACCTGGTGCAGGATAGAAAAATGGAAAAAGAAGCAGCTCTTAGTCTCCTAAAGTGCTTTTTATAAAAGCGTGGTATAAAGGATTCCATTGAATCATGGAATAAAGAGGAGTTTGTTTTTTTTTTTTTCACAAACTCCGCTAGTGCTTTTGAAGCAGAAGAGGGATGAACTTTTGGGACTTTGTATATCACTAATGTGAGAGAAGAGCTATTTACTGCTTGTAACACAACTTGGAGAACTGTGATTAATGCCTTGCAAAAGTTAAAAATAGAATCGAAAGTGGCCGCTGCAGGTGTGCAGGGAGTAACAGCCCCTTTATCTACAACCACAGCTGCTCCACCGTCTCACAGCCACAGTCGCATTGAAGTACTTTTGTTGCTATTAAGGGTCAATCGAGCGATAAGATGTGTGACTCTGTTAATGATTTATTAAGAGTTAATGATATGTCTAATGAAGCAGAAAAAACAAGCGACGTGCCATCAGCCGTGAGCGATGTTCACGCTTCGGCGGCCGGAAGTGAACTGACAGACAATACGGAAGGAACTGCAGTGACACCAGTGATGATGTAAGAGTGGGAGGAGCCAGCTGCTGCAAGAAGTTATACCCACCCTGGCCTCCTCCCCCCGAAGCGGTTTTTTTAACAGGAGACAACTCATCTGAAGATGAAGCACAGCCACAGCATGAAACAATAATTCCATGAAGTAGCAAGTTACAAGATCTCAAGAGGCAAATGGAGGAAGCTACGAATGCTCTACATCACAGAATGGAACAATCGTTGTCGACATTTGCATCACATGCGAGGACTGAAAGATCTGTCCAGGAACTGGCTGAAAGTACTACAAAGCTTTCAGCATCACCTTTTGGTGGTATAGGTAAAGGGTTATGTCCATCACCCGTATGCAGACAGTTCTGTGATTCTGCAAAATCTGGTAGGTAGTCAGGTGTAATCCAAGATGCCATATTAGAGGGAGATTGGCATCCAGCAGGTAACCTAACTTTTCCTGTATTATTTAATCAACATGGTAATAGTTATGAGCAGCATGATTTGGAAAATTTTACAACAAGTTAAAAAGACTGTGCAGGAGAATGGGATAAAGTCTGAAGCCATTAGTGCTGAGTTAGATTGGATTTTTACAGCAGATGTTAATTTGCCATATGATTGTCAAAATTTAGCTAAATTGTTATCTCCTTAAAAGGGGCCACAACAGGAGAAATTGTTCAGCTAAGAATAAGAGACATAAGGGCTTTAAGGTTAAGGGACATGCTGTGTTTCAGAATAACCTTAAACTCACCTCTAGGGTATAAGAGAAGGTAGTATAGTAGTAGAGTTATATAACTGTAAGGAATGAGCATTAAGACAACCAATCAATAAGAGCCATGTGAACAGAGTAGCAGTATCATGTTATAGAGGTAAAGTAGAGAAAATTTTTGCAAACATGGGAATTAAGCATGTAACAGGTATTCCGCATTTTTCCACAGTTCAAGTGATTGTGGAACGAGCATATAGAACTATTAAAGAATACCTTGCAAAGCAGAAAGATGTAACAGAATTAGATCCGCAGATAAGGTTAAGTAAAGTGCTTTTTACACTTAATTGTTTAATTATCTTAGTTTGGTAGCAGGTTTAGAGCAAGCATCTGTAGTAATTCATAATAGTGGTGTGAAAATGTAAGCTACACCTGAAATACAATTGTGTTATAAGAACCCTAAGACAGAATTATGGGAGGGACCGAGCCTGTTGCTATTTACTGGTTGTGGTTATAGTTGTGTTTCCACAGATCAAGGTCCCTTATGGATTCCCAGTAAATGGACACGCCCAGCAGTCGAGTCAGTCAACCAAACACATGAGAGCCACAGCAAAGAGTAATAAGCATTCTACTTTAACAACTTTGAACAGAAATTAACACATCAAGCAAGAGGTTTCGCCCACGATATGTAATTGTGAACATACTTGACCGACAAGGACTGAAGGGGGCTTGATAATTGAATTCTGTTATAGCTGTTAATTGTGATTGCAATTGTGTATATTGTAATTGTGCTTTGAATCTTTTATTAGAGTATGGAGTTTGTGCCAATAGGTTGATAAGAAATAGTCACATAGCAGCAACTGAAGGTAGTCTTTGTACTGCACATTTTCACCAGAATTTTGAGGATTTTTATATAGCAGCAGGCATCACATATAATCAGCCACATTTTTATCATTTTGCATCAGGAAGTGCTTTTCGCCAAGCTCAAGCAATTTGGTACTTAAAACTTGCCATCCAGCAAGTTAAACAACCCAAGAAGTCAAGATTGATTGCTTTACAATGTGGACCCAATTGACTCAAATTAAAGGAAACAGATGATGTTCTTGGAAATTGATTCTCAATTTGGTATTACAGGCTGGCTAAGAACACTCCTGATCAAAGATATGTGTTGTTTAAATCTGTCTGATCACTCAACATCAATACACAAACAAATAACAGAAATGCAAACACACTTAAAAGACTTTAGCTTACAGACCCATTATGAGAATGATTGGCCAATATTGGATTTGGACCCTGGGTATCAGAATTGTTGAAACAAGGACTAGTCATATTAATTATAAATTTTGTCACCTTACTGATTCTCCCTTGTATGTTTAAATGTTTGCAGAATGAACTTGAAAAACCTAGTGCAAAATATGTTACAAAGCCACATTGCCTTAAATAAAGAAAACGGGGGAATTGTGGAGAGACTTACTGAAACCTGGCTCACTGAAAGCAGATATGAGCCTGACAAAAGCAAGCTGCTTAGGCCTTGAGTGGGAAAATACTGAGCTAAGTGAAAAAATACTGACCAGCAAGGTCAGTGGGCCCTTGTTGTGCAGTGAAGCTTAGTCAAGGGAGATAACAGGATGTCTCACACGGGACCAGATGGATTTCTAAAACTACAGGAATGTATGTGATGCTTATGCAGTGATAAAGTCTGTAACCAATAAGGAGCTAAAGTTTTGCAATATGTATAACCTAATTATCGTACGACCAATAATGAGCCTGAGCTTTGCAATATGTATAACCTAATTATCGTGGCTATAAAAGTGATTGTAACACGACCAATAAACGAGTTCCACTGATGAACCATCTGGTGTCGGTGACTCCCTCCGTCTTCAACAGGGTTCTTTGATCATGGGGAAACCTTTACGGCACCTGGCCTGTTTGACCCAGATGGGTCTCGTCTAACTCCAAAGGGTAGGAGGATTCTAGCTCAGGAGCTGGCAGGGCTTGTTGAGAGGGCTTTAAACTAGGCATGAAGGGGGAGGGGGGAGTTACTAGGCTCACCAAAGATGTCCCCGTGGAGGATGAGCCATCCCAAAGGGGGTTGTCAGTAACCCAACTGAAGTGCATGTACACAAACGCACGCAGTATGGGAAACAAGCAGGAGGAGCTAGAAGTCCTGGTCCAGCGGGAGAGCTATGATATAGTTGCCATCACGGAAACGTGGTGGAACGACTGTCATAACTGGAGTGCTGCCATGGAAGGCTACAGGCTCTTCAGGAGAGACAGGCGTGAGAAGAGGGGTGGAGGGGTGGCCCTCTACACTAGGGAAACCCTAGATGCTGTTGAAGTCGACATTGGTGATGACCAGGTTGAGTGTCTATGGGTAAGAGTCAGAGGGGCAGTCAGGTCTGACCTCCTGGTTGGAGTGTGCTACAGACCGCCTGACCAGGAGGAGGATTTGGATCTTCTGTTGTTTAAACAGCTGGAGGCTGCCTCTAGATCGGCTGCCCTTGTTCTTTTAGGAGACTTTAACCTTCCGGATATCTGCTGGGAATTTAACACTGCAGAGAGGAGGCAGTCCAGGAGGTTCTTAGAGTGTATTGAGGACTGTTTTCTGTCACAGCTGGTGAGTGAGCCCACCAGGGGTGAGGCTCTTCTTGACCTGCTGTTTACGAACAAAGAAGGGCTGGTGGGTGATGTTACTGTCGGAGGCTGTCTGGGGTCTAGTGATCATGAGATAGTTGAGTTCTCTCTAAACAATGTAATAAGAAAAGCCAGGAACAGAACATTGATGCTGGACTTTCGGCGGGCAGATTTTTGGATTATTTAAGGAACTGGTCAGGAAAGTACCCTGGGAAATAGCTCTTAGTGGCAAGGGGGTCCAGGAAGGCTGGATGCACTTCAAGAATGAAATCTTGAAGGCGCAGGAGTGGGCTGTCCCCATGTGTTGTAAGAAGAGTCATAGGGGCAGATGGCCGGCCTGGATGAGCAGGGAGCATCTGAAGGAAGTAAGTAAGAAAAAAAGGATGTATCGTCGATGGAAAGAAGGGGACGTAAGCCACGTCATGTTCAAAGATGTTGTTAAGTCGTGTAGGAGGAAAATCAGGGAAGCAAAAGCCCAGCTGGAGCTCAAATTGGCCACTTCTGTTAAGGATAATAAGAAGAGTTTTCATAAATATATCAATGGTAGAAAGAAGAGCGGCAGCGACCTCCACTCCTTGTTGGATGTGGAGGGAAATATAGTAACCAGAGATGCAGAGAAGGCTGAGGTACTTAATGCCTTCTTTGCCTCAGTTTTCAACAGTAAGGATGTCAGCTCGCTTGACAGTTGGCCCTCTGAAGTGGTTGATGGGGGCAGGGTGAAATATGGCCCTCCTGCAATCCATGAAGAGGATGTTAGAGACCTGCTGAGCCACTTGGACCCTCATAAGTCTATGGGGCCGGATGGGATCCATCCTAGGGTGTTGAGAGAGCTGGCGGATGAGCTTGCTAAGCCGCTCTCCATCATCTTTCAGCAGTCCTGGCTCACTGGAGAGGTCCCGGAAGATTGGAAGTTGGCCAATGTGACGCCCATCCATAAGAAGGGCCGTAAGGATGATCCAGGTAATTACAGACCTGTCAGCCTGACCTCGGTCCCAGGTAAAATCATGGAACAGATAATCCTGGGTGAAATCATGCGGGACTTGCAGAACAGTCAAGAGATCAAGCCCAGCCAGCATGGGTTTAGGAGGGGTAGGTCCTGCCTGACCAACCTGATCTCCTTTTATGACCATGTGACTCGCCTGGTGGATGAGAGGAAGGCTGTGGATGTGGTATACCTGGACTTAAGCAAGGCCTTTGAAACTGTCTCCCACAGTAGACTCCTAGGGAAGCTGGCAGCCCGTGGCTTAGATGGGAGCACTCTGTGCTGGGTTAGGAATTGGCTGGATGGCCAAGCCCAGAGAGTGGTGGTCAATGGTGTTTCATCCAGTTGGCGGCCGGTCACCAGTGGTGTCCCCCAGGGATCGGTGTTGGGTCCCGTCCTGTTTAATATCTTTATTGACGATTTGGATGAGGGGATTGAGTCCATCATCAGCAAGTTTGCAAATGATACCAAGCTGGGAGGAAGGGTTGATCTGTTACAGGGTAGGATGGCCCTACAGAGGGACCTGGACAGATTGGAGAGCTGGGCTGATTCTAATGGGATGATGTTTAATAAGTCTGAATGTTGGGTACTTCATTTTGGACACAACAATCCCATGCAGAGCTATAGACTGGGGACAGAGTGGCTGGAGAGTAGTCAGGCAGAAAGGGACCTGGGAGTGCTGGTTGACAGGAAGCTCAACATGAGCCAGCAGTGTGCCCAGGTGGCCAAGGAGTCCAATGGCATCAGGAATAGTGTCGTGAGCAGGACCAGAGACGTTATTGTCCCCCTGTACTTGGCACTGGTCAGGCCTCATCTTGAATATTGTGTACAGTTCTGGTCCCCCCAGTTTGGGAAAGATGTTAGGATACTGGAATGTGTTCAGAGGAGGGCAACGAAGATGGTGAGGTGGCTGGAGCACAAGCCCTACGAGGAGCGACTGAGGGAGTTGGGGCTGTTTAGTCTGAAGAAGAGGAGGCTCAGGGGAGACCTCATTGCTCTCTACAACTACCTAAAAGGAGGTTGTAGTCGGGCAGGGATTGGTCTCTTCTCTCAGGTGACCAGTGGCAGAACTTGAGGGCATGGACTTAAGCTTGGTCAGGGAAAGTTTAGGCTTGATGTGAGGAAAAAGTTCTTCACTGAAAGGGTGATTGGCCATTGGAATGGGCTGCCCAGGGAGGTGGTGGAGTCGCCGACCCTGGAGGTGTTTAAGGGAAGACTGGATGAGGCACTGAGTGCCATGGTTTAGATGATGGTTGGTGTTAGTGTTGGGTTATGGGTTGGACTTGATGATCTCAGAGGTCCTTTCCAACCTTGTGATACTGTGTTTGTACAGTAGTCAATGCTAGCTGCTGTTTGTATGTGGATCAGTCAGGAAGGAGAGCAAATGATTTACAAAGAATATGGGAATGTACAAGAATCTTTCATGAGATACAAAAGGACGATATATCACCTGGGTTTACAGAAATTTGGATCTGTCTTACTTCCTGGATTCTTGATTTGTCATTATGGATTAAGAATATAATTGTAATTATATTTTTGATGATCCCTGCTCTTGTGTGTGTGTTTGTAATAATTCAATGCTGTATTAAAAGTAGTACCTCTCTGATCAATGAGATAGGTAATAATTTATTTAAGTCCCACTATGCTAAGTCCCAAAAGGGAGAAACGTTAATCAAGGAGGGCTAAAAGAAAATTTTGGATCTTCTAGGGTAAATGAATACTTTGGATCTTCTAGGCTGAAACAATAACAAAGATATCCAGTGCCTTGCTTATCTTCTAGGTTTCTGCTATATTCTGACTTCCCCAGACACCTGTTAAGGGAGGAAGGCACTAAGTTGTGAGAAAGCGATAAACTCAGTAGTTTATCAGTTCAAGGCTGGGAACCTGTGTGTCCTCAAGGAAAGGAGTGCCAAATAGGATGAATTTGTGATGGTCTAGGGCTAACTGGAAAGTCATCCTTATCTTAACAAATGATGTGAAAGAGCGAGATAAGCAGGTTTCTAGAATTGTGTAACTTAATGAATGTGTTAGGTAGGTGTAACAATTGTATTAACTAGGTGGGATCTTAAGCTTTTGGTTTGTATAAATAACTCTTTGTGGTTTTCATTAGGGATGCTAGTTTTTGTCGAAAATCTTCCACCTAGCACTGCACAAAATAAAAGCAATGTCTCCTCTCTAAACAAAATACTTTGTTTTGGGACTTAGTTTATTGATTTCAGGTGACAACAGGATTGAAAAAGAAGGGACCGAGAGGCGAACAGTCACTCCTTCACTCCTCCATACACACTCCCTCCAAACTGTGCGCGCTCCCGCCTTCCTGGGCTGGGTCTCTGCCAGCCCTAGTGGGTTTCCAGCGAGGCAACTAGCCCCCTCCTCTCCTCTCACACAAACACAATGATGCAGAAACTACCTGCCGCCTCCTCCTCCAGCCACCGTGCTCCTAGCCCACTAAGGCACGCCACTGGCCTCGGCACTTATCTCGTGCCTCCCCCACAAGCGCCACAGAGAACTCGAACTGTTAAAGAAGGCACTCACCTCCACAGGGAGTACTGAGGCGCTCCTGTGCATGCGATGATTTCCCTGGGATCCCAAACATCCCTAGTCTGCCCTTCGCACATGTAGCACTTAAAGCAAGCACTCCTATTGACAACCACCTCAAAAGATACCCATCTCCCCCATATAGCCTCTTGCCTTCATACATTCAAAATTGACGTGTCCAACAGCACCCTGCCACCAGTTGTGCTTTGGGGCTCTGCAAACCATTCCAGGGACTCATACGCACGCCCCGCTGCCTTACTCGTAACTCCATGACTTGCTCCGTGACCGCAGGCGCTTACTGGTCACAGCAGAAGGGAAGCACTGGCAGCCCGCCAAGCAGACTGTCCTTAGGGGCGGTTGTGGCCCCATAACTGTGAGCTTCGTGTATGACAGGTACCCCTGATCCTGCCCAGCCCTAGCGATAGCGACGAGTTTCTTTTCTTCCTTCTGCAGTCCATCCAGTGTTAGTGTCCGAGCGCCACCTGGTAACAGGGACAAGCTGGAGCTCCGCAGACCGGGAGTAGCCTGCTGCCAATCTTGGCTCCTTCTCAGTCCCAGCAGCTCCCGGCCATAGTTGTACACTTTGGAAGTGATCGGCTTGGTTTGCTCCCAAGGTAAACTGGCATCTGAGGAGTTAATAAGCCACATTTAGTTATTTTAGTCATTATTACCTCATAAATGCTCATGCTGAGGACAGGATAAATTTAATATTTTTCCCCTTTATCGCCACATGAACATCATGTGCTTTTAGGCCATAGCAGGAAGCCAGATAAGTGGGATCTGGGAGAGGTTCTAGACAGAAATTTTACAACTAAACAGAAACCATTTTTTCTAAAAAAGCTTTAAGTGCAGGGTTAGATGAAAGCACATTTACATAATATTTTCTTTTAATATGTCTTTATATACACTGTGCATAACTACTATCAGCAAAATGTATTATACAAATAACTGATATTATAACAATTTGATTTACAACAATAGGTGCAGTCAGCTGGTCTGATCAGTCTTAGAGAGAAGAAATAAGTTCCACCTCCTTCACAGCTACATTCCTCATTAGTTTACTAATTTACAAGTTTACTTTAGATCTGACTTCAGTTTAGATCTGAATTCTCATTACCATTCAGTGCAGAGCATTATAAGGTGCACTATTTAAGGCAAAATGACTCAAATGTAGTCTATGCATTGATCCTAGAATTTGCAATACATTCATGGATAGAGTTGCCAACTACTTATGAAAATTATTACTATAAATTGATGACTAAGAGCAATTTGCATATTTAACAAATCATGTTTCTAGTCTTCTTATAGACAAAAAGGATTAAAATATAAAGCTGAGTATACACTACAGAAAATAAACAGGTTAAGGCCCTTAAAACATTGGTAGAATACTGTATGTTCACACAGATGTAACATTACTCTCCTCATAGGACCTGCCTTCCAGCCCTTTCACCAGCTTCATTGCCTTCTTCTCAACACATTCAAGGACCTTAACATCCTTCTTAAATTGGGGTACCCAGAACTGCACAATATTCCAGGTGAGGCCGCACCAACACTGTTTGATGCACCCCAGGATGTGTTGGTTGCCAGGGTACTGCTGACTCCTGTTGAACCTTCTGCCAACCAGCACCCCCAGATACCTTTTTGCAGGGCTTTTCACCAGCCACTCCTCTCCCAATTCATGCTTGTGCCTGGTGTTACTCCATCCCAGGTGCATTTTGATGGAGTAATTTGATGATCCTGGTATTTTTACTTGTTAAATTTCATTCCATTAATCATAGCCCAATGTTCCAATCTATCCACATCTCCCTGCGAGGCCTCTTGTCACTTGAGAGAGTAAAGAGTACCTCCCAGTTTGGTATTCTCAGCAAATTTGCTAAGGGTGCATTCAACTCCTGTATCCAGATCATCAATAAATATGTTGAACAGAACTGGCCCTAGAACTGAGCCCTGAGGAACACTGCTGGTGCCTGATATTTAGTGATATTTAGCTAAATCATTATTTTAACAAGCAGAGCTATAATACATCTTCACTGCTAGTCCAAATGCATTTTAAATTTCCTCTTTGATTAATATGTTCTTAATCACTTTTTTGTTTCTTTAAATTTATTCATTCATATCATTTCTCTGGACAATCTTTTTACTCAATTAGTATTTTGCCTTGTTTAGGGAGACAGTTAAATAGTCAAAGGTGTGAGATGATAATCACATTTTTCATAATCACTTATTGTTGGGGTCACCATTTGTAGAAGACGGCGGGAGACATAACAACACACATATGGAGTTTGATTAGCAAGTCTCAGTCTTTATTAACAGTACTTCTACCTAAATAGTTTGTTTAATGAGCTTCATACATATTACAAAACTTTAGCTCCTTATTGGTTACATACTTTATCATTGCATAAGCGTCATATACATTCCTGCAGTTTTAGAAATCCATCCGGTTCCGTGGTAGACACCCTGTTGTCTCGTTTGCCTAAGCTTCACTGCACAGCAAGGGCCCACTGACCTTGCTGGTCAGTATTTTTTCACTTAGCTCAGTATTTTTCTACTGAAGGCCTAAGCAGCTTGCTTTTGTCAGGCTCATGTCTGCTTTCAATGAGCCAGGTTTCAGTAATACTCTCCACACTTCCCCCGTTTTCTTTAAGGCCGTGTGGCATTGCAACATATTTTGCACTAGGTTTTCAAATATATTCTGCAAACATTTAAACATACAAGGGAGAATCAATAAGATGACAAAATTATAATTAATATGACTAGTCCTTGTTTCAACAATTCTGATACCCAGGGTCCAAATCCAAAATTGGCCAACCATTGTCATAATGGGTCTGTCTGTAAGCTAAAGTCTTTTAAGTGTGTTTGCATTTCTGTTATTTGTTTGTGTTGAGTGATCAGACAGATTTAAACAACACATACCTTTGATCAGGAGTGTTCTTAGCCAGCCTGTAATACCAAATTGAGAATCAATTTCCAAGAACATCATCTGTTTCCTTTAATTTGAGTCAATTTGGTCCACATTGTAAAGCGATCAATCTTGACTTCTTGGGTTGTTTAACTTGCTGGATGGCAAGTTTTAAGGACCAAATTGCTTGAGCTTAGCGAAAAACACTTCCTGATCCAAAATGATAAAATGTAGCTGATTATATGTGATACCTGCTGCTATATAAAAATCCTCAAAATTCTGGTGAAAATGTACAGCACAAATACTACCTTCAGTTGCTACTACGTGACTATTTCTTATCAACCTATTTCCACAAACTCCACACTCTAATAAAAGATTCAAAGCACAATTACAATATACACAATTGCAATCACAATTAACAGCTATAACAGAATTCAATTCTCAAGCCCCCTCAGTCCTTGTCGGTCAAGTATGTTCACAATTACATATCGTGGGTGAAACCTCTTGCTTGATGTGTTAATTTCTGTTCAAAGTTGTTGAAGTAGAATGCTTATTACTCTTTGCTGTCGCTCTCATGTGTTCGGTTGACCGACTTGACTGCTGGGCGTGTCCAGTTACTGGGAATCCATGAGGGACCTTGATCTGTGGAAACACAACTATAACCACAACCAGTAAATAGCAACAGGCTCAGTCCTTCCCATAATTCTGTCTTAGGGTTCTTATAACACAATTGTATTTCAGGCGTAGCTTGCATTTTCACACCACTATTATGAATTACTACAGGTGCTTGCTCTAAGCCTGCTACCAAACTAAGATAATTAAGTGAAAAAAGCACTTTACTTAACCTTATCTGCGGATCTAATTCTGTTACATCTTTCTGCTTTGCAAGGTATTCCTTAATAGTTCTATATGCTCGTTCCACAATCACTTGAACTGTGGAAAAATGCGGAATACCTGTTACATGCTTAATTCCCCATGTTTGCAAAAATTTTTCTACTTTACCTCTATAACATGATACTGCTACTCTGTTCACATGGCTCTTATTGATTGGTTGTCTTAATGTTAGTTCCTCATACTTATATAACTCTACTACTATACTACCTTCTCTTATACCCTAGAGGTGAGTTTAAGGTTATTCTGAAACACAGCATGTCCCTTGACCTTAAAGCCCTTATGTCTCTTATTCTTAAAGCCGTTGGCCCTAAAGCCATACATATTTCCCAGATCTCCTCCGTTTTTCTTTTGTAACATTGTAGTATTAATGCAAAGGGCTATAATGTGTCATTGTAAATTACCACTCCTAAGGGTATCCTAAAAAGTACCTTTTTTTTTTTTTTGACAATGATCACACCACACAGTAGCTGAACAATTTCTCCTGTTGTGGCCCCCTTTAAGGAGATAACAATTTAGCTAAATTTCGACAATCATATGGCAAATTAACATCTGCTGTAAAAATCCAATCTAACTCAGCCCTAATAGCTTCAGACTTCATCCCATTCTCCTGCACAGTCTTTTTAATTTGTTGTAAAATTTTCCAAATCATGTTGCTCATAACTGTTACCATTTTGATTACACAATACAGGAAAAGTTAGGTTACCTGCCAGATGCCAATCTCCCTCTAATATGGCATCTCGGATTACACCTGACTACCTACCAGATTTTGCAGAATCACAGAACTGTCCGCATATGGGTGATGGACATAACCCTTTACCTATACCACCAAAAGGTAAGCTTTATAATACTTTCGGCCAGTTCCTGGACAGATCTTTCAGTCCACGTGTGTGATGCAGATATCGACAATGATTGTTCCATTCTGTGATGTACAGCATTCATAGCTTCCTCCATTTGCCTCTTGATATCTTGTAATTCGCTACTTCGTGGAATATTGTTTCATGTTGTGGCTGTGCTTCATCTTCAGATGACCCATCTCCTGCTAAACAAACCACTTCAGGGAGAGGAGGAGGCCAGGGTCAGTATAACTTCTTGCCACATCTGGCTCCTCCCACTCTTACATCATCACTCGGTGTCACTGCAGTTCCTTCCGTATTGTCTGTCAGTTCACTTCCGGCCGCCGAAGCGTGAACATCGCTCGCGGCTGATGGCACGTTGCTTGTTTTTTCTGCTTCATTAGACATATCATTAACTCTTAATAGATCATTAACAGAGTTGCACGTCTTATCGCTCGATTGACCCTTAATAGCACCAAAAAAAAATACTTCAATGCGACTGCGGCTGCGAGACGGTGGAGCAGCTGTGGCTGTAGACACAGGGGCTGTTACTTCCTGCACAGCTGCAGCGGCCACTTTCGATTCTATTTTTAACTTTTGCAAGGCATTAATCACAGTTCTTGAAGTTGCATTACAAGCAGTAAATATCTCTTTTCCTATATTAGTGATATATAACGTCCCAAAAGTTCATCCCTCTTCTACTTCAAACAAATTTTCAGGGCTGCTAAAATACCCTTTCATTTTTCCGAATGTGAGTAGCCCACCCAAGTCTTTTAATTGACTTACTCCCCACTTTTGTAAAAAGCATTTTAAAAGTTCAAAAGTTACCTCTTTTTTCATGGTGAGCTCCGTGGACCCCTCTTCTTAATTATCCGGTCTGGTGAAATGCAGCCTTTTCTTAGCTTCGATTTGGACGGCGAACCCTCTTAGTCGTCCTATGCTAATAACCTTTTTTTTTTTTAAGTCCACTCCCTTTTACTGCCTTCCTATGCAAAAATTCAGTAAATAAACTATATGCTGCTTCCCTTTCCATACCTATTTGTCAGCGCTGTTGCAGCCCTTCAGGGTCCAGCAGCACGTATGGCTAGGCTCACCGATACGGTCACCTAGGGTACGGAGTTCTTCTTTTCGGAACATCTTTTTGCCACGTAGGGTCCAACTCACTCGCCGTTTCGCCGTGGTGTAAATCCACTCTCGTTCTTACTTTCACATCGGGGTCACCATTTGTCGGGGTCACCATTTGTCGAAGACGGCGGGAGGCATAACGACACACATATGGTGTTTGATTAGCAAGTCTCAGTCTTTATTAGCAGTAGTTCTACCTAAATAGTTTGGTTAATGAGCTTCATACATATTACAAAACTTTAGCTCCTTATTGGTTACAGACTTTATCATTGCATAAGCGTCACATACATTCCTGCAGTTTTAGAAATCCATCTGGTCCCGTGGGAGACGCCCTGTTGTCTCGTTTGCCTAAGCTTCACTGCACAGCAAGGGCACACTGACCTTGCTGATCAGTATTTTTTCACTTAGCTCAGTATTTTTCTACTGAAGGCCTAAGCAGCTTGCTTTTGTCAGGCTCATGTCTGCTTTCAATGAGCCAGGTTTCAGTAATACTCTCCACAACTTATAGGTAGAATTTGTAGGCATTTCCCCATTTTCTTTGGGAAATTAATCTAAAACACTGGATATAGTACTTCAGAAGTAATATCTCTGAATTAAGCTATGAAAACATAGATAGCATCTCTGAAGATTCCTGGAGAGATAGACTTTGTGTCTACAGACATATATTGGAGACTCTTCAGCCTTGCATTTTGTTGTCAACTTCCTGTCAGCTGTAGAGACTGGGATTTCAAGATGAATTTTGAATCACAGTAACGCTGTCATTGCCATATAAATGAAAGGCTGTTGAGGATGTCTGTCATTTATGCTTTCATATCTTCTAACAACAAAAAATGGGTTCCTTTGAGCACCAACTTGATCTTTGGGAAGAGGGAGCCAGATCTGGAGAATAGGGAGGGTGCTCAAGCACAGTGATGCTGTTATTAGCTAAGAACTGCTTCACAGACAAAGCGTTGTAGGCTGGCGCACACTGCCATTTTCCTCCTGAGGGTATTTGAATAACAAAGTTTGGGACTCAGATAAGTTTTGGCATGCTACTGATTATAAAGACATAAAACCAATTTAAAGATAAAAAAATATAGTGCTTAACATATGTCAAATAAAGCTGTCAGTAGCTGGTTCAGTAAAGCAAATACATAATGTGGTCTTACTTCTTTTCATCAGATTCAAGCCATAAAAAGTTGATAGAGCAACTTCACTACTTCCTGCATTACTTCCTGTTTTACCCATAATTTACACATCAGAGCATCCAATTAATAAAAGATAAACAGTCAAGAACTTGGAGAAGGGAGCTGGAGAAAAAGGAGACAAATTGAGCAGGTGAATGACTGGCTGTGTAGCTGGTGCCACGTTCAAGGTTTCGGCTTCTACGATCTTGGGCATATCTTCGAGAAACTGGGCCTGTTGACAGCTGACAGGGCTCAACTGACCAATTGAAGCAAGAGTGTCCTGGGCAACAAATTGGCTGGACTTATAAACAGAGCTTTAAACTAGATTTAGCAAGGGAAGGGGATGCTGTTCTAAGCACTAGAGAAGAGCCAGGGGCTGCTGAAGCAACAGGGAAACACCTGTGCAAGGGACTTAGGGCAAGCTCCTACAAAAAAGGTGATGTGGCCCATAGCACAGCTGAAGTGCCTCAATACCAATGCACACAGCATGGGAAACAAACAGGAGGATCTGGTAGCCTCTGCCCAGATGGAAAACTACAACCTGATTGCTATCACAGAAACTTGGTGGGGTGAATCTCACGATTGGAGTGCTATGATTGATGGCTATAAACTATTCAGAAGGGACAGGCAAGGAAGGAGAGGTGGGGGAGTTGCTCTCTATATCAAAACCAGGATTGATTGCACAGAGCTATCTTTGAAGAACAGCAATGTGCAGGTCAAGAGCTTATGAGTGAAAATTAGAGACCAAGACAACAAAGGAAACTCGCAGGCCCTGATCCTGATAGAGGACGTCAACAACCCAGACATCTGCTGGAAAAGGGGCATGGCGAACTGCAAGTAGTCCAGGAAACTGCTGGAGTGCATTGAGGACAACTTCCTAGTAGAGATGATGGAGAGCCCGACCAGAGGAGAGGCACTGCTGGACCTGTTCCTTACTAATGGGGAAGAACTTATTGGAGAGGTCAAGACTAGAGGTAGCTTGGGCTGCAGCAATCATGCCCTTGTGGAATTCTCAGTCTTGAGGGGTACAGGAAAGGCAAAAACTAGAGTCAGGACCCTAAAACTCAGTAAGGCAATCTTTCAGCTGTTTAGGGTGCTAGTGTGTAGGATCCCTTGGGAAACTGCCCTCAGAGAAAAAGGAACAAATGAGAGCTAGGAGATATTTAAAGACATTTTTCTTAGGGCACAAGAGCTCTCAAACCCAATGTGCAAGAAATTCAACAGGGGAGGCTGGAGGCCAGCTTGGCTAAGTCCAGACCTCTTAGCCAAACTCAAACACAAAACCAAAATGCATAGGCAGTGGAGGCAAGAATACACATACTGGGGAGATTATAGGGATATGGCCCAGGAGTGCAGGGAAGGGATCAGGAAAGCCAAGGCACAGGTGGAGATGAACATGGCTGAGGACGTAAAAAATAACAAGGATTTCTTCAGGTACATAGGACAACAAAGGGAGATCAAAGAAACTGTATCTGCCCTGATGAGTGAAACGGGAGACCTGACTACAATCAGCATAGAGAAGGCTGAGGTACTCAACAACTTTTTTGCCTCAGTCTTCAACCACGCTGCCCAACTCACAGAATCCAAAGGCAGGGACCGGGAGAATGAAGTATGGTCCACCATAGGAGATCAGTTTCAAGACCATCTATGGAAATCAAAGGTGCACAAATCAATGGGACCTGATGAGATGCATCCGTGGGTCCAGAGGGAACCAGCAGATGAAGTTGTTAAGCCACTTTCCATAACATTTGAGAAGTCGTGGCAGTCTGGTGAAGTTCCCACTAACTGGAAAAGGGAAAACATAACTCCCACTTTTAAAAAGAAAAAAAAAAAAAGGAAGACCTGGGGAACTCCAGGCTGGTCTCACCTCTGTGCCTGGCAAGATCATGGAGCAGAACCTCCCAGAAACTCTGTTGAGGCACATGACAAATAAGGAGGTGGTTGATGACAACCAATATGGCTAGTTTAAAGCTCTATCAATCAGCCCTCCTTTTGAGGAAAACTCCTTTTTCCCTTCCATAAGAGGTGCATGCTGTCAGATGCCAGAAGACCTGATGATGAATAGACCATCCCATGGTTGAAAAAACCCCAAAGTTCTGCTGATGGCACCAACCTCTGAGCCACTTGTTGACCAGCTGGGTCTGCCTGCTCAATTCTATATTCTTCCTGAAATAGGTTGAAGAAAATGCCACCTGTACTCCTGACCCTTTAGCCAACTATCCCAGGGCTTGTAAATCCCTTTTGATATTGCTTTAGGATTTCTTCTTTCTGTCTCTTTGCTGCCTACATGAAAAACCACCAGTGGGTAATAGTCTGAGGGCTTTACCAGACCAGGGAGGTTTCTGGTGATATCTCTTACCCTGGCCCCAGGGAGGAAGCAGACTTCCCTGTGGGTTGAGTCCGGTTGGCATATAGGACCCTCAGTCCCTCTCAGAAGTGAGTCACCTATGACAACTACCCTTCTCTTTGCTTTTGCATGGGTGGTGGTGATATGGGGGGTTGACTGCTTAGATGATCCCTTCCTCCCAGAAAGTCCTACACCCACATCATTAGCTGTTTGCCCATCCAATTCCAGTGTGTACAGACACTTGGGGAGATGAAGCAGTATGAGAGGGAATTCACCTGTGTAAGAGACTGTAAAAGACTCTCTTGGGTGACTGTCTCAATCTTGCTGAAACGTGAGACCATAAACCAGGCTGGAGTTTTATGGTCGTGGTGGTATCTGGTATGGAGCTCCCAAAGAGACTGGAGAGGCCATCTTCTGTTTTTGCAAGAGATAACCTAACCCCTCTCGTTAAGCACCGAGGTGCCAGGGATCTGGACAGAGGGGCCCGAAGACCCTCGAAGACCTCCCCAACGACAGTACTGGGCATGTGTATCATCACCAGGTGGAAGGGATGGTTAAGCAAACAACCCTATAAAGCATCAGAAACGATCAACATGGAGTTGGAAGCGCTCCCCCACCAAACATCGAAGCAGGACCTGCGGGACACCACTGGATCCATGGTGGTAGCTATACTCTCTCTCTCTCTCTCTCTCTCTCTCTCTCTTTTTCTCTCTTTCTCTCCTTTCCTTTTCCTCTCATCTCTTCTGCATAGGTTATAATAAACTATAATGTTTGATTGTGACATTTGACCTCGTTTGTGTCTTAATTTCACCCTTGGGATCATTTTGAACCCTCTCAGATCAGTAACAGATCAAGACATTTTAATTGGCGTCACAGACAGGATCCCTCTGGCGAAAGTGTCCCTCATACATTATATGTGATTGGGGTCATTCGCAACCAAAGATGTACCCTACACTGCCAGTGAATTGGCCAAATTAAAGAAGGAGTCCAGTCGCTCCCCTAAGGAGTCCGAAACAGAATATGTGTGGCGAGTGTCTCTTAGTGGAGGAGATCAGATCTTACTTACTGAACATGAGGCCAATGGTTACTGGGGTCCCGGCATGTTTCTCACCACGGGGGACCGGAGAGCCCCTTGGTCGCTCACACAGTGAGAAGCCTATTGGGCAGGGGGTTTGAATCCCCTTGAGAGAGGTGACTCCCTCGCGATCACGGGAACGGTAGATCAGTTGGTCAAAAACGTACAAAAAGTGGCTTTTCTACAGATGATATATGACCACAAATTGACTCCAAAACATGAGTCCCCAGTGATGATGCCGGTGGATCCGGAAAGAATGCCCCCCCTGATTTGGGGACTCCCCAAATCCTTGAAGCCAATAGGCATACAGTTACAGAGTCAAATCCGGGCTATGGGACCATTAGATAAGTTAGAGGCTACTCTAAGCTCGTCACCATCAGATGGTCGACGCCAGAGAGTCTGGTCGTGGGGGGAGATAGCCCAGGAACTTATAAATTACGGCCAAAAATACGGTCCCATTAATGTTAACCCCACCCCTAATAAGGGAGTCCAACAACTAGATGCAAATCCCATTTCCCCACCGAGGCAGTCTGAATCCACTCATGGGAAAGCCCGGAATCATACAGATCTGTCACGAGTTCATCGTGGTCTGTGGGCTCTGGGTTGGCAGAAGGGGATACCTAAGAACTTGATGGATGGACTCCCGACCCCTATACTAGAAAAGCTGACTGCAAAGTGGCCAGACAGGCCTGTCAGATCTGGGGATGGGAGGGGGTATGCAGTGTTCCCCTGTAACCAATAGTGAGTTTTTGTGGCGTTCTCCTGTAACTCCTCCGACTGCTCCTCCCTTGACAGACTCGGAGGGACTGCAGGCAACACCATGTAAGCAGTCGGGAAACTAGATGTCCCACCCTCCCGGGGTGAGTGGGGGGGCAGAGGCTGGATGTTTATTAGGCAACTCACTGACAACGGGAGGGGGACCTCTTGATAACTGCTGTTGTTGGTCCCCTTTAGAGACCAGTGTCTTTCCTGGTGGACACTGGAGCCCAAATCTCCACACTTAGTTGTGGTGATGCTGCCAGCTGTGGGATTTCAATCTCTAAACGCCCTTTGCAGGTGGTGAATGCCCTTGGGCAGGCACAACCAGTCCCCACAGCCATGGTCAGTATTCTTTTGCCCGGGGATAAAAGCTGTATAAGAATCCTAATGGCAGTGGGGGAGTTTCCATTCAATCTATTGGGGATGGATATTCTTAAGAGGCGTGTCTGGACTGACAACCACGGCCGACAATGGTCATTTGGTGTGTCTGCACTGCACGTCAGGTTACTCTAGTCAGCGCTGCCCCTTCCCCCTTCCAAATGGACCAATGTCAAGCCCTATTCTCTCCTCTTGGGTGCCAGGGCAGGCATTACCCCAGTGGTGGAGGATCTGAAACAATGGGGAATCGTGATCCCTAGTCATTCCCCTTACAACTCCCCGGTGTGGTCAGTGAGGAAACCTAACGGAAAACGGAGACTATCGTAGATTAAATGCGAACACTGCCCCACTGACAGCTGCCGTACCCAATATTGCTGATCTTATTGCTTCAATCCAGGAGAGGGCATATAAGATTATGGCCACAATTGACATTAAGGACATGTTCTTTATGGTCCCACTCCAAGCAGAGGATATAGACCGTTTTGCCTTCACCTTTGAAGGTCAGCAATGCACCTTCATGAGGCTACCACAAGGGTACAAACACTCACCCACACTTGCCCACTATGCCTTGGCCAGGGAATTGGAGATGATACCCAAAAAAATAGGGACAGAGGTCCATCAGTATATTGATGATATTCTAGTAGGAGGGGAACAGGCTGAGAAGGTACAAATCACCCGAGATCGTATAACCTCACATTTAGAGGGAATGGGCCTACAGATTCCTCCTGAAAAAATGCAGGGACCTTCCCAGGAAGTTAAATTCCTGGGAATCTGATGGAAAGGTGGAATGGCGTGCATCCTGTCAGATACTCTTTCCTCTCTAGAACAGATTAAGACACCCGAGTCGAAAAAAGAGCTTCAACATGCTTTAGGACTGCTTTTTTTTTGGAGAAAAACATATTCTAGATTTTTCTATCATCGCTCGCCCCTTATATGACTTACTTAGGAAGGGAGCGCAATGGCATTGGGCAGAGGTGCACCAGGAGGCCTTACGACTACTAGTGTTTGAGGCGACGGCTTATCAGACCCTTGGCCCAATTCACCCCTCAGATCCCATCCATATCGAGTGGGGATTCTCCCAGTCGGGATTGTCCATCCACATGTGGCAGAAGGGGCCCGAGGGACCCATGAGACCTGTTGGATTTTATTTCCGCAGTTTTAAGGATGCTGAGAAGAGGTACACAGTCTGGGAGAAAGGCCTCTTTATAGTTAGCCTAGCCCTACGGGAAGCTGAGCAGACTATCCGACAGCAGCCAATTGTGCTTAGGGGGGCTTTCAAAGTCCTCAAAGCTGTACTAGCTGGAATGCCCCCCCTGACCGGGTGGCACAAAGGGCATCGTACGGAAGTGGTATGCACAAATCGCACATTACGGTGAGATTTTCCAAGTGTCAGAGGGTACCCCAAAGTTGCTGGCTATTCAGGATTTGACTGCCAAGGAAGAGGGTGCAGAGCTCCCCCAGGTGGTACAGAAATCTCCTGCTTTCCATAGCCAGCTGCAGAATGTGTGGTTCACAGATGCTTCCACAAGAAGAGAAGGAAAAGTGTGGAAATACCGGGCAGTAGCCCTCCGAGTAGACGCTGAAGAACAGATAATCACTGAAGGAGAAGGTAGTGCTCAGGTAGGGGAATTGGTGGTTGTGTGGAGTGTTTTTCAATGAGAGGCTCAGTCTACCTGTCCCATCTATTGTTGAAGACGGAGGGAGTCACCGACACCAGATGGTTCATCAGTGGAACTCGTTTATTGGTCGTGTTACAATCATTTTTATAGCCACGATAATGAGCTTCATGCATATTACAAAACCTTAGCTCCTTATTGGTTACAGACTTTATCACTGCATAAGCATCACATACATTCCTGTAGTTTTAGAAATCCATCTGGTCCCGTGGGAGACATCCTGTTATCTCCCTTGCCTAAGCTTTACTGCACAACAAGGGCCCCCTGACCTTGCTGGTCAGTATTTTTTCACTTAGCTCAGTATTTTCCCACTCAAGGCCTAAGCAGCTTGCTTTTGTCAGGCTCATATCTGCTTTCAGTGAGCCAGGTTTCAGTAAGTCTCTCCACAATTCCCCCGTTTTCTTTATTTAAGGCAATGTGGCTTTGTAACATATTTTGCACTAGGTTTTTCAAGTTCATTCTGCAAACATTTAAACATACAAGGGAGAATCAGTAAGGTGACAAAATTTATAATTAATATGACTAGGCCTTGTTTCAACAATTCTGATACCCAGGGTCCAAATCCAATATTGGCCAATCATTCTCATAATGGGTCTGTAAGCTAAAGTCTTTTAAGTGTGTTTGCATTTCTGTTATTTGTTTGTGTATTGATGTTGAGTGATCAGACAGATTTAAACAACACATACCTTTGATCAGGAGTGTTCTTAGCCAGCCTGTAATACCAAATTGAGAATCAATTTCCAAGAACATCATCTGTTTCCTTTAATTTGAGTCAATTGGGTCCACATTGTAAAGCAATCAATCTTGACTTCTTGGGTTGTTTAACTTGCTGGATGGCAAGTTTTAAGTACCAAATTGCTTGAGCTTGGCGAAAAGCACTTCCTGATGCAAAATGATAAAAATGTAGCTGATTATATGTGATACCTGCTGCTATATAAAAATCCTCAAAATTCTGGTGAAAATGTGCAGTACAAAGACTACCTTCAGTTGCTGCTACGTGACTATTTCTTATCAACCTATTTCCACAAACTCCATACTCTAATAAAAGATTCAAAGCACAATTACAATATACACAATTGCAATCACAATTAACAGCTATAACAGAATTCAATTCTCAAGCCCCCTTCAGTCCTTGTCGGTCAAGTATGTTCACAATTACATATCGTGGGCGAAACCTCTTGCTTGATGTGTTAATTTCTATTTGAAGTTGTTAAAGTAGAATGCTTATTACTCTTTGCTGTGGCTCTCATGTGTTTGGTTGACTGACTCGACTGCTGGGCGTGTCCATTTACTGGGAATCCATAAGGGACCTTGATCTGTGGAAACACAACTATAACCACAACCAGTAAATAGCAACAGGCTCGGTCCCTCCCATAATTCTGTCTTAGGGTTCTTATAACACAATTGTATTTCAGGTGTAGCTTACATTTTCACACCACTATTATGAATTACTACAGATGCTTGCTCTAAACCTGCTACCAAACTAAGATAATTAAACAATTAAACAATTAAGGTAGGGGAATTGGTGGTTGTGTGGAGTGTTTTTCAATGAGAGGCTCAGTCTACCTGTCCCATCTATTGCTGAAGACGGAGGGAGTCACCGACACCAGATGGTTCATCAGTGGAACTCGTTTATTGGTCGTGTTACAATCATTTTTATAGCCACGATAATGAGCTTCATGCATATTACAAAACCTTAGCTCCTTATTGGTTACAGACTTTATCACTGCATAAGCATCACATACATTCCTGTAGTTTTAGAAATCCATCTGGTTCCGTGTGAGACATCCTGTTATCTCCCTTGCCTAAGCTTCACTGCACAACAAGGGCCCACTGACCTTGCTGGTCAGTATTTTTTCACTTAGCTCAGTATTTTCCCACTCAAGGCCTAAGCAGCTTGCTTTTGTCAGGCTCATATCTGCTTTCAGTGAGCCAGGTTTCAGTAAGTCTCTCCACAATCTATATCTACACTGATTCTTACGCAGTCTTTAAAGGATGTACAGAGTAGCTCCCCTTCTGGGAACAGAATGGGGGGGAAATAAACCAAATACCCGTATGGCAAAAGGAGAAATGGCAGGAAATTTTAGCCATTGCAAGACAGGGAACATTCTTAGTGGCTTGGGTAGCCTCTCATCAGGATGATGGGTCTCCCGCTAGCCAGTGGAACAATTGGGTCGATGAACTAGCCAGGGCTGCCTCCTTACAGACCATCCCACTGAAAGAGGACTGGGAACGATTGCTAGAATGGCTGCACATTAAACGCAAACACACTGGAATCAAAGACCTCTATAGTGAGACCCATGCTAGAGGCTGGCCTGTTACCAGGGAACAATGCAAAACTTGTATTTCTGCCTGTGAACAATGCCGGACTCGGATGGACAGGCATCCCCTGGAGGAGGACCCCTTACATTTAAGAGAGGGAAAAGGTTTATGGGATGCCTGGCAAATAGACTATATTGGCCCTTTTAGAAAATCGGAAGGGAAACAGTATGTATTGGTAGGAGTGGAAATTGTTTCTGGGTTAGTACAAGCTAAAGCGTTCAACAAGGCAACAGGTGAAAACGCTGTTAAGGCCCTAAAGGAATGGTTTGGCACCTTCCCCAAACAACAATAAATCCAGTCAGACAATGGCTCACACTTTACAGTTATACTGGTTCAAGAGTGGGCTGCTCAGGAAGGAATTTCGTGGGTATTTCGCGCTCCATACTACCCACAAGCAAATGTAATTGTGGAAAGAATCTCTTAAAATGCTTCCTCAGACCACATGAGTCAGGATGGGCTGAACGGTTGTGAGGGGGCTGTGACCAGTTTTAATGGTCACTGAGAGACAAATGGATGTCCAAAAATTATGGCATTTTTTCCAAAAGCTCCAACAATCATGCCAGCCTCACATGGCCCTGATCATCCCAGCGACCCATCACATTTTCCAGGCCAACCAGTACTGGTCAAACTCCCCACCGTGGGAGCAGTACCATTGATTGGTATTAGATACTCCATTAAACAAATTTGCTTGGAAAGCCAAAGATGCTAACGGAAAAGAATATAAAATTAACACCAGGTGGATTATTCCATCCTACTAATAACAACGTGCTTCCGGTTCTTCAGAGATAACCGAGTCCGTTTTTCTTTTCTTTTCTTTTCTTTTCTTTTCTTTTCTTTTCTTTTCTTTTCTTTTCTTTTCTTTTCTTTTCTTTTCTTTTCTTTTCTTTTCTTTTCTTTTCTTTTCTTTTCTTTTCTTTTCTTTTCTTTTCTTTTCTTTTCTTTTCTTTTCTTTTCTTTTCTTTTCTTTTCTTTTCTTTTCTTTTCTTTTCTTTTCTTTCCTTTCCTTGATGAAATTCCTGCAACCTGCCTGAAGAAATACATGAAGATTTTGATTATCAGCACGGTTTTGACAGCGATTGTTTTGTTGATTTTTATAGGATGTTTAGTATATCATCGCAGGCATTGTTTTGGTCAACCATTGTAATCACCTTCAATATCTGGGGAAACTCCTGTGCCTCCCTCTTCAGCTCGGGGTGGCAAAATGTATTTATGGCTCTAGGTCAGCAGGTGGCCAATGCTTTTAATCTGACACCACCAGAGAGTGGTGGTGAATGGTGTCTCATCCAGTTGGAGGTCGGTCACCAGTGGTGTCCCCCAGGGATCGGTATTGGGTCCAGTCCTGTTTAATATCTTTATTGATGATCTGGATGAGGGGATTGAGTCCATCATCAGCAAGTTTGCAGATGATACCAAGCTGGGAGGAAGGGTTGATCTGTTAGAGGGTAGGATGGCCCTACAGAGGGACCTGGACAGACTGGAGAGATAGGCCGATTCTAATGGGATGATGTTTAATAAGTCCGAATGTCGGGTACTTCATTTTGGACACAACAATCCCATGCATTGCTATAGAGTGAGGACAGAGTGGCTGGAAAGTAGTCAGGCAGAAAGGGACCTGGGAGTGCTGGTTGACAGGAAGCTCAACATGAGCCAGCAGTGTGCCCAGGTGGCCAAGAAGTCCAATGGCATTTTGGCCTGCATCAGGAATAGTGTGGTGAGCAGGACCAGAGAAGTTATCGTCCCCCTGTACTCGTCACTGGTCAGGCCTCATCTTGAATACTGTGTACAGTTCTGAGCCCCCCAGTTTGGGAAAGATGTCAGGATGCTGGAGTGTGTTCAGAGGAGGGCAACAAAGATGGTGAAGGGGCTGGAGCACAAGCCCTACGAGGAGCGACTGAAGGAGTTGGGGCTGTTTAGTCTGAAGAAGAGGAGGCTCAGGGGAGACCTCATTGCTCTCTACAACTACCTAAAAGGAGGTTGTAGTCGGGCAGGGGTTGGTCTCTTCTCTCAGGTGACCAGTGGCAGAACCAGAGGGCATGGACTTAAGCTTCGTCAGGGAAAGTTTAGACTTGATATGAGGAAAAAATTCTTCACTGAAAGGGTGATTGGCCATTGGAATGGGCTGCCCAGGGGGGTGGTGGAGTCACCGACCCTGGAGGTGTTTAAAGGGAGACTGGATGAGGCACTGAGTGCCATGGTTTAGATGATGGTGTTAGTGATGGTGTTAGTGTTGGGTTATAGGTTGGACTCGATGATCTCAGAGGTCCTTTCCAACCTTATGATACTGTGATACTGTGTGATACTGTGACTAGTTGTTGGGTATGTGTGAGCCATTTAGGATTTGAAGATTGGCCATGGACGTCAAAACCAATATCCCCAAAGTGGCTCATGAGTAATCTAAGTGATATAAGCATTGGTAATAGCTCTTTATATTGGAATGAGGAGACAAGACCATGGAACATCCAAGTTCCAGGAAAGGGGGAATATTGTCTTAATCGGAACAACAGCAATGGAGTTTTTGTGGGTCATAGCATGTGTAATTGGACATTTGTGTATGGAAATCATTGTATTGTCCAGATGTTATGGTGTCTACTGAGCAACACCACTGACGAAAAACTCATCCTTTGCAGAAAAAGCTGAGCATGGGTCAATGAAACCGGACATAAAATCAATTTGATAGTTTTTGGTCTAGTACCAATCTCACAGGAGCTGTGATATTAAGGGAATCTAACCCGTTGGCATATGCCCTGAGTGGTGTAACCAACCAGATAGTGACCATTCAGTGTAACTATGGCAGTCCTTTAGGGGCATGGAAATGTGATCTTTGGATTAAAGGAAAAAAGTCAAACAATCAAATCAAGTACCCTTTGGGCTTAAAAAAATACCACTTATTTTGAAACTCCTTGTAATTCCAATTTAAGACATAAAGGGGATGGAGGGGACAGACCATTTGTGAATGGAACTTGGGCCCTAAAAGGTCATTATTGGATTTGTGGCCATCACGCTTATCAGAAATTACCAAAGAATTGGAGTGGAACGTGTTACGTAGGTTATATACGTCCCTACTTCTTGTTGTTACCTGGTCGAAGTGGAGACAGCTTGGGAATTAGAGCATATGATGATTTAAGGAGAAGCAAACGATCCCTTTCTACCCATCTTACAGGAGGAAGTGGTCAGAAATGGGGAAAGAACGACTGGCCACCTGAGCAAATTATTAAACATTATGGGCCAGCTACTTGGAACCCCAATGAGCTGATTAGTGGTGCTCAAGAACCAATTTATAATTTAAATCGTATTATCCGACTACAAGATGTTTTGGAAATAATTACTAATGAAATTGCTCGTACCCTGGATTTATTTACAGACCAGGCCACTCAAATGAGAAATGAAATTTTACAACATCGAATGGTTCTCGATTACTTGCTAGTAGAAGAAGGAAGTGTTTGTGGAAAGTTAAATGATTCTAGTTGTTGTTTAATGATTGATAATAACGGAGATGTGGTTAAACAAATAGCCTCAGGAATTAGAAAATTAGCCCATGTCCCCGTCCAAACTTGGGAACTCCACTGGGACATGGATTTGTTTTCTTGGATCCCGGGTGGGCCATGGATAAAGTGAATAGTGTTTTATTTCTTATGTAGCCTAACTTGATTGTTGTTTTTACCACGTGTCATTCCTTGTTTCATTTGATTAATCCAAGATATGGTATCTAATATGCAATTCGTGCCTAGCGTTTCACGTGTATGGCATCAAACAGATGTGTGCTGTTTGCCAATCAAAATCGGTTGGCATAAGTATTATATAATTTTTTTTTGTTTGGGTTTTTTATCTTCTTTTCTTTCCCTTTCAAGATAGTATTATTGCCTATTATCCCTCACTTAAATCTGGGACAGAAGTTTCTAGACTCAGAGGACACATGCGCTTCAGGTTAAGAGGGGCATGGAAATGGATTTTCTGCCTGCGTGTGCTGAGACCCCCAACTTTGGCGGACAAGGTCAGCAGACTGCACGGGACACCATTACCAACTTTGCTCAGCTTTATATCTAAAACAATGGATGCAGAGTTATATGTACTTGAGCTGTTTTATTATACTGTTGTGATCATACTGGTAATTGCAATAATTATCCTTGGCAAGCTTATTTGTTGTCCTCAGTTAAGATGTTGCCTTTGTAAATGTTCATGTAAAATTTTGTCTTCATCTTCTCCCCCTCTCCCTACTTCTGATTCCCCTGAAACTGCAGTGTCATCAGTTTAAAATTATAATTGTTATAGTTATTATGTTGTTCAAAAATTGGATTGTAAAGGTTAGAAAATTTTGAATAATTGTTTTGGGAAGAGTTGTTTAAATATTAGATTGTAAGATTTAGGTCTTCTATGCACTATTCCCTTTCTTTCTTTCTTTCTTTCTTTCTTTCTTTCTTTCTTTCTTTCTTTCTTTCTTTCTTTCTTTCTTTCTTTCTTTCTTTCTTTCTTTCTTTCATGCCACCACAAAAACTGCTCCTGGGGCAGCAATGTTGAGCCACAGGGTGGTGTAAGAGACTCTCTTAGGTGACTGTCTCAATCTTGCTGAAACATGAGACCATAAACCAAGCTGGACTTTTATGGTCGTGCTGGTATCTGGTACAGAGCTCCCCAAGAGATTTGGAGAAGCCATCTTCTGTTTTTGCAAGAGATATCCTAACCCCTCCCGTTAAGCACCGAGGAGCCAGGGATCTGAACAGAGGGGCCCGGAGACACCCAAAGACCTCCCCAACAATGGTACTGGGCATGTGTATCATCACCAGGTGGAAGGGATGGTTAAGCAAACAACCCTATAAAGCATCAGAAACAATCAACATTGAAGCAGGACCTGCGGGACGCCGCTGGATCTGTGGTGGTAGCTATACTCTCTCTCTCTTTTTTTCTCTCCTTTCCTTTTCCTCTCATCTCTTCTGCATAGGTTATAATAAACTATAATGTTTGATTGTGACATTTGACCTCGTTTGTGTCTTAATTTCGCCCTTGGGATCATTTCAAAGCCTCTCAGATCAGTAACGGATCGAGACAGCCTGCCACCCTGAGAACCCCTTTTTACATCTTCTCCTGTCTCCTGGATCTACTCCATCTACCTGATGGTGGGAGGAGGGTGAAGAGTCCTTTGTCTCCTGTGCCATGGTTGTCTGGTGCATCTCTCTCATGGACTGCAGGGTGTGATTCCACCAGTCAATCTCCTCTGACTCCTCAGCCTGTATACCTCCTCCCACAGCTCAGTCAACAGGCTAAGCAGTTCCTCCACTTGAGTACATAACCCACAGGTTACATCAGTGCTGTTGGCTGATATTGACTCAAAACTTGGGTACACCCTGCATCCTGGGACTTGTCATAGAATCAAAGAATTGAGATCATCAAGTCCAACCGTACCTGTCCCCTTCCTAATCCATATCCCTAAGAAACTCATCTACCCACCTTTTAAACACCTCCAGGGATGGTGATTCCATCACCTCCCTGGGCAGCCTGTTCCAATGCCTGACTACGCTTTCAGTGAAAAAATTTTTCCTGACATACAGTCTAAACCTCCCCTGACACACCTTGAGGCCATTTCCTCTTGTCCTATCACTTGTCACTTGGGAGAAGAGACAAGCACCCACCTCACTACAACCTCCGTTCAAGTAGTTGTAGACAGTGATGAGGTCTCCCCTCAGCATCCTCTTCTTTAACCTAAACAACCCCAGTTCCCTCAGCCGCTGCTAATAAGACTTGGTCTCCAGCCCCTTCCCCAGCCTCATTGCTCTTCTCTGGACGTGCTCCAGTGCCTCAATGTCCTTCTTGTAGCAAGGGGCCCAAAAATGAACACAGTACTCAAGGTGCTGTCAAAGACGGTGGGAGACATAACGACACGCATCTGGTGTTTGATAAACAAGTCTCAATCTTTATTAATAGTAGTGCTACCTAAATAGTTTGTTTAATGAACTTCATACATATTACAAAACTTTAGCTCCTTATTGGTTACGGATTTTATCATTACATAAGCGTCTTGCAGTTTTAGAAATCCATCTGGTTCCGTAGGAGACATCCTGTGGTCTCGCCTGTTTGGGCTTTATTGCACAACTAGGGCACACTGATATTGCTGATCAGTATTTTTTCACTTAGCTCAGTATTTTTCTACTGAAGGCCTAAGCAGTTTGCTTTTGTCAGGCTCATGTCCGCGTTCAATGAGCCAGGTTTCAATAATACTCTCCACAAGGTGCGGCCTCACCAATGCTGAGTACAGGGGCACAATCACCTCCCTGGTCCTGCTGGCCACACTGTTTCTGATACAGGCCAAGATACCATTGGCCTTCTTAGCCACCTGGGCACACTGCTGGCTCATGTTCAGCCGGTTGTCAACCAACATCCCCAGGTCCTTCTCCGCCAGGCATCTCTCCAGCCATTCTTCCCCAAGCCTGTAACGCTGCATGGGGTTGTTGTGTCCCAAGTGCAGGACTTGTCATTTGGTCTTGTTGAACCTCATCCCATTGGTCTCAGTCCATCAATCCATCCTCTCCAGATCCCTCTGCAGAGCCTCCCTTCCTTCAAGCAGATCAACACTACCACTCAGCTTAGTGTCATCCGCAAACTTACTAAGGGTACACTCAATCCCCTCATTCAGATCTTTGATAAAGATATTGAACAGGACTTGACCCAGCACTGAACCCTGGGGAATACCACTGGTGACTGGTTTCCAACTGGATTTAACTCCATTTACCACAACTCTTTGGACCCGGTCATCCAGCCAGTTTTTCACACAGCAGAGGGTATGCCTGTCTAGACCAATGGCATCCAGTTTCTCAAGCAGAATGCTGAGAGAAACGGTGTCAAAGGCTTTACAAAAGTCCAAGCACACCACTGTTGGGGTCACCATTTGTTAAGGACACCATTTGTCGAAGATGGCGGGAGACTTAACGACACGCATATGGTGTTTGATTAACAAGTCTCAGTCTTTATTAACAATAGTTCTACCTAAATAGTTTAGTTTATGAGCTTCATACATATTACAAAACTTTAGCTCCTTACTGGTTACAGACTTTATCATTGCATAAGCGTCACATACATTCCTGCAGTTTTGGAAATCCATCTGGTCCCGTGGGAGACATCCTGTTATCTCCCTTGCCTAAGCTTCACTGCACAACAAGGGCCCACTGACCTTGCTGGTCAGTATTTTTTCACTTAGCTCAGTATTTTCCCACTCAAGGCCTAAGCAGCTTGCTTTTGTCAGGCTCATGTCTGCTTTCAATGAGCCAGGTTTCAGTAATTCTCTCCACGCACCACATCCACAGCCTTTCTCTCATCCATTAAATGAGTAACCTTGTCATAGAAGGAGATCAAATTGGTTTGGCAGGACTTGCCTTTCAGAAATCCATGTTGTCTGGGCCTGGTCACTTGATTGTCCTGTGTGTGCTGTGTGACAGCACTCAAGATGATCTGTTCCATGACCTTCCCTGACACCGAGGTCAGACTGACAGGCCTGTAGTTCCCTAGATTCTCCCTCCAACCGTTCTTGTAAATGGGTGTAATATTTGCCAGTCTCCAGTCAAGCGGCACTTCCCCAGTCAGCCAGGACTGCTGGTAGATAAGGGAAAGGGGTTTGGAGAGGACCTCTGCCAGCTCCCTTAATACCCTTGGGTGTATCCCATCTGGCCCTATAGACTTGTGTATGTCTAGTTGGCCAAGCAGGTCTCTAATTAAATCCTCCTGCATCATTGGACCTCCATTCTCACTGTCTTCTGGCTCAGGGGGCTGAGTATCCCAATGGCATTTCACTTTACTATTAAACACCGAGGCAAAGAAGGCATTAAGTATCTCTCCCTTGTCCTCATCCCTCGTCACTAGTGTCCCTCCTGCATCCGGTAAAGGTGGGAGATTTTCCTTGGTCCTCCTGTTGTTGTTAATATATTTGAAAAAACATTTCTTATTATCTTTCACCAAACTGACCAGTTGCAGTTCCAGTTGGGCTTTAGCTCTTTTAATTTTCTCTCTACATGATCTTACCTCACCCTTGTAGTCCTCCTGGGACTCCTGCCCCCTCTTCCAAATCTCATAAACTTTCCTCTTCTTACTGAGATAAATACAAAGCTCTCTACTCAGCCAAGCCAGTTTTCCTCCTCGCTGACTCGATTTAGGCACACGGGGATGGCCTGCTCTTGCACCATCAGGATTTCCTTCTTCAGCAGCATCCAGCCCTCCTGCATTCCTTTGTCGTTTAGAACTGCCTCCCAAGGAACTTTATCAAGCAACCTTCTAAATAGTTCAAAGTCTGCCCTCTGGAAGTCCAAAGTGGCAGTTCTGCTGACCCCCCTCCTTACTCCTCCAAGAACTGAGAATTCTATCATCACGCAATCACTCTTCCCCAGGTGTCCTCCAACAGTCACCTCTCCCATGAGGCCTTCTCTGTTCACAAACAGCAGATCCAGCGGGGCACCTTCTCTAGTTGCTTCACTCACTAGTCCCATTAGGCACTTGTAGTGGGTTGGCGTTCGGATTTTTTTCAAATCTGACTGTTGGGTATGTACCCATTTTCCTGAGCATTCAAACAAAGGTCTCCCTGTATTTGGGATACCCGTAAAGGCAAACAAGACACAAAGAAATTTTTGGAGGGACAAAACATTTCAGTATGATAGGGAGGTTGAAGGATATTGAATGGGAAACTAAATACGAAAGAGCAGGTATATAGTGGATTGACTTTTGGATTTTTTCAATCTTCCTTAAAAAATGGCCTTAAACAGGTCTTCCTTAACAACAGAGGTCAGGATCCACGGAAGTA
The DNA here is from genome assembly GCA_033556795.1 of Tapera naevia. Lineage (NCBI taxonomy): Eukaryota > Metazoa > Chordata > Aves > Cuculiformes > Neomorphidae > Tapera > Tapera naevia. The sequence continues at coordinate 1,033,411 of JAUMJJ010000004.1, read as the reverse complement.
TTCCATATCTTCCTTTAATGTAACACAACATGTAGATAAGGGGATACGCTCTCTTCTTCTTCCGGCAAGTTGATGAGCAGGAGGCTCCTTGTTGCTGGTCCTATCTGGAGCTGAGGCTTGCAGTGGATGCTGTTGTCTGCCCACGCATAGGGGGAGAGTCCTGGGTTGGGTTTAGCTGTTCTGCTTTCCTCAAGGGAAGTGGTGAGATTTTGCTAGTTCTTTACTTTGTTGGTTACCGGGTGTTACAATTGTGCATATCTGTTTTGTTTTAGTTCCTTTTTGTCTTTTTTTTCCCATTTTCCTTTCCCCTCTTCCCTTTCTTGCGAGTTTTGCATGATATCCTTGCTGTATGTAGTTGTTTATATTTAGAAATACATATAGTTAGTGTGATTTACATTTTTCTATAGTTTTTTTCTTTGAAAAAGGGGAAGCTTTGGGAAAGGGGCTTAAACTTAGTGTTAGAGAGCTTAAGGAAGCTAGACCAAACCAGCTCAGATTTTGGTGGCAGAATATGGTTCAGCTTGGTTTTTTTTGGAAAATATTGTCCGGGAAGATAGCCAAGTTCGGTTTCATTTTGTAAAATAATATATTGTTTTGAGAACAGTGTCCGGGAACACCACCAGAGTCCAGGAAGGCTACTAAGAGTAGTCTTTGTTTACAAAACAACTACCGGGAAAGAAGCCAAGAAAACTTTGTTTATATTAATAATAGTTTGTTTAGGAAAAAAACTGAAGAAAAACAATAACATGGCCTTTTTGCTAACTTTTTTACTAATTTTTTTCATGATTCAAACTGCTGCTTTTGTGCATGTCCCAGGATATTATGTCGAGGACCATTTTCGTTTAGATGGATGGAACGAATGGAACAAAGGAAGAATAATAACAACACTGGCCTTTTTACTAATTCCTTTTATGATTCTAGCTGGTTTTGTACCTGCCCCAGGATATCCTGTTGAGGACTGGAACCGTTCAGATGGATGGAACGAATGGTTTCCATTCCTTAATTTTGACATTGACGGCCTAATAGCCAGTCTCTGTAATGGTGCCATGCAAGGTTTGGTAGTAAAAACTCTTAAGATCAGCTCTAATCCATACCTAAATTGTTTAGCGACAATGATACTAGTGGTGAAGGCAGTGAAAATACTATTTAAAATTGGAAAGGTGGTTGTTGTAAGAAAGGCTGAACCTTGAAATGAATCGCTGGAGCTTTGGGAAGGAGCTTGGACAGTCCAGTCTTTGGATGGCAGAGAGCACGGTTGGATTTTGGTAAACTGGTAGGATGTGTGACACCTCCTATTACTTGGGACTTTATGCCAGAACAAGTGTTCGATCCTGATGAGATGACGCGTTGTTTGAGGGAAACATGTCTTTCATATGACGACCCAAACACGCAAATCTTTGCTTTGTACTGGGGCTTGGCTAATGCTTATCGAGCTGCTGTAGATCACTCTCAGAAGGTTAAGGTTGAGACAGAAACCAAAACCATGCCACCTGAAACCAGTCACATCCCTATTGGGCCCGCTCATGAAATCGGGGTCCAAACATAACATGAAGTTGAAGGTGCCTCTACTAAGTCTACTCGAACCGGGACTCAAGTTAAAAACAGGAAAGTCGTTGTTGCTCCTATAAAGAAAAAGAAGACGTTGGTAAGTGAGACTGTAAAACTTACAGAGCCATCTCTGCAACTGGAATGCATGGAAGAAGAAGAAAGAGAAGCAAAAGAAGAATAAGGAGAAGAAGGACATATGCCATCCACGCAGGCAGTAGTGGATGAAGGAGCAACTGCCCGAGAGGAATGAGCAACTGCAAGAGATGAAGAAATGGTTGCAAGAGAAGGGGCGTGCCCAAAAGAACTAGGTGCGCATCCAAAGGAAAGTAGAGTGGTATCAAGAGAAAATAAGGCAACAGTACAAACAACCCGTGGTGTACTGTCACTAGATGATTTATATCCTGGCTACACATTCAGTATTTCAGAAGATGCAAAGAAGGGGCAAAAGCATTCGCCTCAACCTGAGAGACAATTATTGTCACCTGATGATTGGTTGAGGCCTTCATCTCAGCACCCAAAAGACTACTCGCTACCTCTATCTGCTGGGTATGGTGAACGACATAGAAGTCCATCTCCATGGCGTGAACGACGTACAAGTCCATCTCCACAGCACGCTCAGTCTCCACCTCCTCGTGAGAGATACAGAGAGGAGGTGGGAGCAGTTCTGCGTAAGAGCGGAAGAGTACAAAGGGAAGTGGAAAAGATTCTATGCGGGAGAGATAGACAAGAAATAATGTGAGAAAGCGAAATTACACAATCACAGACCTGAAGAGATCTTCCAGATTTACGAAGAGATTAAAATCTCTTGCCTGGTGAAAAAATCCTCACATGGCTGGTGCGATGCTGGGACAATGGAGCTATTAGTCGCATGATTAAAGGTCATGAAGCATGACAATTGGGTTCTCTTGCCCAATGCCCTGTCATAGAACCAGAAATGGCAAGGGAGAAAATGGTGTCCAGTCTTTGGATCTGAACTCTCCATGCTGTGAGGGCGAGATACCCATTTAAGGAATATATGTCGAGCTCTCCAAGAAGGTGGAATACTGCGGAAGAAGGCATCCAATACCTATGGGAATTAGCCGTGTTGGAGATCATCTATTCTGATCCAGACCATTATGACATCCTAGCTCCAGAGGGTGTCCCCTGCACGCAGCCCATGTGGCAAAAGGTAATTAAAGGTGTCCCTAAACCATACACCTACTGCTTGATAACCGCCTATGATCCAAGGACGGGTGAACCAAGCGTGGAAGCCATGTGTTGTTGGATAAGGTGCATAGCGGAAAATCTGGAAGACTCCTCCGATTCCCTATACCGACCTGCCTACGACAGGGAAAGAAGAGAGATTATGAATACTCCAGATATGAGGACGATCCTAGAGACAGAGATGACAGACATTATAGAGATTACAGAGAAAGGCCAATGGAACAATGTAGGCAAAAAATTAGAAATGTAGGAAAAAAATAGAACGGTTAAAGCCGAACTGAAACTTCAACTGGCCAGTTTGGTGAAAGACAATAAGAAATGTTTCTTCAAGTATATTAACAGCAACAGGAGCACCAAGGAGAAGCTCCCTCCTCTTTTTTTTTGATAATGATCACACCACACAGTAGCTGAACAATTTCTCCTGTGGTGGCCCCTTTTAAGGAGATAACAATTTAGCTAAATTTCGACAAGCATATGGTGTATTAACATCTGCTGTAAAAATCCAATCTAAGTTAGTCCTAATGGCTTCAGACTTTATCTCATTCTTCTGCACAGTCAAATTTTTAACTTATTGTAAAATCTTCCAATCATGTTGCTCATAAATATTACCGTGTTGATTAAACAATACAGGGAAAGTTAAGTTACCTGCCAGATGCCAATCTCCCTCTAATATGGCATCGTGGATTACACCTGACTACCTACCAGAATTTTGCAGAATCATAGAACTGTCTGCATATGGGTGATGGACACAACCCGTTACCAATGCCACCTAAAGGTGATACTGAAGGTTTTGTAATACTTTCGGCCAGTTCCTGGACAGATTTTTCAGTCCTCGCATGTGATGCAGATGTCAACAATGATTGTTCCATTCTGTGGTGTAGAGCATTCATAGCTTCCTCCATTTGCCTCTTGATATCTTGTAATTCGCTACTTCGTGGAATATTGTTTCATGTTGTGGCTGTGCTTCATCTTCAGATGACCCATCTCCTGCTAAACAAACCACTTCAGGGAGAGGAGGAGGCCAGGGTCAGTATAACTTCTTGCCACATCTGGCTCCTCCCACTCTTACATCATCACTCGGTGTCACTGCAGTTCCTTCCGTATTGTCTGTCAGTTCACTTCCGGCCGCCGAAGCGTGAACATCGCTCGCGGCTGATGGCACGTTGCTTGTTTTTTCTGCTTCATTAGACATATCATTAACTCTTAATAGATCATTAACAGAGTTGCACGTCTTATCGCTCGATTGACCCTTAATAGCACCAAAAAAAAATACTTCAATGCGACTGCGGCTGCGAGACGGTGGAGCAGCTGTGGCTGTAGACACAGGGGCTGTTACTTCCTGCACAGCTGCAGCGGCCACTTTCGATTCTATTTTTAACTTTTGCAAGTTGTATTACAAGCAGTAAATAGCTCTTTTTCTATATTAGTGATATATAAAGTCCCAAAAGTTCATCCCTCTTCTACTTCAAACAAACTTTCAGGGCTGCTAAAATACCCTTTTGTTTTTCTGAATGTGAGTAGCCCAGCCAAGTCTTTCAACTGACTTACTCCCCGCTTTTCTAAAAAGCATTTTAAAAGTTCAAAAGCTACCTCTTTTTCCACTGTGCGCTCCGTGGACCCCTCTTAATTATCCAGTCTGGTGAAATGCAGCCTTTTTCCTGGGTAGCTTCGGACGACGAACCCTCCTAGTCGTCCTAGGTTTCCAGCATGGATCGGGACAGATCCTTCCGATCTTCTGCTCCCCGGGTTCAAGCACAGATCAGGCGCGTCATGGCAAACCCTCCTAGTCGTTCTGGGTTTCGAGCACGAATCAGGACAGGTCCATCCGATCTTCTGCTCCCTGGGTTCAGGCACGGATCAGGCGTGTCGCGGTGGCGTCCGCTGATCTTCTGCTCCCTGGTCGCTGCTACCAGTGCTTCTCCGATCTCGCTGTCTGGTGAAGAACAGGGCTTGAGAACACCTGTTCAGGTGCCACCTGTAACAAGCAAGGAGAACCATGCAATAGACCCAGTGTGAATGGTAAAGCAAATTCTGGTTTATTGCAAAGCTCATTCACGACTATACCATAACCCATGTCTACTTAAGTAATGTCTACTTGTCTAACAATCATTGGCTTGTCTAACAAACACTGGCCCTTACTTACACTTGTCTTATAATCATTGGCTTGGCTCCAAAAGCCCTATAATCGTTAACTTATCTCTAAAAGTTACATTATCATGCCCCTCCTACTTGCAATCATTGGCTGAGCTCTAAAGGTACATTAGCATGTTCCTCCTACTTGCTCCTCCTACTTGCCTACTTGCTCCTCCTACTTGCAGCTACTGCTATATGCTCGGGTCCTGGTCTCATCCTAGCCTACTTCCCTAAGTTTTTTATCTGTACAGTCACAAGGTCTTCTTGATCTTCTCTTGGGGATTTTCTCACAGCCTCCCTCCTTGTCAGTGTGACTCAGCAAAATCCTCAGTACTTTTTCATCACAGCCCAGCTCAGTTGATTTCTGTCAGGGCTGATTCACAGAGCTCCTCCTTTGAGCCATGTCCGTGCTCCCGCAGCCATTCTCCAACACTCCTCTACTGGATGCAAGGGGAATAGTAGCAACAAAGGATGAGGACAAGGCAGAGGTACATAACACCTTCTTTGATTCGGTCTTTAATAGGAAGGTAAGATGTCCTCTGGGCTCCAAGCCTCCAGAGCCAGAGGACGGTGAAGACCAAACCTCAATGTTCCAAGAAGATTTGGTTAGAGACCTGCTTGGCCAATTTAACATCCACAAGTCTATAGGGCCAGATGGGATACACCCAAGGATATTAAGGGAGCTGGCGGAGGTCCTTGCCAAACCCCTTTCCCTCATCTATCAACAGTCCTGGTTGACTGGGGAAGTGCCGCTCGACTGGAGAGTGGTAAACATAACTCCCATTTACAAGAAGGGTCAGAAGGAGGACCCAGGAAATTATAGGCCTGTCAGTTTGACCTGGGTACCGGGGAAGGTCATGGAACAGATCATAATGAATGCTATCACACAGCACATGCATGAGAGCCAGGTGATCAGACCCAGTCAACATGGGTTTATGAAAGGCAGGTCCTGCCAGGCCAACCTGATCTCCTTCTATGACAAGGTTCCCCGGTTAATGGACGAGGGAAGGGCTGTGGATGTGGTGTAATTGGACTTTTGTAAAGCCTTTGACACCGTTTCTCACAGTATTCTGCTTGAGAAACTGGTTGCCATTGGCCTGGACAGGCACATCCTCTGCTGGGTGAAAAACTGACTGGATGGCCGGGCCCAAAGAGTTGTGGTAAATGGAGTTTACCAATCCACTGGGAGGCCGGTCACGAGTGGTGTTCCCCAGGGTTCAGTGCTGGGTCCAGTCCTGTTCAATGTCTTTATTAATGACCTGGACGAAGGGATCGAGTGCACTCTTAGCAAGTTTGCAGATGACACCAAGCTGGGTGGCAGTGTTCATCTGCTTGAAGGAAGGAAGGAAGGTTCTGCAGAGGGATCTGAACAGGCTGGATGGGCTGAGACCAACGGGATGAGGTTTAACAAGACCAAATGCCGAGTCCTGCACTTGGGACACAACAACCCCATGCAGTGTTACAGGCTAGGGGAAGAATGGCTGGAAAGCTGCCTGGCGGAGAAGGACCTGGGGTTGTTGGTTGACAACCGGCTGAATATGAGCCAGCAGTGTGCCCAGGTGGATAAGGTGGCCAATGGCATCTCGGCCTGTATCAGAAACAGTGTTGCCAGCAGGACAAGGGAGGTTATTGTACCCCTGTACTTGGCACTGGTTAGGCCACACCTTGAGTACTGTGTTCCTTTCTGGGCCCCTCAGTACAAGAAGGACATTGAGCTGTTGGAGCGCATCCAGGGAAGGGTGATGAGGCTGGTGAAGGGGCTGGAGACCAAGTCTTATGAGGAACAGCTGAGGGAACTGCGGTTGTTTAGTTTAGAGAAGAGGAGACTGAGGGGAGACGTCATCACTGTCTACGGCGTCCTGAAAAGGAGGCTGTGGCAGAGCAAGTGTTGATCTCTTCTCCCAAGTGACAGGTGATAGGACAAGGGGAAATGGTCATAAGTTGAGCCACGGGAGGTTCAGATTAGATATTAGGAAGAATTTCTTTAGCAGAAGGGTGGCCAGGCAATTGAACAGGCTGCCCAGGGAGGTGGTTGAGTCACCATCCCTGGAGGTATTTAAAAGAAGGATAGATGAGTTTTTGAGGGACATGGTTTAGCGGATGATAGGTGCGGTTGGATTAGGTGATCTCAGAGGTCTTTTCCAACTGGAAGATTCTATGATTCTATGATCATAGTGGGATTGACCAAGACGACCTTGACCTAGACCTCGATCTCTGTCTCTGTCTCTGTCTCGCTCACAATCTTAATCATTTCCACGGTGAGGGAAAGAAAACCCTAAGCGTCAGTCACGGAGCCAACTATGGGCGAGTGGGTGGCGAACCCACTTCTAAGCTCAAAGCTAGAGTTAGGGAGCTAAAACAGGACACTAACAAGCAAGTTGTCTTTGTGGTAGATATAGAATTTTTAGGCAAGAAAATGCAATCACTGAAACACAAGAAGATGGAGACCTGCTTCGACAATGACAAAAAGCCTCCAAGAAACCAAAGTCAAAGTCCGAGAATGATTGCTCTGATCAAGATCAATAGAGGGGCCCTGCCTTCTGCCAGGAGGAAAGGGACAAAGAAGACAATCAGGTTTACTGGGCTGTGTGGGTTCGATGGCCTGGCACATTGGATCCTCAGAGATACCAAGCTTTGATAGATACTGGTGCCCAGTGTACTTGAATGCCATTAGAGCATAAGAGTACAGAGACTGTTTCTATTTCTGGAGTGACAGGAGGGTCTCAGGAGTTGTCAGTGGTAGAGGCCGACATAAGCTTGAGAGGAGACCAATGGGAAAAGCATTCCATTGTGACAGGGCCAGAAGCCCCTTGCATTCTAGGTATGGATTACCTAAGAAGAGGATACTTCAAGGACCCGAAAGGGTGATTGAAGAGGAGTCCAAGAGGAGTCTGTCCTTCCTGGCCTCTCAGAAGACTCTTCTGCAGTGAGATTACTGCAAGTTAAACATCAAAAAGTGCCAATAGCCATGACAACTGTACACCAGTGACAGCATCGGACAAATCGAGATACTATGATCCCCATACATAAGATGATTCAGAGGCTGGAAATTCAAGGGGTGGTCAGCAGAACCCATTCACCCTTCAATAGCCCTATCTGGCCTGTACGTAAGTCTGATGGAGAATGGAGACTGACTGTGGACTACCTTGGCTTAAATGAAGTCACACCGCCACTGAGTGCTGAAGTACCAGATATGTTGGAGCTCCAGTAGGAGCTGGAGTCCAAGACAGCACGGTGGTACACCCCCATTGACATTGCCAATGCCTTTTTTCTCCATTCCCTTAGCTGCAGAGTGCAGGCCACAGTTTGCTTTCACCTGGAGGGGCGTTCAGTACACCTGGAATTGTCTGCCCCAGGGGTGAAAGCACATTCCAACCATCTGTCATGGACTGATTCAGGCTACGCTAGAGAAGGGTAAGGCCCCAGAACATATCCAGTATATTGATGACATCATTGTATGGGGGGACACAGCAGAAGAAGTCTTCAACAAAGGACAGAAGATTATCCAGCTTCTCCTCGTGGCCGGTTTTGCCACCAAGAAGAGCAAAGTCAAGAGATCCAATTCCTAGGGGTGAAATGGCAACATGGAAGGTGCCAGATTCCAACTGATGTCATCAATAAGATTGTAGCAATGGCTCCACTGATAAACAAGAAAGAGACCCAAGCTTTTCCGGGAGGCATAGGCTTCTGGAGGATGCACATCCCAGAGTATAGCCAGATTGTGAGCCCTCTTTACTTTGTGACCTGTAAAAAGAATGATTTCCAATGGGGTCCTGAACAACAACAAGCTTTCAGGCAGATCAAGCAAGAAATTGCACATGCCATGGCTCTTGGACCAGTCAGGACGGGACCAGATGTAAAGAATGTACTCTACTCTGCAGCTGGAGATAAAGAGCCCTCCTGGAGCCTCTGGTAAAAAGTGCCTGGTGAGACATGAGGGCAACCACTGGGTTTCTGGAGCTGAAGCTGTAGGGTTAAAGCCTGGGAAGTAAAACAGAGAATAACACAGAGGCCTTGACAGAGTTTGATAATGAGCTGAGAATTGGCTAACCTTGAAGTATCGGAAAGTCCCAAGAAGTTTATCAGGAGGGATTAGGTAAAGAAAAACAGAATTTATTCTACCAATTAAGAAACAGCTCAAGGCGGGTGTACGAATGTTTTAACCCAATCACCGATGTTAAAGTGGCACATGGACAATGACTTTGCAAAAAGATTGTTATAAAAGAACAATTTGTGTTACAAATAAACACTTCATTTTGAACCTGCATCGGAGTCCGTGCCTTATCCACCACATGAAGCTAAAGAGGTTCTGAGGCCAATTACGCCCCTACGGAAAAAGAAATCTTAGCAGTGTATGAAGACATACGAGAAGCTTCAGAGGTAATTGGTACCGAAACACAGCTCTTCCTGGCACCCCGATTACCCATGCTGAGCTGGATGTTCAAAGGGAAGGTGCCCTCTACGCATCATGCCACCGATGCCACGTGGAGCAAGTGGATTGCTTTAATTACACAACGTGGCTGAATCGGGAACTCGGATCGCCCTGGAATTTTGGAAATAATAACTAATTAGCCTGAAGGTGGGAACTTCAGTCTGGCAGATGAAGAAGAGGAGGAGCCAGTGAGTCGAGCTGAAGAAGCTTTGCCATATAATGAGCTGCCAGATGAAGAGACACGCTATGCCCTTTTCAACGATGGTTCCTGCCGTATTGTAGGGAGGAGCTGGAAGTGGAAAGCAGCTGTTTGGAGTCCCACCCGATGAGTGGCGGAAGCCACTGAAGGTGAAGGCAAATTGAGTCAGTTTGCAGAACTCAAAGCTGTCCAATTGGCCCTAGACATCGCAGAAAGAGAAGGATGGCCAAGGCTCGTGGATGATAGCCAGTGCCCTATGGGGATGGTTAGACTGGTGGAAATAGATGAATTGGAGTCGTAGAGGAAAACCCATCTGGGCTACTGATCTGTGGCAAGACATCACTGCCAGAGTGAAGAAACTGAATGTGAGAGTCTGCCATATAGATGCCCATGTGCCCAAGGATCGAGCCAATGAGGAACATGCTAATAACAGAGAGGCAGACCAAGCTGCACAGGACAAGGTATCACAAGTAGACCTAGACTGGCAGCAGAAGGGAGAATTGTTCCTAGCTCGATGGGCCCATGATGCTTCAGGTCATCAAGGCTGAAATGCCACCTATAGATGGGCACGAGACCGAGGGGTGGATTTAACCATGGACACTATTTCTCAAGTTATCCATGATTGTGAAACCTGTGCCGCTATCAAACAGGCAAAAAGGTTGAAGCCCCTGTGGTATGGTGGACGTTGGGATAAGTATAAATATGGGGAAGCCTGGCAGGTTGATTATATCACATTGCCACAGACCCTCCAATGTAAACTCTATGTGCTTACCATGGTGGAAGCAACCATGGGATGGTTAGAGACATATTCAGTACCACATGCAACGGCCAGAAATATCATTCTGGGTCTTGAGAAGCAAATCCTGTGGAGACATGGCACTCCAGAACGCATTGAGTCAGACAATGGGACTCATTTTAAAAACAATCTAGTGGCCACTTGGGCACGGAATCATGGTATTGAATGGGTATATCACATTCCATATCATGCACCCGCTGCTGGAAAAGTTGAAAGATGTAATGGACTGTTAAAAACAACTCTAAAGGCACTAGGTGGAGGAACTTTTAAAAATGGGGATAAGCACTTAGCCAAGGCCACCTGGCTAGTTAACACTAGAGGCTCTGTCAATCAATCTGGCCTTGCCCAAGCAGAATCCTTTCACACTGTAGATGGAGACAAAGTTCCAGCGATCCATCTGAGAGTTATGTTGGGTAAGGCCATTTGTATTACTCCTCCCTCAGGCCAAGACAAACCCATTCGTGGGATTGTTTTTGCTCAAGGGCCTGGAAATACCTGATAGGTCATGAGGAAGGATGGAGAGATCCAGTGTGTGCCTCAAGGAAATTTATCCTTGGGGAAAAACTAATTCTGTGTCTTAAGTTGAGTTTTACAGGAGATCAGACACCAGACGAGAAGGACTTGAGCAGAGCAGATACCGGTATCCAATGATGAGCCAAGCCCAGTCGAGCCAGGCCAGCGCCGCACCACACATAACTCTCAGGACTATCTGAGAAACAGCCACTAGCAGATCTGAGCTTGAACTCTTATGTTTCTGGTGAGCTTTTAACCTGATGAATCAAGTGCTCTGGGTAGAAAAACAACTTCAGGAAGAAGAATGCCAACATGAATATGAAGTGAACCAGCCCTAAGTGTTAGAGAGCTTAGGGAAGCTAGACCAAACCATCTCAGAAATTATCTTCCATACACTCAATGAACCTCCTAGACTGCTTCCTTTCTGCTGTATTTTACTTCCAGCAGACATGTGGAAGGTTGAAATCCCCCACAAGAACTACAGCTAGTGATTGAGAGACTTTTCCCAACTGGTTGTAGAAGAGCTCATCAGTCTCTTTGTCCTGGTTGGGCAGCCAATAACAGACTCCCACCACTATATCTGGCTTAGTGAGTGTTCCACTGATTTTAACCCACAAGCACTCAACCCTATCATTACTATTATTGAGTTCTATGCAATCAAGACATTCTCCAATATAGAGACAACACCATCACTTCTCTTTCCTAGTCTATGCCGCCTGAAGTGTTTATAGTCACCCATGGCAGCCCTCCTGTTGTATGAATCATCCCACCACGTTTCCGTGATGGCAATTATGTCATAGTTTTCTTCCCTCGCAATGGCTTTCAGCTCCCCTTGTTTGTTGCCCATGCTGCGTGCATTGGTGTAAATGCACTTCAGTTGGGTTGTTGTTTCCACCTCTTCCCTGAGTGGAATAGCCATAGTTCCTAAGTGTTTTCCAGCTGTGATTTGCAGCCCACAAATACTCTTTGAATTCTGGCTGCCACCTGGAGCGCTATCCCCCACTTCCACTGAGGTGGCAGACCAGGGGCCCTCATTAGTACTTCATCCCTCAGAACCTGAGGTGCCATTCCCATGCTTTATTCTATCAAGTCCAGTGTTGTTCCCCTCCCCCTTCCAATCCAGTTTAAAGCATTCTTGATTAGCTCTACCATCTTCTTGGAAAGTGTCCTTCTGCCCTTTGGGGACAAGTGTACCCCATCGTTTGCCAGCAGGCCTGACGTGTAGGCCAACCCATTGTCAAAGAACCCAAGGTTTTGTTCTTTGTACCAGGTTCAGAGCCAGGTAATGAATTCCTGGCTCTTCCCACTTCTTCCCTCACCATTCCCTATGAGAGAAGAGAAAACTACCTGCGCACCCGAACTCTTCACCATCCATCCTAAAGCCTTAAAGTCCTTTTTAATCACCCTAAGATTTCTAGCTGGCTTTTCATTATTTCCTAACTCAAAGATGAGCAGTGGATAATAATCTGTGGATTTAACAAGATTTGGGAGTTTCCTTGACACGTCTCTGACAGAGGCCCCAGGCAGGCAGCAGACTTCCCTATGTAATGGGTCCGGTCTGCATATTGATCCCTCAGTTCCTTTCAGGGGGGAGTCTCCAATGACTTCAACCCTCCTCTTCTTCTTTACAGAAGCTGTTTTAATTGACAGCTCTGGGTTTCTTAACCTGGGAAACGTCTACAGGCGGTGAGAATTGTCGACAATGGGGGTTGGCTCCACTTGCAGACCATTATTCTGCAAGGGAACCTGTAGGGCCAAGTTGGAAACAGGGAGACATGCTGGCTGCTATGAGCAGGAACCCGCTGCCATTCTCCTCTGTCTCCTAAATTGTTCCCCTCAGTTGAGTGGATAGAGGGTGGGGAGTTCTCTGTCACACAAGGCATGTCTGCTTATTGGGGCTGAGACAGGGAGCATAGAGCATTGTCCCAGAAGTCAATCTCTCTTTCACACTCCCTGATAGTCCTTAGCCTAGTCACCTCCTCCCTGAGTTCTGTCACCAGGCAGAGGAATTCCTCTACCCGAGCACAGCCCCCACAGGTGACTTTGCCACCAGCATCCGATACCAGTGCAGGAGGGGGGCACATCCTGCTGCTTGGTATCTGTGGCTGCACGCACCCACTGGGGCTCGGTTTGAGAGGCTGTTTCAGTTGTGGCAGGAGCAAGACTAGGAGATGCTTTACTTTTCTGACGTGTGACCACCATGCTTCTCTGGTATTTCTGGCAGGGGTCAGTGCCGTCAGTGTCCTCCCTGCACCTGCCTGCTCGCCCTGCCTTCGAGAACTACCTTAAAAAAATGCCATTCTGACAAGCCACGTCCTTCTGCCAAACCATGCTCCCTGGCGCTCCTTAGGAGACATTTAAATCTCCCTCCAATGCTGCCAGGACCGCCCCCTTGCCATGGCAGCAGCCCACGTGGGAGATGCCGCTTACGGCTTTCAGGAGAGTCACCTGCCTGGGGATTCCCTCTTGGGCTTTCCCTCCCTTAGGGGATTGCCTGCCCACCTCACTCAAGCACTCGGCTACAGAACTTACCGTTTCTGCTGCTGATCCTCGTTGAGTTTGAGCTGAAGCCCAGCTTGGTTGGACACTAAGGACAGTAATTTGTTTGTGTTATTATTTACTGGAAAAATATCATACTGACTCATGATTTTACATACTCTAATGCTTCGTGTATGGAAATTCTATGGAAAGATATATTTGCATGGTTTCCTATCTGTGAATTGTCAGTTTAAATTCACATACAAATTACTTTTTATACCAATTGTTTTTCAATTTATGTCCTTTCGTTTTAATATTTGCTAATCAGGAAAGTGTTTCCTTTTAAAGCAACCAAGTGAAAATACAAATATAAATGTAAGAGAACAAAGATGCATTGTTCATTTAAATATTTTGCTGATGATAAACTCTCTTTAGTTATCTATTTTATTTGTGGTGTTGAGTGATGTCCCCGTGGAAGATGAGCCATCCCAAAAGGGGTTGTCAGTAACCCAACTGAAGTGCATGTACACAAACGCACGCAGTATGGGAAACAAGCAGGAGGAGCTAGAAGTCCTGGTCCAGCGGGAGAGATACGATATAGTTGCCATCACGGAAACGTGGTGGAACGACTGTCATAACTGGAGTGCTGCCATGGAAGGCTACAGGCTCTTCAGGAGAGACAGGCGTGAGAAGAGGGGTGGAGGGGTGGCCCTCTACACTAGGGAAACCCTGGATACTGTTGAAGTTGAGATCGGTGATGACCAGGTTGAGTGCCTATGGGTAAGAGTCAGAGGGGCAGTCAAGTCTGACTTCCTGGTTGGAGTGTGCTACAGACCGCCTGACCAGGAGGAGGATTTGGATCTTCTGTTGTTTAAACAGCTGGAGGCTGCCTCTAGATCGGCTGCCCTTATTCTTTTAGGAGACTTTAACCTTCCAGATATCTGCTGGAAACTTAATACTGCTGAGAGGAGGCAGTCCAGGAGGTTTTTAGAGTGTATTGAGGACTGCTTTTTGTCACAGCTGGTGAGTGAGCCCACCAGGGGTGAGGCTCTGCTTCACTTGCTGTTTACAAACAAAGATGGGTTGGTGAGTGATGTTGTTGTCGGAGGATGTCTGGGGTCTAGTGATCATGAGATAATTGAGTTCTCTCTGAACAATGTAATAAGAAAAGCCAGGAACAGAACATCAATGCTGGACTTTCGGCGGGCAGATTTTGGATTATTTAAGGAACTGGTCAGGAAAGTACCCTGGGAAATAGCTCTTAGTGGCAAGGGGGTCCAGGAAGCTTGGATATACTTCAAGAATGAAGTTTTGCAGGCGCAGGAGCGGGCTGTCCCTGTGTGTTGTAAGAAGAGTCGTAGGGGCAGACGGCCGGCCTGGATGAGTAGGGAACTTCTGAAGGAACTAAGTAAGAAAAAGAGGATGTATCATCGTTGGAAGGAAGGGGATGTAAGTCAGGTCATGTTCAAGGATGTTGTTAAGTCGTGTAGGAGAAAAATCAGGGAAGCAAAAGCCCAGCTGGAGCTCAAATTGGCCACTTCTGTTAAGGACAATAAGAAGAGTTTTTATAAATACATCAAGGGCAGAAAGAAGGGCGGCAGCGACCTCCACTCCTTGTTGGATGTGGAGGGAAATATAGTAACCAGAGATGCAGAGAAGGCTGAGGTACTTAATGCCTTCTTTGCCTCAGTTTTTAACAGCAAGGATGTCAGCTCGCTTGACAGTTGGCCCTCTGAAGTGGTTAATGTGGGCAGGGTGCAATATGGCCCTCCTGCAATCCATGAGGAGGAGGTTAGAGACCTGCTGAGCCGCTTGGACCCTCATAAGTCTATGGGGCCGGATGGGTTCCATCCTAGGGTGCTGAGAGAGCTGGCGGATGAGCTTGCTAAGCCGCTCTCCATCATCTTTCAGCAGTCCTGGCTCACTGGAGAGGTCCCGGAAGACTGGAAGTTGGCCAATGTGACGCCCATCCATAAGAAGGGCCGTAAGGATGATCCAGGTAACTACAGACCTGTCAGCCTGACTTCGGTCCCAGGTAAAATCATGGAGAAGATAATCCTGGGTGAAATCATGCACCACCTGCAGAACAATCAAGAAATCAGGCCCAGCCAGCATGGATTTAGGAGGGGTAGGTCCTGCCTGACCAACCTGATCTCCTTTTACGACCATGTGACTCTCCTGGTGGATGAGAGGAAGGCTGTGGATGTGGTATACCTGGACTTCAGTAAGGCCTTTGACACTGTCCCCCACAGTAGACTCCTAGGGAAGCTGGCAGCCCGTGGCCTAGATGGGAGCACTTTGTGCTGGGTTAGGAATTGGCTGGATGGCCGAGCCCAAAGAGTGATGGTGAATGGTGTTTCATCCAGTTGGCGGCCGGTCACCAGTGGTGTCCCTCAGGGATCGGTATTGGGTCCTGTCCTGTTTAATATCTTTATTGACGATTTGGATGAGGGGATTGAGTCCATCATCAGAAAATTTGCAGATGATACCAAGCTGGGAGGAAGAGTTGATCTGTTAGAGGGTAGGATGGCCCTACAGAGGGACCTGGACAGATTGGAGAGCTGGGCCGATTCTAATGGGATGATGTTTAATAAGTCCAAATGTCGGGTACTTCATTTTGGACACAACAATCCCATGCAGAGCTACAGACTGGGGACAGAGTGGCTAGAGAGTAGTCAGGTAGAAAAGGACCTGGGAGTGCTGGTGGACAGGAAGCTCAACATGAGCCAGCAGTGTGCCCAGGTGGCCAAGAAGGCCAATGGAATCCTGGCCTGCATCAGGAATAGTGTAGTAAGCAGGACCAGAGAAGTTATCGTCCCCCTGTACTCGGCACTGGTCAGGCCTCACCTTGAATATTGTGTCCAGTTCTGGGCCCCCCAGTTTGGGAAAGATGTTAGGATACTGGAATGTGTTCAGAGGAGGGCAACGAAGATGGTGAGGGGGCTGGAGCACAAGCCCTATGAGGAGCGACTGAGGGAATTGGGGCTGTTTAGCCTGGAGAAGAGGAGGCTCAGGGGAGACCTCATTGCTCTCTACAACTACCTAAAAGGAGGTTGTAGTCGGGCAGGGGTTGGTCTCTTCTCTCAGGTGACCAGTGGCAGAACCAGAGGGCATGGACTTAAGCTTCGTCAGGGAAAGTTTAGACTTGATATGAGGAAAAAATTCTTCACTGAAAGGGTGATTGGCCATTGGAATGGGCTGCCCAGGGAGGTGGTGGAGTCACCGACCCTGGAGGTGTTTAAAGGGAGACTGGATGAGGCACTGAGTGCCATGGTTTAGATGATGGTTGGTGTTAGTGTTGGTGTTAGTGTTAGGTTATAGGTTGGACTTGATGATCTCAGAGGTCCTTTCCAACCTTGTGATACTGTGATACTGTGATACTGTGATATCTGCTGGAATCACACCAAGAGTATCCAATTATGATTTACTCAGCTACAGAATTATTTGGGCAGAACAACATAGAAATATTTTGACTTCCAGTTTTGCTGTAGTGGTGATCACTATTTTTATAGTTAAATATAATGCATTATGTACTATGAGTACTTGATCCCATCTGGAACACTTTGCTTGCATTGAAATACAAATATATTTTTTTAAAAGCCCAAATCTCCTATATCTACTACATACACGTGTTTTGATTAGGCATTGCTCAGGTATTGCTTAGGAAATTATATAATGTAACATGATAATTTTTCATCTTCTAATCTAACCTTAGGTATGATGCTGTGAAAAGTGTTGTGGCATGCTTTGATTTTGGACTAGTTTTCCATTATAAGATTATGTCCAATGAGATAGTTATCCGCAGTTATTTTAGTAACGTATTTTGGAATGCAAAATATAACCTCATTTGATACACTCTTTGGACGATGGAAGGAATTATGAATAATACTTTCCAATTATATACTACCTCTATCTGCATACTGAATAACTGTTTTCTCCCTGTCCTGTGACACAAAAAGAAATAAGGTAGGAAGGATAGTCTACCAAGTCATCCTAATGGTTAGAATATTTGTGAGGCTGTAGGATCAAAATTCACTTAATAAAGTGGAGGATTTACACAGTTACACTGTGCGTATTAAAAACCTTAAAAGAGCACCCAGGTTCTGATACTACTATGTACAATGGTGAAAAACAATGCAATTCCACTGAAGATGATGTATTTACAGTGCTTTAAAACTTCAATGAAATCAGAATTAGGCTGCACATACGAAATAATATACTGTAGGAGAAGAGTAAAAGCTACAGCAGGAAAAGAATGTTTGAAGTCTTATAAACATATCCCAAACATCTAATGTTAACATTTATAAACCAGAAAAGCATGAGATGGCTGCAAATAAACTAGTCAGTATGGAAAGTTTCTATAGTTTAATAAGAATGTATGATCATATGCCCAATAGTTTGACTTGTACAAATGATACTGAAAATACCAGCAAATAAACTCTCTCACACTCGTTTTGGAGTTTTAGAAAGCAGCATCCTTTATTTCAGCACTGAGCGGCATGAGGGAATAATTTACCTCAGTCATGTGCAACAAAACAAGAGCTGGGGACAGAATATATATCCAACTTACATGCATATGTATAAATTCTCCCAGCAATATCTCATGCATATTCTATTATTTTCCAAGGATGAATCTTAATTTTATTATGAACTTCACAACAGCCAAGTCTCTGCTCATTAGAGCTTTGAAGCTAGTTCTCTGTCTGGCCTTGAATCCTTTAGGTAAGTGAAGAAATATTGTCTGGGTACAGCACTATTTTTAAAAAAAACATACTATCAGAAGAACCATCTGTATCTGTCTAACTTTCAGAAATACTACCACCTAACTGAAGTTAGTTAGAAAACCAATTCTACAGAAAAACAATGCTACTTAAGTCAAAATATTCCACATACTGCAATAACAACCACTTCTTGTATCACAAAAATAAAAAGCCTATAAAGAATAAAAGCTGCCTTTTGAAAAATAGTGCTAATTCAAGACATTGAAAGGAAATGATAAATGTACTTGAATACTGAAAAATGTGATAAATAAGCATAAAAGGAATCTTGATAGAAGTGACGGTATTCCTAGGCTGCCAAAATACAGATTTATAATTTAGGCTGAGGGAACTAGGGTTTTTTAGTCTGGAGAAAAGACATTTTCGTGCTCTAAACACTGAGAACTATATTATTCTACTGATTATTACATTTTCATTTTTTAATTTCTTCTTAATCTTACATCTTATGGTGGACTCTACTTAATTCATATTGTCAGCATATATGAACAGGTGTAAGAAAGAGCACATGATTTTCAAAACAGATGACAACATGTGCTGGAGGGGACATCACACATGAAACTAGAAGATGCAAAGTGATGACTGTTATGACTTTCCTGGGAGATTTCACAACATTCCTTGATAGTTAATTTCATATGGAGGTGAGAAAATGTAGGGGCAGGTGTGGTAGTTTTGAAATATTTTAAAAATCCACAAAAACTAGAACTTAATATGCCCTATCAAATTGTGTTCTATCACATTGGGGGCTACTAAAGGCTATGTTAAAGACAGTCTTTTTAGTACTGGAATTGAAGGCAAGCTGGTCTGAGGTTGTGGAGGATGGTAGTTAAAAGCATTGGTTGAATAAAGGTCACAAGAACAGAATATAAAATGCAATATATCAATGAGGCTGCAGCACCTTGTAGTGCTAGCACAGAGAAGCTAATAATGGAGTCTTTTAACCACAAACCCTGGAACAACCGGGCCCCGGACTCCATTAGAGCACAGTGAAAGCGGCAAGTACGAGGTCATGCAGAGGACACGGTAGGGGCAGTTGTAACAGCCAGAAACCAACTGATAGGGAGCTAACTTGAAAAACAGGTTCTGCTAACAAGAAACTTGATGGGGATTAACGAACTGTGCTGTTCTACCGTAAAGACTAGAAAACTGCGGAAAGCATTCACTAATATCCAATCAGCTTGTGGCATGGTATGGGTGACAATGTGGTTGTCCAATCAGTGGTGAGCACGCTTATCTTGGGCCTTGGCTTGATGGGTATATATATATCGGCCTTTTGCTGAATAAAGTTGGAACATAGTATGCATCAAACTGGTCCCCGTCTCTCACTGTGACAAATGGTGACCCCGACGTGATTCGGCTATTGAAGATTCCGGTCGCAGGTCTCCAAGGACGATATTGAAGAATCGGCAGCTGAAAGAGAAGCCGGCCCTGAGGGAGCGCGCCCCTCCAGCACCTCCTCGCGATTGGCAGGTGAGCTTGGAGAAACTATCCTACTATGGGTTCTGTTAACTCTAGTGAGGAACGAGACGTTGTATAGTACCTTGAAGAGCCTCCTTAATAGAGACGGCAAATCCATCTCTGCTCATGATTTGAAAGCTCTTCTGAGGTGGACTAAGGAAAATTTTCCTGATGTTAATGCCTTGACAATCTTTGAACCAGGCTTTTGGGACCGTGTAGGAGTCAAATTGTGGGATATGAGCACAAAAGGTGACTCTGATGTTGCGAAACTGCTATCTCCATGGCGCATAGTTTTCGAGGGAATCAAGGCAAAAGACTCTTCTCCTACGAAAAAAATAGATAAACCCTCTTTGCGCCCATCCGCGCCCCTCGAGCCAACGGTCTTGGCCGCGTCATACCCTCCTGAACCCGATCCTTTTGACCCTGGACCGATTGACCCATCAGAGGAACCTAATTCATACCCTGACGATTATGATCTGAGAAGTGTTTGGGCAGCGATTAAAGCTGATGCGGAGAAGGCAGGGGAGATGGAAATAGCATGCAAAATTTATATTCCTCCGAGACCCTTGCCTAACGCGCTCCGCAAAAATAAGCGCCAGGTAGTCGCTCCTGTTTTGTATCCAGGGAGGGGAGACCCTCAATGGACTGCCTTAGGCTTCTCTATTGTTAAAGAACTTTGTAGAACGGCTGCCGATCACGGTATGGCATCCCATTATTTTCAAGGACTTTTCACCTCTATATGTGAAAGTCACACATTTACTCCATATGATTTAAAATCGCTGGCTTCGTTGCTACTTAACCCTTCACAGCAACTTTTATGGGAATCGAACTGGAGAAAGGAGGCAGAAAGATTAGCACAGCGATATGCTGCGGGAGAGAATCTAGCATTACGGGCTGTTACTATTGATCATCTTATGGGAACTGGACAGTTTACCGAACCAGCTCAGCAGGCTAGAGAAATTCCCAGGGAAGCTTTAAATGAAAATACTCAGATAGCGAAACAAGCTCTTTTTAAAATACCTGATACTGATAAACCTCAGAAAGCTTTTACTACAATAATCCAGGGTCCAAAAGAGCCATACATGGACTTTATCACTAAATTACAACAAGCAATAGAAAAGCAGGTAGACAATGTGGATGCTCGAAATATAATCCTTTTACAGTTGGCAGTGGAAAATGCTAATGATATCACCAGAAAAAATACAACGACAGGAACCATGGAAATATTTAGGCTGGAAAATATCCAGACAAAAAATTTCCCCACAAAAATTGACACTTGATGTGTCCATCACTACTCTCCATGATGTACAGAAATTATTGGGCACTATAAACTGGTTACGTCCTTTATTAGGAATCTCTAATTCAGATCTGTCTCCACTATTTGATATGTTAAGAGGGGATATGGATCTTACAGCTCCCCGAGCTCTGACTTCTGATGCAAAAGAAGCCTTAGACAAAGTCGGACAAGCTATTATGCAAAGACAAGCAATGAGATGGGAGCCAGACTTGCCCCTCAATCTCGCTGTTATTTGAGATGATATCAAATTTTCTGGTCTCATTTTTCAATGGGACACAGCGTTATCAGAACCATTGTTAATGTTGGAATGGGTTTTCTTACCTTTCCAAGCTTCAAAAACTATTTCTCAACAGGTTGAAATGATTTCTGATATAATAATAAGAGCGAGACACAGAATTTTTACTATTGCTGGTAGAGATTTTTCCTTTATTTTTGTACCACTTACTGAGACTTATCTTGACTTTGTTGTTCAACACAGTTTTTCTTTCCAGGTAGCTACCTTGAATTTTGCAGGACAATTTTCTAATCATTATCTGCCTTCAAAACTTTTGCATGTTTTTCTGCCACTTGTCGAGATTCCACGACTTTCTTCAACTCCTCTACAAGCACTCACCGTTTTTACAGATGGATCTTCTGCGTCTCATAAAGCCGTTGTTACTTGGCAGGATTCAGGAGGAACCTGGAACTCTGATATCACATATCACCCTGGATCCTCCCAAATAGTAGAGCTTGCGGCGGTAGTTCGAGCCTTTCAACTATTTTCAAATGTTTCCTTTAATCTGGTTACAGATTCAGCATATGTGGCAGGAATAGTCCAACGAGCAGAACAGTCTGCTCTGAAGCAACTTTCTCATTCCCTTTTATATTCTCTGTTGTTGCAATTAATCTCTTTACTCAATGTTCGTGCACATTCTTATTTTGTGTTACATATTTGATCACATACTTCTCTTCCAGGTTTTTTGGCAGAAGGAAATCGGAGGGCAGATAGACTTACGTTACCTGTTTCTGTTCTACCTAATAATTTTGCACAAGCCCGGCTACACCATTCCTTTTTCCATACTAATGCAAGGGGACTTCGCAAAGAGTTTAATCTATCTAACCAACAGGCCGCTGATATTGTTTCCTCTTGCCCAGATTGTCAACATCACACTATTGTCTCTAATGCACATGGTACTGTACCCCGTGGCCTTAATAGTCTGGAAATTTGGCAGACTGATATTACTCACTTTCCTGAATTTGGACACCAGAAATATTTACATGTCTCAATTGATACCTTTTCAGGTGCTATTTATGCCTCTTGCCATACTGGTGAAACGGCTAAAGATGTTAAGCGACATTTTTTACGAGCTTTTGATTCCCTTGGCGTTCCAAAACAAGTAAAAACAGATAACGGTCCTGCATATCTTTCCCGTTCACTACAAACCTTTTTTGCCGAATGGGGAATAAATTGCGTTACAGGAATTCCATATTCCCCCACTGGTCAGGAAATAGTAGAAAGGGCTCATCAAACACTTAAATCTCTTCTCCTTAAACAAAAAGGGGGAACTGGAGTCTTAACAATACCGGAAGAAAGAGTACTCAAAGCTCTGTATACTCTAAATTTTCTCAATTGCACATCAGCAAGGGTACCTCCAATTGCCAAACATTTTGCTAAAAATAATCTTTTTCAATTTCAGGAACGACCCTTAGTTCTGGTTCGGGATCTAGAAACAGGACTCAATAGAGGTCCATACGAACTCATTACATGGGGAAGGGGATATGCTTGTGTCTCTACAGACTCAGGACCCAGATGGTTCCCCGCAAAAAACATACGCCCCTACAAGAACTTATCGCCAGAAGCATGATCTTCTTTCTCACTATCACTTGTTTCCAGGAAGGTATGGCATTCACACTACCAAAAGAAAACGTTTGGATCACTTTGGCTAACACTTCGGGGCTACAGTCTATTTGTATTGCAACTGCTAATCCTCAAAACCCTTTCTCTACCTGTTTAGTGGGGAGCCCCATTGATCAATGGCCAATACCACAGGATCAAAAGGTAATAGCAAATGGCACAGGTTGTGTAGATAACTGGGATGGTTGGGCTGCATACCTACCTCCTTCTAGTTTGGAACCTCAAGAATTAGAATTATTAGGTTCCATAAAAATGGATTACTGCTTGCAATTTAATTACACGGGAAAGAATCAGTCTAAAGCTTGGAGTGTGAATCCTATACACACCATCTTTGCTAATGCATCTGCTTGGTGTAATTATGTCTCTCCAAACACCTCAAAATCAACAAACATACCCCTCCTCTTACCTCCGGGAATCTTTTTGATATGCGGAGATCGAGCATGGCCAGCCATTCCTTCGCATATTAAAGGTGGACCATGCTCCATAGGTAAACTTTCCTTACTAGCACCAAATGATAGTACAATTCTGCAATGGCGAAAAGGATATCGACACCGCAGAAGTGTACATGCCTTTACCAGTGATTGTGATGATAGTGTTGATTTTTGGAGTCCCGCTCAGATCATTGCTGCATCAGTATTAGCTCCAGGAGTAGCCTCAGCACAATCGCTAGCGACTTTAAAAAGGTTAGGATGCTGGCTTGCCAAACAAACTAATGCAACTAGCCTCGCGGTAACAAGCTTGTTAATGGATGCTGATAGTATTAGGCATGCTACTTTGCAAAACCGCGCAGCAATAGACTTTTTGCTCTTAGCGCATGGTCACGGTTGTGAAGATTTTAATGGTATGTGTTGTATGAATTTGTCTGACCATTCTGAATCCATCCATGCAGCCATCCAGCAGCTGAAGCAAGGAGTGAAATGTCTGCAATTGGAAGATAACTGGGACTGGTTTGACAAGCTGTTTTCTGGATGGGGATTGACTGGATGGATTCGGAGTTTATTGAAAACCGTTTGTTATGTTTTACTTGTATTTTTGTTTTTGTTAATATTACTACCTTGTATCTCACAATGCTTTCAACGATTGATTGATCGCGCTGTTAAGAGAGTCTTTATGGTACAAACAGAAGGGGGAATTGAGGCTCCAGCACCTTGTAGTGCTAGCACAGAGAAGCTAATAATGGAGTCTTTTAACCACAAACCCTGGAACAACCGGGCCCCGGACTCCATTAGAGCACAGTGAAAGCGGCAAGTACGAGGTCATGCAGAGGACACGGTAGGGGCAGTTGTAACAGCCAGAAACCAACTGATAGGGAGCTAACTTGAAAAACAGGTTCTGCTAACAAGAAACTTGATGGGGCTTAACGAACTGTGCTGTTCTACCGTAAAGACTAGAAAACTGCGGAAAGCATTCACTAATATCCAATCAGCTTGTGGCATGGTATGGGTGACAATGTGGTTGTCCAATCAGTGGTGAACACGCTTATCTTGGGCCTTGGCTTGATGGGTATATATATATATCGGCCTTTTGAGGAATAAAGTTGGAACATAGTTTGCATCAAACTGGTCCCTGTCTCTCACTGCAACATATCAATGCCTTGAAATGATAGAATATTAGGTTCTTATAAGCAAGAGAAGTATCCTACTGTTTTTATTTGCTGTAAATGTCTTTTATTTCTTCTGTATATGATAGAACTATTAAAATGCTATTTTCAGGATTACTGGTGTAAAAAGCTACTAGTGTATAGTATATTTTACCTTTCACATTTTAATTTCGAGATGAAGGTGGAGAAGATACTTCTCCCCTCATGTAAATTATTACATTTTTTCCTATGAACATAAGACATCTAGGAAGAGGATGAAAGGGTATAATAAAAATGTGCATTATCGACTAAAATCAAGGGCAGAAAAAGCAAACAAAACCTGCAGAATTAAAATCAAATAAATATCTGTCCTACAGGAGCAGCCGTTTGGTGCGAGAGCCCATCTACTCTCCTCTCATCCCCTTTCCGACGGTTGTGGGCCTGGCAGGGGCAGCTTTCGAACGCCAGACTTGGTCGGGGGCAGCATCCTGGGAGTTCCTGGCTTCACTAGGCCGCTCATTCCCGGCGCGCAGCGGCGCAAAAGTGAAAGAGGCAGGGGGAGAAACAGTCCGCCATATTTCTGCCTCACCACACCCGCGTAGCCAAGCCATTGAAAAGCCCGGTGAGCTGGGCTCACAATGTGCATGCTGGTCGGCAGCTAGCTCACCTGCTTTTGGAGGAGCCGAATTCTCCCTTTGGGACAGGGGGAGTGACGGGGAAGTGGGGGGGGGAGGGAGGGATTAGCGGACATTAGCATTTCCGTGGGAGGTGGTTACTTCGGAGGGCGGTGGCGGTAGCGGTAGTAGAGATAGTCGTGAGGGAAGGAGGGAGAGGGATGTTTGTGCCGAGCAGCTAGTCTCGCCTAGTTAGCACTGCTGCCGCCGCGGTTACTATGTTGGATATTTTCATGTTGCTTGGTGCATAATTTAGAGGAGAGGAGGAGTTGGAAACGGCGACTATTAGAGGCAAGAACGGAGTAACTGTGCTGTTGGGGGCTCCCTTTCTTTCTCGTCCGTGTGTGGCATCAAGGCTGCTCCCTGCGCTTCCCCTGCAGTGCCCGGCTAGGGGCTCCCGGGCAGAGAGCGTCGTGTCCCCCGGGGCTGGTGATCTAGTGTGGGGGGGTGGGGGGTGTGCGCGCACGTTTTTAGGGTGGTGGTTGTGCCTGAATCAGTTAGGAAGAATGACTCTGGAGTCCATCATGGCGTGCTGCCTGAGCGAGGAAGCCAAGGAAGCCCGGCGGATCAACGACGAAATCGAGCGGCAGCTGCGCCGGGATAAGCGGGACGCCCGTCGGGAGCTGAAGCTGCTGCTGCTGGGTGAGTGCGGGCTGCTGTCGGCACACACGCCTTTAAGTGCCGCTGGGGGTACAGCGCAGACATCGCCACCCCGGGCTCACTCTGGCTGGCTCCACTGGTGCGTTACATGGCGCGGTCGGTTCGGTTTCCCTCGGGCGCTCACCACTTTGTGCGCTTGTGTGCAGGCTTCGCTGAGGCGCTTGTAGCTAGGTAGATAAATGTGGTTCCTAAGGGTGGGTTTTATATGGTAGGGAAGCTGGTCTTCCAAAATGGAGACGGAAAGAATGGCTGGTGAGTGAGGGTGTTTTGGGGGAATGTCGGCGATGGTGGGTGTAGGAGACGGATGGTAAGGAAGTAGATTGATGAAAGAACTCGCTGGGGGAGTTGCTATGCAGATTGGTGGTGGCAAGCTTTAATATCTGCATTGATCTGTGAGCCTTGGAAAGGTTGGGTCACCGGTTGTGCTTTTTTTTAATTGATTTTTATTTAATGAGGCAAACTAGGATAAGGAGCTTATGCCCAGATTGTAGACTGATTTTTAAAGCAAAAGGAGAAAGAAACCAAAAAGACAGAGGTGCACCCATAAAGCTGAAGAGTACCCTTAAGTATGCTGGAGGATAAAGAGGATTTTTAATATCTTTGAAATCCAACCACTGTTCAGGATATTAAAAAAAAAACTTCTCTTTGATTAAAACAGAGGTTGTTATTTTGGAACCAAAAGTGTGCAAAGGCAATGTTTGTTTAATAAGAATTTGGCTTGTGTTAAAATAAGCCTTTTGAATTAAAATACATTTGTCTGTATCTGATGTGCTCTACTACATTGTTTAGTTCTTGTAGTAATACAGCTTCTGCCTTAGACTAGCAGGCCTTGAAAATATATTTGCACTAGTGTTTGGTGTGTGAATGAATGGGATTATTACAAATGGATGTGGGGTGTTTATGCCAAAGATTTTTGTCTTGGGTCATGTACATGAAAGTAATGATTTATATTGGGGAATAAGCTGCCTTTTTAATAAGCTAAGGAGAGTTGAAAGAAAGTCAGAATTTATTTTAATGCTTGCTTATGAATGTGTTATTTCCTACTTTAAATAATACAGTTGGTCTTCTGTATATGGATAAAGGTATTGGGATCCTTAACTGATGTGGAAAAGGGAGGGGTGGAGACATGCAATGCTAATAGTTCTGACTCATTTTGGTCTAATTTTTGGTTGATGTGGCTATTTCAAGATCCAAAGCCAAGATAAAATAGAAGACAGCTTGCATTTGTTTATTTTTATGAATGTTAAATTACTTAAATATATACATTTGCTATAGGAGAGGCAGTTGACATTTGACTTGTTAATTAGGTCCAAATTGTTTCTGCATTTCCTGGTTTTCTTGCAGTAATGCTAGAGGTTTCTCCCAAGTTTTGAAAAATGCATGAAACATTGAATGAAAGCAACATATACAACCCAGAGAAGGAATTTGGAGAGTTCTGCAATCAGTAGTGCAAAACTTGTATCGTTTTATAAGATCTACCCACTTGTAATGGTAGATTAGGGCCAAATTCTGGCATTACTTTAGACCAAATGAAATATGGTGTTTTCAGAGCAAATGGATAAGAAGCCATCACTTAGAAAGCTTTGGAGAAAACTCGCTGCTTGTATGAATATTTTCTGTATATATCAGTATAACCATGCTTCTGAAGAAGTAAGTATGATGTTCGAGAAACTGAGAGGTAAATGTTCTGCTTCATACTTAATAGCATATCTGTATTTGAGTAGAAACCAGTATAGAAATTGCTACTGTGTATGCATTCTTCATATACATGTACTTTGTCAGCCTTAGTCACATATTTGATTGAAAGTGTTTGTGCATGTGCAGCTGTTTAACTGTTAATGATCTCCTCTTGTAAAATGCAGTATAGCAGTGAAAGACTGTTGAAGCCATGGGGTTGGATAGAGATTCAAGTTTCAATTTATTAAAGAAAAAAAGCCCCTACAACAAAACTTTCTAAAAATTTGGTTTAATTAGTGAATTTCTCCTAGGTACCTGACAGGACTTCTTTCAGTCATTCTCACTGCTTCTCCAGAATAGTCATTTCTTCAGTTCTTAAGTTTGTGTTATTTGTTTGGGCCATTCATATGGTTGAGATGGACAAGATAATTTTAAAAATGGGAAAATAAATAAAATAGTAAGACTGGGAGCATAAAAGTCTGAAATTGATTAGTGTCATTCATTTTTTAAGTTGACTTTACCTCTACTGTCCCATTACACATCTTTGTCCCTCAAAACTTAAAGTAGCTGCATTGCTTGACTTTATTTTATGGAAATATTAGGAAAGCTTTTTTCAAAAGTGTGAAACAAAGAAAATAGCCCAACAGCCTGAGATACTGTTAAGCAGGTATCCTTTAATTCCGGTTGGGGAAGCACTGGGGTTATTCTTCCATAAGCTCTTCCAAAGAGTACGTGGAAGTCTCCTTATTATATTTAGTGAATACATTTTTATTCCATTTCCCTGAAATCAATTAACTATTCCCCTCCTATTCCTGGAACTAATTACATACTATCTTGTGTCTGATTTAAACTAAAACAGTATCCCCTTATTGCCCATTTAAACTAATTCTGGCTAGTCCTGGTGATGTTTTGTCTTCCTCCACGTTTTGTCTTCCTCATCTGCAGATAGCAGTGGAGTATGCCAGACTTTCACTTTATGCTCTGTTCCAGTTCTTGTTTACCATTAACTAAGATTACCATCTAAAGTTGAAGATTACAAATCCCCTTGTCTCAAGTGCCAACTTCTCAGACCCACTTTGAAAAGATTTGTTGGACTTAGAGGTCTAGGTGGATTAAAGGCTTTTGAATGTCGGACGAAGTTATATCCTTTTGATCATAAGGAGAAAACACAACTTAAACTGAGCTGTGTTCATTGACTGTGCATGCTTGCTGAAGTTGTTGCAATTGCAAAGATATTAACTCAAAAGGTTTTAAGGAACAAATGAGCAGATCTGTGCCACATATTTTTCTCGTTTAAAAATTAGATGTACATACGAATGTACATATGTAGCAAATATTTTTTAAAAATTCTGGGTCAGAAAAGAGGATTTTTTTTTCCCCACCTTAAAATTGTAGAAATAGTGCTTCCTTGCAAAGTGAAATATTTCCCTCCTAATTGCCTAGGTTACTCTTACTGTGTGGCACACACTATGCTGTGTACAACCTCCTTGTGTATTAATAATGTTATCTTTTTACTTTTCATGGGATCAAACTGTTTAAAACGTTCAAAGTAATTTCTGGAAAACCTTTTGCATGGTAAGATTATTTTAAATGATTATTTAAAAAAACTCTCTCAATGATTAAACATTAAAATACCATTTTTAGGTACTGTGTTGAACATCATTGTCCTAATCTATTCTAAAAATTAAAGTATTTATTATTGTAATTCTAAAGAGAATTCTAACATAGGCACTGAAGTGTGTTACAAAGGCATAGTAATAGTTCAGCTAGTATAAACTTGGCTGTAATGTTTAAGGTACTTTGGAACAAATTCAGTCTTCCACTGAATTTGGTTTTCATCTCCTGTATTTTCAAATTCTTGTGGGTGTCATTACTACTGAACATTTTGTAAAACCTTATGATTGTTCTCCAGAGTGTAAAGTTGTTAATATCAATTTGTTTGCTGTTACAAAAACATTTATTGATATAGTATGAAAAAATTAGATGGTGTTAGTGTTTTGTATTGGTATGTACCAAACAATATATAGTATTCTGCATGCTTGTGTTTTAAGCATGTATATACGTATTTATTATTAAATAGTAAGAGCCATGTGCTCTAGCTTTCTATGTAATAATAGAATATGCTTGTTTGGTGACACAAGTATAATTTTAACATTAAATCTTAAATGTTCGGAAACCAAATTACTTATCCCAAAGGATAATGGTAATATAGAGAATAAACTGAAAAGTGATTGTTGACAGATTTTTGTTCTTTGTGGATTTTGAAAGAACAAATTACTTGGAATAATCAAGCTATTTAATTTGCATACTGTGTTTAGTGTTTAGAGCTGGGTCAGAACTAGAGAGTTTTGTCACAGAACTCCTGTGTGGATGCAGTTGTCAACCTCCTCTGGTGGTATATTCAAGTAGAATCATCCAACAAACTACTGTTAAGAACTACATGGTTTAGAAAAGCTCTATCATGGTGGTTAAACTAATTTTTCTCTGGATGGGAGGTGATGTCTAACATGTGTATAGGTTGAATAAAGTAGTGGGACATCAAAAAGTCTACAAAAATGGAAACCCTTAGTCAATCAGTGAAGTGAAAAGATAGGTGTACTGTGTCTGACTGTGACTGAGTGAATTTTCCTCATAGCAGCCCATATGGTGCTGTGGTTTAGATTGGTGTGTTATCAAACTGTTTTCATCACCAACATTTTAGCTACTGCTGAATAGTGCTTGCATGGCATCAAGTCCTTTCCCATTATGCTGCCCCAGGGAGTAAGCTGAGGGTGGGAAGAAGTTGGGAGGAGACACAACCAAGATAGCTGATATGAATTGACCAAAGGGATATTCCAGACCATATCGTATCATGCTCAGCACTAAAACGTGTGTGTGTGTGTTTCCAAAGTACCCATTGCTTGAGAACTGGCTGGACGTCAGTCTGCTGGTGGCAAGTGATTGCTTTTGTATCACTTCTTATTTCCTTCACTTACTAAACTGTCTTTATCTCAGCCCTTCTAATTCTCTCCCCCATCCCACTGTGGGGGGAGTGAGCGAGTGACTAGATGGGGGCTCACCTGCCAGCTGGGGTCAACCCACCCAAATAGGAGAGACTGTATAACTGTTGTCTTCACACAGCCGAACTGTGTATTCACACTTTGATGAATAGCCAAGTTCCGAGATGAATTAGGCTGACCTTCTCTGTAGTGGAAGAAGCATCTGTTGGGAATGGCACTAGACTAGGGTTTTTCTTGGAGCAAATATTTGGACTAAATGTCTTCTGAAGGTCCTGCTCTGGACTATGCCTTCTGTATTAGATCTAGGAAAATACCATGGTAGTCCTTGTTGAAATGCTCTAGGATTCACCACAAGTTATCAAGAGTCTGTTACAGGAGGGTTGTTTTTTTTCCTTGAGGGGAAACTGGAAAGGGCAGTCAAGATCTGAATAACAAAATCGTTTAGGTTGGAAGAGACCCTTAGGATCACGGAGTCCAACAGTAAACCTAACACTGCTGGCTCCACCACTAAACCATGTCACTAAGTGCCAAATCCACCTATCTTTTAAATACCTCAAGGGATGGTGACTCAACTACTTCCCTGGGCAGCCTGTTCCAATGCTTGTCAACCATCTTGGTGAAGAAATTTTTCCCAATATCCATTCTGAACCTCCCCTGGTACAACTTGAGGTCATTTCCTCTCATCCTATCCCTTGTTACTTGGGAGAAGAGACTGATACCCACCTCAATACAACCTCCTTTCAGGTAGTTATAAACAGTGATAAGGGCTCCTCTGAGTCTTCTTTTCTCCAGACTAAACAACCCCAGTTCCCTCAGCTGTTCCTCATAAGACTTGTGTTCCAGACCCTTCACCTGCTGCTTTGCCCTTCTTTTTCCCCCATTTTTTTTTTAAATATTTATAGAACCATAGAATGGTTTGGGTTGGAAAGGCCCTAGTTCCAACCTCCTTGCCATGGGCAGGGACACCTCCCACTGGATCAGATTGCTCATAGCCTGGCCTTGAATACTTCTAGGGATGAAGCCACAGCTTCTCTGGGCAACCTGTTCTAGTGTCTCACCACCCTCGTGAATAATTTCTTCCTAATGTCTAATCTAAATCTTCCCCCTTCCAGATCAAAGCTGTTCCCCCTCGTCCTATCACTACAAGCCCTTGTAAAAAGTTCCTCCTCAGCTTTCTTGTAGGTCCCCTTCAGGTACTGGAAGGCTGCTATGAGGTCTCCCCGGAGCCTTCTCTTCTCCAGGCTGAACAAGCCTAACTCTCTCAGCCTGTCCTCATAGCAGAGGTGTTCCAGCCCTTTGATCATCTTTGTAGCCTTCCTCTGGACCTGCTCCAACAGTTCCATATCCTTCTTATGTTGGGGATTCCAGAATTGGACTCAATGCTCCAGCTGAGGTTTCATGAGAGTGGAGTAGAGGGGGAGAATCACCTCCCTCAACCTGCTGGCATCTTTTGATGCAGCCCAGGACACGGTTAGCTGCCTGGGCTGTGAGCACACGTTGCTGGTTCTTGTCGTGCTTCTCATCAATCAGCACCCCCAAGTCCTTCTCTTCAGGGCTTCTCTCAATCATGTCATCCCCCATTCTGTACTGAAACCGCAGATTGCCCCGACCCAGGTGTAGGACCTTGCACTTGGCCTTGTTGAATCTCATGAGGTTCACACAGGCCCACTTCTCCAGCTTGTCCAGGTCCCTCTGGATATCTCATCCTTATGTGACCACTGCCCCACTCAGCTTGGTGTCATCTGCAAACTTGCTGAGGGTTCACTTGATCCTGCTCTCTATATTGTCAATGAAAATATTAAACATCCCTGGTCCCAGTACAGACCCCTGAGGGACACCAGTTGTCACTGATCTCCATCTGGACTTTGAGCCATTGACCACTACTCTCTGAATGTGACCATCCAACTAATTCCTAATCCACTGAATTGTCTACCCAACAAATCCATATCTCCCCAATTTAGAGAGAAGGATGTTGTGGGGGGCCATGTCAAAGGCTTTACAGAAGTCTAGATAAATGGCATCCATTGCTTTTCCTATGTCAATTGATGTGGTAACCCCATCATAGAATGTCATTATGTTTTTCTGTCTGACAGACCTATAGAAGCCCTTCTTGTTATTCTTTTGCTTCCCTTGCCAAGTTCAGCTCCAGCTGTGCTTTGGCCTTCCTGACCCCATCCCTACACAACTGGGCAGCGTCCCAATACTCTTCCCAGGATTCCTGTCCCTGCTTACACTGCCTGTGCAGTTCCATCTTTCTTCAGTTTGACCAGCAGGTCTCGACTCAGCCATGCTGGTCTCTTCCCTTCCCTGCCTGATTTCCTACATCTGCGGACTGAGTGCTCCTGTGCTCTATAGAAAGCATCCTTAAAGATCTGCCAGCTCTGTTCTGCTCCTTTGTCCCCAAGGACCATTTCCCAAGGGGTCCTACTTACTAACTCTTTGAAGAGCTGGAAGTTTGTAGGATACAGATGTAGGTCCTGACTATACTCCTTGCATGTCCTTTATCCCTCAGGGCCTTGAACTCCACCAATGTGTGATCACTGCAGCCCCAGGCTGCCTCCAATCTCGATGTCACTGATGAGGTCACTTGCAGTGGTGACCATCAGGTCCAGTATTGCATCCCCTCTGGTAGGGGTGTCTATTACCTGGGTTAAAGAGTTATCCCCCATGCATTCTAGGAGTCTCCTGGATTGCCTACAGCTTGCTGTGCTGCTTTTCCAGCAGATGTTGCAGTGGTTGAAGTCCCCCAGTAGGACGAGAGCTTGCGAGCGTGAAGCCTCCTGTAACTGGAGGAAAAAGGCTTCATCAGCAAGCTCTCCTTGGTCAGGTGGCCTGTAGGAGACACCAACCACAAGGTTCCCTTTGTTGCCTCAGTCTTTTATTCTCACCCATAAACTGTCAACCTGTTTGTGATTATTCTTCAGGGACAGCTCTTCACACCGTATCCATTTTCTAATATAGAGGACAACGTCTCTGCCCCTCCTTCCTCGCCTGTAGCCACACTCCAGTCATGGGATTTGTTCCGACAAGTTTCAGTAACAGCAATCAGATCGTAACACACCTCACTACAACCTCCTTTCAGGTAGTCGTAGACAGCAATAAGGTCTTCCCCTCAGCTTTCTCTTCTCCAGACTAAACAATCTCAGTTCCCTCAGTCGCTCCTCATAAAGCTTTTGCTTCAGTCCACTCACCTGCTTTGTTGCTATTCTTTGGAAATGCTCCAGCACCTCAATGTCTGTCTTATACTGAGGGGCCCAAAACTGTGAACTCAGTATTTCAGGTGTGGTCTCACCAGTGCCGAGTACAGGGGGATGATAACTTCCCTGGTCTTGCTGGCCACACCATTTCTGATACAAGCCAGGATGTTCTTGGCCACCTGAGCACGCTGCTGGCTCATATTCAGCCAGCTGTTGACCAACACCCCCAGGTCCTTCTCTGCCAGACAGCTTTCCAGCCTCTCTTCCCCAAGCCTATAGTGTTGCATTGGGTTGTTATGACCCAAGTGCAGAACATGTGACACTGCAGTTAAGGAGGGCTAGAATTGTTCTCTTCACTGTTGCTGCTGACTTAACCACAAGATTAGTCTGTGGGAAGAAACGGTGTTTTTTTGATCACTGACTTAAGAAGGGACAAACATGAGGAAGCACATAAGTAGAGAAAAATTACATTTTTATATATATGTGTGGTATTATTATCTTTATTTGTATGGGTGGCAATATGAAAAAAGATATTGGGTCCAATTCTGTTCCGTTTTTCTTCCAGAAAAGATGATGGTAGGAGTAAAAATAGTTGTAATTCAGCACCCTTGAATCATAATCTTTGCAAATTTTGGCATACCTTCAGATCTCCAAATATCGTTTATTATCAATCTTGGGCTGACAAAGTCTTAATATAGTGTCACCCAATTAAAGAACCACAGAGCTGAATAAGATATAACTACTGAGGCGAAGTGCTCCAGAGCAGAGGAATCATGCCAGGGGACTTTCCTTAAAGTGGCAACACTGCAGCAGAATTGCAGCGGCAAAAAGCGCAGGGAGAGGGAGGATTATTCAGCACCCCCCCGAGCGGGAAAGGGCAGGCTCCTGACAAACGAGCAGCAGCTCTGACTCATCGTGGGCAGGAACAGGAGTGATGGCGGCCAATCCCCCTCACATACGAGAGAAGACCCCGGGAGCTCGAGCAACCAGGAGTGCGGCGTGGCGTGGCGTGGCGTGTCAGAAGGGAGCGTTGCGGTAGTTACCGCAGCAGTTACCGCAGGTAGAGCGAGCAGAGAGAGTGCCTCTTTGAAGTGGGCACCCCACTGGCCGAGCGGGAGTCCTGAGGTACACTGAACCCAGCACCCGTACATGTTCTGTGACCACCTGCACAGGTCAAGGGCACTCGTCCTACCTGACCCTCGAGCCAGAATGGTGAGCACTCAGATGAGGGCAAAGGCTGCAACTCTGGCTGGGCAGTCTGCACCATCTGCCCCAGCTGTGGCCGATACCTCCACACAGACGGAGCTGCTAAGGGCAGAGGCTGTGGTGCAGACCTCAGACTGCAGGAAGTGCCTGGACCTTTCTCCTGTGGCAGAGGCAGGTGGCAGAGCCGCCTGCAAGAGGTGTGCTCAGGTGGAGGAGCTCCTGCAGCAGGTGGCTGAGCTGCAGGAGGCAGTGAGAAGGCTGTGCGGCATCAGGGAGGCTGAGAAGGAGCTGGATAGCTGGTTCCAAGCGCAGTCTGCTGTGGGACCACAGCCCATGGCCAATCACCCAAAAATTCCCCCACTGGCACACACAGAAGGGAGAGGGGACAATAATGCAGAAGAATGGAAGCTTGCAAGGGTAAGAACCAGCAGTAAGAAGAGGCTTCCCCTGAAGCCAGAGGTGCCCTTGGAGAACTTTTTGGTGAAGCTAGTGAAAGTTTTTCAGTCTTAATTATACCGAAATTACTGTCTGCCTTTGTCTGATTCTTTTTTTAATTCCCTTCTGCACTCTTCCTGATTTCTTCCCTTACCCTGGCTAGCAAATCTATTATGCATTATTTGCAAATAAATTATAGGGGAGGAACATGACACAATCTTCATTAACTGCAGATGAATCTCAAAAGAATTCAAATGGAAATGCACCTAATATATATAATGTTAGCCTAAACAGGCACCTTTTTGCACTCCAGAATCTTAAGCATATCTTTTCAAGTCATCTCCTTTCTGCATTTTTTTCTTTCCTTGCTTTCACTTTCCTATATATTTATTGTGAAGATATACACCCTGTCCAACAGAAGGCATAAGTCACTTCTCCATTAAAAAGGTTTCTTACTGTTTACATAAAGATTCAATGTCCGACACATCCAACCCTTCGATGACCCATATTTTGGCCAGTACAATGAGTCAGGTTGGATGGGTTTCTTGGTCCATTCAAACATGCAGTACTGTATCATTTTCTTCTTTTCCTTTCCCCTGGTGCAGGACATTCCCTCCTGCTCCCGGTACCTGAGCATCCTCCCCAAAGGACTGTTGGGAGGTAAACTCGGAGTGGAGTCTCCAGACCCCTCTCCCTTCCCCGGGCGTTTCTTACCTGCCCAATTCCCCATTAATTCTAATGGTTTCCCACAGAACTTTTCTCTCAGTCCCGTAATCCCAGCCGCCCGAATAATACTTAACAGTCAATTTTCTTACCCGTGCACAGAAATTCCTCGGCTGCCGCGCGTTATTAAGCATTTTCCCTGGTATACCGTGTCCCTACCTTTGCTTCAAGAGTCCTCCGTCCAGGTCGTTCCACCGCCTTCCCCGATGGAACAAGACAGAGAGCAAGAGACTGCTGAAATCAGCAGGGCGTGCCTTCCCATGCGTCCTGTCCCGCTCCATGGACAAGGGGCTTTGGATCCCAGACGAGCCCCCAAATTGTGAGAAATGCCAGCTCACAGATAGAATTTTAGAGAGGACAAAGTCTTAGAAGCAAAGAGATTTATTTACAGCGCTGGGTGCATAAGAGGATGGACCCTCCTCTTATTGCATTCCCCAATACGCCTATACATGTGCATTACCTGTCTCCGCTTCATATTGAAATGAGTCATGAAATGTTATTTACATGTCCTTAACTGGATATTTGGAAACCTGCATTCTTCCCAACCCCCTACTGATTTCAACTATCACAGTCTGGCTGAAGCAAAACTTTTATATATCTATTACATTTATAATAACTGTAATTTCCGTATTATAATATGGAAATAACATGTTGTTTTACCACAGAGTAAAAACCCCAAAGAGCAATCAGCATAAAAGCCCAAACTCTCGAATGCCATGTGAAATCATGTTTTACTTAACTTATTAAAACAAGAAAGGTGACAAATGATTAGTAGTGATTAACAAGTTAACAATACCAGCTTTAAAGGCAATACATCTAATCATTACTACAAGAGGATAAGTATAGTAATTAAGAAAGATACATCACCGATTCCCCTATCATCATCATCATCCAGATCCAAAGTCGCTGGGGGGGCCCTATTGCAGTGAGGATTTTTGAGAGCCAGTCCCAGACAGTGGGGAAGTCCTACGCAGTGTGTCCACTCGTAGGTGAGGTCTGCAAAGTTGCTGCAAGAGGATCCAGCTTTTATATTGCTAACTAAACAACTTACATCATTCTTAAAATGCAGAATCTCTGGTCTCAGCTGCTTCGCTGTCGCCCCCCCCCCCCCCCCCTTGGAGCATGGCCAAGGCCCCAAGAAGGGAGGTAAAGGAAATGGCCAGATTTCTCTTATCTTTGAACTAAGGAGCCCACTGAGATGCAGCATTCC
Source organism: Tapera naevia (assembly GCA_033556795.1). Lineage (NCBI taxonomy): Eukaryota > Metazoa > Chordata > Aves > Cuculiformes > Neomorphidae > Tapera > Tapera naevia. Next base: position 996,325 of record JAUMJJ010000004.1, on the reverse strand, counting down.
TGCATAGCTCTTTCTCCCTTTTCACACAGTGTTCATGCTTGTGCTGATTGATCAGCCAGGTTGTTGATGGTCCAGGGACTGTTGCTTTTTTTCAAGTCCTGTGTATGCTGAAGAAGCTACAATTAAGGTGGCACAGCCCAATTCGACCGATAATGCGACTATGATGCATTTTCTCACACTCTGTGTATTAAAAATAGCACAGCCCAATTCTACTGATAACGGCAATGTGAGAATTTACAGATTAAACAGTACACACAGCAATGCAATACGAATCATCCCTGGGTCACCTATTTTGTTTTAGGCCCTGTCACTTCAGTCAGTCCTCTGACCCATGGAGGATTCATATCCTGAATAATTTATTCATTCACAATTTAAGTGTGATATTATAATTGTCTAATGGGTTTTTAATCAGGTGCACAGGCATTACCCTCTGTCCCCCTATTTTCCCAACTTATGTTGTTTACAATGATAACACAGAATTAGTAATATCAGCGATAGTTTCATTGTCAATAGCTTCTCTTCTGTTTGTGAAAATCAATTGATGTTCATGTCGATTTTCATATCCATGAGGTTTTGTGGATAGTATCCTTTCTCAAATGGACCGTGGTGGTAAACAGGTAGATTCAGTTGTGCAGGATCTGTAAAACAAAATTCTATACCGTCTAGATATTTTCTCATATAACACTTAGTTGCAAGGACATATCCTCATTTTTCTTGCCCAGGTTTCAGGATCAAAACTGTTTTGTCTGTTCCTGTAGCTGTTACTTCAGCCAGTTCAGGAGGGCCATTTTGCCTTTTACCCCATACTTTGGCCCCATCATTAAGATTGGTAGATCCAAACCATTTATCTCCATAATTGATAGTGACCTGAGATGGATCGTGGATCCTCTCTCCCCCCTCCTTTTTTATTTTTTTACGATTGTTTTCAAAACTGGCAATATCATGAATTGTGCTATTCTGTCATGGGGTTGAATAATCAAATTTTGTTCACCATTGATTAACAGGATTACTTTAATTTCTTCTTGATAATCTGTATCAATCACTCTTCATAAAATTTAGAGAGATAGCATTTGTCTTCTTGTACACATCAAATCCTGTACCAATGAGAAATTGTTTTATCACATATCTAATAATGACATCGTTGCTGAGGTTCCTTTTACTTCTTTGATCACATTCTCTATTAAATCCTTATATTACTGATACACATAACACGCAACAATAAAACTGCATATTTGTTTTAAAACTCCAGTTGCCACTTTGCAATCATTAACACAAATAAAATAACCACACAAAAAGATATTAAGTTTTCTCCCTGCCAATTAAGCAAGTGTTTTTTTAAATTATTTTTTTTTTCTTTTGGATATCCAGGAATGCCTGATCCACAACTATACTGATGCCCAGTGCTCTGTTAAAATGTTGAAGGGTCACGCCTCCATATTTTAATGAAGTCTGTTTGAGTCTTCCCCAATAAACACTTGGGGAACTCATTATTTTCATCCAAATAAAATTGTACATAGCATTGAGATTTGGCATTGCCTGCAGAGATAAAGGATTAATCCCTGCAGTTTGCTATGAAAACTGGTGGAGCCCTGTGAAGCAAAGTGAAAAGGAAAAAAACAGACAAATGGCAGCAGTTTGCAAAGGCACAAAAGGAAGGAGGGACATTCCATTCTCACACACACCACAGCTGGCTGCATTCCAGGAACATAACAGAGCAACAAGTGATACCGAGAGGATTAATTTACTAGAGTTGCTGCAGCTTTTTCCTCAAGACTTCCGTAGTGGATTTTGACCGTCCTTTTTGAGGTGGTCATATGCCAAATTATCCCAAACATTCCTGAGATTAGAAACTTTGCAATGGCCGCTGTCTTTTGTCAGAATTAGCCAAATTTCTTGACATAATTTATCTGTGCGCTTTGTAGCTTTTTCTAAAGCCCCAGATAAGGGCATCCCTTTTTATGCCAGATATTTTGAAATTTTGCTCTCTGCAGCCTTCCCGTTCAAAGTTCCCAGGTAAAATCACCTCTTTGACAGCTGATGGACATTTGAGCTGCAAGGATTCAGAGACATGTCCTAGAGATTCCCATATATCAGGGAGGCCTCCGCTCCAGTGTCAACTAATGCTCTTACTGTTTGCAAGGACCATTTTTTCCAAAATATTTGAAACCCTTCATGGGGTCACCCATGAAGAGGAAATATCTGTCACATCCAGAGATGCTGGAGTTGAGTAAGGCAGCCCCATGTACCCTCTGTATCTCAACCAGCACAATGAAGAAAAGGTGATGAGTGGCAACAGTGGCAGACTCTTCTGAGAGGGACAGACCTCCTATCTGAAAGGAGGCTGTAGCGAGGTGGCCATCAATGCCAACAATCAGGCTTGTTTTTTACAAAATTAGGTACGGATATTTTTCAACTGTACATCTTTTGTATGATATATGTGGTCAAATCTAAATACTGCTGAATGGTTGCAGAAAGCCATGAGTCACTGAATCTCCCTCTTTTGTTGTTGCATAATATACCATAAAAGCTGTTTGTCATGTAGAGGGGCAGGATCTGTTTCAGTTGCAGAATCTTTTAAGAGATCCCAATAACTACTATGAACACTAGCAATTTGTTTCATTCAATAGAGAGTGGCAGGAAGAGAGAGAGTTCTTAAGGCTCATACTGAATAACAAAGTAAAAATTTTAAAACTTGTACATTTTGCTTTGAGACAAAATCATTCTGTTTCAAATATAATGTAAGTCCATATCTTCACCGGTCCTTGCTCACCCATTGCACTGAAGCTTGACCATCATTTTATTCGGATTTATTACACTGGACTATCTTCCTAGTTTCTTTCCATGGGTATAAATCAGAATATGGCTCCCAATCCTCCCTTTCCCCCATAACTACTGATCCACCCACAGGAGGCCCACTGCGTGCAGATAGGGAGTACCACTGAGGTTCAGGAGGAGGTGCTGTAGGATGAGTTACCCCTGTATCTTTGCGTTTAGAATTTTTGCACTTGCCGATCATTTTCACTGGGATACGTAGTATTACATCCCTGAGCTGCAAAAGCTAATATATTTGTGTTCTGAGTGCTATTTTGGAATGCATCTTGCACAAAATAATCTGAACTCAAAATTTAAAATTTCTTAGAATCTCCTTCATCCAAGTTCACCCCTACGTCTCCTTGATCGTGCAAACGCACCATCCAAGAGGTTCCCCTGGTTTCTGTCCAGACAATTCTACTGATAATGGCAATGCGTGAAGTTACAGATTAAACAGTACACATAGAAATGTAATACGAATCATCCACGGGTCACCTATTTTATTTTTGGCCTGTTGATTAGGCCTTGTCTTTTCACGTGTTCATTTCCCAGGATTTTTTTTTCTAGCATTGGATGTCTTTCAACTTATTTATGAGCCCTTCTTATTTACAGGTCCAACTCTGTTTTGACAAGGAAGTAACTCTTCATACATTTCAATCTTTTCTACAAATTTCAGTTTTTTCCTAGAAAAATTTCCTTCCTAGTGCATCTTTAAAAAATATTTCATATCTTTCTATGATAAAACATTTTGTTGGAATCATGTTTAAAAAATGCATTGGTTCTGAATTAATTTTTCTTTTAGTATTCCATCAAAGACCAGGCTAAAAATTTGTTTTCCAGTATAGCTTTTCATCTTACTCAGATTTAAATCAAAGTTAATGAGACAAAGTTAATGAGAATCCTCTTCTGTTGAATTTACATTTTTCTATGGATTGCAGTATATGAGGTTTGACACAAAAAACCCGAGACTAATCCTATAGCTCAGGAACCAAGATTGGGAAGGCAGAGACAAAAAGATGGTTATAGAACAGGTTCTAACTTGTCACAGTGAGACAAGGCTCAGCTCTATTACTTCACTCAGTATGAGTGGACACGTGTTCAAATACAGATGTTTTCTTATACTCAGTCGGAAAATGTCAGTGAGCAAGAGTGGGCAGCGAGTTCACATCAAGTTTCTTGTGAAAAATGAAGAAATCTATGATGGAAACTTTTCATTTATTGGCTGAGGCTTACAGTGAAGAGATCCCAAAGATCAAGTCGGTGTTCAAAGGAACTCATTTTTTGTCAGTAGAAGATGTGAAAGCAAAAACGATGGAGATCCTCAACAGCCTTTCAGGAAATGATCTGTGGAATTGCTTTGAACATTGGCAGCATTGGGTGCAACTGTGTGTCAGCTCAGAAGGGAACTGTTTTGAAAGTGATCATACTTGATTTTCTTAATGTGTTAAATAAAAAGAGTTGCAGGCACAGTATCGTGGGTTTTTTTTTGTGTGTCAGGCATCATATACTGTTTAAACATCTAAATGGAAAATGAAACATAAAATATAAATTTTAACTGTGAAGACTTGCTTTCCAAACCAAGTGGGATTTAGATGAATAAATATCAGACTAGATCCCCCTTAACAGAAAGATTTACTTGATATATAATGATCTCTCTTTAATCTTTAGCTTCAGATATATGATAGCTATTTCATCCTTCCAGAATGACTATGAGCACTCATAATCCATTTGACATAAGAGATTTTGAATTCATACCATTCAAGCATCTGCTATTTATGGAGATGCAGTAATATTCATCAAAAGGCAATGTTTATTTTGATGATACAAGGAAAGGTTTTGAATGAGATGCTGGTAAAGATTGAGAAATCTTGACAAATCAACATTGGTTTCAGTGAATCTACACTGATTCATATCAGCTGGCTCTGCATTCAATGATTACAGATAACTATTAATGAGATAGTTTACTGATTTAGCAAGTTTTGGAAGGGAATGTGTTTTTATCTTCTAAAATATTGCATTTTAGCACAAGAGAAAATATTTTTTCCTTAATTGCCCCAAAATATTTAAATGGAACTGCAACTTCTCAAAGAAAACAAATACTTTCATTTTAAAATTTTTGTGATTTTTTTTTCATGAGTCACTGAATCTCCCTCTTTTGTTGTTGCATAATATACCATAAAAGCTGTTTGTCATGTAGAGGGGCAGGATCTGTTTCAGTTGCAGAATCTTTTAAGAGATCCCAATAACTACTATGAACACTAGCAATTTGTTTCATTCAATAGAGAGTGGCAGGAAGAGAGAGAGTTCTTAAGGCTCATACTGAATAACAAAGTAAAAATTTTAAAACTTGTACATTTTGCTTTGAGACAAAATCATTCTGTTTCAAATATAATGTAAGTCTATATCTTCTACTACAGCAAACCCCATTTAAAGATTTCAACTTTTCAAAAATAATCAAGTTTTAGTAGTGTAATAAATATATAACTAATGTTCTCTGTTTAGTGAGATAGCAGTGATATTGATGTAACAATGGATTTCATTTAAAAAATTACAAACAAAACCCAAGATTTGTGATGATTTTTTGTTTGTTTTGTCTTTTTAATAAAAGGTCTTTAGCCTAGTTGTTATGTTTACAAAAAAAAATACTGTGTTTTAAATCTCTTTGTTCGTATATTATTGGAGTTTAGATGGCAGAAATCAGAACATCTCTAGAATACTGTCAGCCAAGGACTGCACATTTTGAACATTTTTGTTGAGATTGTACTAAAATAAAATACTGTAAAATGTTAAAAAAAGTTAGTTTCTTCTATTACCATTTATATGTCACATTTCTAGCAGATATTTCCTTCTAACATGAGCAAAACCAAAATAAAACTGAAAAAAAGGAAATAGACATTACAAAAGTTTCTGTCTTAGTGTTTGACTCATTAATGTTCCATACAGTCATTCCTGCATCTTTCACTTTTGTCAGTGGGTGTACAAGGACTGCTGTAGTGGAACTTGCAGCAGGGGCACACAATACACTGACCATTTCTGGTTACCTCCTCCTCCCGTTATTTTTCATAATTAAACAGGATTATTTGGGATGCTTTGTGATGTTAACCAGAACTCCTTACATGTTTTCCGCCTGTAGCCTCCCATCTGCATGATTCTTTGAGGCGAATATAAATTGAGTGAATATATATTTCAGTCAGTGATAAATCTAAATGACCTAATTTAGCTACAAACTCCCGAACATTTATTGTAATGTACTTCTCTAGGCCCCTGAAAACTACATTAGTCCATCCTCTCAAGATGCCAAAAATCACACAGAAGGCTTTTCCAGTATCTCATTCCTGGAACAAGTAATTGAGAAAAGGATAACTAACAATCTCCATTAGCATGTTTCATGTATTAACATTTCAAATGACTCTGTATCAAGGTTCAAACCAGGGCAGAGCTCAAAGATTAGCTCTTTATTATAATAATGATAAAACCTTTCAAGAGTAGACTTAGTTTCCAAAGGCTGATTTGAATGAAGGACTGTTTCCTGAATGAGTATGCCTACACAATGTTGTAATGTGGTTTAATAAACCTTTTAAAAGTGAATTCCAATTCATTTTCCCAAGTGTTTTTGTGAAGAAGCCATTGGATTTGATAGTGAGTGGCACCTAGAATGCTTTGTAATACAGGAAGATTGTTTAAAAGTGGAAGAAAAATATAGGGAGTACTTAACTTATTCTTAAACTAGATTTATGATATGGTACCATATTTCTCACTATTCACAAAAGGGGTCACAGAAATGCAAATATCAATATAAAAATAAAATATTCCCTATAGGCAATAACCTAATTCTATATCAAAGCAAATCAGTGAGCATAATTGCAGCAAGCACAGCACTTACTGAAGCTATAGCTGTGATATAAAACAGCCTGTATAATGTACCAGAAAAAACCTCAAAGTCGTTATTTCAAACCCTATTTGTCAAGAACTATATGAGAAATACACGTGGCTTTGGGATCCAGAAAAGCCTGTGAGTCTGTAAAAAAAACAGAAGATTGTCTTCCAGCAGCCTACCATATCATTAACACAATTATATGTTTTCTTGATAGTTTTTTTATGACCTACTATTCTTTTTCATAAGCTGAGCTGTATAAATACTTAGACAATAGTCTCCAGGCTTATTGTGATATTGACAAGGAACTCTATTCTGAATGCATGATCACTGATTTCAACTGTTAATTAGAGATATGATTTTTTATTTTTCACAGATAAATGTTACATTCTAATTCTAAGATGGAGAATGCCTTTTCACCCATATTGCATGATATCAGGGAAAAGCAATTTTAATCTCAAAGGTTTTTTTCTTGCCTCTGTTTTCTTCTGTCACTGTTTTTTTTTCCTGTTTTTTTAATCTTCTTTAGACTATAAATGTGCATATTTCTTATAAGTCAATAAATGCAGTTCTTTTCTAGGTCCTGCTTCAAGGCACAGTAGCTGCCATGTTTGTTACTTTAGGGGATATTGTAATGCACATTTTGAGATGCGATGTAGTTGATAAGTATCTTAGGTTCCCTTCTACACAATTTCCTATATTTGCTGATTCCTAATATAGCTCCATGTTTTCATTTGCACCAAGAGTTTAGAAATATTTATTGGAACAGGAGTCTTCTGCTCTGTTTGATTGTCTTTTTTTCACTGGTGAGGCCGCACCTCGAATCCTGTGTTCAGTTTTGGGCCCTTCGCTACAAGAAAGACATTGAATTGCTGGAGCGTGTCCAGACAGGCTGGATCGATGGGCCAAGGCTAGTTGTATGAGGTTCAAGGCTAAGTGCTGAGTTTTGCACTTGGGTCACAACAACCCCATGCAGCATTACAGGCTTGGAGAAGAGGAGCTAGGAAAGCTGCCCAGCAGAAAAGGACCTGAGGGTGTTGGCTGACAGCTGGCTGAGTACGAGCCAGCAGTGTGCTCAAGTGGCCAAAAAGACCAACAGCATCCTGGCTTGTATCGAAAATGGTGTGACCAGCAGGACTAGGGAAGTGATTGTCCCCCTGTACTATGCACTCGTGAGGCCGCACACTGAATACTTGTTCAGTTTTTGGCTCCTACAAGAAAGACATTGAGATGCTGAAATGCATCCAGAGAAGGGCAACAGAACTGGTGAAAGGTCTGAAGCACAAGTCTTATGAGGCGCAGCTGAGGGAACTGGGGTTGTTTAGTCCAGAGAAAAGGACGCTGTGGGCAGACCTCCTATCTGAAAGGAGGCTGTAGCAAGGTGGGTGTTGCTCTCTTTTCCGATGTAACAAGGGATAGGATGAGATGAAATGGCCTCAAGTTGTGCCAGGGGAGGTTATTAGGTTATCCAGGACTGGATATTAGGAAAAATTTCTTCACTAAAAGGGCTGTCAAGCACTGGCACAGGCTGCCCAGGGAAGAGAGTTGCATCGCCATCCCTGGAGGTATTTAAAAGACACGTAGACATGGCACTCAAGGACATGGTTTCGTGGTGGACTTTGCAGTGTTAGGTTAATGGTTGGACCCAATGATCTTAAGGGTCTTTTCCAACCTAAATGATTCTGCGATTCTACGATTTGTGCATGGCTCACAAGTTCTCAGCCTCCGATGTTTGGATAAGTAATTTGTTTTCCCCCAGAGCACTTGTTCTGCTTGGTGCTCATTCTAACATCTTTATTTACTCAAAAATTGAAAAGAAGGACCAGAATTAATCTGGGCCGTGCCTCTTGGTGAAGAGAAAAGGGCTGCTAATGCTATCAACCTCTATTTTATTTCAGGGGCATGAACTCCTAGTAACCTTTAAGGTTTAGCAGTTTGGTTCGTGTTTTGGTACCAAGAACATCGCTTGAACATTAATACTGAAAATGGACTTATCTGTAATGAGATTTTGAGAGAGTTCTACATGAAAACAGCCAATATGGTGGTGTCTTTACCATGAAAAAATAATATTAAAAGTTCTAATTATAGCTAATATTATTACAGCTGTGTTTCTCAGTTACTTTTAATAAATAATTTACCTGACCCATTTAATCTCTGAATAGAAGTGGGGAGACCAATATAGCAGCATCATTTTAAATATGCTTCTAAAACAGTGTTTTGGGACTGTTTTTAATAATTCCCTTGGTTTTAAGATATACACCCTTCCTTTCATAATTGTACTTCTAGGACAGTAAGAGACAGCACTGCCCACAAGATGTCCTCTTTAAAGAAGTTATTTCCTTTCCCATCTCTTCCTCCTCGTTGTCATCACATTTTTATGGCACACACAACAGGAGAACATACTGAATAGCAGTATTTTCTGTTATATTAATAAAAGTATATTTGATGTGAATTAAGGCCACTGAATAATCCTTACAGAAGATTGCAGGGCACTTTTCAGCATATGAAATCTGTAAGTAGGCAACACAGCCTTTTGAAGCAGTTATCGTCATTCATCAAATACATATGGTAGTTGGATTTCCATTATGGTCTAATATGAAGGCAGGGAGAAAAACACAATGTCCAGATCTTTGTAAGACCCTTACGGAATTTATCTAATTTATCTGGCTCATGTAGAGATAACATTTTCTAGAGTGCTCATTCGTTATTTTTTTTATTTGTTTATTGAAATAGGAGTATTAGTGTCAGACTGAAGATATTCTTAGTCATACAGATGAAAAATATTTTGATAGATTCAAAGGTCGATATCAATAAACAACTGTGATTATTGGTTTTGTAAAGCAAAGGTTTTGCTCACAGTCATAGCAATGAAGTTACAGGGACTTATGGTATTTACGATGTGTCAGGACTGATGGACAGTATTCATGGGCTCCTGTGAATCTAGTAGGTTATATGGGAGAAAAGCAATGAGATCTCTGATAACATTGAGAGGCTGAGCAGAAATTTATGCTTGCCTCAATGTGATGAAACTCCTTTGTTAAACCTTTGGTCTTTATGGAATCAAAATATGATTAGACTTGGCTCTGAGCAACCTGATCTCATTGCAGAGAGACTGGACTAGACCTTTAAAGATCCTTTCCAACTCAAACAATTCTATGATTCTATGATCACTAATTAACTTTTTGTTTCCTCCTCAAAAGCTCGCATTTTTAAAATATTTGGTACTTTTTTCTTCACCAATGAGTCTTGTAAATACGCACAGAGCCCACTTAGCAGAGCTGAAACAGTATTTGTGACCCTCACAACACTGCAATATCTGTGATAGTGCAGCGCAGCAGGTTGAGACAGCATCTGCAGCAGCCACAGAAGTGTGCATAGGCAGAATCTTCTGTTCTTATCCAGAGTTTTTTTGTTTTTCATGTGTAGGATTTTGTCGTGCCCCCCCGTATTGGAGCTTTGCACTGACTCTCAGGAGCAGACGCTGAAAACTTTTCTGCCTTAGTGCTGCTTAAATTGAATAGAGGGTGACCTACAAAGAGCAAAAGACTTTCTGACTTATTTTTCTGAAAGAAAATACTTATTTGTCAGGTCCAAAAAGGAATTATGATAATTTTCTTACTGAGGGGGAGTTCAAAGCCCACTGAAGAAAATAGAAAGCATCATATGAAAGCATCATATTAACATCAGTTGATACTGGGTCAGGTCAGTAGTGTTTTCTTGGCTTTTTCAGTATAATCCTCTCTTGTTCCTCAAGGTGAATTAATGCTGTCTTTTGTTTTAACCTGCAGGCTATTTTACTAACTCTCTAGTTCAATCTTAATTTGCATTAAAACTGTAATTCCAGTTCAATGTGCTTGTATGTGTGTTTGTGGTAACTGCATGCTAATTTCTTAAGTAGTTTTCTCTCTCTGTTAGTACTTATGAACAGAGTAGATAGGTCCTATTAATGCTCTTCTTTCTGGATAGTAGAATTTAACTAAAAGCCTATCTTTTCTGCAACAACGCTTTCCCTAAATTAACTTGATTATTTTTTCTCCTAGATTTTCTGGGAAACTACTCTGGGCATTTGTGAAAGAATTATTACAGGGGTAGATTCAGAACATTTGTGACTAAGCAGAACCTTTTGAGATTTCAGGAGATTTGACAGAATACGTCATTATTTTGATGTTGTCTTTGTCCCAAAGTCTTCAGCTCCTTATTGCATGCGGGAGAATCTCCAGAGTACATTGCACAGAATGATTAAGCAATTTAGTATAGACATCTTGCTATACTAATAATGCAAATACATCATTTTTCTCAATAGACTTGTCACTGATTGGTGCTGATTGATGAGAAGCTTGACATGAGCCAGCAATGTGTGCTCGCAGCCCAGAAAGCACAGATTGCTTCAAGCGCCTCCTGTTTGTTGCCCAAGCCATGTGCATTTGTGTACAGGCCCTTCAACTGGGCTGTTGGCCAAGTCACCTTCTTAGTGGAACATCCCTTATTTCCCTTATGGTGTCCCATGCAGGTTTCCTTCTTGGCTCCTACTACCTCAGGAGCTCCCCCTCAGCACCACAAGACTCCAACTGTGCTGCAGCATCCCCAGCATGCCCCAGGGAACAGGTGGAGGGCCCATACTAGCACCCCGTGTCTCTAACCATAGTGTGTCCTCCCAACAGCTTGTCACAGGCAAGCCTGATATTATCCCCCTCCCCCTTCACATCTAGTTTAAAGCCCTCTCAATGAGCCCTGCAAGCTCCTGAGCAAAGACTCTCCTTCCCCTTTGAGAAAGGTGCCTCCCATTTGATGCCTGTAAACCTAATGCCGTGTAGGCCATCCCATTGTCAAAAAAAGCCCAAAGTTGTTACGGTGACACCAACCACGGAGCCATGTGTTAATAGACTGAATCCATCTGTTCCTTCCAGTGTCACTGCCCACAACTGGAAGGAGGGAGGAAAAAATGACCTGGGCCCCAGATTCCTTCACTAGCCATCCCAAGGCCCTAAAGTATCTTTTGATCACCCTTGGGCTACGTACTGCAGCTTCGACACCTCCCACGTGGAAGAGCAGTAACGGGTAGTAGTCTGAGTGCTGTACCAGACTGGGGAGTTTCCTAGTGACATCCCTAACCCGGGCTCCTGGGAGGCAGCAGACTTCCCTATGAGTAAGGTCTGCTCGACATATTGGCCCCTCTGTTCTCCTCAGCAGGGAGTCTCCTATAACTATGACCCGCCTTTTCTTCCTAGTGGAGGTTGTAGCAATATGGGGGAGGGGGATCGTTTTGGTCTTGGCCCTTCCTCTGGTGTAGACGGATCGGCACCCACATTGTCCACTGATTGGTCCTCCACAGCTCACAGCTAGAGCCTTGTAGCTATTGTGCAGAGGCACCTGGGTTGGCGTGGGCAAAGGAGGGGGTTTGCTTGCCGCCCTGTTTGTGGACTTGCTTCCACTCGCTGCTTCCCTTTAAGTTCCTGCCTACTTCCTGATGGGGGGAAAATGTTGAATCCGTTTGATCAGGGGCTTTTTCCAGTGGCTGTCTCTGTTCATGTTTCAGAGATGTCAGGGTGTGGTTCCACCAGTCTAGCTCTTGCTCAGACTCCCTGACGCTCCTTAGCCAATCCTACTTCCTCTCGCAGCTCTGCCACCAGGCTGAGGAGATATTCCACCTGATCACACCTTACACAGCTGTTGCCTCTGCTGCCCTCTGTTTCCAGGGCAAGCTGGCAGCACTCTCTGATACCGTGGCTGGGCTCCCTTTCACCGACTGAACTTACCTCCTGAGCTCAGAGAGAGACTGCACCCTCCCTGCTCTCCCTGCCTGCGCGAGCTGCCTCGCCAACTGCCTCGCCACGCTCTTCTGACGCGCCATGCCCTGTTTGCCCGCTCCTGTCGCTGGTGCTCCTTGGGGGCCATTTAAATCTCCTGGCGATGCTTCTGGGAACACCCCCTCTGTGTGAGCTGCCACTTCTGGGAGTCAGGAGTCGCCCACCCCTGGCTCCCTCCTGGCCTTACCTCCTTCGAGGGACCACCTGTCTGCCTCAATTTTGAAGTCTATTTCTATCATTGCAGATTTGCGTTAAATTTTAAATAGATTTTACCACTTGAAAAAGTTCTTACCACTTAGGCTTGTCGGTTACTAATTGTGAGGACTTCAAGAGGCTTGTAAGATTGTTGCTAATGAACTATGTCCAAGGGAAGAATTGGATTTAGTTTTATGTTCAGATTTTTTAAATTAGTGTAAGGGATGGGGGCAGGGGCCTTGCACTCCCAGGGTCAGGTTGGAATATGCAGAAACAACACAATACAAGGTTAGAAAATAGGACTTTATTACCTGGCAATCAGCCCGGGGTTCCCCAACGACGACCAAGGGGAAGTTCACAGCAAGTGGGAGATGTCCATGGCGCCACTGAGCTTGACCCATGGCGAGGAACACAGGGTCTAATATATCTTAGCTTTTATGTGTTAGGTGGGTGCGTGATCGGCGCGTGTAAGCGGTGGATTGGCCTGGCTACTATTCCTGTATTCATATGATTGGTGAACAGTGAAGCCAGGTGCATGATATTGTTTACGTTCTAGTTGCTGGCTAGAGCAAAAATAAAGTTATATTTGCAGCATGTTTTGGTACAAGAGTGTGGGAAGTCTGAACAATGTGCATCACCTAGTCTCCTCATAATTCTTCCGAACGGCCCATACACAAGCCTGGTGCAGCCCATAGACTCCCGTCCACTGCTGTTTTTTCACGTGGACACCGGTGATAAAGCCAGGAGAGGTCAGAGGGGTATCAAGGGGGACTACAGAGCCCTGGGAGCAGCAGTAAGGGACTCTGGAGCGCAGGTAGTTTTTTCATCGATCCTCCCGGTCAAAGGGATGAGGTTTGAAAAGGCCAGTCGAGTCTGTCAAATCAACAAATGGCTGTAGGACTGATGCCACAGCCAGGGCTTTGGCTACTTAGACCATGGGACTCGCTTTGACAAACCTGGTCTGCTGGGGGCTGATGGGGTCCATCTGTCAGAGAAATAAAAGAGCATCCTTGATCACAGTCTTGCCAGGCTGGTGAAGAGAGCTTTAAACTAAAGTTGTTGGGGGAGGGGAACCTCAGTCCATCCCAGTTTGATGCCAGTGCCAGCAATAGATGCCCAGAGCCTGGAGGAGGAACACAGGTCAACAGGAGAGCACCTGAAGAGAAACACAAAGGATCTCCTGTCAATCAGGGGTTATGTGCTTTATTGGTTCTTATTGAACAGACTTTTTTATGACATGTGTAAAATACATCTTGCAGGCAAAAGTAAAAAATATTACAGAATTATTAAAGCAATGTGTGATATGGTACTTTATTTCAGTTTGTTTGTGAGAACAATGACTGCATTGTATAGTTTTCAGAAAAAGGGAAAAGCTGAGATCTAAGGGTGACTCGATATTTTTTTTTGGTGTTCGTATGTAGCAGTTCTGTATTGCCTAGATCCAGGTAGAATGTAAAGAAACTTTTGAGAAAAGTCATGTTCTCTCCCCTCTGGTAAACTTAATCCTGGTTGAGAGTCAATGACCCTGCAGAGATGATCTGTGTATCTGGGGCTTTGTTCTTGACTGTAGCACAGTCTTGGGATCATAGTGAAGGGTGTTTATGGAAGCAGACTTGATCTAACTTTTCAGCTTTGGAGTGGTTTCATTGTAATAACAACCATTTGTGTTTCCACAGAGGAAGTAAAATAGGTCTATATGTAACATTGTATTTGATTTTCTGGGAATGTGTGTGTAAGAAAGACTTATGTCAGAAGTTTCTTTTAATACATATGAGAGATGGGGCTGAAGGTTTCAAAATGAAGTTGACAACGTCTTGGTCTTTTTGGATCTCAAATGTTCAGGACAACGTACTCTGTGATTTAAACTTTATTTCATGAGGTCATTAAAAAATATAATGAACAAACACAACAAATGGGCTCAAGTCTTCTTTTTACCAGAGTAGTCTATCATGTGAATTCACTTATCCACCATTTAAGTTGTAAGGTTTCATAACTTATAACCCATAACTCTTAATGTCATACACCTATGAGCAAAAGAAAAGAATTAGTTACATAGCTGACGGTGAGAGTGCACATCCTTCCTCCTCCATCACAGTGCAAGTGTCCCTTGTATCACACCATGAAGCATGAAAGCCTCAGAGGTCCAGCTGCTGTTGGATCCACTTTGAAAGCTTTTTGAGTAAGTGGACGTTTTTATACCTTGCAGCTTGGAACTTTGGTCTATACTATTTCTATGAGCTAGCAGATTCTGCTGAAACTGCCAGATACTCAGTATACAAAGATGATGGCTGCAGGAGACAGCAAGCTGCAGGTGATCATGACTGCATAAGGACCCTTTAGCTCTTTCTGGCCACCTGTCCTGTCTACGTGATGTTCTCACTTTGACCTAATGGTGCTGCTCCCAGCATACATCAGGCCTTAGTATGAACTGTTATAGCCAAAATCTGAGCAGGAGTTGAGTGAGCAGTCATGCACAGTAAAGACAAAAGCTTTTAGAGGTTTCCAAGTTAGATTTTGCAGTGTACTACCTCAGAAAAGTACTTAAGAGTTGCCAGCACAGCATCATGCTTTAACCTTACATTGCACTGCTTGTGAAATACACTACTCTGAGACACCTAAAGCATCATGTGAAGCACAAGGCTTTCTTTGTCCTGAGAGCCAAATATTAGAGCATGAATAAGGCATGAAAGCTTTATAAAAATGACCAAAATCTAGGCTGAAAGGCTAAGAAACACTGTGCAGGCATTGCATTTATTAGGAGGCTAAGTAGCTACGTGAACATACAGCATTCATATGGTTGTGCAACTGTTTGTTCTAATTTTCAGTTCCTCCTTGCAAGATATTCATATGATTTGTTTGCTTAGATAAACTCTCCTAATCACAGAGGGACTGAATTGGACCAAAGGAACAAATTCTGTGTGATTTATTCAGTGCAAAATTCCCAATGAACAGCTCTTAACTTTAAATTGTTAAACATTTGGAATGTTAATTTATAAGTTATTATTTTTGCTTTGTGTAAAGTGCAAAGATGAAAAGAAATTTAAAGGTAGTAATGATTTTGTTAACAAATATGAGCCAAATTTTAATCAAAGCTGTTTTTATATGTTTCTGAGGTTGAAGATTGCAGAACTGTAATTGTTATATCCTTTGCTTTTCTAAAAAAATGTATGCATTTGTTGTATATTGATGCTTACCATAATGTCCTGAAGGTTGGTTTGCAAGATCATGTTTTTCATACTCTGAATTTTTGTGATAAAATATCTCATAATATTTCCCTAAAGTTAGTTGTTCTTGAGAACTGTATCTTTAGGAATGGAAAATTATGCTTATACTTTTAAATACACAGTGTTATTTACTAGATATTTTGGAGTATATTTTCACACAGTATCACAGTATCACAAGGTTGGAAAGGACCTCTGAGATCATCAAGTCCAACCTATAACCTAACACTAACACCAACCATCATCTAGACCATGGCACTCAGTGCCTCATCCAGTCTCCCTTTAAACACCTCCAGGGTAGGTGACTCCACCACCTCCCTGGGCAGCCCATTCCAATGGCCAATCACCCTTTCAGTGAAGAATATTTTCCTCACATCAAGTCTAAACTTTCCCAGACGAAGCTTAAGTCCATGCCCTCTGGTTCTGCCACTGGTCACCTGAGAGAAGAGACCAACCCCTGCCCGACTACAACCTCCTTTTAGGTAGTTGTAGAGAGCAATGAGGTCTCCCCTGATCCTCCTCTTCTCCAGGCTAAACAGCCCCAATTCCCTCAGTCGCTCCTCATAGGGCTTGTGCTCCAGCCCCCTCACCATCTTCGTTGCCCTCCTCTGAACACATTCCAGTATCCTAACATCTTTCCCATACTGAGGGGCCCAGAACTGGACACAATATTCAAGGTGAGGCCTGACCAGTGCCGAGTACAGGGGGACAATAACTTCTCTGGTCCTGCTTACTACACTATTCCTGATGCAGGCCAGGATTCCATTGGCCTTCTTGGCCACCTGGGCACACTGCTGGCTCATGTTGAGCTTCCTGTCCACCAGCACTCCCAGGTCCTTTTCTACCTGACTACTCTCTAGCCACTCTGTCCCCAGTCTGTAGCTCTGCATGGGATTGTTGTGTCCAAAATGAAGTACCCGACATTTGGACTTATTAAACATCATCCCATTAGAATCGGCCCAGCTCTCCAATCTGTCCAGGTCCCTCTGTAGGGCCATCCTACCCTCTAGCAGATCAACCCTTCCTCCCAGCTTGGTATCATCTGCAAATTTGCTGATGATGGACTCAATCCCCTCATCCTAATCGTCAATAAAGATATTAAACAGGACGGGACCCAACACCGATCCCTGGGGGACACCACTGGTGACCGGCCGCCAACTGGATGAAACACCATTTACCATCACTCTCTGGGCTCGGCCATCCAGCCAATTCCTAACCCAGCACAAAGTGCTCCCATCTAGGCCACGAGCTGCCAGCTTCCCTAGGAGTCTACTGTGGGGGACCGTGTCAAAGGCCTTACTGAAGTCCAAGTATACCACATCCACAGCCTTCCTCTCATCCACCAGGCGAGTCACATGGTCGTAAAAGGAGATCAGGTTGGTCAGGCAGGACCTACCCCTCCTAAATCCATGCTGGCTGGGCCTGATTTCTTGACCGTTCTGCAGGTGGTGCATGATTTCACCCAGGATTATCTTCTCCATGATTTTACCTGGGACCGAGGTCAGGCTGACAGGTCTGTAATTACCTGGATCATCCTTACGGCCCTTCTTGTGGATGGGCGTCACATTGGCCAACTTCCAGTCTTCCGGGACCTCTCCAGAGAGCCAGGACTGCTGAAAGATGATGGAGAGCGGCTTAGCAAGCTCATCCGCCAGCTCTCTCAGCACCCTAGGATGGAACCCATCCGGCCCCATAGACTTATGAGGGTCCAAGCGGCTCAGCAGGTCTCTAACCTCCTCCTCATGGATTGCAGGAGGGCCATATTTCACCCTGCCCACATTAACCACTTCAGAGGGCCAACTGTCAAGCGAGCTGACATCCTTGTTGTTAAAAACTGAGGCAAAGAAAGCATTAAGTACCTCAGCCTTCTCTGCATCTCTGGTTACTATATTTCCCTCCACATCCAACAAGGAGTGGAGGTCACTGCCGCCCTTCTTTCTGCCATTGATGTATTTATAAAAACTCTTCTTATTGTCCTTAACAGAAATGGCCAATTTGAGCTCCAGCTGGGCTTTTGCTTCCCTGATTTTTCTCCTACACGACTTAACAACATCCTTGAACATGACCTGACATACATCCCCTTCCTTCCAACGATGATACATCCTCTTTTTCTTACTTAGTTCCTTCAGAAGTTCCCTACTCATCCAGGGCGGTCGTCTGCCCCTACGACTCTTCTTACAACACACAGGGACAGCCCGCTCCTGCGCCTGCAAAACTTCATTCTTGAAGTATATCCAAGCTTCCTGGACCCCCTTGCCACTAAGAGCTATTTCCCAGGGTACTTTCCTGACCATTTCCTTAAATAATCCAAAATCTGCCCGCCGAAAGTCCAGCATTGATGTTCTGTTCCTGGCTTTTCCTATTACATTGTTCAGAGAGAACTCAATTATTTCATGATCACTAGACCCCAGACATCCTCCGACAACAACATCACTCACCAACCCATCTTTGTTTGTAAACAGCAAGTCAAGCAGAGCCTCACCCCTGGTGGGCTCACTCACCAGCTGTGACAAAAAGCAGTCCTCAATACACTCTAAAAACCTCCTGGACTGCCTCCTCTCAGCAGTATTAAGTTTCCAGCAGATATCTGGAAGGTTAAAGTCTCCTAAAAGAACAAGGGCAGCCGATCTAGAGGCAGCCTCCAGCTGTTTAAACAACAGAAGATCCAAATCCTCCTCCTGGTCAGGCGGTCTGTAGCACACTCCAACCAGGAGGTCAGACCTGACTGCCCCTCTGACTCTTACCCATAGGCACTCAACCTGGTCATCACCGATCTCAACTTCAACAGTATCCAGGGTTTCCCTAGCGTAGAGGGCCACCCCTCCACCCCTCTTCTCACGCCTGTCTCTCCTGAAGAGCCTGTAGCCTTCCATGGCAGCACTCCAGTTATGACAGTCGTTCCACCACGTTTCCGTGATGGCAACTATATCATATCTCTCCCGCTGGACCAGGACTTCTAGCTCCTCCTGCTTGTTTCCCATACTGCGTGCGTTTGTGTACATGCACTTCAGTTGGGTTACTGACAACCCCTTTTGGGATGGCTCATCCTCCACGGGGACATCTTTGGCGAGCCTAGTAACTCCCCCCTCCCCCGTCATGCCTAGTTTAAAGCCCTCTCAACAAGCCCTGCCAGCTCCTGAGCTAGAATCCTCCTACCCTTTGGAGTTAGGCGAGACCCATCGGGGTCAAACAGGCCAGGTGCCATGAAGGTTTCCCCATGATCAAAGAATCCAAAATTCCTCTGCCGGCACCAGCCCCTAAGCCATCTATTAACTGCATATATTCTCTTATTCCTGTCTGTATACAACCCTGCCACTGGGGGAACTGAACAGAACACCACCTGTGCTCCTGCCTTATCTATCGACCATCCCAGCTCCTGGAGTTACTTTTTAACCACCCTTGTCCCTCTTTTCACTAGCTCATCACCGCCAGGCTGGATCACCAGAAGCGGGTAATAATCGGAGGGTTTTATTTAGGTCTGGGAGTCTCTTGGCGATGTCGTGTACCCGGGCTTGGGGAAGGCAGCAGACTTCCTGATGAGTTGGGTCCATCCTACAAATAGGGCCCTCCGTCCCTTTCAGAAGGGAGTCTCCCACCACAATGACCCTCCTTTTCTTTTTCTTATTTGAGGTCCTGACCCGTCTGATGGGCAATGTGAGGTCAGCCTCTTCAGGTGAGCTCTCTGTCAGACTATCCTCCACCTGAGCATCAAATTCCAACTCCCCAAACCTGTTTTGAAGGGGCAGCTGGAAAGTTGGCATTTGAAAGGGAGGTCTATAACCCCCACGAGAGCAGACCTGCTCCCAGTCCTCCTCACCAGCCAGGTCACTCCCCTTACCCTGTTGATGAGGAATATGGCATTCCTCAGCCTCCTGGGGAGGATTACTGGGAGGAGAGAGGGTTCTACTCCACCAGTCTATCTCCCTTTCACTTTCGCGAATACTTCTCAACGTCTCCACCTGATCCTTGAGATCTGCAACCATAAGGAGCAGATCCTGAATCTGTTCACACCTCAGACAAGTATTTTTTGTATTTTTGTTATGGTCCTCAGGAGCCACAAGTAGGCTGAGACACTCCCTGCAGTCCCGAGTCTGGGCAGCTGCGTCCCGTAATACTGGTTCCGTTTGGATGCCTACGCTCCTGGTGGCAGAGGCTTTACCACGCCTGATCACCATTGCTGCAGGGGAGTGGGAAGTCAACCACCTGTCAGAGAGTGCCTGCGCGAACTGCCGTGCAAACTGCCTAACCTGTGACCCTGTTCGCCGCGCTCCGGTCGCTGGCACTCCCAGGGAGATGTTTAAATGCCCCGCGGCTTCTTCCGGGACCGCCCCCCTACCACGCGGTCGGCCCACGTGACAGTTGCCGCTTCTGGGGTTCAGAGAGAGTCGCCCTGCCGGGGTCCTCTCCTGAGCTTTTGCCTCTCTCAGGAACTCTCCACCCGCCCAGATTGAGCACCCGGCTGCAGTACTTACGGTTCCTGCCGCCGATCACGCTGAATCTGAATTTTGTTTTAGTTAGTAGTTTATTTATTAATTCATTTCTATCTTTTTCTATATCTATTTTATCTTCATAATAAAGTTTTAATTCAGTGCTGCTTCAGTTGTTACTGTGTTACTGCTGTTTTGATATTGTACTGGTCCTTGTAGCAAGCACCTTGCAAGCACTATAACCACTTGACAGTGTTCTGTCCTGCACTGAACAAGCTGTTTATTTTGTGCAGAAAAGTAATATTTATGTTCAGTGGCTGAAGTATATTCTTCTTATTTGTCTTGCAGGCACAGGAGAGAGTGGTAAAAGCACGTTCATCAAACAGATGAGAATCATTCATGGATCAGGTTACTCTGATGAAGATAAAAGGGGCTTTACAAAACTGGTGTATCAGAATATATTTACAGCAATGCAGGCCATGATCAGAGCCATGGATACCCTGAAAATCCCATACAAGTATGAACATAATAAGGTGAGATTTTTGTTTATTTCCATAGACTAAACTTTTCCTCTTTTATCTTTAGGAAATGTACTGAAGGTCTCCAAAAATTATACATCAAATACATATTAAATTCTACCTAAAGTTTAGAAGAAAATAGCTTCTTCCAGTTCTACCTTTAGTTCTCCGTCCTTTGCACTGCTCTGACAAACACAGGTGCTGTTCCTGTACAGTTAAGCCACTTTTCTGATTTGTACCAGTGCTACTTAAGGTTTTCCACTAATATTATGTGGGGAAAAAAGAAAATTATTAGAAAAATAGGTGGGGATCTCTGCTTGCACGTGAGTATTTTATGAAATAAAACTTTGGACACAAGGCTTTAAGAATCAGCAAATTCTTTTGAAAGTGGTTATATTGAAATTTAGAAAGAGAAAATACATTTAAAGCATGTTTGAAGATTTATTTTTGATTAGCCTAACTTCTTTCCATATTTTTCCATTCAG
The DNA here is from genome assembly GCA_033556795.1 of Tapera naevia. Lineage (NCBI taxonomy): Eukaryota > Metazoa > Chordata > Aves > Cuculiformes > Neomorphidae > Tapera > Tapera naevia. The sequence continues at coordinate 974,987 of JAUMJJ010000004.1, read as the reverse complement.
AAATTGAAATCAAATGTATAACTGGTATAACTAGTATTAAAAAGGAAATTTGCATGTGTATTTCAGCTCCATGTTTTTGCTGTAGATAAAGCACTGAATTTCCTAAACAAGATGACTTGAAAATTTAGTTGATTGTGAAGCTCACATTTTTTTTCAGAACTGATATTGACTGTCACTTTGCTGTAGTATATCGAATCATAGAATCATCTGGTTGGAAAAGACCTCTGAGATCATCAAGTCCAACCATGAAAGCTCTAATCATAAATCAGTAAATAATTTCCTTGTATTATGCTACAAAGTATATATTATACAGTTATTGTTCAAATTGAGTGTTGAATTTATATAAAATATTTTTATATAGTTGAAGTGAATTAGTTAGATGTGGCATAGCTGTATACATGTGGCCAGACCTTTCTAATTAGAGCTATTCACTTACTCTATATAAAAATAACTTGACTGAAAGTGAACAAGTCTATCTTTATGCTCAGCTAACAGCTACTTCACAAGTATTCCCATCAGTTCTAATAGGACTAGGTGTGAAGCAAAGTAAAACTTGCCGTAGTTGTCAATTCATTAAAAACTCAGGATTTTTTTTTAATTCAGGGGAATTAAAAAATGCAAACTTGTCTCTTTTTTTCCCCTTTTTGTTTTCCTTCCCCCGCTTTTTTTTCTCCATTGAAAGGAAACTCATTAGCTTTTCAACCTAAACCTAAAACACAGGAAGGGCATTTCTTATTAATTTATATCTCATATCAGGAAATTCAGTCTCATGGGGAGAATATCTCAAAGGCTATATTTTTAGCACAGTACTTGTTTTGCACAATAGCTTAGAAAACTGCAGCTCAAACAGATATTTATGTGACTGAGTGTAAAGAAAAGAGAGCGAAGTGACCCTTTTATCAAATTAAAAATGTTCAGTTAAGTAGGCAGTTGGTATCTCTGTACAGTGTAAAAAATGACCTCTAGGCTGGATTATTTTAATATCATCGATGTAGGAAGAGGCATGTTTTAAGTTAAGGAAGTTAGTTTTCCAGCATTATGTTGGCTTCATAGTCACCAATGTAATTAGAGGCAAAGTCTGAATGCATTGTCCTATATTATAATAGTGTAGGCTCTGAAAGATTTATTATTAAAATAGTGAAAGTCAGTTGAGAAATGTAAGTATTAGTGTTGTATTGTAGCATTAGTGTAGTATTGTAATGTCTCAGAACTGATGGTAGGGCATTTTATCATGCTTCTTTCATCACACTTCTTTCTCTTGTCAGCTCCAGAATATGAGCTCTTCTGAGGTTTAAGATAATGAGTGATGGTTATTTTTTCTCTTAGGGATCTGACATAGGAAATGGTGACTTATGGACTGTTTTTTGAGTAAATTTAACTGTGTTTCCATTATTTTTTAACCAGAAGTAGTGAAGTTTTTATATGCATCTTGAATTTTGGAGAAGCAGTTTATAAAATATAGAAAAGCCTTAGGTGTCTATTTTGTTTTGTTTTGTGGGGTTTTCTTTTTTGTTTTTACAGAAATGGACTCGAGCAATTCTCAAAATTGCCTGTCTGCAAAATTTTTGTGAATGTACAGTAGTAACTCATGTGCAACTTTTTTAAAAGCTGAGGTATAGATTGATATATTTTTAAATCTTTTTTAAAAACTGTCTTTTTAGAAATCTGACCTGTGTATCGATGTTCACAGAATCACAGAATTGTTTAGGTTGGAAAGGACCTTTAAGATTATGGAATCCAACCTAACACTGTCAAGTTCACCACTAAACCATATTCCTGTCAGTCCTTTCAAATACTGAATTAAGAAAATATTAACTTTAATTTTTTTAAACTTCTGATATTCCCAGTGTTGTCCATAGTGGCTTAGAAGCCATTGCTCCAGGTAATGTAGTTCTCCATTAATCTATTTCTCCTTTTTTTTTTTTTGTCATGTCTAATTGCTGAAGGATGGCTTTTTTTTTTCTCTCCTGTGTTGTTACAGAAGTTTTGCTAAATATATGTAATTTCGAGAAGATATTTGCCTCTTCTTACAGACTGTCAGGAAGGCGTCACTCAGTAGTGGTTAGAAGGCAGGAAATCTTACTTGAATCCATGCCCATAATTTCTGTGAGACTTCTTAAATATTTATAAGAAGATACCTAATGTGCACAAGAAAGTAACAGAGCAGGTTGCAAGAAAATATAGAGACTGAAAACAAAATTACGTCGTATTGTAGACCAAGAAATTTGATGCAAGTTTCTAAGACTTGTTCCATTGCTGAAGTTGTTTCTGTATTTCCTATAAGGAATGTTTAAAAATTAAAATTATAGGTAATTTCACCTATATGAAATGAGAAGACTGTCTAAGCCTTTAATTCTGCAAACTTACTGAAATGTTCACATTTTAGAACAGCTGCAAGCCCCTAAAATTGAATTAATTAATCACATTTAAGTTCCTGCATGTATTAACATTTAATTTTGAAAAGACTAGTACCTTGATTATGGAATAGGGATGCTAAATATAGGATTCTTTAGACATAAATGTTCAATGTTAGCTAGTAATTTTTCAGTGCATTAAAATTTCTTCATTCCTCCTTTTATATTTCATTCTAAGAGAAGCACTATTTTTTAAAAGATTTTTTTTAATTGATTAGCTATAGTCATATACAAAAACATATGTGTGGGGTATGATGTCCATCTTTTATCTTTCCAATTCTACCATTTTGCTGCTAGTAGAGAAAATAAGTGGTGAAAATATTTGCTTACAGCTTCTTGTAGATTTTGTGATTGCTCCTGCAGGGGTTAAAGGACAGTAACTATAGGAAGATGTTTCTAGCTTTTTTTGTCATTGTAGTTTTATTTTTATAAGTATTCTTTCTCTTTTACTTCACATATGTTTGTCACATAGATATTTTTCTTATTGTGTGTCTGAAAAGAAACATTCATGTGAGCAGTCATTCTCACAATAAAAATACGAAATACTCTCAGGGCAATTTTTCTATGTAATAAAGGTCTGGAGTTTATTTTAAGGTAATGAATGAGACGTCACAGTCTTGGAACAATTCTGACTTTTTCCTTTATTAACAGTAGTTATATAACTATATGGGTATTTATATTATATATAGTATATACAAATATAAATATATTTTTTCTTAGAGTAAAATATTTGTTAACTTCCTAATTAATTCATTCATTTGTACAAGTTATGTGTTTATATAATCCAGCATTTAATTCTGAAATAATTTCAGATTGAAATATTTTGTTAAAATTCTGCTGAAACTTTAAGAAAATATTTCCTTCTCCCAGTAACCATTTTATTGGGAAACTCACCAATCCAGTTATGTTCCATTTATGTTGTGTGAAATTACTAAAAACTCTTCAGTCTCATGTCTTCATTGTTCATTTCTACTAGCTCACAAGATTTGCTTGACATAAGATTTACTTCCGTGAATTAAGAAACCATCAGCTCATATAGACCATTTTTTTCTGAAGATTTTGTTGGTCTCTTTTTCAGTTTGTACTTCCTATGTGGTAAACATTGCAAAGTCTGAAATGCAAGAAAGCTTCCTCTTATTATACAATTCAGCTTTGGTTTAGAAAATTGGCTAATTTTTAAGCAAATTAGTTGTGTTTTTTAAAAAAAACTTTAAATTAACCAACTTTTAAAATGAAATGTTTGATTTATTATTATTGTTGTTGTTGTATTTAAAGTGAGATGTATTGCCAGATAGAGGTATTCACATAATTACTTTGATTGTCTACTATTTTTCTTGCATTTTTTTCTCCCCAATTAAAATATGTATAAAGTCTATACTTTAGAGTTGATTACATATTCACAATATCTGATTCTGATCACATACCTACCTGATTTCAGAATATTGATCCATGTACCTTCAATCTTACAGTAAAGTGAATACGAAGTCTAACTTTAAGTGGCTACATAAAGGTGAGGCATAAGACAAAGGTCAAGTGTTTTATTTCTGGAAAAGAAGGTTGTCAAAGACAACCTTGTTTTAATTTCATTTTAACAATATTCTTTACCAGAATCAAAGTACAAAGCCTTTGTTGCATGCCTCAACTCTGGCAAAAATGTATATATGTGTTGACTGGTTTCTGTAAATTATTTAATATTATGGTGAATTTAAGATATTGGTTAAGTAGAAAATGATTTGTTATAAGCAAGTGACTTCTGTCAACAGTCTTGAGTTTGACAAAACAAAGCATAGTATTGGGTTGGAAGGGTAACAGAGACAGAGTTCCTTTGAATCCCTTCTTGCACTTCTCTAATTCTCATGTGGCTCTCAGTTTCTCAGCTCTTAGTCCGTATTGTGCATCATAGTTCATGAAGTGTATTCCTTGGCTGGGGCAAGTAATACTGCGAAAAAGGTGTTATGATTAAGGGTTTTTTTCATTGTAATTAAGTTTATTTCAGGTTGATGACATTCCATTTTTCTTCTTCCCTGAAATCAAAATTATTGAAATTGGATTTTGTTTGGTCATATTTTTCCGTATCTAGTGTATATCTATTTGTAATCTACAGAAGTTTTGCTGTGTATGTTGCAGAAGAAAAGCTCCATCTTGACCTTGGAAAGTTTGACTGCAAACTTGTTTTTTCTAACTGTACAATTTATAGGACTACACTATGTCATTTTGTATTCATTAAGAGGTTTAGAGCAAAATGGAAATCAATTTTTTCCATGTGCATTTCTATTAGTGTGTTTATTCAATTATAATTATTTTTCAGGTAGTCTAGTAGTTTATTCTTTACTACTAGTTCTGCTCAACTAGGGCCTTGACATTGGAGAAAAATGGTAGCACAAACTATTCAAAGCTCCTTCAAGGCTTATTTAAAATAGAATCTGCTGCGTACAAAACAGACATAGATTTTACTCCTGCAGGGTTCACTTGGAGTACACTAGCAACTTGTAGTTGTGCAGAAACAGGATTTCTGCCCCATCTAGGTATTTTAATAGCTGTTCTGATATAACATAACTTTTCTGCAGTGTATTCCAGTATTTTTTTTTAACTGGATATAGATGCAAAGGTAGTATCAGTTATCAATGCACTTTTTTAGAAACTGAAAAGATATGAAAACTTTGGTTTCAAAGGGTTTTCTTTACTGTTACAATTTTTATTAGGAGTAGAAATCATTATGATATTCCATTAAAAAACCCCAACATCTTCCATATGTCATATGTCAATGTCACATGTTGATATATCATTTGGTAATAAAACTAAGGCCAGAATAATTCATTGTACCAGCCTCTGAAAGCTAAACTTGCTTCTTAAAGGCACATCACAACCAAATAGGAAGACTCTTGTGTAATTTTAATCTCTAGAAAGGTGGGTTTTTTTACTTAACTCACAAAAACATGTAATTAGATAAAATTGTGTGTTTTCTCAGATGAAATATTTTTATTTTTAAAAAACATTTTATATACATTATCTTATATTTTCTTTGATGACCCTATGCATTTTTAAAGGTGGTTTCATTCAAAATATGGATTGAAAAGGGACGTTTCAAAGCTGAAATCTTTTGCAGTAAGGCTTTTTAATGACTTCCTCATAAAACTAGAAATTTCTGGGTTTCCTTTGGTTCTTTTTATGCCTTTCCTCTATTTTCTCTTTCAGCCTGGAACTTTTTAATAGTGGCTTGGCCTTTGAAAATTTAAAACATTAAAAATAAAGGATTGAAAATAAAGCTACTCAAAACAGCGCAGAAATGTACTGGATATTTGTGGTGGGTTGACCTTGGCTGAATGCCAGGTACCCACCAAAACTGGGCAGGGAAGAGAAAATATAATGAAAGGCTCGTGGGTCAAGATAAAGACAGAGCGATCACTCAGCAATTACATTCATGGGCAAAACGGACTGGACTCAGGTAAATTAATTTAATTTATTGCCAATCAAATCAGAATAGGATAATGAGAAATAAAAGCTAAATCTTTAAACGTCTTCCTCCCCACCCCTCCCTTCTTCCTGGTCTCAACTTCACTCCCGATTTTCCCTACCTCCTCCCCCAGTATTGGCACAGGAGGACAGGGAATAGGGGATGTGGTCAGTTCATCACATGTTGTCTCTGCTGCTCCTTCCTCCTCACACTCTTCCCTTGCTCTAGCGTGGGGTCCCTCCCACAGTAGACATTCCTCCATGAACTGCTCCACCATGAGTCCTTCCCTTGGGCTACAGTTCTTGATCAACTGCTCCAGTGTGGGACCCTAACAGGATCACAAGGCCTGCCAGCAAACCTGTTCTACCATGGGCTCCTCTCTCCACAGGGTCACAGTTCTTGCCAGGAGCTTGCTCCAGCACAGTCTCTCTGCTGAATCACAGCCTTCTTCGAGTGTACCAACCTGCTATGGCGTAGGGTCCTCCCTGGGTGGATATCTGCTCCACCATTAACCTCCATGGACTACAGTGGGACAATCTGCCTCACCATGGGCTACAGGGGAATCTCTGCTCCAATGTTGTGACATTTTTCAAAAGTAGTTTGTGGAACGTTTAATTTAGATGTGCAGTAACAATTTGGGAAAGAAAATATCTTCAACATTTATTCTCTTTTCTAAAAAGTTTTTTCAATTACCTGCCACTTCATAACTTTTTTTGTTGTTTTTTAAACCCTTTTCTGTAGCAAAAAAATTAACTGCTTCTGTGGTAATACAGGTGCCAACAGTATTGGACTGAGATACGAAGAACATTTGACTAGTACTGTGGCAGACAGTATAAAACATTTTTCTAAAATAAAATCTGAGTTACTTCTTTGTTTCAAATTTGCCCATGGGGAAAGGTGTTTAAGGATATGCATGAGGAATTTGAGGAATACATGAAAGGACAGTTCTTTTCAGGGGTTGCAAAGGAGCCTTTTGCACAATGGGATCTCTGCAAGGGAGAATGAAGAGCGTTCAGGTAGTTTCTAAACTAGCTTCAGGAAGTTTCTAAGAACCCTATCTGTCCCTTTTTGGATGCTCATCATCTTCTGTAGTCTTCCTGTAGAGCTTCCCGTGTGTTGTTCTTGAATATCATATGAATCACCAACACATGTGGTGTTTTACTCATCTGGCAAATAAGAAAGCTGTAAAACAATATTTTTAATATTCTTCATTGAGATTGACTCTGTTAAGAGAACTACCTTATTAAATTGCACTAGGATGAATTGATGGGATCCAGTAGGTCTTTTTTAATTTGCCATGTACTACCTAGGATAGGCAGTAGAAAACAGCCTTTTATGAATGCATACCAAGCAGATGTTGCAAATGTCTGGGTATACTGAAACAGATGCCATCTACAGAAGCCTTTTCAACATAAAATGTAATCAAATTGTGGCTTTCCACATTCTAATGTAAGTTTTCATCATGTCCTGCGTTACTGAGTTGAACTACATGAGAATGAGATTGTAGGATTTCTTTCCCCTTGGGAAAGGAATGAACATTAGATTTCTCATATGAAGCTATCCCAATGAGAAGAAAATGTACATTTGCTTTGGAGGGGACTTGACTGAATAAAGGTATTGATATAGTTGAGATGCGGGTTAAACTCTTGAACCTACTTTTAAGGTCAGGGTTAATGCCAGAATAAGTATATTCAGTAATGTTTCTACAGTGTTCATATGGTCCATTAGGTCATTATTCCTTAAACATGACAGTTATTTATCAGCAGTTTTTTCAATAAACGCCTTTTTGCCTATTTTGGATTTGGCAATTAGATCATGTTAGGGTTGTGTGTGTGGTGGTTTGGGGGAAGGCAGGTTGGTGGGGTCTTTCAGCTTGGGTGTTCTCCATATCTGATCTCGTACAACTGTATTTTGCTGAAGAGAGTAAGAGGAGGAAAATAAACAAGCACTGTTACCATACCATTTTTTTTCCTGTTCCACATAATCCTTTCAACTATTTACTCTTTTTGAAATTTGGTGAGTTTCTCAGGACAATTTTTACAGCAGTATGGATTGTGGAATTCACCACATGGGGGTCATTCTTTGACATAACCTCATTTCGTCCAACTATATGAAGCTAAGATGGCTGTGATGTACAGTCTTTCTGATTTAGTAGTATTTTCAAACACTTATTTTGCGGAGAGCGGGTGATACCATGTGAAGTGTTTTAGAGAACTGTAATACAGTGTTTGTTAAAATAATAATGCAAAGTGGATGTGGAACCAAACAGAAAACAGTATCATAATTTTAGGCTTTACAGTTGATGGTATTGTGCAAAATACAAAATATCCCTTCTATAAACTATGTGTAAAAAGCAAGAGTATCTTTTACTTATGAAGAGTAAAAATGTAATTCATACTTTTACCATGAATTAATTTTGTCTCCGAAAATGGAGTTTCTAGATACTTTGATAGGCAGAATAAAATGTGCTTAACCAGAACCATATCACACCCCAAATTCAGACAGCCATTGCAAAAAGCCCCCGATAAAGGGATTTGATATCCTCTCCCCATCAGGTTGTAGGCAGGGACTTAAAGGGAAGCAACAAGTGGAAGCACGTCTACAAACAGGGATGCGAACGAACCCCCTCCTTGCCCATGCCACCCCAGGTGCCTCTGCACAATAGCTACAAGGCTCTAGCTGTGGAGGACCAATCAGTGGACAATCTGGGTGCTGAGATCAGCATGGCTGAGTTGAAAATTGCTGTTCAAAGTGAAGAGCAAGAGGGAACTGCACAGGCAGTGCAAGCAGGGACAGGGAACCTGGGAAGGGTATAGGGATGCTGCCTGTGTGTGTAGGGATGGGGTCAGGAAGATCAAGGCGCAGCTGGAGCTGAACTTGGCAAGGGAAGCAACGAATAACAAGAAGGACTTCTACAGATCTGTCAGACAGAAAAGGAAGGTTAAAGAAAGTGTACCCCCACTGGTGAATGAAAATGGTGACCTCGTATCAACAGACGAGAAGGCTGAGGTACTCAATAACTTTTTTGCTTCAGTCTTCACTGTCAACTGCTCTCCTCACCCCTCCTGGTCAATGGACAACCAGATGGGGACAAGGGGGGTACAGCCCCTCCCACCGTAGGGGAAGATCAGGTTCATGACCACCTGAGGAACCTGAACATATACAAGTCTATGGGACCTGATGAGATGCATCCCAGAGTCCTGAGGGAATTGGCTGATGTGGTTGCCAAGCCACTCTCCATGATATTTGAAGTCTTGGCAGTCAGGGGAAGTCCCTTGTGACTGGAAGAAGGGCAACATTGTGCCCATTTTAAAAAAGGATAGAAAGGAGGACCCTGGGAACAACAGACCTGTCAGCCTCACCTCTGTGCCTGGAAAGATTGTGGAACAGATCCGCCTAGAATCTATTCTAAGGCACATAGAGGACAGGGGGGTGATTCAAGACAGCCAGCATGGCTTCTCAAAGGGCAAGTCCTGCCTAACCAACCTAGTGGCTTTCTAAGATGGGGTGACACGAGAAAAGCAATGGATGTCATCTATCTGGACTTCTGTAAAGCCTTTGACACAGTCCCTTACAACATCCTTCTCTCTAAATGGAGAGATGGATTTGATGGGTGGACTGTTTGATGGATAAGGAATTAATTGGATGGTCGCATCCAGAGAGTAGTGGTCAAAGTCTCAATGTCCAGATGGAGATCAGTGACAAGTGGTGTCCCTCAGGGGTCTGTACTGGGACCAGGGCTGTTTAATATTTTCATTGACGATATAGAGAGCAGGATCGAGTGAACCTTAGCAAGTTTGCAGATTACACCAAGCTGAGTGGTGTAGTTCTTACATAAGAAGGATGAGATATCATCCAGAGGGACCTGGACAAGCTGGAGAAGTGGGCCTGTGTGAACCTCATGAGGTTCAACAAGGCCAAGTGCAAGGTCCTACACCTGGGTAAGGGCAATCCATGGTTTCAATACAGGCTGGTGGATGATATGAATGAGAGCAGCCCTGAAGAGAAGGACTTGGGGGTGCTGATTGATGAGAAGCATGACATGAGCTGGCAATGTGCACTCACAGCCCAGAAGGCCAACTGTGTCCTGGGCTGCATCCAAGGAAGTGTGGCCAAGTATGGTGCTGCATTTTGGATTTGTGACCAAACCAGTGTTGATAACATACCAACTGAACAGCACTTCACAGCATCAAATCTTTCTCAGTTTCTCAGTCTGCCTCTCCTAGCAAGTAAGGTGGGGACAAGAGACTGGGAAGGAATTCTGCCAGGGAAGCTGACCCAAATTGACCAAAGGCATATTCCATACCATATAATGTCATGCTCATCAATAAAACTGGACGGGGGAGTTTGGCAAGTGGTTGATTTTTTGCATCACTCATTTTACTTTTGTTTTGTCTTTTTTTTCTCTTTTACTTATCAAACTGTCTTTATCTCAACCCACAAATTTTCTCACTTAGGCCCTTCCAGTTCTCTTCCCCATCCTGCTGGGAGTGAGTGAGGAGCTGTATGATAATTAGCTGCCTTCCAGGGTTAGCCCACAGCACTGCTACAAATGTCTTCCTGCTTGCCTTCCTTCCTGAAGGACATGTTTCGCAGTCATGCTTTGCTTTTGGTTTCTGTTTCCCTTATTTTGATTCCCATATTTGAACAAGGGAGAACAAAAGTTAAGTCACTAACTGTAATTTTTAGTGATTGTTTACTGAATGTTTACAAGAGGGATGTAGCTATAATTAGAGATTTTCTTCTGATAGGTTCATTACCTCCCAAAGAATCATCTGTTAGATTACAGTTGTGGAGGAGGAAATTTTGTGTGACTTTTTGGTGAAGCTAGTGAAAGTTTTTCAGTCTTAATTATACCGAAATTACTGTCTGCCTTTGTCTGATTCTTTTTTTAATTCCCTTCTGCACTCTTCCTGATTTCTTCCCTTACCCTGGCTAGCAAATCTATTATGCATTATTTGCAAATAAATTATAGGGGAGGAACATGACACAATCTTCATTAACTGCAGATGAATCTCAAAAGAATTCAAATGGAAATGCACCTAATATATATAATGTTAGCCTAAACAGGCACCTTTTTGCACTCCAGAATCTTAAGCATATCTTTTCAAGTCATCTCCTTTCTGCATTTTTTTCTTTCCTTGCTTTCACTTTCCTATATATTTATTGTGAAGATATACACCCTGTCCAACAGAAGGCATAAGTCACTTCTCCATTAAAAAGGTTTCTTACTGTTTACATAAAGATTCAATGTCCGACACATCCAACCCTTCGATGACCCATATTTTGGCCAGTACAATGAGTCAGGTTGGATGGGTTTCTTGGTCCATTCAAACATGCAGTACTGTATCATTTTCTTCTTTTCCTTTCCCCTGGTGCAGGACATTCCCTCCTGCTCCCGGTACCTGAGCATCCTCCCCAAAGGACTGTTGGGAGGTAAACTCGGAGTGGAGTCTCCAGACCCCTCTCCCTTCCCCGGGCGTTTCTTACCTGCCCAATTCCCCATTAATTCTAATGGTTTCCCACAGAACTTTTCTCTCAGTCCCGTAATCCCAGCCGCCCGAATAATACTTAACAGTCAATTTTCTTACCCGTGCACAGAAATTCCTCGGCTGCCGCGCGTTATTAAGCATTTTCCCTGGTATACCGTGTCCCTACCTTTGCTTCAAGAGTCCTCCGTCCAGGTCGTTCCACCGCCTTCCCCGATGGAACAAGACAGAGAGCAAGAGACTGCTGAAATCAGCAGGGCGTGCCTTCCCATGCGTCCTGTCCCGCTCCATGGACAAGGGGCTTTGGATCCCAGACGAGCCCCCAAATTGTGAGAAATGCCAGCTCACAGATAGAATTTTAGAGAGGACAAAGTCTTAGAAGCAAAGAGATTTATTTACAGCGCTGGGTGCATAAGAGGATGGACCCTCCTCTTATTGCATTCCCCAATACGCCTATACATGTGCATTACCTGTCTCCGCTTCATATTGAAATGAGTCATGAAATGTTATTTACATGTCCTTAACTGGATATTTGGAAACCTGCATTCTTCCCAACCCCCTACTGATTTCAACTATCACAGTCTGGCTGAAGCAAAACTTTTATATATCTATTACATTTATAATAACTGTAATTTCCGTATTATAATATGGAAATAACATGTTGTTTTACCACAGAGTAAAAACCCCAAAGAGCAATCAGCATAAAAGCCCAAACTCTCGAATGCCATGTGAAATCATGTTTTACTTAACTTATTAAAACAAGAAAGGTGACAAATGATTAGTAGTGATTAACAAGTTAACAATACCAGCTTTAAAGGCAATACATCTAATCATTACTACAAGAGGATAAGTATAGTAATTAAGAAAGATACATCACCGATTCCCCTATCATCATCATCATCCAGATCCAAAGTCGCTGGGGGGGCCCTATTGCAGTGAGGATTTTTGAGAGCCAGTCCCAGACAGTGGGGAAGTCCTACGCAGTGTGTCCACTCGTAGGTGAGGTCTGCAAAGTTGCTGCAAGAGGATCCAGCTTTTATATTGCTAACTAAACAACTTACATCATTCTTAAAATGCAGAATCTCTGGTCTCAGCTGCTTCGCTGTCGCCCCCCCCCCCCCCCCCCTTGGAGCATGGCCAAGGCCCCAAGAAGGGAGGTAAAGGAAATGGCCAGATTTCTCTTATCTTTGAACTAAGGAGCCCACTGAGATGCAGCATTCCTGCATAGCTCTTTCTCCCTTTTCACACAGTGTTCATGCTTGTGCTGATTGATCAGCCAGGTTGTTGATGGTCCAGGGACTGTTGCTTTTTTTCAAGTCCTGTGTATGCTGAAGAAGCTACAATTAAGGTGGCACAGCCCAATTCGACCGATAATGCGACTATGATGCATTTTCTCACACTCTGTGTATTAAAAATAGCACAGCCCAATTCTACTGATAACGGCAATGTGAGAATTTACAGATTAAACAGTACACACAGCAATGCAATACGAATCATCCCTGGGTCACCTATTTTGTTTTAGGCCCTGTCACTTCAGTCAGTCCTCTGACCCATGGAGGATTCATATCCTGAATAATTTATTCATTCACAATTTAAGTGTGATATTATAATTGTCTAATGGGTTTTTAATCAGGTGCACAGGCATTACCCTCTGTCCCCCTATTTTCCCAACTTATGTTGTTTACAATGATAACACAGAATTAGTAATATCAGCGATAGTTTCATTGTCAATAGCTTCTCTTCTGTTTGTGAAAATCAATTGATGTTCATGTCGATTTTCATATCCATGAGGTTTTGTGGATAGTATCCTTTCTCAAATGGACCGTGGTGGTAAACAGGTAGATTCAGTTGTGCAGGATCTGTAAAACAAAATTCTATACCGTCTAGATATTTTCTCATATAACACTTAGTTGCAAGGACATATCCTCATTTTTCTTGCCCAGGTTTCAGGATCAAAACTGTTTTGTCTGTTCCTGTAGCTGTTACTTCAGCCAGTTCAGGAGGGCCATTTTGCCTTTTACCCCATACTTTGGCCCCATCATTAAGATTGGTAGATCCAAACCATTTATCTCCATAATTGATAGTGACCTGAGATGGATCGTGGATCCTCTCTCCCCCCTCCTTTTTTATTTTTTTACGATTGTTTTCAAAACTGGCAATATCATGAATTGTGCTATTCTGTCATGGGGTTGAATAATCAAATTTTGTTCACCATTGATTAACAGGATTACTTTAATTTCTTCTTGATAATCTGTATCAATCACTCTTCATAAAATTTAGAGAGATAGCATTTGTCTTCTTGTACACATCAAATCCTGTACCAATGAGAAATTGTTTTATCACATATCTAATAATGACATCGTTGCTGAGGTTCCTTTTACTTCTTTGATCACATTCTCTATTAAATCCTTATATTACTGATACACATAACACGCAACAATAAAACTGCATATTTGTTTTAAAACTCCAGTTGCCACTTTGCAATCATTAACACAAATAAAATAACCACACAAAAAGATATTAAGTTTTCTCCCTGCCAATTAAGCAAGTGTTTTTTTAAATTATTTTTTTTTTCTTTTGGATATCCAGGAATGCCTGATCCACAACTATACTGATGCCCAGTGCTCTGTTAAAATGTTGAAGGGTCACGCCTCCATATTTTAATGAAGTCTGTTTGAGTCTTCCCCAATAAACACTTGGGGAACTCATTATTTTCATCCAAATAAAATTGTACATAGCATTGAGATTTGGCATTGCCTGCAGAGATAAAGGATTAATCCCTGCAGTTTGCTATGAAAACTGGTGGAGCCCTGTGAAGCAAAGTGAAAAGGAAAAAAACAGACAAATGGCAGCAGTTTGCAAAGGCACAAAAGGAAGGAGGGACATTCCATTCTCACACACACCACAGCTGGCTGCATTCCAGGAACATAACAGAGCAACAAGTGATACCGAGAGGATTAATTTACTAGAGTTGCTGCAGCTTTTTCCTCAAGACTTCCGTAGTGGATTTTGACCGTCCTTTTTGAGGTGGTCATATGCCAAATTATCCCAAACATTCCTGAGATTAGAAACTTTGCAATGGCCGCTGTCTTTTGTCAGAATTAGCCAAATTTCTTGACATAATTTATCTGTGCGCTTTGTAGCTTTTTCTAAAGCCCCAGATAAGGGCATCCCTTTTTATGCCAGATATTTTGAAATTTTGCTCTCTGCAGCCTTCCCGTTCAAAGTTCCCAGGTAAAATCACCTCTTTGACAGCTGATGGACATTTGAGCTGCAAGGATTCAGAGACATGTCCTAGAGATTCCCATATATCAGGGAGGCCTCCGCTCCAGTGTCAACTAATGCTCTTACTGTTTGCAAGGACCATTTTTTCCAAAATATTTGAAACCCTTCATGGGGTCACCCATGAAGAGGAAATATCTGTCACATCCAGAGATGCTGGAGTTGAGTAAGGCAGCCCCATGTACCCTCTGTATCTCAACCAGCACAATGAAGAAAAGGTGATGAGTGGCAACAGTGGCAGACTCTTCTGAGAGGGACAGACCTCCTATCTGAAAGGAGGCTGTAGCGAGGTGGCCATCAATGCCAACAATCAGGCTTGTTTTTTACAAAATTAGGTACGGATATTTTTCAACTGTACATCTTTTGTATGATATATGTGGTCAAATCTAAATACTGCTGAATGGTTGCAGAAAGCCATGAGTCACTGAATCTCCCTCTTTTGTTGTTGCATAATATACCATAAAAGCTGTTTGTCATGTAGAGGGGCAGGATCTGTTTCAGTTGCAGAATCTTTTAAGAGATCCCAATAACTACTATGAACACTAGCAATTTGTTTCATTCAATAGAGAGTGGCAGGAAGAGAGAGAGTTCTTAAGGCTCATACTGAATAACAAAGTAAAAATTTTAAAACTTGTACATTTTGCTTTGAGACAAAATCATTCTGTTTCAAATATAATGTAAGTCCATATCTTCACCGGTCCTTGCTCACCCATTGCACTGAAGCTTGACCATCATTTTATTCGGATTTATTACACTGGACTATCTTCCTAGTTTCTTTCCATGGGTATAAATCAGAATATGGCTCCCAATCCTCCCTTTCCCCCATAACTACTGATCCACCCACAGGAGGCCCACTGCGTGCAGATAGGGAGTACCACTGAGGTTCAGGAGGAGGTGCTGTAGGATGAGTTACCCCTGTATCTTTGCGTTTAGAATTTTTGCACTTGCCGATCATTTTCACTGGGATACGTAGTATTACATCCCTGAGCTGCAAAAGCTAATATATTTGTGTTCTGAGTGCTATTTTGGAATGCATCTTGCACAAAATAATCTGAACTCAAAATTTAAAATTTCTTAGAATCTCCTTCATCCAAGTTCACCCCTACGTCTCCTTGATCGTGCAAACGCACCATCCAAGAGGTTCCCCTGGTTTCTGTCCAGACAATTCTACTGATAATGGCAATGCGTGAAGTTACAGATTAAACAGTACACATAGAAATGTAATACGAATCATCCACGGGTCACCTATTTTATTTTTGGCCTGTTGATTAGGCCTTGTCTTTTCACGTGTTCATTTCCCAGGATTTTTTTTTCTAGCATTGGATGTCTTTCAACTTATTTATGAGCCCTTCGTATTTACAGGTCCAACTCTGTTTTGACAAGGAAGTAACTCTTCATACATTTCAATCTTTTCTACAAATTTCAGTTTTTTCCTAGAAAAATTTCCTTCCTAGTGCATCTTTAAAAAATATTTCATATCTTTCTATGATAAAACATTTTGTTGGAATCATGTTTAAAAAATGCATTGGTTCTGAATTAATTTTTCTTTTAGTATTCCATCAAAGACCAGGCTAAAAATTTGTTTTCCAGTATAGCTTTTCATCTTACTCAGATTTAAATCAAAGTTAATGAGACAAAGTTAATGAGAATCCTCTTCTGTTGAATTTACATTTTTCTATGGATTGCAGTATATGAGGTTTGACACAAAAAACCCGAGACTAATCCTATAGCTCAGGAACCAAGATTGGGAAGGCAGAGACAAAAAGATGGTTATAGAACAGGTTCTAACTTGTCACAGTGAGACAAGGCTCAGCTCTATTACTTCACTCAGTATGAGTGGACACGTGTTCAAATACAGATGTTTTCTTATACTCAGTCGGAAAATGTCAGTGAGCAAGAGTGGGCAGCGAGTTCACATCAAGTTTCTTGTGAAAAATGAAGAAATCTATGATGGAAACTTTTCATTTATTGGCTGAGGCTTACAGTGAAGAGATCCCAAAGATCAAGTCGGTGTTCAAAGGAACTCATTTTTTGTCAGTAGAAGATGTGAAAGCAAAAACGATGGAGATCCTCAACAGCCTTTCAGGAAATGATCTGTGGAATTGCTTTGAACATTGGCAGCATTGGGTGCAACTGTGTGTCAGCTCAGAAGGGAACTGTTTTGAAAGTGATCATACTTGATTTTCTTAATGTGTTAAATAAAAAGAGTTGCAGGCACAGTATCGTGGGTTTTTTTTTGTGTGTCAGGCATCATATACTGTTTAAACATCTAAATGGAAAATGAAACATAAAATATAAATTTTAACTGTGAAGACTTGCTTTCCAAACCAAGTGGGATTTAGATGAATAAATATCAGACTAGATCCCCCTTAACAGAAAGATTTACTTGATATATAATGATCTCTCTTTAATCTTTAGCTTCAGATATATGATAGCTATTTCATCCTTCCAGAATGACTATGAGCACTCATAATCCATTTGACATAAGAGATTTTGAATTCATACCATTCAAGCATCTGCTATTTATGGAGATGCAGTAATATTCATCAAAAGGCAATGTTTATTTTGATGATACAAGGAAAGGTTTTGAATGAGATGCTGGTAAAGATTGAGAAATCTTGACAAATCAACATTGGTTTCAGTGAATCTACACTGATTCATATCAGCTGGCTCTGCATTCAATGATTACAGATAACTATTAATGAGATAGTTTACTGATTTAGCAAGTTTTGGAAGGGAATGTGTTTTTATCTTCTAAAATATTGCATTTTAGCACAAGAGAAAATATTTTTTCCTTAATTGCCCCAAAATATTTAAATGGAACTGCAACTTCTCAAAGAAAACAAATACTTTCATTTTAAAATTTTTGTGATTTTTTTTTCATGAGTCACTGAATCTCCCTCTTTTGTTGTTGCATAATATACCATAAAAGCTGTTTGTCATGTAGAGGGGCAGGATCTGTTTCAGTTGCAGAATCTTTTAAGAGATCCCAATAACTACTATGAACACTAGCAATTTGTTTCATTCAATAGAGAGTGGCAGGAAGAGAGAGAGTTCTTAAGGCTCATACTGAATAACAAAGTAAAAATTTTAAAACTTGTACATTTTGCTTTGAGACAAAATCATTCTGTTTCAAATATAATGTAAGTCTATATCTTCTACTACAGCAAACCCCATTTAAAGATTTCAACTTTTCAAAAATAATCAAGTTTTAGTAGTGTAATAAATATATAACTAATGTTCTCTGTTTAGTGAGATAGCAGTGATATTGATGTAACAATGGATTTCATTTAAAAAATTACAAACAAAACCCAAGATTTGTGATGATTTTTTGTTTGTTTTGTCTTTTTAATAAAAGGTCTTTAGCCTAGTTGTTATGTTTACAAAAAAAAATACTGTGTTTTAAATCTCTTTGTTCGTATATTATTGGAGTTTAGATGGCAGAAATCAGAACATCTCTAGAATACTGTCAGCCAAGGACTGCACATTTTGAACATTTTTGTTGAGATTGTACTAAAATAAAATACTGTAAAATGTTAAAAAAAGTTAGTTTCTTCTATTACCATTTATATGTCACATTTCTAGCAGATATTTCCTTCTAACATGAGCAAAACCAAAATAAAACTGAAAAAAAGGAAATAGACATTACAAAAGTTTCTGTCTTAGTGTTTGACTCATTAATGTTCCATACAGTCATTCCTGCATCTTTCACTTTTGTCAGTGGGTGTACAAGGACTGCTGTAGTGGAACTTGCAGCAGGGGCACACAATACACTGACCATTTCTGGTTACCTCCTCCTCCCGTTATTTTTCATAATTAAACAGGATTATTTGGGATGCTTTGTGATGTTAACCAGAACTCCTTACATGTTTTCCGCCTGTAGCCTCCCATCTGCATGATTCTTTGAGGCGAATATAAATTGAGTGAATATATATTTCAGTCAGTGATAAATCTAAATGACCTAATTTAGCTACAAACTCCCGAACATTTATTGTAATGTACTTCTCTAGGCCCCTGAAAACTACATTAGTCCATCCTCTCAAGATGCCAAAAATCACACAGAAGGCTTTTCCAGTATCTCATTCCTGGAACAAGTAATTGAGAAAAGGATAACTAACAATCTCCATTAGCATGTTTCATGTATTAACATTTCAAATGACTCTGTATCAAGGTTCAAACCAGGGCAGAGCTCAAAGATTAGCTCTTTATTATAATAATGATAAAACCTTTCAAGAGTAGACTTAGTTTCCAAAGGCTGATTTGAATGAAGGACTGTTTCCTGAATGAGTATGCCTACACAATGTTGTAATGTGGTTTAATAAACCTTTTAAAAGTGAATTCCAATTCATTTTCCCAAGTGTTTTTGTGAAGAAGCCATTGGATTTGATAGTGAGTGGCACCTAGAATGCTTTGTAATACAGGAAGATTGTTTAAAAGTGGAAGAAAAATATAGGGAGTACTTAACTTATTCTTAAACTAGATTTATGATATGGTACCATATTTCTCACTATTCACAAAAGGGGTCACAGAAATGCAAATATCAATATAAAAATAAAATATTCCCTATAGGCAATAACCTAATTCTATATCAAAGCAAATCAGTGAGCATAATTGCAGCAAGCACAGCACTTACTGAAGCTATAGCTGTGATATAAAACAGCCTGTATAATGTACCAGAAAAAACCTCAAAGTCGTTATTTCAAACCCTATTTGTCAAGAACTATATGAGAAATACACGTGGCTTTGGGATCCAGAAAAGCCTGTGAGTCTGTAAAAAAAACAGAAGATTGTCTTCCAGCAGCCTACCATATCATTAACACAATTATATGTTTTCTTGATAGTTTTTTTATGACCTACTATTCTTTTTCATAAGCTGAGCTGTATAAATACTTAGACAATAGTCTCCAGGCTTATTGTGATATTGACAAGGAACTCTATTCTGAATGCATGATCACTGATTTCAACTGTTAATTAGAGATATGATTTTTTATTTTTCACAGATAAATGTTACATTCTAATTCTAAGATGGAGAATGCCTTTTCACCCATATTGCATGATATCAGGGAAAAGCAATTTTAATCTCAAAGGTTTTTTTCTTGCCTCTGTTTTCTTCTGTCACTGTTTTTTTTTCCTGTTTTTTTAATCTTCTTTAGACTATAAATGTGCATATTTCTTATAAGTCAATAAATGCAGTTCTTTTCTAGGTCCTGCTTCAAGGCACAGTAGCTGCCATGTTTGTTACTTTAGGGGATATTGTAATGCACATTTTGAGATGCGATGTAGTTGATAAGTATCTTAGGTTCCCTTCTACACAATTTCCTATATTTGCTGATTCCTAATATAGCTCCATGTTTTCATTTGCACCAAGAGTTTAGAAATATTTATTGGAACAGGAGTCTTCTGCTCTGTTTGATTGTCTTTTTTCACTGGTGAGGCCGCACCTCGAATCCTGTGTTCAGTTTTGGGCCCTTCGCTACAAGAAAGACATTGAATTGCTGGAGCGTGTCCAGACAGGCTGGATCGATGGGCCAAGGCTAGTTGTATGAGGTTCAAGGCTAAGTGCTGAGTTTTGCACTTGGGTCACAACAACCCCATGCAGCATTACAGGCTTGGAGAAGAGGAGCTAGGAAAGCTGCCCAGCAGAAAAGGACCTGAGGGTGTTGGCTGACAGCTGGCTGAGTACGAGCCAGCAGTGTGCTCAAGTGGCCAAAAAGACCAACAGCATCCTGGCTTGTATCGAAAATGGTGTGACCAGCAGGACTAGGGAAGTGATTGTCCCCCTGTACTATGCACTCGTGAGGCCGCACACTGAATACTTGTTCAGTTTTTGGCTCCTACAAGAAAGACATTGAGATGCTGAAATGCATCCAGAGAAGGGCAACAGAACTGGTGAAAGGTCTGAAGCACAAGTCTTATGAGGCGCAGCTGAGGGAACTGGGGTTGTTTAGTCCAGAGAAAAGGACGCTGTGGGCAGACCTCCTATCTGAAAGGAGGCTGTAGCAAGGTGGGTGTTGCTCTCTTTTCCGATGTAACAAGGGATAGGATGAGATGAAATGGCCTCAAGTTGTGCCAGGGGAGGTTATTAGGTTATCCAGGACTGGATATTAGGAAAAATTTCTTCACTAAAAGGGCTGTCAAGCACTGGCACAGGCTGCCCAGGGAAGAGAGTTGCATCGCCATCCCTGGAGGTATTTAAAAGACACGTAGACATGGCACTCAAGGACATGGTTTCGTGGTGGACTTTGCAGTGTTAGGTTAATGGTTGGACCCAATGATCTTAAGGGTCTTTTCCAACCTAAATGATTCTGCGATTCTACGATTTGTGCATGGCTCACAAGTTCTCAGCCTCCGATGTTTGGATAAGTAATTTGTTTTCCCCCAGAGCACTTGTTCTGCTTGGTGCTCATTCTAACATCTTTATTTACTCAAAAATTGAAAAGAAGGACCAGAATTAATCTGGGCCGTGCCTCTTGGTGAAGAGAAAAGGGCTGCTAATGCTATCAACCTCTATTTTATTTCAGGGGCATGAACTCCTAGTAACCTTTAAGGTTTAGCAGTTTGGTTCGTGTTTTGGTACCAAGAACATCGCTTGAACATTAATACTGAAAATGGACTTATCTGTAATGAGATTTTGAGAGAGTTCTACATGAAAACAGCCAATATGGTGGTGTCTTTACCATGAAAAAATAATATTAAAAGTTCTAATTATAGCTAATATTATTACAGCTGTGTTTCTCAGTTACTTTTAATAAATAATTTACCTGACCCATTTAATCTCTGAATAGAAGTGGGGAGACCAATATAGCAGCATCATTTTAAATATGCTTCTAAAACAGTGTTTTGGGACTGTTTTTAATAATTCCCTTGGTTTTAAGATATACACCCTTCCTTTCATAATTGTACTTCTAGGACAGTAAGAGACAGCACTGCCCACAAGATGTCCTCTTTAAAGAAGTTATTTCCTTTCCCATCTCTTCCTCCTCGTTGTCATCACATTTTTATGGCACACACAACAGGAGAACATACTGAATAGCAGTATTTTCTGTTATATTAATAAAAGTATATTTGATGTGAATTAAGGCCACTGAATAATCCTTACAGAAGATTGCAGGGCACTTTTCAGCATATGAAATCTGTAAGTAGGCAACACAGCCTTTTGAAGCAGTTATCGTCATTCATCAAATACATATGGTAGTTGGATTTCCATTATGGTCTAATATGAAGGCAGGGAGAAAAACACAATGTCCAGATCTTTGTAAGACCCTTACGGAATTTATCTAATTTATCTGGCTCATGTAGAGATAACATTTTCTAGAGTGCTCATTCGTTATTTTTTTTATTTGTTTATTGAAATAGGAGTATTAGTGTCAGACTGAAGATATTCTTAGTCATACAGATGAAAAATATTTTGATAGATTCAAAGGTCGATATCAATAAACAACTGTGATTATTGGTTTTGTAAAGCAAAGGTTTTGCTCACAGTCATAGCAATGAAGTTACAGGGACTTATGGTATTTACGATGTGTCAGGACTGATGGACAGTATTCATGGGCTCCTGTGAATCTAGTAGGTTATATGGGAGAAAAGCAATGAGATCTCTGATAACATTGAGAGGCTGAGCAGAAATTTATGCTTGCCTCAATGTGATGAAACTCCTTTGTTAAACCTTTGGTCTTTATGGAATCAAAATATGATTAGACTTGGCTCTGAGCAACCTGATCTCATTGCAGAGAGACTGGACTAGACCTTTAAAGATCCTTTCCAACTCAAACAATTCTATGATTCTATGATCACTAATTAACTTTTTGTTTCCTCCTCAAAAGCTCGCATTTTTAAAATATTTGGTACTTTTTTCTTCACCAATGAGTCTTGTAAATACGCACAGAGCCCACTTAGCAGAGCTGAAACAGTATTTGTGACCCTCACAACACTGCAATATCTGTGATAGTGCAGCGCAGCAGGTTGAGACAGCATCTGCAGCAGCCACAGAAGTGTGCATAGGCAGAATCTTCTGTTCTTATCCAGAGTTTTTTTGTTTTTCATGTGTAGGATTTTGTCGTGCCCCCCCGTATTGGAGCTTTGCACTGACTCTCAGGAGCAGACGCTGAAAACTTTTCTGCCTTAGTGCTGCTTAAATTGAATAGAGGGTGACCTACAAAGAGCAAAAGACTTTCTGACTTATTTTTCTGAAAGAAAATACTTATTTGTCAGGTCCAAAAAGGAATTATGATAATTTTCTTACTGAGGGGGAGTTCAAAGCCCACTGAAGAAAATAGAAAGCATCATATGAAAGCATCATATTAACATCAGTTGATACTGGGTCAGGTCAGTAGTGTTTTCTTGGCTTTTTCAGTATAATCCTCTCTTGTTCCTCAAGGTGAATTAATGCTGTCTTTTGTTTTAACCTGCAGGCTATTTTACTAACTCTCTAGTTCAATCTTAATTTGCATTAAAACTGTAATTCCAGTTCAATGTGCTTGTATGTGTGTTTGTGGTAACTGCATGCTAATTTCTTAAGTAGTTTTCTCTCTCTGTTAGTACTTATGAACAGAGTAGATAGGTCCTATTAATGCTCTTCTTTCTGGATAGTAGAATTTAACTAAAAGCCTATCTTTTCTGCAACAACGCTTTCCCTAAATTAACTTGATTATTTTTTCTCCTAGATTTTCTGGGAAACTACTCTGGGCATTTGTGAAAGAATTATTACAGGGGTAGATTCAGAACATTTGTGACTAAGCAGAACCTTTTGAGATTTCAGGAGATTTGACAGAATACGTCATTATTTTGATGTTGTCTTTGTCCCAAAGTCTTCAGCTCCTTATTGCATGCGGGAGAATCTCCAGAGTACATTGCACAGAATGATTAAGCAATTTAGTATAGACATCTTGCTATACTAATAATGCAAATACATCATTTTTCTCAATAGACTTGTCACTGATTGGTGCTGATTGATGAGAAGCTTGACATGAGCCAGCAATGTGTGCTCGCAGCCCAGAAAGCACAGATTGCTTCAAGCGCCTCCTGTTTGTTGCCCAAGCCATGTGCATTTGTGTACAGGCCCTTCAACTGGGCTGTTGGCCAAGTCACCTTCTTAGTGGAACATCCCTTATTTCCCTTATGGTGTCCCATGCAGGTTTCCTTCTTGGCTCCTACTACCTCAGGAGCTCCCCCTCAGCACCACAAGACTCCAACTGTGCTGCAGCATCCCCAGCATGCCCCAGGGAACAGGTGGAGGGCCCATACTAGCACCCCGTGTCTCTAACCATAGTGTGTCCTCCCAACAGCTTGTCACAGGCAAGCCTGATATTATCCCCCTCCCCCTTCACATCTAGTTTAAAGCCCTCTCAATGAGCCCTGCAAGCTCCTGAGCAAAGACTCTCCTTCCCCTTTGAGAAAGGTGCCTCCCATTTGATGCCTGTAAACCTAATGCCGTGTAGGCCATCCCATTGTCAAAAAAAGCCCAAAGTTGTTACGGTGACACCAACCACGGAGCCATGTGTTAATAGACTGAATCCATCTGTTCCTTCCAGTGTCACTGCCCACAACTGGAAGGAGGGAGGAAAAAATGACCTGGGCCCCAGATTCCTTCACTAGCCATCCCAAGGCCCTAAAGTATCTTTTGATCACCCTTGGGCTACGTACTGCAGCTTCGACACCTCCCACGTGGAAGAGCAGTAACGGGTAGTAGTCTGAGTGCTGTACCAGACTGGGGAGTTTCCTAGTGACATCCCTAACCCGGGCTCCTGGGAGGCAGCAGACTTCCCTATGAGTAAGGTCTGCTCGACATATTGGCCCCTCTGTTCTCCTCAGCAGGGAGTCTCCTATAACTATGACCCGCCTTTTCTTCCTAGTGGAGGTTGTAGCAATATGGGGGAGGGGGATCGTTTTGGTCTTGGCCCTTCCTCTGGTGTAGACGGATCGGCACCCACATTGTCCACTGATTGGTCCTCCACAGCTCACAGCTAGAGCCTTGTAGCTATTGTGCAGAGGCACCTGGGTTGGCGTGGGCAAAGGAGGGGGTTTGCTTGCCGCCCTGTTTGTGGACTTGCTTCCACTCGCTGCTTCCCTTTAAGTTCCTGCCTACTTCCTGATGGGGGGAAAATGTTGAATCCGTTTGATCAGGGGCTTTTTCCAGTGGCTGTCTCTGTTCATGTTTCAGAGATGTCAGGGTGTGGTTCCACCAGTCTAGCTCTTGCTCAGACTCCCTGACGCTCCTTAGCCAATCCTACTTCCTCTCGCAGCTCTGCCACCAGGCTGAGGAGATATTCCACCTGATCACACCTTACACAGCTGTTGCCTCTGCTGCCCTCTGTTTCCAGGGCAAGCTGGCAGCACTCTCTGATACCGTGGCTGGGCTCCCTTTCACCGACTGAACTTACCTCCTGAGCTCAGAGAGAGACTGCACCCTCCCTGCTCTCCCTGCCTGCGCGAGCTGCCTCGCCAACTGCCTCGCCACGCTCTTCTGACGCGCCATGCCCTGTTTGCCCGCTCCTGTCGCTGGTGCTCCTTGGGGGCCATTTAAATCTCCTGGCGATGCTTCTGGGAACCCCCCTCTGTGTGAGCTGCCACTTCTGGGAGTCAGGAGTCGCCCACCCCTGGCTCCCTCCTGGCCTTACCTCCTTCGAGGGACCACCTGTCTGCCTCAATTTTGAAGTCTATTTCTACCATTGCAGATTTGCGTTAAATTTTAAATAGATTTTACCACTTGAAAAAGTTCTTACCACTTAGGCTTGTCGGTTACTAATTGTGAGGACTTCAAGAGGCTTGTAAGATTGTTGCTAATGAACTATGTCCAAGGGAAGAATTGGATTTAGTTTTATGTTCAGATTTTTTAAATTAGTGTAAGGGATGGGGGCAGGGGCCTTGCACTCCCAGGGTCAGGTTGGAATATGCAGAAACAACACAATACAAGGTTAGAAAATAGGACTTTATTACCTGGCAATCAGCCCGGGGTTCCCCAACGACGACCAAGGGGAAGTTCACAGCAAGTGGGAGATGTCCATGGCGCCACTGAGCTTGACCCATGGCGAGGAACACAGGGTCTAATATATCTTAGCTTTTATGTGTTAGGTGGGTGCGTGATCGGCGCGTGTAAGCGGTGGATTGGCCTGGCTACTATTCCTGTATTCATATGATTGGTGAACAGTGAAGCCAGGTGCATGATATTGTTTACGTTCTAGTTGCTGGCTAGAGCAAAAATAAAGTTATATTTGCAGCATGTTTTGGTACAAGAGTGTGGGAAGTCTGAACAATGTGCATCACCTAGTCTCCTCATAATTCTTCCGAACGGCCCATACACAAGCCTGGTGCAGCCCATAGACTCCCGTCCACTGCTGTTTTTTCACGTGGACACCGGTGATAAAGCCAGGAGAGGTCAGAGGGGTATCAAGGGGGACTACAGAGCCCTGGGAGCAGCAGTAAGGGACTCTGGAGCGCAGGTAGTTTTTTCATCGATCCTCCCGGTCAAAGGGATGAGGTTTGAAAAGGCCAGTCGAGTCTGTCAAATCAACAAATGGCTGTAGGACTGATGCCACAGCCAGGGCTTTGGCTACTTAGACCATGGGACTCGCTTTGACAAACCTGGTCTGCTGGGGGCTGATGGGGTCCATCTGTCAGAGAAATAAAAGAGCATCCTTGATCACAGTCTTGCCAGGCTGGTGAAGAGAGCTTTAAACTAAAGTTGTTGGGGGAGGGGAACCTCAGTCCATCCCAGTTTGATGCCAGTGCCAGCAATAGATGCCCAGAGCCTGGAGGAGGAACACAGGTCAACAGGAGAGCACCTGAAGAGAAACACAAAGGATCTCCTGTCAATCAGGCAGCTTCATAGAGGGCCCAAGCGCCTCTATGCAAACACATGTAGCATGGGGAATAAACAAGAAAGAGGATTGGCCTAGCTTCTGTTTGTGTATTCATATGATTGGTGAACAGTGAAGCCAGGTGCATGATATTGTTTACGTTCTAGTTGCTGGCTAGAGCAAAAATAAAGTTATTTTTGCATCATGTTTTGATACAAGAGTGTGGGAAGTCTGAATAATGTCCATCGCCCAGTCTCCTCGTGATTCTTCCGCACTGTCCCATACACTCCAGCCCCGCGATGGACATATTACAGACGGTCCCACTCACTGGGGCTATAGCTATTCTACTCAGTGTGGTTATGGTGTGTAGGAAACATACAAGGAATTTTACACAAAAGGCATATTATGACATAACAAAATACAAAGCTTAAGAGGACAAGGAAACCACCTTGAATTAAATTGCCTACCCATTCAGTTAATGGGCCAATCCAGTTTGCCAACCATGCCCCACTGTTATTTTGATGGATACCCTGCAGGAATTCTTGAATGTGATCAAGATCGTCTTCAATGGAAGCTGATTCATCCGTGATATTAAAGCAACACATCCCTTCAAAATCATGACAACCATGATTGTGTCTCAGTAGGAGGTAGTCTATTACCAATCTATTTTGCAATACACTTTGTCATACCACACCAAGCTCCTTATTGAGCGAGGCTATGGCTTTTGATGTCCAATTAAGTCCTTGGGCTAAGGCACAGGCAAAATGTACCAGTTGTCTGTAATTGCGAGTGACCACCTCTGGAATGCCAACAAGGCTTAGCAACAACCCCAGGGCTTCACCTTGGGACAGCAAATTTATGTGCGGATTACAGGTTTCATCCAATACATTTCAAGACCTTCTTTGCAAGGGTGCTAGATATGGAAGAATGCTGAGTGTTACATGACCTATAGTGCAAGGTCCTCCAGTGACATTGGCAGGCACGTAGGTGTAGGCCATAGTTCCACATAGCATGAACCAACCTAATGGCAGTGTAAGGTGAGCTTTGGCATAGGTAACATACATAGTAACTTCACATTCTAACAGTCTATTGGTCACATTCACTTGTTGTGCAGTAGCGTTAACAAAGGTGAAACATAAATCAGCTGCTGAAATGTCTGTCTCTTAACTTAAAAGCATAGGTCCAAGGTGTCAGATATGGGTAGACAGTGCCCATATCGTAGAGGTTCAATGAAGTTGCAGGAAAGTGAAAGCTTTTCAGCAAGGTACACTGCTGCATTATTGCAAGTGGAGTTGGCACACCACCATAACAAGTTTTAAGTGCATCATCTACAGACTGACCGCCTGCAATATAAAAAGCAGATAGATTAGCAGATTGTTGCTAACCATACCCAGGTGTTTACATGAGATGCCGGATGTTCTGGCAGATTCAGCACTCGTGTCATGCCAACCCACAAAATGCACAGTTGTCACATGTTACAAATGTCTCTGGGATAACCTGTAGAGAGGAAGATACAATGGGATGTTTTCAGATTCAGGCAGTACTAAAGCTGTGGCTCCAGGCCCACTCACTGTTATAAGCGAATGAAGGCAATAGAATCCAAATCAAGTTTACTAAGTATTTATTTAGGTAGGAAAGCAAAAGCAGCGCTGGACAGCCGGGCAGTAGCAGCTCCACCACGGCTCGTGCCTCAGATGATTCCAACGGTCCTTTTTATCCCCAGTACTATCACTGGGAAGGTTTTCGGGGGGGGGTCTCTGGCCCCCCTTCAGCCTGAGTTCCTGGCACCTCGGTGTTTCACAGGAGGGGGTTATGTCATCTCTTGCAAAAGACAAATGGCCCCTCCAGTCTCCTTGGGAACTTCGTACCAGATACCAGCAAGGCCATAAAACTCCAGCCTGGTGACTCCTTCTTCCTTTATCTTATCTTTTCGCAAACTACTGCTAGCTTCAGGCAATTCCCAAAAACATTGTTGCAGAATCAGCTAAAACAGATTTTCCTTGTAAAAAGACAAAGACTGCCATAGTAACATAACATTTGCAGTTTAACATTTGCTTAAGACAATACATTTTAATAATATGATGGCTAAATACATTCTGCTAAGCAGGTTGTTCTCATCTTTGGGGCAGCTATGCTGTTCCCTTTGTTCAGTTGGCTTGAACAGCAAATTACTCCTAGCTACTTATTATAATGAAGCAAGACAGTTCCTAGTCTTCATGCTTGATTAAAAATATACAGAGATTCAAATTACCAAGGCAGTATAACATTAGAATTAAACATACTTGAGCGAACAAAACATTATTCTCTAGGTTTGATTAACAAATATTTCAAGGTTACTTATTAAACTCACCAATATGGTTCCTGTTTGGTTTTGCTTGTGTGGAGTCAAGATCTGAACCCTAGCGAGGATATTACCCAGTGGCATTGCTGCAACATGAGAGATGCCTGATCCATGGACAAGGATACCCTTGTATGAGAGTGACTGGTGATGAAACAAGACACCTGGAATGATAGAACTTGAGAAGAAGTGATTAACACAGAGCTCAGTTGCAGGGGACATACTGGAGTAAAAAAACATACATGGTGAGAAGGACACTCAAGATGTACATTTAAGTTAAAAGTTTGTTGTTGTTCCTTGAACCACTGCCAATGACTGTTCTTTTTCACCAGGCGCTGCAGGGGGTGCATTAAATAGGCTAATGGGGTATGAAGGAATGCCAGAACCCTAAAAGGCCTAAAAATGCTTGAAGTTGCTGTACAGATGTAGGCATAGGGTAGTGTTGAATTGTATGGCATACCTTATCAGGCATCACTTTAGTTTGCCCTTGCCATGTTATTCCTAAAAACTGAACACTGCTGTCAGGCACCTGTATTTTCTGTAGGTTGACTGCCCACCCCCTGTTCTGCGAAGTTTTTCTCAAATCTTGCACCTGTTCCTGCACAGCATATTTCGAGGGGCTCATGATCAAGATGTCATCGATTTGCAGGCGATTGCTGCCATCGCTTACACAACTTGGCAGTAGCACTTCATTAATCTCATCCCGCCTCACATGGCTGCTCCCCGTCCCACCTCCGCGGCCTCCGTCCCGCCGCGGCCCGGGAGCTGCCCCCCCGTCCCGTCCCGTCCCGGCCGTTGGCGGTGCCGGAGCCGGAGCCGCTCGCGGAGGGGGGCGGCGCGGGGAAGGGACGGAGCCGATCCCAGCTGCACGTCTCCGTCGCGGGCTCTGACGCCTCCGCTTTCTCTCGGTTACACGGAGATCTGACTGCTCCTTCTTATGAACTAAACCCTGGCTTTTCTCGGCCTGTGCAGGAATAACTGCTTGAGCTGTCACTTTTGCATCCCTCAAATCCGCCCCCTCTTCCTGCCACTCACCAATCCGCCGCCGCAGCGCGGTCCCTTCGCTATGGAGCGCGGGTGCCTGCCAGCAAGGCCCGGCCGAGCCGACCCGCGAGGGCCCAAGCCACTACTGGAGCGGCGCGGAAGGGCGACGCCCGCAGCGCTGCTTCAACAGCCTGCGGAGTCACGTCCCCTCCCTTGGCCAAGTCCGCCCAGTCCTCAGGGACCGCCAGAGAGGCCGTCAACGCAGCTACCGGTCCCCAGAGCTCGGAGAGGGGCCATCCTGGGGCAGCCGCGGAAGACCGGGCGAGTCCTGGCCCTTCCTTTACCCCTTGGCCTTCTTCGACCAAGGCATCGCTCCTGCATATCCTGCCGATTGCGCCAGATGTAAGGGACGGGGGCTTTGCACTCCCAGGGGCAGGTCGGAATGCGCATAGACAATGCATTACAGAGGTCAGAAAATAGGACTTTATTACCTCACAATCTGCCCGGGGCTCCCCAACGACGACCAGGGCAGAGGTTCACAGCAAGCGGGAGATGTTCATGGTGTTACTGAGCTTTGACCCATGGCAAGGAGCATAGTGAAACAAAGAAAATAGCCCAACAACCTGAAATACTGTTAAGCAGGATTTCTTTTAATTTCGGTGCCAGAGAAGCACTGGGGATATTCCTCCATAAGGTCCTCTGAAGAATGCATGTAGGTCTCCTTACTATAGTTACTCAACTCATTCATATTCACTACAGTTCCCCAAAATCATTCAACTATTCTCCTCCTCTTCCTGGAACTAATTACAAATTACCTTGTGTCTGATTTACAATACAACAGTATCCCCTTATTGTCTATTTAAACTATTTCTGTCTACTCTGGTGATCATTTTGTCTTTTTCCACAGGTGTCTGATAGTTGACTTCCTTATCTTCAGCAGGTTGCTGTGGATGCCTTTTGATGGCTTCTTTGTCTCTGTCTTAATATCATCAACAGATACTTTGTGATTTGTCCAAGGTTACAAATCCCCTTGTCTCAATCCCCTCTTTTCTTATAAATTTGAATCCTTTCAAACTTTAATAAACAAGTTTCCAGTCATCCTTTGCATGCATGTAATTCTGATCATTACTATTAACAACACAACTATGACTACGATAATTGACAGCATTAGACGAACAGTCCATCCAGAAAGTCCAAACTGCTGTAACAATTTGCCCAGCCATTCAGAACCCTCATTTTGTTTAATTTTTCCCATAAGATCATGCAGATGGTCCAAATCACTTTCAATAGATGCTGATTCATCTGAGATGTTAAAACAACACATTCCTTGAAAGTCATGACAACCACTACTGTGCCCCAGCAAAAGGTAGTTTATGGCCAAGCAGTTCTGCAGCATTCCTTGCCTTATCTCACCTAGTTCTTTTTTCAATGATGCTATAGCCTTAAGATGTCCAATTCAAACTTTAGGCTAATGAACAGGCTACATGAACCAAGTTATTGTAATTGTGCATCACCATTCCTGGGACTCCTATTAAATTAAAAGTCAATCCCAGGGCCTCAGCATCAGTGAAAAGGTTAACTTCAGGGTTACATGTCTCATCCAATACTTGCCAAGGCATTCATCATCTAGGGGAGCCAGATAAGGAAGAATGCTTAATGTGACTCTACTGATAGTACATGGAACTCTCGTGCTATTGGCAGGAACGCATGCGTAAGTTTTCTTTCCACAAAACATGAACCATCCTACTGGTAACACCACATGGGCATAGGCATAAGATGTATCTGTTGTAGTATTGCATCTCAAATCAGACTTAGCCATATCAACATGGGGCCTTGGCTCTGGCAGGCTAGGTTGCCTGAAAATAAAACAATATTCTGCTGGGGTTATCCCTCATAACCTAAAAGCATAAGTCTTGGATGATAATTTCTCAGTCAACTTCCCCATACAACGGTAAGGCAATATTAAAGCTTTTCAAAAGAGTATAATTCTTCATTATTTCTATTGGTGTGGGAACTCCAATATAGCAAGTGGTCAACGTGTCATTCACTGACTTTCCACCTGCCAAACAAAAAGAGGACAAGCCTGCTGTCTGCTTTGCTAAACATATCCAGGTATTGGTGCTTTCTTCACTCTGGAAGAGTGGATCCATGCAGGCTGCTCCTTAATTTTGACAGCCGTGCAGGTTGTCAACAGCACTTGGTATGGTCCATTCCACTTTTCCTCAAGAGGGTGACCTGTAAAACTGTTAATAAAAACCCATTCTCCCAAATTAAAAGGATGCACTGGTTGGTTTAATCCTCTCCCTCTTGTGGCTAAAACTGATTTATTAATTTGTTTTAACTGTTTTCCCAAGGTAATCATATATTGCTGTAAATACCCCTTGCCTACTTGAGACATATCTTCTCCCAAATACAATGTCTGGTAAGGGCGTCCATACAAAATTTGAAAGGGTCTAAGGCCTTCCTAAATCTCGGCTTAGTCCTTATTCTAAGTAATGCTAAAGAGAGGGCCTGATACCAGTACAAATTAGCTTCTTGACAAATTTTAGCTATTTGTTGTTTCAATAAATGATTCATTTTATCTACCTGTCCACTTGCCTGTGGCCTATATGGGGTATGTAATTGCCATCTAAGTCCTGAAAGCCTGCTGACTTGCTGTTCAACTTGGGCACAAAAATACATACCCCTATCTAATGATGTTACCTCAGGTATTCCAAATCTCAGTATAATTTCATTCAATAGGACCTCTGTGACCTCCCTAGCCTTACTAGTCCTGCAAAGAAAGGCTTCTGACCATCCTGAGAAGGTATCTGTCAACACTAATAAGTATTGATACCCCTCCTTTTCTTGGGAGTTCGGAAAATCTGTCTGCCATTTCTGTTCTGGACTATTGCCTTTTCCAATTACCCCTACATGTAATCTATTAGCAGTATTTGGATTATTTCTCAAGCAAATCTCACATCCTTGTGTCACTTGCTTTATGGTAGTATATAGATTGACTGACCATCTCGTCGTTAAAATCAAGCATTTGCACCCCAATGAGTCTTCATGTGCTGTTCCAAAATTAACTTCCACAGAATTCTAGATGGAATTACAACTCTCCCATCTGGAGTATAAAACCACCAACCTGTCCTTCCTTACCCTTCATGTTGGTAACTAAATTTTTATCCTCTTTAGAATATGTATCAGGTTTAAAATTAAAAAAGCTAGAGCTTATCATCTGGAATCAAAGCACCTACTACCTCAGCCTTTTCTACTGCCCTTTTGGCTTCATAATCTGCCAGTTTATTTTCAATTTCCTGGTCAGTGTTTCCTCTCTGGTGTCCTTTACAGTGCACGATAGCTATTTCCGTAGGGAGATTCACTGCTTTTAAGAATTTCAGAATTTCTGTAGCGTTTTTGGTATGTCTTCCCCATGTAGTAAGTAGTCTTCTCCCCTTCCAAATCGCCTCATGAGCATGTACAACTCCAAAGGCATACTTTGAGTCAGTCCAAACATTGATTTTCTTTCCCTTCACCCATTCCAATGCTCAGGTTGGTGCAATTATTTCTGTTTTCTGGGCTGATGTGCCTGGAGGTAAAAGGTTAGCTTCAATTACCTCTTCAGTGGTTGTCACAGCATACCCTGCTTTATGGTGTCCATCTTTCAGAAAACTGCTTCTGTCAGTATACCACGAGTCTTCTGCATCTGTAGGTGACTCCTCTTTTAGATCTGGACAGCTGGAATATACTATCTCTATAGTCTTCAGGCAATCGTGTTACTGGTTCCAAGGTAGCTCCACTAAGGAAAGATGCTGGGTTGACAATGTTAGTGGCGATTATATTTACATCATCCTGCACCTCTTTCCATTCTGTTCCCAGCTCCCGCTGTCCTCCAGAGAGCTCAAGTCCCAGGTACCTTACTCATTGCTGTAGAAGCTGCGTTTTTGACAGAGAGACTTGATACCCACTTAGTCCCAAAAAATTCAATAGACTTAAGATTCACTAAAGACAATCCCCTTCAGTTTTGGTGACTATTAACAACTCATCCACATACTGCAACAAAGTGTGGGTTTGTGAAGGAGGCTCGAAGTCTCAAATTCTTGGGCCAGTTGGTTCCCAAATATCATGGGCTATTCTTAAATCCTTGAGGCCACACTGTCCACGTTAATTGAGTTTTTCTACCAGGTTCTGGATTTTCCCATTCAAATGTAAATAGTTTTGAGTAGCCTTTGCGAGAGGCAGACAGAAAAAAAGCATCCTTCAAATCCAAGAAGATAAACTAAATTTGCTCATTTTTCAATTTTGTCAAAGTATAAGGATTTACCACTACTGGGTGCAAGTCCCCTACAATGTTATTAATAGCTCTTAAATCCTGAACTAATCTATAAATCTTTCCATCTGGCTTCTTAATTTGCAATATTGGGGTATTATATTCAGATTCACATTCTATCAGTAGTCCATACCCCAGTAATCTGTCTACTATTTCTTTAATCCCATTTCAGTCCTCATATTAAGGTTAAACTCAAAACCTCAACTAATTCCTCATTCTTCACCCTTCTCCACTAAATATTATTTCTGCCCCTAGCTGCTCTAACAAATCCCTTCCTAACAAAGGCTTGGGAGATTTTTTAAAATATAAAATATGGCCGTAAGGATGATCCAGGTAATTACAGACCTGTCAGCCTGACCTCGGTCCCAGGTAAAATCATGGAGAAGATAATCCTGGGTGCAATCATGCGGCACCTGCAGAACGGTCAAGAAATCAGGCCCAGCCAGCATGGATTTAGGAGGGGTAGGTCCTGCCTGACCAACCTGATCTCCTTTTATGACCATGTGACTCGCCTGGTGGATGAGAGGAAGGCTGTGGATGTGGTATACCTGGACTTCAGTAAGGCCTTTGACACAGTCCCCCAAAGTAGACTCCTAGGGAAGTTGGCAGCCCGTGGCCTAGATGGGAGCACTCTGTGCTGGGTTAGGAATTGGCTGGATGGCCGAGCCCAAAGAGTGATGGTGAATGGTGTCTCATCCAGTTGGCGTCCGGTCACCAGTGGTGTCCCCCAGGGATCGGTATTGGGTCCTGTCCTGTTTAATATCTTTATTGACGATTTGGATGAGGGGATTGAGTCCATCATCAGCAAGTTTGCAGATGATACCAAGCTGGGAGGAAGGGTTGATCTGTTAGAGGGTAGGATGGCCCTACAGAGGGACCTGGACAGACTGGAGAGCTGGGCCGATTCTAATGGGATGATGTTTAATAAGTCCAAATGTCGGGTACTTCATTTTGGACACAACAATCCCATGCAGAGCTACAGACTGGGGACAGAGTGGCTAGAGAGTAGTCAGGCAGAAAAGGACCTGGGAGTGCTGGTGGACAGGAAGCTCAACATGAGCCAGCAGTGTGCCCAGGTGGCCAAGAAGGCCAATGGCATCCTGGCCTGCATCAGGAATAGTGTAGTAAGCAGGACCAGAGAAGTTATCGTCCCCCTGTACTCGGCACTGGTCAGGCCTCACCTTGAATACTGTGTCCAGTTCTGGGCCCCCCAATTTGGGAAAGATGTTAGGATACTGGAATGTGTTCAGAGGAGGGCAACAAAGATGGTGAAGGGGCTGGAGAAGCCCTATGAGGAGCGACTGAGGGAGTTGGGGCTGTTTAGTCTGGAGAAGAGGAGGCTCAGGGGAGACCTCATTGCTCTCTACAACTACCTAAAAGGAGGTTGTAGTCGGGCAGGGGTTGGTCTCTTCTCTCAGGTGACCAGTGGCAGAACCAGAGGGCATGGACTTAAGCTTCGTCAGGGAAAGTTTAGACTTGATATGAGGAAAAAATTCTTCACTGAAAGGGTGATTGGCCATTGGAATGGGCTGCCCAGGGAGGTGGTGGAGTCACCGACCCTGGAGGTGTTTAAAGGGAGACTGGATGAGGCACTGAGTGCCATGGTTTAGATGATGGTTGGTGTTAGTGTTGGTGTTAGTGTTAGGTTATAGGTTGGACTTGATGATCTCAGAGGTCCTTTCCAACCTTGTGATACTGTGATACTGATAAAAATTGATTAATTCCTACCTTGCTTCCTAACCTATATGCAATAGGTCGCAAAAAGGGCTCCTTCTCACTTTGGCCAGTAGCACCTATAATATTAATAAAATTACAACTTTCAGATACCAGTTGTTGATTCAAAGCAGAATAAGAAGAAAGCTTCCATCATTGCTGTTGCTATAGTTCTCCCTAATCTTCTCTTTCCAAACTCTCCAAGCCTCTTCAATCAGTTTTTCTAAGTCTCTTCTCTCAGGTCCTCCTAAAACCAAAGGAAATAACTGCTGCCTCCCAGCATCAGAAGCAGGGACCAAAGTGGTAAATTTCCACATAGTCCCCCTAAGTTTATGGAAAAGTTCCATAGGAGACTCAGTTAACCCCTGCTTTATTGCATACAGGGCTGACCAATTAACAGGTTTTGGTATTCTATTCTCCAGCCCAAATTTTATCCAATCTTGGTATCTCTTTAACAGCTGGTATTTTGCACTGACATTTGCATCCCATTCAGTGTCAGTTACAGGTAGATAATGATCTATATCCCCTGCTAAGGCTCTGGCAGTGATTAAGGCCTGTGCTTGAGTGCCAGCTGTTTTCAATACAGCTCACTACTTGCTGTCTCCCAGTTTCAGTTAGGGTTATACCCCTTCACGACCTCCCACCAAGCATCTAAATCTCCCATTGAAAAGGCACCTTCATTCAAGTAGGACCTAAGGGTCCCATTGCCTGCCTCAAAGTTGCCTGAATTATCAGTCCTGCTTTACTCCTAGTATGAGAAGTTATGGGAAAAAATTCTCACCATTACTCTCACTACTATCCTCCTTATCTGAGAATTCTTCACAGACATGACTTTTTTTCTTCAATTATTCCAGTGTTTTCTTATTACAGGTAGAGTTTAAAGACACATTTCGAACTGAGTCATTGTCAAACTTAAGTTACAAGATATTTTATTTAAATTCCTATTTCTTGTTTTGCTTTAGTGCCCCTGAGTCATGGGTTTGGACTCATTAGTCTAAACATTTTATAGACAATGAACAGTAACAACAAAAATATTCCTTATTGCAAACTCAGATTTTTAGATTCTGTTATGTGTCTGTGGAGTTCTTTTTCAAAGAGCATATGCTATTTTTCCTACTCAAAATTTAGAATATAAAATAGGTAAGGATGACAAATTCTTAATTTGGCAGTTTTGATACCTATCAACCTTTTTCAGTAACTGGATACCATTTGCCCTCTTGGCCACAGGGTACATTGCTGACTCATGGTTAACTTGTCCACCAGGACTCCCAGGTCCTTCTCTGCAGAGCTGCTTTCCAGCAGGCCAACCCCTAACCTGTACTGGTGCATGGGGTTATTCCTCCCAAGGTGCAGGACTCTACACTTGACTTTGTTGAACTTCATTAAGTTCCTCTCTGCCCAACTCTCCAGCCAGTCCAGGTCTTGCTGAATTGCAGCACAGCCTTCTGCTGTACCTGCCACTCCTCCTGGTTTTGTGTCATCATCAGACTTACTGAGGGTACACTCTGTCCCCTCATCCAGGTCATTGGTGAATATGTTGAACAAGACTGGGCCCAATACCGATCCCTGGGGAACACTGCTAGCTACAGGCTTCTGACTAGACTGTGCCACCGATCACAACCCTTTGAGCTCTGCCATCCAGCCAGTTCTCAGTCCACCTCACTGTCCACTCATCTAACTCACACTTCTTAAGCTTACCTATGAGGATGTTCGTGATAAATGCCAGCTCACAGATAGAATTTTAGAGAGGACAAAGTCTTAGAAGCAAAGAGATTTATTTACAGCGCTGTTTGGTCCCACTCATGTACAATTATTTAAGGTACTTTTACATATTCGTTTAGTTTCATTCATTTAGTTACTTCCCCCCCTTCACATGCATACCATCCCTCATTACATTGATGCCACCAGTTCTGATTCACATCAGTAAAATGTTACATATTCATTGCATTCCCCAATATGCCTATACCTTGAAAGGTTATTTACATGTCCTTAACTGGGTATTTGTAAACCTACATTCTTCCCGACCCCCCACTGATTTCAACTATCACAATCTGGCTGAAGCAAAACTTTTATTTATCTATTACAATGTTATATGGGAAACAGTGTGAAAAGCCCTGCTGAAGTTGAGGTAGACAATATCCACAGCTCTCCCCTCATCTACACAGCCAGTCATGACATCATAGAAGGCTGTCAGTTTGGTCAAACATGATTTCCTCTTAGGGAATCCATGTTGACCACTCCTGATAACCTTATTTTCTTCCAGATGCTTGGAGATGACATCCAGAATGAGAAGTTCTATGACCTTTCCAGGGATGGAGGTGAGGCTGACTGGCCTGTAGTTTTGTGGATCCTCCTTTTTGCCCTTTTTGAAGACTGGAGTGACAATCAGATCCTGTATTTAGATCTCTATCTCTTTGACCAGAAATTAGAAGCCAATAAAAGATACCGAATGACCAAGACTCAGAGAAAGGAAAACTGTAATCTACAGAAAAGTATAGAACGAGAAGACATATCCTATACATAGTATAAAGACTTGAAAGGGTTATTACTTTTTTTTTTTAAGAAAAGAAGCATTGTTGTGAAGAGATATATATCAGTAGGGTACAAGTTGTCATGAGTTTACCCAAGCAAATTCCAGGGAACCAGAAACAGTATTCATTGAGGAAATAATGTTTATTCTTAAAAGAGTGGATTAAATTTCTGATGGATACAAGTCATTGGCATATGTCGGAGATTGTTTCAGAGGTTTTGCCACATAGTGCAAAGTCATATTAGTTGTAGGGCAGGACATACACAACTGGTAAATGAAAAAATTTAAAATCTTGAACTGTTTTGTACTAATTTTATGTCTAAATTAAACACACAACTGAACTTGAAAAAAAATAAAATTTTTGGAAAAAAATATATTTTCCTGTTTCACAAGAGAATTGTCTTCTGCCTGGTAGGATACCATTTTTTTGTTTTGTTGTGAAACAGTAGAGACCCTTTATGATTTGTCCCATTTTGGGATGAGTGGACGTGATATTCCAGAAAAAAATATACCTTGTTAGAACTTAGAGACTTGGGTTCTTATAATAGATAGCATATGTTCTCCATATCTTCAAGGCAAACATTTTTCACATTGACCTTGCAGTTCTTGATTTCCATGTGAGTAAACAATAGTTGCAGGTATAAAATTTTGTTAAGTAATGAGTAGTAGAATTCTTCTAGACTGTCTAAAAAAGGGGGTGATGAGTTGTATGTGCGTAAACAGGACAAATTACTTTAAAAAGAACAAAACCAGTCCTTTCTGTATGCATTTACCTAATATAAAATGCAAATAGATTTTTGTCCTTGCTGAATGTGTCCTATCTGAAATGCAGACTAGATTGAATCCCTTGGGTTTTTTTGACTGACTAAATTTTGATGTGTTCTTTTTCTCTCTTAGTGTATGTACATATAAATGAATCTATTAGAGACAAATTTCCTCCCTTCTCCCCATTCTTTCTGCTCCCATCAGTCCAACTCTGCAAAGTTGGTTAACGGGCTACCATTTAAAAAGCAGGTATATTATATGCCCTAAAATTGTACCTGAAAAGTGAAAGCCTTCTTAAAAATTAGCTTAATTAAATATAAATTTTAATGTGAACACTTTATCCATTTCAGCTAAATAATACTGGATTAGGATAAGCTTATTCTGAAATAAGGGCCCATATACGCATTTATTAATTAGCCTTCTTTCATAACATCCCTATTGCTATTTTTCTTAGTTTGAACATATCTTGTCATCATTCATTCATGAACTCACATTGATGAGATGGTCAATCTGAAAAATTATTCCTGTTAATCATATTCACTGTATATGAACTATTTGTAAACATAGAAAATGAAGTAAATTTTATTGTTTTCTTTGTTTCAAATTAGGCTCATGCACAGTTAGTTCGAGAAGTCGATTTAGAGAAGGTGTCAACTTTTGAGATCCCCTATGTAGATGCAATAAGAAGTTTATGGAATGACCCTGGAATCCAGGAATGTTATGACAGGCGACGAGAATATCAGTTATCGGATTCAACTAAGTAGTAAGTATATAGTGGTTACAAACAACTATATCTTATTTTCTGTTCTTTCTAACAAAGTAATTCTTACTTTTTATCTTTTCTTACTATATTTTTGTGTATGTACATGTGCAGGGTTTATTGTGTGTTTGTACAAGTATCTGTGTGTACATGCATATTCAGCACAAACACACACTTAATACCCTTGAATGTAAAGGCTACTGTAAGGAAAGTAGTGTATCTGGTTTAGTATTGTGTGTGTGTGTTTCCCAAAACATAAGCCTATGATAATTTGAAATCTCACATTAAGTTTATTACTTGAGAAGTGCAATCAAGGGTAGACTTCCATGCAATTCATAAAAATAATAATAATACACTAGAACACCTGTTTTCCCATTTTTTCCCTTTTTCTCTTTTCTTCCCCTTTTTTCCTTTCTCTTTTGTGGTCCTGGTAATGAGGTAAATATTACCAAGTAAGCGTTCTTTTGTTTTAACTACCTTTCTTTTGTATAAACAAG
Organism: Tapera naevia; assembly: GCA_033556795.1. Taxonomy (NCBI): domain Eukaryota; kingdom Metazoa; phylum Chordata; class Aves; order Cuculiformes; family Neomorphidae; genus Tapera; species Tapera naevia. Next base: position 934,654 of record JAUMJJ010000004.1, on the reverse strand, counting down.
ACCTAATCTTGAAAGAATATGGCTGCCAAGAAGGCAAACACATAACTGAAAACAGATTTCAGTTTGTAAAGGGTGGGAAAAATCCATTTAACATTAAATCCTATTTGTTATAAATCAACAACAATAAAAATGCATATGTGATTAAACTTGGTCATGAACAACTATCTGAAAAAATAGTTATTTATCTGATGCGAGAACCAAATTCTCATACTTGTGATTTATAATAATATACACAGGCACACCATCATTTAATAAACGCTTTTATATTGTACGTTGCTTTTCTTCCCCTTTTAAAAATCTACTTGAAGGTTCTAAAGCTATATTTTTGCGCAATTTGTGCTGCAGAATTTCAGAACTTGATTTTATATATTAACACTTTACATGACCTTATACGTGTAAAGTTATTAATAGATAAAACAGCAAATAAAAATGACAGGTCTTTCCTAAATGAAACAGGCCGAAGTTTAAGATAAAGTAGTAGTGGTAGAAGCGTGCTTACCTTATTATGCAATAGACATACTAAATATAAAAGAAAGGTCTGAAGAAAGATGTGGAATTTGCTGTGTAGTGGTACTTCCTATAGAAAACCTGAAGATTAAGCAATTGAACAAGGGAAATTCAGAAAGGGAAGTGACATTACATTAAGCAGTATACAGCATGCATTTCTTTCTGGATTATTCTTTCTTTTGGTGTGGTACTGAATATGCTTTTAATATCTATATAATTTGTTAACCTCATTTCCCATTTAGAAGTTTTGGAAAATTTGCAGAAGTGTTTTTGGGTTTGATGACTTCAGTTTTTTTAACCTTCTGCTGATTTTTGGTTTTAGCCATGTTTGGATTCTAAATTGAGATAGGCTGTTAAGTAGGATTTGGATCAGATCACTTCCCACTAATCTTAGATTTGCTACATTTACTTTAGACTAAGATTAGATAATTTTGGAAACCGTTAAAAATGCCTCAACTTTTTGCCAATGGTAAAGAGGCTCAGAGACGCAAGCCTCCACAGAGATTCTGAAAATGTGACCAACACTTCTTTACATTCAGCTTTGTTCATAGAATCATAGAATTACCCAAGTTGGAAGGGACACAAAAGGATCATCAAGTCCATCTCCTATCCCTACATAGGACACTCCCAACATTCACACCATGTGACTGAGGGCATTGTCCAAAAGCTTCTTGAAAGCTGGCAGACTCAATGCCATGACTGCTTCCCTGGGGAGCCTGTTCTAGTGCTCCACCACCCACTGGGTGAAGAACCTCTTCCTAATATCCAATCTAAACCTCCCCTGGCACATCTTCCTGCCATTCCCTCGGGTCCTATCATAGGTCGCAAGAGAGAAGAGATCAGCACCTGTTTCACCTCTCTCCCTTGTGAGAAGACAGTAAACAGCTATGAGATCCCCTCTCAGTCTCCTCTTCTCCAGGCTGAACAGACCAAGTGACTTCAGCTGCTCCTCATACAACTTTCCCTCTAGACCCTTCACCAGCCTTGTGGCCTCCTCTGGACACTCTCCAGTAGTTTGATGTCCTTTTAATACTGGAGGTAGAGCTGCACCAGTGCAGAGTAGTGCAGGACAATCACCTCCCTCGACCAGATAGCAATGCCATGCTTGATACACTCCAGGACATGGTTGTCCCTCTTGGCTGCCAGGGCACACTGTTGGCTCATGTTCAACTTTCCGTCAACCAGAACCCCCAGGTCCCTCTCCGCAGGGCTGCTCTCCAGCCTCTCAGACCCCAGTCTGTATGTGTATATAGGGTTGCCATGTCCCAGGTGCAGAACCTGGCACTTACCCTTGTTAAATTTCATGCAGTTGGTGATTGTTCAGCTCTCCAATCTGTCAAGATCCCTCTGCAGGGCCTCTTTGCCCCCAAGAGCATCAACAGCTTCCCCCAGTTTTGTGTCATTGGCAAACTTCATCAATAAACCTTCAAGTCCTTCGCCCAGGTCATTTATGAAGATATTGAAGAGCACTGGCCCCAGGATGGATCCCTGTGGGACCCCACTAGTGACTGGACCCCAGCCTGATGTAACTCCATTCACTGTGATTCTTTGAGCCCGACCCATCAGCCAATTTCACACCCATTGTATTATGTGTTTATCCAGCTGTATTCTGGACATTTTGTTTATGAGAATACTGTGAGAGACAGGATTGAAGGCCTTGCTGAAATCCAGAAAAATGACATTGACCATTTTTCTCTGGTCGATCAGGTGGGTGACCCTGTCACAGAAGAAAATTAAGTTTGTAAGTCAGGACCTTCCCTTTGTAAACCTGTGCTGGCTGGGACCAATGACTGTGTTGTCTTTCAGATGTTTTTCGGTAACTCCCAGAATAATCTTCTCCATAATCTCACCAGGCACTGAAGTGAGACTGACAGGCCTATAGTTACTGGGGTCATCCCTGCTGCACTTCTTGAAGATTGGGACAACATTCACTAGCTTCCAGTCAGCTGGTACCTCTCCAGATTCCCAAGAGTGTTGAAAAATCATTGAGAGAGGTCTCGCTATGACATCAGCCAGCTCTTTAAGTACCCTTGGATGAACCCCATCAGGCCCCATTGACTTGTAGGGATCCAGCTGGAGCAGCAGATCCTGCGCAATTTCGGGGTTGACTGGGAGATTGTTTGCCCAGTCATGAGCCTCCAGCTCAAGGCTCAAGGTGGGGGGGCAAGCCCAATTTCATTATTGAATACAGATGCAAAAAAAAGCATTAAAAGTCTCTGCTTTGTCTAAGTTGCTGTTAATGAGGCGCCCATGCTCATCAAGTAATGGTCCAATGTTGTTTCTGGCCTGCCTTTTGCTGTTAACATATTTGAAAAAGCCCTTTTTATTATCCTTGACAGTGCTGGCCAGCTTCAACTCTAATTGAGCTTTGACCACACAAATTTCCACCTTACAGTGGTGAACAGCATCCCTGTAGTCCTCCCATGTCACCTGTCCTTGTTTCCAGTGGCCTTACACCATCGTCTTACGCCTCAGTTTGAGTAGAAGATCCCCGCTCAGCCAGGCTGGCCTTATACCTCACCTGCTTGACTTCTGGCAGTTCGGGATTGCCTGGTCCTGTGCTCTTAGGAGGTGATACTTAAAAAGTGACCAGCACTGATGGACCCCAGCACCTTCAAAATCTTTTTCCCAGTGGACCTTGCTTAGCAGTTCCCTGAGCAACCTGAAGTCTGCTTTCCTCATATCCAGAGTTGAGGTCTTGCTGTTGGTTTTCCTCCTGTTACCATAGATGTTAAACTTGACTGCTTCATGGTTGCTGTGACCAAGGCAGCCTGCAGTCATCACATCACCCACCAGACCTTCTCTGTTGACTAGCAATAAATCATGGAAGGAACCTTTCCTGGTCGGTTCCCTCAGTACCTGTGACAGGAAGTTATTGTCCAGGGAGCTCAGTTATCTTCTTAACCTGCTTGTTCCAGCAGTATGGTAGTATGGTACTTCCAGTTGATATCTGGCAGATTGAAGTCCCCCATGAGGACAAGGGCAGAGGACTTAGAGGCTTCCCTTAGTTCCTTAAAGAATAACTCATCAGTGTCATCATCCTGGTTAGGTGGCCTATAGCAGACTGCCACAATGACATCCGTTTTAATTGTCTGCCCCTTAATCCTTACCCAGAGGCTCTCAACTGTGCCACTGCCAACTGCAAGCTCCATGTATTCCAGCCCTTCTGCTTCACACAATGACACCCCCCCACCTCTCCTGCCCTGTCTATGCCTCCTGAAGAGCCTCTAACCATCCATCATGGCACACCAGTCGCAGGACTCATCCTACCAGGTTTCACTAATGCCAATATCTTTGGGACTGGGCCAAGGTTTCTAGCTCCTCCTGCTTATTCTTCATGCTGCATGCCCATCTCTGAGCAGTCTGAACCTCACAAAGATGCAGCTCTTCAGGCTTTGGTGTGCCTTCCCATTGCTTGTCCCAGACTGGCCTGTTGCTATCCCCCTCCCCCTTTGAATCTAGTTTAAAGCTTTTTCACAGCTTGTGTTACTACATTGGAAATTGATTCCATTTGCTGTACCATGTGTTACCAAAAAGGACACGTGTTTCAGTTATTCTGGCAACTCTGACACAGGAAAAAAATCCTGCTACAAGTACTTTAGCATTTTGCTTATGTGGAGTTGTGAGACAATAAAGTTATATGTATTTTTCAAAAGGGCATAAAAAGTCCCTTCCCTTTCAGAGCGTATTGTTTTCTAACAAATGGTCAAAATTATCACTTATTTTGGGTAATCTCATCAGCCAGTTAATTATCTTGCCAAAAGAAAACTAACAGAACTTCCCCTACCAAACTCAACAACCCAGTAAGGGTAGCTCCATCCAATTTCAGAAGGTAAGATACTTTCCGCTAGACCGGGTTGCTCAAAGCCTCATTCAGCCTGGCCTTAAACACCTCCAGGGATGGGGCATCCACGACTTCTCTGGGCAACCTGTGCCAGTGCCTCACCACCCTCACAGGAAAATATTTCTTCCCAATATCTAATCTAAATCTCCCCTCTTTCAGCTTAAAACTATTACCTCTCAAACCTAACCTAAGAGCTTTAGGGTTGAAAAGATATAAATGCTTGCTGTTATTATCATATCTGGAAAAAGTCAGCCATGCTGTGTCTATCTTTACATGTGGTTGAAAACACTGAATCTCCTTGTGCATAAAATGGTAGCTTGCCTTTGTAGTTGTGGTTATAGAATCACAGAATCATTTGTTTAGGTTGGAAAACACCTTTTAAGATCATTGAGTCTAACCATAAAAATAACACTGCCAAGTCCACCACTAAACCATGTCCCTAAGTGCCAGATCTAGATGTCTTTTAAATACCTTTAGGGATGGTGACTCAACCACTTCCCTGGGCAGCACATATTTCCTAATATCTGATCTAAACTTCCTCTGGCACAACTTGAAGCCATTTCCTCTTGTCCTATCCCTTGTTACTTGGGAAAAGAGGCAAACACCTGCCTCGCTACAGCCTCCTTTCAGGTAGTTGTAGAGAGAGATAAGGTCTCCCCTCAGCCTCCTCTTCTCCAGACCAAACAGCCCCAGTTTCCTCAGCTGCTCCTCATAAGCCTTGTGCTTCAGACCCTTCACCAGCTCCGTTGCTCTTCTTTGCATGCAAGAGAGAAGGCCTTCACCCTGTGCACTATTCAGCTATAGCTAAAACACTGATGTGTTATCAACAGTGTTTTGCTCACCAGTCTAAAACACAGCACCATGCTAGCTGCTGTGAAGGAAATGAACTCCATCCCAGCCAGGTCTGGTATAGTGGTAAAGCTCTTTTTATTTTAAAACAATTCTTTGAATATTTTCTCTAGGCTCATGGCGGGAATATAAAAAAAAATAAAAAAAATAGAAAAGTAAGGTTGTGCAACAATGAACTTTTAATCTTTTGTTATTAATACAGTGATATATTTATTCATTGCATTTTAAGTTTGTGAGAAGGAAAAGTGGTAGGGGCTCAGTGTTGTCATTATTCAAACATATTGCAGGATGTATTCCAAATTTCTTTTGTTGCACTATAGTTTGTAGTTGTAATTTGTTAGTAACAAAGATTTTTTTTAAAGGATTTTATGCATTCTATATGATTTTTTGTGAGGTACTGTTACTGATTTTGACGCTATTTACATGATTCTGGGTTTGAATGCATAGTTTAAGAGGCTTTGTAGAGTGCCCTACATTCTTTGATCTCTTAAGTGAAGGTATCTAGGGGAGGAAATCAGACTCTGTGAAGTTGTGTAAGGATTCTGTGTAGCCTCTAGAAGGTGCTACTGGTGAAATGACGAAGAAGTTTTCTGCTTAGTACATGTATGAGTAGAACTTGAGCCAAACTGAATGAGTATGGGGAAAAGATGTAATTTTAAAGGATAAATTAGTGCTTTTGGAACTTCATGATATCAGTGTTTTGCGCCAGGACAGAAAAATCCCCATCTGTTCTTTAGATAGTTTTTAGTAACACAAATGAGATGTGACTATTTAATAATGTCTCTTTAAATTATTGTCTTTCTAAAAACCAGTCATGTGTGCACTACTGCATATCTTAGTAGTATGTCCACTATGCTCATGGTGCAGAGGTACAGTAATCAGGTTCATATATTGGAGAGTCAGCTGAGTCTTTCCAAAGGAATGCAACAAGCAATTGTATGAACGGGTCACCTACAAATTTATTCTTCTAAAGCTCTCCTGCTTTCATGAACACCACTATAGCATGTAATGATCCACAGGGTTCTTTGTACCCTTCTTTTTTTCTGAAATAAAGTCACAAAACAAAACCAATGTTTTTGGTGGAGTAGGAAGGAAAAAGAGACCAATTAGTGTTTCAGCATCTCTTTAGATTTCCTGTTGTGGTGCTTAGGGATTTGTTATGTGTTCCTTCCCTCCCCCCCCCCTTATCCATTCTGTTTTTTGTGTAAAACAACTAAGGGCAGATTAAATGCTCAGATTTTCAAACCCTTCTTCCTATTGGCAGAAACTTGTTCAGGGTTCTGAGAAAATATATTCAGAGTAGTAACTTCTGAATATGAACATTTTTCTGAGATATATGGTTCAGTACATATTTCTGAACGTGTAATATTCTCACTTTCAACATTTACTATCAGCTTAATCTTTCATGAATAAATTCATAGTGAGGAAAATTTGATAATATTTTTGGCTTCCTCCCAGAGTTAACAAATGAGTTAATGAGTATTTTTACTGTAAGGTAGAACTCAAATCACATTGTTTCTGTCATTGTTCATAACTTACTTTCACTATTGCGTAACAAATCATTCAGAGTACCTAGAAGTAGTCTAATTATTCCTTATGTAGATTTATTTTAAAACAAACACCTTGAATAATAACTATGAAGAAAAGAATACATTCAGAACTTAGTGATATTTAATGATTTGATAAATTGCAAGGAGTGCATTGCTACCCTCCCTTGGAATTAATCAAAGCAGCCTTAGGTTATTTTATCAGTACCTAACTGACCAACTAGATCATTCTGGTGCTTGGAAGTAATCAAATATACAAAAACTTAATTTCCTACATCAGTCTTTTTCCCAGACATCTACCCCGGGGAGAGCTCAAGCTGCCTGGTGCACTGAATTCATGGAATGTGCAAGTCCTGAACCCAAACAGTTTATCACACATTGGTATATTATCCCTCTTTTTTAGAAGCATCTCTTATGAAAGTTAATTAAACCCTCCAGTGCACGGCTGCTTTATACTTGAAAAACACCATTAAGCAACAGCAGAAGAGTTGTGTGTTGTAATTAACAGGCCCTTATAAGCAATTTTATTGCAGTTTCAGATTATTTACTAACTGAGTGGGATGTATTTAATGTACTGCAGGCTTATTAACTTGATCAGAAGTTTCAGTCTGGATGCAGGAGTTTCAGGTAGAGAGTTTTTTAATTTGTCAGTGTGGAGTTTTTTATCTCTAAAGAGTGCCATTTATCCTCCTACCATTTTGAAACTGATAATTAATAGTTCACTGTCACTTGGGGGATTTGTGTTTATCTATCCTTTGTAGACATTGCAGAGTAATTATCAACAAATATGTTATCGTTTCAGATAAAATTATAGGCTTATATTTCTTATATTTCTTACACATTTAATCATATTATTTGTCTTTAAATAAACCAGAATAGAATAACTGGAAATTTTGAATTGTTAGTTATTTAATGCATGAAGGCCAAGCAAATTTATATGAAAATCATGATAATCATGCTGTCCTTTTGTAGAATTTACTTAAAGCTCTGAAAATGACCAGGAAGGGAGTATGGAGCACTCCTGTATATATGTCCTTCCCTCTTTTATGTCAATATTTCTTATTTTTCTGTTGCACTTCTCCCTATCCCACACCCTATTTATATTCCCAAATCTTCCTTTCTCTTTTCTTCAGTGGGATTATGGTATCACTGTCTTGCATTGCTGTTGTTTCTCCCTATCTATAGTTATCTTAACGACTTGGACCGCATAGCAGATTCAGCATATCTGCCAACTCAGCAAGATGTGCTTAGAGTTCGAGTCCCAACAACAGGGATCATTGAATATCCATTCGACTTACAAAGCGTCATTTTCAGGTAGAAAAATCATGTTAACACCCATGTGCTTTGTTTCTTTTGTTTCTTTTTACATTAGTAATACCATGTACAGGACATTGTACAGGACATTTGTACTTTTTAAAGTACAAATTATTCAATGTTTTTAAAATTTGAACTTGTTCATTTTATTTTCATGTTTTTGTCCTTATATAATTAGCAGCTGTTGTTAAAGATGTCAAGAGGATGAGAGACAAACAGACTTGTTTTTTTTCTGAAGGTAGTTATTATTGATATAAAACCTGGAAGCAATTTTTCAGTAAAATTAGTATATCATTTTTATTATGAATAATAATTTACAAAATAAAGGTACCACTTCTGTACTTGATTTTTAAAGAGTTTAATACCACTCCTACAAATAATTTTTCCCACGGCTCTTTTTGAGTGCAAATGCAATTGCTTAAAGAATAACTATGCAATTACAATTTCAACTTAGATGCTCGATTGTCTAGTTACATTGAGACCCATAATGAACTGGGGCTACACTTTGCCAGCAAATTTGAGTTTTTCTTTTGACTATGAACAACTTCAGTAAATACAGACTGTATTATCTTTAAACTCTTAAAATTAGGCAGCCTTGACAACTTTGGAATTTTGACTGGATATTTCTTGGGAGAAAGGTCACCAACTTCATTCTGTGGACATGTGTTTCTGCTGAATATACAGGGCATACACTCTAGAATCGTGACTCAGAATCATGAGAGTTTTGAATATCAGAAATTTGAGGGCTTGGAAACCCATAATATTATAATTATAATTCAGAAAGAACATCAGACTAAAAAGCAAATGCAATAACCTGTTTATTTACTACACATTCCATTAGTTTGCAACATGAATGGTAAAATTTTTAAGAGAAACAAACCAAATTGTGTTTTCAACTAAATTTGTGAATTCAGTGTTCCATATGTGATTGTATGTTTATCTGCTAAAGTATTTGTGGAGTTGATGCCATCATTGTTAATTTTGCAGAATGGTGGATGTAGGAGGCCAACGATCGGAAAGAAGAAAATGGATACATTGCTTTGAAAATGTCACATCTATCATGTTCCTAGTAGCTCTTAGTGAATATGATCAAGTGCTTGTAGAGTCAGACAATGAGGTAAGCAAGCATCAGTTTTTAAGAAAAAATAATTTCACTAAAATTAATTTTAAATTTTAAATGTTATTTAAAATTTGATTAAAACACAAGCTCGTAGAGAGCTTCAGTAGAAATGTGTGGTTTTGCATAATTATTTGCTTTGCCTGTAAAGTATAATGATAGATACTTAATGCTAAACCAAAACTCATAGTTGTTTGTTCTTTTAAGACATTTTCAGAGCAGATTGGCTTGTCCAATCCTGATTGTTCTCCAAATGTCTACCAGCAGTTGTATGCAACTACATGTAATGAAATGAGAAGTTCTGCAGGGATTAAGAGGCTAATCCTCAAATAATATGACACAAACTCATCTCCTCTATGGAGGGTCAGTGGAACCTATCTATTTTGTGTTAAAAGTGGAACAGTTACTATAGAGACATTGTTATTGTAGCTATTTGCATAGTCAGTGTTGTATAGCAAAGCAATAAAAAGCAACAGTGGGGAATTATAATAAAACCGAATTCATAGGTTCTTTGCTAGAACAGACCCTAAAGTAGTACACTTCATTCCATTGATTTCAAGTATAGGATTTATATTGGCTTATATTTTCTACCTGTATTGCAATTTCAAAGAATAACAGAAGTAAGAAACTCATGATGGGTGATGTATGAACTAAAGCAGGCAAAATGCAGTGTGGTACACAGTGTTTTCTATACAGTTTTACAAAGTAGGGTGAGAATTTAATATTTGACTTCTTTTCTTCTATGAAGACTATTCCCGTTGTTCATGAAACTTACATCAGTTACTCACCAGCACTGTTCTATGCAAGTTTTTAACATTCCTTACAAAAGATAGATGAGAAAAAAAAGAAAGCATTTCATTGTTCTTCATAACTGTGTATATGTTGATTTCATTGTTTAAGAGAAGGGTTGACAGAGGTCAACCAGAAATAGATGTATAATACATATTAGCTCCTGGCTACATCGCTGGTGCCATCATGAGGGTTTTGGCTTTTATGACAACGGGACATTCTTTGATACCTATAACCTGTTAGGGAGGAATGGAATCCACCTGTCTAGAAGGCAGGTGGTCTTTAAACTGAAGGACTCAGGGGATTTGGTCCAAAATGACAATGCTCATGCCAACACATCCAACTGGGGAACAAGACAGGCCAACCAGAGCAGCAGCAAATGTGCCTTAGCTGCCTCCCCCAAGAACCAGAAGGCCAACCATCTCAAGGGTGTGTATGGCTATCGTGGATCCTCTTGCACCCCTGCAGGGAAACCTGCATGCACAATTACCTCTCTGAAATGCCCGTACACCAACGCACACAGCACGGGGAACAAACAGGAAGAACTAGAGATCCGTGTGCGGTTGCAGGGCCATGATCTCATTGCAATTACAGAGACGTCGTGGGGTAGCTCACATGACTAGAATGCTGTCATGGATGGCTATGTGACATGCCAGCAAAGCATGGGGGTGCTCTTTATGTGAGGGAGCAACTGGAATGTATCGAGCTCTGCCTAGGGGTGGATGAGGAATGAGTCGAGAGCTTATGGGTAAGAATTAAGGGGCAGGTTAACATGGGTGACACTGCTGTGGGTGTTTACTACAGGCCACCTGATCAGGAAGAGGAAGTTCACGACGCTTGCTACAGACAGCTGGAAGTAACCTCACGATCACAGGCCCTGGTTCTCATGGGGGACTTCAACCACCCAGATATTTGCTGGAAAGACAACACAGCCAGGCACATACAGTCCAGGAGGTTCCTGCCAAGCATCAATGATAATTTTTTTAAGCAGGTGGTAGAGGAGCCAACGAGGAGAGGTGTGCTGCTGGACCTTGTACTAACAAATAAAGACAGTCTGTTTGAGGATGTGAAGGCTGGGGACAGCCTTGGCTGCAGTGACCATGAGATGGTAGAGTTCAGGATCCTGCATGGAAGAAGCAGGACAGTAAGTAGAATTAGAACTTTGGAGCTGAGGAGCACTAACTTCAGCCTCTTCAAAGACCTACTTGGAGGTATCTCATGGGTTAGGGCTCTAGAAGGCAGAGAGGTCCAAGAGAGCTGTGCAGTATTCAAGCACTTCTTTCTCCAGGCTTGAGATCAATGTGTCCCTAGGAGTAAGAAAGTGAGCAAAGGAGGCAGGAGACCTGCATGGATGAGCAAGGAGATCCTGCAAAAACTCAAATGGAAGAAGGAAGTTTACATAATGTGGAAAAAGAAACTGGCCACTTGGGAGGAATATAGGAACACTGCCAGAGCGTGCAGGGAGGCAATGAGGAAGGCTAAGGCCCACTTGGAATTAAATCTGGCAAGGGACATCAAGGGCAACAAGAAGGGCTTCTTCAAGTACATCAGTAGCAAAAGGAAGACTAGGGAAAATGTTGGCCCACTGCTGAATGAGAAGGGTGCCCTGGTGACAGAGGATGCAAAGAAGGCAGAGTTACTGAATGCCTTCTTTGCTTCAGTCTTTACTGCTAAGGCCGGCCCTCAGGAATCCCAGACTCCAGAAGAAAGAGAGAAAGTCTAGAGAATGGAAGACCGTCCCTTGGTCGAGGAGGATCCAGTTAGAGATCATTTAGGCAAACTGTACATCCACAAATCCGTGGACCCTGATAGGATGCACCCACGAATGCTGAGGGAGCTGGCAGATGTTATTGCTAAGCCACTCTCCATTATCTTTGAAAGGTCATGGAGAACAGGAGAGGTGTCTGAGGACTGGAGAAAAGCCAATGTCACTCCAATCTTCAAAAAGGGCAAGATGGAGGACCCACAAAACTACATGCCAGTCAGCCTCACCTCCATCCCTGGAAAGGTCATAGAACTGCTCATTCTGGATGTCATCTCTAAGCATTTGGAGGAAAAGATTATCGGGAGTGGTCAACATGGGTTCACCAAGGGGAAATCATGCTTGATCAAACTGACAGCCTTCTATGATGTCATGACTGGCTGTGTAGATGAGGGGAGAGCTGTGGATATTGTCTACCTCAACTTCAGCAAGGCTTTTCACACTGTTTCCCATATAACATCCTCATAGGTAAGCTTAAGAAGTGTGAGTTAGATGAGTGGACAGTGAGTTGGATTGAGAACTGGCTGGATGGCAGAGCTCAGAGGGTTGTGATCAGTGGCACGGTCTAGCTGGAAACCTGTTGGAAGCCAACATTCCCCAGGGGTCTTGTTCAACATGTTCATCAATGGCCTGGATGAGAAGACAGAGTGTACCCTCAGTAAATCTGCTGATGACACAAACCCAGGAGGAGTGGCAGGTACAGCAGAAGGCTGTGTTGCCATTCAGCAAGACCTGGACTGGCTGGAAAGCTGGGTGGAGATACCCTAATGAAGTTCAACAAAGTCAAGTGTAGAGTTCTGCACCTCAGGAGGAATAACTCTATGCACCAGTACAGGTTAGGGGTTGGCCTGTTGGAAAGCAGCTCTGTGGAAAAGGACCTGGGAGTCTTGGTGGACAAGTTTACCATGAGCCATCAATGTGCCTTTGTGGCCAAAAAGACCAATGGTATCCTGGGATATATTAAGAAGAGTGTGGCTGGGAACGAAGGGTAGAATGTCAGGAGGCGGGGTGTTGCTTCCACCCCTTGATCATCACTTGAAATGGAGTTATAGGTTAGGGTGTTATTTTGATGGGTTGTTAGTTACATAATAAGCTGGAGGAGGTTTCTGTTCCAACTCCTGCAGAGTATGTTATACAGTCAGAGGTCGAATGCTGGTGCATCATGAGATGGGTACTGTAGAATCTTCGCTATCAAGTATCAATTGCACAGACATCCAGGAAGTGATTAATATGGGGTCTTCTCAATTGCTACAGGAGAAGCTGCACAACACCTCTCCTTTTCCCAGACTCAACTTCACTCTTGACTTCTCTACCTCCTCCTGAGCAGCCCAGGGGGACAGGGAATGGCAGTTATGGTCAGTCCATCACATGTTGTCTCTGCTGCTCCTTCCTCCTCACTGCTCTGGTGTGGGGTCACTCCCATGGGATACAGTCCTACACAAACTGCTCCACTGTGAGTCCTTCCTATAGGCTGCAGTTCTGCATAAATTGTTCCAGTTTGGGTCCTTTCAAGGAGGTGCAGTCCTTTAGAAACAGACTGCTTCCTTGCGAGTCCCCCACAGCATCATGAGTACTGCCAGAAACCCTCCTCCAATGTAGCCTACCCTCCACGGGGTCACAGATCTTGCCAGAAGCCTGCTCCAGCATGGGCTTCCCACGGGGTCACAGACTCTTTCAGGCACATCTCCACTGTGGACCTCCATGGGCTGCAGGGGAATCTCTGCTCCAGTGCCTGGAGCACCTCCTCCCCCTCCTTCTTCACTGACCTTGGTGCCTGCACAGTTGTTTCTCTCATATTCTCACTCCTCTCTTTTCTGGCTTCTCTTGTGCAGCAGGTTTTTTTTTTTCCTCTTCTTAAATATGTTATCACAGAGGCGTTACCATCATCACTGATTGGCTCTGCTTTGGCCAGCAAAATGTCCATCTTGGATCTGACTGGCATTGGCTCTATTGGACATTGGGGGAGCTTCTAGCATCTTCTCACAGAAACCACCCCTGTACTTCCCCCAACCTTGTCATGCAAACCGAATACACAGACAGACTGTCATCACTTTCTCCAGCTCAGAGTCTCCTAGCCAAGGAAGGAGGGTCTGGGCAAACTGGTGAAATCTGGATCTTTGTTCTACCAAAGTGTTAATACCATGCCAATGTCACAGGGTGTTTTTGTGAACATGGGTCACATCAAGATTTTCTTCAATATATATCCCAGGCACTATTAGTCCGGGCATGCTGGTCCCCTCTCACTCCATGGGAGGTTTGTCATGGCATGATTGCTGCACAGCCAGTATAGGCCAGGGGCACCTATTGTGCTAGGGTCACTGAAGAGAGTGGTATCTTTCAGGCAATTGTCAATATTGGCATGGTAGATTTCCATTGTTTAGGATGAACCCCACCACATGGTTTGTAGTTGATCATGGGACAGATCATAGCCCATAAAGTTCTGGAGGATGTAGAATTCTGATCCATTCTTTACTAAGGTGGCAGTGGACAGTTGGTAGTTGAGAGATTAGCTTGTCACGTTAAATAGGTAAGATTCTGACAGGTGGCTGAGGCCCTCCCATTGGGTCACGAGATTCAAGATGGACCTCCTTGCTTTCTAAGCGTCCCCTCAGGGAGGAGCCCAGGTGTGGCTGAATCCATCTCTAGTTCCAGACCGGGTAGACGGTTTATGACTAAAGGATTATGTGTGTGTGTTCATATGTGTTTTGCCACAAATCAGAATCAGGTTACCTGTGAGAGTCTCCTTAGAGACTTTTACACATAGGATTAATACGTGCAGCTCATGGCCCAAATGGGATGGCTGGCAGCCACTTGAAGCAATGCCTGTCAGAGAGACAATTTCACAGTGCTGAGGTGATAAGTAATTTAATTAGAGCGACGGATAAAAACAAATTTAGGATTGCTGTTGAGGTGCATAAGTAGTCACAACTGGCTAACAATGAGTATATAAATATATATAAAACAAGTAACAATAAAAACTCAAGTTAGTAGTTATTTTCCTACAGAGTCAGAGGCACACAACTCTTACCAACAAGGCATCCCTTCTTGGGGAAAGGAAAAGAGATCCAGGTCCGTTGACTTGTCCATCGGGTAAGGTAGTTGTGTGACTCTTCTCTCCTTCTCTCAAAGTACAAATGCTTTTCAGGTGCCAATTTTATACTTTTTGAAAATGTTTTGGCACCTCTTGGCGAGGTGGGACTGAGTCAATTAGTATGTGTTGATTGGCCCTTGGCAAGGCCGCTTGCGTCATCAGAAGCAGGGACTCGGCAGTTCCTCACACCTTTGAGGCGGGAAGCTCAGTACGTGCTTTCAGGGATGCTTTTGGGGATGTTTCTGCTCTTAACTGAAGCAACACCAGGCTGTGAGGCCTCTGCCTCACCCCACGTGTCACTCAGCTGATACGAGTGTGAGACCACCACCCAATCTGTTTTAGCAGATGCAGTTGTCCATTGCTGGCTACTCCTTCTTGCCAACCACTCTATTTGCAAAAACAAGCTCTCCTTTACAAACTCACAATGAGTTTGGTGTTTGCCACCCACAGGGCATAGCAAGTCACATATCTGACAAAAGTTTTAGGTGCATGGCCTGAAAATGCCACCAATACCAGCAATCCCATCCCCAGAATCCCTTGGTGCCCAGATGCAGGATGTGTACAAATCCAATAATGAGTTCCCTGTCTGACATTCACCAGCACCTGAAATGTGCGAATTAACAAATTAGGAACCCAGCCAGCAAGGCCCTGGTGGACTGTCACTAAGAACAGTATCCACAGCATATCCAAAAGAGGGGTTTCCTCAGAATAACCAACAGTAGTACAAGTAAAACAACTATAATAAACAGCAGGAGGATTTTTCCAGATTGTTGTGGTTGTGATAAAGACCATTTAACAGGTAAAGCAAAAGCTGTGCACGCAAGCAAAGCAAAACAAGGAATTCATTCACTACTTCCCATTGACAGGCAGATGTTTAGCCATCTCCAGGAAAGCAGGACTTCATCACATGTTAAGTTACTTGTGAAGAAAAATGTCATAACACCAAACATACCCCTCCCCTCCTCCTTCCCCCATCTTTTTGTGCACCTCAACTTACTCAGTAGCAGGCAGTGTGAGAAGCAGAAAATGCCTTGATGCTGTACAATCACTGTTCAGCAATGACTAAAACATTCCTATGTTATCAATAGTGTTTTGGCCACAAATCCAAAACATAGCATCATATGAGCCAAAACCAGTACACAGATCAGTTTGTTTGTCCGCAGTGGTCCAGTAGTTGGGCTGAGTCAGTGGCTCTGGGCTCATCATGGATATTATCACTTCCTGAAATACAAAATCCCTTCTAGTATACTCTAAAGGGGCAGTCTGTGGATCCAATGTGGTGTCCACAACTGAGTGCCAATCATTCACAACAACATCTAATTGGGACTAGGACGTAAGGTATGCAAAAAGGTCTGCCAGGAAACAGAACTAGGAGGGGATTTCCATCTGGTAGTGAACACCCACTCACCAGTACTCAGATAGCACCTTAGAGAGAAGAAAGAGGTGCTGAAGGTAAGGCTCACAGGGAAAAAGGAGAGAGCGGGACACACCTACTGATCATAGAATCGTTTGGTTGGAAAAGACCTTTGAGATCATCGAGTTCAACCGCACCTGTCCACTACTAAACCATATCCCTGAGCACTTCATCTGCCTGTCTTCTAAATGCCTCCAGGGATGGTGACTCAATCACTTCCCTGGGAAGTCCATTCCAATGCTTGATAACCCTTTCGGTGAAGAAATTTTTCCTAATGTCTAATCTGAACCTCCCCTGCCGCAACTTGAGGTCACTTCCTCTTGTCCTATCCCTTGGAGGAGAGACCAAAACCAACCTCACTACGACCTCCTTTCAGGTAGTTGTAGACAGTGATAAGATCTCCGCTCAGCCTCCTCTTCTCCAGGCTAAACAACCCCAGTTCCCTCAGCTGCTCCTCATAAGACTTGTTCTCCAGACCCTTCACCACCTTTGTTGCCCTTCTCTGGACATGCTGCAGCATCTCAATGTCCTTCTTGTAGCGAGGGACCCTAAACTGAACACAGTATTTGAGGTGCATCCTCACAAATGCTGAGTACATGGGAAGGATGACTATACACTGTTTCTGATGTAGGCCAGGATGCCATTGGCCTTCTTGGCCACCTGGGCATGCTGCTGGCTCTGGCTCATATTCAGCTGTCTGTCGACCAACACCCCCATGTCCTTTTCCACTGGGCAACTTTCCAACCATTCTTTCCCAAGCCTGTAGTTTTGCATGAGGTTGTGCAAGACCCGGCACTTGGCCTTGTTGAACCTCATACTGTTTGTTGCAGCCCATCGATCCATCCCGTCCAGATCCCTCTGTAGAGCCTCCCTACCCTCAAGCAGATCAACACTTCCACCCATCTGCAACCTTACTGAGGGTGCACTCAATCCCTTCATCCAGATCATTGATAAAGATATTGAACAGAACTGGACCCAACGCTGAGCCCTGGGGAACACCACTTGTGACCGACCTCCAACTGGATTTATTGAGGCAGTCAGAAAGATGAGCAACAATGTGTCCATACGTTGACTCGCCCAATCACCAATAGCAAACATAGGATCACAAGCAACACCATGGTCCTTGTGGACTGCCAGTGACGTTTGGTGTCTGGGTCATCTGGCAGGAACAGCCAATTGTGCAAATGTCTTTTGAATACAGGTAAGACTTGCACAGCCCCTTGACTCCATCAATGGCAGTGTGATTTGAGAAAATCGTACCTTACATATGAATAATGTGGGCAGCATCCTACTTATGCTGCCAGTGTCAGTCAAGGAGCAGGGTGTCAGGAGATAGGGTGTCAGATATGATGTTATATTGAACAGAATCACACTACCAGTATTGTGATTTTAACTAGAGCCTAAGTATGGAAAAGTATGGAACACAGAGTGGAACATGAATGACACAAGGAAAAATTGTAGTGCAAATAGTCCTCTAGCTCTTGGGTGGATCCAGCCTTTCTTGAATCTAAGCACCTATCTGGGCAGTTTAGTTTGGGCTTTCAGTAAGCTGTATCCTGTCTATTAGACCATTGTGAGACAGGCTAATTTTACCCTACTGTGTAAACTGTGTTGTTGCAATATTATTCCTGTTCAGTACAAGAGGACCCACAGATTCAGACCCCTGGCGCGTGCATTTGTCTAAGGAGCCACTGGCATGAGGCTACCATCTTCAGGCTTATGACTGAACGCCTCTAAGTCAGAATCCTGCCTAGATATAGCAATACCACAGCACCACTGACACCTCAGTGGGTTTGTGAAAGCTGGCTGCCCACACCACACAGGGCTGGGCCTAGTGCAAAGACCACTCGTGTTCTCAACCGGAGGGGTGGATAGATGTGGTACTGCCTCTCCCCCGGCACGTACTGCATGATCACGGGGCACCCAGTGCTAAATCATTCATAGAGCTGTTCCCTCTTTGCGATCTATTGAGAATCAACTCTTGACACAAGCTTTTGTAAAGAATAAAAAAGCAAAAAATTAAATGGAAAAAAATAAAAATTGCACCCGTTTTTAAAAAGGGTAGAAAGGAGGACCTTGGGAACTACCAATCTGTCAGCCTCACCTCTGTGCCTGAGAAGATCATGGAACAGATCCTCCTAGAAGCTATGCTAAAGCATATGGAGGACAGGGAGGTGATTTGAGACAGACCACATGGCTTCACTAAGGACAAGTCCTGCCTGACCAACCTAGTGGCTTTCTATGATGTAGTGACTACATCAGTGGACAAGGGAACAGATATGCATGTCATTTTCCTTGACTTCTGTAAAGTCTTTGACATGGATCCCCACAACATCCTTCTCTCTAAATTGGAGAGACATGGATTTGATGGGTGCACTGTTCAGTGGATAAGGAATTGACTGGATAGTTGCATCCAGAGAGTAGTGGTCAATGGCTCAATGCCTAGATGGTGGCCAGTGATGAGTGCTGCCCCTCAGGGGTCAGTACTGGGACCAATACTCTTTAATCTCTTCATCAATGACATAGACAGTGTGCACCCTCAGCAAGTTTGCAGATGACACCAAGCTGAGTGGTGCAGGTGACACGCCTGAGGAATGGGATGCCATCCAGAGGGATATGGACAAGCTTGAGAAGTGGGCCTGTGTGAACTTCATGATGTTCAACAAGTCCTGCATCTGGGTCAGGGCAACCCCCAATATCAATATAGGCCGGGGGATGAAGGAATTGAGAGAAGCCCTGTGGAGAAAGACTTGGGGTCCTGGTGAATGAGAAGCTGGACATGAGCCAGCAATGTGCACTCACAGGCCAGGCCAATCGTATCCTGGTCTGCATACAAAGAAGTTTGGTCAGCAGGTTGAAAGAGGTGATTTTCCCCCTCTACTCCATTCTGGTGAGATCTCACCTGTAGTACTGCATCCAGCTCTGGAGACCTCAGTACCAGACATGGACCTGTTAGAGCGGGTCCAGAGGAGAGCTACAAAAATTATCACACGGTTGGAACACCTCCCCTATGAAAAGAGGCTGAGAGAGTTGGGGTTGTTCAGCTTGGAGAAGAGAAGGTTCCAGGGAGACCTTATTGTGGCCTTTCAGTACTTAAAGGGGGCTTATAAAAAAACTGCAGAGAAATTTTTTAGTAGGGCCTGTAGCGCTAAGACAAGGAGTAATGGTTTTAACCTAAAAGAGGGGAGATTCAGACTAGAAATAAGAAAGAAGATTTTTACGTTGAGGGTGGTGAAACACTGACACAGGTTGCCCAGAGGGGTTATAGATGCCCCACCCCTGGAAACATTCAAGGTTGGGTTGGATGAGGCTCTGAGCAACCTGATCTTGTTGAAGATATCCCTGCTCAGTGCAGGGAGGGTTGGACTAGATGACCTTTAAAGGTCCCTTCCAACCCAAACCTTTCTATGTTCTACGGCGCATTCTTTTGTCGTATTAGTATACGGCTTTATTCCCATCTTTTCCTCTTCTCTTCCAGTCCCAGAAAGCAATAATGTATTTATTTATTCCACATAAAGCAAAGAGTATTTTTGTCAGAATGTGGGTGTGACAGAAATATTAAAATATTTTTAATGTGTTAGTTCTGACCTTAAATTAAGAAATTTATAAGAAATATTATTCTTATTCATCACTGTGATGTGATGAGTTCATTAAGGAAGACAATAAATGATCTTGGGTACTTTGATCAATGGATTTTTTTCATGCTCTGTAAAATTCAAATAACCTTTGAGCTGCAAAAGAGTGTGAGAGAGTTTGTATAAATGCCCTACTTTTTTCTTATGGATAGCATCAATGTGATACTATGATAGAATCTAATCCTTCTTTGATATTTGTGCCTGTTATCTATGTAAGAGATCTGCATCAACAACTTGCTGTGTTCTGCTACTCCTTCTTGCATTGCTTTCATGACCTGATTAAACGGTATGATTTTTGTAAGATGGCCTACTTACTTTTTCTAATTAATCCGCTGCATGATATTGACTGAAGTATTTTTCCTTGTGGTATGCCTTAAAAGAAAACTATACTTTTTAAATTATCCGTGTGATTCTTTTCAGTTCATGCACTGCTTCATTAATCTCATTTTCATATATAAATCTCCAAGAATTATTATTTGCCATTCAGTGCATCTGTTGTTTGTTTATATGACCCTTCATTATTTTGAAATTGGTTTAGTTTTTAAGGCTCAGGTTTGTATTTTCAAATTTTAGTTTGGATAGACTTTCTGCTGTAAAACTGTTTCTTTCCTTGTTTAGCTTATTCAAGAGAAATACATTTGGTTTTTTAAATAAAATGAGGCTATAGTAAGTTGAGAGGTTTCACTAGTGTATCTCAAGGGCTTTTACATACTGAGTATGTGTGGGATTGACCATTTCTGACCTCATATCATTAGAGGAGTTAAGTCTTCAGCTACTCTGTAAGGGGACATCATGCATAGAAATGAGAAAAGTGTTCAGACTACCTGTCTTTCAGAGCCATGTGTAGGATGATTCTTAAATGATATATCCATGAAATTACACTCTGGTGATAAAGATCTGCAATTAAAGAATTGGAGTTTTCAAAGCAGAAGAAAAGCATGCATAGATAGCTACCAAAGTTGTATTATAACTATGACTCCTCTAACAACCAATGTTCAGAAACAATGTCATCTCTCCTCTCTTAAGTATGTGTCTAACTTGTACATAACTAACTTGTATATATAACTATGCATCTGATTTTGGTACATAAATACAAATTGTGAAAAATTACTAAGGATAGTATATTTAAACATATCCCTCAAAAATTTCAGATGTACAGATTTGAAGTGCCTCTCTCTTATTAAATGAGTATAAAAGGGCGGATACTTAGGTGCTCCAAATTCTGCCCTTAATAATACAGTAAGTGTATATGGATTCATTGGTGAAAATGATGACATAATTTTATCCAGATTACATATATTTATTACATTATTAGTACTGTAGATTAAGTAAAACTTCCCTCAGTCTGATATGATGTGATGAAGGGAAACATAAGTTGTCAGATGTGTTTGACCTTTTCACGCTGAGGTGCTCAAGGCCTTTTTCACTTCAGTCTTTAATAGGCAGACCAGTTATCCCCACAGTATTTAAGCCCCTGAGCTGGAAGACAGGGATGGAGAGCAGAATAACCCCCCCATAATCCAGGAGGAAGCAGTCAACAACCTGCTATGTCACCTGGACACTCACAAGTCTATGGGGCCGGATGGGATCCACCCAAGAGTACTGAGGAACCTGGTGGAGGAGCTTGCCAAGCTGCTCTCCATCTTTTATCAGCAGTCCTGGTCAACAGGGGAGGTCCAGACCGCTGGAGGCTTGCCAATGTGATGTCCATCTGCAAGAAGGACTGGAAAGAGGATCTGGGGAAATACAGGCCTATCAGCCTGGCCTCGATACCAGGAAAGATTACGGAGCAGAGCGCTTGAATGCACCCTCCAGGCATGTGCAGGACAAACAGGGGATTAGACCCAGCCAGAATGAGTTCATGAAGGGCAGATCCTGTTTGACCAACCTGATCTCCTTCTGTGACCAGGTGACCCATCTAGTGGATGAGGGAAAAGCTGTGAATGTTATCTACCTCAATTTCAGTAAAGCCTTTGGCACCATTTCCTACAGCATTCTTGTAGAATAGGTGATGGCTCATGGCTTAGACAGGTGTACTCTTCTCTGGGTAAAAAACTGTATGGATGGCCCAGCCCAGAAAGTTGTGGTGAATGGAATTAAATGCAGTTGGTGGCCAGTCAAAACTGGTGTTCTCCAGAGCTCAGTGTTGGGGCCAGTCTTGTTTAATATCTTTTTCAGTGATCTGGATGAGGGGATTTGGTGCTCCCTCAGTAAGTTTGCAGATGACACCAAACTGGGCAGCAGTGTCGATCTGCTCACGGATAGGAAGGCTCTGCAAAAGGACCTGGACAGGCTGGATCAATGTACCCAGGTAAATTGTATCAGGTTTAACAAGGCCAAGTGCCGGGTCTTGCTCTTTGGTCACAACAACCCCATATAATGCTATAGGCTTGGGGAAAAGTGTCTGGAAAGCTGCCTGGCAGAAAAGGACCTGGGGGTGTTGGTCAATAGCCAGTTGAAAATCAGTCAGCAGTGTGCTCAGGTGGCTAAGAAAGCCAGTAGCATCCTGGCTTGCATCAGAAATAGTGTGGCCAGCAGGACTAGGGAAGTGATTGTCACCCTGTACTGGGCACTGGTGAGTCTGCACCTTGAATACTATGTTCAGTTTTGGGCCACTTACTATGAGAAGGATGTTGAGCTGCTGGAGCATGTCCAGAAAAGGGCAACAAAGCTGATGGAGGGTCTCGAGCACAAGCTTTGTGAGGAGCAGCTGAGGGAACTGGGGTTGTTTAGCCTGGAGAAGGCTGAGGGGAGACCTCATCACTGTCTACAACTACCTGAAAGGAGGCTGTAGTGATGTATGTGTTGGTCTCTTCTCCCAAATAATGAGTGATAGGACGAGAGGTAATGGCCTCAAGTTGGGTCAGGAGAGGTTTAGATTGCATATTAGGAAAAAATTTCTTTACCAAAAGAGTGGTGAAGGATTGGAAGAGGCTGCCCAGAGAAGTGGTGGAGTCACCATCCCTGGAGGTGTTCAAAAAACTTGTAGACATGGTACTTCGGGACATGGTTTAATATGTATAGTGTTGTTGGGCTGATGGTTGGATCTGATAATTTTAGAGGTCTTTTCCAACCTTAACAATTCTATGATTCTATGAATTAGTAGAGAGAGGAAAAATGAAGGTATTTATGATGTCAGATTTTCCCTGAGTTATACCAGTGGATCTGGAGAAACTTGCAGTTTCATCAAAAAGCAGAGTTTAGAACTTATTTTTAAATAAGTTAAATTTTAAATAATTTAAACTTATATTAAAATAAATTTATTTAAATAAACTTTTCAAATAAAGGATATTTCATACACAAAATGTATTATTATTCCATATTGCAGGATAAACTGCTTTCAAACACTTATGAGTAACTCTTCTAAATATATAAAATATCATGGTCTTAGGGCAATAAATACAGAAATCAGCTCCATTTTTCCAGAACAACTAGTAATCTAGTGGACTAGAGACAGCAGAGTAGAGCTTTTAAATCTAGGTTCTTAGAAAAGAGATTTTCATGACCTTTGCAGAGCTTGTTAAGTATTTAGTGCTAATAGGAACAGCAAAAAAGAATGGTATTTATTGATATTTGGACAAATGTCTTTTCCATGTTAATATGCTAAAAGTTTGAGAATTACATGTTTTCACATCAATTCTGTAGGTCTATGGTCGTCTATAAAAGTGTGGGCTTTTTATATAGAGGCATCTTTTTTGTGTGTATTCCCAGAGGAAAACAGAAAAGACAGTTGGGACACGATTTCCTCAGTTCAGCTAAATGAATGGATTAAATACTGCTAAATTTATAATAGACTAAATGAAATTTTGATTTTTTTAAGCTATCACCGGAGACTGCAAAGCTACAGGCATAAAATATTCATTGATAAAAGATGAGTTTTAGAAGTAAAGCAGACCATCCATTGACCAAAATAATTGTAGAAGAAATGCCAGCTTAAATAATTTTGGTCAGAGTGAATATATTTTGATTAAATTTATATATATAAACATGAATGTAAAATGTGAGTTTATAACAGGATTGGAAACAAATTTTACTAGTGTTTAGAACTGCATTATTCTTTCCACTTTGACTAAGGAATTTCACTAGTGCCCTATATATATTCACACATAATATGTATCCTATATATACACACACATATCTCATATCTATCTTTATGCGCTGTCCTAGGCAGAGTAGATGAAAGTTGTTTCAGTCGTTAAAAAATATTCAAGTTAAAGTCTGTTGTATTAAAATTATATTAAATACATCAATATAGGATAAGTATTTTTAGTATGTATTCAATTGTGCTTGTATACAGGTATGTAGATGCAGGCCTATATGATCATGGTTTGTACATGAACAAAATAAATCTATAAATTATATGAGTATTAGATGGAACTTCTGTAGCATTCATCAGTGTGCTATGACAAATTGGTATAACGTTGCAGTCACACTTTCTTTTAATGTGGGCCAAAAATTTTGGGCACAGCCAAAACAAATCAGGTGCTCGGGTGCACTCCAAGTTGCAACTTCCCAAAAGTTGCAAAAAAAGATCCCAATCTGTTCACATCACAGTCTGATGCCCTCAAGGCAGCTGGACAAAACAACACAACTTGGATCTCATCCGATGCACAGTAGTGCCATGGAAAAAAGAAGGAAAATAAGAGAGAGAGAGGAGTAAGAACAATAGAAGGAAGATAAAAATAGTCACCACTCCACAGGCCTCCGAAAAATGTGGTCTTCAGGAGCACATAATCCTGCAGGTCTTCTGCAGCACATTTTCAGGTGGATTCTTGGTGGGCTTCTATTTATATGACAAGTCCATGCCCCTCCCTATTAGCATGAGGAGTGGTCTTGCTGTGAAAGTTCTCAAATTGGCGCATGCGCAGAAACTTCTTTGGGAAGGTTCTGGAATTGGGGCTGGGGGCTCCAGGGTCACTGGCAGTTCAACAGCGCCTTGCCAGAAACACCTCTGCCTGAAGCCTTTGGGTTTGCATGTGCAGTCGGAGGGGGGGCAGCACCTCCTGCTGTACCTCCTCCCCCTCCTCTGCAGCTGCACAGTCAGCCCAGCAGGAGCCACAGCACTCAAGAAGATGTTAAAGACAACAATACAAGTAGAGTCAGATGATGTTGAAGACGACAATAGAAGTAGAGTCAGTCTCCACAGAGACAATTACCTGAAGAATGTATTTCATTTTTTAAATCAGAACTATTTTTCTTTTCACATCTAGGCATGTTTCCACTATTTTTTTCCAGCACTTTTGAGTTCCTTATTCAAAAGCTAGTCCTACATGGCTTACTATGAAGGCTGAAAGAAAATGTCGAAAACAGAGCACTTTTTTTTTTCTACATTGTGTAAAAAAAACATGTAAAACATTTAGTTGCCTGTTTTTTTTCATCAGCATTCAGAAGTCCAGAACAATTGGGCAGGGAGCGGGGGAATAATGTGAACTCTCAGATAGAATTAAAATATTATTTCCATGGGAAATAAAATTTCCAGAGCTCATTGTTTATATTTGGCCCCAATTATTTGCTCTATGTATTATATTTTTTATGCATATTCACACATATGCATATATATATTTCATTTTCTTTTATTCCGTAGATAAAAAACCTTTGTAAATATAAAGTATCAGTAGTAAGAAGCATTTGCATAATGAAGAGCTAGAGCTTGTTCCTCTGTGTTGA
Source organism: Tapera naevia (assembly GCA_033556795.1). NCBI lineage: Eukaryota > Metazoa > Chordata > Aves > Cuculiformes > Neomorphidae > Tapera > Tapera naevia. Next base: position 909,118 of record JAUMJJ010000004.1, on the reverse strand, counting down.
AATGGATGATTCACAGTATCACAGTATCACAGTATCACAAGGTTGGAAAGGACCTCTGAGATCATCAAGTCCAACCTATAACCTAACACTAACACCAACACTAACACCAACCATCATCTAAACCATGGCACTCAGTGCCTCATCCAGTCTCCCTTTAAACACCTCCAGGGTCGGTGACTCCACCACCTCCCTGGGCAGCCCATTCCAATGGCCAATCACCCTTTCAGGGAAGAACTTTTTCCTCATATCAAGTCTAAAATTTCCCTGACGAAGCTTAAGTCCATGCCCTCTGGTTCTGCCACTGGTCACCTGAGAGAAGAGACCAACCCCTGCCCAACTACAACCTCCTTTTAGGTAGTTGTAGAGAGCAATGAGGTCTCCCCTGAGCCTCCTCTTCTCCAGACTAAACAGCCCCAACTCCCTCAGTCGCTCCTCATAGGGCTTGTGCTCCAGCCCCTTCACCATCTTCGTTGCCCTCCTCTGAACACATTCCAGTATCCTAACATCTTTCCCAAACTGAGGGGCCCAGAACTGGACACAATATTCAAGATGAGGCCTGACCAGTGCCGAGTACAGGGGGACAATAACGTCTCTGGTCCTGCTCACTACACTATTCCTGATACAGGCCAGAATGCCATTGGCCTTCTTGGCCACCTGGGCACACTGCTGGCTCATGTTGAGCTTCCTGCCAACCAGCACTCCCAGGTCCTTTTCTGCCTGACTACTCTCCAGCCACTCTGTCCCCAGTCTGTAGCTCTGCATGGGATTGTTGTGTCCAAAATGAAGTACCCGACATTTGGACTTATTAAACATCATCCCATTAGAATCAGCCCAGCTCTCCAATCTGTCCAGGTCCCTCTGTAGGGCCATCCTACCCTCTAACAGATCAACCCTTCCTCCCAGCTTGGTATCATCTGCAAATTTGCTGATGATGGACTCAATCCCCTCATCCAAATCGTCAATAAAGATATTAAACAGGACGGGACCCAACACCGATCCCTGGGGGACACCACTGGTGTCCGGCCGCCAACTGGATGAAACACCATTCACCATCACTCTTTGGGCTCGGCCATCCAGCCAATTCCTAACCCAGCACAGAGTGCTCCCATCTAGGCCACGGGCTGCCAGCTTCCCTAGGAGTCTAATGGAAATAATGGAAATGGGAGTTTTAATTATTTTCAGATGTAAAACTTACTGGTAAATGTTACTATTTGCTGTGATTGCTGACAGAGGTGGACACTTTTTTTTTTCCAGCAACCTGTGTCAAAACTGACCAGAAAAGGGTCTTTTTCATCTATAATTTTATTTTAAATTATTTTTGAATGTTTTCCTCAAAAATATGCAGGCATTTATGAAAAACCTTTTATTCCATCATTCATAATATTTCATCAAAAAACAGTTTAACAGCCAACTTTTCCTTAAAAAGTAATTTGTCAGCAACGTTTGGACCATGTTCTTTGACCACTGTTTGGATCACATATTTTTGACAATATTTTTGTAATTTAATGGTTATTGAGCCAATTTATTTCAATGGATTTCAGCTGTCATTTGACCTGTCAGTCTCTCTTATGGATACATAAAATTGCAATATATTTTGAATGTTGCAACTTTAAGTTGTTGGAGAGGTTAGAGTTCTTCTTTATGATGATTTAAAAATACAGTTCTCAGCTACAGAGATGTCTTCTCAGTCTTCTACCAACAGTTTTTTCATTAGGCTGGTCTGCAGAAAGATTAAAAAAAGTGAAGAGAATAAAGGAATAGTTCTTGAGCTCTCTATGTTTTTCATAGAATCATCTGGTTGGAAAAGACCTCTGAGATCATCAAATCCAACCATACCTGTCCCCTTACTAAACTATGTTCCTAAGAAACTCATCTACCCGTCTTTTAAACACCTTCAGGGATGGCGAGACCACCACCTCCCTGGGCAGCTGTGCCAGTGCCTGAACACCCTTTCAGTGAAGAAATTTTTCCTGATGTCTAGTCTGAATCTCCCCTGGCGCAACTTACGGCCATTCCCTCTTGTCCTATCACTTGTAACTTGGGAGAAGAGACCAGCACCCACCTCGCCACAACCTCCTTTCAGGTACTTGTAGACAGTGATGAAGTCTCCCCTCAGCCTCCTCTTCTCCAAGCCTCCTCTTCTCCAAGCTAAACAACCCCAGTTCCCTCAGCTGCTCCTCCTAAGACTTGGTCTTCAGCCCCTTCACTAGCCTCACTGCCCTTCTCTGGACATGCTCAATGTCCTCCTTGTAGCGAGGTGCGACGAGCGAGGAGAACCATGCAATAGACTCAATATGAGTGGTAAAGCAAGTTTTATTGCAAAGCTCATTCACGACTACACCATAGCCCATGTCTACTTAAGTTATGTCTACTTATCTAACAATCATTGGCTTGTCTAACAATCATTTTCCCCTTACATACACTTGTCTTATAATCTTTAGTTTGGCTCCAAAAGCCCTATAATCACTAACTTAACTCTAAAATTATACCATCATGCCCCTCTTCAAAGCTCTACGGTTATATTAGCATGTTCCTCCTACTTGTTCCTCCTACCTGCAGCTACTACTATATGCTAGGGTCCAGGTCTCACTCTGGCCTGCTTCCCTAAGTTGTTTATCTGTTACAAGGTCTTCTTGACCTTATCTTGGGGATTTTCTCACAGCCTCCCTCCTTGTAGCGTGACTCAACAAAATCCTCAGTACTTTTTCATCACAGCCCAGCTCAGCTGATTTCTGTCAGGGCTGATTCACAGAGCTCCTCCTTTGAGCCATGTCCACGCTCCCGCAACCATTCTCCAACAGCGAGGGGCCCAGAAATGAACACAGTACTTGAGGTGCAACCTCACCAGTGCTGAGTACAGGGGCACAATCACCTCCCTGGCCCTGTTGGCCACACTGCTTCTGATATAGGCCAAGAAAACATCAGCCTTCTTGGCCACCTGGACACACTGCTGATTCATATTCAGCTGGCTGTCAACCAACACCCCCAGGTCCTTCTCTTCCAGGCAGCTCTCCAGCCATTCTTCCCAAGTCTGTAATGCTGCATGGGGTTGTTGTATCCCAAGTGTAGGACTCAGTACTTGGCCTCATTGAACCTCATCCAATTGGCTTCAGCCCATCGATCCATCCTGTCCTGATCCCTCTGCAGAGCCTCCTTTCCTTCAAGCAGATCAACACTGCCATCCAGCTTAGTGTCATCTGCAAACTTACTAAGGGTACATTCAATCCCTTTGTCCAGATTGTTGATAAAGATATTGAACAGGACTGGACCCAGCACTGAACCCTGGGGAATACCACTCATGACTGGTTTCCAACTGGATTTAGCTCCATTTACCACAACTCTTTGGGCCCAGACATCCAGCCAGTTTTTCACCCAGTAGAGGGTGTGCTTGTCCAGGCCAATGGCAGCCAGTTTCTCAAGCAGATTACTGTGAGAAATGGTGTCAAAGACTTTACTGAAGTCCAAGTACACTACATTCACAGCCTTTCCCTCGTCCATTAAACAGGTAACCTTGTCATAGAAGGATATCAGATAGGTCTGGCAGGACTTGCCTTTCATAAACCCATGTTGACTGGGCCTGTGTGCCTGGTCACCTGATTGTCCTATGTGTGCTGCATGACAGCACTCAAGATGATCTGCTCCATGACCTTCCCCAGTACCGAGGTCAGACTGACAGGCCTGTAGTTCCCTAGATTCTCCCTCAGACCCTTCTTGTAAATGGGTGTAATATTTGCCAGTCTCCAGTCAAGTGGCACTTCCCCAGTCAGCCAGGACTGCTGGTAGATAAGGGAAAGGGGTTTGGAGAGGACCTCTGCCAGCTCCATTAATACCCTTGGGTGGATCCTGTCTGGCCCCATAGACTTGTGTATTTCTAGTTGGCCAAGCAGGTCTCTAACCAAATCTTCCTGCATCATTGGATCTCCATTCTCACTGTCTTCTGGCTCAGGGGGCTGAGTATCCCAATGGCATTTCACTTTACTATTAAAGATCGAGGCAAAGAAGGCATTAAGTACCTCTCCTTTGTCCTCATCCCTCATCACTACTGTCCCTCCTGCATCCGGTAAAGGAGGGAGATTCTCCTTGGTCCTCCTGTTGTTGTTAATATACTTGAAGAAACATTTTTTATTGTCTTGCACTGACAGTTTGAAGCAGTCTCTTACCCATTTGAGTTATTCATCACAATACAATGGTTTGTAGAACCATTACATTCTCTCTCAGACAGCTAGTTTTAACTGCATGATTATATTTTATACTGATGGCAAAAATTGAAAGTGTTTCCAGTTTTGAAACTGTATTTACTTTTTTACATAGTGGAGGACTTGGCACTTACGTGATTTCCTCTTATTTCCCAACCTTACATGTAGCAGCCCTGTTATATTTCCAGCCAAGGTATACGCTACAGGGTCTTTCTGTGCAGCTAGACAGTGTTGCTACTTAAATAATTGCTATAAGTCTCATCTGGAGAATGGAGATATTTCAAATTAATATAGACTTTTCAATAGAAAGAAGACTAAAGTGCACAAACTTTTGTCAGTGCATCACTATGAAGCTGAATAACTTCAGGAATATCATCCCTTGCTTTGTGATCGTTTGGGGGGGGGGGGGGGGTGCAGCTCTCTTGTGTCAGTACACTCTCTTCATCTGCAATTATCTCTGACTGTATTCTCTCATGCAGATAACCCTCTCTTACAGGCATTAACAGTGTACTGGTTATACATGGCAAGCTTTTGTAGAGGAGAAGGCTGCCTCTGTGGAAAGAGGCAAACACAGCTGGTTCCAGTTGGCTTTGTAACAGCCTCACTGTAGGCCAAAGCTGAGCCAATTAGCAAAGTTTGTGGTGTCTCTGTGACAACATATTTAAGGGTAAAAAAAAAAATGCTGGATGGAGAGAAAAGGAGGGAACAAAAAGAGTGAGAAACAGCAGAGGGAACACCAAGGTCAGCAAAGCAGCAGGAACTCAATGGTAGAGCAGATATTCACTGTAGCCTTTGGAGAACGCACCACAGAGCAGATGGATATTCTTGAAGGAATGGCAATCCATGGAAAACCTACTGTCCCAGTTTATCCCCCTGAGTCAGCAGTTAAAGTGGGCAGTGTAGTCTCGGTTCCCCCCCACCCAGGGGAAGGAGAATGGGGAAAGGAAAAGAAGACCCAAAGGTGAAATATAAAAAGGATTTAATAAAAAACTTTAATATTAATGCAACTAATACTAATTAAAATAATATTAAGTATAAGAAAAAAAATGCTTAGTCTGAAAATGCACTACAATCAATGATCACAAGATGGAGCACACTGAAAGCACAGCAATTCTGAGCTCTGCAGCTCCAGTTCTTGAAGGTGTCACAGCTGTCACAAAAACAAAACTGGAGTCGAAGCAACAGCTGGATTCTGAGCAGCTCCGCGAGGAGGTCCTTGAGGTCCTTGCATGGTTCTCCTCACTTGTTACACAGCAACCACTGAGAAGAGAGACTCTCCAGAGAGAGTTTCACGCTTATATAGGGAACATGACATTTATGGTATGGCATACTCTCTTTGGACAGTTTGGGTCAGCTCTCCAAGATCCTCTCTCCCCAGGATTTTGCACCTGATACTTTGAAACTGCAAAAGTCCTTGATTTCCCTGGAAAGACATTCCATGGCTGATCACAAAACTAAATCATGTTGTCTTATCACCTTTATTCTCAGAATTTGGAATACTTTAGCTACTGAAAAGTGCATCTACTTAGAAATGTAGCTTTCTAAGAAGAGAAATGAACCTATCCCAGATAAGACCAGGACATCTATGGTGCAGCAGATATTCCTGAAGGACTGCAGCCCATGGAGAATCCACGATAGAGCAGCGGAAAAGTGTGAGAAGGAGCAACAGAGAGAAAATATTATGTACTGACCATAACCCTCACTCCCAACCCCATTGTGCTGCTGGTGGGGGTATGGGGGTGTGTGTGCGCAGAGTTGAAGATTCTGAAGAGTAAAATTGAGTCTGGGAAATTGGGGAGGAATGCTGTTGTTTTAATGGTTGTCTTTTCTTACCCACTACCTGACTCAGTAATTAAATATTTAATTGGCAATAAATTAAGTTAAATTTCCCCCAGCCAAGTCTGTTTTGCCTGCAATGGTAACTGATAATTGATCTCCCCATCTTTATCTTAGTCCACAAGCTTTCTTGTTCCAGTTCTTCCTGTTTTCTCCCTCTCATACTGCTGGGGACAGGGGAGCGAGAGAGTGGCTGGGTGACAGTTTGGTTGCTAGCCAAGGGTACCCCAGCACACATAGATATATACATAGCACAAGTTCACAATTTAAAAATGCATCTTTGTTTACTTCACCATCTTATCATTGTTTCAATGATATTCAGTCCCTCAAAAATCTGTGTAATCTTACTTTTGTTAACTGAACCTGTTTAAATTATTAATAATTTCTGAGGAAAAAAACCCAAACTACATTTTTTGGTTTATATGTAACAGCATGTCAGCTAGATGCCACTCTAATCAATCATAAAGACATTTAGTTATGGGTGAAATAATCCACTAGTACTTCTGTATTTATCCAGATAAATATCGCACCCAGTCTTTTTTATTGGAGCACTATTTTTTTAGCTGACAAATGCTGCTATTCCCTTCACTGGATAACAGTTGATACAACATTAAAATGCTTTTTTTAGCCCTTTTCAGCTGTTTCTTAGACTTCGACTCGTTAGACTCAAGCTAATATAAATTATGCTAATTAGATTATTTCTGTAATTGCAAAAGTAATTGAAGTCATTTCAGATTTTTCCAGAGCAACAGAGATCTTGGGACATGGTAAAAACAGTTGTTCTACTGCTCATTTTCCTTGTGCCAGGTGCCTAGAGAACCACAACCATCTGTTGCTACTGTCAAAGGGAGGTTGCTGTGAAGACTGGCATAACTGCTATGAAAGGCAGGCACTGAGAAGCTTTGAGCCAACTGCACATTTCTGTACATTAGTTATTCACAAGTTTTTGTCTGCAACCTTTTCCATTGCAGCTGAAATAGGCTTTTCCTGGAAACAATTTGGTGAGGAAGACATGTATTCCTTCATTTTTCCCCCTTCTCTGAATCCCTTCGAGTTTTAACTATGATATTGTTATTAGGTCTATATATTATAAACTTATAAAAGGAATGGTCATGATTGTGCTTTAACAATTAACGTAAAGACTTATATTTTATGCTCAACTCTGTTAATATTTCAGTTTTTCTCCTTTTAGAATGAAAGTGTTGCACCATTGAAATCAATGTAACTGACTGCAAAAAAAAATCATATTCTCTGCCTTAGTTTTTCCATCCATAAATTTGTGTATTTACTTTCACTCACCACTCCAACATGCTGTTAAGTTTAATCAATTGCTTGAAGATTCTGTGGTGATACAAGATAACCAAAATATCAACTTCAAAAAAACTGAATTTTTTAGGTGGTGGGTTTTTTTAGAGTTCAAAATTGCATTCCTATGCAGGTCACTTTAAAATGTAAATTAATACAAGTGAAAATACACTTATAGCAAAACTGTCTGAGTTTTCTGACAGAATGTTTCATATATTAACAACAAAAGCAGGACTAATGGGAATCTCCATCCTTTATTGGATGCGGGAGGAAATATAGTGACAAAGGATATGGAAAAGGCTGAGGTACTTAATGCCTTCTTTGTCTCAGTCTTTAATAGTAAGACCAGTTGTTCTCTGGGTACTCAGCCCCCTGAGCTGGAAGACAGGGATGGGGAGCAGAATGAAGCCCCTATAATCCAAAGGGAAATGGTTAGTGACCCGCTACACAACTCAGACACACACAAATCTATGGGGCAGGATGGAATCCACCCAAGGGTACTGAGGGAGCTGGTGAAGGTGCTCACTTCCCATCATTTATCATCAGTCCTGGCTAACTGAGGAGGTCCCAGTTGAATGGAGGTTAGCAAATGTGATGTCCATCTACAAGAAGGGCCAAAAGGAGGACCTGGGGAACTACAGGCCTATCAGTTTGACCTCGGTGCTGGGGAAGATTATGGAGCAGATCATCTTGAATGCCATCACAAGACACATACAGAACAAGCAGGGAATCAGGCCCGGCCAGCATGGGTTTATGAAAGGCCAGTCCCTGCTTGACCAACCTGATCGCCTTCTATGACAAGGTGACCTGCCTAGTGGATAAGGGAAAGGATGTGGATGGTTTTTGCCTGGATTTTAGTAAAGCCTTTGACACCATTTCCCACAGCATTCTCCTGGAGAAACTGGCTGCTCATATCTCGGACAGGCACACTCTTCACTGGGTGAAAATCTGGCTGGATGACCGGGCCTAGAGAGTTGTGGTGAATGGAGTTAAATCCAGTTGGTGGCCAGTCACAAGTGGTGTTCCCCAGGGCTCAGTGTTGGGGCCAGTTCTGTTTAATATCTTTATCAATGATCTGAACCAGGAGATCAAGTGCTCCCTCAGTAACTTTGCAGATGACACCAAGTTGGTGGGGAGTGTTGATCTGCTTGAATGTAGGAAGGCTCTGCACAAGGATCTGGACAGGCTGGATCGATGGGCCAAGGCTAGTTGTATGAGGTTCGAGGCTAAATGTTGAGTTTTGCACTTGGGTCACAACAACCCCATGCAGCATTACAGGCTTGGAGAAGAGGAGCTAGGAAAGCTGCCTAGCAGAAAATGACCTGGGGGTGTTGGCTGACAGCTGGCTGAATATGAACCAGCAGTGTGCCCAGGTGGCCAAAAAGACCAACAGCATCCTGGCTTGTATCGAAAATGGTGTGACCAGCAGGACTAGGGAAGTGATTGTCCCCCTGTACTATGCACTTGTGAGGCCACACACTGAATACTTGTTCAGTTTTTGGCTCCTACGAGAAAGATATTGAGATGCTGGAATGTGTCCAGAGAAGGGCAACGAAGCTGGTGAAGGGTCTGGAGCACAAGTCTTATGAGGAGCAGCTGAGGGAACTGGGGCTGTTTAGTCTGGAGAAGAGGAGGCTGAGGAGAAACCTTATTACTCTCTGCAACTCCCTGAAAGGAGGTTGTACTGAGATGGATGTTGGTCTCTTCTCCCAAGTAACAAGTGATAGGATGATAGGAAAGTAGTGTCAGGGGAGATTTAGATTGGATATTAGGAAAAATTTCTTTACTGAAAGAGTGATGAAGCATTGGAACAGGCTGCCCAGGGAGGTGTTTGAGTCACAATCCCTGGAGGTATTTAAAAGACAGGTAGATGTAGTACTTAGTGACACAGTTTAGTGGTGAACTTGGCAGTGTTAGTTTTATGGTTGGATTTGATGATCATAAGGGTCTTTTCCAACTTAAATGATTCTATGATTCTATGATTCTATGATTCTATGATAGAATCCGCAGGATTCACTTCCTTGATTTTCTTCTCTGGAGGACTGTTTCATTGTTAAACTGTTGTTTTTAGGAGGCAGCTCCTAAAAAAATTTCCATGGGTAGCTAATCAGGTCTGCCTTAGAGTTTTCCAAATAAAGAAAGAAGTAGAGTTAATTCCTGGTACTGGACTCAATTTGTTCCAACTCTTTATTAAATGCATCATGTCAGTCTAACAGTTCTTCAGATTTGTATTGAAACACAACAGCATTTTACAGTGTCAGAAGGCCCTTACAAACAGAACTGTATGTTGCACTCACATTTCCACCATAATGTAAAATGATTTTTAGTCGCAATTAAGCAATTAAAGTAAAGGCTAACCCAATGATGTTAGAAACAAATTTACCATTTGTAAGATTGTATGTGATAAGCCTTTGATTTGGGGAAATATTCTCATGTTACCAAAGAAAGAAATCCAAATTTATCTGGAACTATTTTAAAGTTGATGTCTTTCAAAAAATTAAGGATTTCTTGCATTTAAAGTTCAGGAAAGGTTCTTAAAACTTGGTTATTATGTCTTGTTGTACATTTGTCTCTGCCTTGAACCACATGCATTTCAGTACCCATGAATTTGTTGGCTGATCATAACTGTGCAAAGTCAGCATTTAAAACAGTATCTGTTACAGCTATAACATCCATGACCTATGCTTTAAAGAATAATTATGCTTCTGTCATTGAGTTTGCAAAATTAAACTGCCTGCATATTCACTTTACCACTTGACACTTATGAATTGTAAATGAATCAATTAAATCTTACATTTCAGTAAGAAGTTGGAAAGCATGAAATGGATCTGTTTACCAAATAAAATGGAATTGCATGGATTTATTTAAATAATTCTTTTCATGACCACATAAATTCGTCTCTCTTTTTTTAATTCCAGAATCGAATGGAAGAAAGCAAAGCACTCTTTAGGACAATTATCACATATCCATGGTTCCAGAATTCTTCGGTCATTCTGTTCTTAAATAAAAAAGATCTCTTGGAGGAGAAAATTATGTATTCCCATTTAGTTGATTATTTCCCAGAGTATGATGGTAAGTATATTGCCACTAGAGCTCATGTCCCATTTACATTGCAGTAATGACAAAATATAAAAGCCTTGCCCATACTTTGCTTAGAGGTTCTTAGGCCAGAGATTATCACTCATTCTTCATTACAGCCATTTTCTTCTTCACAAATTCTACTTAGTACTCCAAATGGTTAGTTTGTAGTTGAATGACTTGCTGGTCATGTTTTTTTTAAAAAATTATATGAAAAGGAAAAAGGTATTAAAAATAGTAATTTTTAATACTCCTAATTTTTAAAGTCATTAAAGTCTTGTGGGATTTTCTAGATTGCTAGCATTTCATCTTATACCTCCATTAATTGTGGACAGGATGGCTGTACCTTTCATGTGAAATTATTGATTCTAGATGAGTAGCATCATATTAGCAGTGGACCTTATTCTGTCCTTGTTCATAAGTTGGGATGAGGGTTTGAACTGAAGTATAAAGCTAAAATTACATAATAATACATTTCTCATTTTTACAGGGTCTCACATACTATTTTATTTTGGGTTTTTTTTGTTGTTTTTTTTTTGTTGTTTAAGGCTCGATATTTGAACAGAAGTGTCATAAATTCTCTGTGGCTGTCAGAAACCAGTATCACTCCTCCCACCCTTTCATTATGTAATTTCATTTTTGTTTCTTTTATTTTAATTTTTGTTACTTACGTGAGGTTTAATGTGCTTGTCCCAGAAAACATTATGTGGAACACACAGTTATTTCTAAGGAAGCTGTACTTTCAGAAAGTTCTCCTGTGGTAAAAAGTTAGATATTCTGAGGTAACTGAATAGAGGCTTTGGTAACAGATAAAAACATCACATTCATACAGTAACAACTTTTTTGTCGCATAAAGAGTGAAAAGCAGATTCAAAAGCTACAAAAAATATTAAATTGCTCATTTTAAAAATTTGAGAGTGATAAAAGGAAAAAGTTACATTTTTTTTCCTATTTGAGAGGAAAGGATGTGTTCACAGCTAACAGCCTGCAGGATCAGACCATACTTATCTGAGTCAGTGTAAGTTTACTTTGATAGTAGTATACAGAAGAGAACTGGTAGTTGAATAGAAAATATTCTTGTCCTTTCAAGTTACAAGTGTGACAAATGCCCTAGATGACATCCTGCAGGTGAGAAGGCTCTTATGGGCCCTTCTATCATCATCCCTCAAGTGGAGATACACCTGTGTTAAATGCTTGTCCAGAAAAAAACAGACAAAATTCACACAGAATGGCTGAGGTTGGAAGGGACCTCTGGAGATCATCTGGTCCAACCACCCTGCTCAAACAAGGTCACCTAGGGCCTGTTGCCCAGGACCATGTCCAGATGGCTTTTGAATATCTCCAAGGAAAAAGACTCCACAACCTCTCTGAGCAACCTGTTACAGTCCTCGGTCAACCTCACAGTAAAAAAGGGTTTCCTGATGTTCAGAGGGAAATTCCTGTGTTTCAACTTGTCCCTATTGCCTCTTGTCCTGTCACTGGGCACCACTGACAAAAACCTGGCTCCATCTTCTTTATACCCTTCCTTTCAAGTATTTGTACACACTGATGAGATCCCCCCTGAGCCTTCTCTTCTTTAGGGTAAACAGTCACAGGTTTCTCAGCAAACATACATGTTCTGTAAAAACCCACACTGAAGAAACAGGAGGACAAGGGAATAATAGCCTATGAAAATTGCAGTGGAACAGAATTGCAGTATAGGAAAACAATAGCTTGTTGCTAATGTTCCTGCTTCTGTGCTGCTCTTTTGGCTGTGGACATGAACGAATCCTCACTGTTCTGGATAGGAAGTCATTATTTTGCCTTCTGTTTTGCATAAAGCAGAACATGCAGTTTGGTTACACAGACTCATAGACTTAGTGTTCTTCTGAGAATTACAGACTTAATTTCGATTTAATAGGATTGTTATTTAAAATTTAGATAATTTTTTGTTAGAACATTAACTTTCTGTAGTTGAACAGCTTAAACTAGCAAGCACGTATATTTTATTATCACTAAAGTAATTGAAATTCTATTGGAGACAATGTCAGACCAGTTTAGGATATATCTTGATTATTATTTATATTTTAAAAGAAGATACTTAAGTATAGTTTAAATATAGTAGATATAGACTGAAAATGGGTCAATTCTATTATTTTATTAAAATATTTATTAGTATAAAGCAACTTTTTCTTCTGTTGTTCATTTTGTGTGGTTGTAGATCATCTGTTTCATCTCTCCATTATAAACATCTTATGGAAGAAAGAGGATGTTCAGTAGCAAAAGAAGCTCTTGCGTAATCAACTTCTGGAATTTCCTTCCATTTTTATTTCTTAATGTTTCCTACTGGGAAAAAATAGCATATGGTCATATTTATTAGTATTTTTTTTCCCTCTTCTCTTATACGAGGATCACAGATAGAATCTGTCTTCTTTTTTCTGCTCTTAAGGTGCCCCTCCTAAAGAAACTCATATATTGACTTTAGGAAAAACCGATTTATCTTCTTTCTCATTTCAGGACCACAACGGGATGCACAAGCAGCGCGAGAGTTCATCTTAAATATGTTTGTAGATCTGAATCCGGACAGTGACAAAATTATCTACTCCCACTTCACATGTGCTACAGATACAGAGAATATACGCTTCGTCTTTGCTGCTGTTAAGGACACAATCCTACAGTTAAACCTGAAGGAGTACAATCTGGTCTAACTGTGCCTAGGAGGCCCTCCAAGATCGCCTTTGCATGATTGAAGATACACATGAGGGACTGTATTATCCATGAAAAAAATTGCATAATGCTAATTTATTGCCATCCTGGACTCTGTGAATGTCCACAAAGTTTTTAGTTAATATTATGCTTTTATTTAAACTATATGGAGGAAAAACAATGTCTTCACAGTGCGTTTTCTTATTTTTTAGGCAAAACCTTGTAACTCAATGTGGTTTAAATTCTCAGGCATACACTCACAGAGGATAACGCTTTTTTTTGCTATTGAAGTAAAATCAAGCTGCTTTCCTCTTTCCTCTCTCCTTCCTTCCTCCCCTCCTTATTTTTTAAAGGTACAATTGCCATTTTCCCAATTGCATTCCTTGGTAAAATATTTTCTATTCTGTGATTTGGTCAGGGAAAATGCTATCATCAGAACTGAAATTATCAGTCATTCAAATTTTACAGAATGTACTTTCTCTGAAGGATCAAAAGTATTGATAGTGTTATTAATTTCTTGACATGGGTGTTTTCATTCTGTCTTAACTTCTAAGGCTAGAATATTGAGATTGCAAAATAGAAGTAGCTGTGTATGGATTTGGAATTTAACCATACTTTCACAGTTCAGAATTATGCATAGAAGACAGTAATGAAATAAAGACACAAATCTAGGCTGTTCATGAAATATTGTAGAATCTCTTTTTAATTGCCATGTGTAATTATTTTGTCTTTTCTTTATTCAGAAATGCCAATGGGCACTACATTTTCCCTAGTGGCTAGAGCCTGAAACATTGGTAGATTTTTTTTTTATTTGTGTGCATTTTTCCTTAAGTTATAACTTTTTAAAAGTGTGATTTTTGTTGTATAAAATCTTGCTATATCTGGCTTTTTATAAAACCAATACTTTTAAAACATAAGATAGCGATTGAAATGCCAAACTGATGTATTGGGAACTGACCTGATTGAGTCAACTGCCAAATGATAAACAAGCATAGTTTCAGCTCATATGTTTCCTTTTTTAGAAAGTGTTCCATTTGCCAAAAACAACAATGTAAGTGAATATGCTACTAGGTATTCATGTGTACAAGACAGTTTAACTCCTTATGTCAGAGAGAGAATGAGACTGTATACAATGTTTTCTGTAGTAATATCAAATGTAACACACATAGATGAACAGCTTAGGTTGAAATTGTTTTTTTTATCAGCTACAGAGAACTCAAAAGGTCAGATGTAACTGGATTGTCTACAATGCCAAGTAGTACTAAAATGCACTTAGCACAGAAATTGATGTCTCTCAGCATTGGAAGAGAGGTGGAAAAAGAATGAATTATTGGTTGAGTAAGAAAGCTAACACTAAAAATTAATGATATGCTTTTCATTCTTAACCCTTCCGACTCCAAAACAATTATAAGAAGACCAGTTGTTATTTTTTGCTCCCACAAAAAAAAACCACCTTATAATTGAAAACTGGTTGTAGGTATAGTGCAATTATGAATGCTATAATCATTGTACATACATCTATATATATGGCAGTATCCGTATTTGTAATCATTAATTTTTGGCAAACTGAATGTGCTGTGTTGATATGTATCTATGTAACTGTATCATATTTCTTACAGCTAATTCACATTTTATATAGTGGTATTTTATTTACTTTTTTAAAGAGAAGAATGGATTTTTTTCAATTTATTTCTGACTAGGGATTTGTTTTTATTTAAAAAGCAAAAAAAGTTTATTATATTACTAGTGGTACTAGCATTGTGCTGTAAAAAATCATTTGTACATTTCTGAGTAAAAGTAAATTGGAAAAATGCAGAGGATATCCATAATCAAAACAACTCTTAAATCTTATCAGAGCTTTATACAGATGTAGAAACAATTTTTGTTCAAAGAATGTATGCCATTATATCTAGGACTGGAACATAAGCTCTTAAATATGAATTTGTATTTGGCAGATTCAACTTTAGTTAATTTTACCTTTCTAATAGCCTTTATTAAAAGCGTGAATTTAGAGGCATTTCAAACCATTGAATATAAGTACTAATGGGTATATGCTATTTCCCTAGAAATATCATGAAAAAAATACAGAATTACTTAAACATTATTTCAGAAATTACTGAAACCTTAGAACTAAACCAAACAGTCGCTAGTGTTAATAATTTTAAGGAGTTAAAGAATTTTATTTAATAATGCTAAAGCAGGTAGTTGTAGATTATCAAAAGTGACACTGATATTCTAAATATGTGATCAAACAAGACAGAAACCCTTTTAAATTTGCCAAAATTATGTGTTTTCATTGAATGTCATAAATGGAAGCAGAGGGAAGGAAAACATCTTGGGAAGCTGTGTATTCTATGTGTTCACTAGTACAAGAAGGCTCTAATATATGTTTTACAAAAATCTTAAACTTGTTTTTTTCACTGGCACTGTCCTGACATATATAGGATGATGAAGCTATAAGTGCAGTTTGCTATTATAATTTAGACTCTTTGGTCTTCCAAGGTGTATGAACTGTAATTTTTAATTGTACTGTCACATGATTGTGAAACATTTTTTTAATTTTTAAAGTGGAAAAGAGACTTTATTTTGGCTATCAGTCGGAAATGACTGCATAATTTGCAAAAACTGTAAAAGGAGTTAAAAGGTCTGAATATGAAGACATTGCTAGACTCCAAGATTTTGGTTGTACAGTGCAAAAGACTTTAAGATTACTCAGTCTAATGCTCCTTCCCTTGTTATGCATTCTTCACAAATAATGAAATAATCAAAGAAAACAAAGACATGGTAAACCAGACCAAAAAAAAAAAAGAAACCCAAATAATTATATGTGCTGCTGTTCTTGGAGTTCTGTGCATGGTTATCCTGCATTACATTAGTAAACTAATGAAGCATGTGCAGCATTTTAACAAGGCCTACAAATGACCTATGTCTAATTAAGAAACTAATAAGGTAAATACATTTTGGAGAGACTGTCACAAGTTAGGAAATTCAAATGTCCTGTTGTAGATATTTGATGAAAATATTAGACATTCACACTTTTGCAGATACAGTCCCTCTTCAGACATAAACAACTAAGGTCACATGTCCCTGTCCGACTTGCCAGTTTAGTAGAGATCTTGAAAAACAATGTGCTTTGGTTTGATAAGAACCACTGATATCTCCTCTTTTTTTTTTGGCTTTTATTTACCCATAATATTTTGGGTTGTATCAATAAAACCAAGCATTTCCATGTAATCAGTAATCCATTGAGGGTCACTGTTTATCTAGTTACAGGGATTTGATTGTAACTTTCACTGAAGCTTTTTCACAATAGCCATGCTGCATGAAAAAAGGAATAGAACAATTATTTGGCCAAAGCTGATGTTGAAGAAGGTGTCAAAAAATGCAAGAGAATTAAACCAGATCAATCTTATTCTAAAGCTGATTTTGTGTTTGTTTTTGTTTGTTTTTTTTTTTTCATTCATAAGATGGTCTAAACTGAAGTTGATTGCTGGATTCCTTATTTATCACAGTGGTTCCCATTTATCTACTGCTCCTTATTTGATCAATATATTGGAGGGGGTCAGATACATTTTTTAATTTGCGGTGGTTAAAAAAATAAAGATCATATTTGCTAGTCTTAAAGCATCGTTTAAATGCATGTATTGCCTATTTTTTGGGGGGACAAAAAATAGGTTGTTGTGGGAGACTGCAGTTAGTTTGCAGATGCCTTGGCAAAGCATGAGATATTTGACCTCGACCAGATAGTCGTGTATCCGTGAGAAGGTGTGAATCCCCCGACCAGATGGCCATGTACCCAGGAGAATGTGGAAACCCCCTAATGGGAAAAAGTAAATAAGTAGCGAGAGTTCTGAGAACTCATGAAACAACAAGATTAAGGGACTTAGATGAGCTTGGGTGAAGATTGACATGTAACTGTAGCCAATAACTGCTTGTGTAGATGTAATAAGCACCAATGATATTAGAGCACATATATGCTGAAAATATATAAAAGCCAGCAGTGTGAAAAAATAAAATGCTTAATGCCTTAATGCTTCATGCATCATACATGAATGCTGCTCCAGGGTCTGCGACTCCACCACCTCCCTGGGCAGCGCATTCCAATGGCCAATCACCCTTTCAGTGAAGAACTTTTTCCTCACATCAAGCCTGATGAAGCTTGAGTCCATGCCCTCTAGTTCTGTCACTGGTCACCCGAGAGAAGAGACCAACCCCTGCCCGACTACAACCTCCTTTTAGGTAGTTGTAGAGAGCAATGAGGTCTCCCCTGAGCCTCCTCTTCTCCAGACTAAACAGCCCCAACTCCCTCAGTCGCTCCTCATAGGGCTTGTGCTCCAGCCCCTTCACCATCTTCGTTGCCCTCCTCTGAACACATTCCAGTATCCTAACATCTTTCCCAAACTGAGGGGCCCAGAACTGGACACAATATTCAAGATGAGGCCTGACCAGTGCCGAGTACAGGGGGACAATAACGTCTCTGGTCCTGCTCACTACACTATTCCTGATACAGGCCAGAATGCCATTGGCCTTCTTGGCCACCTGGGCATACTGCTGGCTCATGTTGAGCTTCCTGTCCACCAGCACTCCCAGGTCCTTTTCTGCCTGACTACTCTCCAGCCACTCTGTCCCCAGTCTATAGCTCTGCATGGGATTGTTGTGTCCAAAATGAAGTACCCGACATTTGGACTTATTAAACATCATCCCATTAGAATCAGCCCAGCTCTCCAATCTGTCCAGGTCCCTCTGTAGGGCCATCCTACCCTCTAACAGATCAACCCTTCCTCCCAGCTTGGTATCATCTGCAAACTTGCTGATGATGGACTCAATCCCCTCATCCAGATCATCAATAAAGATATTAAACAGGACGGGACCCAACACCGATCCCTGGGGGACACCACTGGTGACCGGCCACCAACTGGATGAAACACCATTGACCACCACTCTCTGGGCTCGGCCATCCAGCCAATTCCTAACCCAGCACAGAGTGCTCCCATCTAAGCTACGGTCTACCAGCTTCCCTAGGAGTCTACTTTGGGAGACAGTGTCAAAGGCCTTGCTTAAGTCCAGGTATACCACATCCACAGCCTTCCTCTCATCCACCAGGCGAGTCACATGGTCGTAAAAGGAGATCAGGTTGGTCAGGCAGGACCTACCCCTCCTAAACCCATGCTGGCTGGGCCTGATCTCTTGACTGTTCTGCAAGTGCCGCATGATTTCACCCAGGATTATCTGTTCCATGATTTTACCTGGGACCGAGGTCAGGCTGACAGGTCTGTAATTACCTGGATCATCCTTACAGCCCTTCTTATGGATGGGCGTCACATTGGCCAACTTCCAATCTTCCGGGACCTCTCCGGTGAGCCAGGACTGCTGAAAGATGATGGAGAGCGGCTTAGCAAGCTCATCCGCCAGCTCTCTCAACACCCTAGGATGGATCCCATCCGGCCCCATAGACTTATGAGGGTCCAAGCGGCTCAGCAGGTCTCTAACCTCCTCCTCATGGGTGGCAGGAGGGCCATATTTCACCCTGCCCCCATCAACCACTTCAGAGGGCCAACTGTCAAGCAAGCTGACATCCTTGCTGTTAAAAACTGAGGCAAAGAAGGCATTAAGTACCTCAGCCTTCTCTGCATCTTTCGTTACTATATTTCCCTCCACATCCAACAAGGAGTGGAGGTCGCTGCCGCCCTTCTTTCTACCATTGATATATTTATAAAAACTCTTCTTATTATCCTTAACAGAAGTGGCCAATTTGAGCTCCAGCTGGGCTTTTGCTTCCCTGATTTTTCTCCTACACGACTTAACAACATCTTTGAACATGACCTAGCTTACGTCCTCTTCTTTCCATCGACGATACATCCTCTTTTTCTTACTTAGTTCCTTCAGAAGCTCCTTACTCATCCAGGCCGGCCGTCTGCTCCTGCGACTCTTCTTACAACACATGGGGACATCCCGCTCCTGCGCCTTCAAGATTTCATTCTTGAAGTGCATCCAGCCTTCCTGGACCCCCTTGCCACTAAGAGCTATTTCCCAGGGTACTTTCCTGACCATTTCCTTAAATAATCCAAAATCTGCCCGCCGAAAGTCCAGCATCGATGTTCTGTTCCTGGCTTTTCTTATTACATTGTTTAGAGAGAACTCAACTATCTCATGATCACTAGACCCCAGACAGCCTCCGACAGTAACATCACCCACCAGCCCTTCTTTGTTCGTAAACAGCAGGTCAAGAAGAGCCTCACCCCTGGTGGGCTCACTCACCAGCTGTGACAGAAAACAGTCCTCAAACAATCTAAGAACCTCCTGGACTGCCTCCTCTCTGCAGTGTTAAATTCCCAGCAGATATCTGGAAGGTTAAAGTCTCCTAAAAGAACAAGGGCAGCCGATCTAGAGGCAGCCTCCAGCTGTTTAAACAACAGAAGATCCAAGTCCTCCTCCTGGTCAGGCGGTCTGTAGCACACTCCAACCAGGAGGTCAGACCTGACTGCCCCTCTGACCCTTACCCATAGACACTCAACCTGGTCATCACCAATCTCAACTTCAACAGCATCTAGGGTTTCCCTAGTGTAGAGGGCCACCCCTCCACCCCTCTTCTCATGCCTGTCTCTCCTGAAGAGCCTGTAGCCTTCCATGGCAGCACTCCAGTTATGACAGTCGTTCCACCACGTTTCCATGATAGCAACTATATCATAGCTCTCCCGCTGGACCAGGACTTCTAGCTCCTCCTGCTTGTTTCCCATACTGCGTGCGTTTGTGTACATGCACTTCAGTTGGGTTACTGACAACACCCTTTGAGATGGCTCATCCTCCACGGGAACATCATTGGTGAGCCTAGTAACTCCCCCCTCCCCCGTCATGCCTAGTTTAAAGCCCTCTCAACAAGCCCTGCCAGCTCCTGAGCTAGAATCCTCCTACCCTTCGGAGTTAGACGAGACCCATCTGGGTCAAACAGGCCAGGTGCCGTAAAGGTTTCCCCATGATCAAAGAACCCAAAATTCCTCTGCCGGCACCAGCCCCTAAGCCATTTATTAACTGCATATATTCTCTTGTTCCTATCTGTATCCATCCCTGCCACCGGAGGAACTGAACAGAACACCACCTCTGCTCCTGCCCTATCCATTGACCGTCCCAGCTCCTGGAATTCCTTCTTAACTACCCTTGACCCTCTTTTCGCTAGCTCATCCCCACCAGCCTGTACCACCAGAAGCGGGTAATAATCAGAGATTTTAATTAGGTCCGGGAGTCTCTTGGCGATGTCATGCACCCAGGCTTGGGGAAGGCAGCAGACTTCCCTATGAGTTGGGTCCATCCTACAAATAGGGCCCTCCATCCCTTTCAGAAGGGAGTCTCCCACTACAATGACCCTCCTTTTCCTTACTTGAGGTCCTGACCTGTCTGATGGGCAATGTGAGGTCAGCCTCTTCAGGTGAGCTCTCTGTAATACTATCCTCCACCTGAACATCAAATTCCAACTCCCCAACCTGTTTCGAAGGGGCAGCTGGAAAGGTGGCATCTGAAAGGGTGGTCTATAACCCCCACGAGAGCAGACCTGCTCCCAGTCCTCCTCACCAGCCAGGTCACTCCCCTTACCCTGTTGATGAGGAATATGGCATTCCTCAGCCTCCTGGGGAGGATTACTGGGAGGAGAGAGGGTTCTACTCCACCAGTCAATCTCCCTTTCACTTTCGCGAATACTTCTCAACGTCTCCACCTGATCCTTGAGATCTGCAACCATAAGGAGCAGATCCTGAATCTGTTCACATCTCAGACAAGCATTTTTTGTATTTTTGTTATGGTCCTCAGGAGCCACAAGTAGGCTGAGACACTCCCTGCAGTCCCGAGTCTGGGCAGCTGCGTCCCGTAATACTGGTTCCGTTTGGATGCCTACGCTCCTGGTGGCAGAGGCTTTACCACGCCTGGTCACCATTGCTGCAGGGGAGTGGGAAGTCAACCACCTGTCAGAGAGTGCCTGCGCGAACTGCCGTGCAAACTGCCTAACCTGTGACCCTGTTCGCCGCGCTCCGGTCGCTGGCGCTCCCAGGGAGATGTTTAAATGCCCCGCGGCTTCTTCCGGGACCGCCCCCCTACCACGCGGTCGGCCCACGTGACAGTTGCCGCTTCTGGGGTTCAGAGAGAGTCGCCCTGCCGGGGTCCTCTCCTGAGCTTTTGCCTTTTACCAGGAACCCTCCACCCGCCCAGATTGAGCACCCGGCTGCAGTACTTACCGTTCCTGCCGCCGGTCACGCCGAATCTGATTGTTGGATACAGGTTACTGTTATTGCTCAGCGTGATTGGCCTCCTACCTGGCCTCTTGTGTCAAACAATATGGGAGTGATGGGCCTTGGGGTCATTGCTGTTACCCATATGGCTGCTAAGCCTGCCCTTGTTAGCAATCTTGAGGGTCAAAAAGCTACTGTTCACCCTTACGTGACATCAGCACCTTTAAATCTGTGGGGGGGAGATTGTCTTGGGCAGTGGGGGGTAAAAATAACAATGGACTTTTAGCAGGGGTCACTGTGCTGCAGGGCGTGGCACAACCCACACTGGCATTGACATGGTTAACAGAGAAGCCTGTCTGGGTGAACCACTGGCCCTTACTCAAGAAAAGTTCACAGCCTTGCATCTATTAGTTAAAGAACAAGCTGATGTGGGACACATAGAACCCTCCCACAGCCCATGGAACACCCCAGTGTTTGTAATAAAAAAGAAATCAGGGAAATGGCGCTTGCTACATGATCTCAGAAAAATTAATGAGGTGATGGCAACTACGGGAGCTTTGCAGCCTGGATTGCCCTAACCTACCATGATTCCGATGCAATGGGAAATTGTAGTAATGGATTTAAAGGATTGGTTTTTTTGATATTCCCTTAGCCAAACAAGGCATGGGAAAATTTGCATTCACAGTACCTTCAGTGAACAATAGTGAACCTGCCAAATGGTATCATTGGAAAGTATTACCACAAGGTATGAAAAATTCACCTATTTGTCAATGGTTTGTAGCAAGAGCTCTTAGCCAAGTTAGGGAACAATTTCCCACAGGATACTGTTATTATTATATGGATGACATTCTGCTTGCAGCACCACCACAAACAATGCTAGCAGAAATGGAAACAGAAGCACAAAAATCATTACAGCGTCAGGGGCTGGTGATTGCTCCAGAAAAAATACGACACCAGCAACCTTGGCTATATTTGGGCATGAAGGTGTTAAACTGCACAGTAATGCCACAGCCAGTTCAATTGCAAAAACAAGTTAAAACTCTCAATGATGTACAAAAATTAGCTGGAGTACTTAACTGTGTTTGGCCCTATTTAGGCCTGACATCTTCTAAACTACAAACATCATTGGACTTGCTAAAAGGAGATTCAGATATTTCAGCTCCACGAATTCTGACCCCAGAAGCAAAACAGTTAATCAGTGAAGTAGAACAAGCCATTTCACAGAAACATGTTTGGAGAATTGATTTATCTATACCAGTACAAGTGTTTATTTTGATTGACAATATGATACCTTTTGCCATGTTGGCACAATGGAACATTGGCAGGACCCTCTCCATGTACTGGAATGGATCTTCCTTCCATTCAGACCTAAGAAAACTGCTCCTGGCCTGTATGAACTTTTAGTTCAGATTGTGATAAAAGCCAGAACTGTGTGGAATTGTTGGCACGAGACCCAGAAACTATTGTTGTGCCAGTACAAAGTGAATACTTTGAGTGGTGCCTTACCAACAATTCAGCACTCCAAGCAGCAATGACAAATTTTACAGGCTGCATTCAGTATCACTTACCCTCCCACCCATTAATTAAAATGGGCAATCAAATTCTGTTTGCACAAAAGCATTTCAGCCAGTCTGAGCCTGTGCCTGGTCCCACTGTGTTCACTGATGGTTCAGGAAAAACAGGTAAAGCTGCCATAGTGTGGTATGATGGACAGCAATGGCAAAACAAAATTGAGTATCAAGAAGGCTCGCCTCAAATTGTTGAACTAAGAGCTATGACCGTGGTATTTCAACATTTCTCATGCTCTGTTAATGTAGTTATGGATTCTGCTTATGTAGCTGGGTTAGTGCAACGTTTAGAGAAGGCACTTTTAGGTCATGTTATGAATGAAACACTGTTTGGAGTTTTGAAACTACTGTGGACAGAAATTCAAAAACTATACTCTCCTTATTATATTTTACTCCTTAAGAGTCATACTATTATTCCAGGTTTTCTAACAGAAGGGAATGCACGAGCAGACGCTTTAGTTTCTGGTGTGGTGATGGGATCCACCTCGAATGTTAAACAGCAAGCTGTGTTATCTCATTCTTTCTTCCATCAAGGGTATCTGGCCTTGAAATGACAATTTCGTTTGTCAAACTCTGACGCCTGCGCCATTGTTGCCGCGTGCCCTGATTGCCAGGGACATCATATTCCTCATTACTATGGAACCAACCCGAGAGGGTTGCAAGTCCTCCAGATATGGCAAACAGATGTTACCCATATACCAGAATTTGACTGGCAGAAATATGTTCATGTCTCTGTTGATATTTTCTCTTCTGTTGTTGTTGCTACTGCTCACACAGGTTAAGCTGTGCGAGATCCTATTTGCCATTGGCAACAGGCCTTTTCCGTTGCTGGTGTCCCTCAGCAAATTAAGACGGATAACGGACCTGCTTATCTGTCTGCGAAAGTATCCTCATTTCTCCACTCCTGGGGTGTCACTCATGTGACTGGCATCCCTCATTCTCCTACTGGGCAAGCCATTGCTGAACGTATGTGTGGTGTCTTAAAGCGACAATTACAAAAACAAAAAGGGGGAATGGCAGAGGAGTCTCCAGAAGCACAGTTGAACCAAGTAATGTATGTTTTAAATTTTTTGCAGATTTCTGATGATGCTCAGGAACCTCCAATAGCACATCACTTCGGGTCTTTGACTACCACCAGTGGGGTTTCCCCTGGGGTTAAAGTCAAGGTTTGAGATCTCCAGACAGGTCAGTGGTCAGACCCCTGTGACCTACTAACTTGGGGGCGAGGATATGCTTGTGTTTCAACAGGTAATGGACCTCGATGGTTGCCTGCTCGTTGTGTCCGCCCTGTGCTTGACAACTGTGCCCACTGATGGATGGATGGTCTCACAACCTAAGCAGGATGTGTGGGTGTCCTTGGCAAATGTGACCCATCAGGAGACCCTGTGCCTCTCTCTTGCACCTCCAGACAACCCCTTTTCTACCTGTTTGGTGAGATTGCCGTTGGATGTTTGGCCATGCTCGACCAGCGTAGGACCATGCAACAGTTCCAACCCACAGACCAATGTCGACCACTGGGGTGATATCTATGCACACCTGCCACAAGTTACTGAAGAGCCTCAGGAACTGGAACTGTTGGGATCAACTATAATGGATGCTTGTGTGATGTTCAATTATACTTATAAAATGGCTAGAAAGTGTAGAGATGTGGTTAAGCGAGAAAGGACACGTAGGCAGTACACAAGAATTGTTGAAACAGCAAACGAGAGCATAGATCAGGACGTGCAGACAGTGAACAGTAAACAAGAACATCACAACTGTTGAAGGCGAGAAAGCACTGTCCTTGATCTTAAGAAGCCGGAACTTGTGTTTTGAAAGAATGTGAGGGATACGTGTCTGGTTGAGGATAGTGAGAAAAACAAGGTGGGGTTAACGTTTAACCAAAGAACCAATTTAATCTCTGTGGAATATGTATGACCTCAATTACTATGTGCATAAATACTCTTGTGTCAGGACAATAAACGAAGTCTGCTCATCTAGCATCTAGGTGTCGTTCTTCCGTCCTCTTCAAATGGCGCCCGAACAGGGACAACTTTTAAATCCGTAGGGTAATTGGCATACAGACGTGGCCACAGAAGAGCGACTATTAAGGAGGGCGCAGCTGTGTTCGCACTGGCACAAGGATCAAAGAGCTGGACTCCAGATCTATCCTGACAAAGGAGGGACGCTGTAACATGAGCTGACTTTGGAAGGGTGCAACAGCCGTAAACAGGTACCTGGCACTATAGGGTGCAGGATAGAAAAACGGAAAAAGAAGCAGCTCTTAGTCTCCTAAAGTGCTTTTTATAAAAGCGGGGAGCGTGGTATAAAGGTTTTGATAAAGAATTGCAGTTACTATTGAATCATGGAATAAAGAGGGGTTTTTTTCACAAACTCTGCTAGTGCTTTTGAAGTAGAAGAGGGATGAACTTTTGGGACTTTGTATATCACTAATGTGGGAGAAGAGCTATTTACTGCTTGTAGTGCAGCTTGGAGAACTGTGATTGATGCCTTGCAAGAGTTAAAAATAGAATCGAAAGTGGCCGCTGCAGCTGTGCAGGGAGTAACAGCCCCTGTGTCTACAACCACAGCTGCTCCACCGTCTCGCAGCCACAGTCGCATTGAAGTACTTTTGTTGCTATTAAGGGTCAATCGAGCGATAAGACGTGTGACTCTGTTAATGATCTATTAAGAGTTAATGATATGTCTAATGAAGCAGAAAAAACAAGCGACGTGCCATCAGCCGCGAGCGATGTTCACGCTTCGGCGGCCGGAAGTGAACTGACAGACAATACGGAAGGAACTGCAGTGACACCCAGTGATGATGTAAGAGTGGGAGGAGCCAGCTGTGGCAAGAAGTTATACCCACCCTGGCCTCCTCCTCTCCCTGAAGCGGTTTGTTTAACAGGAGACAACTCATCTGAAGATGAAGCACAGCCACAGCATGAAACAATAATTCCACAAAGTAGCAAATTACAAGACCTCAAGAGGCAAATGGAGGAAGCTACGAATGCTCTACATCACAGAATGGAACAATCATTGTCGACATTTGCATCACATGCGAGGACTGAAAGATCTGTCCAGGAACTGGCTGAAAGTACTACAAAGCTTTCAGCATCACCTTTTGGTGGTATAGGTAAAGGGTTGTGTCCATCACCCGTATGCAGACAGTTCTGTGATTCTGCAAAATTCTGGTAGGTAGTCAGGTGTAATCCGAGATGCCATATTAGAGGGAGATTGGCATCCGACAGGTAACCTAACTTTTCCTGTGTTATTTAATCAACATGGTAATAGTTATGAGCAGCATGATTTGGAAAATTTTACAACAAGTTAAAAAGACTGTGCAGGAGAATGGGATAAAGTCTGAAGCCATTAGGGCTGAGTTAGATTGGATTTTTACAGCAGATGTTAATTTGCCATATGATTGTCAAAGTTTAGCTAAATTGTTATCTCCTTAAAAGGGGCCACCACAGGAGAAATTGTTCAGCTACTGTGTGGTTTGATCATTGTCAAAAACAAAAAAAAAGAAGTACCTTTAGGAGTGGTAATTTACAATGACACATTATATCCCTTTGCATTAATACTACAGTGTTCTGCTTGACAAAAGGACAAGGGAGAAAGAGTTCAATTATTGGAATGGGTTTTTGGTAACATCACACCTAAAAAGAGTATTGTACCTATGCTAGAAACTATGGCCAATTTGGTAATGAAGGCCAGAATGCGGCTGGTCACCGCAACAGATCTACTTTTGCTCCCTGAAGTGGAGTACAATTTATTATGAAGGGATTTGATTTTGAAGTTAAACTTGAGCATTCAGAGTCAACGGGAAAAACTGCAGATTCAATTGTACACTTTAACACAAGAGGATGAAAAAGCCATTAACCCCTCAGTATGGTATAAGGAGGGAGAAACCAGGAAGACAGAAATAGATCCCATAAGTGTTCAAATAACAGATCCGCATTGTCCAATTAGACTTAAGCAGTACCCTATACCAATGGAGGGCCGAAAGGGATTAAAACCAGTAGTTGATAGGCTGTTAGAGAAAGGGACTTTAGAACCATGCATGTCACCTCACAATACGCCCATACTACCTGTAAAGAAACTGGATGGGTCGTACAGGATGGTGCAACATCTGAGGGCTGTAAATCAGTGAATAATCACCAAATTCCCTGTGGTAGCTAACCCTTATACTTTGCTAAGTCACATATCTCCCAAATATACCTGGTATAGTGTAATAGATTTAAAAGATGCTTTCTGGGCCTGCCCTCTGGATGAGGGATCCAGAGATTATTTTGCCTTTGAATGGGAGGACCCTGAAACAGGTCAAAAACAACAATTGAGATGGACTGTGCTACCGCAGGGATTTACAGAGTCACCAAATTTATTTGGACAAACCTTAGAGATAATCTTACAAAATTTTACATTACCTAAAGAGATAAAATTATTGCAATATGTGGACGATTTATTAGTAGCAGGAGAAACTGAAGAAGAAACCTGAAAAGCCACTATTAAATTGGTAATTTTTGGGGGGAGAAAAGGGATTAAAGGTGTCCCAATCGAAGTTACAGTTTGTGGAACAAGAGGTAAAATATTTAGGACACTGGCTAAGTAAGGGAAGGAAGAAGCTAGACCCTGACAGGGTATCTGGGATTTTAGCCTTAAGACCACCACAAACTAAGAAAGAAATCCGGCAAGTATTAGGATTATTATGATATTGTAGACCATGGCTTGAATACTATAGTGAGAAAGTAAAATTTTTATGTGAAAAATTAACTAATAACCAGCTTAGGTGGTCTACAGAGGATGATTTAAGATTTGAAGAAATTAAGAGGGCCTTAGTGGAAGCACCTGTATTGAGTCTTCCAGATTTGGAAAAATCCTTTTATCTTTTTGTAAACACATTGAATCAAACAACCTATGGGGTCCTCACTCAAGATTGGGCAGGAATTAAGAAACCCATGGGGTATTGTTCTAAATTACTCGATCCAATAAGTAGGGGATGGCCCGCTTGTCTTCAAGCCTTGGTTGCCACAGCATTGTTAATAGAAGTCAGAAAAATCACTTTTAGTGCTCCCCTTAAGGTATATACTCCACATAATGGCAGAAATGTCTTACAACAAAAAGCTGAGAAATAGTTAACAGATAGTAGAATTTTGAAATATGAGGCTATATTGATTGATTCCCCTAATTTAGAGTTAAAAGTAACTCCTGCTCAGAGTCCAGCACAATTTTTGTTTGGAGAACCATCAGAAGAATTACAGCATAATTGTTTAGAAGTGATTGAGGTTCAAACTAAGGTGAGACTGGATTTAAGAGACATTGAGCTAGAAAAAGGAGGAAAAATTATTTGTGGATGGACCCTCCCAAGTAATAGAAGGAAAAAGGAAGTCAGGGTATGTGATAATTAAGGAACTGGAGCCTGTAGAATCGGGACCTTTAAGTCCATCATGGTTGGCACAGGCTTGTGAATTATATGCGTTATACAGAACCCTGGAGTTATCAAAGGGAAAAAGCAGAACTATATTCACAGATTCTAAATATGCATATGGAGTGGTCCATACGTTTGGGAAAATATGGGAAGAAAGAGGCTTGATTAATACTCAGGGGAAGAATCTTGTACATCAAGAATTAATAGTAAAAATTTTGAGAGCAATAAGAGGACCAAAAGAAATAGCAGTAGTACATCTTAGGGGCCATCAAAAGGAACTAGATTATCAGACTAGAGGGAAGAATTTAGCAGATAAAGAAGCACAAGATGCAGCTCTGAGAACCCAAGTCATTAAAATAAATATGATACAAGAAAAGAAAGAGGTAAATGAAGAAAAACAAAAAGAAAAAGAAAAAAATCTCACCCCTGAGGAATTATCAGAACTTGAGAAAATAGGGGTAAAATTTGAACAAGGGAAATGGACACTGCCCGTGGCAGAGAAATGCTGCCAAAAGCATGCGCTAGACAAATTTTGAAACACATGCTCAAACTCATTGGGGTACAATAGCCTTGAGTGATCATTTTCTTAAACAGTTTGGTTGCATTGGAATTTTTTAAATAACTAAATGAATTACCCAGGGTTGCTTAACTTGTCAAAAGATAAATAAGAAAGTGTTTCGGCAAGTAGCAACAAGAGGAAGAAAAATGGCTTACCGACCTTTTGAGAGAATACAAGTCGATTTTACTGAATTACCTAAGATGGGGAGGATAAAATATTTATTAGTAATAGTGGATCGTTTGACACAATGGGTAGAAGCTTACCCTGTGGCACGGGCCACAGCACAAATGGTAGCAAAGATATTATTAGAACACCTGATACCTAGATATGGGATAATCCAGTACATTGATTGTGATCAAGGTACACATTTTACCTCCAAAATAATAAAATTATTATGTTGATCATTAGGCATCCAATGGGAATATCACATGCCGTGGCATCCACAAGGTTCAGGAAGAGAAGAAAGAATGAACCAAACAACAAAACAGCAATTGGCAAAATTCATGATTGAAACACAGATGCCTTGGACAAAATGTTTACCATTGGCACTTTTAAACATAAGAACAAAACCACTCAGTGAGACTGGATTATCGCCATATGAAATGTTATATGGCATGCCTTATTTCCAAGGGATGCCTCTAGGAAATGATATAGTTGAAGACTATGATATCCAGAAATATGTAATTGTTATTGGGAAAAGATTAAAAGAACTAAGAGAGATTGGGACGATAGCTCAAACACCACCATTAGGGTTTGCAATTCATCAGTTGAAACTGGGAGATAAGGTTTTGATAAAGACATGGAAAGAGGAAACCTTATCTCCCCTCTGGGAAGGACCTTTTCTTGTTTTATTTACTACAGAAACCGCTGTAAGAACTGCTGAGAAAGGATGGACACATGCATCGCGAGTGAAAGGTCCAGTGAAGGAATGGAAAATAACATCTGAACCAGAAGATACCAAGTTAAACATAAAAAGAACCTGAAAAAGAAGTCAAGGCGAAAAAATTAGGTCGCTGTAGGGGTTTGATAACGGCAACTCCTGTTTCTTGGTATGTGGGAGGAACTACAGAAAACCAGATCATTTTGAATCCCTAGACAGGGGCAAACACAAGTCCCTGCCTTCTGTGTAGACTCTATAATCTGTATATAAGGGCTAAGTGTCTTAACTGTCGCAAATACATCATTACCCACAGAGGAAGGCAGGAACAATTTTTAGATAAAAGCTTACAATTTTTTGTATTTGTTGTCAAAATACGATCCCACTAGAAAGGTTGCTGTGGGTTAGATATTATTGCTGCCAACGCAATTGGAGAGTATCTATCTAAACAAGTCAAAGAAAAACTCACCCTCTCATCCAGAGGAGGGCAAGACCGGAGGGGAACCAGTGTTGTGGCTTGAAAGGTCTGCCAAGGGCTGCAATCCGTTTGGGCTGTGTGTGACTGCCGATCTCCATGGCACTGACCAGACCCCTTCTGATTGTCTTGGGAGTGAGTTTCCTGGCTTTGGCAACAGTAAACAATTGCAGTCAGTGTATTGTAACCACTAGAAGGGGACGAGTGGGTTCCCAGACTTTGGTTTATCACACAATCTACAACTGTAAAGGACAGAGAGCTGGAAGTTGCCTAACTGTACAGCCCATTCTTGTAACCCTGTTAATTTAACCATTTTTAACCCAGAACAATGGAAACAACAAGAAGTAAAGATTGGGTTATTGATTTATGGACCAGGAGAAGATCCAGGAACTGTTTTATGTGTAATAGTTAAGGAGAAATCTAGAGAATCAGTACAACATTGATTGTTGTTCAACTCATTTTATCAGGAAATAGAAACAGGAGTGAAGTATGAAATCCCGACAGTGGCTAAGAATCTATTTGTAAATCTTGCTAAATCGTTAAATGTAACTAATTGTTATGTTTGTGGTGGGACAAATCAAGGCGAACGATGGCCATGGGAGGCTATGGAAAGCAATATAAGTGATTCCCAAATATGGAAAACAAAAGGAAAGGGTAATGGGAAACAACAATGGGTACTCCAAACAAGTGTAATTGGAAGGAGTTGTTGGCAGAATCTAAAAGATGATGGAAGACAAGTAGGTAATCTGGAATGTGAAGGAGGTTACCTGTGGAATGAAACTAGGAATGATTGGGATAAGTGGGGAAACCCACTAGAAATGAACACTAAATTTAGAAATTGGACAAATGGAACAAATATCCCAAATGGTTGGCCGACTCCTGATGGCCAGTATTGGATTTGTGGCAGGATAGCTTATGCATATTTGCCAAAGAATTGGACAGGGTCCTGTATATTAGGACCATAAGACCCATTTTTTTCCTGTTGCCTATAAGTCAGGGAGAACGATTTGGAATCCAGGTGTATGCTGAAGCCAATGAGTTAAGGCAAAGGCAACATAGAAGGAGTCTACAAATTGGGAATTGGAAGGATAATGAATGGCCACCCGAAAGGATAATTGCCTACTATGATCCTGCTACATGGGCAGAAGATGAGTCCTGGGGTTATAGGACTCCAATATATATGCTTAATAGAATTATAAGAGTACAAGCTGTAGTAGAAATAGTTGTAAATAAGACTGGAGATGCATTAGGGTTAATTGCAAAACAGAATACAAAAATGAGAACCACTCTGTACCAAAATCGTTTAGCTTTAGATTACTTATTAGCAAGGGAAGGAGGTGTATGTGGAAAATTTAACCTTAGCAATTGTTCAGAAATTGACAATGAGGGAAAAGCTGTAAATGAGCTTGTTAAAGAAATGAAGGAAATTGCACGTGTCCCAGTTCAAACTTGGAATGGAGTCGACATTTGAAACTTTTCGGGTGGTAATTGGCTTGCTAAAATTGGGGTGGTTGTATTGGGAATATTTGCAGGATTGTTAATAATTCCATGTTTAATACCATGTTTTATTAGACTGATATATTCGGTTGTACAAGGAATGCTAATATCTGCAGTACCTATAGGTTCTGAAAAAGGAGAAGACTCATTCCTTGATGACAGTGAAAACAAAAAGTGACCCCAAACTAATTCCAATAGGTTCTGAAAAATAGAGCTGTTGTGATCGTTATGATAGCCTCATTGCAGGGTAGAAAATTCCTTTGACAACAGAGCTTTAAGAAACAAGTCATGTAGATTTGGAAGTTGAGGCTCTTTTGCCAGTTTCTTGAACTATAGCTAATTAAAATATGTAATAGCAAAATTATGCACAATTGCTTTGAATAGTTGAAAATAAAAAAAGCCAATAGTACTGCTCTCTGTATTTTACAGCTTGTTTTTTAACTTTGAAACTGATTGGATAGCTGAATAATATGATGTGGTGCAGGAATCAGGTGATTGCTCCCAACTGGTGTCTTTTCTAAGAAACTTGAAATAGATTCCTGAAACTTCAGCACGCCTATATCTAACATAATGAATTTTGAAGTTTTGGGTACTCTTCTTAAATATGAGGAAGAATTCAAGAATAAACACTATCATGTTCATGTAAGTTTTAAGTTGATGATGCCTATCCAGTCTTCATAAGATTTTCATATAGTCTTAAACTCCCCCCTTCCCCCCCTCTTTTTTTTTAATTTTTTATTAGGAGGAGCATATTACTTAATTTCCAGAAGTTTGGGACCAGAATTTGGTGGTGCCATAGGTCTAATTTTTGCATTTGCCAATGCTGTTGCAGTAGCAATATATGTTGTTGGTTTTGCAGAGACAGTTGTGGAGCTGCTCAAGGTAAACGAACCATATTGATTGTATTGAATACCCTGTCCTTTATGCCAGTTTGAGCTATTGTTTAATGGCACTTGTGCATTATAGTTTAAAGGCATAGAATGAGGCACAAAGTTGCTATTGTTATTTGATATAAAACAGACTATCACTGGTGTCAAACTGAAACTTCTTACACTGTTCATCTCCCTGAAAAGATAAAATGTAGAATCTGTGATAAATTCCAAGCTGGACATGGAGATGGAGAGTTGAAGGATAGATACACAATGTAGAATCATGAGTTCTTAATGCTAACATTCTTATTAGTGAGCTATTGTTTGTAAGTAATAGTAGTTTATATTAAGCCTTTTTTCAATGGGGTTCTGCTTATTAAAAATAAGTCCTTAAAATAAAAACAGCCAAATGTTGTTTGTCTGCTACAATTTTTTAAATTAAATATAACACTGAGAACTTGATCATTATTTTCTTAGATTGGGAAGAAGCCTGGAATGCATTAAAATGATTGAGAGTAATGGTGAACAACAAGGAAAATTATATGTATAGATGCAATATGGTAGCTGTTTCCTTGCCTATCAATTATCTGATGGTTAAAGACAAGTCATCCTCTTTGAGGATCAGATATGAAGACAAATGATCATTTCCATTTGAATGATTCAGTAACTTAAAACAAGGCAAACTCCAAAGTATTTGTGCCTGTACAGAGAACTTTACCTCTATATCACAAACTTGCTTATTTTAACATTGTTAACAAATTTTAGACAATAAAATTCTATTCTGCAGCAGAGGAAATAAATATTTGACAAAGTATATGACTGTGTACTCATTTGTTAGGAAAATGGAACAATGATGGTCGATGAAATGAATGACATTAGAATCATAGGAGATATCACAGTAGTTTTATTGCTGTGTATTTCCATTGCAGGAATGGAATGGGAAGCCAAAGTAAGCAACTATAATTTCTCTTTCTTTCTCTGGTTCATATTTTTTTTGTCTATATTCTCTATCTCAACTGGTTGATTTATGATCAAATTAAAAAGCATGTTAAGGGCCTTGAATGCGTCCAGAGGAGAGCAACAAAACTGGTGAAAGGGCTGGAAGGCATGTCCTGTGAGGAATGGATAAGGACTTTGAGCTTGTCTAGTTTGGAGGAAAGGAGGCTGAGGGGAGACTTCGTTGCTCTCTACAGCTCCCTGAGGAAGGGAAGGGGAAAGGGAAGTGCTGATCTACCTGGTATCCAGTGACAGGATGGGTAGAATGGTTCTAAGCTGCACCAGGGGATGTTTAGACTGGACATTTTGAAATATTTCTTTACAGAGATTGTGGTCAAACACTGGAAGAGGTTTCCTAGAGAGGTGGTCAATGCTCCATGTCTGTCAGTGTTTAAGAGGCATTTGGACAATGCCCTTAATAATGTGCTTTAACTTATGGTCAGGCAGTTGGACTGAATGATTATTGTAGGTCCCTTCCAACTGAACTATTCTATTTTTAATATAGTTATATTTAGCACACTCAGTGTTGCATACACTATATGCTAGCAGTCAAGTAGTGGACAATTTTTATATAATAGCTCCTTGTCTAGCCACTAGCATGTATGGATCTAGACAGGTCTTACATAGCTTTGTTGCACTGGAAGCTTAAAGGTCTCTAATATCCTTCGAAAATAGCATAATCCACTGTTGATGGTAGTGTGTCAAGAAAGTTAACAGTTTCATGTTCTTTGAGACAATTAAAAAAAAGAACAAAGTAAAGATAAGAGTTTTAACGCGGGAATTTTCTGACTGGGAGCTTCAAATGAGCTCTATTGGAAAGTACATGGCTGCTGCTGAAGTCAATCTGAAGTTATGTAGCTACTGCTAACTGAAAACCAGTGTTCTTCCCTTTCTTTGCACTCTTGTGTTTTTACTTTCATTTGGAACAGCTGGTGCTATACTGGGCATTGAGGGTTGTGAACATGTGGTGGTGGTGAAAGCAGTGATATGTAAAAAAGCAAACCTACTTTCCCCATCTTGTTGTGGCTATGTGATCTTATATCAACTCTGTGTTTGTGGAAACAAATGCATACATATGGTAGGATTCATCAATGTAGAAGATGTTAGTCTTACGCTCTTTATTATTGGGCATTATAGCTTGCTCACTGTTTTCTGCACCCAGTAGACTTTTTCTGTATACACTTCAATAGTATGTTCACTTGCTGCTTTTATTGTCAAATAATTAAGAGCCTCAATTAATCTCCCTTCCCATTTGATATTTTGGTCACAACTGCTGCTATTTTCTGCAGTGAGAGGTAGCTGAAGGGAGCTTCTTAATATACTGTTTCTTATGCTCCTGCACCAAGATGATGATCTTCATAATTCAGACTAAAGGGTTTTTGTAAGGGGGGGGGGGGGGGGGGGAAGGTGGTGTTGCTTACAGCCCTAGGAATAGGGACTGTAGAAAAAGGAAGTGAAAATAAATGTATTAATTAAATCTACAAACGAGGAGGAAAGAATCTACAGAAATCAACTGAGCTGAGCTGTGATGAAAAAGTACTGAGGACAGAAATTAACTTTGGCATATACTTGAAAATTGAACAGCATGCTTCTGTAAAATTATTTACCTTTTTCAGGTAGTCCTTTGCTGTCTGTAACTTCATTTTGTAATGGTATCTGTATGCATCTGGGCAGTGTTGTGCTCCTTAATTTTAATCACTTAATTTTTGCTTTGAAGGAATTAGTTGTTAGTGATCCTCTGGCCACTGTAATTTAAAATCTCTAAAAAAAATCTTGCTTTTGCAAGAACAGTTCCATAGAAGTATCCTCATTGTTTAACGTCTCTGTATCAAACCTGAATTTTGGTATCACTGCAGCTTCTTCCTTATTAGGAAATTTGTAACTTGATTTTAAACATTAAGTCACAGAAACCAAGCCAACAAGCCATGGAAGAAGCCATGTAGAAACTACAGTAAACAACTGAATCTGTCAAACAAGCACTTTTTGTGGGTGTTAAGGCCCACCCTGACCTGCAGCCTAAAAGGGAGGTTAAAAAGGATTCTTTTGATATCTGTGCAGCAAGCCAGAGACCAACAAATCTCCCAGGGTAAATTCAAATCCAGTATTTCTTTTGGACACAGTCAAAATCACAAAACAGATACTCGAGTGCTCTCTGAGTTGTGACTTTTTAAAGTCCCAAAGAGGATCTTAATCTGCTCAGATGACAATCTGATACCTTGAACACAGCCAAAGTTGCTAAACAAATTACAACACAACTCAGATTCGATCTGATACACCATAGTGCCAGGGAGAAAAAAGGGTATGGTAAGATAAGGGAAGAGAATAAGAACAGGATAAGACAGAGAAGGAGAAAGAAGTAGCAGGGGAAAGGAAAAAAAAAAAGAAAAATAATCACCACCAGTGAAGCACAGTAGTTCCTCAGGAAGCATGGTGTGATCAGTCCTTCTTCAGCACTCCTCCAGGACCGTTCTGGCAGTCCTTCAGGAAGCACAGTCCACAGAGTGATGGGCACATACCCTGTGCCTTCTTGGCAGCTCTATTTAAAGGGCAAATCCATGCCCCCCATTACCACATGAAGGGTGGTCTTGCTGTGAAAGTTCTCGAATCGAGGCATGTGCAGAAGCTCCTTTGGGAAGGTTCTGGAATTGGGGCTGGGGACTCCAGGATAACCCTCTGGGTCCACATGGGCAGTCGGGGGGCAGCACCTGCTGCTGCACCTGCTGCTGCACCTCCTCCCCCTCCTCTGCAACAGCTGCCCGGGACAGTCAGCCCATCTGCAGGTGAGGGCAGGGGAGCTGTGCCTGCTCCTACACCTCCCCCTCTCATTGTTAACCAGGAGCCACAGAGAAGCTCCTCAGGCGCACACAGCCCTGCACTCAGACAGCAAATATAAGAACTCTTTACAGTGGGCTAACATGCAACTTAGGGTAGCAAAACTATTATCAAGAGGGAAGTATTTGTTTTATCTATGATCTTCTACTAAGCCTTCCCCAGGACCTGGAGAATGCCTTGGAAAACTGGACAATGGGAATCTAGAATAATGCCTCTTAAGTAGACCTAAAAGCTTATAAGCAAATATTGGTTTTCCAGACAAGTGTGCAAAATTCCAAAAATTATTCTTCAGAGTTTCTATTTTCTTACCACTGAACTCTGTGCTGAAGTCTCAGGAGCCCCTTCTTTCGAATGTCTTAGACTTTCCATTGTAAAGAAGAGCTTTAGAAAACATTTATCACATGGAGAAGCCTAGGTTCATTACTGAATAAATCCACCTGGGACAATTGGTCTGTGGTAACTTCATGTTGAACTCTGTCTTTTTGGACTTAGTGAAGGCTTCTGTCAGAACCGAGCTACATCCTTGTACCTCTTGCCTCTTCTAATGTAGGTTTGGCAGAGGAGAGATCTCAACATGATGCATGAGCTGGTTTCTTCAGGTGGTTTTCTAACTCTACTGTTTGCTCTTATGCTCTATTTATCTCTATACTATCTCATTTTATCAGTACTTGCAACGAACGAGGAGAACCATGCAGTAGACTCAATATGAGTGGTAAAACAAGTTCTGGTTTATTGCAAAGCTCATTCACGACTATACCATAACCCATGTCTACTTAACTCATGTCTACTTGTCTAACAATCATTGGCTTGTCTAACAATCATTGGCCCTTACATACACTTGTCTTATAATCATTAGCTTAGCTCTAAAGGCCTTAAAATCATTAGCTTAGCTCTAAAAGTTACATTGTCATACTCCTCCTACTTGCAATCATTGGCTTAGCTCTAAAGGTTATATTATCATACTCCTCCTACTTGCTCCTCCTACTTGTTCCTCCTACTTGCAGTTACTGCTATATGCTCGGGTCCAGGTCTCATTCTGGCCTACTTCATTAAGTTGTTTATCTGTACAGTCACAAGGTCTTCTTGACCTTCTCTTGGGGATTTTCTCACTGCCTCCCTCCTTGTCAGTGTGACTTGGCAAAGTCCTCAGTACTTTTTATCACAGCCCAGCTCAGTTGATTTCTGTCAGGGCCGATTCACAGAGCTCCTCCTTTGAGCCATGTCCACGCTCCCGCAACCATTCTCCAACAAGTACTGACCCTTGAAGGATGCCACTCATTACTAGTTTTCCATTTGGACAGTGAGCTATTGACTGTAACTCTTTGGATGCAGCCAATTCCTTATCCATGTAATAGTCCATCCATCAAACTCATCTGTCTTCAATTTAAAGGCAAGAATGTTGTGGGGGACTGTATCAAAGACCTTGCAGAAGTCCAGGTAGAGGGCATCGGTAGCTCTTCCCTTGTCCAATGATGCAGTCACTCCATTGTAGAAGGCCACTAGAGTAGTTAGGCATGATTTGCCCTTGGTGAAGCCTTGTTGGATCTCTCCAATCACCTCCCTGACTTCCATATGCTTCAACATGTCCTCCAGGAGGATCTGTTCCATGATCTTCCCAGGCACAGATGTGAGGCTGACTGGTTGATAATTCCCGAGGTCCTCCTTTTTATCCTTTTTAAAAATGAGTGTGATATTCCCTTTTCTTCAAGTCACCGGGGACTTGAAGAAATCTAGGTATTGACTACTTGTCAATACCTAGATTTATCATTATTCCCCCTTTTGAGGTACTGGATAGTTTAAAATACTTCATTTTGTTGGTATTGTAGTATTTGTGATGTTTTTGTCCAATTTAATCTAAAAATCTAGGTTATAATGAAAAAAGTTTGAAAACTAGAAGTAAAAAGAAATTTGTGGTGGTCTTTGCAAATTAATTTTGTAAACAATGGTCAAGAGCGTGACAGTTGAATAGAATAAACTAGTCTATTGTACAAAATAGCAAACAAATGCTATTTGATTCCTGACTAGTAATTTTTAGTAAATGCATGCTTAACTATAAGGCAAAGTATTATAATCACACTTAAAAAGGCTATACTACTAGCTTTTGTTTGCATTCAGCCTCTCTCCAAGTTTCTTTAATCTACTCAAATCTGTTCTTTATGGACAAAATAATTTTTAGGTTCCTGTCTTTAGAGGAAGTTTTGAATAAATATTCAACTTCCAAATTATTCATATTTTTTCCTCTTAAATCCTGGTATGTGTTCTATCTAGCATATCTTATTTGTGGAAAACAGATATTATGACTTAACTGAATTTGGAATTAAGTAATTTTAGAATACATTTACATTTTAGTATACATTCTTAGCTTTGAGACTTAGAGATGTGCAAAATGGCAAGTTCTTCTATCTGACTGTAATGATTATATTTCAGGCACAGATAGTTTTATTGATGATCCTTATACTTGCTATTGGAGACTTTTTCATAGGGACATTTATTCCTTTGGACAATAAAAAGCCTAAAGGTTTCTTTGGTTATAAAAGTATGTTGGAAGAGTTAGTATCTTAAATGACTCCTTTGCAGAGAAGAAACATGCTGGCATGATTGATTAAAAAATCTAAAATAGCTTATAGTCACTTCCTATTTAACTACAGAGATTGTTCTTTCCAGTTCTTTCACACTTCTGTTGTTTTATTCCTTAATCTTAAATTTTTTGAGACCAAAAACTGGTCCTGCTTGCTTAATATCAATTATACTAACTTTAAAAAGGCTGGATCATATTGTATGTACTTGTTCTGTTTTTAAAGACTGTTTTTTTTGTGTTGACTTTTTATTTTGAACTGAAGTGATGAATTAGGACTTACCTATGTTAAAATATTCTACACTTGAGTAAGGTATACTGCTGTGTGTAGGCATGGGATTTTTTTTAATTTTTTTTATGAGGCTAATATTGGCTGGAATTGGCTAATATTGTAGATTATATATGATTAATGGCAGACTTAAATGAACAAATCTTTCTCTACAGCTGAAATATTTACAGAGAACTTTGGACCAAATTTCTGAAATGAGAAAACTTTCTTTTCTGTATTTGCTATTTTCTTCCCTGATGCAACCAGAATACTTGCTGGCACAAATATCTTAGGTGATCTTGTGGTGAGTAATGAATTAGAAAATTCTGTCCACAAGTGCTGAGTGTATGTTTATCTGTATCATGACTGCCCACTGAAATTTTTCTTTCAGGATCCTCAGTCTGCCATACCTAAGGGAACAATGTTGGCCATCTTAATTACTACTTTGGTTTACATAGGAATCACAGTATCTGTAGGTAAATAGTGGATGTTTTTTTACTTTATCATTTCACATTCATTGTGAGGATATCTTTTAATATGGCTTATGTAATTCAGTTTGCATAGGAAAGTAATAGCCAGAGATTTCTACTTTTAATTATTGGAGATCCATGTTTTCAGCTGTGTTTTATCATTGTTTTAAAATGAGTGATATTTTTCTAAGATTAGTGGGAACTGCTTCAGACTAAAGATGACAATTAAATGACACCAGATTTCATATTGATATCTCCTAAAGCATGGTAGCATTTTTGTTAAGATGTTTAGAATTTAACAGTAGGATTCTGTATTAGAATTGCTTAACACCTGTGCTGATTGAAAATAGTGCAAGCTATTCTACCTGAAGCAAATTTTGGGATGGTCACACAAATCTTCAACAAGGTGGCATGAACAGTAATTCCCAGTAGAGGGAGGAGAGTGAGTGATAACTTTTATCTGTCTAGCCCCACTTTCAGAAGTGTTGTCATGTTCAGAAATGTTTATAGCTTTTATTTTTGTGAAGGAGGAAACAATCTGAAATGTTTTTGTGTGTCACAAATTAGTTTCTGGCAGTAGTCAGTTTCCTTATATGAAAGACCTTGCTTTATCTTAGTTGTGTTGCCTTTTGAATGAAATTCACATTTATAAGAGTACCATTGATCTTACCACTAATGATACTTCCTTTCTAAAGATACCAGTCTTGCTAGTCTGCCACTTTTGGCTGACACTATATTGTAGCTCTGCCAAATAATTGCGCTCTAGACATTGTGCTCTATGCAAGATAATGACTGACAGTAAATTTGTCTTCTGATTAGATTGGCCACATAGATCTCTGCTGCTAAATATGAATATTTTTAGAACTCGAACCCCCACATTCATTAATAGTCATCTATCTGTATTCATCTGTTAATAGAATCTTTTAAACTTTTTTAGAATTTGCAATTAGAAATCTGTTAATTAAAAATTCCTGTTATGAGACGTTATAGGTTATGAAAGTCAAAGTGAAATTCAGCTTTATTTTTTTTTTTTTGCATTGGATCAGGAATTGGATGGATGTAAATACTCTTTCCCTTCTACCACCAACTATTCCCCACTGTGTACTTCTAATAAAGTGATGAGCAAGTCATTAAAACTTTGAAGGGGCTAGCAAATGTCACTGAGTAGTGATGTCTGAGGGGGATGAGAACAAACTCTAGGTGCTCACCAATTTGAGTGTTCATGTAAATCTCAGTTCATTATCTATACAACTATGACTGTTCTTTTCCTGATGTATCTGGATATTGTCAAAATACTTTCATATTCAAGGTATTTGGGTACTGTGGTAATAATGTTGTTTAAAAAAAATTCTCAACTTAGTTCAATATTTGCATACTATGTAGTAAATAAGAAGTTTAAGAGGCTGAGTAAAGAGGACTTAGAAAGGGAAAATCACTAGCCACACAGCCAGAGTTAGGCAGCCTATTTAAAAAAGATAGCAGTTGGGGGGGAGGAAGTGTGCAGTTCATACTTTAGCAAGGCACTAATGCAGATGTGCAGGGTGGCAGGATTAAGGTGGTATAAGCAACTTCTGTATCAAAATTCTTGAAAGACATTTAAAAGATTAACATTTAGACTGCAATGTAGTTGTTTTAAAAACAAGAAAAGCTCCAATAAAAACAAACTTCTGAACAGGGTTAATACATGCTTTCTCCACACAAAGAAGTAAGACTAATGAGAAGCTAACAGTAGCCATTTGTAGCACCAAAGAAGTTAGGAAGTTCTTGATTACAATCTGGAGCACTCAGGGGTAGTATCTCTGGAAATCTTGCTGCTTGCATGTATTTAGTAAAGAACTTGATATAGGTGGTCTGTTAACCTTATCAGAGGCTTATAGTGTAGGAAAAACTTCATTTGACTTTGGCAGGAATATGCTTTTAAATATCTATAAAAAGGTGAAAACCTGTTTTTACAGTAAAGAGGAACTAGAGATTATTAAGGAAAATGGTGCCAGAATCTATTATAAATAAAACTTTTCTGAATTAAAGTTAAATGAAATGACTGAACTGTTACTTAGATATAAGTATCTTCTATAGAGAATTCAACTTGACCAACTGGCTTCTGTTTTGTATTCTCTTGTAGTAAGGCTCAGTAGATTTGTTCATAGTGCCATTGTCCCTTTCTGGTTTACTTTGACTCCAAATTCAGCTGGCTGGCAGATCTTACGTGGAGGGAAAGAAGGAATGTCACAGAATTAGTCTCTGACATATACCACACTATCTATTTAATAGGAACCTCAGTTTACATGAGTAACATGTTACCAACATAATGTTATCTAGAAATAGTTCAATTAGTGAACCTCATCGCTGTCTACGGCTGCCTGAAAGGAGACTGTGGGAGAGCGAGTGTTGATCTCTTCTCTCAAGCGACAGGTGATAGGACAAGGGGAAATGGCCGTAAGTTGCACCAGGGGAGGTTCAGAATTTATATTAGGAAGAATTTCTTTACCAAAAGGGTGATCAGGCACTGGAACAGGCTGCCCAGGGAGGTGGTTGAGTCACCATCCCTGGGGGTATTTAAAAAA
Source organism: Tapera naevia (assembly GCA_033556795.1). Classification (NCBI taxonomy): domain Eukaryota; kingdom Metazoa; phylum Chordata; class Aves; order Cuculiformes; family Neomorphidae; genus Tapera; species Tapera naevia. Next base: position 866,845 of record JAUMJJ010000004.1, on the reverse strand, counting down.
AGGATAGATGAGTTTTTAAGGGCCATGGTTTAGAGGATGATGGGTGCGGTTGGGCTAGGTGATCTCAGAGGTCTTTTCCAACTGGAAGATTTTATGATTCTATGATTCATTATTATTTCTCATATAGAACTGTTAATCCCAATTAAAATGAAGCAAACAAAAAAAATCACATCCCCCCACCCAGAAGGAAACATTACAAGGGATGATCAGTATAGGAAACTTACTGAAATTTAACTAATTGGTCCTAGTAAGCAACTGAAAAATAAATCAGAAAATTTGAAGTATTAAGTAATGTCCACTAATCAGGACCAGGTGTTGCTTAAGTTCTAAAGGCTAGGAAGCAGTCTATATATGATATATGTATTCGGGGATTCTCTTTATCAACAGAAAAAAAAATATTTTATATAGATAGCAGGTATTGTCATTTGAGAAAATTAAATCTATTCTTGTATGCTTGTTGTATATCTGTCATTTAAGTCATCAGTAGCCACATACTTCCATTCCCAGGACCTCCTCATCATTTAAGTACCTAAAAGAGTAAGGGAATTCTCTTGGACTTTACTCGTCAGTAGACTTTGCTCTTCTCTTCCCCACTCATTTAATTGCTAAACCTAGAATGTTGAATAGTCAAATAGTCAGATTCCTCTAGCTTGTCTAAAAAAACCCAAAAGCCAATAAAAAAAAATCCCAAACTCAAAACAACCCACATAAACCTTTTTCAGTCTTTTTAATCAGATGACACTATTCTTAGTACTTAGACACTGAAATGTTGTCTTCACAGTTTTCCTGAACAGTGGAATTTTAATCATAAATTGGGTGAAGGCAACGGTTTTCAAGGGATAGAACTTAAGACCCTGCCCCCATCTCCCCCTGCAAAAAAAAAAAAAAAAACAGAAAAGAAAGTAACAGTAGGGATGAGTCTGTGGGATTTCACCAAGATACCATTTTTTACAATACAACAAAGGAATCACATGGGAGATGGGTTGTTCAGAAACTGACTTTCATCTTGCATCTGGACTTTTATGACAAACTGCTTGTAATTTTTTTTTTTATGACTGAGCCATATTGACTAAGATATACAAGCTGTTTATATACAGTTTGAGATTAAAAGTTGTGAAAGTATTCTCTGTGAATATAGGAAATATGTAATATTAGCCTCTAAACTGAAGTATGTGTATAAAGCTTTATAACATAAGTCATCTTCTGTTATGGTGAGTTATGGCCATTGGTGATTCCCTCCTATGTAAAACAGAAGCTCCCATTTGCAGACTGGACCCTCTTTTCAGGCAAATTTGCTGCCTCCCTAGGGCCCAAATTAGGGACATCACCACAAGACTGAAGAGCTCTACTATACATTCCTGCTCTTTCACATGGGTACAAATGATGTTGCAACAAAAAGTCTGAGATCAATCAAAAAAGATTTCAGAGCCCCAGTAATGGGGAGAGACTTTGGAAGAAACAAGCGAAACCAGAATATCAATATTTGGCTTCAGGACTGGTGCCTCTGTCAAAATTTTGAGTTTGTAAAGACATGCAAGAGCCTTCGAGTGACAAGGTATGCTGAAGCCTGATGGGATCTAGATGATGGTTGGTGTTAGTGTTAGGTTATAGGTTGGACTTGATGATCTCAGAGGTCCTTTCCAACCTTATGATACTGTGATACTGTGATACTGTGATCCACCAGTCCTGATGGGGAAAATGGGTCTTTGGGTGTAAGCTGGTAGGACCGACTGAGAGAGCTTTAAAGTTGAATTCATAGGGAAAGGGGATACCAATAGGAGATCTGATAGTAAGCCAAGGTTTGGCATGGCATCGCCTGAGGGTGGCAATCCTACTGGGAACATTTACACTGCTCCTGGGAGCAGGAAGGGATCCGGAGCATATCTGAAATGCTTGTACACCACTGCACGCAGTATGAGAAACAAACAGCATGAAATGGAAGCGTTGGTCAGCTCCCAGAGCTACAATATCATTGGTATTAGTGAGACTCAGCGGAATGAATCCCACGACTGGAGTGTTAGGATGGAGGGCTACAGACTGTTCAGGAGGGATAGGCAGGGCAAGATGGAGGTGGCAAACTGTATGCAAGGGAGAGGTTTGACTGTACAGCCCTTACAGTTAGGGATGATGTGGTTGAGAGCCTCTGGGTGAGGAGTAAGGAGATGTAGTGGGTGTCTACTACTGATTGTCCAGTCAGGATGTAAGCACCAATGAGTCGATGAGTCATTCTATGGACAATAAGAGGAAATCTCTGGATCGATAGCCCTTGTCCTTATGGGAAATTTCAAGTTTCCAGACATCAGCTGGGAATATCATACTGCTGTGATGAGCAGGTCTGGGACATGCTTGAGGTTTGTAGGAGATAACTTCTTGTCTCAAGTACTCAGTGAGCCAACTAGGAAAGGTGCCCTCCTGGACTTGCTGTTTGTGAACAGAGAAGGACTTGTGGGGGATGTGATGGTAGGTGGCTGTCTTGGCCACAGTGATCACAAAATGGTTGAGTTCAAAGTTTTCAGTGTAATAAGAAATAAAGACAGCAGAGTTTCTGCCCTGGATTTCAGGAGCACAAACTTTAAGCTATTCAGGGAGCTACTTAGCAGAGTCCCCTGGGAATCTGCTTTTGAGGGCTTAGAAGTCCACGAGTGCTGGTCAGTCCTTAAGAACCACCTTTTAGAAGCACAGTAACGGGCAATACCACTGTGTTATAAGTCAAGCAAGCGGGGCAGTAGATCATCTTGGCTGAACAGGGAGCTCCTTGTGGAGCTCTAGAGGAAAAAAGGAACTGTATGATTGCTGGAAGCAAGGTCAGACTTCACAGAAAGATTACAGAGTTTAGATATGCAGGAAGAAAACACAAAAGGCCAAAGATCAACTAGAGTTGAAAGTGACCAGTGTTGTGTCAGACAACAAGAAGGGCTTTTGAAAATACATTACTAGCAGGAGGAGTTCTAAAGAAAACATTGGGCTGATATTTGTTGAAGATGGTCACCTGGCAAATAGGGATGAAGACAGAGCGGAGGCATTCAATGTGTTTTTTGCCTCAGCCTTTAACAATACTGATAGACCTTGGACTGCGTGGCCCCCTGAGTCAGAGGACCAGGAGTGTGGGAACAATGATTTCCCATTTGCAGACTCTGAATTTATAAGGGACCAGCTGTATCAGCTGAATGTTCAAATGTCCATGGGGCCTGATGGGATTTATCCCAGAGTACTGAAGGAGCTAGAAGATGTTATGGCATGACCCCTCTCGATCAAAAGGAGTTGAATGCACCATTAGCAAGCTCGCTGATGATACTAACCTGGGAGGTACTGTTGACTCTCTCAAGGGACAAGAAGCCTTTGCAGAGGGATCTGGATAGATTTGAGCACTGGACTATGTTTAATGGGAAGAAATTTAATATGAACAAATGCTGGATTCTGCATCTGGAATGGAGTAATGTCGGGCACAAATAATAGACTGGGAGAGGAGTGGCTGGAGAGCAGCCCTGCAGAAAGGGACCTGGAGATGCTGGTTGACAGCAGGCTCAATAGGAGTCAGCAGCATCCTCTGGCAGACAAGAAGGCAAAACTAGAGTGTATCAAACACAGTATAACCAGCCGGTCAAAAGAGATGATTATCTTGCTGTATTCAGCGTTGACGCGGCCTCACCTGAAGTGTGCAGTTCTGGGCCCCATGATTTAAGAAGCTTATTAAGGCCCTTGAATGCGTCCAGAGGAGGACAACAAAGCTGGTGAAAGGGCTGGAAGGCATTTCCTGTGAGGAGTGGATAAGGACTTTGAGCTTGTCTAGTTTGGAGGAAAGGAGCCTGAGGGATGACCTCTCATTGCTCTCTACAGCTCCCTGAGGAGGGGAAGGGGAGAGGGAGGTGCTGATCTCTTTTCCTTGGTATCCAATGATAGGACATGTGGGAATGGTTCAAAGCTGCTTCAGAGGAGATTGAGACGACATTAGGAAGCATTTCTTTACCAAGAGGGTGGACAGACACTGGAACAGGCTTCCTAGAGAGGTGGTCAATGCTTCATGCCTGTCAGTGTTTAAGAGGAATTTGGACAATGTCCTTAATAATGTGCTTTAACTTTTGGTCAGTCCTGAAGTGGTCAGGCAGTTGGACTAGATGATCATTGTAGGTCCCTTCCAACTGAACTATTCTATTCTATTCTATTCTATTCTATTCTATTCTATTCTATTCTATTCTATTCTATTCTATTCTATTCTATTCTATTCTTATTAGAAGGAAAGGAGGAAATTCCAGGAAAACTATTCATGAAATAATCTAGAAATGTTAACTTCCTTGCTTGATTTACATCTGTCAGGCAAATCTTTTTTGTCACTATAGCTGGAATTTTTTTTACTATGGAATCATCACACTTAACCTTTTAGGAAAATAAACAGTTTCAAAATTGTTTATTCCTATCTATACATGCATGTACATATCAGAACAAAACTGTACTCCACTAGGAAAACTGCACCAAAAAAATACCCCCCCCCCAAAAAAAAAAGCACACACACTGACAGTCAAATGATGGTGCCTAATACTAACTTCAAATAAAGAGCTATGAGAAAGTTATGATTCAAATAAATAAAACATTGAACTAAAAATGAGCTAAACTTTTGCCGTTCAATTGATTTATAGCTTTCCCCTGTTCTAGGATTTTCCTTTTCTTATTTATTGAACTGTGGTTTCTCTAAAACTTAGGCTTTTCTTAAACAAAAAAACACATAGGTTGCTTGTTTGGTTTTTTTTCTTCATGGTAAAGAAGTGCTTAAGACTGAAACTTAATGAAAATTTAAATGCCTTATTTTAATGTTGCTCTGTGAGAATATGTTTATATAAAAAGGGAATTAAGCTAGATTCATGTCCTTCTTAAGTGCAGGTTCAGTCTGTTAATGCTTATTCTTGTGATTGGATCTGCTCTAGGTTCCTGTGTTGTTCAAGATGCTACAGGGAACACTGATAACACTATTATCACCAAGCTGACAAATTGTACTACTGCAGCTTGCAAATTAAACTATGATTTCTCATCCTGTCAGACAATGTGTCAGTATGGGCTGATGAACAGTTTCCAGGTATGAAATTTTCTCTTAAATTAGTTCAATGGGGTTTGTGGGTTTGTTTTTGAAATGCATATTAACAACAACAAAATTGGTTAAAAATGTCTATCTCCATAAATACAAGGTTAATCTGGAATAGTTCAGAGTACTTGAGCTAGCATGTAGAACAGCAAGGTAACTATGTTTAAAAAAACAAACCAAACCAAACAAATCACCTTTGGATATTTATATGCAGATGAAACAAATGCTTACTCTTACCTGAGTAAGCTGCTTAGGTTACTGGTGATGTTGCAGCTTGCTCTGTTTAGATAATTGAATGTCATCATTTAATGACATGGATAGATGTACTCATTGTTAAATAGTGAGGTGTAGTAACTCTAGGAGGTTTCTGTCAGTAACTTCTTTCTTGTTTTGGTTTGGTTTGTTTTGTTTTTAAAAAAAACTTGAAATGTCTTAGGAACTTTTAGAAAATGTTGTTACATATTGGTCACAGTGTCATCTTTAATAGTAAAGATTTTGTGATATTTTTTTAAGAACTGATGTTATACTTAAAAAAGGTTGAGAGGCATTCCTGTACACTTTGTGCTGCATTCAGTTCTTCCAGGAAAGAAATGATTTGTATTTAGTGCTTAGGCAGGTGTAGTTTTGAATGCACTTGCTTCATAGGAAATGGATGACCTATAGTACAATTTGTTTACCTATGGATAGCTTAGATGACACTAAGAACTGTGCGTGAGAGGCATAGAATTACACTCAGTGGGATGGTAGAAGGCTTGCATAGGAAGACCATCTTTAGTTCCTGTTGCAGTTATTGCAAATGTGTAAGTCCTTGCAGGCTGCAGACATTCCTCTGTTCGGTGTCACAATGGCTACACGCTGCTAAAAGAGTAACTTCAAGAAACTGTTTGAGCTCTGGAACCTGAAGTTGTATCTAATTCTAGTTAATTTCCAACGTTGGATAAAACAAATGCAGAATTTGGTCACATAACTATTTTTAAGTATATAAAATGTTTTTTATGAAACATTTTTATAAAATATTTTTTATGATATAAAATGGTTTTTTATGAAGCCCTTAAGAGAAGGACTTGGAGCTGCTGGTGGATGAGAAGTTCAACATGAGCTAGCAGTGTCTGCTTGCAAGCCCAGAAAGCCAACTGTATCCTGGGCTGCATCAAAAGAAGTGTGAGCAGAAGGTGGAGGGAAATGATTCTGCCCCTATGATCTGCTCTCATGAGACCTGACCTGGAGTACTGCGTTCAGTTCTGGACTCCTCAGCACAGGAATGGCATAAATCTGATAGAGCGAGTCCAGAGGAGGGCAACAAAGATGATCTGAGGGCTGGAGCTCCTCTGCTATGAGGATAGGCTGAGAGTTGGACTTGTTCAGCCAGGAGAAGAGAAGGCTCCGGGGAGACCTTAGAGCAGCCTTCCAGTATTGAAAGGGGGCCTGCAGGAAAGCTGGAGTGGGGCTCTTTATCAGGGAGTGCAGGGAAAAGGTGAAGGGTAACAGTTTTAAGCTGAAAGAGGGGAGATTTAGATTAGATATAAGAAGACATTTTTTACTGAGAGGGTAGTGAAGGCACTGGAACAGGTTGCCCAGAGAAGTCATGGATGCCCCATCCCTGGAGGTGGTCAAGGCCAGGTTGGATGGGGCTTTGAACAACCTAGTCTAGTGGAAGGTGTCCCCGCTCATAGCAGGAGGATTGGAACTGGATGATCTTTAAGGCCCCTTTCAACCCAAACCATTTGATGAAACTGTCTAATTATGGATAACAGTCAGAAGTAGCATGAAACTAAATTCTGGAAACAGTATAAAAGTTCTACTAAAACCCTCCTCTTGCAAATAATATAGACTATAAAACATTGGAAAACAGTTGGGGGAGGATTTGAATACAGTATTATCCATATTATTTTATAAAAACTCAAACCAACAACCAAAACCACAAAGAAAAAGACTCCTAAGATAATAGCGAAGCTACTTTTTGTTTTCATACAGCTTTACTTTTCCTCTACAATGGCTAGACCACATGAGTGAAACTCTTGCTGGATATCAATTGTTCATATTCTGTGTGTTCTTGCAAGGATGTAAAATTTCTCTGCTAGAGCTATCTACATAAGCGGGCTTCTAGATTTTGTAGTTATGAGTTCTGGATTATGGTTGTATTAGTTGAGTGGCTTCTTTTAACATCATGGCATACTGTTTCTACTGGAATGTTGTCTGTGTGTGTGTCTCTTCAAAGGGGTGTGTGGCTGTGTGTGTGCGCTTGTGCATTCCCTCCTGGGCATGCCTCCCACCCTTTCCTTGGCCTTTCCTCCTCCCTCTGTTTTGCTGGGCATACCCCTCCTCAGCCTCCCTCTCTCTTCCTGGATTTACCTCTCATTGGCTCCTACTCTCTTTTCCTCCCTCTAGGCCTCACCCCCACTCCCATTAACTGCGCCCTTATTCCCCCCTCCCCACCCAAGCCCTACCCTCTTCTCACCCTTTTGGGTCCTGGACTCTTGCCTTGCCTTGGGCCTTGTCTTCCTCTTTCCCTTTGCTCTCACCATGCCCCTGATACCTCAGACCCTACTGTCAGCTTTCGTTCCTCTTCTTGGGCCTTGCCCTTGCCTTCCTCTTGCCCCTGCCCTCCTCAACTTAGACCTTGCCTGTCCTTGGGCCATGCCTGGCTTGCCTTGCCTGCTGGCTTGCCTCTCTCACCTCACTTTGGCCTTGGGCCTCTCCCTGGGCCTTGTCTCAGGTCTTTCCTTAGGCCTGGCCTTGCCTACTGCTTTGCCTGTCTCCCCTTGGGCTTTGCTTTGACCATGGGACTTGCCTCGCCTATCTCACTTTGGCCTCACCTGTCACCCCTCAGGCCTTGCCTCGCCCATCTTGCTTCTCCTTGGGCCTCAGGCCTTGATCATCTCATGTTGGCCTCACCCATCTTGTCCTCATGGACTTAGACCTCACCTCGCCAGTTTCCCCTTTGATCTTGCCTACCTCGCTTTGGCCTCAGACCTTGCCTCTCCTGTCTCACATCTCTTTGGGCATCAGGACTTTCTGTCTAGCTTTGGTGTCTGGGCCTCGTCTTGGGCCTCCATGCGCCAGCCTTGCCCCTCTCCCCCTGCCTGGCCTCGTCTTCCTCTGCCTGGGCCTCACCTGGTCCTTCTCTTCTCAGACCTTTGCATCACCTCGCGACATTGCATCACCAAAGCTCTGCACCAGCTGTGACTGATGCAGCATCCCAGATGGAGCTCCAGTGGGATGAATGGTGAAGGGATCAGGTGCACAGGTGATTTTCTCCTCTGTCATTACAGGGAAAGATGAGGGAAGGAATAGGAAGAGCTAGGAAATAAATACCTGGCAGCAAGCCTGGTGTGAGGAGCAAAAGTTTGGGTTTTTTGACCATGGGTTAGCCTACATAACACCGAGCCTGCTGGCAAATGATGAGATACACCTATCCTCGAGGGTGTTATAGTTTCAAATCTTTCAGGGAATTTTTCTGTCCCTTGCAAACACAGGGGTTTTGGGAGCTCAAGCCGGGACGGATGGGGGTGTGTGGGGTGTGATGGATAGCTCTGAATTCCAGCTGGGCAAGGTGAGGGGGAAGAGAGAGAGTGGTCTCTTCCTGGTGCAGGCACTTCCTCTCCGCAACGGTTGTGAGGAGCAGCCACTGTTTGTGCGGGCTGCTGGAAGCATCTGGAAAAGGGAGCTCCCTTGGATCATTTCCCCCAACTCCACCCGCCCTGTGCTGTTCTTCGGAGAGAGAGGGAGAGCAATCACCACTAGCTGGATCACCACTAGCTCCCTGGGGGGCCTCTGCCCCCCTCCCCCCCCAACGCTTTTTGGATAGAAGGACGAGGAGAGTCTCTACGCTGCCCTTGGTAAGGATTCCACCTGTACGCCATTCTGTGCCTCTCGCTGTCCATAAATATAACTGCACCGAAAGGAGCAGAGATAGAACTTAATCCGTTAAAAGTTTTGGGTTACGGTGTTGCTATCGTTCTGCTCTGGTTTTGGAGATATATATATATAGTTGTAGTTAAGAACTGCTATCCTTTTCTATACATTTTCTGATTAAAGTCTATTAATTTCAAAGGTTGTGGTGGTTTTTGGGAAGAGGCCCCCTGCCTCATCCAGATAGACATCTTAGTTTTTTTTTTCCTTTAAACTGAGACAGAGGGGCAAAAGGATACTTACCAAGAAGTTAGCAGGGCTCATCAATAGAGCTTTAAACTAGGTAGGAAGAGGGAGTGGAACAAAACCAGGCTTGCTAGAAATAAACCTGGGAATGTGAAGTGAGAGGACCTAATCAATAGGCCTTAAATAAGTGACTTATGGATGATTCCTATCGCATTGCTGTGTGTACTGTTTAATCTGTAACTTCTCACAGTCATATTATCAGTAAAATTGTGTTATGCTATTCTTAATGAGTGGAATTGAGTTGTACCACCTTAATTGTAGTTTCACAAGCATGTGTGAAGTGGGAGAAAGCACTTTAAACAGCCTTCTTAGTTTAGAGATAAGAGAAACCCAGCTGCCTTCCTTCCCACCTTTTCCATAGTTTAGACCAGACTCCAGCAGGGGAGGGGGCAATGAAGCAGCTGAAATCAGAGTTCCCACTTTTAGAATGATGTAAAAGTTCTTTATTAAACGTTATAAAAACTGGACCCTCTTACAGTGATCTCTGGAGACCCCATCTACGGGCAGATGTGCCACGTGGACCTCCCAGTTGTCCAGGGACAGACTTTTCAGATCTTCACTGCAGAAGGGGCTCCCCAGCAACTGTGTATCTGGATGATGATCATTAAAGGGGCAGTTGGTGATGTTGTTTCTTTTACTCAATTGTTAAGGCTCTCCAAGCTGTAGGACGTGTCCTCCTCCTGCACTGGTATCGGATGCTGGTGACAAAGTCACCTGTAGGGGCTGTGCTCAGGTAGAGGAATTCCTCTGCCTGGTGACAGAACTCAGGGAGGAGGTGACTAGGCTAGGGACTATCAGGGAGTGTGAAAGAGAGATCGACTTCAGGGACAACACTCTATGCTCCCTGTCTCAGCCCGAACAAGCAGACATGCCTTGTGTGACAGAGAACTCCCCACCCTCTATCTGCTCAACCAAGGAGAGTGATTTAGGAGATGGAGGAGAATGGCAGCGGGCTCCTGCTCATGGCAACCGGTGTGTCTCCCCTGATTCAAACTTGGTCCTGCAGGTTCCCTTGCAGAATAGGTATAATGGTCTGCAAGTGGATCCAAACCCCATTGTTGACAATTCTCACAGCCTGGAGACGTTCCCCATGTTAAGAAACCCAAAGCCATCAATTAAAACAGCTTCTGTAAAGAAGAAGAGGAGGGTTGTAGTCATTGGAGACTCCCCCCTGAAAGGAACTGAGGGACCAATATGCAGACCGGATCCATTACATAGGGAAGTCTGCTGCCTGCCTGGGGCCTCTGTCAGAGACGTGGCAAGGAAACTCCCAAATTTTAAGTCCACGGATTATTATCCACTGCTCATCTTTCAGGTAGGAAATAATGAAAAGCCAGCTAGAAATCTTAGGGTGATTAAAAAGGACTTTAAGGCTTTAGGATGGATGGTGAAGAGTTCGGGTGCGCAGGTAGTTTTCTCTTCTCTCATAGGGAATGGTGAGGGAAGGAGTGGGAAGAGCCAAGAATTAAATATCTGGCTCCGAACCTGGTGCGAAGAACAAAACTGGGTTCTTCGACAATGGGTTGACCTACAGGCCAGGCCTGCTGGCAAATGATGGGGTACATTTGTCCCCAAAAGGTAGAAGGACACTTTCCAGGAAGTTGGTAGAGATAATCAAGAAAGCTTTAAACTAGATTGGGAGAGGGAGAGGAACAACACTGGACTTGATAGAATAAAGCTTGGGAATGGCACCTCAGGTTCTGAGGGATGAAGTACTAATGAGGGCCCCTGGTCTGCCACCTCAGTGGAAGTGGGGGATAGCGCTCCAGGTGGCAGCCAGAATTCAAAGAGTATTTGTGGGCTGCAAACCACTGCTGGAAAACACTTAGGAACTATGGCTATTCCACTCAGGGAAGAGGTGGAAACAACAACCCAACTGAAGTGCATTTACACCAATGCACGCAGCATGGGCAACAAACAAGGGGAGCTGAAAGCCATTGAGAAGGAAGAAAACTATGACATAATTGCCATCATGGAAACATGGTGGGATGATTCACATAACTGGAGGGCTGCCATGGGTGGCTACAAACTCTTCAGGTGGGATAGGCTAGGAAAGAGAGGTGATGGGATTGCTCTCTATATCAGAGAATGTTTTGATTGCATGGAACTCAATAATAGTAATGATAGGGTTGAGTGCTTGTGGGTTAAAATCAGTGGAACGCGCAGAAAGCCAGATATAGTGGTGGGAATCTGTTATTGGGTGCCCAGCCAGGACAAAGAGACTGATGAGCTCTTCTACAAGCAACTGGGAGAAGTCTCACTATCGCTGGCCCTTGTTCTTGTGGGGGATTTCAACCTTCCAAATGTCTACTGGAAGTATAATACAGCAGAAAGGAAGCAGTCTAGGAGGTTCGTTGAGTGTATGGAAGACAACTTCCTGACACAACTGGTGAGTGAACCGAAGGTGCTGTGGAGAGACTTACTGAAACCTGGCTCATTGAAAGCAGACATGAGCCTGACAAAAGCAAGCTGCTTAGGCCTCGAGTGGGAAAATACTGAGCTAAGTGAAAAACTACTGACCAGCAAAGTCAGTGGGCCCTTGTTGTGCAGTGAAGCTTAGGCAAGGGAGATAACAGGATGTCTCCCACGGGACCAGATGGATTTCTAAAACTACAGGAATGTATGTGACGCTTATGCAGTGATAAAGTCTGTAACCAATAAGGAGCTAAAGTTTTGTAATATGTATGAAGCTCATTAACTAAACTATTTAGGTAGAAGTACTGCTAATAAAGACTGAGACTTGTTAATCAAACACCATATGCGTGTCGTTAAGTCTCCCACCGTCTTCAACAAATGGTGTCCTTAACAAATGGTGACCCCCCAACAAGGTGCCCCGCTGTATCTGCTGTTTGTGAACAGAGAGGGCCTTGTGGGGAAGGTGACTGTTGGAGGATATCTGGGGCACAGTGATCACGAGATGATAGAATTCTCAGTTCTTGGAGGATTAAGTGGGGGGGCCAGCAGAACTGCCACCTTGGACTGCCAGAGGGCAGACTTTGAACTGTTTAGAAGGCTGCTTGATAAAGTTCCTTGGGAGGCAGTTCTAAATGACAAATGAAAGCAGGAGGGCTGGATGCTCCTCAAGAAGGAAATCCTGGTGGCACAAGAGCAGGCCATCCCCATGTGCCATAAAATGAGTTGGCGGGGAAGAAAACCACCTTGGCTGAGTAGAGAGCTTTGTATTGATCTCAGGAAGAAGAGGAAAGTTTATGAGCTTTGGAAGAGGGGGCAGGAGTCCCAAGAGGACTACAAGGGTGAGGTGAGATCATGTAGAGAGAAAATTCGAAGGGCTAAAGCCCAACTGGAAGTGCAAGTGGTCAGTTCAGTGAAAGATAATAAGAAATGTTTTTTCAAATATATTAACAACAACAGGAGGACCAAGGAGAATCTCCCTCATTTACTGGATGCAGGAGGGACAGTAGTGACAAAGGATGAGGACAAGGCAGAGATACTTAATGCCTTCTTTGCCTCGGTCTTTAATAGTAAAGGAAAATATCATTAGGATACTCAGCCCCGTGAGCCAGAAGACAGTGAGAAAGAAGCTCCAACAATGCAGGAGGATTTGATTAGAGACCTGCTTGGCCAACTAGAAATACACAAGTCTATGGGACCAGATGGGATCCACCCAAGGGTATTGAAGGAGCTGGCAGAGGTCCTCTCCAAACCCCTTTCCCTCATCTACCAGCAGTCCTGGCTGAATGGGGAAGTGCCACTTGACTGGAGACTGGCAAATGTGACACCCATTTACAAGAAGGGTCGGAGGGAGGATCTGGGGAACTACAGGCCTGTCAGTCTGACCTCGGTGCCAGGGAAGGTCATGGAGCAGATCACTGCTGTCACATAGCATGAGCAGGACAATCGGGTGATCAGGCCCAGTCAACATGGGTTTATGAAAGGCAGGTCCTACCAGACCAACCTGATCTCCTTCTATGACAAGGTTACCCATTTAATATACAGGGGAAAGGCTGTGGATGTGGTGTACCTGGACTTTGCTAAAGCCTTTGACACCATTTCTCACAGCATTCTGCTTGAGAAACCGGCTGCCATTGGCCTGGACTGGCACAGCCTCTGCTGGGTAAAAAACTGACTGGATGGCCAGGACCACAGGGTGGTGGTAAATGGAGTTAAATCCAGTTGGAAACCAGTCACAAGTGGTGTTCCCCAGGGTTCGGTGCTGGGTCCACTCCTGTTCAATATCTTTATCAATGATCTGGATGAAGGGGTTGAATGGACCCTTAGCATGTTTGCAGATGACACTAAGCTGGGTGGCAGTGTTGATCTGCTTGAAGGAAGGGAGGCTCTGCAAAGGGATCTAGCAGGCTGGATCGATGGGCTTGAGACCAATGGGATGAGGTTCAGCAAGACCAAGTGCAGAGTCCTACACTTGGGACACAACAAACCCATGGAGCGTTACAGACTTGGGGAAGAATGGCTGGAGAGCTGCCTGGAGGAGAAGGACCTGGGGATGTTGGTTGACAACCAGCTGAATATGAGCCAGCAGTGTGACCAGGTGGCCAAGATTGCCAATGGCGTCTTGGCCTGTATCAGAAACAGCGTGGCCCGCAGGACCAGGGCAGTGATTGTGCCCCTGCACTCAGCACTGGTGAGGCTGCAGCTTGAGTACTGTGTTCACTTTTGGGCCCCTCACTACAAGAAGGACATTGAGGGGCTGGAGAGCATCCAGAGAAGGTAACTAGGCTGGGGAAGGGGCTGGAGAACAAGGCTTATGAGGAGCAGCTGAGGGAACTGGGGTTGTTTATCCTGGAGAAAAGGAGGCTTATCACTGTCTACAACTACCTGAAAGGAGGTTGTAGGGAGGTGAGTGTTGGTCTCTTCTCGCAAGTAACAAGTGATAGAATGAGAGGAAATGGCCAAGGGGAGGTTCAGATTAAACATCAGGAAAAATTTCTTCACTGAAAGGATTGTCAGGTTGGGTTCAATGATCTCAAAGATCTTTTCCAACCAAGCAGTTCTATGATTCTGTGACTGGTCTCTCCCTCGCCTCGCCACCCTTGCCTCATATGTGCCTTACCGCCCTCAGACTGAGGCTCACCCTGGCCTCGCACTCATGCTCATCTTGCCCACCCCTTGCCACCCACGGGCCAAGGCTGGCCCTCATGTCTCCCTTGCCTTGCCTGCATCTTGCTGCACCTTGCTGCCCTAAAGCCAAAGGCTTGCCCACACTTCACCAGCACCTTGTTGCCCTCAGGCTGAGGCTTACTAATCATATCTCCCTTGAAGCCCTTGGGCAGAGGCTCACCATTGCCTCGCCCTCTCCTTGCTATCCTTGGGTCAACGGTTCACCCTTGCCTCGCCCTTGCCTCACCCTTGTCTCCCCACCCTGGGGCTGAGACTTGCCCTCACCTCACCCTCTCCTCACATCACCCTTGTCTTGCCCTCACCTTGCCACCTTCTGGTGGAGGCTAACCCTCGGCTCGCCGCTGCCCTCGCCTTACCCAAGCCTTTCACTCTCCTTGCTGCCCTTTGGGCCAAGGATCACTCTCACTTCATACTCAGGCCAAGGCTTCCCCTCACATCATCCTCACCCTCGCCTCACCGCCCTGGGGCCGAGGCTAACCATTGCCTCACCATCAAATGCCCTTGAGCTGAGGCTCACCCTCACATCACGCTTATTTTGATACAGTATCATAAGGTTGGAAAGGACCTCTGAGATCATAAAGTCCAACCTATAACCCAACACTAACACCAACACCAACCCATCATCTAAACCATGGCACTCAGTGCCTCATCCAATCTCCCCTTAAACACTTCCAGGGTCTGCGACTCCACCACCTCCCTGGGCAGCGCATTCCAATGGCCAATCACCCTTTCAGTGATACACTCAGGCTGAGGCTTGCCATCATGTTGCCCTTGACACCTTTGAGCAGAGCACCCTTGCTGCTCTCAGGCCAAGGTTAGCCCTCATGTCACCATCACTTCAACCTCTCCTCACTGCTCTGGGTCCACCATCACCTCACCTCTCTTCACCCAAGCCTCGATGGAGCCTTGCCTCATTGCCTTCTCACTGCCTTGGGTCTGAGGCAAACCCAAGCCTCGTCCATGCCTTGCCGAGCCTCGCCACCCTTGGGCCAAGGCTTGCCCTAGCCTCACACTAGCATCACTCTCCTTGGACTGAGCATTGCCTGAGCCAAGCCTTGCCCCAAGTCTCACCACCCTTGGGCCAAAGCTTGCCATTGCTTCACCCTCACCTCACCACTTGTTAGCCGAGACTCCCCTGCGCCTCACCTGAGCCTCAACACCCTTGGACTGAGGCTTGCCCTCACCTCTCCTTCACCTCACCAGCCTTGAGATGAGGCTTTCCTGTGCCTCGGCGCTGCCCTCGCCTTGTCCAAGGCTTTCCCTTTCCTCGCTGCCCCGCCCTTCAGGCCAAGGCTCACCCTCTCCTCTCCCACGCTTCACCCTTGCCTTGCTGGCCTCACCTTGCCACCCTCAGTCTGATGTTCAGCCTAGCCTTACCCTTGCCGCCTCTGGGCTGATACTCACCCTCGCCTTACTGTCAATGCCCTCAGACTGAGGTTCACTTTCACATCACCCTTGACACACTTGGGCCTCACTCTCACCTTGCCTCACTTGGATGAGAATCACCTTTGCCTCACCCTCAACACCCTAGGACCCTTGTCTTGTTCTCATCTTACTGCCCTCAGTCCGAGGTTCCCTCTCATGTCGCACTCGCTTTGCACTCTCCTCAATGGCCTTGGGCCAAGGCTTGCCCTTGCCTCACCCTCAATGTCCTTTGGCCAAGGCTCACCATCATATCACCCTTGATGTGACCTTGGGCTGAGGCTCACCATTGCTCGCCCTCCCTTCGCCACCCTTGGGCCGAGGCTTGTCATTACCTTGCCATCAATACCCTTGGGCAGAGGCTCACCCTTGCCTCACTCTGACTTCACCCTCGCCTCACCGCCCTTGCCTTGCCCTCTATGGGCATATAGCCTTTGTGAGTCTTGCCATAGCATTGCCCTTGACACCCTCAGGTAGGTGCTCACCCTCACCTCATCCTTCCCTCACTGCTCTCAGGCCAAGGTTAACCCTTGTGTTGCCATCTCTTTGACCTCACCTTGCTGCCCTCAGGCCAAGGCTCGCGTGAGCCTTTCACAAGCCTTGCCTTGTTGCCCTCTCCTCGCTGCCCTGGGTTCGAGGCTCACTCAAGCCTCACTCATGCCTCACTGCCTTTGCCTAGTCTCACTGCCCTTGGGTCAAGACTTCCTCATGTCTTGCTCTTCACCTTGCCACTCTCAGACCTCGTCTTGTCCTTGCTTCACACTCACCTCTCTGCCCTATGTCTGAGGTTCCCTCTTGTGTCACCCTTGCTTCGCACTTTCCTCGCTGTCCTTGGGCTTAGGCTCGCCTGCACCTTACCATTCTTACCTTGCCCTCAGGCCAAGGCTTGCTGTCACATCATCCTTGACACCCTCAAGTACAGGCTTGCCCTCACCTCACCCACACCTTGTTGCTCTCACCTCGTCTCGCTATCCTCTTGCTATTCCCCTCACCGCCTTCTGGTTGAGGATCACCTATACACTGCTACCCTTAGGCCATGTCTTGCTGCCTTTGGCTGAGCATTGCCCAAGCCTTACTTTGCCCTCACCTCACCACTCTTGGGCCAAGGCTCACCCTCACCTCACCCTTGCTTCACTGGCCTTGAGCTGAGACTCACTTGCTACTCGTCACCCTTGGGTTGATGCTTACCATCGCATCACCCTTGACACCCTCGGGTAGAGGCTTGCCCTCACCTCATCCTCGCCTTGCTGCCCTCAGGACATTAACCTTCATGTTGCCCTCGCCTCACCACGCTGCCCTAGGACCGAAGCTCGCCCATGCCTCACTTTTAACTCATCCTCCCCTCACCACCTTCTGGTCAAATCTTGCCCTCACCTCGCCTTGTTGCCCATGGACCAAGGCTTGCCCTCACCTCACCCCACCGTCCTCAGGTTGAGGCTTGCCATCACTTCACCATTAACACCCTTGGGATGAGACTCACCATCGCATTGCCCTCATAGAATCATAGAATTCTCCGGTTGGAAAAGACCTCTGAGATCATTGAGTCCAACTGCACCCATCATCCGCTAAATCATGTCCCTTAAAAACTCATCTATCCTTTTTTTAAATACCTCCAGGGATGGTGACTCAAACACCTCCCTGGGCAGTTGTTCCAGTGACTGACCACCCTTTCGGTAAAGAAATTCATCCTAATATTAAATCTGAACCTCCCCTGGTGCAACTTACGGTCATTTCCCCTTGTCCTATCACCTGTAACTTGAGAGATCAACACTCGCTTTCCCACAGCCTCCTTTCAGGCAGCTGTAGATAGCAATGAGATCTCCCCTCAGTCTCCTCTTCTCCAAACTAAACAACCCCAGTTCCCTCAGCCATTCCTCATAGGACTAGTTTTCCAGCCCTTTCACCAGCCTCGTCGCCCTTCTCTGGACATGCTCCAACACCTCAATGTCCTTCTTACACTAAGGGGCCCAGAACAGCACACAGTACTCTAGGTGTGGCCTCACCAGTGCAGAGTACAGGAGCACAATGACTGCCCTGGTCCTGCTGGCTACGCTGGTTTTTTATACAAGCCAAGATGCCATTGGCACTCTTGGCCACCAGGGCACACTGCTGGCTCATATTCAGCCAGCTGTCGACCAACACCCCCAGGTCCTTCTCCAGACAGCTTTCCAGCCATTCTTCCCAAAGCCTGTAACGTTGCATGGGGTTGTTGTGCCCCAAGTGCAGGATGGCATTTGGTCTTTGAAGAGGACGGAAGAACCGACACCTAGATGCTAGATGAGCAGACTTCGTTTATTGTCCTGACACAAGAGTATTTATGCACATAGTAATTGAGGTCATACATATTCCACAGAGATTAAATTGGTTCTTTGGTTAAACATTAACCCCACCTTGTTTTTCTCACTATCCTCAACCAGACATGTATCCCTCACATTCTTTCAAAACACAAGTTCCGGCTTCTTAAGATCAAGGACAGTGCTTTCTCGTCTTCAACAGTTGTGATGTTCTTGTTTACTGTTCACTGTCTGCACGTCCTCGTTTGCTGTTTCAACAATTCTTGTGTACTGCCTACGTGTCCTTTCTCGCTTAACCACATCTCTACACTTTCTAGCCATTTTATAAGTATAATTGAACATCACACAAGCATCCATTATAGTTGATCCCAACAGTTCCAGTTCCTGAGGCTCTTCAGTAACTTGTGGCAGGTGTGCATAGATATCACCCCAGTGGTCGACATTGGTCTGTGGGTTGGAACTGTTGCATGGTCCTACGCTGGTCGAGCATGGCCAAACATCCAACGGCAATCTCACCAAACAGGTAGAAAAGGGGTTGTCTGGAGGTGCAAGAGAGGCACAAGGTCTCCTGATGGGTCACATTTGCCCCCCGTTTTCTTTCTGGACCAATAGTGCCTGATCAATGGTAATCATTGCTAATTTCTTAACTATCGAAAACATACAAACAATTGCTATAAATCCTACAACTAAGAGACATAAAATAGTTAAACCTTGCTTGACCAATTCACACAACCAACCAGTTAGACCCCAGCCACTTAGCAGTTTATCAAATGGACTCTGCCATTCTTGTAACTTCTGCATGTTGTCGTTTAACTGCTTTAATCACTCATGAATAGTGAGATTTATCAGTAAGATTGAAACAACACATCCCTTAAAATTCTTCACAACCATCGCCATGTGCAAGTAGCAAAAAATCAATAGCAGCACGATTTTGCAGTGTTGCTTTTCTAATACTATCACTTTCTGTTGGTAAATCATATAATATATGTGAGGTTAGATTAACTTGCTTACCTACCCAACATGTTAAAGCCTTTATTGCTAAAGCATTATGTGCTGAACTAAGTGAAGGCAAAAATATAGAAGCAGCAAGAGATGCAGGCGTGCTCCATAATAGGACAGTATCAGAAAAATTTTCATCCAATTCCTTTATCTCTCTTGCATAACGATGTTTGGTTTTGGCCAGTTGCATAACTTGCTCTAAATGTTGCTTTCCTGGTGTTAACAGGGTCAATTTTCCAATGTAACATGGTCCACCAAAAGGTTTACCTGGAATGCCTGGCCATGCTCTATCTCCACATATTAAGAAATATCCTGGTGATAATGCCTTAGCTCCGGTCTCTGTGTACTTCATGTCCTGTGTAGGGCAATATGATTCATTGTTATACCTAGTATCCAATGGTGATACTATAGTTTCAATTGGACCTCATCTATTTGAGACAGAGCTAAACCTGATGTAGCCTTCTGCCTGTTCTGAGCTCAAGAGACCTAGTTCCTGTGGAGGTAAAATTGACTTTGATAGGTTCTGTGTTAACAGGGCATTTAGGGTAGACATAACAGTCCATGAACTACGCTTTGCGGCATCCCTTATCACAGATTAATTCAAAGGAACCGACAATTTTATCCATTCATCAGTAAAATCAGTAAGGTTAATAACAGGCCTGCCTATCAAACATGTTTTAAATGGATTCCCCACTTGATGTAAGGATAAACAAAAATCATTCACTCCTGTTTTCTGCACCCAGTCCAGCCACATGTTTTCTCGTCGCTGTCCTTCAATTAATTCCATGGGAAGGTACTGACGAGCTACTGTCAGAGAGAAATGCACACAACAAGACTCCATTTACAATGAAGGTGATGGCACCCGCCGGCATGCGTGTCCTGGTAACCATTTTGGTCCTTCTGCTGTAGAGACACAAAGATAACCTCTGCCAATATAGATAACTTTTACAGGCCCTAACCATTGTCCCGACTGTAAGTCTTTATACTTAACTCATAAATCCAGATCTCTGTCTCCTGTTTGGTTATAACGTTTAATAACTGGTGGAACCTTGTCATCTCCAAACACACACAAGTGATTAATCACGAACAATGCCATTAATAACCTTTCTGAGACATCTTGTATATTCTTCTGTTTAACAAGATAATCTTTTAAGGTTCTATGTGCTCTCTCTATTATTCCTTGTTTCAACAATTCTGATACCCAGGGTCCAAATCCAAAATTGGCCAATCATTCTCATAATGGGTCTGTCTGTAAGCTAAAGTCTTTTAAGTGTGTTTGCATTTCTGTTATTTGTTTGTGTATTGATGTTGAGTGATCAGACAGATTTAAACCACACATACCTTTGATCAGGAGTGTTCTTAGCCAGCCTGTAATAACAAATTGAGAATCAATTTCCAAGAACATCATCTGTTTCCTTTAATTTGAGTCAATTGGGTCCACATTGTAAAGCAATCAATCTTGACTTCTTGGGTTGTATAAATTGCTGGATGGCAAGTTTTAAGGACCAAATTGCTTGAGCTTGGCGAAAAACACTTCCTGATTCAAAATGATAAAATTGTAGCTGATTATATGTGATGCCTGCTGCTATATAAACATCCTCAAAATTCTGATGAAAATGTGCAGTACAAAGACTACCTTCAGTTGCTACTACGTGACTATTTCTTATCAACCTATTGGCACAAACTCCACACTCTAATAAAAGATTCAAAGCACAATTACAATATACACAATTGCAATCACAATTAATAGCTATAACAGAATTCAATTCTCAAGCCCCCCTCAGTCCTTGTCGGTCAAGTATGTTCACAATTACATATCGTGGGCAAAACCTCTTGCTTGATTTGTTAATTTCTGTTTGAAGTTGTTGAAGTAGAATGCTTATTACTCTTTGCTGTGGCTCTCGTGTGTTCGGTTGACTGACTCGACTGCTGGGCGTGTCCATTTACTGGGAATCCATAAGGGACCTTGATCTGTGGAAACACAACTATAACCACAACCAGTAAATAGCAACAGGCTCAGTCCTTCCCATAATTCTGTCTTAGGGTTCTTATAACACACAATTGTATTTCAGGTGTAGCTTACATTTTCACACCACTATTATGAATTACTACAGATGCTTGTTCTAAACCTGCTACCAAACTAAGATAATTAAGCAATTAAGTGTAAAAAGCACTTTACTTAACCTTATCTGTGGATCTAATTCTGTTACATCTTTCTGCTTTGCAAGGTATTCTTTAACACTTCTATATGCTCGTTCCACAATCACTTGAACTGTGGAAAAATGCAGAATACCTGTTACATGCTTAATTCCCCGTGTTTGCAAAAATTTTCTCTACTTTGCCTCTATAACATGATACTGCCACTCTGTTCACATGGCTCTTATTGATTGGTTGTCTTAATGTTAGTTCCTTACAGTTATATAACTCTACTACTATACTACTTTCTCTTATACCCTAGAGGTGAGTTTAAGGTTATTCTGAAACACAGCATGTCCCTTGACCTTAAAGCCCTTATGTCTCTTATTCTTAGCTGAACAATTTCTCCTGTTATGGCCCCTTTTAAGGAGATAACAATTTAGCTAAATTTTGACAATCATATGGCAAATTAACATCTGCTGTAAAAATCCAATCTAACTCAGCCCTAATGGCTTCAGACTTTATCCCATTCTCCTGCACAGTCTTTTTAACTTGTTGTAAAATTTTCCAAATCATGCTGCTCATAACTATTACCATGTTGATTAAATAATACAGGAAAAGTTAGGTTACCTGCTGGATGCCAATCTCCCTCTAATATGGCATCTCTGATTACACCTGACTACCTACCAGATTTTTGCATTATCACAGAACGGTCTGTATATGGGTGATGGACACAACCCTTTACCTATACCACCAAAAGGTGATGCTGAAAGCTTTGTAGTACTTTCAGCCAGTTCCTGGACAGATCTTTCAGTCCTCGTGTGTGATGCAGATGTTGACAACGATTGTTCCATTCTGTGATGTAGAGGAGGAGGCCAGGGTGGGTATAACTTCTTGCAACATCTGGCTCCTCCCACTCTTACATCATCACTGGGTGTCACTGCAGTTCCTTCCGTATTGTCTGCCAGTTCACTTCCGGCCGCCGAAGCGTGAACATCGCTCGCGGCTGATGGCACATCGCTTGTTTTTTCTGCTTCATTAGACATATCATTAACTCTTAATAGATCATTAACAGAGTCACACGTCTTATCGCTCGATTGACCCTTAATAGCAACAAAAGTACTTCAACGCGACTGTGGCTGCGAGACGGTGGAGCAGCTGTGGTTGTAGATAAAGGGGCTGTGACTCCCTGCACAGCTGCAGCGGCCACTTTCGATTCTATTTTTAACTTTTGCAAGGCATCAATCACGTTCTCCAAGCTGCACTACAAGCAGTAAATAGCTCTTCTCCCACATTAGTGATATACAAAGTCCCAAAAGTTCATCCCTCTTCTACTTCAAAAGCACTAGCAGAGTTTGTGAAAAAAAACCCTCTTTATTCCATGATTCAATAGTAACTGCAATTCTTTATCAAAACCTTTATACCACGCTCCCCGCTTTTATAAAAAGCACTTTAGGAGACTAAGAGCTGCTTCTTTACGGAAGAACGACACCTAGATGTTAGATGAGCAGACTTCTTCATAAGTAAACAACTGTGGCGGCACTTTAAAATAGCCTTGCCCTCTAGCCCAGGCTACCAGCTTTTGAAATAGCTTCTCAGAGACGGCTTCCCCTCTCTTAGAAAGGATAGCTAAAACAAGCCGTTCTGCTGCGGCGAATTCCGCTTCCATATTGTTCATTTATAAGCCGGCTTCAGCAACCTCACTCGCAATTACAGCCCAGCCTCACCTGCAGTAGGAAAGGACGAGGGGCTCCGCCGTTCGAGGGAATCGGGCTCCGCCGTTCAACGCTTGTGCGCCTCTAGGGCGAGGGAGTCGGGGTTCGCCGTTCAACGCTTGTGCGTCTCTAGGGCGAGGGAGTCGGGGTTCGCCGTTCAACGCTTGTGCGTCTCTAGGGCGAGGGAGTCGGGGTTCGCCGTTCAACGCTTGTGCGTCTCTAGGGCGAGGGAGTCGGGGTTCGCCGTTCAACGCTTGTGCGTCTCTAGGGCGAGGGAGTCAGGGTTCGCCGTTCAACGCTTGTGCGTCTCTAGGGCGAGGGAATCAGGCTCCGCCGTTCAACGCTTGTGCGTCTCTAGGGCGAGGGAGTCGGGTTCGGGCGCCAGATGTTGCGGTGAGCGAGAGTCAGACACTTACTCATAGAGTTAATGTGAATGCCCCCCTTCATTGATAACATGTGAGGTTATATATCTTTGGATAGAGATACACGCGGCTGGCATAGCTGCTGATTGGGTTAATGCTTCTGTTCACACGCCTTACGGTTGCTGCTGATTGGCTGGAGTACACTGTCCACGCGAAGGGCTCTGGCTCTGGCGCCAGCTGGGCTGTTGCTTCCTTATCTTGGTCTCTGCTTCACATCCTGCTGATATTTTGCAAGCAGGCAAATTCCTCTTGATTGTTTACCAAATTGCTACGAGATGACCCTATGCCCTGTTCGTACAACTCTAGTATTTTCCCATGCCCAGCTTCAGCTAGAAATTCTTCTACAATTTTACCTCTTTTTAACTCTTTAATTTCATTTTGGTTTATGAGTTCTCTTTCATTCAGTAGAACTTTAGCATCCTCTAGCAGTCTTCTTCCTCAAAAGTTCAGTTAGGAGTCAAACAAGGAAGGGGTTTTGTTGCAGAATATAAATGCAAGCATTGAAGCAAAGAATTAATTTTATATTGGGCAAACTTTCCGATTTCTTAGGAAACACTGTTTTGTCTCTAAAGAAAGGTCTGAAAAATAAAACTATCACAATTCTAGCATGGGGAAAACGGGAATACTTTATTGAGCATGAGAACACAATTTTATAGGTCTCGGGGAGCTGGACATTTTAATGAAGGGGGCAACCTATGTTAATTAGAGAGTTACACAAGTTTTCACTGCAATCTCCAGCTAGTTAAACTTTCTCCAGGTAGGATTACATGGGAGATAGAGGGATTATAGAAGTTGAGACAATGTATTAACAATCATCTTAAAAAGTCCTTTCTTAATCCTTCTTGGAGCTAGGCTTATCTTCCAAGGTTGCATGGCAATAGATCTTCCTTTCCTCAGGAGATTTTATCAGCTCTTGTCTTCCAAGGTTTATGATCCAAATTAGCTGAGCTTCCTTCTGCTGAGAGCTGGCTTTTGTCTCCTTCAGTAAGATGCCATTAAAGTACAATAGTCAACCACATGCAAAAAAAGCGAAGCTTATCCTAATAGGTAGAAATTGCCAAAGGACAGAATGTAAGAAATGCAAAATGCAAAGACAATTGCAAATAGAACATGTTGCTATAGACCTTCTTTTTGGAAGACAGTGTATGTAGTGAAAGACCACATCAGTAATCATTAATAAGGACACATTTTTTTAACAAAATGCATATTAACTTTTGAATCTTTTTTTTTCCTTAGGCTTTGTGCAAGGACAACATTTATCCAGGATTTCTGATGTTTGCTAAAGACTATGAGAAGAACAACAAACCTCTGAAAGGATATCTTCTAACATTCTTAATTGCTCTTGGATTCATATTAATTGGTTAGCTTTAAATTATAATAAATCTCAATATCCTTTTGTCCTTATGAAGCATACTATTTATTCCATTTCATGAGTTGATAACAATGTCCTTGAGGTTTAATGCTCAGTTTGTTTTTAAGCCTGCATTCATTCTAATTCTGTTTAGTTTGAGGACTCTTTTATCCTGTCCTCTAGGTATAACTATCTAGAATTATAATAAATCCGAACTCTAGCAATACTGCATTTTACTTAATCATCTCAGATATCTGGTCTTAAATGCTATCAATCAATGAAAATATAGCTTTAGCTTGAGGTAGAGAGAAATTGTACAACATCAATGTGAAAATTTATTTCAGATTTTTAATAATTATAAACAAAACTTTGGTAAATGGCAAACTTGCATGATCAGGTCTTTTTGAAGTATTGTGTTCTGTTAAGCTATGAACAATAACGATGACAGTTGATGTTGCTGTTGCCAAACACTAGTCTAGATAGGAATATAGGTCTTTTGAATAGATGGCAAAATAATTGTGCTGTGTTCACCTATGTGTCCTTATGACAGTGCTATTAAACTTCTTTTCCCTATTTACTCATTCATCCTTCCCCTATCTCTGTTTAAGGTAGGTATAAGCCATGCTGTCTCTACTGCAACATGCTAATTGGAAGCTTGGTTATAAGAAATAGAAAATTATAGATTAACATGGCATATTCTTCAATTTGATCACTGTTCGTTGTGATGGTGGAAGTACAAAACCAAATATTTTGTACCGTACTGCCTCAAGGAAAGGAGTACATGAACTTTGTCTGCTGTTACCATTCACCATACTTGATTATCTCTTAATCTTATTAGTCTCTTATTCTGTGCTGTTTGAGAACTGAGACTTTAGCTAGTGGTTTAACCCCAGCTGGCAACTAAGCCCACACAGACATTTGCTCACTCCTCCCACAATGAGATGGAGGAGAGGATTGGAAGGGTAAAAGTGAGAACACTCGTGGGTTGAGATAAGGACAGCTTCATATGTAAAGCAAAAGTCAAGCGCACAAGCACAGCAAAACAAGGGATTCATTCACTACTTCCCATCAGCAAGCAGGTGTTCAGCCATCTCCAGGAAAGCAGGGCTCCATCATGTGTAACGGTTACTTGGGAAGACAAACACCATAAATCCGAACATCCTCCCCCTTCCTTCTTCTTCCCCTAGCTTTATATGCTGAGCATGACGTCATATGGTATGGAATATCCCTTTGGTCAGTTGGGGTCAGCTGTCCAAGCTGTGTCCCCTCCCAGCTGCTTGTGCATCCCCCAGCCTACTCACTGGTGGGGTGGCATGAGGAGCCGGAATGACCTTGACTTGTAAGCACTGCTCAGCAATAACTAAAACACGCCTGTATTATCAACACTGTTTTCAGCAAAATTCCAAAACACAGCCCCATGCTAGCTACTGTGAAGAAAATTAACTCTATTCTAGCCGAAACTAGCACAGCTAGTTAGGGACATACTGTGTATATATTAATACTCTTTCCACTACTTCTGAAGCTGCATTTTTTAATCAAGCCACACAGGGAAAGAAATCTCCTGAACAAACTATTTTGTGAAAGTATGTAGCACTGCAAAACAGGCGATAGCATGGAAAAACATCTATTGTTTAAAACTAAATTTTACACTCCCTGTCTATTGGATGGTAACTCACAGTCAGTAAATAAGAGGCGATTAAGTTAATAGCTCTGTTGAACAGAAAGGATAAACTACTACTCCACAGAGACCATAATAAAGGTTGTTTGTAGTAGATTTTTTACTCTGGAATCTATAAAGGCATTTATTAGTATATTTCTGAACATTTTTTTTTTCTGGCTTTACAGCTGATTTGAACATCATTGCTCCAATTATCTGTAATTTCTTCTTGGCTTCATAGGCCTTGATTAACTTCTCTGTATTCCATGCTTCTCTAGCAAAATCTCCAGGTAGGAACCATATTTTTGGGGTGAAAGTTTAATCTGTAATTGCTAAATGCAGAAATACATTTTATAATGTAGACAGTTAAATGTCTAGTTTAATGTAGTTATTAAATGTCTATTTGACTTTCATGGTACATCTGAATCACAAGCATAATATGGTGTATGCTAGGGTCTTCTGAAATTTTGAGTTATCCAGTAGCTTGGGAGCTACTGATTTTGGTCATCTTTGCTGAGAGAACACAAGATAATTCAGTATTTATTCAGAAACTCTCAAGTGGATCTCTGATGATATCTGCCATTGTCATATCTCCTTTCTGTGATTAAGTTCCTTTAAGGACTCTTACTTGAAGAATGCTTTCTTGCTAATTCAGTGTATGGAGTTCAAGACCCATCCTTTTCTCTTCTTTGGATTTATCTCAATATATTTAGCCTTCCAGCACAGAAGAAACTGGAATTGCAAGGTAATATTGCCATATTTTTATAGCCTTTGTTCAGTGTGAGAGGCTGGTTAGAATAAAGGAAGAAGCCAAATGACAATACTTGTAGAATCAATGGATTTCATGCTCAGTCTTCTATTGGTTCATAATGAAATCATGTCACTAAAAGGTTCTTATCTACTGAACTGGTAAATATAATTCCTTTTTTTTTAGAGCATTTGCATGAATCAATATCTACATAACAGGTGTATATGCCTAATGGAGCTATTAATCTCGTGCATGTTGGGGGGGGGGTGTCTTGTGATTGTGTATTTACCTGATCTTGAATGCACTTGTGACAAATAAGGGTGTAAAATGGTGGCAATCCAGTACTTCAACATATTAGCATTCTTCTAGGACATGTCTGTCCTTTTTCTTTTAATGTGAAAATTTCTGGTCATGTGGAAATGTTAAAAATACACACCTAGAAACAGTTAGTGTGTGATAGAGACAGTTGATCGTGGTTCCTGTTATATTACCTTCAGAAGCAAAAATCAACTGAGTAATGCAAGCTATTGCCAAAAGTTCTAAATAGATATACTGGCACAAGCATCCTCAAACTCTCCTTGAGACACACTTTTAGCTATGGAAATGTTCCTAATTTTGCCCTCTATTTAAAAAATATGCAAATTAATTTCAAATGTATTGGAAAATTAAAATGTAAATGTGTAAAAGTCCTTATTTTGTATGTTACTGAAACTGATGATTTTTATCAAATGTGATGCAGAGCACTGAGGAAGAAAGATGAACAGCTTTTACCTTCCCTTGGAGCAGTGATTAAATTGTCTTCCCCTCTTCCCTCCTCTATCCTATTTTGACTAGGTTGGTGTCCTACTTTCAAATACTACAATACGTGGATTTCTCTTGTTGGGGCTATTTGGTGCTGCATTGTGATATTTTTCATTAATTGGTGGGCAGCACTTCTAGCAAATGTCATAGCCCTTGGACTCTATGTCACTTACAAGAAACCAGGTATGTATAGGGATTTCCTCATTTTGGTGTGGGGAAGAGGAGGGTAGAAGAAAGAAAAGGTCATGTTGTTTAGAGAAAAAATGAGAACAATTCTAGTTGGATAGCTAGTTCAAACTTCTGTTTCAGACTTTGCAGTTGCAATTATGCCTGTATATTCATTGCTGTTGTCTTCTCCCCTCTCCGAGTATATCAAGATCCATCCAAATCGAACATGTTTGCCCTTAGACATACACATTTGAATGAAAGTTAGAGGGAAAGGTGCATATGAGAAGAGCTTGGGCTGCAGTACTGAATGCACCAGAAAAGCATGTTTTGGTATGAAATGAAAGGGAATGCTCCTATACTCTTCTGAATTGGAAAGGGAATTGTGTATTGTTTGTGGGTTTTTTCAATAAATCATTCCTGTAGCTATGAACAACAACTTATACATTTTCTTCTTTACCTTTAAGAACATTATATTATAAGTGCGACATTGAGCAGGATTGAGCCAAAACATGTTCCTGAAGTTGACAATAAGGAAAAAGCAAAATCCTGTGCTGTGAAGATTATAAAGTACTTAAATGAGATGAGAAATTAAATGCAACTAGCAAAATTAGAACATATATGGCAACAACTAAATAAAGAGGATACTAAGAGCTTTCGTTTCCTCATAAAAATAATATTCTTAAAGGAACTCCATAATCTAATCTGTCCTCTTCATTGCATCAAAAATTATTCATTGAAAGTATTTGACTTAGTTTAGGCAATGCTTTGCAAGGTTAGTTTTTCCTTTGCTGTGATACAGAATAACTGAAGATCTCCTTTTTCCCTAAATGTTAATTTTTTTAACTTTGAAGTTGACAATCTTTGAAATGTTGGAAACAACTCAGTTCCTTCTCTTTTTCCTCTTGTTTTCCTCTCCTTTTCTTCTGTTTTTCCTCTCTTTTTCCTCCTTTTTCTTCTTTATTATAAAATATAAAATTGTAACTTCTATTGATGCCTTCTATTGGACAAAAATTTTATCTTTAAATAGAATTGCCTATTTAGTTGTAGGGTCTTTTCTCCAGTTAGTGTTCAACATTCATTTTGTGATCATGTAGTCTTATGTTGTACGGCTTTAAATAAAATATTGAAACTTCAAATCTTCCCACAGATATTAATTGGGGATCCTCAACATAAGCTTTGACTTAGTTGAATGTACTACAGCATTCTATTCATCTCTCAGGAGTAGATCATGTGAAAAACTTCAGGTAACAGTAAATGGACATTAAGGACATAGGAAATGACTTCTGCTATGTTGCCAGTAGGGTAGGGTTGTGATGTTTCCTATCATGGTATCCATTAAATTGCCTATTCACCTCCTATGGGTTGTAATAACTTTGAATTGCAGTATCTTAGCCTCTGAGCATATCTATATCAGCATTTTATTTCTGATCAGGAGTGTACTTCAGAAACAAGTCTGTTGATGATACCTGTTTACTGCAGTTCAGTTTGTATCATGGACTGGTGGCTTTGGGGCATGTAAACTGGATGGATTCCTTTTTGATGAAAATGAATTGGAAGATGTGCTCCAAGCTTCTAATGGACATTCAGTCATCGTGATCAGGATAAAATGGATTTAAGCGAAAATCCCTGAAATATGTATAATACATTTGTTATGTCCTCAACACTAGCTGATTCACATTAGGGATATTCTTCTCTTGCACTACAGTAATGACAAACAGGCTACACTAGCATTCTTTGCACAACTGAAGGAAAGAACTGATTTTTTCATTAGTCAGCATGATTGCCCAAGAAGTGTTCTTCTGAAGTAGGTAATTGCCTATCCTATAGTATGTATGCTGCTTTTATGGAATGAGCTATTCTAGAAGAAAGGTGCTTCAAAAAATGCTAACATAAGGTGTTGATTACTTAAAATTTCCTCTAAATAGATTGAATCATAGCTCAAACAAGACTTCATAAGGTGATCTTGTCCAGCCATCCACTCAATTAACTTAGAACAGAGACACCTGCAAAGTTAAATTGAACTTTGTTAGATCAGGTTGTTCAGGACCACATCCTGTCAAGTTTTGAGTATTTCCAAGGATGGAGATTTTGCAGCTTCTCTGGGCAATCTTTCCCAATTTTAGACCACTCTCTTTTTTTCTTTCTTAATGTTGGGATGCCCTTTGTCGTTTTTTTTTCTGTGCGCCTCCTATTTTTTTCTGTGCGCCTTCTATAGCCTCCTATTAGATAATTGAAGACAACACTGAGATTCCTTCACTTGCCTTTTTTTTTAAAGACTGAATTAACTTAGCTGTCACCCTTCCCTTGTACATCATGTGCTCTAACCTCTAAATCTTTGTGACCCTTTATTGGTGACCCATCTCTCTTCAGATTGGGCAGTTATCTCCTACATGCTGCCCATGCTCAGCATAGGGTTTGAACTAACGACACTTAGTTGAGCAAATCTCTATCATCCCTTGCATTTAAAACTGAGAAATGTCATATTCTGTCATAGTTATGCTCAGTGTGTTAGCAAGTGAATCTAGCTACTGAAATCTCTTGTTTACAAAGAGGAATTTGCCTACTTAGAACATAATTTAAGGAGTGAGTTTGAGGAGAGATTCTTGATACAGGTGCCATTTTCTCTCAAGGTTAAGTCCAGAATGCAGAACATGGCACTGATGGAGTATTTTTCAAATAAAAGATTGATAGTGTTGCCTGTCATTTGAGGAAAATACAACACTTCTGCCCCCTAGCCTCTCTTGGAGGTGACTAAAATTTTCTTAAACAAGTATAGGATAGGTACTCAGGATGTCTGTGTTGCATAGATACAGACAGTTGAAATAAGATGCCAGCCAATTATGATAGTAATCAGCACAACCGCAATGAATGTTATGGTAAAACCGTAAATGTATTAAATATGAATATTAATGATTTTTCTACTTCTAAAGAGCTGGCTGTTGTAGGCATAAACTGTAAAACTTGAAGTCTAATTATGAAATGACTGTTCTTTCTGAAGTTCTAAGACTGTGACATTAAAATCCCTCATTATTTACAAACATCCTACTATTGCATTCAGTCACATTGTTAATGGGGGAAAAAACAGCCTGACTTAAGAAAAAAAAAAAAAGAATCCCTGCTCTGATGCCTGGAATACCTCCTTCCTCTCCTTCATTGACCTCGGTATGTGCAGGATTGTTTCTCACATTTTTTCTCACTCCTCTCTCTCACAGCTGCTGTGAGGTGATTTTTTTTCCCTTTTTAAACTCTGTTATCACAGAGGCACAACCAACTTCACTCATTGGCTCATCTTTGGGCTGCAGTGGGTCTGTTTTGGAGCTGACTGCAACTGGCTCTGTCCAACATGGGGACAGCCCCGTTCCCTTCTCACAGACACCACTTCTGCAGCCCCTCCTTCTACCCAAACCTTGCGACATAAACCCAATGCAATAGTTTTTGAGTTGTAAACTTCTCTAATCATTTTCCAGAGGAGGTATAGATCTCCACATAACCCAGTTAAAAGTACACTGGGTTTAGGAGTACTTTTTTGTTAGTCTTTTTAGACTGACACTGATTTCTAACCTATGGCAAAAAATGTTTTGAATATTAGAGGTATAATACATCCTAAAACTAACTGGTTCTAGTATGGAAAATGAACTGCAACTGTTGTAGGGATTGAGAGAGACTGACAAGTGACTTTTAGTGATTCTTGTGGTTTAAAAAAAAACACTTCTGAAATAAATAAGACTGGATGCTTCAACTTTTAAAATTTATTGTAAAGATCAATTAATAATGAATTAATGGATGAATAATGAATTAATAATGAATAGCTTATTTCACATACAATTGTTTGGCTGTGCTTTCTCATTGCTAGCAATAAAAGCATATGATTCTAATTCTTCTGTTGGACAGAAAAAGATCTAAGCCAGAATACGTAAACGGATGTGACTTAAAAGATGGGGGAAGAAATTTATCCCTCTGACTTAGTTGTGTCTAAATTCCGTTCCTGATATTTTAAAATGTGTAAATATTAAGCCTTAGTAGGATTATTGAGTTTGGAACCAATTAATTAATCATAAGTATGCTGACAATTGTGAAAGAATGATCTTTTACTTAATTTAACATAATCTTCTAAAAGCAGATGAGGATATTATCTCTCCTATGAGGATTACAGCCTCGCAGCCAATATTTTGGAGAGACCTCTCTTTGTAAAAAGTAAGTCTAACCTTTTCCAACCCCTCTCTTCACAATCCTAGACCTCAGTGCTTAATTATGACAGATTCTCCAAACTCATATCCAGCTTTGCTTCACCTTGTCCATGCTTTCACCAAAAATGTGGGCTTGATGATCTGTGGCCATGCACATATGGTAAGTGTATTATTTCTTTTTACTCTTAAGTTATCTTGACTTTTTTTACAAAACTGTAATTTTCTTCAAGTGAAAGATGTTAGTTTCCTGAGAAGTGAAAAAATTGAGATTTACTGGTGGGATCCACTCATATAGGGGTCATCAGCTTTGCAGTTAGGTGTGCTACACCTTTAGGGAAGCTAATATGACAGTTAACATAAACATCAGGATGTTGTGCTTTGCATCACTGTTTATCTACTTTTAAAGTCTTGCAGTAGGATTTGTGTTTTAGGATATGCATGATATGCATGGGATGGGAGGAAACTTAGCAAAATTAGTATCTTTGATCATTTGATACTTAAATGATTTGGAAGATTTGTAGGAGTAAAGTGAATATTGGAATACAGTCTGGGCCTTTTTCTATCCTTGTGTCATTCAGTCTTGTGCTCTCTCATACTTTGGACAGAGTATTCAGTCAAAATGACAGCAGTATACAGCTAACTGTCTAAGTTAGTGATGTCTTCTCTGAAACAAAACACATTTCTCTGCAATAAATGGAATTGCATTCCTATTTTTGTCCAAAATGTGGATCCATTGCCTGGTGTGCAATAAGCCAATAACTGCATCATCAAGAGAGACATTGTTTATTCAGATTTGTGCAAATCCTGGGTGCTTGGATTTTTTTTTCTCAAATCAAGCACTACTCAAGGGGTTTGTCACCTTCATTTATACACAAAGTTACACAAAGCCGTACATTATTCATCATCCATGTAATCACATATTTGCATGTAATTATAATAAATTAAGTCATTAATAAGTCATTCCTTGCACCTTATGTGCATGCTCCAAGGGGATCTTTAGGGGTGCCTGGTACCCCAAAAATTACCTGTCAAGTTCACTCATTAGTCAATTCATCCCAATCTCCTCCCAGTTATTGGTTCAGTATCTCTAAATGGATGGCTTGGAACCTCTTAATTTAATTAGATGTCCAGCTCCCTATTCAAAAGTCATGCTAATCAATTGCCCTATTATCTAACCATACAGCTGAACAAACTTCAATCCCCTACCACTACATTTACAAAAGATAATCATTAACTGGGACCCATCTTGTGTAAGTCTCCTGCCTGGCTGATGATCCTTAGATATTTTTTAAGGTATTAAAAATATCATAGGCTTTTATCAACGCTATCTCAGACAATCTACCACAAAGGCTAGTATTTATCATAAGCAAATACATGGAGACTTGATTAGCTCTGTATGAATGAGGAAAGTTGGATCTCAAAAAATCACAGCAGAAACTTATGTATTGTGGCTTTTTTTCTTTAGTTTGAATACAGAGTCAAATCTTAAAGGTAGCTTCCTCCAAAGCTGTAAGACTTATGACAGTACATGGAGACACAGAATGGTTGAAACTGGAATATGAAACAGACTAGAAGCAGAAATATTTGTTACTGGTCTTAATCAAGCTGTAGATCTCAATCTTTCATCTGGATATTTTCTCAGATCATAAAATGGTAAAACAATGTAAAAATAAATAGTAATATAAAGTAATAATGTATTTTAAAATCATGGTGATTTGAGGGGTTTTGATAGCTGTGTGGAAGCCAGCAGTCCAGGGAAGATGTGTAGGTAACTAATTCAAATTACTGGTTTTGTAAGAAATGAGAGACTGAGCCAGTTCTGAATCTCCCTTGATGGTAAATAGAACACAGTGGTAGTCTTAATATCTCAGGCAGTTGTTGCTTTTTGCGCCTCTACTCACTTCCACAGTCTGATCTTGGATTAGCAATGCAAACTTTGTGTTGTGCTTCTATATGTTGTGCTGAATCTCACAAGAAACAGTTTTCATAGAACTCCAGTAGAGACACTACTGTGATGAAGGCTTTCTGAAATAGCAGTTGGAGGGAGCAGTAGTAGGACTATGTATATATGCAGGCAAAGTCAATTTTAGTACAGCTCAAAACAAATAGACCCATAAAAAACTAATATTAAGTCTTCTTATATCCATGTATGTTTTTTTACAGAACCCTTTTCTTTTAAAACTATATTATGCTTTGGAGGACAAGCTTATGCCACACGCTGGTGAAGTGTTTGTACTCTGCAGGAACAAGAATGTTTAAAGTTGAGGAAATCTCATCCTAAAAATGAGAATGTGGTCCACTATTTACTGCTGTTGATAATGAGTGATTTTTTTTTTGTTGGTTTGGGTTTTTTTGGATAGCGGTGAAACATGTTATGAGGTTCTTCAAGTTTGATTTGTATTCTAGCAGTGAAATAAAAAAAATATGCTTTATTAGTACTGATACTCATATTTCTTGTTCTCTCTCCCCCTTAATTTCCTTTTTTTGAAAGGGTTCTCAGAGGGAAGCAGTAAAAGAACAGTTAAATGATCTGGCCAAATATCAGCGATGGCTTATTAAAAACAAGATGAAGGCCTTCTATGCACCTGTGCATGCAAAGGACTTGAGGAATGGAGGACAGTATTTAAAGCAGGTACACCTGGTGAGGATGAACATAAAAATTTAAATGTTTTAATACTTTGCACATTGAAATATTTTCATTATGCAAAGTTACTCTAAAACTTTGAAAAATACATATATGTTTAAAAACAAAGAAAGGGAAACCCTTTTGTTATTTCAGTAACTTAGTTTTAAAAAATAATCTGTGTTCTCCTTAGGCTGCTGGTCTGGGTAGAATGAGACCTAACACTCTTGTTCTTGGATTTAAGAGAAACTGGAGACAAGCTGACATTAGAGATGTTGAAACCTATATAAATTTATTCCAGTAAGTAGAAAATGCAGAAACATGGATAACTCATACTACCAAATGAACTGAAATGAAACATAAGTCAAAGAACTTTTACCTCAAGATGTTATACAAGCTTTCTTCTAAGTCCTTTCAGATGCTTTCCAATTTTCCACATTGCTGATCCAAAGATCTTCAATACAGTATTTTTCTGTCATATGGAAATTAATAAGCAGCTGGTTTACAGTTTGAACAGATTAAATTTCTATTTCATAATCCTTTCTTCATCTGGAGAGCATTGCGACAGTGGTCTGAGATTTAAGAGTTACAGCCTTCGGAAATTAAGTCTAGAAAACAAATCAACTCTTATGTCTAAACATTCATCTTCCAGTTAAGCTTTGTGTTATAGTAAGCAAAATATTTATTATAAATGATACACAGCACTAGACACCCAAAGTAATACAGTAGCCAAAAACCAAACGGGAAAGGAAATCCCAGTGTAATTTGTCAGTTGTGAAAGTCCAACTGGTTCTGGTTGAAAAAATTAATAGAATAACTTTCACTGCTGTTATGGTTTCGAGATCTCTCCGGGAATTTTTCTCTCCCTTGCCAACACGGGGTCTTTGAGAGGCAGAGCCCGGCCGGATCGCTCGGGACCGCAAGTTCGAGGCGGTATTGCTTACTGTACGCCCGGGGTGGGCGGCTTGCAGGGAAGGCGGCTCACAGGGAGGCGGCTCCCACACCTCTTGAGTGGATGGACTGCAAGGCAAGGACTGTGGGAGGAAAGTCCTTCCCAGTATAACAGAAGACCAGGTTTGAGACCACCCAAGAAATCTGAAAATTCACAAGTCGTAGAAACATCTGGTTGGAAAAGACATCTGAGATCATCAAGTCCAACCATACCTGTCCCCTTACTAAACCATGTCCTAAGAAACTCATCTATCTGCCTTTTAAACACCTCCAGGGATGGCGACTCAACCACCTCCCTGGGCAGCTGTGCCAGTGCCTGACCACCCTTTTGGTGAAGAAATTTTTCCTGACGTCCAGCGTGAACCTCCCCTGGCGCAACTTGTGGCCATTTCCTCTCATCCTATTATCTGTCTCTTGCAAGAAGAGACGAGCACCCACCTTGCCACAACCTCCTTTCAGGCAGTTGTAGACAGTGACAAGGTCTCCCTTCAGCATCCTCTTCTCTAGGCTAAACAACCCCAGTTCCCTCAGGTGCATCTCGTAGGACATGTTCTCCAGCCCCTTCCCCAACCTCATTGCCCTTCACTGGACGCTCTCCAGCCCCTCAATGTCCTTCTTATACTGAGGGACCCAAAACTGAACACAGTACTTGAGGTGTGGCCTCACCAGTGCTGAGTACAAAGGCACAATCACTGCCCTGGTCCTGCTGGCCACGCTGATACAGGCCAAGATGCCATTGGTCTTCTTGGCCACCTGGCACACTGTTGGCTCATATTCAGCTGGTTGTCAACCAACACCCCCAGGTCCTTCTCCTCCAGGCAATTCTCCAGCCATACTTCCCCAAACCTGTAACGCTGCATGGAGTTGTTGTGTCCCAAGTGCAGGACTCTGCATTTGGTCTTGTTGAATCTCATCCTGTTGGTCTCAGCCCATCGATCCAGCCTGTCCTGATCCCTCTGCACAGACTCCCTTCCTTCAAGCAGATCAACACTGTCACCCAGCTTGGTCATCTGCAAACTTACTAAGGGTACACTCGATCCCTTCATCCAGGTCATTAATAAAGATATTAAACAGGACTGGACCCAGCACTGAACCCTGGGGAACACCACTTGTGACTGGTTTCCAACTGGATTTAACTCCATTTACCACCACCCTCTGGGCCCGGCCATGCAGCCAGTTTTTCACCCAGCAGAGGCTGTGCCTGTCCAGGCCAATGGCAGCCGGTTT
Organism: Tapera naevia; assembly: GCA_033556795.1. Taxonomy (NCBI): domain Eukaryota; kingdom Metazoa; phylum Chordata; class Aves; order Cuculiformes; family Neomorphidae; genus Tapera; species Tapera naevia. Next base: position 829,812 of record JAUMJJ010000004.1, on the reverse strand, counting down.
CTCAAGCAGAATGCTGAGAGAAACGGTGTCAAAGGCTTTACTAAAGTCCAAGTACACTACATCCACAGCCTTTCCCTCATCCATTGACCAGGTAGCCTTGTCATAAAAGGAGATCAGGTTGGTCTGGTAGGACCTGCCTTTCATAAACCCATGTTGACTGGGCCTGATCACCCGATTGTCCTGCTCATGCTATGTGACAGCAGTGATCTGCTCCATGACCTTCCCTGGCACCGAGGTCAGACTGACAGGCCTGTAGTTCCCCAGATCCTCCCTCCGACCCTTCTTGTAAATGGGTGTCACATTTGCCAGTCTCCAATCAATTGGCACTTCCCCATTCAGCCAGGACTGCTGGTAGATGAGGGAAAGGGGTTTGGAGAGGACCTCTGCCAGCTCCCTTAATACCCTTGGGTGTATCCCATCTGGCCCCATAGACTTGTGTATGTCTAGTTGGCCAAGCAGGTCTCTAACCAAATCCTCCTGCATCGTTGGAGCTTCATTCTCACTGTCTTCTGGCTCAGGAGACTGAGTGTCCCAATGACATTTCCCTTTACTATTAATGACAGAGGCAAAGAAGGCATTTAGTACCTCTGCCTTGTCCTCATCCCTCATCACTAGTGTTCCTCCTGCATCCAGTAAAGGAGGGAGATTCTCCTTGGTCCTCCTGTTGTTGTTAATATACTTGAAGAAACATTTTTTTTACTGAAGTTCCAGTTCAGCTTTTACTCTTCTGATTTTCTCTCTACATGATCTCACCTCACCCTTGTAGTCCTCCTGGGACTCCTGCCCCCTCTTCCAAAGCTCATAAACTTTCCTCTTTTTCCTGAGATCAATACAAAGCTCTCTACTAAGCCAAGGTGGTTTTATTCCCCACCAACCCATTTTATGGCACATGGGGATGGCCTGCTCTTGTGCCACCACGATTTCCTTCTTGAGGAGCATCCAGCCCTCTTGGACTCCTTTGCTGTTTAGAACTGCCTCCCAAGGAACTTTATCAAGCAGCCTTCTAAACAGTTCAAAGTCTGCCCCTCCGTCCTCTGCCCCAATGTCCATGGGACCTGTCCAGGTGCATCTCGGAGTCTAGAGGAATTTGGCTGAAGTATTTGCCAAGCCACTCTCCATGATATTTGAAAAGCTATGACAGTCAGGGGAAGTCCCTGGTGACTGGGGAAAGGGCAACCTTGTGCCCACTTTTAAAAAGGGTTCAAAGGAGGACCCTGGGAACTACTGACCTATCAGCCTCACCTCTGTGCCTGGGAAGATCATGGAACGCATCCTCCCAGAAGTCATACTAAGGCACTGGAGGACAGGGAGGTGATTTGAGACAGCCAACATGGCTTCACCAAGAGTAAGTCCTGCCTGACCAACCTAGTGGCCTTCTATGATGGAGTGACTACGTCAGTGGACAAGGGAAGAGCTATGGATGTCGTCTATCTGGACTTCTGTAAGGCCTTTGACACAGTCCCTCACAACATCCTTCTCTCTGAATTGGAGAGATAGAGTTTAGATGGGTGAACTGTTTGGTGGATAAGGAATTGTTTCATGCAGAGGGTAGTGGTCGACAGCTCAATATACAGATGGAGATCAGTGGTGTCTCTCAGGGATCCATATTGGGACCAGTCCCGTTTAATATCCTTATCAATGACATAGGCAGTGGGATTGAGTGCACCCTCAGCAAATTTTCAGATGACACCAAGCTGAGTGGTGCAGTTGTCATGGCTGAGGGAAGGGATGCCATCCAGAGGGACCTGGACAAGCTTGAGAAGTGGGTCCATGTGAGCCTCATGAGGTTCAACAAGACCAAGGACAACGTCCTGCACCTGGGTTGAGGTAACCCTTGATTTCAGTACAGGCCAGGGGATGAAGGGATTGAGAGCATCCCTGCGTAGAAGGACATGGTGGTGTTAACCCAGATGGGACAGCCATTTTATCCTTACCCAGATAGACGTGCCTCTCTGAACGGTGGACAGAACTGAGAGGGAATTCAGCGCGCACCGACCTTTTTGATCGAGGAATCCACTGGTTACTCTTCACTAATGGATGAGAGGCAACTCAACAGTGCAATGCCAATCTGATATATTTCATAGGAGGCAAGGGATCATGGAGATAAGTGTCCATCTTATGGGATTGCTCTACATAAGACGTGCCAAGGGAGGCTTGTAGCAGGACCTTAATCCTAAGGCTTCTTGCAAAGAAATCTGTGTTATCTCCACCGATAAGGGGTTGGAATGGGTTGCATGAAGCTGTGGGTTAAGAAATTCTTTGTGTGTAATATGGGTGTGGCTGCTTCTACTGAGATGTCCCTATGTACTCCTGTAGGATACATCCTGAAAAACTGAAATAAGCTTTTAGGGGATCCCCTAAGAAAGCACAGGTTGAAAACTTACTGTGCTCGGTGGTGGCTGATGAATAATTTGAATGATGGGGAGAAATGGCTGGAAAAAGGATCACTGTGCTATAATACTCTTTTACAGTTGATGTTGTTCTGTAGAAGGATGGATAAATGAGATGAGGTGATATAAGTTGATTTGTGCTTTACTTTAAGAAATTACTATGAGACTCATAAGAAATGTAAGTTGTTGTTGGATGATGTTAAAGGAATGTATGCATTAGCAGAGAGTGTTAATGAAAAAGGAAAAAAGGGGAAAGGTCACCATTCAGAATGTGATAAGGGAAGGAAGTGTGTTAAAGATTGTGAGGAGGCTGGGGATGTGCAATTTTTGGTACCAACAGTTCCTCCAGGACCCCTTCGGTTAGGGAATGTGCAGAAGGAATAGAGGGCAGGAGTGAGAGTTTTAGCTCAATATCGGGAAGAACAAAGAGACAGCACCCTGTGATACAGGCCCACTTAAGACAGATGGGGAAAGGGGCATGGGGAAAGGTCCCTGGCTGGACTCAGCAGCAAGAGTGAGCTGGACTCAGGAACTGGATTCAGGAACACATGGATCTGAGATCAGGGCAAAAAGACAGATGAGGTTCTCACTGGAGAGAGTGGTGATTAGGGTCCTACTTAAAGAAATAATTCCAAGATTTGATATCCCTGAAGGAATATCGTCAGATAATGGACCTCATTTTATAGCAGAGACAGTTCAGGGAGTTGCTAAGTTTTTGCAGATACAGTGGGACTCATGCACACCTTGGAGATCCCAATCAAGTGGAAAGATAGAGAGGATGAATCAGAATTTGAAAAGGCAAATTTCAAAATTGTGGCAGGAGACTCAAATGAAGTGGACAGATATGCTGCCTATAGCATTGATGAGAGTTCAGATTACCCCTAGCGTCAGAGAAGGAGTAATCCCTTTTGAGATTCCCATATTCTGTCACTTCAGACATAGAGAAAGGAGTTCAGATGCATATAAAGGGGGAAGAAGCAATGACGAATCACCTGTTATGTTTGTCGCAGACTTTATCTTCCCTACACAGTATCTTAATCAACAAGCTCCTTTACCTTTAGACTCACCAGTCCATGAATTTCAACCCGGGGATGAAGTTTACATCCGCACATAGAACAATGAATCTTTGAAGGAAAAGTGGAAAGGACCATATCTGGTGCTCCTGACCACTTATATTGCTGTAAAGGTAAAGGACATTGACTCCCGTATATACTACACCCGGGTGAAGAAGGCTCCTCAGGAGTGGATTTCTGAAGAAACAGGACCACTGAAACTGGAAATCACTTGGACTCAATGAACTGTGAATAGGAATCTGGAAAATCATATCTTTAAATAGATTGTATGCAGGGATTTATATTGTTGTATACTTTAACAATCTTCTTCCTTGTTCTTTTATTGATATATTTGCGTAAGAGTGAAAATTTCTTTAGGGTATGAAATGAAGGAACTGGGGGGGGGGGGGGGGGGGGTAACACTCTTCTATTGTCTTTGGATACAGTTGAGAAACCCTGAGCTGTCTTACAGGGAACCAGGAAATCCATGGGAAAAATAATTTACATTTCTATCTTCTACAGAAGACCATACAAATTGCAAACAAATAAAATTGTTGGATATGTACTCACTTTCCTGAGCATGCAAATAAAGGAGTTCCCTTAACTGGGATTCAAATACTTGCTCATGTGTCATGGGGCGATTTGTGGAAAAGCACCACATTTAACGTGAGTTGAGAAACAGAGAATTAAGAATGGGAAACAGAGGTCCGTAAACCATCTGAGAAATATTGCACCTGCATACAAAGGTGCAATCCTCCACAGGGTATAAATAAGGTGTTCTATCTGTCAAATGACTTTGTGGGGAATTATACAAATTGTAACAAACAATAAACATAGGGGCAGGGATACAACACAGTAGCTGGCCAGTTCCAAAAGGAAAGGGTTGATATTAGATTTGTGAGAACAGACACATTAACCCTTACCATACAATTGGGTGGGAATGTGGACCCTGGGAGGGGTAGTGCCCCCAAGAACTTAGAATCTAAAACTTGGATAAGGACCTATCTCAGGTGAAATAAGAGAAGCAGACACAAACCATTGATAGAAAGACCCATTGGATTCCAGTCCTTTGCTCAACTATGAGTTAGTGAATTAGAAAAAGTAATAGTTAATATTTCCACCATAACTGAAAAAATAGAAACCAAAACCTCTGATGCTATTAAGGCGCTACAAGAAGAATTGTCTGAATTGGCTGAAATAACTCTACAAAAAAGAATGGCCCTTGACATGATGCTGACTTCACAAGAAGGGATAATGCACAGTTTTAAACACTAGTTGTTGTGTATATGAGGATCAGAGTGGTAGGTTTTCTATGGATTTAGAAGAGATTCGGAAAAAGACACAGATACTCCATGAGATGCAGAAGGATGACACTTCATATGGATTAGAAGAGACATTTAAATTATTGACTTCCTGATTTCCTGATTTAAGCTTATGGGTAAAGAAGTTGTTTAGAATTATGACAGCCGGCTGAATATGAGCCAGCAGTGTGTCCAAGTGGTCAAGAAGGCCAATGGCATCTTGGTCTGTATATGTAACAGTGTGGGCAGCAGGACCAGGGAACTGATTGAAAGGAGGCTGTTAGCAAGGTGGGTATTGGTCTCTTCCCCCTAAGTGACAGGTGATTGGACGAGAGGTTGCGCCAGGGGAGGTTCAGATTAGACATTAGAAAAAAGTTCTTCACCAAAAGGATTGTCAGGCACTGGCAGAGGCTGCCCAGGGAGGTGGTTGAGTCCCCATCCCTGGAGGTATTTAAAAGACAGGTAGATGAGGTGCTCAGGGTTATGATTTAGTAGTGGACAGGTATGGTTGGGCTCGATCTCAACGGTCTTTTCTAACCAAGCGATTCTATGACCTTGATGCTTTTTCTCACTCATTTTTTAAAATTTTTACTTCCTCCTCTGCCTGTGTGGTGTTTTTTGCCCTTTTGTAAATATGTTTTTGTGCTAGGTCTGACTGGGATGGAGTGAACATTCTCATAGCAGCCCTTATACTACTGTACTTTACATTTGTGGCTAAATCAATGTTGATAATACACCAGTGTTTTGGTTGTTTCTTAGTAGTGCTTGCACAGTTTCAAGGATTTCTCTCCAACCCTCCCTTCCCTGTCAAAGGACAGTAGGTTGGGAGTGTGCAAGAGGTTTGGAGGGGACAAATCTGGAATAGCTGACCCAAACTGGCCAAATGAATATTCTGTACCATATGATATCATGCTCATCAATGCAAGTTGAGAGAAAGAATGAGGATGTGGGGACATTTGTGGCTACAGCATTTGTCTTCCCAAGCAATCATAAAGTGTATTGAGGCCTTGCTTTTCAGGAACTGGCTGGACATCTGCTTCCACTTGGAAGTAGAGAATAGATTCCCCTTTTTGCTTTGCTTGAAAGTGCACTTTTTGTTTCTCTTCTTATTAAATTGTTCTTATCCCAGCCTATGAGGTTTTCCAGCTTATTTTTTCTCCCTCTTCTGTTGAGGAGAAAGAATGAGAGAGCAGCTTGGTGGGCACCTGATAGCCAGCCAAGATCAACCCACAAAAGTTTTCAGAGATGCCACCAGCTTCACTAATCGGCTCAGCTTTTACCTGTGGTGGGTCCGTTGAAGAGCCAGCTGGAACTGGCTATGTCTGGCACAGAGCAGCCCCCGACCTTGTCTCACAGAGGCCACAGCCCCTCCACTACCAAAACCTTGCCACACCTATCCAACACACTCCCATTTGTAGAAAATGTTACAAGCTGTCAAACTCACATTAAAGAATTTTATACTTCTATCTAGCCCTCTAGAAGCAAACACCCAAGTGCTTTTAAGCCTAAGAGAAAATTTGCAATGCCATGTAATTTTAGCAATGCCACATAAAAAGGTTAGTACATTAAAAAAATCAGTCTGCAGAATATGAACCAGAATGCTGTGCAACACTTCAGTCCCCCCTGAACTTCAGTGAAGTTAGCCTGCTTTCCTGGCAGTTTGTTTATCTGCCTGTCCAGGTCTTGGAGCTCCCACATTCCCTAGTATCTCTGTACAGAGTAAAAGCTTCCTAGGATTCTGGACTTCCTAGGTTTCCAGGTTTCTGTGCTCCCTAGCTGTCAAGCTGTAGGCTCCTGGGGCTTTCAGAGTGCATGACTGTGGATAGCCTGACTCTGTAGGAATCCAAAGAGTCCAAAGATTTGTGACTGGGCATTAACTTCTAATTCTAGTTACAAAAAGTTTTGGGTTTTTTTTAATGACTGGCCTTCTTTCCCTTCCCTTATTTACTCCCTCTTCCAGTCTCCCAAATATTTTTAATATTGTGCTTGTTTTACAATTGATTTTTTAAAAAATACAAATTTATTCATAGATAAGGATGGTTCTTGAACAAGTGAAATCAAGCACACAAAAAACTGAATATTGAATTTGTCTTGCTGTACATCAGCTCAGATTGTGAGTGTTCTCTAGAATCTGCTGACCCTAACAATAGGAAATATCACACCATTTATCACGATAGTGTTAATTGCCCCAATTAAAGAGTATATCTTGGGTATTGATACGTTAGTAGGACAAACAGTTGAAACCTTAAATGGTCACTTCTGCTTCAGAATTTTACAAGTGAAATTTGCTACTCGATCTGTAACCATCTTGCGTAGATTCCCGAACTGGGATCCTGTTGTGCTGCCTGTGTCTGCCAAGGTGGTAACTTAAAACAATATTGTATTACGGGGGGGAGGAGGAAATCACCACTTCTTTCTTTAACCACTCAGGCACTTCAACAAGTGAGAATTGTTAGGGAAACTACGACTGCTTTTAATAATCCGATTTGGCCTGTTTGTTTGAGAACCAGACAGTGCTAGGAGAATGACTGTAAATTACAGAGAACTGAATGGGGACATCCCCCCACTCATAGTTGCGGTGCTGTGGGAATAAAGGTAAAGGTGGGAATAAAACTATATTTGGGAGTGGGGCTAAATGGGGATAGAAATGGGAGTCTTAAAAGTTTTCTGAGTACGAGGCAGCTTTTATTTAAAAACAAAGGCAGTGGAGATGCACCATGCACACAGAGGCAGCACACATCTCATCATAAAGAAATGTGGCCAGGACACGCTGATCTGAAGTGGGGGCTGAGGTACTTGGGAGGCAAGCGCAGCCCACTCCTGCTATCAGCAATGATCAGCAAGGCCCAATTATATTTGAAAGAAGATGAATTGCATCTGCTGCTGTGACAATCTAGCCCTTTAGTTGACCTTCGCTCATTAAAACATCATTGTAATGTCATTATAATACTAAAACACACCTCCACACCTAAGGCTAGCTGCCTCCTCCCTGCCTCTGAGGCAAACTCCTCCCAAAACCACTCCTACTGGGCCTGCACAGTTAAATTTGGCAAGCAAAGGAAGAACTTTTTCTCCATCAGTCAGCAGGGCTTGATGTAATGCCTTCAGTCACTCAAGCTCCACCTAAACCTCCACCCCAAAGGTGCAAGTAATATAAAAAATGCAAACAAAGAAAGGATGAGGAGTTGGAAAATGTCAACAAAAATTTTGGAATCAGCCGACGGGGCTGAACCCCATCTCCCCTCCCCCTGAACATTGAAACATCGTTGGGGTAAGGTCTTTGTGTTATGCGCACTAAGTATATATCTTAACATCAAGCTGATTATTACTATCTCTCTATACTTTGAGCTTAACTACATATTTCTTTCCTGCATTTTGTTCCTTCTGTCCTTGGGTGCTTGACTTTCAATGTATCTTTGCAAACAGTATCTTATTCCCAGCCACCACTGAACCCTTATTTAGTCATGAGTTGTTATAATCTTAATAAAATCGACTTGTTTATACATATACAAGTCTCAGGAATCTTGCTAACTGTTAAGAGGGGTTTAAAGGAAGTTTCTGATTTAAATTCAGTAAACTAGACAAACTTTGATTGTCTTTGAGAGATTGTTGATAATTGGAGAAAGAAAGTTTAGAGCAAGCTGGATGGTGTGATTTTATCCATGTGTTATTGCTTAATTTTACCATATTCTGACGGGCTGGGCGATTATGTTCATCCTTGCAAAATTGTCATGTAAAAAAGGGGTTTAGGCCCAAGAAATGTGGTGAGGAGCAAGGTGGACAAGATGAATTGCCTTGCATGTTTGCTCAGTGTTTTGCCACAGTTGGTTTTGAGAGAAAGAAAGGTTAAGCGGATTGCTAACTTTCATAAACTCCACTAATTCTCCCTTTTTGAAAATCCCTCTTGTTTTTAAATTTATTCCATTTTCGTGACAGGTGCCAATCACTGTTGCTCTTCTAGAAGAAGTTGGCAAAGGTTTGCAACCCTGGAAAGTGGTGATAGATATTGCTAATTCTTTCTTTTCAATAGCTATTACTTCAGAAAGCCAAGACCAGTTTGCCTTTGCCTGGCAACAAAAGCAACTTTCCAAGTATTGCCTCAGGGATACACAGTCTGTCCATTTTCCATCAAATGCTCATGCCAGGCCATCGAATCCACACAGGGATTCTGTTGTCCCTCTCTTCTACCTGGCTGGAGGCAGGGCCCCTCTAATCCTGCATATAGTACCTATCAAGGAATGGGTTTGTATGGCTCACAGATGGTTGAGACCCTTCCTACTTACCCACATGTCATAGATAGGGTTTCAAATCCCATCTACCCTGTTTGGAGAGCTGCCCCTTGAGACTGGAGCAACATTTCTCCTAAAAGAACCTCCATGTGTTTTTCCTTTTAACTCATGAACTCTAAGACAGTGGTAGACTTTCTGTCTCACTTCCTCATGTTCTCTCCATGATCACGTAAAAAAAACCAAACAGGATGCGTCATGGTGTGTGCTGTCTCCCTTGGGCAGGTCTCATAGGAGGCTTTCTCTTAATGGCTGAAATGCAGGCCCCTGCAGGTGAGGAGTAGGATCTATCCTCCATCTGAGACAGTTTGTCAAACAATCGGTCAAATAAGCATTTGAATCTTTGTTCAGATCTCTTGAATCTTTTGGGCAGCTACTCCACAGCTGAGACACAGGCCTGTATCAGACAAGAGACAGAAACTACCCAGTCCCTGACCTCAAAAGAACTTTGAGATATGTGGAAAAATTACAGCCGCCAGGCAGGTGAGCGGATTGCTGCCTGGCTGCTCTGATGCTGGGATAGTGGGGCCAACAGTCAGCCATTGGAAGGTGAGGAAACCCAGCAACTGGGGTCCCTTGCTAGGAACTGGGGAACTGAGAGAGAAATTGGAAAGGAGGCAGCAATTCACAGTCTCTCGAGACAGCTCCTGTCAAGTGTGAAGACAAAAATATCCATTCAAGGAAAATCGTGTGAATTACAAAGGAAAGTGGACTACTGATCTGCGGAATCAGACTCTATAACTCGATAAGAGTTATAAAGAAGGTATGTTTATTCGCCAGCGAGCCCTGTGCACCAACGACCCCTAAAAGACAATATTTAAAGCATACATTCATACATATTTATTACATTTCTGAGAATAGGTAGGCTTAAGATAATTAGTTCCGAGAAATCATTAACATAGGTTCCAAGGCCTGACTGTTGATACTTGCAAGCTGATTCCTTCTTAGTACACAGAGCATCCCAGTTCCTTTTTATCAGTGCTCAGGGACCCAAGGCCTTCGATTTGCAAAACTATGTTGTGACATTTTTCTCTGTGCATATTATTCCCACGGTTGTCTTTCTAAAGTTTAACTACATTCTACTTTTTAGTTAGCTCCTATTATATCAATTCCTTTCTACTCTCTAATTAGCCCCTACTATATCAATTCCCCCCTGTCTTTTTATCCTGGGCAAATTCGTTTGCCTTATACATGACCTATTTCTCGAAGGGGAACTGGTTAATACTTTTCTTGAAAGCTGATTCTTAAGACGTTCTCATGTGCAGTATGTGTGGGTGTTAGGAATGCTGGTCGCCTTAACACTATCCAGTCCTAAACACACAATATTGCAGACAAAAAAAAGCTGATTATAACTAATATCAAAAGAACAACAATGGGGTGACATAGCTTATTTAGAATGCCAGTAGCAGAAAGTGACCATCCAAAAAGCACATGCCACCAGTTATGTTGTGCAGCTCTCTTTACTCTTTTCAAGATACTGTGAATTTCCATGAACAGTTATTAAGTTTTTCTGTTCATTCTCCTGGATTTCCTTCAAGATTTTGATTAAATCTTGGTGTTTTATCAACTGTTTTACCAATGCAAGATTCATTCCAATAGGTACAGGTGACAACTTGTGGAACACTGTATAGTTGGATCGTACCGGCTGGTGGGATATGACTGGCGCTAAATAAGAAAAGTCACACCTAACAATTTTAACAAAATTACAAATACAGAATGGTTCTTGCCATTTACAACTATCTTGTCTACTGTTATAGAGTTACAAGCAGTTTTCAAACACACACAACCTTGCCCAATATATACAAGTACTGCCTTTTGCTTAGTGCCCGGATGGATTTCAAAATGGCAAATACTTTGCTCAGTAACGAGACAAATGTCTTGAGCGTTGATTGTCTTGACCTTACTTCACTACTGGTCATTTTAAAAGTTCAGACCTCCCGAGTACCAGTCTTATTAAAATCTGTTTGGCTAAGGAACTCTTTGCCAGAGTCGGAGCTTTAAAAGATCCAGTTTCTGTTGACTGCCAGCATTGTTTAGGGGCTTTCTTCACCCTGGAGTGATGTATCCATGATGACTGCTCCTGTATTTTAACAGCTGTGTATGTTGTCAATAAGACCTGAATTGGTCCATCCCATTTTGGTTCCAGAGGTGAGTCTGAAAGAGTTCTGACATACACATAATCACCTGGCCTTAGGTTATGCATTGGTCCATCCAGATCCCAAGCACGAATTCCCAAAACCAGTTTTCTCGATTTCTCTAAGTTGCTTCTGTAAATTTATTACATAATCAGTTAACACTTCAGTGTCAACTTGTGCTGATGTTCCTGCTTGAACCACATAAGGTCTTCCATACAATATTTCAAAAGGGCTTAATCCTTCCTTAGCCCTTGGCTTAGTTCTAATGCGTAACAAAGCCAAGGGTAGTGACTGAGGCCAAGTTAGTCCAGCTTCTTGACCCAACTTTACAATTTGTAATTTAAGAAGGTGGTTCATCTTTTCCACCTGACCACTCACTTGTGGCCTATAGGGAGTGCGTAATTGCCAGTCTATCCCCAAGAGCCTACTAACTTGTTGTGTAACTTTGGCCACAAAATGAGGGCCTCTGTCTGAGGATATTACTGCTGGCACCCCAAATCTCAGTATAATTTCTTGTAACAAGGCCGTAGTCACTTCTCTAGCCTTGTTTGTTCAGCAAGGGAAAACTTCTGGCCATCCTGAAAAGGTGTCAGTTAATACCAACAGGTATCAAAATCCCCCTTTCCTAGGGAGTTCTGAAAAAATCGATCTGCCACTGTAGAAGAATTTCTAGCTGAAGCTGGGCATGGGAAAATACTAGAGTTGTATGAACAGGGCATAGGGTTATCTCATAGTAACTTGGTAAACAATCAAGAGGAATTTGCCTACTTGCAAAATATCAGCAGGATGTGAAGCAGGGACCAAGATAAGGAAGCAACAGCCCAGCTGGCGCCAGAGCCAGAGCCCTTCGCGTGGACAGTGTACTCCAGCCAATCAGCAGCAACCGTAAGGCGCATGGACAGAAGCATTAACCCAATCAGCAGCTACGCCGGTCACGTGTACCTCTATCCAAAGATATATAACCGCACATGCTATCAATGAAGGGGGGCATTCACATTAACTCTATGAGTAAGTGTCTGACTCTCGCTTACCGCAACATGCCACTACTGCCCAGGGAGATTACCTTTCCCTATTTGCCTTAGTTCAATCTTTTGGGTCACTTGAGGATTATTTTGCGAACAAATGTCACATTGTTGTGTCACTTGTTCGATGGGTGTGTACAGATTATGGGCAACAATGCACTTGCTCAGGTGTTTATACAAGGCCTCAACACCCCAGTGAGTTTTTCTATGCTCGGCCATTATTATAGTCCAGAGTATTGTGCTAGGCACTACTATTTTCCCTTGTGGTGTCTTAACCCAACCATTTTCCTCTGTTCTTCCTTCTAGGTCTCTAATCAGTTTTTGGTCTTCCTTTGAATATTTATGAGTTTTATCAATTTGGATTTTACCGTCCAGGATTAAAGACTGCAATTCCACTAGGCCTTCCTCAGCCTTTCTCCTGACTTCACGGTCTGCCATAGAGTTACCTATTTCCTGATCCATAGTCCCCTTTTGATGAGCCTTGCAGTGCACCATGGCTACCTTTTCTGATAGTTGAATTGCTTCTAGCAAGTTAAGGATCTCTTCAGCGTGTTTTATATGTTTTCCTTGGGTGGACAAAAGTCCCCTTTCTTTCCAGACTGCTCCATGAGCATGGACCACCCCAAACGCATACTTAGAATCAGTCCAAATGTTGAACTTTTTCCCTTTCGCTAACTGTAAGGCTCGGGTTAGGGCTATGATTTCTGCTTTCTGTGCTGAAGTGATAGGTGGGAGGGCCTGGGCCTCTATTACCTGATCAGTAGTGGTTACTGCATATCCAGCCTTATGCTGACCTTGTCGCATGAAGCTGCTGCCATCTGTATACCAGGTATCTTTGGCGTCCTCCAATGGCTGTTCCTTTAGATCTGGCCGACTGGAATACACTGCTTCAATGGTCTCCAGGCAATTGTGGGGTCACAGGCTCTCCTGTTGCTCTGCTGAGAAAGGATGCTGGATTGACAATGTTAACAACCATTATATGGATATCATCTCGATCTATCATGATGGCCTGATGAGGCTGCAGCACCTTGTAGTGCTAGCACAGAGAAGCTAATAATGGAGTCTTTTAACCACAAACCCTGGATCAAAGAACAACCGGGCTCCAGACTCCATTAGAGCACAGTGAAAGCGGCAAGTACTAGGTCATGCAGAGGACACGGTAGGGGCAGTTGTAACAGCCAGAAACCAACTGATAGGGAGCTAACTTGAAAAACAGGTTCTGCTAACAAGAAACTTGATAAGGCTTAACTAACTATGCTGTTCTACCGTAAAGACTAGAAAACTGCGGAAAGCATTCACTAATATCCAATCAGCTTGTAACATGGTATAGATAACAATGTAATTATCCAATCAGTAGTGAACACACTTATTTTAAACCTTAGCTTAATAAGTATATATATCGGCCTTTTGCTGAATAAAGTTGGAACATAGTTTGCATCAATCTGGTCCCCGTCTCTCACTGCGACAGCCTGATATTTGAGGACTCTTTGTGGGGATAGCCAATGTCCTCCTTTTGCCTCTACCACAGCAGAGACAGTGTGTGATACCAGTACAGTCATCTTTTGGTCCATGGTGAATTTACAGGCCTCTTGGATGTTGGTCACTACTGCAGCCACCGCTCTTAGGCAGCTCCCCATCCTCTGCTTACTTCATCCAATTGTTTGGAGAAGTATGCCACTGCTCTTTGATCTGGGCCGAGGTTTTGGGCCAAAATTCCCAATGTAATTCCATGCTTCTCATGGGAAAATAACCAAAAAGGTTTCGTAGGGTCTAGTAACCCTAAAACTGGTGCTTGCATGAGTTTTCATTTCAAATTGTGAAAAGCCTGCTCGCCTTCCAGGTGAGATCTCTTGAATTAGTTTTAATAAGTTCATAAAGTGGTCTTACCAGGAGTCCGTAGTTGTAGATCCATAAGCGACACCAACCTGTTATTCCAAGGAAAGTTCGGAGCTCCTTAACTGTCTGTGGTTTGGGAGTTTGGCAGATGGCTTCCTTTCTCGCCGTCCCTAAGGTCTGTTCGCCAGCTGTGATTTCATGTCCTAGATATGTCACCTTTTGCTGGGCTATTTGAGCTTTCTGTGGAGAGACTCAGTAACCACTTAGCCCAAGAAAGTTCAATAAACTCACTGTCCATGTTATATTCTGCTCCTTTGTTTCAGTGGCTATGAGGAGGTTGTCCACATACTGCAATACAGTCCCAGCCCCAGGTGGTGATTCCCATCGTTCTAAGTCTTTGGCCAGCTGGTTGCTGCAAAGGGTAGGACTGTTCTTAAAACCTTGTGGAAGTACTGTACATGCTAGCTGTGTTTTTCTCCCAGAGTTTGGGTTTTCCCATTCAAAGGCAAATAGTAATTGACTCTCTGGGCTCAAAGGTATGCAAAAGAAAGCATCCTTTAAATCCAGTATGGTAAACCAGGCCAATTCAGGCTTCAATTTGGTTAACAAAGTGGCCACCACAGGGTATAAATACTCAGTTATTTTGTTAACGGCCCTAAGGTCTTGGACTATCCTGTATTTTCCATCCAGCTTTTTCCCTGGTAAGATAGGAGTATTATACTCAGATGCACATTCCACTAATAGTCCATACTTTAAAAATCATTCTATAATTGGGCAAATTCCTTTCCTATCCTCTAATCTCAAAGGGTATAACTTTACCCTAACCGGTTTGGTTCCTGGTTTGATTTTGACTGTTACGGGCAAGGCTGGTTTTGCTTTGCCAGGTATTTCAGTGGCCCATACCCCTGGAAATACTTGGTTCTCTCTTTTGGTACTTCTGTCTTTTCAGAAGGACTTACCAGGGCTAAGCTTAAAAGCTCAATCAGCTGGTCATTCCCCACCTTAAATTCTATTCCTTCCTTTCCAAATTTTATTTCTTCCCCCAGTTTTTTTTCTAATAAATCTTGTTCCAGTAATGGTTTTGATAAATTTGGCATATAAAGAAATTTCTGTATTTCCGATTTCTTTCCCAATTTCAAAGGCTTGAGGAAATACACCTTTTTGCTTTGGTCAGTAGCTCCCTTTACCATTACAAAATCATCATCTACAGGTGTTAAAGCCTGTTTTAAAACCGAGAATGTTGCTCCGGTATCTACCAAAAACTCCACCCCCCGTTGCTGTTTCCCTACCTTAAACATGACCAGTGGATCCACTAGGGTAGACTCCCCAGGTCCCCTGTCAGTCCTCACAGTCTTCAGCCACAGGGGCCTGGGTTCTGGGGGTGTTCATACTTCTCCTACACATGCACACTGATTGATCCCCAGTGGGGTCTCCAAGGGCCTCCGCTTCTCTATTACTAAATACTTTCCAAGACTCATCAAGAAATTTTTCTAAATTGCATTCCTCAGGCATTCCCAACTTCTGTAACTTCCTCCTACAGCCTTGGCTGATTGCCCTATAAAAAGCGAGTGCATCCTCCCCTGACTCTTTAAGGTGGTCTTCAGCTAGTTCATGGGCCTTTTTCAATATTAATTGTTTACATGATCTAACATTAATTGAATATCCTTCCAGTCAGGGTTATGCTGCCTAACTAAGTACTGGAAATGCCTTGCCACCCCTATGGGATCCGTTCTATAGCTTTTTGCTTTCCTTTCCCACGATTCTAAATCCGGTAAAGGGTACCTTAATTACCACCGCATTTCGGTCTGGCCCGACTGCCTCCGGTAAAGGTGCCTGTAGAGGTATTGATGTTAACTCTTGACCCGAGTGCGGAAAGCTACAGGAGCCTGAATCCTCAGAGCCCTCCTGTGTTACCACAGGTGGTGGTCTTTCATACTCTGGTAAATCTTTATTCTGTGCCTTCCGGACCTTATCCTCGGCCCAATACTACATGTAGAACAACACTTCTTCAACTTGCTTTTTCCTTCTTTTAAATTCTCCTTTTTTAATGCCAACACCATAGGGTCCTGTGGAGGGTTTAAACCACAGTATTTCTGGTGTTCTGGGTGATTTCTGAGGATGAAGAATAAATCTGCATACAAATACTCCTCCCATTTTCGCTCTCTCCTCAAAAACAATGCTAGCTGCAAAAGGCTATTATAATTCAAAGTACTGTTAACGGGCCATCTCTCTTCCTCTTATAGTTATAAAAGGGGCCACCATTGATTACAGTATGTTACTAACTTTTTCTTATTCATCGAACACCCGGGTCCACCTGCCCATTCCTTCCAATGTTTTAATACAAGGCCTAAAGAGCTTGCCTCCGGATGCTCTTTACTCTGTTTGCTGTCCATTGTGTTAGCATCGAGAAACTACATAACCACGAATGATTATGTAGGTGCTTTATTCAGGCACCGGGAACAATGGGTCTAGGACCCAAATCAAGTTCCGTCGACTATGCACAGAATACAAATATTTATACACTATATACCATTCATTTACATAATATGCCCACTTCCCAGTGTGCCCTTTACATTCATTGGATAAATGATCCATAAATATATTCCATATTCATCACAATTATTACTAATCTCTATTATCATTGGATCAGCCTCCATTTCATGGTTACAACCTGATTAGTTATGCAAACTTATCGATTAGAACAACATAACTCCATACCCATATCAACTATTTCTATTTTCCCGTCATCATAGTTAACAAACAAAAGGTCTATATAGTTACTATGCCCCATATACCAAACACTGCTGCCTGGATATCTAGTTACCATAGTTATATGACAAACGCTAACCTGTCTCTAACATTTCCCCCCTTTGAAAGTATTTCACTACTTAGTGTAATGCTTTCACTATTTATTATTCCTCAGTTTCTCTGAGTTCCCGTATTCCTCTCAGGTTGACTTCCTCAAAGCTGTGGTTATCATATGCTGGAGGTGGTGTTATCGGAGGTGGCGGCTCCATGGTTCTAGTAAGGACCTTGATTATTCTCCGATTCCAGGATGCTCTTCATTTTATTTCTCCTCTCAAAGCAACATATATCAACCAAATGATCAAAAATACAATCAACAACACTATCAGTGTTTCAATAATCGATTTGATCCATGAACTGACATTCAATCCTAAACCTTTGAAGATTTTATCCAAACAGCTCTGAATCATATCCTGTTTCTCCTTTTCAGTTTCTTGTTCAACATATTTTAATTCTTCAATATCATGCTCAATGTCCGCTGTTACATTTGGAATGTGGACACGACAGTGATCAGTGCGGTCCTATAAAAATCTGCAAACTCCATGTTCCTTTAAGAGTAATGTATCTAAGGCCAGCCTATTTTGGATCGTCATTTTAGTTGTGGCTTGCAATTGGATATTAAGATCTCGGAATCCAGCTCTAGTTGCTTTTGCTAATCTTTGTACCTGACCAGTTAACCTAAATAACCACTCCCTGTTTCTATATCTGGCTATTGGGGCGAACAGTGATTCTATTGCCCATCCGATTTTTACTCCACTTGATGGTTCTTGCCAAATGTCATCATCGTTCTTCAATTCCATGTCCCCTTGAATCTCCCTTTTAATCCTAATTAACTGTAAGTTTTCCTTACTTCCCTTGAAGGGTGACTTTTTCCAAATTGGACACAAAGTAGAAATGCCAAGTGTGACTTGTCTTACCTTCCCATCTACAGCCAAATGTGTTGTCCAAGTGCCGTCACTTGCTGCCCATACAAAATGCCCCGGACTTGGGATAGTACTCTTATAGCTAACCTTTCCTGCCAGTTTCCTTTGCTGATGTTTTATTCCTCTGCAGGCGCATGCTATTTGTAGTGCTAAAGCTATTGGCAACATTTGTTTGATTACCTCATCCTGTGAAGTGCAATCATAAACCTTTATACATTTCCACCAATCAACCTCGGTTGACTTCATTCTAGCACTTGAGCCCTTTTCTGTTACCTATGGATGTGTCTCATTTTCAGAACCTTCCCAGGTTATACACCATGGTGAATCTGCCATGTACTGGAAATGTGGAAGCAAACTTAGAGACCAAATACCATTCCATCTTTTAGTGGAATTATTTTGGTCTATCTCTTTACATTTCCATTCTTGTTTCAGTTTTTCTTCTTCTTCCTCATAGGGCTTGTCAAATTCACAATATCCTACATTCTTAAATCTCCCTACCTTTGTAAATTTATAATTTAGAAGCTTTTCACATTGGTACCTAGCCCCTGGGCTTTTCTAGCTTTTTCTCCGGTATTTTACAATCTTCACCTTTTCCATTGTTTTTTCCACCATACATCGTGTATCATTCATTCCTTCTTGTTCTGTCAAATTTGTTGTTATCACTCCCCAGGGTACCGACTCACCTGCCGTCCTTGGTATTGGTAAGCAGGCTGTTATTCTACTACTATTCTGTAGCTCAGCAAAATCCTTAATCAACCCTATCATTAAATTTTCTTCCTGCAACTCCCTGGGAATTTCCATAATTCAGGTATATGGTTCTGCCTCTCTCCTCTTTCTCCCAAACCATTCTTCATGTTCCTGAGTTGTCACTTTCAACTTACTGTGTCCTGACTGTTGTCCTGTCACATAAGTACACTGATACAGTCCTGCATCTCTAGCTTGCACGTTTGTTATCACCAAGTCTGCTGAAGTAGACAATCATATTGGTCTAGGTTCTAGCCTATCATGTCTTCTCCATCTTTGGTTTGGTCCGTACACTGCCAATATTAAAGGATTATCCCCATCCTTTGATTTTGTCCATATTATTGCAACACTCTCCAGTTGTTCCTGAGTCAGAGAAAATAAGCAAGAGATAATTAAATCCTTCTTTTGTATAGCTGGGTAGTCATCATAAGCTGCCTTAATTCCAAAGTTTTCCTGACTATGGTTCAGTAAACCCATCCATTCCCACATTGCTTGTTCCTGGCTCTGTACTCTCAAATTTCTTTCTTCATAATCTGCACTTCCACCAAACTCCACTATGCATTGATATTTTCCAGATTCTGCATGAGTTACATTAAACAATTCTATCTCTCTATCCCCTTTACCTTACCCATATTCATAGAGTCTGTTCCTGACCTTAACTCTAGACTTCCACTTAGCTACTGGTTCCTGTCCTTTATTGCTATAGACAACTTCGCTAAAATTTTCATCATTAACCTTTTCCCAAATTACCCATAATGATTCCAGATCTATCGGGTCAGAATTTCGTATTTCACATTCCAAAGTAACATTGGCTCCCAATAGCACTTTCAGATCATGTTTCTTACATGGTATTTCCAAGAAACCTTCCACCCCCCTTTGTAACCACTGCATCCAAGCAACACTAATTACAAAGACCAGTCCTGACATTTGAAACACGTCTTATCTGTAACTTTGTCGGTCCCACGGCTCTTGCCTCCCAGCGTTCAAGATTTTTGGGAACTTTCTTCACCCTAGTATAATGCATCCAGGGTTCCACATCAGCTACTTTTACTGCAGTGAAAGTGGTTAGCAGCACTTGATAAGGTCCATTCCACTTTTCTTTCAATGGTTCATCCTGCCAAGTTTTGATATACACTTGGTCTCCTGATTGAATGCTGTGGACCGGATTTTCAAGTGTCAGTGGTCGACTCCACACCAGAGAATTTCGTAGTCGAGCTAAAGTTTTTCCAAGAGATAGCACACAGTAGACTCCTAGGGAAGCTGGCAGCCCGTGGCCTAGATGGGAGCACTCTGTGCTGGGTTAGGAATTGGCTGGATGGCCGAGCCCAAAGAGTGATGGTAAATGGTGTTTCATCCAGTTGGCGGCCGGTCACCAGTGGTGTCCCTCAGGGATCGGTATTGGGTCCCGTCCTGTTTAATATCTTTATTGACGATTTGGATGAGGGGATTGAGTCCATCATCAGCAAATTTGCAGATGATACCAAGCTGGGAGGAAGAGTTGATCTGTTAGAGGGTAGGATGGCCCTACAGAGGGACCTGGACAGATTGGAGAGCTGGGCCGATTCTAATGGGATGATGTTTAATAAGTCCAAATGTCGGGTACTTCATTTTGGACACAACAATCCCATGCAGAGCTACAGACTGGGGACAGAGTGGCTAGAGAGTAGTCAGGTAGAAAAGGACCTGGGAGTGCTGGTGGACAGGAAGCTCAACATGAGCCAGCAGTGTGCCCAGGTGGCCAAGAAGGCCAATGGAATCCTGGCCTGCATCAGGAATAGTGTAGTAAGCAGGACCAGAGAAGTTATCGTCCCCCTGTACTCGGCACTGGTCAGGCCTCACCTTGAATATTGTGTCCAGTTCTGGGCCCCTCAGTTTGGGAAAGATGTTAGGATACTGGAATGTGTTCAGAGGAGGGCAACGAAGATGGTGAAGGGGCTGGAGCACAAGCCCTATGAGGAGCGACTGAGGGAATTGGGGCTGTTTAGCCTGGAGAAGAGGAGGCTCAGGGGAGACCTCATTGCTCTCTACAACTACCTAAAAGGAGGTTGTTGTTGAAGACAGAGGGAGTCACCGACACCAGATGGTTCATCAGTGGAACTCGTTTATTGGTCGTGTTACAATCACTGTTATAGCCACGATAATTAGGTTATACATATTGCAAAGCTCAGGCTCATTATTGGTCGTACGATAATTAGGTTATACATATTGCAAAACTTTAGCTCCTTATTGGTTACAGACTTTATCACTGCACATACATTCCTGTAGTTTTAGAAATCCATCTGGTCCCGTGGGAGACATCCTGTTATCTCCCTTGCCTAAGCTTTACTGCACAACAAGGGCCCCCTGACCTTGCTGGTCAGTATTTTCTCACTTAGCTCAGTATTTTCCCACTCAAGGCCTAAGCAGCTTGCTTTTGTCAGGCTCATGTCTGCTTTCAGTGAGCCAGGTTTCAGTAAGTCTCTCCACAATTCCCCCGTTTTCTTTATTTAAGGCAATGTGGCTTTGTAACATATTTTGCACTAGGTTTTTCAAGTTCATTCTGCAAACATTTAAACATACAAGGGAGAATCAGTAAGGTGACAAAATTTATAACTAATATGACTAGTCCTTGTTTCAACAATTCTGATACCCAGGGTCCAAATCCAATATTGGCTAATCATTCTCATAATGGGTCTGTAAGCTAAAGTCTTTTAAGTGTGTTTGCATTTCTGTTATTTGTTTGTGTATTGATGTTGAGTGATCAGACAGATTTAAACAACACATACCTTTGATCAGGAGTGTTCTTAGCCAGCCTGTAATACCAAATTGAGAATCAATTTCCAAGAACATCATCTGTTTCCTTTAATTTGAGTCAATTGGGTCCACATTGTAAAGCAATCAGTCTCGACTTCTTGGATTGTTTAACTTGCTGAATGGCAAGTTTTAAGTACCAAATTGCTTGAGCTTGGCGAAAAGCACTTCCTGATGCAAAATGATAAAAATGTGGCTGATTATATGTGATACCTGCTGCTATATAAAAATCCTCAAAATTCTGGTGAAAATGTGCAATACAAAGACTACCTTCAGTTGCTACTATATGACTATTTCTTATCAACCTATTGGCACAAACTCCACACTCTAATAAAAGATTCAAAGCACAATTACAATATACATAATTGCAATCACAATTAATAGCTATAACAGAATTCAATTCTCAAGCCCCTCTCAGTACTTGTCAGTCAAGTATGTTCACAATTACATATCGTGGGCGAAACCTCTTGCTTGATGTGTTAATTTCTGTTTGAAGTTGTTACAGTAGAATGCTTATTACTCTCTGCTGTGGCTCTCGTGTTCGGTTGACTGACTCGACTGCTGGGCATGTCCATTTGCTTGCTTCATGCCACGTCCTCTAGTTCAAGCAGATTTGTCTGACTATGGCCTTTGTCTCGTAACCAGTCCCTAATGGCTGACTCCTGACTCTCCACACCTCCCCCGTTTTCTTTAACCACAGGGTACACCCCATATAACATGGACTGTATTGTCTTTTCAATCATACGTTGCAAACAGTTACAGAAGCACGGCAAAAGGAGCACTATACAACAAAACAGAAGTAAGATTGTTAACCCTGTTTTTAACAAGCTAGTTAACCAAGGACCAAAACCTAGAGACTTGAGCCAATCTTCCAATCCAAAACCTGAGTTAATCTGTAGGTGGTCAGTGAGGTCATGCAATTCTTGTATATGGGCAGTTATGGATTTGGAATGATCAGAAAGGTTCATACAACACATGCCTTCGAATTCTTTGCAGCCATGACCATGGGCTAGCAACAGAAAATCTATGGCTGCACGATTTTGAAGAGTGGCATGCCTGACCGAATCAACATCTACAAGTAAATCCGATATTGCTTGAGAGGTTGCGTTGGTCTGTTTTGCCAACCAGCACCCAAGGTTGCGCAGCTGACTAAGAGCACCAGCTACAGCAACATTCGGAGTAAAAAAGGAACTAAATATAATTTGCTCAACGGACCAAAAATTAACATTGTCCTTACAATCTTGTGTAAATCGATGCCGTAGGGAACGAGTTAGCCGAACTCGTGAATTTCGGGAGATGTTAAGAATCATGCTATCATTGGGAGTTAATAAGGTTAGCCTGCCAATGGTACAGGGACCTCCTCTAATGTGGGATGGAATTCCGGGCCATGCACGATCCCCACATATGAGAAAATATCCTGGTGGGAGAGTGATCTGATTATTTGAAGATTTAGAAAGGTTTGTGGAGGTATAGTTACACCACAAACTGGCATCGCGATAATAAGGCATAGTGGCATTGACCGTCGTGTAATCACTGTGGTCCGCTTGGCGTGAGGAATGGTTAAAGTAAATGCAGGCATCTGCTGTCAGAGAGCCTAAAATCTCCAACTCTTGTGGTTCCAAATCTGCAATAGGGCGGTGAGGCATCCATGAATCCCAGGAATCTGCGGTTAATCTTAAATTAGAATTATTACAGGTCGGTACACTTACTGGGCACGGCCAATCAACGTCAGGCACTCCTACAAGGCACGTCGAGAAGGGATTAGAAGGGGTTGCCACTGAAAGACAAATAGCGTTTTGCTTTGTAAGATTGGCCAAAGTCACTCATACATTTTGTTTAGATTGTACTGGAAAGAAAGCAAAACCTACTTCTATTTTCCAAAGCAAAATCAATGCCTGTAACATTTCCTGTAACATTTCTTATAATAATTCTTACAATAATGCTTCAGTATATGCGATTCTACTGATCTACTAGCAACCTTAACCCAGAAGGTCAGTCTCGCCCGTTGCTCGGCTAAAAACAACTGTTCAGGCCATTCGTACAATTGCAGAGCTTCTTCCGGGGAGTCAATATCAAAACCATTAAACTCAGCTAAGAAATACAAAGCAAATGCCCCTTGTCTATTAATTTGATAGTCACAAGTGGGGCAAAACCAGGATTGCAAATCTTTCCTCCTACAATGCACTACTTGGGTACAATAAGCACAATAAAGATCTATAAAAGCATTACAGTTAGTTTTACATAAAAGACAGGAATAAATGCTAGGTGCATCCCATTCTATCAGATTTTTTAAATCTCTCAAAATAATGTTGAAATAGTCAGGGTCAATGTTGACCAATAGATACTTCAGTTCTTTTGGCAGTTGGCCCAAAATCGGAGGGACGATAAGCTGTAATTTGGACAACAGTCGCTGCTCTTCACTACGGTGAACAGGTCTTAGGAGACGATCGATGTGGTCCATTTACCGGGAATTCATTCTCCCTCCTGCCACGCATCGCAGGCCGAGTCCAATTTAGACAGAATTCGCAGGGGTCCAAATCGGCAGTGGTTATATTCTGCGGCTAGACGGTCATCAGGGCAGGCCTAACACACCTTGCAGGAATCCATAGGGTTCCTGTAGGTGCGGAAACACATACATAACCTCGACCCCAATATATCACTTCCACAGGCCCTTCTCTCAATCCTGTTTTTGGGTCCTTATAATACACTAATGCACGCTTGTGGCTACTGCCTTGACTTTCTTTCATGTGTATGACTGCGGGAGGGTCCTGATCTTGCCCAAATACACAAAGATGGTTCATTACATAAACAGCTTGCGCCAACCTCTGTTGGGGGTCAACAATTTCTTGCTGCTTACTGAGATATTGTTTTAGAGTTCGATGGGCCCTTTCTACTATAGCCTGTCCCGTAGGAGAATGCGGGATGCCTGTTGTGTGCACTATTCCCCAAAATTTTAAGAATTCTCTAACTGTGGTACTGCGGTAAGCGGGCCCATTGTCTGTTTTAATCGCTTCTGGTACCCCCATAACTGCAAAACTAGCAGTCAAATGCCGCATAACATGTAGCGCTTTTTCCCCACGCTGAGCAGTTGCCCAAACATACTTGCTATACGTATCAACCACCACATGCACGTATTTGAGTCCTCCGAATTCTGCTACATGGGTTACATCCACCTGCCATAGGGCATTTGATTTTAGTCCTCTTGGATTCACTCCACATCCTAACCCAATTCCCCCGTTGTGATGGCTGCATGTTGGACACGCTCGCACTATTAGCTTAGCTTGTGTGATGGGAATCCCATAAGTTCGATGTAACCCTTTTGCATTCTGGTGTAGGCGTGCATGTGCTTCCCGAGCCTGCTCTAAATTGCTTTGCGTTGAGGCTGGCATGACCAGTTGATCAGCTCGCGCATTTCCCTCTCCCATTCCAATATTCCACTTATGGCTCCTTATATGTAACACACAATAAGGTGCCTTCCTTTGCTTCAACATTCTCACTAGCTGCAACAAAAGATCATACAGTCGTGGGTTATGAGTTTCCTTGATGCTGGCATCCTCTATTCTTTGCAATACCCCCGCAACATACAAAGAGTCTGTAACCACGTTCAGCGGTCCCTGGAATTGTATAAAAGCCTGTAAGACTGCATTCAGCTCCAGGGTCTGCAAGCTGTCTCGACTCTCAGCCTCCCATATTTTGTGCTTCCACTGCTTGCCTTCCTTCCATGTCATGGCCGCCTTTCTAGACTTCTTTCCGGCATCAGTATAGACTGTAGTAGCATTTTCAAGGGGTGTGGTTGATCGCCACGGTTTCACTATCCACTGCCACTCCGCTAGCCACTGGAGCATTTTTGGTTGCAACGGGCCTGTCTTGATAATCGCTCCTGCTCCCAATAAAGCTTCTTGTAATTCCGTGGAGTTAGCTAAAAACCAGTCCAAATCTGATTTTTGGATTGGTAGTTGAATTTGAGTGGGTTCTTGTCCAGCGACATCAATGATACGCTGACGGCCCCGCTTTATTACATCTGCAAGTTGCTCAATTTTACTATATACAGTTTTTCTTGCTTGTAACGGAGGGGACAGCCATTCCAACACCCTCGTCTCCCCCGTTTTCTGTAAGTTTTGGGACAGAGCTGCTAACAGATGGCTTCGGGCACACCAAACAGTCAAGTCTATTGGGCTATCAAAGTCTCTGCGCTGCAGGTAATGATTGCCAATACATTGAACGATCAAATCGATGGTCCGGCGCTGTGCAGAGGTGAGTCGAATAGGTAAAGCTGGGTCTGTTCCTTTTAACAGAGGACGAAGTGCACTAAGTAGGCTGTTTGGGATGCCTATGACTGGCTTCAACCATTGCATTTCTCCCATAAATTTCTGTGCTTCATGCAAGGTAGTGATGTTTGTGTCTAATTGGAGCTTTTGTGGAGTAATTGTCTGCATAGTTATAATCCAACCAAGATATTTCCATGGACTAGTTTGCTGTATTTTTTCAGGCGCAACAATTAGTGATGATGCTTTAAGGGTTGTTACAATTGTTTGCAGTTGATTTTCGCTAAACTGTTCCTTTTGAGCGAAGAGGATGTCGTCCATATAATGATAGATGATAGTTTCAGGCCATGCCTTCCGTAAGGGCTGTAGGGCAGTATCCACATAAAGCTGGCACAGAGTAGGGGAGTTCCGCATCCCTTGCGGGAGAACAGTCCATTCAAATCGCTTATCTGGTTCTCCCCTATTAACTGCTGGTAAAGTGAATGCAAATCTCTTCATGTCATCAGAATGTAGCGCTATAGTGAAAAAACAGTCCTTTAAGTCTATAATTAAAAGGGGCCATGCTTCAGGCAGCATGGCAGGATTAGGTAACCCGGGCTGAAGGGCCCCCATAGGCTCCATTTGTTCATTCACTTTTCGTAAATCATGGAGTAAACGATATTTGCCTGACTTCTTCTTGATTACGAATATTGGAGTATTCCATGGACTGGTCGAGAGTCGCAAGTGACCTTGCTGAAATTGTTCTTCTACCAAGGCATGTGCTTGTTCAAGGCTTTCCCTTTTTAAAGGCCATTGCTTTACCATCACTGGTTCGTCTGTTTTCCAGGTGAGTGGAATCGGGAAAGTCCAAGCAATGGCACTTAAACTAAAGGGCGCTGATCATTGGATAATACCACTCCGAGCTGCGCGAGAATGTCTCTCCCGATGAGGCATTGTACCGTAGGTGGTAGTGGTACTATAGTCAACACAGTATTGACTGTTTGTCCGTCCAGGGTTACCGCTACCAGGGGAGATTTTTTCGCCAATGTGTAACCTCCTACTCCAGTGACTGTGTCCATTGTGGCCCGCTGGGGCCAATGGCTTGGCCAACATTCCGGTTGCACTATACTAGTATCGGCCCCTGTGTCCAATAAGGCTGTCAATTGTACAGAGTGTCCCTGGTACGATATCGTAACATCCTTAGTGGGTCGAGTAGATAGATCCATGGTTAACATAGTCAATCCGGAGGAGCCAAAGCCTTGGGCTCCGCGGTTCTTCTGTGTTAAAGGGGTTAGTCCCTTTGTTAGCTGTGGCAACGGTAGAAGTTGCGCGATACGTTGTCCTGCAGCGACACTCAGTGGTGGAAATGGAGTATATGCCATAATATGAATTTCACCGGAGTAGTCTGCATCTATAACTCCCGGAAGCACGAAAAGTCCCATAATAGTTGTTGAGGATCTTCCCAATAACAAAGCTCCATAGGCTTGTCCGTTGATAATGAGTGGCCCCCTTACTCCAGTTGGTATCTTCTCGGGGCGAGCTGTAGCTAAGGTGACATCTACATTGGCTGCCAAGTCGAGTCCCAAGCTGCCTGCAGTGGCTGGCTGGAGGCTGATGTTGCGGTCACTGAGGCGGCGATTTGTGTCGGAGCGCGGCTGCCCTGCGCGCTCTTTGTCGAGTTTCCCGACCTCCGACGACAAGCCGACGTGTTGTGAGAGCTGGACTGACAGGTTTGGCACCAGATTCCGGAGGTACGGCACTGTCGACGCATGTGCCCAGGCTTGCCACAGCGGTAACACCTCACGCCTGGAGGCAATGGGCGGTTTGGGTTCGTGCTAGCCGGTGCTGCAGCGGTGGCTTGGAGGGGCGCAAGAGTGGCTAATACTTGTGCCTGACTAGATTCTGCCTGTTTTTGCAATCCCAACCCTAAATCTTGCAGTGCTTTAACTATAAACACCTGCGACCCGTTTGGCTGTAATGACATTCGTTCTAATGCGGTTTCAATTGACCAGTCTGCTCCTAATGTTAACAATATCCTTTTTGTCTCTTCATTTGCATTCTGCAATGCGCACTGCTTTAACAGCGCGCCTTTCATATACTCTGGTACTCCTGCCTTTTCTATTGCAGCAGCCACTTTGTCTATAAACCCCCCAAAGCTTTCTCCTCGACCCTGCTTTATGCTCATATACATCGGGATGCCGCCAGCATCTTTAACCCGTCCCATGGCATTTCTCACTAGCCTCATCGCTTCCCGAACCTTGTCGGGCCCCAATAACATTTGCGCTTCGGTTCTCATATACGGCCCTAATCCCATCATTTCCTGCATAGTGAGCCCGTGGAGTGGATCACCTGGTCCTCTCTGAACCGCCACTGCCTCTTGAACTTCTGCTTGCCAGTGTGCGTTGAACAGCAATTGTTGGTGTTGTGTAAATACTAACTTAGCTATACCGCGCAAGTCGTTCGGGAGTAAGAGAGTGGTATCGAATAGGTAATCTAGGATCTGCTTGACTGGTTCGCTTTTCGGGCCAAATTGTGCTACTGTCTGCCGCAGCTGTGCAAGTAACTTCCAGTCCAAGGGGGAATAATTACCAATATGATGCGTTACTTGACCGTTTTGGTCTACTACAGGGGTGTATGTAACGGGGCAGACTAGGGGGACGGCAGCCTCCAACAACACCTCATCGCCTTCCTCTGCCCCTTTGCGGGCGATAGCAGCCCACGCCTCACGACGCTCCCTAGCCATCTCCTCCCACAGGTCGCTGAGCGCCCCAGGGACGGGGGAGGTGGGGGAGGTGGTGGATTCATAGCGATTCGGCATGGTTGCTCGCGATGCAGGCTTTCGGAGGCCCAATTTAAGCGCATGTGTAGCTCCCCCACTGCCCTCGTCTTCACTCTCGTCACTTTCCACATCCCCGCTTGCACTCCCTTCTTCTAATGGAGGTGCTGACGGTTTAACGGAATCGGAGGATGTACTCTCTGTCCCACCAGCTGGAATCACTATAGCTGACACCCCCGGAGCCAACGGCTCACCCTCTTGGCCATACCCAGCGTTTTTATGGGAAGCTTGCAGAGCCGCGGCAGCAGCCCTACGTTCTGCCTGTTGCTTTAAAAGATCGTTAAGGATACCCCGCCATATTTTACCTAATTTCTTTGCCGTTTTATCATCATTTAGGATGGCGTCATAAAGCTCATCTCCTAATTTACGCCATTCCGAAAGTTCATGAACTGTGTGAGGATTCTGAAAACAGCCCTTGGCATGCCCCCAGGCTAACAATCCCAATATATCTTTCTTGCTATGCCCTTTCAACCCTCGCTTTTCTATATTAGCTAAAAATAAATCGTATGCTACTTGCCGATCCATATCAGCGCTGTTGCGGTCCTCCGGCTCCGGTAGCACGTACGGCCCAGTACCACCTCTATGATCCCTGGGGGTGCTGCTCCTGCCTTCTCCGATTTCCGATAGCGTTGAGCACCGCTCTGGCCGCCTCAGAGCCCAACCCAACTCCGTCCACCGATGGTGTTCTCCCCCGTTTTCTTTAACAACGGGGCACGTCGGGGTCACCATTTTGTTGAAGACGGAGGGAGTCACCGACACCAGATGGTTCATCAGTGGAACTCGTTTATTGGTCGTGTTACAATCACTGTTATAGCCACGATAATTAGGTTATACATATTGCAAAGCTCAGGCTCATTATTGGTCGTACGATAATTAGGTTATACATATTGCAAAACTTTAGCTCCTTATTGGTTACAGACTTTATCACTGCATAAGCGTCACATACATTCCTGTAGTTTTAGAAATCCATCTGGTCCCGTGGGAGACATCCTGTTATCTCCCTTGCCTAAGCTTTACTGCACAACAAGGGCCCCCTGACCTTGCTGGTCAGTATTTTCTCACTTAGCTCAGTATTTTCCCACTCAAGGCCTAAACAGCTTGCTTTTGTCAGGCTCATGTCTGCTTTCAGTGAGCCAGGTTTCAGTAAGTCTCTCCACAGGTTGTAGTCGGGCAGGGGTTGGTCTCTTCTCTCAGGTGACCAGTGGCAGAACCAGAGGGCATGGACTTAAGCTTCGTCAGGGAAAGTTTAGACTTGATGTGAGGAAAAAATTCTTCACTGAAAGGGTGATTGGCCATTGGAATGGGCTGCCCAGGGAGGTGGTGGAGTCACCGACCCTGGAGGTGTTTAAAGGGAGACTGGATGAGGCACTGAGTGCCATGGTCTAGATGATGGTTGGTGTTAGTGTTGGTGTTAGTGTTAGGTTATAGGTTGGACTTGATGATCTTAGAGGTCCTTTCCAACCTTGTGATACTGTGATACTGTGATACTGTGATACTGTGATAATTATACATCTCTTGTTTACCTGTAATATGTATGTTTGGGTTTGGCTCTGGAGACTCATAAGGTTTCCCATACAATATTTCATATGGGCTTACTGACATACCACTTCGAGGTTTTACCCTAATTCGCAATAAAGCTATCAGGAGTGCCTGTGGCCACTGAATTTTAGCTTCCTGACAAATTTTACTAATCTGTCTTTTTAAGGTATGGTTCATTATTTCGACTTGGTCACTAGATTGAGGTCTCCAGGGTGTATTGGGATCCCAAGATATGCCTAACATCTTGCTGACTTCTTTTACTACTGTGGCTACAAAATGTGGACCCCTATCTGAAGATATACCCAATGGTACACCAAATCTAGGAATTATCTCCTGTAACAGCCATTTCACTGTTTCCTTGGCCTGATTGGTGCAACAGGGAAGGGCCTCTGGCCATCCAGAAAAAGTGTCAACCCCTACTAACAAATACTTATAACCTTTAGCCTTGGGTAGCTCCACAAAATCTACCTGCCAATAGTTCAACCCCTACTTTAGTCCTTCCTAACTGAGCATTTCGCTGGTCTACTGGATTATTCTTCAAGCAAATCTCATATTTTGCCATCACTGATTTTGCCATCGTTAACATCCGCGCAGAGATTAAACGCCATTTTAATAATTTGACAAATGCTTCTGCACCCCAATGACACTCTTGATGCTTTACTTGCAAAATTTCTCTCATCATCAAGAGAGGTACCACTACTTGTCCGTTACAAGTCACATACCAGCCTTCTGAATTCTTTTGTGCATTTAAAGCATTTGCAAGCTTTTTGTCTTCAATGGAATACTTAGGAGATCCTTGGGGTAAGTTAATTTTCGTAGGAATCAATGCTATTTCAAATTGTGCATTTTGAGCTACTTTTCTAGCCCCTAGTCAGCTAGTCGATTTCCCTCATGTATTTTAGAATACATGATGAGCTTTACAATGCATAATTGCCACTTGGCTAGGCTTTTGTACTGCTTGTATTAATTGTAAAACTTCATTCTGATGTTTTATATTATTACCTTGGGAGGATAACAGTCCCCTTTCTTTCCACAGGACTCCATGTACATGTACCACTCCAAAGCCATATTTCGAATCATGTAGGAAATATTTTAGAAGAATCAGGGCATTTTGTGATCCTTGAAGACTGTATGCACAACCCTGCCTACATACAGTGACTTTGGCATGTTATGAGAAAATGGAATATTAGCTGATAGATAAGAAAGAGAATGTGGAACAGGAGGTTTTAGCTGCAGGAGAAGGGGGGCTGCAGGGTATCAGGTAACAGTGCATTAACAGCCCTCATTGACCAGTGATGAGGTGACAAATGGTACCGCTTAAGCCCATGGGAAGCATATATATATGTTTTAAAGAAGGCAATAAACGTCTGCTTCAGCTAACTCATATTGAGTTGTCTGATGCTTTCCACAAGCCCGTCTCCCGCATTTGGCACCGGAACAGGGACCCCGACCCGCTGAATCTGGAATATCTGGACGAGCGAGAGCCCTTGAAGGAGGACAGGACTGGGAGAAACGGCCGTTGTGAGGCACCGAAGAGAAAAGTCGATGCTCCGGGTGCCGGTAAGCTGCGTAACTCGGAATGGAGAAGGAAGCAGCTCAGCAATTATTATTGGAATTCCTCGCTGTACGAGAAGCTGCCGTGCCCACAAAAAAGTTATTACAATTGCTCGAGTGGGCTCGTAAAGCAGAATATTTTAAGCAGCTGTCTTTCATATTTAGTTTACAAGAGTGGCGTGAAGTTGGGGATGCCTTGTGGGACAAAACGGTTGAGAGCAGTAAGGAAGCAAGAGATTTAGGACCCACCTGGCGGGAGGTGATAAACAATATCAAGCAGTATAAAACAGAGAAAAAGGTTGCAATGGCAGCGCAGCAACTTATTGATGAGGAGGAAGAAAAAGGGGGTCAGACGAGACTGTTTGGGTCCGTTTCTACTGCTGCGGGGATAAAAGTGCCTGTGCTAGAAAATGCTAAAAGGGTGGAAGAAGCAGCAGGAGCAACTTGTCCCTCAGCACCCCCGATGCCATCAGCACCTCCTCAGATTGGAGGATCGTCTTGTCACCCTAAGATAGCAAGCTCTGTGCCGTTACCGGAGAGTGACTCCGATTCCAATCAGGATACCGGCTGTCCGCATGGAACACCTGACAGTTGCGGAAACAAAGACTGGAGCTCTTTGCCACCTTCGCCCACAGAACTTAATCCACCACCATCTGCACCTCCGCCGCCAGTGGAGGGAGAACTGTTAGACAAAATGAGAGATCTTGGTTTAGGGAGGGATGTAATAATTGAATTGGGCGGGAGACTGGTATTACGACCTAAGAACGGGGGAAATTGGTCCGGGATCATTCGTGATGCATTGCTTGAAGGGGACTGGTCTGCTTTAGGGGCGTTGGAATCACACTGTGGTTTCCAGGTATTGCAATCTACTAATGCACAGGGTCAAGAAGTAGCATCCCATAAGCCTTTTGATTGGAAATTATTTCAACATTTGAGAGCTACAGTAACGCAATATGGGTTACACAGTGAGCCCACTCGGCAAATGTTAGGGTATGTGTTTGGTTCAGAGCTTTTAAGCCCTAACGACTGCATGGCGCTAGCGAAGTTGTTGTGTACTCCAGCGCAATATTTACATTGGGAAAGAAATTGGGAAGCAAAATGTAGAAAGATTGTTAATACCCCAAGAGCGCAAACAGATGTGTTGCACGGTATACAACTTGATGTTAATGGGGCAAGGGCCATACGCAGCTACTCCCCAACAGCTGCAGTTTCCGGCAGACTTTCATAGAGCCTCTGCAGAAGCGGCACACAAAGCGCTTCTACGTATACCGATAGAAAAGAGGGGACCAAATTGGGCTGGCATCAGACAGAATGACAGAGAAAATTATGAAAATTTTGTTAATCGCTTAGTGGAAGCTCTAGAGGCTGATGCAGATCTTCAGGGTGGCATTTACTCAAGACCTCGGTGTTTGAAAATGCTAACGCAAAAACACGGTTGTTGCTTAGCACACTGCCAAAAGAAGCGCCATTAACTGATATGCTTGAAAGAGTCGCGAGAGCTCAAGTGCAACAGCAAAATGTCCTTTTAGCAGATGCGGTAGGTGCTGCTGTAAAAGAACAAAACAAGCCTGTAGCGGAAATGCTGCAGCAGCTCCCCTCCCTAATTGCTGCTGTGGCTCAGCTACAGGGCAGGAAGGGGGGTGGAAGCCGCAAATCAATGAACAGAGAAATTTTTGCAAACATGGGGAATTAAGCATGTAACAGGCATTCTGCATTTGTCCACAGGGCAAGCGATTGTGGAACGAGCACATAGAACTATTAAAGAATACCTTGCAAAGCAGAAAGATGTAGCAGAATTAGATCTGCAGATAAGGTTAAGTGCTTTTTACACTTAATTATCTTAGCTTGGTAGCAGGCTTAGAGCAGGCACCTGTAGTAATTCATAATAGTGGTGTAAAAAATGCAGGCCACGCCTGAAATACAATTGCGTTATAAGAACCCCAAGACAGGACTATGGGAAGGGCCGAGCCCGTTGCTATTTACTGGTCGTGGTTGTAGTTGTGTTTCCACAAATCAAGGTCCATTATGGATTCCCAGTAAATGGACACGCCCAGCGGTCAAGTCAGTCAACCGAACACACGAGAGCAACAGCGAAGAGTAATAAGCATTCTACTTCAGCAACTTTGAACAGAAATTAACAAATCAAGCAAGAGGTTTCGCCCACGATATGTAATTATGAACATACTTGACCAACAAGGACTGGGGGGGGGCACACGGGACTTGAGTATTGAATTCTGTTATAGCCGTTAATCATGATCGCAATTGTGTGCATTGTAATTGTGCTTTGAATCTTTTATTAGAGTGTGGAGCTTGTGGCAATAGGTTGATAAGAAATAGTCACGTAGCAGCAACTGAAGGTAGTCTTTGTGCTACACATTATCACCAGAATTTTGAGGATTTTTATATAGCAGCAGGTATCATATATAATCAGGCACATTTTTATCATTTTGGATCAGGAAGTTCTTTTCACCAAGCTCAAGCAATTTGGTCCTTAAAATTTGCCATCCAGCAAGTTAAACAACCCAAGAAGTCAAGATTGATTGCTTTACAATGTGGACCCAATTGACACAAATTAAAGGAAACAGATGATGTTCTTGGAAATTGATTCTCAACTTGGCATTACAGGCTGGCTAAGAACACTCCTGATCAAAGGAATATGCATTTTAATAGTTGTTTTGGTATTCATGATTTTAATAAGTTGTATGCTGTCTTGTGTAAAGAAAGGTTTAGAAAGAATTGTTCATGCAGCTCGGGTTGTGCAAAAAGAAAAAGGGGGAATTGTAGGAAATATTTTAGAAGAATCAGGGCATTTTGTGATCCTTGAAGCCTGTATGCACAACCCTGCCTACATACAGTGACCTTGGCATGTTATGAGAAAATGGAATGTTAGCTGATAGATGAGAAAGAGAATGTGGAACAGGAGGTTTTAGCTGCAGGAGAAGGGGGGCTGCAGGGTATCAGGTTACAGCGCATTAACAGCTCTCATTGACCAGTGATGAGGTGACAAATCACAGTATCACAGTATCACAGTATCACAAGGTTGGAAAGGACCTCTAAGATCATCAAGTCCAACGTATAACCTAACACTAACACCAACCATCATCTAGACCATGGCACTCAGTGCCTCATCCAGTCTCCCTTTAAACACCTCCAGGGTCGGTGACTCCACCACCTCCCTGGGCAGCCCATTCCAATGGCCAATCACCCTTTCAGTGAAGAATTTTTTCCTCATATCAAGTCTAAACTTTCCCTGACGAAGCTTAAGTCCATGCCCTCTGGTTCTGCCACTGGTCACCTGAGAGAAGAGACCAACCCCTGCCCGACTACAACCTCCTTTTAGGTAGTTGTAGAGAGCAATGAGGTCTCCCCTGAGCCTCCTCTTCTCCAGGCTAAACAGCCCCAATTCCCTCAGTCGCTCCTCATAGGGCTTGTGCTCCAGCCCCCTCACCATCTTCGTTGCCCTCCTCTGAACACATTCCAGTATCCTAACATCTTTCCCAAACTGGGGGGCCCAGAACTGGACACAATATTCAAGGTGAGGCCTGACCAGTGCCGAGTACAGGGGGACAATAACTTCTCTGGTCCTGCTTACTACACTATTCCTGATGCAGGCCAGGATGCCATTGGCCTTCTTGGCCACCTGGGCACACTGCTGGCTCATGTTGAGCTTCCTGTCCACCAGCACTCCCAGGTCCTTTTCTACCTGACTACTCTGTCCCCAGTCTGTAGCTCTGCATGGGATTGTTGTGTCCAAAATGAAGTACCCGACATTTGGTCTTATTAAACATCATCCCATTAGAATCGGCCCAGCTCTCCAATCTGTCCAGGTCCCTCTGTAGGGCCATCCTACCCTCTAACAGATCAACCCTTCCTCCCAGCTTGGTATCATCTGCAAATTTGCTGATGATGGACTCAATCCCCTCATCCAAATCGTCAATAAAGATATTAAACAGGACGGGACCCAATACCGATCCCTGAGGGACACCACTGGTGTCCGGCCGCCAACTGGATGAAACACCATTCACCATCACTCTTTGGGCTCGGCCATCCAGCCAATTCCTAACCCAGCACAAAGTGCTCCCATCTAGGCCACGGGCTGCCAGCTTCCCTAGGAGTCTACTTTGGGGGACTGTGTCAAAGGCCTTACTGAAGTTCAGGTATACCACATCCACAGCCTTCCTCTCATCCACCAGGCGAGTCACATGGTCATAAAAGGAGATCAGGTTGGTCAGGCAGGACCTACCCCTCCTAAATCCATGCTGGCTGGGCCTGATTTCTTGACTGTTCTGCAGGTGGTGCATGATTTCACCCAGGATTATCTTCTCCATGATTTTACCTGGGACTGAGGTCAGGCTGACAGGTCTGTAATTACCTGGATCATCCTTACGGCCCTTCTTGTGGATGGGCGTCACATTGGCCAACTTCCAGTCTTCCGGGATCTCTCCAGTGAGCCAGGACTGCTGAAAGATGATGGAGAGCGGCTTAGCAAGCTCATCCGCCAGCTCTCTCAGCACCCTAGGATGGAACCCATCCGGCCCCATAGACTTATGAGGGTCCAAGCGGCTCAGCAGGTCTCTAACCTCCTCCTCATGGATTGCAGGAGGGCCATATTTCACCCTGCCCCCATTAACCACTTCAGAGGGCCAACTGTCAAGCAAATGGTACCGTTTAAGCGCACAGAAAAGCATATATATTCATTGTAAAGAAAGCAATAAACGTATGCTTCAGCTAGCTCATATTGAGTCATCTGATGCTTTCCACAAGCAGAATCAGTCCAAATTTTTACCCATTTCCCTTCATTTAATTCTAAAGCTCTACTTAGGGCGATCAATTCGGCCCTTTGAGCGGAGGTATTTGATGGCAGGGCTTTTGCCTCTGTCATTCCATTTACAGTTGCTACCGCATATCCAGCGAATCTGGTTCTGTTTTCCACATAACTGCTGCCATCTGTGAACATTTCCCAATCCGGTTCATCCAATGGGGTGTCCTTCAAATCTTCTCTGCTAGAATAGGTATGCTCTATCACCTCAACACAATTATGTTCCAGTGGTCCCTCCTCCGGTGAAGAGCCTAAAAACAATGCTGGGTTTAAGAGGTTAGTTGTTTTTAATGTCACATCATCTTGTTCTGTTAGGACTACCTCATATTTCATCATTCTGCTAGGGGATAACCGATGTTCCCCCTTTTGTTCCAACACTGTTGTCACCATATGAGGTGCATATACATCAATATGCTTACCCATTGTGAGCTTCCTGGCTTTTTGTATCAGAATAACCGTAGCTGCTACAGCCCATAAACAAGAAGGCCATCCAGCACTTACATTGTCCAGTTGTTTGGAGAAATAGCGTACAGGCCTTATTCCAGCTCCCCAGATGTTGGGTTATCACTCCTAATGCCAAGCGCTGTCTTTTGTGTACAAACAACTGAAAGTCCTTGGACAGGTCAGGTAATCCCAGTGCTGGTGCTGACATTAAGGGTTCTTTCAATTTCTGAAAAGCCTCTCGTTGTGGCTTATCCCAAATGAACGGCAGTGTCTTTTGAGCTTCATATAATGGTTTGACTATCAACCCATAGTCCATGATCCACAGACGACATCATCCTGCCATTCCCAAAAAAGCTCACAGTTCATGTAAGTTTTGTGGTTCTGGAATGGCACGAATAGCCTCTATACGATTAGTCCCCAGCCTTCTTTGTCCCTGAGAAATTTCACATCCCAAATAAATCACAGTTTGACATGCAATTTGTGCTTTTTCTTTTGTTACCTTATAACCTCCCATCCCCAGATGATTTAAAATTTCAATGGTTACCTCTATACAGAGAGACCTTTCTTCCATGGCAATCAATATGTCATCCACATATTGCAGTAACAGATACTATTCTCTGGGTATCTGGCCATTAGCAGTCCAAATGCCCAGTTCCTTAGCTAATTGATTCCCAAACAATGTTAGACTATTCTTAAATCCTTGTGGTAGTCTTGTCCAGGTCAGCTGGACTTTTCTTCCTTTCTGCGGGTTTTCCCATTCAAAAGCGAATAATTTCCTGCTCTCTTTGTCCAAAGGTATGCAGAAAAAGGCATCTTTTAAATCCAAAACAGTAAACCACTTGTATTTTTCTTTTATGAATGTTAACAATGTGTATGGATTAGCCACCACTGGATAAATATCTTTAGTAATTTGATTTATTGCTCTTAGATCCTGCACTAGCCTATACTCACCATTAGGTTTCTTTACTGGAAAAATTGGTGTGTTATATTCTGACTCATATTCCTCCAAAATTTGGTATTTTAAAAATTTATCAATTGTTTTCACTATTCCCTGCCATGCCTCTGGTTTTATATAATATTGTTTAATCTGTACTGGCTTTGTTCCCTCTTTTAATTCCACATGCATGGGTTGAGCAAGTTTTGATTTTCCTGGTATGGTTACATCCCAGACTACAGGAATTACTGCTTCTTTTACCTATTTTGTAATTTCATTAGCTGTTTTTTTCCTTTATCATTAAAATTTGCCCTGTCTTAGATTCTGGTATTTTCATTACAAGTTCTCTATCCTCAAAAGTTATTACTGCATCCAATTTTGCCAGTATATCCCGTCCTAACAACGGGATCGGGCATTCAGGTACATATAAAAATTCATGTGTTAGGACTTTGTTACCAAAACTTAAATCTAAGGTCTGCAGGAATGGCCGATTTTCCTCCTTCCCTGGGGCTCCTACTATTTTTGCTCTTTTATTCCCAATTCGCCCATCTAATTTATTTAATACTGAATAAGTTGCCCCTGTATCTACTAAAAATTTTACTTCCTTATCCCCCAATTGTATTGTCACTAATGGTTCTCCTGAATTAGTTGCCTATTCTAGTCAGCTGTCGTATCCCCCCAGCATCATAATTCTGGAGCTGTCCTATTCTTGTCTTTGGTTGAATCTATTTGGACACTCATTCTTCCAGTGCCCTTCCTGTTTGCACATTGATTTAATCCCAGTATCGGTCTACCTCCATGTCCTCTAGCTCCCCATCCTCCTCTGTTTATTCCACGCAGGGCAGTGCCTCCTCTACCTCGACCCCGAGGGGCTGAATTATTTCTACCCTGAACTACTGCCAAAAGTTGTCTCTGTCTCTTATCAGCTTCCTTCTCCCTGTTATTATACACCTTCCAAGCTACTTCAAGCAGTCTATCTAAATTTCTTAAATCAACCCCTTCTAATTTCTGTAGCTTTCTCCTGATGTCTTCCTGTGACTGTCCCAGAAAGATCAATGCAAGCTGAACCCTCGCCTCCTCTGTATCTATTTGAAGATCTGTATACTTCCTAGCCGCTTCTTTGAGCCTTTCCAAAAATGCAGTAGGAGATTCCTTCTTATCCTGTCTGATCTCATACAATTTAGACCAATTTATAGTTTTTGGCATTGCATTTTGGATACCATAAAGGACCCACTCTTGATATTGCCTAAGTCTCTGCATGTGTGCATTAACATTAGGATCCCATTGGGGATCCACTGTGGGGAAGTTCTGATCAAATGTTCCTAATACTAGTCTGTTACGAATATCTTCTTCAGCTCTAGTCCTTGCTGTCCTAATGACCATCTGCTTTTCTGTGGAGTCCATTAAAGTATCTAGTATCACTTGTATATCGTCCCAATATGGATTCTGGGTTTTAATTATCATCTTCATTACCCTTGCAACTTTATCAGGGTTTTCTCTATACGGTCCAGCTGAGTCCTTCCACCAAATCAGAAGGAGTGAAGGGAACTTTAATATACACAGGCCCCTCTGATCCAATTCCCTGTCTTAATGGGGCTATTACTGTACCACTCAATTGTTCCCCTCAATTTCAATATCTCCTTTCCTGTTTTAGACAGTACTGGAACTATCTTCTCTCTCTGCTGCCTAGTTCGATGCGAAACTGGGGTGATCGATCCCGTGTCATCCTGCCCATTATCCTCCTTTTCATGCTCACTCCTACTTCCATGCTCTAGAGACGACAAAGGAATAGGGGAATAGAGAGGGGTAGACAGTTTAACAGGTCCTTTCAATATTATTTCTGTGTCTAAATCCTGTCTGTTGCTTATTAGTATTAAACGCAAAACATTCCATGCAAGATTTTTCCTCAATAGAAGCAGCACACATTTTCTTACCACCATTATACCACACTCACTCTGCCACTCCGTTTTTTCTCGCAAATAGAAAAGCATATCCACATACGGCACTTCATCCCATTTCTCCAAATGTCTACAATACAACATTAATTGCAAGATAGTTTCATAATGTAAAGTACCATTGACAGGCCACTTCTTCTGATCTTCCAATTCGTATTCTGGCTACCACCTATTACAATAACCAATTAATACCATCTTTTGTATGACAATTTAAAAGTATCCCAATGTGCCAAAAGGCACCCTAATGGGGATGTGCGCGGTATCGGGGTATTACTGCCAAGCATTCCCTTTATTTTCTCCATTTTTTACGTTCCCAAACTTTTCAGCCTAAATAAGTAGCTTTTTAATACACAATACAGCCCCAACCAAACCACTATGCTGAACCTGCAATGCTTTTGCAGTTGACTTATGGACGGTGCCTAGGCAATACCTCTAGGAATTCCTTAGCCCAACCGTGCACAGCTTTCACTGCGTCTGACTGGCAGGCAACTACAATATACCTTTGGTATGAATACCACCCCTGGTACCAATAAGTAAAGCACCTTCTTACCTTATCCCAGGGAACGTTGTGAGCAGTGGAGATGGTTGCGGTCAATAAGCTCCCCGAGAATCCCTCGGTGCCAGCTGGAGCGTGATTGGGTCACGAACGCGCTCAGCAGCACTCACAGGGTCCCATCTGGGTTGCCAAAAATGTTAGCGTCGAGAAACCACATAACCACAAATGATTATGTAGGTGCTTTATTCAGGCACCGGGAACAATGGGTCTAGGACCCAAATCAAGTTCCGTCGACTATGCACAGAATACAAATATTTATACACTATGTACCATTCATTTACATAATATGCCCACTTCCCAGTGTGCCCTTTACATTCATTGGATAAATGATTCATAAATATATTCCATATTCATCACAATTATTACTAATCTCTATTATCATTGGATCAGCCTCCATTTCATGGTTACAACCTGATTAGTTATGCAAACTTATCGATTAGAACAACATAACTCCATACCCAT
Source organism: Tapera naevia (assembly GCA_033556795.1). Classification (NCBI taxonomy): domain Eukaryota; kingdom Metazoa; phylum Chordata; class Aves; order Cuculiformes; family Neomorphidae; genus Tapera; species Tapera naevia. The sequence continues at coordinate 789,185 of JAUMJJ010000004.1, read as the reverse complement.
ATCAACTATTTCTATTTGCCCATCATCATAGTTAACAAACAAAAGGTCTATATAGTTACTATGCCCCATATGCCAAACACTGCTACTTGGATATCTAGTTACCATAGTTATATGACAAACGATAACCTGTCTCTAACACATGCTGCTCAAAAAATTTTCTAAAATTTGTTCCCACTAAACTCCTAGGTGTTCCTTGAACCGTTTTCCACTCAAACCTCCTCTGACACTTTTCAAGGGTGCTTTCCCAGCGAGACTCTGGGATTACCCACGAGGCTGGTATGAACTTCTTCCACCCACAAAACAAAGTAAGGATATCTACACGGTCCCAATGTTCTATGCCATGAGAATGCACACACTTCGAACAATAAGTCGATCTCAAATTGGAGTGTAATAGATAAATAAAAGTTTTGCTTCAGCCAGATTGTGATAGTTCGTGCTTAAAAATTGTAATGTGATATACAATAACTTTTGGAGTTTTTCAAGATTAAATTGTTGGCAGTGATGTCCCATTGAAGGGGGAAATAGGGGTTCAAAGTTAACAGGCATAAGGGTTAGGTGGTAGCTAGCAAGACATTAGAATGAGTAAGCAAAGGATGTGGGATTTTAGCAGTCCTTTTTTAAGCCTTTGTGTAGATTGCTCCATCATAGTTTAGGTATTTAGTTAGCCTTGGGCTAACTTTTTGCAAGAAGGGGGGGTTTTGACAATGGAAGTTGTGTGAGCCTAACATTTTGTTGCAAGCTTAGCAAGGTTTTACAGCAATGTGCACTGATAAGGAGGAACTGGACACTGATAAAGAGGAGCAGGACCAGTCTTGAGGAGCTGCTGGCCTTCATCCCCACGACCCTCCAACGACCACCACGAGGAGGCAGTGTGCAAGTGCCAGTAGGAGGAGAATATGGAAATAACCTTTTAAGACTCATCTTAATACAAAGCGGGAACAGGTAATATGTATAGACGTATTGGGGAATGCAATGAATATGCAACAAATGTAAATGAACTACAGGAACCCAGTTGAATATGTATAAGTACTCTAAATAAATGTACATGAGTGGGACCAAACGGTGTGCATAGAGGAGGGTCCATCCTCTTATGCACCCAGCGCTGTAAATAAATCTTTGCTTCTAAGACTTTGTCCTCTCTAAAATTCTATCTGTGAGCTGGCATTTCTCTCAGGAGTGACAGTAAAATACTTGATGATCTCTAAGGTCTTTTCCAACCAGAAGATTCTATGATTCTATGATTTAACCAGGACTGCCAGTAGATGAGGGAAAGGGGTTTGGAGAGGACCTCTGCCAGCTCCCTCAATACCCTTGGGTGGATCCCATCTGGCCCCATAGACTTGTGTATGTCTAGTTGGCCAAGCAGGTCTCTAACCAAATCCTCCTGTTGGAAAAGTGTCAGATTTTATTAGTCTGATATTAATTAGGTAGAAATAGTGATTATAATAGTTTTAAATATAGTGGTTTTAAATGTGTGTTTTATAGTGGTTTTAAATCCTATTACTTTAAGTGTGTTAGTGATTATTAGAAGTAGTGGTTATTTAGACGAAAAGGCTTTCTTCTCTCATGAGAACTCTGTGAAGTACCCGAAACTTATCCAAGCCAAGTCTGCCCCTGCAGTAGAGATAAAGAGACTGGGCCTGCGGTTGAGATAAGAAGACCTTGCATACCGGAGTTAACTAAGAAAAACAGGAGAAGCTGGCGCCGAAGTAATAATAATTAGCCGATGAAGTAATCTATATATGCATATGTATTAGCTGGAACCTGTTGAATATATATTAGGTTATGTAACATGTAGAGAATAAAATGCGGTCGTGCTGTAACGGTTTTGGAACCAGATTTGGGTGCGTACCCCTGGTTCCCGGGGCCTCGAAATAAAGCACCACATATAACCTTCCCCGAGTGGTTATGTGTTCGTCTCTCCGCTAACACTCCTGCATCATTGGAGCTTCATTCTCACTGTCGTCTGGCTCAGGGGGCCAAGTATCCCGAGAACATCTCACCTTGCTATTAAAGACTGAGGCAAAGAAGGCATTAAGTACCTCTGCCTTGTCCTCATACCTCATCACTACTCTCCCTCCTGCATCCAGTAAAGAAGGGACATGTCATGCTCAAGATAAAACTGAGAGATCATGAGGGTCTCGCTCTCTTCTTTGTTGGCCAACGTCCCGAGGACCTCATCTGTCTGTTTGCCCCTGATTCTGGATCCGTTCATTCCTGAATCCACTTCCTAAGTCCAACTCCCTGCCATTCACCTTGCCTGCTCTGCAGCATCTGTGGTGACGTAGAGTCATTGAGGGGTGGGTGCACAATTTCATATATTTGTATATATTTTATTATTCTCTTATTAATAGTATTTTCTTCATTATTATTGCTATTGTTTCATTAAAGCTGTTTTAGTTTTAGTTTCCAATTTGCAAGTCTTTTCCTCTTATTTCCCTTTCCCCTTGCCCTGGGGGTGGGTTGGAAAGGGAATTGGGAGCCCAACTACTCAGTTTTAGCTGCTGAATTAGGCCAGGCTGGGACTAAACTGTGACATGCAGTTATTGACTTATTGCACACTGGTTAACAGATCCACATTTTGGACAACAAGATAAGATATTGTTTATTACATTTCTGTGCGGAGATGGATGCTAGGAGGTAAATCCACAAAGCCAGCATACCCAAACATTCCCGCATGCTCAATTTATACATAATTTCGTTAGTAACTCATTTGCCAAGTACAACCCATGGCTTCTGATTCATTATTGATTTACATACGTTTATGTCATTTCATAACAAAACTGTGCATGCCCAATGAGTAAGAGTTTTCCCCTGGGATAGTGACTTTTAACTTGTGGATATGATTTAGCACTATAATGACATTAAAATAAGGCTAGTTTACTTTCGGTCCCTTCTGTGGTTGCTTAACTTGCTGACTTGCAAAATGTTCCTCCTTCAAGGATGGCGGGTTCTGAATCACCAGTCACCTGTGACAGGCTCCAGGATGTTCCATCCTCCTAAAGGTGCAACCCTTTGTTTAAGCACCCCCCTACAATTTATCTTTCTGGTACATTCTGCATACTTGCAAGATTTTAAACAATAGAAACCTTAAGCAAGCAAAACATATAGTAGAAACAGATCAACTTTACTTAAATTCAGCTTTTAAATTTAACAAAATCTACATATTGCTAACAATGACAAACTGATAACCTAGGTTAAACCAACATAAAACAGTGAAAATACTATTTGTATATACTTTTTTAAGTTTCAGATCAACCTGTTGGGACAAAGAGAGCTCAAAATGTAGAAGTGTCCTAATAATAACTTAGACCATCTAAATTCACTCATGTACAACAAAACATGTAAAATGAACAGCCAGGTACAGAGTATTTCACTTCCATATTGTTTCAGAATTTGATAGGTTGTCAGACTCTTGTCATTCAATAGCTGTTTGATTATTGTAGTTCTATTCTCTGCACAGAAAAAATAAATATATGCATCATATATGTGTGCATGGCTGACAGAGAGAAACAGTACTGTGAGGCTCCAAGGAACATAAACTCCTGTCACAGAGACAAAAAATAGAAGAATGCTTTGCAGACTGAGTCACTGGTGCATACTAATAAGAGCAAATTTAAAAATAACAGCGTATAAATATAAACTAATTAAAAAAATAATTTCTGAAAACTACCTATAACGGGGCAAGTGATCCATTAAAAGCATCCCTTTCATTTTTCATTATTTCCTTTTGTATCAGTGGTTCTACTGTACATAATTTTGTATTCTTGAATCATCACCAATGATTCTATTAGGAGAGAAACAACTGAAGTAACATCAGATAAATTACTGCTTTATATGGCCACAAGATGCTTATACCACAAGGCTGTTGATTCTGCAAACTGGCTTTCTTTCATTTCGTGCTTTTATTACATAAGAGAAAATAAATATTGCAGAAGATGCTATGTGTAGCTCTAGAATGTCTTCTCAACCTAGCAACAATGAAAAGTGCTGCAGAAAGCCGTGATGATTTATATTGTTACCAGATCAAGAACAGTCATCACCATTCCTCAGTTAAAATAAGTTGGTTCTGCTGCAGGAACAGATAGGTTAATAGCAGTAAGAATGGGAGTCCACCTGGTTTGCAGTTCAGAATGGGACTAGTATGGTTCCATCCAAAAAAGAGAAAATACAAATCTTTAATAAAAAGTGGAGATTAAAAGTCTCAAAAGACAAAGATTAATTTAAAGAACAAAAGCAAAGGGGCAATTTCAGCTTTCAAAACGCAGACAATGTTGGGAAGGATGATTGTAAATTGTTCAGAGACCTAATAAGTAAATGTGTGAGCCGAACACAGGCAGAACACAGGAACAACCACAAAGCCACAGATGAAATGAAAAGAATAAATTTATTTCTGTTACCTCACAGTGTGGGGCAACTCTGAAACAGCACCCAGACAGAGGGGACGCAAGCGGGAATACAGGCACCATGGAGCTCCATCCTTGCTAGAAAGTGTGAATCCCTAAACTTTTGCTTTGCCTGTATTTATCAGGGAAAGGTGGAATAGTTTTCCACTGTGCTTTGATCTTTCTCACAGTTGGGCAGAAATCTCAAGCATGTTTTCTAGGATGGCCCGGAGTATCACAGGCCTATGTTACCTGAACACAAAGGTTCTACTTGTTAAGCACACAAGACTAGGCAATGATTAGCATGATTTATGTGCTTTTCTATATCCCAGCTGCAAGGTCACTTTAGAATGTTTTACAATTTCTTCTCACCAAACTTCCATTATATTCTCACAGTCACTTATCCAAAGCTCCTTTTGATTTCAGAAGTTTTTTTTTTCGGAATTAATACACAAAGCTTCCTCAGAAAATACTTGAACGTAGCCAACACTACTAATAAGATAAGACTGTAAAACTCTCCATGCCATTAATAAAGGCTCCCAGGAATATTACAGAATCATAGAACCATTTAGATTGGAAAAGAACCTTAAGATCATAGAGTCCCACCATAAACCTAACACTGCGAAGTCCACCACTAAACCATGTCACTAAGCACCATATCTTTTAAATACTTCCAGGGGTGGTGACTCAAACACTTCCCTGGGCAGCCTGTTCCAGTTACTTTAGCTATAGGAGAGCAACAGAATGACAGTCCTGCTGATATGAACTATACCCAAACGGAGGAGTTACAGAGTTTAAATACCTTTAAGCTATACAACTCATTCTTCACCAAACTTTGTCAGATATGTAGGACTATAGTAAATTGCAACAACGAGCAAGTAACACGGATTACTTCATATAAGGAGGCTCCAGATCATCAGATAAAGAAGCTCTAGACAGTACCTCCTTTTTTAATACCTCAAACAATTCATTCCTTAGTTAATTAAATCAAATTGTGCTCACCTGATGAAGCTGTTAGGCCATCCTGTGAAGTATTTCTTAACCAGTGAGGCCTGCAAAGGCCTATGAAGTGTTAACTATTTTACTTCTACACTTCATATATCTTATTTTTATTATGCAGAAAAGATCTGAGCTAGTTTGCCAGTTCAGGTCTTTACATGTTGAATTAAAAGTGATTGAGTGAGCTGGTTTGAGCTAGCTTTCCCAAGCTCTCCAACGCTCAGTTTAAGCCCCTTCCCAAAGCTTCCCCCCTTTCAAAGGAAAAAATCTATAGAAAAACTGAAATCACAGTAAATATATGTATTTATGTATTTTTCTAAATAAAACAACTACATACAGCAAGGATATCATGCAAAACTCCCAAAAAGGGAAAAGGGGAAGGGAAAATGGGAAGAAGGACAAAAAGGAACTAAAACAAAACAGGTATGCACACTTGTAAGACCCGGTAACTAAAAAAGTAAAGAACTAGCAAAATCTCACTACTTCCCTTGAGGAAAGCAGAACAGCTCAATCCGACCGAAGACTCTCCCCCAACGCGTGGGCAGACAACAGCAGCCACTGCAGGCCTCAGCTCCAGACAGGACCAGCAGCAAGGGAGCTCCTGCTCTCCAGCCTCCCAGAAGAAGAAGAGAGCGTACTCTCTTATCTACACCTTATTTATATGTTGTGTTACGTTAAAGGAAAATATGGAATACTTCCATGGATCCTGACCTCCGCTGTTAAGGAAGACCTGTAAAGGCTATTTTTTAAGGAAGATCTGAAAAATCCAAAAGTCAGTCTACTACATTCTCCACTCCTTATTACATATCATTTCTTTAATGCAACACCTGTACATTGTGTTTGTCTATATCCCACGCACAGGCACATGTATATATATAGAGTCTTTGTTTTATTCCGAGGTTGTCATCTGTAGTTGAAGATCAACACCAACAGCAACTCATTTTGGATCCTTGGCCCTTTAGTCACAGTCACAGTTTGGTTTTGGGCTTGAGAGTTCAAACTCGGAAGATCTGTTGGTGGCTGTTTCTCAGGTAGTAATGAGAGCCTCATGTGATGCAGCGCTGGACCGGCTCGACTAGGCTTCACTCATCACTGGAGACTGGTATCCGCTCTGTTCAGGTCTTTCTCATCTGGTGACATCTCCTGTAAAACTCAACTCAAGACACAGAATTAGTTTTTCCCCAAGGAAATCTATCATTTTCCCCAAGGAAATCTATCATTTCCTTGAGGCACACACTGGGATTCTCCATCCTTTCTCATGACCCACCAGGTATTTCCAGGCCCTTGAGCGAAAACAATCCCACGAATGGGTTTGTCTTTGCTTGAGGGTGGAATAATCCAAACGGCCTTACCCAACATAACTCTCAGATGGATCACTGGAACTTTGTCTCCATCTACAGTGTGGAGGGATTCTGCTTGGGCAGGCCCAGCTCAGTTGACAGAGCCCCTGGTGTTAACTAGCCAGGTGGCCTTGGCTAAGTGCTTATCACAGTTTTCAAAAGTTCCTCCACCTAGTGCCTTTAGAGTTGTCTTTAACAGTCCATTACATCTTTCAACTTTTCCAGCAGTGGGTGCATGATATGGAATGTGATATACCCATTCAATACCATGCTCCTGTGCCCAAGTAGCCACTAAATTGTTTTTAAAATGAGTCCCATTGTCTGACTCAATACGTTCTGGAGTGCCATGTCTCCACAGGATTTGCTTCTCAAGACCCAGAATAGTATTTTGGGCCATTGCAGTGTCAAAGGCTTTAGCAAAGTCCAGGTACACCACATCCACAGCCTTTCCCTTGTCTATTAACCGGGTAACCTTTTCACAGAAGGAGATCAGGTTGACCTGGCAGGACCTGCCTTTCATAAACCCATGTTGACTGGGCCTGATCACCCGATTGTCCTGCATGTGCTGTGTGACAGCACTCAAGATGATCTGCTCCATGACCTTCCCTGGTACCAAGGTCAAGCTGAGAGGCCTATAAGTCCCTGGATCCTCCATCTAACCCTTCTTGTAAATGGGAGTTACATTTGCCAGTCTCCAGCCAAGCGGCACTTCCCCAGTCAGCCAGGACTGCTGGTAGATGAAGGAAAGCGGGTTTGGAGAGGACCTCTGCCAGATCCCTTAATACCCTTGGGTGGATCCCATCCACCCCCATAGACTTGTGAATGTCTAATTGGCTGAGCAGGTCTCTAACCAACTCTTCTTGGAATATTGAGGGTTGATCTTCACAGTCTTCTGGCTCAGGAGGCTTGGAGCCCAGAGAACATCTTACCCTACTATTAAAGAATGAGGCAAAGAAGGTGAGCTAGCTTGAGCTAGCTTCCCCAAGCTCTCTAACACTCAATTTAAGCCCTTTCCCCAACTTCCCCCTTTTTCAAAGAAAAAAAATATAGAAAAAAACAAAATCACACTAAATATATATATGAATTTCTAAATATACTTAACTATACACAGCAAGGATATCATGCAAAACTCCCAAGAAAGGGAAGAAGAGAAGGGAAAATGGGAAAAAAGGGCAAAAAGGAACTAAAACAAAGCAGTTATACACAATTGTAAAACCCAGTAACTAACAAAGTAAAGAACTAGCAAAATCTCACCACTTCCGTTGAGGAAAGCAGAACAGCTAAATCCAACCCAGGACTCTCCCCACACGCGTGGGCAGACAACAGCCACCACAGGCCTCAGCTCCAGACAGGACCAGCAGCAAGGGAGCTCCTTCTCCAGACAGGCCTCCCAGAAGAAGCAGAGAGCAAACCCTCTTATCTACGTCTTATTTATATGTTGTGTTATGTTAAAGGAAGATATGGAATACTTCCGTGGATCCTGACCTTCGTTGCCAAGGAAGACCTAAAAAGGCCGTTGTTAGATATGACCAAAAAAACCCAAAAAACCCAAAAACCAACCTACTACATTCTCCACCCCTTAGTCCACATCATTTCCTTAATGCAACATCTGTACATTGTGTTCATCTATATCCCGCGCATAGATATATATATAGAGAGTCCTTGTTTTATTCTGAGGTTGTCATCTGTCGTTGAAGATCAGGTTTTATTTTCCTGGAGCTCTCTTATAACAGAGGAGGCCATCCCTCACATCAAGGTCTGGTATGGCATGTGTCCTCACCACTCAATGCCTATTGGGTTGCAGCCAGCAGCAGAGCTAAAAGTTCTTCTTGGTGGCGAACACAGAGGCCAACCCAGTCTTGCCCTTGACTGTGGTAGGAGGCACCTGGCCATCCCCAGTCCTCAGTCCTCGAGGCTGTTGTCTGTCATTAAAGATCAATACCAACAACAGCTCAGTTTGGATCCTTGGCCCTTTAGTCACAGTCACAGTTCTGGTTTTAGGGCTGATTCACTTCATATTCATGTTGACATTCTTCTTCCTGAAATTGTTTTTCTACCCAGAGCACTTGATTCATCAGGTTAGAAGCTCACCAGGAATATAAGAGTTTAAGCTCAGAAGATCTGCTAGTGGTTGCTTCTCAGGTAGTCATGAAAGTCATATGCGGCACGGCGCCGGCCCGGCTCGACGAGGCTTGGCTCATCATTGGAGACTGTTATCCACTCTGTTCAGGTCTTTCTGGCCTGGTGTCTGATCTCCTGTAAAACCCAAATTAAGGTACAGAATTAGTTTTTCCCCAAGGATAGATTTCCTTGAGGCACACACTGGATCTCTCCATCCTTCCTCATGACCCACCAGGTATTTCCAGGCCCTTGAGCGAAAACAATCCCACAAATGGGTTTGTCCTGGCCTGAGGGAGGAGTAATCCAAATGGCCTTACCCAACATAACTCTCAGATGGATTGCTGGAACTTTGTCTCCATCTACAGTGTGGAGGGATTCTGCTTGGGCAGGACCAGATCGATTGACAGAGCCTCTGGTATTAACTAGCCAGGTGGCCTTGGCTAAGTGCTCATCACAGTTTTTAAAAGTTCCTCTATCTAGTGCCTTTAAAGTTGTCTTTAACAGTCCATTACAACTTTCAACTCTTCCAACAGCGGGTGCATGTGCATGATAAGGAATGTGATATACCCATTCAGTACCATGGTCTTGTGCCCAAGTGGCCACTAGATTGCTCGTGAAATGAGTCCCATTCTCTGACTCAATGCGTTCTGGAGTGCCATGTCTCCACAGGATTTGCTTCTCGAGACCCAGAATGGTATTTTTGGGCCTTTGCATGTGGTATTGAATATGTCTCTAACCATCCCATGGTTGCTTCCACCATGGTAAGCACATAGCGTTTACCTTGGTGGGTCTGTGGCAATGTGATATTTTTCAACCTGCCAGGCCTCCCCATATTTATACTTATCCCAATGTCCACCATACCACAGGGGCTTCTACCTTTTTGCCTGTTTGATAGCGGCACAGGTTTCACAATCATGGGTAACTTGAGAAATAGTGTCCATGGTTAAATCCACCCCTCGGTCTCGTGCCCATCTATAGGTGGCATCTTGGCCTTGATGACCCTGAAGCATCATGGGCCCATCGAGCTAGGAACAATTCTCCCTTCTGCTGCCAGTCTAGGTCTACTTGAGAAACCTTGACCTGTGCAGTTTGGTCTGCCTCTCTGTTATTAGCATGTTCCTCATTAGCTCGACACTTGGGCACATGGGCATCTATATGGCGGACTCTCACATTCAGTTTCTTCACTCTGGCAGCGATGTCTTGCCACAGATCAACAGCCCAGATGGGTTTTCCTCTATGACTCCAATTCATCCCTTTCCACTGGTCTATCCATCTCCATAGGGCATTTGCTATCATCCACGATTCAGTGTATAGGTAGAGCCTTGGCCATCCTTCTCTTTCTGCGATGTCTGGGGCCAATTGGACAGCTTTGAGTTCTACAAACTGACTCAATTTGCCTTCACCTTCAGTGGCTTTCCGCCACTCATCGTGTGGGACTCCAAGCAGCTGCTTTCCACTTCCGGCTCCTCCCTACAATATGGCAGGAACCATCGTTGAAAAGGGCATAGCGTGTCTCTTCATCTGGCAGCTCATTATATGGCAGAGCTTCTTCAGCTAAACTCACTGGTTCTTCTTCTTCTTCATCTGCCATCTTCCCACCTTCAGGCCAATTAGTTATAATTCCCAAAATTCCAGGGCGATTTGAGTTCCCTATTTGGCCACGTTGTGTAATCAAAGCAATCCACTTGCTCCATGTGGCATCGGTGGCATGATGTGTAGAGGGCACCTTCCCTTTGAACATCCAGCTCAGCATGGGTAATCGAGGTGCCAGAAAGAGCTGTGCTTCGGTACCAATTACCTCTGAAGCTGCTCGTATGCCTTTATATGCAGCTAAGATTTCTTTTTTAATAGGGGTGTAACTGGCCTCAGAACCTCTGTAGCTTTGGCTCCAGAAACCCAGTGGTCACCCTCATGTCTCGCCAGGCACCTTTTGCCAGAGGCTCCAGTGTGGGGCTTTAGAAGACCAAAGACATGTTCTGGGCAATCCAGAGCAGCAGGACCTTAGTCTGGCTAAGGCATAGAGATATCAGCAGGCCGTGCAGGAATGTCATTGCTAGGACACCTGCAAGAGGAATTTGGCAAGATAAACAGCCTAGCAAGTGAAAGACAAGAAAGGGGGGCGATGCACACGTGATTGAAGCTAAGACCTTGAACAGGATCTGAAACTTACAAGAGAGACAGATGGACAGTAGAGACTGACCTATTGCAAAGAAGCATTATTTGAGTGAACAGCACATGTTAATCAATCGTTCTTATTGTTATGCATGAAAGTAGGTAAGATAGACTATATAACCATTAGCAGTAAAGCAATAAACTCAGCTTCTGTCTGATCACTTGGATCATGTGATGAGTCCGTGACTTCCGCGCTTACAAGTGGCACCCTCATGTCTCGCCAGGCACGTTTTGCCAGAGGCTCCAGGAGGGCCCTTTATCTCCAGCTTCAGAGTAGAGGAAAGCAGAACAGCTAAATCCGACCCAGGATTCTCCCCTCACGTGTAGGCAGACAACAGCAGCCACCGCAGGCCTCAGTTCCAGACAGGACCAGCAGCAAGGGAGCTCCTTCTCCAGACAGGCCTCTCGGAAGAAGAAGAGAGCAAACCCTCTTATCTATGCCTTATTTATATGTTGTGTTACGTTAAAGGAAGATATGGAATACTTCCGTGGATCCTGACCTTCGTTGCCAAGGAAGACCTAAAAAGGCCATTGTTAAGGACGACCAAAAAAACCAAAAGTCCAAAAGCCAACCTACTACAGAAGACATTAAGTACCTCTGCCTTGTCCTCATCTTTTGTTACTACCATTCCCCTTGCATTCAGCAAGGGAGGAAGATTCTCCTTGGTCCTCCTGTTGTTGTTAATATACTCGAAGAAATATTTCTTATTGTCTTTCACTGAACTGGCCAGTTGAAGTGCCAGTTGGGCTTTAGCTCTTCTAATTTTTTGCCTACATGATCTCACCTGCTCCTTGTAGTCCTCCTGAGATGCCTGCCCCCTCTTCCAAAGCACGTATATTTTCCTCTTTTTCCTGAGACCAACGCAGAGCTCTCTGTTAAGCCAAGCTGGCTTAACACCAACTCATTTTATGGCACATGAGGATGGTCTGCTCTTGCACCGCCAGAATTTACCTCTTGAAGAGCATCCAGCCTCTTGGGTTCCTTTGTCATTTAGAACTGCCTCCCAAGGAACTTTATCAAGCAACCTTCTAAACAGGTCAAAGTTTGCCCTCTGGCAGTCCAAGGTGGCAGTTCTGCTGACCCCCCTCCTTACTCCTCCAACAACTGAGAATTCTATCATCTTGTCATCACTGAGCCCCAGGCGTCTTCCAACAGTCACCTCCCCCGCAAGGCCCTTTCTGTTCACAAACAGCAGATCCAGCGGGGCACCTTCTCTAGTCGGTTCACTCACCAGTTGTGTTAGGAAGTTATCTTCCATACACTCAATGAACCTCCTAGACTGTTTCCTTTCTGCTGTGTTATACTCCCAGCAGACATCTGGAAGGTTGAAGTCTCCCACAAGAATGAGGGCCAGCAATTGTGAGACTTCTCCCAGTTGCTCATAGAAAAGCTCATCAGCTTCCTTGTCCTGGCTGGGTGGCCAATAACAGAATCCCACCACTATGTCTGACTTACTGTGGTTTCCACTGATTTTTAACCCACAAGCACTCAACCCTATCATCAGCAAATTTTATTTCTACACAATCAAAATTTCTCTAACATAGAGGGCAACCCCACTGCCTCTCTTTCCTAGCCTATCCCTCCTGAAGAGTTTATAGCCACCCATGGCAGCACTCCAGTTGTGTGAATCATCCCACCACGCTTCTGTGATTGCAATTACATCATAGTTTTCCAGCCTCACAATGGCTTCCAGCTCTCCTTGTTTGTTGCCCATACTGCGTGCATTAGTGTAGATGCACTTCAGCTGGGCTGTTATTTCCACCCCTTTCCTAAGTGGAATAGGCTCAAGTCCTGATTGTCTACTAGCAGTGGTTTGTAACCCACCGATAACCTTCTGGCTGCCACCTGGAGTGCTATTCTCCACTTCCACTGAGGTGGCAGACCAGGGGCTCTCACCAGTATACCATCCCTCAGAGCCTGAGGTGCCATTCCTATGATTTAATCTATTGAGCCCAGTGATGTCCCCCTCCCCCTTCCAATCTAGTTTAAAGCCCTCTTGAGTAGTCCAACCAACTTCTTGGAGAGTGTCCATTATAGGAATTGGACTTCAGTCTATGGCAGCAATACAAACCTGACTGATGCAAGAAGTAGTTACTACTGCAAAAGTGGAATATTCTAGTTTAAACTAAAGTAGAATCAGTTTTCTAGCTTCAGTTGTTTCATTAAGTAACTGTATTTTTTTGAAAGTTACAGACAGAATGTCCCTCTGTTTTTTTTAGCATTTTTCCAGACACTGTTCTCTTTAGAAATGATAATGTTTTGTGTTAAGTATGATATGTGCTGAACAGATGTATCTTCTTCTGTAATCATTTCGATTTGTTTATAGTCTCTCTCTTTATTTAAATAATATAAGGTCAGACAAAGAACTGGTACTGTCCCAATTAGTGGAGATCTGGCTGTTGTGAAGTTCATAATAACATTAAAATTAGTCCTTGGAAAGTAATGGAATATGCATGAAATTTCTGGGAAATATTATATATATGCATGTAGATGGGAAATGTATTCTGTAACCAGCTCTTGTCTCATTACGCGTGATTGGTGGAATCATTCCTCATGCGTCCATTGCTGTAATAAAGGATGCTGCTTTCTAAAACTCCCAAAAGTCTTAGAGAGCTTATTTGCCATCATTTTAGGTATCATTTTGGTGACCCAGGTGGGACTTGCTTTCAGGATGGTGATGCAGGCGAAAGGCCTTCAGGGTTGGGCTAGAAAGGTACCTAATTTGGGCTTGGCATTAGAGTCCCCAGCTTTGGTATATTTAGTATATAATTGGGATTTTGGTTTGGGGTGAGTCCTCAATTTTGGCATGTAATTGTGATTTTGGTTTTGGTTTGCTTGTGATTTGTAATTGTCTGTGTGATTGTCTGCTTGAGGGACTCTGTGTTTGTCTGTGTGCTTGGTGATTGTGTGAAGAATTAGAGTCCTAATTTGTTTAAGTTTGAAAAACTGACTTTGACATGGCTTGCTGATCTATTTTGTTTAAACAGAAACAAATTTAATCAAATTAGATGAAGGAGAATGAAGGGTCACTGAGTTATAATACTTTGTTGCAATTAATGCTTTTTTGCCCCTGCACTCAGCACTGGTGAGGCCACACCTTGAGTACTGTGTTCAGTTTTGGGCCCCTCAATACAAGAAGGATATTGAGGGGCTGGAGAGTGTCCAGAGAAGGGCAACGAGGCTGGTGAAGGGCTGGAGAACAAGCCTTATGAGGAGCAGCTGAGGGTACAGGAGTTGTTTAGCTTAGAGAAGAAGAGGCTGAGGGGTGACCTCATCACTTGAAAGGAGGTTGTGGCGAGGCGGGTGCTGGTCTCTTCTCACAAGTGACAAGCAATAGGATGAGAGGAAATGGCCATAAGTTGGGCCAGGGCAGGTTCAGACTAGACATCAGGAAAAAATTCTTCACTGAAAGGGTGGTCAGGTGTAGAAAATATTTTAGAAGAATCAGGGCATTCTGTGATCCTTGAGGCCTGTATGCACAACTCTGCCTACTTGCCAAATGACAAAGATACAGTGACCTTGGCATGTTATGAGAAAATGGAATGTTAGCTGATAGATAAGAAAGAGAATGTGAAACAGGAGGTTTTAGCTGCAAAAGAAGGGGGGCTGCAGGGTATCAGGTAACAGTGCATGGACAGAAACTTATAACCAATTCAGATAGAGAATATACCAAATGGACAGCATGTAGTAGCCAATTATATGTACACTTGTAGTGTGTGAACACAGATTGTGAGTATAAAGTAACGTGTGGAAGTACAATAAAGTGAGCACTGACTCTACCTCTGTGAGGATACGTCTGTGACTCCAGGGGCTCTCTGATAGTCAGGCACTGGCAGAGGCTGCCCAGGGAGGTGGTGGAGTCACCATACCTGGAGGTGTTTAAAAGGCAGGTAGATGAGTGTCTTAGGGACATGGTTTAGGAAGGGGACAGGTACGGTTGGACTTGATGATCTCAGAGGTCTTTTCCAACCAGATCATTCTATGATTCTATGATTCTAAGAAGAACAAAAATGGTACAAAAGTATGTATTCGGATATGTTTTATACGTTTTGGAATCACTCAAAGCAGCAAAAAGAATGTGGTATAAATTTAGCGCCTAGTAATCTTCTTATCTTAGCCTTAGAAAAAGATAAGAGAAAGGCTTTACTACTGTACATTAGATTTCTAAAACTCCAAAATGAGTATTAGGTAGTTTATTTGCTGGTGTTTTCGGTATCGTGACTTTGCAGAATGATTAGGGTGTAAAAAAAATTATCGATAAAGTTTGTGGATAGCACTAAGTTTGCTTTAATTTCACAACTCAGAGTTGGCCACCACTGCAGTGGATAGCAAAGATGCAAAGTTGCAAGCTGATTTATATACTATTCTTATCTCGATTACATAAGGTACAACGCCTTTCAGATTTTCCATAGAGTCTTCATGTCCTCAGAACTCATCACTTATTAAGTCCTCTCAATTCTTCTTTCTTAACAAACTTCTTGTTCCACTTCAGTATGCCTCACTTTGCCTCTGACTGATTCCATTCGAAGTCCCTCAGTATTCTATTAATGACTGAAGCCCGGCTCTTATACAAACGCATCTGCTTAAATTAATTTTTCATCTTTTGTCTAACATGTTCCTTTATTTGATCAGCAGTACTAGGTTTTAAACCAGCCCTGGAAGGATCTGTACAGGGGACAGAACTAAGAACTTTATTTTAACTTTTGGCAGCTCTCAGCAGCAGCTTATAAAACTTCCAACACTAAATTTCTCTTAACAATTCCCTCCTTTTGTTTTTATTGCACACCTGCAATCACTATTTAACTATATTTCCAAATGCTACCTAATTTAGAAGACAGATGAACACAGCAAGCAATATAACATTGCATTCACAAAAACTATAATAATCAATATAACAATCAATTTCTTAATCCAAACAACATAGTTACCAGGGATGAGGAGAAGGCTGAGGTACTCAACACCTACTTTGCCTCAGTCTTCACCAGTAGGAGAGGTGGACCTCACGATAACTGGCCTCCGGAGCTCACAGATAGAGACAGGAAACCAAATGGATCCCCTGTGTTCCAGGAGGAAACAGTCTATGAATTACTGAGCCATCTGGATCCACACAAATCTACGGGACCTAATGGATTCCATCCTAGGGTGATGAGGGAGTTGGCAGAAGAGCTTGCCGAGCCACTCTCCATCATCTACCAACAGTCCTGGCTCTCTGGGGAGGTCCCAGATGATTGGAAGTTGGCAAATGTCACGCCAATCCACAAAAAGGGCTGCAGGGAGGACCCGGGCAACTATAGGCCTGTCAGCCTGACCTCAGTGCCTGGCAAGGTTGTGGAATAGATCAATAGTGCAATTACACAGCACCTTCAGGATGGATATGGGATCCGACCCAGCCAGCACAGCTTTGTGAGGGGCAGGTCCTGTCTGACCAACCTGATCTCCTTTTATGATCAGGTAACCCGCCTGGTGGATGAAGGGAAGCCTGTGGGTGTAGTCTATCTGGACTTGAGCAAAGCCTTTGACACTGTCTCCCATGGCATAGTCCTGGATAAAGTGGTAGCCCATGGCTTGGACAGGTGCACTCTCAGCTGGGTTAAGAACTGGCTGGATGGCCGGGCCCAGAGAGTGCTGATGAATGGGGCTGCGTCCAGCTGGAGGCCAGTCACCAGTGGTGTCCCCCAGGGATCAGTGTTGGGTCCAGTTCTGTTTAACATCTTCATTGATGATTTAGATGAGGGGATGACGACAAGTTGGGAGGGAGTGTTGACCTGCCGGAAGGCAGGAGGGCTCTGCAGAGGGACCTTGATAGGCTGGAGAGATGGGCTGAGTCCAACAGGATGAAGTTCAACAAGGCCAAGTGCCGGGTCCTGCACTTTGGCCACAACAACCCCATGCAGCGTTACAGGCTGGGGACAGAGTGGTTGGAGAGCAGTCAGGTGGAAAGGGACCTGGGGGTACTGATTGACAGGAGGCTAAACATGGGCCAGCAGTGTGCCCAGGTGGCCAAGAAAGCCAATGGCATCCTGGCCTGCATCAAGAATGGTGTGGCCAGCAGGACGAGGGAAGTGATCCTTCCCCTGTACTCGGCATTGGTGAGGCCACACCTTGAGTATTGTGTTCAGTTCTGGGCCCCTCAGTTCAAGAAAGATATTGAGATGCTGGAGGGGGTCCAGAGAAGAGCAACAGAACTGGTGAAGGGACTTGAGCACAAGCCCTATGAAGAGAGGCTGAGGGAGCTGGGGTTGTTTAGGCTGGAGAAGAGGAGGCTCAGGGGTGACCTCATTGCTCTCTACAACTATCTGAAAGGAGGTTGTAGTCAGGTGGGGGTCGGTCTCTTCTCCCAGGCAACCAGCAACAGAACAAAAGGGCACGAGCTTAGACTCTGTCAGGGAAGGTTTAGGCTGGATATCAGAAAAAAGTTCTTCACAGAGCGAGTAATCAGGCATTGGAATGGCCTGCCCAAAGAGGTGGTGAATTCACCATCCCTGGAGGTTTTTAAAATAAGACTGGCTGTGACACTTAGTGCCATGATCTAGTAATCATGATAGTGTTGGATTAAGGGTTGGACTTGATGATCTTGGAGGTCTCTTCCAACCCAGATAATTCTGATTCTATGATTCTATGATTCTATGATTAGGGAACTAAGACATCAGCCAAGAAAAGTTCTCTTGGAGACCTCATGACTTATCATCTTGTTGAATCCATTGCATATTCTTGCTTACTTCCCAAATCTTGTGTACATCTGTAAGTAACTCTCCAGAATGATCGATATACATACAACAACTAACATTCAAAATAGTACAGGCTCCTTGTGATGCTAGGATCATATCCAGGGCCATTCGATTTTGCTAAGTAATTTTAGAAAACTGAGAAATCTTCGTTTGTAAGATTGTTAATCCCTTAGCTGTATAATTAGCTAATTTTTCAGTTTCTCCTGATACATTCATCCCCATCTAAGAGACTTGTTCTTGCAGGCAAATAAGTACCCGGCACAGCTAAAACTCTTCTGAATAATATCTCTGTAAGGGATGGACCTATAGGTTGCTTTGGAGTATTTAGAATATCTCACAAAACCAAATTGACTGCATCTGGCCACTTAAGCCCTGTCTGTTTACAAATCTTTGCCAATTTTCCCTTTATTGTTCTATTCATTCTCTCCACCTGTCCTGATGATTCAGGATGGTTTGACGTATGTAATTGCATCTTAATCCCAAAAAAGTGATAAACCTGTAATAGCACAGCTGCACTAAAGTGAGCTCCTCTATCCCAATCAATTACTTCAGGTACCCCATATCTTGGTACTATTTCTTTTAACAAAGCCTTTACAACAGCTTTAGAGTCGGGATTTTTTTTCACATTGGAAAGGCTTCAACCCATCCTGATAATTGATCAGTTACCACTAACAAATATGTGAACCCCGTTGTTCTGGGCATCTCTGCATAGTCTATCTGCAATTTTTGAAAAGGATAAGTTGCAGGTGGTGTCTTCCCCGTTGGTGGTTTAATTTGAACTGTGGCATATTCCTTACAAAGCCTACAGCCTTCACACATTTGTTTTGTTGCTCCGTATATTCCGGGTGCTGCCCACAGTCTCTGTATTTTGAGAGCAATTACCTCAAGACCCCCATGAGTTCTTTCATGGCACTAACACGTGAGCGGAATCAAATATCTTTTTGGCAATAAAGGTTTATTACCATCTCCTCATCGCTCTGCTCCAAGTTTCTCCCAAAACTGTTTTTCTTCTCCTGGGAGATCCACATACAACGAGTTCATATCAGGTAATTCCATATTGGACTGCTCATGTACTAACAGTGCCATAGTAAACAAGGTTTCCCTGGCAGCCACTTTTGCAGCCTTATCAGCCAGAGCATTTCCTTATATCACAGTATCACAGGATCACAAGGTTGGAAAAGACCTCTGAGATGATCTAGTTAACCTATGACCCAACACTAAAGCACCCACTCGTCATTTAAACCATGGCACTAAGCGCCTCATCCAATCTATTTTTAAACACCTCCAGAGATGATGACTCCATCACTTCCCTGGGCAGCGGGTTCCATTGGCCAATCACCCTTTCAGTGAAAATTTTTTTCCTAATATCAAGCCTAAACCTCCCCTGACGAAGCTTGAGACCATGTCCTCTTGTTTTGTCACTGGTCACCTCAGAGAAGAGACCAACTCCTGCCTGCCTACAATCTCCTTTTAGGTAGTTATAGAGAGCAATAAGGTCTCTTCTGAGCCTCCTCTTCTCCAGGCTAAACAACCCCAGCTCCCTCAGTCGCTCTTCATAGGGCTTGTGCTCCAGCCCCCTCACCATCTTCGTTGCTCTCCTCTGGACACTCTCCAGCATCTCAACATCTCTCTTAAACTGAGGGGCCCAGAACTGGACACAGTACTCAAGGTGCAGCCTGACCAGTGCCGAGTATAAGGGGATGATAACTTCTCTAGTCCTGTGACATAGCATCTTCTTGGTTAGTGTGAGCCTTTATATAGATCACTTCTGTAGGTAGTTGCATTGCTTCCAGAAGCTCTTTTAACTCTTTTCCATGAGCAATGGTTTTCTCCGATGATGTCAAAAATCCTCTTTCTTTCCAGAGCATTCGTGTAGCACGACACACTCCGAAAGCACATTTCGAGTCTGTGTAAAGATTAGCATGAAGTCCATCTGCATATTCAGCAGGTCTCGCTAAAGCAAATATTTCCGCTCCCTGTGCATCTAAAAGAGAAGGTAAAGGTCCTGCTAAAAGAATTTCAGTTTCTGTGGTTACAGCACAGCTGGTGCACTTTTGTCTGCTTCTGTAATAAGAAGGTTAAGATCTGGTTTGCTTAAAGGCTGATCTGGCAAGTCCTCTCCCCACCTCTTGCCCACCCCCAGCATACTGGCCTTTGGGAGTGGAAGTGGTGGAGAGAAAGCCTTGAGAGAGTCAAAATATTGGTGCATTATCAACACTGTTCTAGCCACAAATGCAAAGCACAGCACTATATGGGCTGCCATGAAGAAATTTAACTCCATCCTAGCCAGACCTAATACATCCAGTCAGTCTAATCACAAGCTAGTTTTCTTTAAGTGCTCTTTCTCAGCACTTCATTCCTGAAAAATGTTTGGGAGAAGAAGAAAAGCATTATTGAAGAAAATATGCCAACAGGAATTCTGTTGAGGAATAGCTCATGCAGAAAACTATGTAGTTAAATGGAGGTCTTGTGAGTAGGCTTAGAAAACTTTCTGCAGAAATGTCATCCTCTTTTGTTAGGTGTATATGCCAAGAAGGGGGACAAGCATGCAATATGTTACTGCAATATTGTGCATCTAAGACATAAGTAAGAACTTCTGGCTCTTATTGGCCAAATTTCATGCAGGAGCATGTGAATCATAAGAATCTTGCAAACATCTTAGGCCAAACCTGCTGACACATTAATGATTCCTGAAAAGCACTGTCCATATGTATTGGTTTTGCGTGGCAAGGTTTTGGTAGTGGGGAGGGTCCTGCAGGGATGGCTTCTGTGAGAAGATGCCAGAATCTGCCCCCATGTCCAATGGAGCCAGTGCCAACCAGCTCCAAGATGGACCCACCACTGGCCAAGGCTGAGCTAATCAGCAATGGTGGTAGTGTTGTCCCAAAACTCATGAGATTATTTACCCAGTGTGCAAACCAATAACACACAGAGTCAAGGTATCAAGTTTTATTCTAGTTTGTGCAAAGTGGGGTGCTAGCCGAATAACCTCACAAAAGTAGCACACCTCAAGAAAATTTCATGCAGCATTTATCCTATTCTTCATTTACAAAACTCCCCATAATTACATCAGATTTACATTTATTGGTTATCTATCTTGTTAATTAATACTCTATGCCTTACTGGCTAATACAATCCTTACTTTCTATGTAAATTAGCTGTGCGTGCCCTCTACTGTCCAAGTTTTGGGTCAGTGGGTTTCTTGAGGCGGCAGTCTGTGAGGTGGGGGTTGCGATGCCCCTCGTCACAATTAACTTTGTCCCAGTTTCTTCAAGGATTCTACTGAGTTCATGTTGGCAAACAATCAGCTTGGGACCCTGCTGAGACAATCTTCTTCCTTTTGGTTTAGACAGGTCTCATGATTTAAGAACTTCTATGGTCTTTTTGTTTACCATACACAAAGGAAGCTTAACTGCTTTCTACAAATCAAAACAGATGCTAACCTAGCTTAGAGAGAATGGGGCTTTACATTGGGCTCTTATAGCAGGATTACCTGGTTCATGTTTTCAATGGTGTTTTTACATTTGATTCTCTTATATCAGTAGCACCTCTGTGATAACATATTTAAGAAAGGGAAAAAACCTGTTATGCAACAGCAGCTGCAAGAGAGGAGTCAGAATATGTGAAAGAAACCTGCAGACCCCAAGGTCAGTGAAGAAGGAGGGGGAGGTGGTGCTTCAGGTGCCAGAGCAGAGATTCCCCTGCAGTGAAGACAATGAGGTTATACCTCCTGTAGTCTACGGAGGTTAACAGTGGAGCAGATATCCACCATGGAGGACCTCGTGCCAGAGCAGGTGGATGTGCCCAAAGGAGACTGTGACCCCATGGAGAGCCTGCACTGCTACAGGCTCCTGGCAGGACCTGTGAACCTGTGGGGGGACCATTCTGGAGCAGTCTGTTCCTGAAGGACTGCACCCCATGGAAAGGACCCACACCAAAGTAGTTTGTGAAGAACTCCAACACATGGAATGGACTCATGTTGGAGAAGTTTGTGGAGGACTGCCTCCTCTGGGAGGGAACCCACGATGGAGCAAGGGAAGATGGTGAGGAAGAAGGAACGGCACAAAGAATTATGACCTGACCACAACCTCTATTCCCCATCCCCCTGCACGACTTGGGGGGAGGAGGTAGAGAAGCTGGGAGTGAAGCTGAGCCTGGGAGGGTGGAGTGGAGGGAAGGTGTTTTAAGATTTGTTGTTATTTCTCATTATCCTACTTTGATTTAATTGGTAATAAATTAAATTAATTTCCCCAAGTTGATTCTGGTTTGCCTGTGACAGTAATTGCTGAGTGATGTCCCTGTCCTTATCTTAACCCACAAGCCTTTTGTTATATTTTCTCTCTCCTGTCCAGCTAAGGAGGCAAAGTGATAGAGTGGCTTGGTGGGTACCTGGCATCCAGCCAATGTTAACCCACCACAGCACTGTATTTTCTTAAAAAGTTGTGGCATTTTTATCATACCCTGTGTAGTGGATTGACTTTTGATCCACGGAAGTATTTCATACCTTCTTTTAACGTAACCCAACATATAAATAGGGTGTAGATAAGAGAGTACACTCTCTTCTTCTTCCGACAAGGCTGGGGAGCAGAAGGTCCCTGCATTGGTCCTGTCTGCTGCTGAGCCTGCGGAAAATTTTTAAACGGGTCAGATTTGGCTGTCCAGCTCTCCATGGGGGAGGTGGCGTGGTAAGATTGCATTAATTCTTTACTTTGTTAGTTACTGGGTGTTATAGTTGTATGATGCATGTTATATAGATCCTTTTTGTCCTTTTTCCCATTTCCCTTCCCCCTCTTCCCTTGCTCCTTTGCATATCCCTGCAGTGTAGCTCTTTGTATTTAGAAAAATATAGAAATACATATATTTAGTGTGATTTTGGTTTCTTCCATAGTTTTTTTCCTTTGAAAGGGGGGAAGTTTTGGGAGAGAGGCAGACTGAGCAGTTGGAGAGCTTGGGAAAGCTAGCGCAAACCAGCTCAATTTTTGGTAGCAGAGGATGGTTGACCTTGGTTTGTTTTGAAAACAGTGTCTGGGAACGCTACCAGAGTCTGGGAAAGCAGCAGAGAAAACCTTGTTTATAAAATAAGAATTTGTTTGGGAACAGCCTGAAGAAAAATAATAACAATGGCCTTTTTCCTAACTTTTTTCATTATTCTAACTGATTTTGTGCTTGTCCCAGGATATCCTGTTGAGGGATGCAGCCGTTCAGTCAATTTTGACATTGACGGCATAGTATATAGTCTCTGTAATGGTGTCATTCAAGGTTTGGTGGAAAGGACTCCTAAGATCAGCTCTAACAAATACTTAAATTGTCTAGCAACAATGATATTAGTGGTTAAGGCAGCAGAAATACGATTTAAAATTGAAATGGTAGTGTTGCATTTGTTCCCTTGTTATAAAAAGGGCCAAACCTTGAGAGGAATCACTGGAGCTTTGGGAAGGAGCTTGGACAGGCCAGTCTTTGGATGGCAGGGAGCATGGTTGGATTTTGGTAAACTGGTGGGATGTGTGACAACTCCTATTGCTTGGGACTTTGTGCCAGAGCAGGTGTTCAACCCTGATGAGATGACGCGTTGTTTGAGGGAAACATGTCTTTCATATGACGATCCAAACATGCAATTCTATGCTTTGTACTGGGGCTTGGCTAATGCTTATTGTGCTGTGGTAGATCACTGTCAGAAGGTTAAGGTCGAGACAGGAACTCAAACCACACCACCCGAAACTAGTGATGTCCCTATTGGGCCCACTTGTGAAACTGGGGTCCGAGCACAACTCGAAGTTGAAGCTGTCTCTACTAAGTCTACTAGAACTGGGACTTAAGTTAAAAACAGGAAAGTCATTGTTGCTCCTATAAAGAAAAAGAAGATGTTGCTGAGGGAGACCGTAAAACTTACAGACCCATCTCCACAACTGTAATGCATGGAAGAAGAAGAAGAAAGAGAAGAAGAAGAAGGAGCAGAGGGACCTATCCTATCCAAGCAGGCAGTAGCGGATGAAGGAGCGGCTGTGAGCGAGGAAGAAGTGGCTGTGACAGAGGAAGGAGCGACTGCCAGAGAGGAAGAAACGGTTGCAAGAGAAGGGGCGTGCCCAAAAGAACTAAGGGCACATCCAAAGGAAAGTAGAGCGGTATCAAGAGAAAAGAAGGCAACAGTACAAATGACCCGTGGTGTACTGTCACTAGATGATTTATATCCTGACTACACATTCAGTATTTCAGAAGATGCAAAGAAGGGGCAAAAGCGTTCCCCTCAACCTGAGAGACAATTATTGTCACGTGATGATTGGTTGAGGCCTTCATCTCAGCACCCAAAAACTATTCGCTACCTCTACCTGCTGGGTATGGTGAACGACATAGAAGTCCATCTCCATGGCGTGAACGACGTACAAGTCCATCTCCACAGCACGCTCAGTCTCCACCTCCTCGTGAGAGATACAGAGAGGATGTGGGAGTGGTTCCTCGTAAGAGCGGAAGAGTACAAAGGGAAGTGGAAAAGATTCTATGCAGGAGAGATGGACAAGAAATAATGAAAGTGAAATTACACAATCACTGACCCCAAGAGATCTTCCAGATTTATGAAGCGATTACAGTCGTTTGCCTGGTGAACGAATCCTCACTTGGCTGGTGCGATGCTGGGACAATGGAGCTATTAGTCACGTGATTGAAGGTCATGAAGCACAACAATTGGGATCTCTTGCCCGAGATCCTGTAATAGAACAAGAAATGGCAAGGGAGAGAATGGCGTCCAGTCTTTGGATCCGAATCCTCCACGCTGTGAGGGCGAGATACCCATTTAAGGAATATCTGTCGAGCTCTCCAAGAAGGTGGAATACTGCAGAAGAAGGCATCCAATACCTATGGGAATTAGCCATGTTGGAGATCATGTATTCTGATCCAGACTATTATGACATCCTACCTCCAGAACGTGTCCCCTGCACGCAGCCCATGTGGCAAAAGGTAATTAAAGGTGTCCCTAAACCATACACCAACTGCTTGATAACCATATATGATCCAAGGACGGGTGAACCAAGCGTGGAAGCCATGTGTTGTTGGATAAGGTGCATAGCGGAAAGTCTGGAAGACTCCTCCGATTCCCTACACCGACCTACCTACGATAGGGAAAGAAGAGAGATTATGAATACTCCAGATATGAGGACTATCCTAGAGACAGAGATGACAGACATTATAGAGATTACAGAGAAAGGCCAATGGAACGATCATGGTGGGATAGACCAAGACGACCTCAATCTCAGCCTCGTTCACAATCTTCATCATTCCCACATAGAGGGAAAGAAAACCCTAAGCGTCAGTCACGTAGCCAACTAAGGGCATACCTAGGCAGCATGAAGAAGTGGGGTGGCAAACCCACTTACAACCTCAAAGCTAGAGTGAAGGAGATGAGAAAGAAGAACACTGACAAGAAAGTTGTCTATGTGATAGATGCAGAATTTTTAGACAAGAAACTGCAATTGCCGAAAGGCAAGAAGATGGAGATCCACATCCCTGATGACAAAAAGGCCTCCAAGAAACCAAAGTCAAAGTCCAACGACGATTGCTCTGATCAAGACCAATAGAGGGGCCCTGCCTTCTGCCAGGAGAAGGAGAGGGACCAAGAAGACAATCGGGTTTACTGGGCTGTGTGGATTCGATGGCCTGGCACATCGGATCCTCAGAGATACCAAGCTTTGATAGATACTGGTGCCCAGTGTACTTTAATGCCATCAGAGCATAAGAGTACAGAGACTGTTTCTATTTCTGGAGTGACAAGAGGGTCTCAGGAGTTGTCAGTGGTAGAGGCCGACATAAGCTTGACAGGAGACCAATGGGAAAAGCATTCCATTGTGACAGGGCCAGAAGCCCCTTGCATTCTAGGTATGGATTACCTAAGAAAAGGATACTTCAAGGACCCGAAGGGGTACCAGTGGGCTTTTGGTGTAGCCACGGTGATTGAAGAGGAGTCCAAGTGATTTTCTGCCATTCCTGGCCTCTCAGAAGACCCTTCCATAGTGAGATTACTGCAAGTTAAAGATCAAAAAGTGCCAATAGCCACGACAACCGTACACCGGCGACAGTATTGGATGAATTGAGATGCTGTGATCCCCATCCATAAGATGATTCAGAGGCTGGAAAGCCAAGGGGTGGTCAGCAGAACCCATTCACCCTTCAATAGCCCTATCTGGCCTGTACGCAAGTCTGATGGAGAATGGAGACTGACTGTGGACTATCGTGACTTAAATGAAGTCACACTGCCACTGAGTGCGGCAGTACCAGATATGTTGGAGCTCCAGTAGGAGCTGGAGTCCAAGACAGCGCAGTGGTACACCCCCATTGACATTGCCAATGCCTTTTTTCTCCATTCCCTTAGCAGCACAGTGCAGGCCACAGTTTGCTTTCACCTGGAGGGGTGTTCAATACACCTGGAATCGACTGCCCCAGGGATGGAAACACAGTCCAACCATCTGTCATGGACTGATTTAGGCTACATTAGAGAAGGGTAAGGCCCCAGAACATATCCAGTATATCGATGACATTATGGGGGGACACAGCAGGAGAGGTCTTCGACAAAGGACGGAAGATTATCCAGATTCTCCTCGAGGCCGGTTTTGCCACCAAGAAGAGTAAAGTCAAGGGACCTGCCAGAGAGATCCAATTCCTAGGGGTGAAATGCAAGATGGAAGGTGCCAGATTCCAACTGATGTCATCAATAAGATCGTGGCAATGGCTCCACTGACAAATAGGAAAGAGACCCAAACTTTTCTGGGAGCCATAGGCTTCTGGAGGATGCACATCCCAGAGTATAGCCATATTGTGAGCCCTCTTTATTTTGTGGCCCATAAAAAGAATGATTTCCAATGAGGTCCTGATCAACAACAAGCTTTCAGGCAGATCAAGCAAGAAATTGCACATAATATCTTTATTGATGATCTGGATGAGGGGATTGAGTCCATCATCAGCAAGTTTGCAGATGATACCAAGCTGGGAGGAAGGGTTGATCTGCTAGAGGGTAGGATGGCCCTACAGAGGGACCCGGACAGACTGGAGAGATGGGCTGATTCTAATGGGATGATGTTTAATAAGTCTAAATGTCGGGTACTTCATTTTGGACACAACAATCCCATGCAGAGCTACAGACTGGGGACAGAGTGGCTGGAGAGTAGTCAGGCAGAAAAGGACCTGGGAGTGCTGGTTGACAGGAAGCTCAACATGAGCCAGCAGTGTGCCCAGGTGGCCAAGAAGGCCAATGGCATTCTGGCCTGCATCAGGAATAGTGTGGTGAGCAGGACCAGAGAAGTTATCGTCCCCCTGTACTCGGCACTGGTCAGGCCTCACCTTGAATATTGTGTCCAGTTCTGGGCCCCCCAGTTTGGGAAAGATGTTAGGATACTGGAATGTGTTCAGAGGAGGGCAACGAAGATGGTGAAGGGGCTGGAGCACAAGCCCTAGGAGGAGCGACTGAGGGAGTTGGGGCTGTTTAGTCTAAAGAAGAGGAGGCTCAGGGGAGACCTCATTGCTCTCTACAACTACCTAAAAGGAGGTTGTAGTCGGGCAGGGGTTGGTCTCTTCTCTCGGGTGACCAGTGACAGAACTAGAGGGCATGGACTCAAGCTTCGTCAGGGAAAGTTTAGACTTGATGTTAGGAAAAAGTTCTTCCCTGAAAGGGTGATTGGTCATTGGAATGGGCTGCCCAGGGAGGTGGTGGAGTTGCCGACCCTGGAGGTGTTTAAGGGGAGACTGGATGAGGCACTGAGTGCCATGGTTTAGATGATGGTTGGTGTTAGTGTTGGTGTTGGTGTTAGTGTAGGGTTATAGGT
This sequence comes from Tapera naevia, assembly GCA_033556795.1. NCBI lineage: Eukaryota > Metazoa > Chordata > Aves > Cuculiformes > Neomorphidae > Tapera > Tapera naevia. The sequence continues at coordinate 761,633 of JAUMJJ010000004.1, read as the reverse complement.
TGGACTTGATGATCTCAGAGGTCCTTTGCAACCTTATGATACTGTGATACTGTGATATTGCGATGCCATGGCTCTTGGACCAGTCAGGACAGGACCAGACATAAAGAATGTACTCTACACTGCAGCTGGAGATAAAGGGCCCTCCTGGAGTGTTGACGCAGAAGTCACGGATTCATCACACGATCAATGTGATCAGAAGCCGAGTTTATTGCTTTACTGCTAATGGTTATATAGTCTATCTTATCTGCTTTCACGCATAACAATAAGAACGATTGCTTAACATGTGCTGTTCACTCAAATAATGCTTCTTTACAATAGGTCAGTCTCTGCTGTCCATCTGTCTCTTGTAAGTTTCAGATCCTGTTCAAGGTCTTAGCTTCAATCACGCGTGCATCGCCCCCCTTTCTTGTTTTTCACTTGCTAGGCTGTTTATCTTGCCAAATTCCTCTTGCAGGTGTCCTAGCAACGACATTCCTGCAAGGCCTGCTGATATCTCTATGCCTTAGCCAAACTAAGGTCCTGCTGCTCTGGATTGCCCAGAACATGCCCTTGGTCTTCTAAAACCCCACAGATCCCCCTTTTTGTTTTTGGACAATCCAGATCTGATTAATGTTTTTTTTTCCATAATTTGTATTAAACATGGTACAATCATAATTAATATCAAGATTAAAATAATCAATCCTATTTTTATAACTGATGTTAACCATCCAGGTAAACCCCAGTCATTATTTATCTGTAGTTGTTTAACCCCATTCTTTAGCTGTTGAATTGCCTTGTGAATTGATTCAGAGATCTGATAAATTCATACAACACATTCCTTGAAATTCTTCACATCCATGACCTTGTGCTAATAAGAATTCTATAGCAGCTCTATTTTGTAATAAGAAATCTATAGCAGCTCTATTTTATAATGTAGCATGTCTAACACTATCAACATCTGTTAACAATCCTAAAAGAGCTAACAAAGTGATATTATTTTGCTTGCTAAGCTAACTACCTAAATTAGTTAATTTTTACAATGCAGCAGCAGCCCCTACTCCAGGTGCAAAAAACGATGCTGCCCAAATTTGAGAGGTATCCCAAAATGTAACATTCCCATTACAATCTGCTGTAAATGCATGTGTCGTGTTTTCTCCTAATCTTCTGTGATTTCTTTAAGTGATCATGTATCATGGTTGTGTTGGGAGTTAATAAAGATAGTCTGCCCAGACTAGATGGGCCTCCACTAATTTTTGATGGGATACCTGTCCAGGCCCTATCTCCACACACCATGTGGTAATGCCATAGGTACATTACTTGATCGAGATATGTTTGAACTTGTATAATTACACAAAGCTGTTGCATTTCTATAAATATCTCTCTCTCTTTTTCTTTTTTTTTTTTTTTTTGGCCACTCATCTATGGGTATTCTTACTAAACAGGTAGAAAAGGGATTTTCTGGACTTGACATGGATAAACATAATGTATCTTGGTTTGTGATGTTAGCTATTGTTACCCATACATTTGTCTTTGGTTGTGAAACCACCCAGAGAATGACTGTGTTCACACTGTAAATCAAGAGGATCGCCAAGGTCTGACCCATCGTGCTGGAACCCATTTTGGGCCATTATCTGTTAAAACACAAGCATATCCTCTACCAGTCATTTTTAACTCCACTGGCCCCTTCCATTCTCCAGTCTGCAAGTCTTTATATTGTACTTTAACTCTGAATTCTCAATTCCCAATTGCACTGATACTTGATGCACTATAATAGGCGGTGATACTCGATTTTCTGTGAGGCGTAAATAGTTTAACACATACAGTGCTTTTCCAAGTCATTCTGCAGGAGCCTCCCCTGCAGTTCCCCCTTTTTGTTTTTGCAAAAGCGATTTCAGCGTGGCGTGAGCACGTTCAACAATGGCTTGACCCGTCGGAGAATGGGGAATGCCAGTGAGCCAACGAATGCCCCATGTTTGACAGAGACGTGCAAACGTTTGAGATACATACGCTGGACCATTATCCATTTTTACCTCTCGTGGGACTCCTAAAGCAGCAATCACTGCATGCACATGCTTAATAATGTGCTTGGCTGCTTCTCCAGCCTGCACAATTGTCCATATTGCATGAGAAAAAGTATCTATAGATACATGTACATATTTCAAGCGTCCAAATTCTGGGATATGAGTAACATCCATTTGCCATAGCTGTAAGGCTTGTAATCCACGTGGGTTAACTCCAATGCCCAAGCCAAACCCTTCTTTTTGGCACGCTGGACAAGACTGCACTATGCCACGTGCATCATTCTGTGACAAATTAAATTCTCTGGCCAACCTTTTAGGCGATTGATGGAAAAATTCGTGAGACAAACGGGCTTGCTCAAATAAATTGACCAAATTTGTTTGGACAACTGCTACCAGCTGGTCAGCAATATTATTACCAATAGATAACCCATTATTAAATTGATGATTCCGAATGTGAGTAACAAAATATGGACAAGATCTTTGAGATAATAACTGTAACAATTGTAACAACAACATATGTAAAGTTTTGTTTTGTACTGATTTAACCATTCCTCTCTCTAATCTATTAACAGTACCTACAACATATAATGAATCTGAAATTACACTGATCGGTACAGATTGCCAACGTTGAAAAACCCATACAACCGGTCGTAATTCTAATGTTTGCAAAGAGTCTTCAACATCCCCATCTAAAATATGATGGTGCCATTGACCATCTTTTTGCCAAGTAATCGCTCCTCTTCTAGATTTCCTTCCTCCATCCGTAAAAATTGTCAAGCCATCTACTGGTGTTTCATATCTATATGGTGCTTCTTCTAAATCCTGTGGTTGTATTAATGACAGCCATTTTTTGGAAAGATAATGTGCAGTAACAATTCCTTGGTAGTCAGCTAAGGCAATTTGTATTAATTCTGAATTTGCTAATAACCAATTTAAATAAGTACTACTGATAGGTATATTTATGGATTCGGGGTCTAAACCTGAAATATCAATGATTCGTTGTCTTCCTTTTATTATCAAATTGGATATTAGTTCTATACGTGTTATCACTGTAGTCTTTGGAGTATATGCTGTAAAAATCCATTCTAAAGCTGACCATTTATTATGATTCTCTTGACCGATTATTCCTAAAGGATATTTACAATATTTTGAAGAGCTAACAATCATTAGCTGTAAAGGTTTCTCTTCAATCTTTCTTGCTACTATTCCTTGTTGAACCTTTTCAATTATAAGGTTTAATGTCTGGTTTTGTTCCTCATTTAATTGTCTTTTCTCATTGGCATTACTAGTGGTACCCAATAAAGGCATTAACGGGGCTAAGTCATCATTAGTAATACCACATGTTGGTCTTACCCATTGTATATCTCCTAAAAGTTTTTGGACATCTGTAAGAGTCTTTATTTCTGTTTTAGGCTCAATTTTTGTGGTCTAATACATCCACCTGTAATAATCCATCCCAAATACAACCAAGGTTCTTTTTTCTGAAGCTTTTCTGGGGCAATTTTTAGCCCTTTCTCCTCTAAAGTAATTGTTAATTCTTTGATTGTTTTTTCTGCATCAAAATCTTTTCCAGCTATTAGTATATCATCCATGTCATGGTACACTAATAGATCCGGATTGTTGGATCAAAACGATTGTAAGGCCCATGCCACAAACATTTGACACACAGTCGGAGAATTTTTCATACCTTGTGGCAAAACTACACAATGATATCTTTTTGCTGGCTCACTTTTGTTCACTGATGGCACTGTAAAAGCAAATTTTTCTGCATCTTCAGGATGCAATGGTATTTAAAAAAAAACAATCTTTCAAATAAATAATTAAAATCTGCCAATTTTTTTTTCAACCAGTGGTCGCACTGCTGCTCTGACTGCTGCAGCCATAACAGTGGCTTGATTAGCAAAAAGCATGTGTTCTGCTGCTTCCAAGAGCGCAGCAGTTCCAGAGCCTCGAGGAAGTGTGCTAAGAGCCTGCTTAGTTTTGTCATTAGCATTATCAAAGGCTAACATATCTAACATTTTGGTTTTCATATCTTAATGTAAATCAGGATGTGCCATTATGGCAGTGTGTAATCTATCTACAAATGTTGGAAAAGATTCATTCGGTCCTCACCTAATTGTAGTAAAGCCCGGGCGGATCTTATCACCAGAAACATTCCTCATAGCTTTAAATGCCGCATCTCGACTAGCTTGCAATACTTCAGTAGCAAACTGCACTTGCCAATCAGCCCTTGCAAAAGGACCCAAACCCATTGACATTTGTGATTGTACACCATAAAGAGGGTCCCCCGGCTGTCGAGGGGTGGCCGCTAATTGTTCACAAGATAATTGCCAACGGTGAAAAAATTGTAACTGCTGTGAAGGAGCAAATAACATTTGTACATTCATACGAAAATCATGGGGTACCAGAAGATTACTCGAAAAAATATGTTGCAAAATTGACTGAGTATATGGAGATTTTAACTCATATTGAGACACTGCTGATTTTGCTTCCTTCAAAATTTTCCAGTCTAAAGATTCCCAAGTATTCTGCCCCACATCAACTATAACAGGAAAAGCTGATTGGTTAACATGTGCTGTCACACAGCACGTGCAGGACAATCGGGTGATCAGGCCCAGTCAACATGGGTTTATGAAAGGCAGGTCCTGCCAGGCCAACCTGATCTCCTTCTATGACAATGTTACCCGGTTAATAGACAAGGGAAATGCTGTGGATGTGGTGTACCTGGACTTTGCTAAAGCCTTTGACACTGTTTCTCACAGTATTCTGCTTGAGAAACTGGTTGCCATTGGCCTGGACAGGCACAGCCTCTGCTGGGTAAAAAATTGGCTGGATGGCCGGGCCCAGAGGGTGGAGGGAAATGGAGTTAAATCCAGTTGGAGGTCAGTCACGAGTGGTGTTCCCCAGGGCTCAGTGCTGTGTCCAGTCCTGTTCAATATCTTTATCAATGATCTGGATGAAGGGATCGAGTGCACCCTTAGCAAGTTTGCAGATGACACCAAGCTAGGTGGCAGTGTTGATCTGCTTGAAGGAAAGAAAGCGCTGCAAAGAGATCTGAACAGGCTGGATCCATGGGCTGAGACCAATGGGATGAGGTTTAACAAGGCCAAGTGCAGAGTCCTCCATTTAGGTCACAACCCCATGCAACGTTACAGGCGTGGAGAAGAACGGCTGGAGAAGTGCCTGGAGGAGAAGGACCTGGGGGTGTTGGTTGACAGCTGGCTGAATATGAGCCTGCAGTGTGCCCAGGTGGCTAAGAAGGCCAATGGCATCTTGGCCTGTATCAAAAACAGTGTGGCCAGCAGGACAAGGGAAGTGATTCTGTCCCTGTACTCGGCACTGTTGAGGCCGCACCTCGAGTACTGTGTTCATTTCTGGGCCCCTCACTACAAGAAGGACATTGAGGGGCTGGAGAGCATCCAGAGAAGGGTAACTAGGCTGGTGAAGGGGCTGGAGAACAAGTGCTACAAGATGCAGCTGAGGGAACTGGGGTTGTTTAACTTGGAGAAGAAGAGGCTGAGGGGAGACCTCATCGCTGTCTACGGCTGCCTGATAGGAGGCTGTAGCAGAGCAAGTGTTGATCTCTTCTCACAAGTGACAGGTGATAGGGCAAGAGGAAATGGCCATAAGTTGCACCAGGGGAGATTCAGACTAGACATTAGGAAGAATTTCTTTACCAAAAGGGTGGTCAGGCACTGGAACAGGTTGCCCAGGGATGTGGTTGAGTCACCGTCCCTGGAGGTGTTTAAAGAATGGGTAGATGAGTTTTTGAAGGACATGGTTTAGCGGAAGATGGGTACGGTTGGACTCAATGATCTCCAAGGTCTTTTCCAACTGAAAGATTCTATGATAAGTAAGATGGGAAAGTTCATCAATTCACAGAGTGTTTGCTGCTGTAAATAGTCTGAGGTCACAAACCAGAGCATTTTGTCATGGTTTATATTTTCTTTTCTTGAAGGTCTGATCTGGATCGTATCAGTTCTCTTGAACATATTTCACACATCTCTCAAGACCTTATGAATGCCAGAACAGAATTAACAGCTTTTTATGCTAAGTGTCCTGGGAGGTGCTATTTTCTGAAAAAGCAAAATTGAGCATCTGAGCAGGTGAGATGACTCCCTCCTCCCCTTAATCTAGATTCTTCTCTCTCAGTTGACTTCAGGAGGAATCTGAAATGCTGGCTTCACCCAGCTCTCCAAATTTATGGACCTGAAAGGAGAGGAATCCTACTCAGGGAGAAGGATTCTCCTCCTGGCTGGACACAGAAAACTCTTTGGTGGACAGGGAGAGTTTGTCCCCAGGACACGGCAAGCCGAAGTCTGATTTCCCAGGTGGTTCAAATGCCCTGTTAAGATGACTTTGGAAAACACTTTTATAACAGGATGTGGCAGATGTGAGGAAGCTCTAGGAGTATCTTGCTGACTAGGGCCAGTAGTGATGAGAGCCGTGTAGGAGGAACATACCTCACATAGCTGACCACAGCTAGGGAGGACCTGCCAAGATTGCTTCCACTGGCTGCCTCACCGCCTCCCCGGGCTGGGGAAACGACGATATACCCCAGGCCGCGCCGGACCATGCTGAGCCGAGAGGCCCACGGACCCTTCGGCCGCCCCTGCCCAGCTGCTCGCCCGGCCCCAGCGGGGCTCTTGCAGCGCCCCGGTGGGGCTGCGCGTGACGCCAGGGGGCGCGCCAGCGCCGTGTGCCTCGCCAGGCCCTGGTGCTTGCGGTCATGTCCGGCGGCGGTTTGAAGGTGCGGTGGCGGAGGAGCGGGTTGTATATAAGGGCAGCTGCTCCTATTGTTGCTAGGTTTCTTTTGTTCTTTATGTTTCTCATAGCAGTGAGCCCAGCCGGTAACTTGGAGTGAGGCAGCCTGTTGGATCCGTTCCCATCGCCGCACTAGCGCCGCTGAGGCCGCCATTTTCACCATCTCTCCGCCTCAAACCCTTCCGACCGGGCTGGTCGCGGAGGGAAAGCGCTTCGCCGGAGGCAGCAGGCAGCGTTCGGCGCTCAGCTGCGGCAGGGGAGGCGGCCGGGAGGGCAAAGAGAGGCTAGCGCCGCTCCTGCCCGCTGCGTGTGACGGCCCGGCCATCACCAGCCTCTTCCACTGAGTTCGTCTCCATCCTCCTCCACCCAACCCAGCGCCGTGGGGAAGGGGTCACGGGATTCTCAAAAGGAGGGGAAGAAGGTGTCGGGAGAGGCAGACAAGGAGAGGCTGCCGCTGTGGACAACGGTGAGTGACGGGGACAGGGATTTTGGTTCCCCTGCCAGTCCAGTCAGCGGTTTTACCACCTCCTCCTTCCCCCTGTGAGCTCGAGGAACGGCCTCGCCGGCCTACCCGTCTGTCCTCAAGGGTGCTGTTGGGGTCGGATTGGGTAGGGGACTGTGGAGCAGGTACCTGCAGCCGGCGGCGAGTCAGGCTGCGCCTCGGGCACCGGAACTGGTCACCTCCCTTTCCACGGGCGGGGTGCTCTTTTTTTTTGCTGGCTTCTCGCCCGCGGACCGGAGCAGAACAAGGGGGCAGCCCCGGCAATTTCTCTCTGTGGAGTCCCCAGCCTGCCGGCGGTGGCTCTTTACTTATGAGCCCACCAGTGGCTAGGCTGGGCGAGCTCCCCGCGAGCGGCGGCAGGGCCGCCGAGGCCCGGATGAGGCATTGTGAGAAGAACAGCTCCCTTGCATGCGTACCTACCCTCAGAACAGGTAGGTTCTTTGCTAACAGCGCGATGAACAATGCTCTTGAGACGTTTTAAAAATCGTTTTCTTTTGACACTCTAACAAAAATCCAAAACAAAAATACTCCTTTCCCCCCCTGCAAAAAAAAAAAACAACAAAACACCGAAACACCTTAACGAAAGATAAAGAAGCAAGAAACAGCGTTTATGATAGTATGGTAGGTTATAAAAAATAGGGCGTTGTTTGGTGGGTTGGGTTGTTGTGTGTCTGTGGTGTTTTTTTTATATTTGTTTTTTTTTCAAGGGGGAGGTAGATACGAGAGCACACTGTTGAGGGAGGGCAAATGGTGCTTTGAACAGGTTGCGCAGTGGCAGACCTACAGGAAGTCAAGTCTGTGCGGGGGCTTTTAGCTCAGCCTGTGCTGAACATGGGGTATGGTGGACTGCTGGGGATGCTGTGGTGCTTCCCTCCCGAGCAAGAGGCATGGGTGTCTGTTACCGCGAACCGCTTCTCCCCCATTTAAAAATAATGGTATAGCTTATTGTGCAACAGTGTGAAATACAGAATGTCACTCTGAAGAAATTCCTTGAAGCTACCTGCTCAAACCAAATGTCTAAAGGCTATTGGGGATGTAACAGGGAAACTGATTTTGTATCCAAAGAGCTAAACTCTTATTTTTAACATGGTGGTTTTAAATGTGAGGCTTGTCTTTTGGATTAAGCATTTAATTTTTAGTCTGTTATGTAGTATATGTAATTTCATGCCTTTATCAAAAGCATAAATCTTTCATAGACCCAATCAGTTTTAGGGACTTCTAACTCTGAAGCCTTCTGATCTTGTTTTCAAACTTGGGTGAATAGAGTATTATTTTAAAAATTAGAAACTTTTTAGAAGCAATTTAAACAAAATACTAAACAAAACTTTCTCACAGCCATTTCAAATATCCTTTCTGTACTGTGATAAGCATTTAAAAAATATCTGAAAGTAAATATGTGTATGAAGTTGGGGGGTGCTTTAGTTCTATTTTTTGTGTGTGAAGGATCTTACTTAATGCTCAAGGAATGAAGGTTTTTTTTAAACTTGGATCAGTGTATAAGGAACTTGTAAATATAAGTTAACATTGGTATTTACAGTTGAATGAAGTAATTAGGGTTGGAATGTGTTCTTTTTGCATTCAAGGCATGTTTGGTTACTAACACTTAGGTAATCTGATTAATATTGGCTCAGTGGAGGTGTAGATCTGTTTTGAAAAGTTGCTTTTTTCACTTTGTCAAAACATAGATACAACTTTGAAAGACCTAATAAAATAAGTGAATTTCTGCTGTAATGATTGGTGTATTTTTTGAGGGGAGGGAGAAGATGAAATTGCAGAAAGTGATCTTGCAAATGCTTATGACTGTTAATGAATTAAGTAGCAATTCAAATAAGCAATGAGGTCCTTTACTGTGTATAAGTTCTAGTATGTTGTATTGGGCTTACGTGACAAAGTTTTTGGTAGTGGTCGGGGGTGGGCAGGGGTGGCTTCTGTGAGGACATCAGGAGCTTCCACCATGTAAGACAGAGTTAGTTTAAGCCAGCTCCAAAACTGGCCCACTACTGGCCAAAGCTGAGCCAATCAGCAACTTGGGTAGTGCTTCTGTGATAGCATATTTAAGAAAGGGTAAGAAAAGCTGTACAGCAGCTGTGGGAGAGAGGGGTGAAATAGCCCTGCAGACACTAAAGTGAAGAAGGAGGGGGAGGAGGTACTCCAGGTGCCAGAGCAGAGATTCCACTGTAGTCTGTGTAGAAGACCATGGTGATGCAGGCTGTCCTCCTGCAGCCTATGAAGGATCTCAGGCCAGAGCAGCTGGATGTGCCCTGAAAGAAGCTGTGGCCTGTGGAGAGTCCACTCCTGGCAGGAACTGCAGCCCACGGAGAGGAGCCTGTACAGGACTTTCTGGCAGGACCTGTGACCCCATGGAGGACCCACACTGGAGCAGTTAGTGAAGAACTGCAGCCTGTGGGAAAGACTCAAATTTGAGAACTTCACAGAGGACTTGACTCCTGAATGATCTACTCCCTGTCTGCCCCCCAGCAGCACAGGGGGAATAGGAGTTGCTGTCATAGAACCATAGAATGATTCAAAGTTCTGTTCAACCTGACCTTGAACACCTCTGGTGATGGCACATCTACAACCTCTTCCAGTGTCTCACCACTTCCTTATTTCCAACCTAAATCTACCCTCTTTCAGTTTAAAACTGTTGCCCCTTGTCCTGTCACTACAGGCTTAAAAATCTGTCCCCATCATAAGGTCTCCTCTGTGCCTTCTCTTCTCTGGGCTGAACAGCCCCAACTTTCAGTCTTTCAGTCTTCTTATTGTATGTTGTTGTTGGCTGTTTGTTTTTTTGTTTTTTGTTTTTTTTTTTTAAAGCTAGAATAAAAGGAAGATCCTTGTATCTTTATTACTTATCTTAAATTGAAACTTGACAGGACAATGCATCTGAGCCATTCCCTGCTGCTTCTTCATAGAGAACCCTGCAAGCATTCCATCCCCTGCCCACTTGCAGTTGTGTGGCTGGACTTCCTTCATCAAGTAGCCAAAGTATAGCTGTTTCTTGTCATATGACTTTGACCACATGGTGGGTGAATGTGCTTAGTCATGTGAAGGGGAAGGTATTAAGGCTTGTGGTTCTTAATCACAGTTACTGTATTCCTTATCTAGTCTAGTGAAATATTGACTACATGTTATTCCCAACTGCTGACAGTGAACTTGGAACAATCTGGAAAAAAAAATTAAAGATGTGTTTTTTCCTAAATTTTTGTTGTAGGTTAACCCTGGCTGGCAGCTAAGCACTAAACAGCTGCTTGCTCACTCTGCCCACAGTGGGATGGGAGAATGGGAAAGGTAAAAGTGTGCAAACTTGTAGGTTGAGATAGACTGTTTAATGGTAAAGCAAAGGCTGCACCTGCAGGCAAAGAAAATTAAAGGAATTCGTTCACTACTTCCCATAGACAGGCAAATAACCATTTTCAAGAAAGCAGGGCTTTATCACATATAATGGTGACTTGGGAAGATAAATGCCATAACTTCGAACTTCCCCCTTCTTTCTCCTTTCCCCAGTTTTTTATTGCTGAGTACGATGTCATGGTATTGAATATCCCTTTCTTCAGTTGGGGTCAGCTGTCCTGGCTGTGTCCCCTCCCAACTTCTGTACCCCAGCCTACTCACTGGTGGGGCAGTGTGAGAAAGAGAGAAGGCCTTGATACTGTGCAAGCACTATTCAGCAATAGCAAAAACACTGGTGTGTTATCAACACTGTTTTGGTCACAAATCTAAAATGTTTTACCATACACTATGAAAAAAATTAACTCTATCCTAGCCAAAACCAGTACGCTTATCTTCTAGAATCAGTCATGTCATAGTCTTTCTTCTGCAGCTGGTGTAAAAATGGTAGTGAATTTAGGGAGAGAAATACTTTTATATTAACAAGTTGAGTTTATTGAGGAAACCTGTATTAATTTCTGGCACTGAAAGCTTCTGCAACACTTCCACAATACAGTCTTGCTGCCCGAAGTGCTAGCCTAAAATGTTAGCGCACTGCATTCATGGTTGTGTTTGTTTCTGGATACCACCATAGAAAAGCCAGTGTATTTTTAAAATCCAAAATGTCTTTTCTATTACCTTTCTTTTGTACTGTGTGGTTTTCATATTTGTTTCATGGGTTGTCTTTTCTGTGCAAGATTTTCATGATTTTAGCTTCCTGAAAGTGTGTATGGAAGTAAGTGTTTAGATTTCATATACTACATTTGCATAACTGCTGTATGACTTTAATTTTCAATGTAATAGTTAATTCAGGAAGTTGGAGCAAGGGCAAGAGAGTATCTACTTCAATTATTTAATTGAAATGAAATGTACTCTGCACAGTTTAAGGGCAAAGGAAAAAAATCATGTAAGATCTTGGTTGTTAACATTTCTAATTGAAGGACTTATGGTGTGTGGATGTAGGGTTTTTTTTTTTAGTTAAGCTTATGTAACTATTTTTCTACCTGCAACTTTTGCATTCTGGTTATTACAATAATCTTGTAGAATAACTCTTTGAAGTAACACAAATGCAAACCTGTACTCTTCTCTTACTCCATTTTAGATGCACCTTTGTACAAATACTTAGTAATTTTTCATTACTGTTGTCTCTTGTACCCAGTATGTTTATATCAGGCTGTTTTCCACTTCCTTTATTGTTAAACCTGGGTCAAACAAATCACTGGGGTGCAGCTGGGTTGTACTACTGTGGGAATGTAACAGAGGATGGGCAAGGAGGAACTATGGACACGCTCAAGTGACCTTGCAGCAAAAATACATATACTAATTGTTGTTTAGCCTTGTCTGTTTAATGAGCAGAGCTCTTATGTTTAGATGACATAGGCCTGTGAAACTCCAGGCCTCATATGTTGAGATTCCAGCTCTGACAGGAGAAAGATCAAAAGACTTGGCTCTCCCCTGATAAATAGTGGAAAAGCAGCAGTTCACTCTCATGCTTTCTAGCAAGGATGGACCTCCATGGTGCCTGCCTTCCCGGTTGCGTTCCCTCTGCCCGGGTGCTGTTTCAGAGCTGCCCTGCATTGTGAGGTAGCAGGAATAAATTTATTATTTTCATTTTATCTGTGACTTTGTGGTTGTTCCTGTGCTTTGCCTGCACTCGGCTCACACAATGACTAACTCATTCAGCTTGAATATTTTGTTTGCATTTTGAAGCAGAACCACAGCTGATTCAGATTGAACAATATCAATGCCACAGTGTCACATTCGCTGTAATTTTTCAGTGAAGTGCAACGTGAGAAACAAAAGTCACTGAGCCTTTGTGCCGGTAGAAGCCATAAAGTATAAGCAAGCTAGAAAATTAAGTTGATCAATACGAAAATTACAATAATGGAAACCAACTTTCTTTTTATACTTGTCTGTCTATATGAAGAGTGTGTTATCCAAAAAGGAGAGTGCTTCAGGGAAATTGATTGATTGTCTAAATTGACACTTTAACTGATTTGTTCTTCTGCTGTGTAATGAGAAAATGAAATAAAAGGTGAGGCTCGCAAAGAAGTGATGCTAGGAAGTGTAATAAGAACTACATCTGCATAATGTTCAGCTAATGTAGTCTGAAATATTCAATATACACTCTGAAAGATCTGGTTTTGAGATTTTATATTTGGACTTCTAGGTAGTTGTAGAATGTACTTTGTAATGATAAGTATCTCTAACAGGTGGGAAGTTGTAGCCTATAATGCTTTTTCTTTCTGGTTGTAGGGTAATATGCCACAATCTTTCTCTTAAATTGGCTAAACTTATGTGCAGTGTGAAATATGACATCCTGAAAAAAACTGTGTGTTTCTTGCTTTTTTCCTCACGGTGTTCTTTGTAATAACATTTTTGTCTTATGTTTGATTTTTATGAAGGAAAGTCTGCCATTTCATAACCGAGCCACAAAAATTTGGGAAGCCTAAGAGTAATTCTGTCTTCTACTACCATGAATAATCACATGTCTGCAAAAAATGCCACAAACCCGTGTGGTGTGTAATGCTTGGGACAAAGTGCCATCTGCAATTAGAATGCTGAAGAATGTCCAAAGACTACTTCAATGCTGACATCCGGTTTCCTGGGAGAAACTGGGGGGAGTGTTCGTAGTCCTTGACACAAATTGTTTAGTGCCTGCATCCAGCTACTGATGTTAAGAACTATCACTTGCTCCATTAGCTGACACCACTGGCCTGGGGCTCCTACACCCCTGGTCTGACTCCAGTTACTAGCCCCATATCCACTTGCACCGGTCCTTAGTCCTTGCAGCCCACACACACAGAAGAGAGAGTGAGATTATGCAGAGAAACAGTAAAGAAATGATTTAATAAGAAGATATGAGAAGATTGTAGTCGCTGAGGCAAAGGGCTCTGCAGCAGACGATCATGCCAGGGGACCCTTCATGAAAATGGCAAAACCTTCCTGAAAGAGGCAAAACCTCAGCCAGAACTGCAAAGGCGTTTTAAAGCCCAAAGAGAGGGCGAGTGCCCCAGCCTTCCACCTCCAGTGTGGGTGAAATGCGAGCTCCTGACGAGCTCTCACGCCGCGCTGAACCATCAGGCGTGGAGTGAAGGGTGACGACGCCAATCCCCCTGCTTACAAGAGCCGCCCTTAGGGACTGCGAGTGACTCGGAGCGCGGCGAACAGGAGCAGGCAAACAGGGCATGGCACGTCAGAAAGGCGTGGTGAGGCAGTTCACACAGGCAGGGCGCAGTCTCTCTCTGAGCTCAGGAGGTAAGTTCAGTCGGTGAGCAGGAGCCCAGCCATGGTATCCACCTGGTGGGAGGCTGCATCCTCTGCACCTGCCAGAAGGGATGTATGAACCCACACTGAGCTCCCAGGGAAACACGCAGCCGTCCAGGTCTCTGGCTGCAGGGAGTGCTGCCAGCTTGCCCTGGAAACAAGAGGGCAGCAGAGGCAACAGCTGTGTAAGGTGTGATCAGGTGGAATATCTCCTCAGCCTGGTGGCAGAGCTGCGAGAGGAAGTAGATAGGCTAAGGAGCATCAGGGAGCCTGAGCAAGAGCTAGACTGGTGGAACCACACCCTGAGCTCTCTGAAACATGAACAGAGACAACCACCAGAAAAAGCCCCTGATCAAAGGGATCTGGTATCCTCCCCCCATCAGGGTGTAGGCAGGGACTTAAAGAGAAGCAGCAAGTGGAAACTGGTCCACAAATGGGGCAACAACTGAACCCCCTCCTTGCCCACACCTCCCCAGGTGCCTCTGCACAATAGCTACAAGGCTCTAGCTGTGGAGGACCAGTCAGTGGACAATGTAGCTGTCAATCCATTTATACCAGAGGAGGGCCAAGACCAAAACGACACACTCCCTAGATTACTACAACTGCCTCAAGAAAGAAAAGGCGAGTCACAGTTGTAGGAGACTCCCCGTTTAAGGGAACAGAGGGACCAATACGTTGAGCAGACCTTACTCATAGGGAAGTCTGTTGCCTTCCAGGAGCCCAGATTAGGGATATCACTAGGAAACTCCCCAGTCTGGTACGGCCCTCAGACTACTATCTGTTACTGCTCTTCCATGTGGGAGGTGACGAAGCTGCAATTCGTAGTCCAAGGGTGATCAAAAGAGACTTCAGAGCCTTGGGACAGCTAGTGAGGGAATCGGGGGCCCAGGTGATTTGTTTCCTGCCTCCTTCTAGTTGTGAGTAGTGGCATTGGAAGGAACACATGGACCCACTCTAATACATGGCTCCATGACTGGTGTCACGGCAACTATGTTGGGGTTTTTGACAATGGGATGGCACCAGGCTTACAGGCATCAAATGGGAGCCACCTTTCTCAAAGGGGAAAGAGTGTCTTTGCTCAGGAGCTTTCAGGGCTCATTGACAGGGCTTTAAACTAGATGTGAAAGGGAAGGGGGATAATATCAGGCTTGTATATGATAAACTGCAGGAGGACACACTATGGTTAGAGGGATGGGACGCTAGTATGGGCCCTCCACCTGTTCCCCTGGGGCATGCTGGGGATGTCGTAGCATAGTTGAAATCTTGTGGCGATGAGCTGAGGGCTCCTGAGGTTGTAGGATTCAACAAGGAAACCTCCATGGAACACCTTAAGGGCAATAAGGAGTGTTCCACTAAGAAGGTGACACAGCCAATAGCCCAGCTTAAGTGCCTCTACACAAACACATACAGCTTGGGCAACAAACAGGAGGAGCTGGAAGCTACCATGCTACTAGAAAGCTATGATCTGTTTGCAGTTACTGAAACTTGGTGGGAGGAATCCCCTGACTGGAGTGTGGCTATTGATGGCTACAGGCTGTTCAGAAGGGACAGGCCGGGAAGGAGGGGCAGAGGTGTTGCCCTCTATATCAGGAAATGTATAGAGTGTGAAGAACTGTCCCTGAAGAACAGCCACAAACAGGTCAAAAGCTTATGGGTGAGAATAAGAGACCAAGGCAACAAAGGGAACCTTGTGGTTCCTGTCTGTTACAGGCCACCTGGTGAAGGGGAGCCTGGTGATGAAGCCTTCTTCCTCCAGCTACAGGAGGCTTCATACTCACAAGCTCTCATCCTACTGGGGGACTTCAACCACCCTGACATCTGCTGGAAAAGCAGCATGGCAAGCTGTAGGCAATCCAGGAGACTCCTAGAGTGCATCAAAGATAACTTCTTAACCCAGGTAACAGACACCCCTACCCGAGGGGATGCAATACCAGACTTGATGGTCCCCAATGCAAGTGAGCTCATCAGTGATGTCAAGATCGGAGGCAACCTGGGCTGCAGTGATCACACATTGGTGGAGTTTGGGGTCCTGAAGGTTATTGCACAGGCAAGGAGTATGGTCAGGACCCTAAATTTTAGGAAAGCAAACTTCCAGCTCTTCAGGGAGTTAGTCAGTAGGATTCCCTGGGAAAGTGTCCTCAGGAACAAGGGAGCAGAACAGAGCTGGCAGACATTTAAAGATGCTTTCCACAGAGTGCAAGAGCGCTCAGTCCCCAGCTGTAGGAAATCAGGCAGGGAAGGGAAGAGACCAGTGTGGCTGAAATGAGACCTGTTGGTCAAAGTGAAGAGCAGGAGGGAACTGCACAGGCAGTGTAAGCAGGGACAGGGAATCTGGGAAGAGTATAGGGATGCTGCCCGGTTGTGTAGGGATGGGGTCAGGAAGACCAAGGCGCAGCTGGAGCTGAACTTGGCAAGGGAAGCAAAGAACAAGAAGTGCTTCTATGGGTCTGTTAGCCATAAAAAGAAGGTTAAAGAAAGTGTAACCCCGATGATGAATGAAAATGGTGACCTCGTATTAACAGATGAGGAGAAGGCTGAGGTACTCAACATTTTTTTGCCTCATTCTTCACTGGCAACTGTTCTCCTTACCCCTCCTGTGTCAATGGACAACAAGATGGGGATCAAGGGGTAAAGCCCCTCCCACTGTAGGGGAAGATCAGGTTCGTGACCACTTGAGGAACCTGAACATATACAAGTCTATGGGACCTGTTGAGATGGATCCCAGAGTCCTGAGGGAATTGGCTGATGTGGTTGCCAAGCCACTTTCCATGATATTTGAAAAGTCTTGGCAGTCAGGGGAAGTCCCTGGTGACTGGAAGAAGGGAATTTTTAAAAAGGATAGAAAAGATGATCCTGGGAATTACTGACCTGTCAACCTCACCTCAGTGCCTGGGAAGATCATGGAACAGATCCCCCTAGAAGCCATGCTAAAGCACACAGAGGACAGGGAGGTGATTCGAGACAGTTGCCATGGCTTCACCAAAGGCAAGTCCTGCCTGACCAACCTAGTGGCTTTCTATGATGGGGTGACTGCATCAGTGGACACAGGAAAAGCAGTGGATGTCATCTATCTGGAATTCCGTAAAGCCTTTGACACGGTCCCCCACAACATCCTTCTCTTTAAATTGGAGAGGTATGGATTTGATGGGTGGACTGTTGGGTGGATAAGGAATTGGTTGGTCACATTCAGAGAGTAGTGGTAAACAGCTTGATGTCCAGATGGAGATCTGTGAGGAGTGGTGTCCCTCGGGGGTCCATACTGGGACCAGTGCTGTTTAATATTTTCATTGATGATATAGACAGGAAGATCAAGTGCACCCTCAGCAAGTTTGCAGATGACACCAAGCTGAGTGGGGCAGTTGTCATGACAGAAGAATAGGATGTCATCCAGAGGGACCTGGACAAGCCAGAGAAGTGGGCCTATGTGAACCTCATGAGGTTCAACAAGGCCAAGTGGCAGACTGAGGGAAGTAGGGAAATTGGGTACTTGGCACTTACATTTTGAGAAGCTTCTGTCATAAGGCTCCTAACTCAAAATGCCACAAGAGACTGGATCATAGATGGACACCTTCTTTCACTTGGATTGACCTATGGTAATTTCATGCAATTTTGTAAGGCCACAGGACTCCTTGTGGAACTGTTCGTATGTAAATAGTCATGACTGAGGGACTGTGATTGTTCAAGTACTTTCTAGTGCAAGTGTGAGAATGCTCTATTCTCACTATGTGCACTCAGAGAAAAAGATGAAACCATTTATGCTCCTCTCCAAAGGCTTGTGTTTCAACAGGAGTTGGCCATGCAAGTAATCCTAGGAATAGGGCCTTGAGGGAAAAGAATTAAGACAACTTTCCAAAAGAGAGAATCTCCACATTTGGAGATGAGCAAATGAAACTGGTAGCACGGTATATAGAAATTAAAGGAAGTATAGAAGAATCTATATATATGGTTTTGTTCCTAGGTTTATTTTTGGAATTGTAGCACTTAAACTGAAATCCCTATTTTTAAAATAGTTTTTTTTATAAACAGGTAAATCAATGACTTAAGACTTGGCAGAGTCTTTATTGTTGTTACATTGAACTGTATCCTATTTTCTGGTATTGAACATAATACTGTAAGTATGTTCTCATAAAAAACAGTTAAACCCTAATTTTTTTTTTTTAAATTTACAGTCTTCACTTGAGAGTCTGTTGCGGTGAGCAAGAGTCAGACACTTACTCATTGAGTTAATGTGAATGCCCCCTTCATTGATAGCATGTGTGGTTAAGTATCTTTGGATAGAGGTACACACGACCAGCGTAGCTGCTGATTGGGTTAATGCTTCTGTTCATGCGCCTTACGGTTGCTGCTGATTGGCTGGAGTACACTGTCCACGAGAAGGGCTCTGGCGCCAGCTGGGCTGTTGCTTCCTTATCTTGGTTCCTGCTTCACATCCTGCTGATACTTTGCAAGTAGCCAAATTCCTTGATTGTTTACCAAGTTACTACGAGATAACCCTATGCCCTGTTCATACAACTCTAGTATTTTCCCATGCCCAGCTTCAGCTAGAAATCCTTCTACAATTCCCCCTTTTTCTTTATGAAAAAGGAATGCTTAGTGAAAAAAGGCACAGGTAGTGGACTGAATGTTCTTTGATCAGGAGTGTTCTTAGCCAGCCTGTAATACCAAATTGAGAATCAATTTCCAAGAACATCATCTGTTTCCTTTAATTTGAGTCAATTGGGTCCACATTGTAAAGCAATCAATCTTGACTTCTTGGGTTGTATAAATTGCTGGATGGCAAGTTTTAAGTATCAAATTGCTTGAGCTTGGCAAAAAGCACTTCTTGATTCAAAATGATAAAATTGTAGCTGATTATATGTGATACCTGCTGCTATATAAAAATCCTCAAAATTCTGGTGAAAATGTGCAATACAAAGACTACCTTCAGTTGCTATTACGTGACTATTTCTTATCAACCTATTGGCACAAACTCCACACTCTAATAAAAGATTCAAAGCACAATTACAATATACACAATTGCAATCACAATTAATAGCTATAAGAGAATTCAATTCTCAAGCTCCCCTCAGTCCTTGTCGGTCAAGTATGTTCACAATTACATATCGTGGGCTAAACCTCTTGCTTTATGTGTTAATTTCTGTTTGAAGTTGTTGAAGTAGAATGCTTATTACTCTTTGCTGTGGCTCTCGTGTGTTCGGTTGACTGACTCGACCGCTGGGCGTGTCCATTTACTGGGAATCCATGAGGGACCTTGATCTGTGGAAACACAACTATAACCACAACCAGTAAATAGCAACAGGCTCAGTCCTTCCCATAATCCTGTCTTAGGGTTCTTATAACACAATTGTATTTCAGGTGTAGCTTGCATTTTCACACCACTATTATGAATTACTACACATGCTTGCTCTAAACCTGCTACCAAACTAAGATAATTAAGCAATTAAGTGTAAAAAGCACTTTACTTAACCTTATCTGTGGATCTAATTCTGTTACAACTTTCTGCTTTGCAAGGTATTCTTTAATAGTTCTATATGCTCGTTCCACAATCACTTGAACTGTGGAAAATTGCAGAATACCTGTTACATGCTTAATTCCCCATGTTTGCAAAATTTTTCTCTACTTTGCCTCTATAACATGATACTGCCACTCTGTTCACATGGCTCTTATTGATTGGTTGTCTTAATGTTAGTTCCTTACAGTTATATAACTCTACTACTATGCTACCTTCTCTTATACCCTAGAGGTGAGTTTATTATTCTGAAACACAGCATGTCCCTTGACCTTAAAGCCCTTATGTCTCTTACTCTTAAAGCCCTTAGCCCTAGCGCCATACATATTTCCCACTTCTCCTCCGTTTTTCTTTTGTACAACAAAGCCAATGCGCGACATTACACGGGATCCTATTCTACAAAAACAACTAAAAATAATTAAACATACTAACAACACAATATGTTTGCTAATTGTTTAACACAATCTTTTAAACATCCAGTGAGGCCTAAATTGCCAAGCCAGCTATCTAGACCACCTTCATCGATTTTTAAGTTGTGCCTGGGGGGTGATGTCATTGCAACTCTGACTGGTATCTTGGAGGTGTTCTTTGTTGAGGCTCCTGGCTACTACTTTTGTCCACTTCGCCGGAATCCATTGAGGCCCCGTTGGTGTTAAAACACAAATATATCCACAACCAAAAAAGCAAGACTTCTGTGGGACCCTTCCATTCGCCTGTCTGCAGGTCTCTATCTTACTTTTGCTGAAGAATTGGCTTCACTTTTGGTAAAGCCCTACCATGCAATAAAGCTGGTGGCTCGTTGCCATTACCATAAATACAAAGGTGATTCATTACAAACAGTGCTTTACTTAGTTTTTCTTGAACATCTAACTCATCTACAAACTTAGCTAAATATTCTTTCAAAGTTTTGTTAGTTCTTTCTATGATAGCATGACCTGTTGGGGAATGTGGGATTCCAGTAATGATTCTAGTTCTGAGGGTGTCATTGGTAAGTGAATAAAATCTGGTTCCTGGCCTGTAATGGCTACCAGCCGCATTCTGGCCTTCATTACCAAATTGGCCATAGTTTCTAGCATAAGTACAATACTCTTTTTAGGTGTGATGTTACCAAAAACCCATTCCAATAACTGAACTCTTTCTCCCTTGTCCTTTTGTCAAGCAGAACACTGTAGTATTAATGCAAAGGGATATAATGTATCATTGTAAATTACCACTCCTAAAGGTACTTCCTTTTTTTTTTTTGACAATGATCACACCACACAGTAACTGAACAATTTCTCCGTGGTGGCGCCTTTTAAGGAGATAACAATTTAGCTAAATTTTGACAATCATATGGCAAATTAACATCTGCTGTAAAAATCCAATCTAACTCAGCCCTAGTGTCTTCAGACTTTATCCCATTCTCCTGCACAGCTTTTTAACTTGTTGTAAAATTTTCCAGAACATACTGCTCATAACTATTACCATGTTGATTAAACAATACAGGAAAAGTTAGGTTACCTGCTGGATGCCAATCTCCCTCTAATATGGCATCTCGGATTACACCTGACTACCTATCAGATTTTTGCAGAATCACAGAACTGTCTGCATATGGGTGATGGACACAACCCTTTACCTATACCACCAAAAGGTGATGCTGAAAGCTTTGTAGTACTTTCAGCCAGTTCCTGGACAGATCTTTCAGTCCTCGCATGTGATGCAAATGTCGACAATGATTGTTCCATTCTGTGGTGTAGAGCATTTGTAGCTTCCTCCATTTGCCTCTTGAGGTCTTGTAATTTGCTACTTCGTGGAATTATTGTTTCATGCTGTGGCTGTGCTTCATCTTCAGATGAGTTGTCTCCTGTTAAACAAACCGCTTCAGGGAGAGGAGGAGGCCAGGGTGGGTATAACTTCTTGCAACAGCTGGCTCCTCCCACTCTTACATCATCACTGGTGTCACTGCAGTTCCTTCCGTATTGTCTGCCAGTTCACTTCCGGCCGCCGAAGCGTGAACATCGCTCGCGGCTGATGGCACGTCGCTTGTTTTTTCTGCTTCATTAGACATATCATTAACTCTTAATAAATCATTAACAGAGTCACACATCTTATCGCTCGATTGACCCTTAATAGCAACAAAAGTACTTCAATGCGACTGTGGCTGCGAGACGGTGGAGCAGCTGTGGTTGTAGATAAAGGGGCTGTTACTCCCTGCACAGCTGCAGCGATTCTATTTTTAACTCTTGCAAGGCATCAATCACAGGTCTCCAAGCTGCACTACAAGCAGTAAATAGCTCTTCTCCCACATTAGTGATATACAAAGTCCCAAAAGTTCATCCCTCTTCTACTTCAAAAGCACTAGCAGAGTTTGTGAAAAAAGCCCTCTTTATTCCATGATTCAATAGTAACTGCAATTCTTTATCAAAACCTTTATACCACGCTCCCCGCTTTTATAAAAAGCACTTTAGGAGACTAAGAGCTGCTTCTTTACGGAAGAACGACACCTAGATGTTAGATGAGCAGACTTCTTCATAAGTAAACAACTGTGGCGGCACTTTAAAATAGCCTTGCCCTCTAGCCCAGGCTACCAGCTTTTGAAATAGCTTCTCAGAGACGGCTTCCCCTCTCTTAGAAAGGATAGCTAAAACAAGCCGTTCTGCTGCGGCGAATTCCGCTTCCATATTGTTCATTTATAAGCCGGCTTCAGCAACCTCACTCGCAATTACAGCCCAGCCTCACCTGCAGTAGGAAAGGACGAGGGGCTCCGCCGTTCGAGGGAATCGGGCTCCGCCGTTCAACGCTTGTGCGTCTCTAGGGCGAGGGAATCAGGGTTTGGGCGCCAGATGTCGCAGTGAGCGAGAGTCAGACACTTACTCATAGAGTTAATGTGAATGTCCCCCTTCATTGATAGCATGTGCGGTTATATATCTTTGGATAGAGGTACACGTGACCGGCGTAGCTGCTGATTGGGTTAATGCTTCTGTCCACGCGCCTTACGGTTGCTGCTGATTGGCTGGAGTACACTGTCCATGCGAAGGGCTCCTGGCTCTGGCGCCAGCTGGGCTGCTTCTTCCTTATCTTGGTTCCTGCTTCACATCCTGCTGATACTTTGCAAGTAGCCAAATTCCTCTTGATTGTTTACCAAATTGTTACGAGATGGCCCTATGCCCTGTTCGTACAACTCTAGTATTTTCCCATGCCCAGCTTCAGCTAGAAATCCTTCTACAAGAGTCTATTTGCTGAAGCATTCATAGTGCTGTTTTATACAGTACATAACTAATTGTTACCAGTTAAATAATGCTGCAATACTTTGTATCTCTTCTAATGTAGATTCTGATACATTTTTCTGTCCTCCTATACATCAGGAACTTAAAAATGTAGCTTCTTGACTTGGTCCTTGCCTTTTTGAGTTCAGAATGCTAAGATTTAGTTCTTGTAAATGCTGGACAATAGCATTCACACTTTGACAAATAATTTTGGAATATTATGGTCCTCCGATTAGAATATAATCTACATATTCTAAAATTGTTGCTCCAGGTGGTGTAGTGGATGTTTTTTTACGAGACTTTGATTTAGCAGCAATTAGAATTTGTTGAGGTAGATCACAAAATTAAAATATATAATTTCTAATAACACTTAATCATCAGCTGATTAACAAAGTGTTTCAACTAGATTTGTTATAATGAAAACTAACTTAATTATAGATTTGAGAATGGCAAGGATTACGCTATACTTAGTACAAGGTTAAATCAAATCACACATACACAGATATGCATGCACACAGATATACCTCTATATGTTTGGATACATATGGCCAAAATTTCATTAATCTTGAGAGGAGGGAAATACTCACTTCCAATTCGTTAGCATTCTCAATGATTGTTGAGTTGTGAGGAGCCTGACCTCGTCAGATGACCCTGAGAGGTGTCCCAGTTCAGGGGGGAGATGCTGGTCAGCTCTCTGTGGTCCAGGAAAGCTCCAAAGGTCTTACTTATGATCACTATTTATAGGGTTGCAGATGATTGACTTTGGTCAGTATTTTTTTCCATTTTGGCCACAACTTTGATGAGGTAATTCTGGCAATTTCCACTAGTTGGTTCTGGGGGTTGCACCACTACAAGTGGGAGGGTGATTGATTCTAGTTTTTTAGCTAACTTGGCATGAGCAATTGTGGGGCTATGTTTAAAACCCTAGGGTAGGTGGTTAATGGTACTCCAAGTAAAATCACTTTGATTTGTCTTGCTCTTTTATTGGGATCATAAAGAACATATCTTTTATATCTAACGCTCCCATCCATGGAAAAGCACATTTTTTTATTCTATTAACTATATCTACTATGCTAGGAACAGCAGCTATTAGAAGGCCAGTTACTTTGTTCAAAGCCCTGTAGTCAAAAGTCATATGCCATGTCCCATGTTTTTTCAACAGGCCATATGGGCTGTAATATGGTGAATGTGGGGTTTTTTTTCTACAATACCCCATTGCTCTAATTCTCTCAGTGTTTGTCAGGCTGCATCTGGAGTACTGTGTCCAGTTCTAGTTCCCACTATTCAAAAAAGACATAGACAGATTGAAGAGGGTCCCAAGGAGGGCCACAAAAATGAACAAAGGCCTGGAGAACCTGTCTTATGAGGAAAGACTGAAGGAGTTAGGTCTCCTCTCCCTGGAGAAGAGAAGGCTTGGGGGGACCTCATCACAGTATCACAGTACTTAAAAGTTGGCTACAAAGAGGACAGAGGCTCTCTCTTCACAAGGAGAAGACGTGAGGCAATGGATAAAGGTTGTACTGGTAGAACTTTCATCTCAATGCAAGACATTTTTTTACAGTGAGAACAATTAATCACTGGAACAACCTCCCCAGGACTGTGGTGGAGTCCCTATCACTGGAGGTTTTCAAGATGTGATTGGACAGATTACTAGATAGTCTCATCTAGGCTCCCTTTCCCACAAAAGTTTGGACCAGATGATCCTTGAAGGTCCTTTCCCACCTGAGCTGCTCTATGATTCTAGTTGTTTGACTAATTTTGTCACAGGTAGTTTGTATTGAGGAATGTTAACTGGTTTACTGTTAGGCAGGTGTGGGGCTATTTGTAGCAGATTTATAGATTTAATCATATGGAGATTAGTTTTCCCTGTAACTGGAGGACTGCTCTATCTGGTTTAAGTGGCAAGATTTTGGAAGCAGGGGGACTGCAGGGATGGTGTCTGTGGCAAGACACCAGAAGCTGCCCTTATGTCAGACAGAGCCAAGATGGACCAAAGCTGAGCCAAACAGTGATGGTGGTAGCACCTCTGATAACACATTTAAGAAAGGGTAAAAAATGCTGTGCAGCAGCTGTGAGAGAGAGGAGCAAAACAACTCTGCAGATACCAAGGTCAGTGAAGAAGGAGGAAGAGATTCTCCTGCAGCCTGTGGTAAAGAGCATAGTGACACAGGTTCTCCTGCAGCCCATGGAGATCCTTGCCAGCCATGGAAGACCCCAACATAGAGCAGATGGATGTGCCCTAAAGGAAGCTGTGACCTGGCAGAGAGCCCACACTGGAGCAGGGTCCTGACAGGGCCTGTGGCCCATGGAGAAGAGCTCACACAAGAGCAGGGTTTCTTGCAGAACCTGTGGCCCATGGGGGACCCACACTAGAGCAGTCTGTTCCTGAAGTCATAGAATGGATAAAAGATCACCTAGTTCCAACACCCCCTGCCATGGGCAGGGACACCTCCCAGGTGTCAGGTTACTCAAGGCCTCATCCAACCTGGCCTTGAACACCTCCAGGGATAGGGCATCCACGACTTCTCTGAGCAACCAGTGCCAGTGCGTCACCACCCTCACAGGAAAAAAATTCTTCCTAATATCTAATCTAAATCTCCCCTCTTTCATCTTAAAACTATTACCTCTCATCCTATCACTGCACTCCCTGATAAAGAGCCCCTCCCCACCTTTCCTGTAAGGCCCCCTTTCAGTACTGGAAGGCTGCTAGAAGACCTCCCCAGAGCCTTCTCCTCTTTAGGCTGAACAAGCCCAACTCTCTCAGCCTGTCCTCATATGGGAGATGCTCCAGCCCTCCTCTGGACTCGCTCTATCAGATTTACGCCATCCCTGTGCTGAGGTCTCCAGAACTGAACACAGTACTCCAGGTGAGGTCTCACAAGAGTGGAGTAGAGGGGTAGAATCACCACCCTCGACCTGCTGCTCACGCTTCTTTTCAATGCAGCCCAGGATACGGTTGGCTTTCTGGGCTGCAAACACACATTGCCAGCTCATGTTGAGCTTCTCATCTACCAGCAGCCCCAAGTCCTTCTCTTCAGGGCTACTCTCCATCTGTTCTCTGCCCAGCCTGTATTTGTGCTTGGGATTGCCCTGATCCAGGTGCAGGACCTTGCACTTGGCCTTGTTGAACTTCATGAGGTTCGCACAGGCCCACCTCTCAAGCCTGCCCGGGTCCCTCTGGATGGCATCCCTTCCTTCCAGTGTGTCAACCACGCCACACAGTTTGGTGTTGTCAGCAAAGTTGCTGAGGGTACCCTTAGTCCCACTGTCCACGTCTACAACAAACATGTTAAACAAAACTAGTCTCAATACCCATCCCTGAGGATTGCCACTTGTCACCAGTCTCCACTTACACATCGAGCCATTGAACACAACTCTTTGGGTGCCACCATCCAAACAATTCCTTATCCACCAAGTGGTCCATCCATCAAATCCATGTCTCTACAATTTATTGACCAGAATATCATGTGGGACAGTGTCAAATGCTTTGTGCAAGTCCAGGTAGATGATGTCAGTTACTCTTCCCTTATCCACCAATGTTATAGCCCCCTCGTAGAAGGCCACCAAATTTGTCAGGTATGATTTGT
Source organism: Tapera naevia (assembly GCA_033556795.1). Lineage (NCBI taxonomy): Eukaryota > Metazoa > Chordata > Aves > Cuculiformes > Neomorphidae > Tapera > Tapera naevia. The sequence continues at coordinate 735,333 of JAUMJJ010000004.1, read as the reverse complement.
CCTTAGTGAAGCCATGTTGTTTGTCACCAATCACCTCCTAATTTTCCATGTGCCTCAGCAGGGTTTCTGGAAAGATCTGCTCCATGATCTTGTCAGGCACAGAGGTGAGACTGACTGGTCTGTAGTTCCCTGGCTCTTCCTTCTTTCCTTTTTTAAAAATGGAAGTTGTGTTCCTCCTTTTTCAGTCAGCAGGGACTTCTCCAGACTGCCATGGCTTCCCAAATGTGATGGATATAAATCTCTTACAAGAATTCTATATCTATCAGCACCACAGACCATTTGGTAATATTTTTAGGCTTCAACTCCTCTGAACAACCTTATATATATGTATAATTATGACACAAACGTATCAATCTCAAGGTGTGATAAAGTTTTCTGACTAACCATACCCATGCATGATCATCATTTATCTTGTTGGTACAGTTCCATAACTTGACTGGTTGCACTGCTGTGGTAAATGGGGGTTTCCACACCCATTGTGTGAATTGGTTTCTATGAGGCATAACTCCATATGCAATATAAATTGTTAGATTCTGGACCACATCTGGATCCATCTGTAGAGGGGAAATCAATACACCACTCAGTTCTTATTGGAATATTATGTTCAAGAGTAATAGGTGCACCCCAAAATGTTTGGTCGGTTATGTTTGACATGGAGCTTTGGTACATGGGATTTCTTCTGGGATATTGTTACATGCAACACTTTCATTGATACCTGTCATACTGAGGAGGCTTCTACTTGCTCCTGTACCTACAGAGATCAAATAACTTGCCAATATCTGTTGTGGCAAATATTGGCTGGTGCACGTGGCATTCCAAATGTTATCAAGATTCTCAGCACAGGTATAAATTAGAGAGGTAACATTTTCCCTTCCCATGTACGTCAAATCCTGTACCAACAAGAAATTGCTTTGCCACATATCCAATAATGCTTCCTTTAAGTCAAGGAGAATTATCATAAAGTGAGTCCCTTGTGTGGTTTTTTTTGGCATTATTAGACGTACCTTGGGTCCAATTCATCATCCTTGCAAATCCTTGCAACAATTTGAAAGGCAGGTTTTACTGCATCATCATTGCTGAGGTTCTTTTACTTCTTTGATCATACTCCATATGGAATGTATATATATATATACACACTTAAGGTTTTAACTATTGCAGACTTCACACATGATAAACCTGTGCACGCCATGCTACAATTATGCACACAGAAGAACTATATACTTATTTTAAAACTTCAGTTGCCATTTTGCAATCAATAACACAAACAAAATAACCACACAGAAATACATCAGTAATCCTTTGTAAGTTTTCTCCCTGCCAATCAAGCAAATGATTCTTAAAGTATTTTTGGATATCCGGGGATGGCCAGTGCTTCATTAAAATTTTGAAGGGTCATCCCTCTATATTTTAATAAAGCCTTTTTGAGTCTTCCCCAGTAATTACTGGGGTACTCATCTAGTCCCTGCCTGAATTCCTGTGGTTTTGCCCAATTTAACCCGGATTCAGCACATACTTGGATCAATTCCTGTAAATTTTACTTTGTGGCAACTGGGCTTTCTGTTTAAATTTTCCATGGTCTCCTTAGTGATTACTGACATTTGAGCACCTGTATCAATGAGAAATATGTAAACATTTTTCTTGGTCCTACTGGGATAAAAATAACAAGTTTGTAATATTTATCAAAGAGCCATTGTATAGCTAACACCCTCTGGACAAGGTATCACAAGGTTGGAAAAGACCTGAGATCATCCAGTCCAACCTATGACCCAACACCAACACCTACTCAGTGTTTAAACCATGGCACTAAGTGCCTCATCCAATCTGGTTTTAGACACCTCCAGGTACGATGACTCCACCACCCCCCTGGGCAGCGCATTCCAATGACCAATCACCCTTTCAGTGAAAAATTTTTTCCTAATATCAAGCCCTCCCCAGGGATGCAAGTTTTTTGTCAGGAGATCAGACAGGTCAATTAGATCTCACGATGGGGTTGAGAGGGTGTGGGTTCTGCAGGGAAATCAGATTCTGAGGGGAGATCAGAGTCTCCCACCAATTCATCATGCCAGATGTTTTAATCCCATATTTCAGGATCAGCACATTCTACTAATTTGCTAATTTGTTTGGCCAAAACCAAGGAAGGCATCTGGTTTAGTAAACGATCTAATTTTCATAGAAGCATAGAATCATAGAATGGTTTGGGTTGGAAGGGACCTTAAAGATCATCTAGTTCCAACCTCCCTGCCATGGGCAGGGACACCTGCCAGATTCAGCGTGACCGGCGGCAGGAACGGTAAGTACTGCAGCCGGGTGCTCAATCTGGGCGGGTGATGAGTTCCTGAGAGAGGCAAAAGCTCAGGAGAGGACCCCGGCAGGGCGACTCTCTCTGAACCCCAGAAGCGGCAACTGTCACGTGGGCCGACCGCGTGGTAGGGGGGCGGTCCCGGAAGAAGCCGCGGGGCATTTAAACATCTCCCTGGGAGCGCCAGCGACCGGAGCGCGGCGAACAGGGTCACAGGTTAGGCAGTTTGCACGGCAGTTCGCGCAGGCACTCTCTGACAGGTGGTTGACTTCCCACTCCCCTGCAGCAATGGTGACCAGGCGTGGTAAAGCCTCTGCCACCAGGAGCGTAGGCATCCAAACGGAACCAGTATTACGGGACGCAGCTGCCCAGACTCGGGACTGCAGGGAGTGTCTCAGCCTACTTGTGGTTCCTGAGGACCATAACAAAAATACAAAAAATACTTGTCTGAGGTGTGAACAGATTCAGGATCTGCTCCTTATGGTTGCAGATCTCAAGGATCAGGTGGAGACGTTGAGAAGTATTCGCGAAAGTGAAAGGGAGATAGACTGGTGGAGTAGAACCCTCTTTCCTCCCAGTAATCCTCCCCAGGAGGCTGAGGAATGCCATATTCCTCATCAACAGGGTAAGGGGAGTGACCTGGCTGGTGAGGAGGACTGGGAGCAGGTCTGCTCTCGTGGGGGTTATAGACCTCCCTTTCAGATGCCACCTTTCCAGCTGCCCCTACAAAACAGGTTTGGGGAGTTGGAATTTGATGTCCAGGTGGAGGATAGTCTGACAGAGAGCTCACCTGAAGAGGCTGACCTCACATTGCCCATCAGACGGGTCAGGACCTCAAGTAAGAAAAAGAAAAGGAGGGTCATTGTAGTGGGAGACTCCCTTCTGAAAGGGACGGAGGGCCCTATTTGTAGGATGGACCCAACTCATAGGGAAGTCTGCTGCCTTCCCCAAGCCCGGGTACACGACATCGCCAAGAGACTCCCGGACCTAATTAAACCCTCCGATTATTACCCGCTTCTGGTGGTACAGGCTGGCGGTGATGAGCTAGCGAAAAGAGGGTCAAGGGTAGTTAAAAAGGAACTCCAGGAGCTGGGACGGTCAATAGATAAGGCAGGAGCACAGGTGGTGTTCTGTTCAGTTCCCCCGGTGGCAGGGATGGATACAGACAGGAATAAGAGAATATATGCAGTTAATAGATGGCTTAGGGGCTGGTGCCGGCAGAGGAATTTTGGGTTCTTTGATCATGGGGAAACCTTTACGGCACCTGGCCTGCTTGACCCAGATGGGTCTCGTCTAACTCCAAAGGGTAGGAGGATTCTAGCTCAGGAGCTGGCAGGGCTTGTTGAGAGGGCTTTAAACTAGGCATGACGGGGGAGGGGGGAGTTACTAGGCTCACCAAAGATGTCCCCGTGGAGGATGAGCCATCCCAAAGGGGGTTGTCAGTAACCCAACTGAAGTGCATGTACACAAACGCACGCAGTATGGGAAACAAGCAGAAGGAGCTAGAAGTCCTGGTCCAGCGGGAGAGATACGATATAGTTGCCATCACGGAAACGTGGTGGAACGACTGTCATAACTGGAGTGCTGCCATGGAAGGCTACAGGCTCTTCAGGAGAGACAGGCGTGAGAAGAGGGGTGGAGGGGTGGCCCTCTACACTAGGGAAACCCTGGATACTGTTGAAGTTGAGATCGGTGATGACCAGGTTGAGTGCCTATGGGTAAGAGTCAGAGGGGCAGTCAGGTCTGACCTCCTGGTTGGAGTGTGCTACAGACCACCCAACCAGGAGGAGGATTTGGATCTTCTGTTGTTTAAACAGCTGGAGGCTGCCTCTAGATCGGCTGCCCTTATTCTTTTAGGAGACTTTAACCTTCCAGATATCTGCTGGAAACTTAATACTGCTGAGAGGAGGCAGTCCAGGAGGTTCTTAGAGTGTATTGGGGACTGCTTTCTGTCACAGCTGGTGAGTGAGCCCACCAGGGGTGAGGCTCTGCTTGACTTGCTGTTTACAAACAAAGATGGGTTGGTGAGTGATGTTGTTGTCGGAGGATGTCTGGGGTGTAGTGATCATGAGATAATTGAGTTCTCTCTGAACAATGTAATAAGAAAAGCCAGGAATAGAACATCGATGCTGGACTTTCGGCGGGCAGATTTTGGATTATTTAAGGAACTGGTCAGGAAAGTACCCTGGGAAATAGCTCTTAGTGGCAAGGGGGCCCAGGAAGCTTGGATACACTTCAAGAATGAAATTTTGCAGGCGTAGGAGCGGGCTGTCCCTGTGTGTTGTAAGAAGAGTCGTAGGGGCAGACGGCCGGCCTGGATGAGTAGGGAACTTCTGAAGGAACTAAGTAAGAAAAAGAGGATGTATCATCGTTGGAAAGAAGGGGATGTAAGTCAGGTCATGTTTAAGGATGTTGTTAAGTCGTGTAGGAGGAAAATCAGGGAAGCAAAAGCCCAGCTGGAGCTCAAATTGGCCACTTCTGTTAAGGACAATAAGAAGAGCTTTTATAAATACGTCAATGGCAGAAAGAAGGGCGGCAGCGACCTCCACTCCTTGTTGGATGTGGAGGGAAATATAGTAACCAGAGATGCAGAGAAGGCTGAGGTACTTAATGCCTTCTTTGCCTCAGTTTTTAACAGCAAGGATGTCAGCTCGCTTGACAGTTGGCCCTCTGAAGTGGTTGATGGGGGCAGGGTGAAATATGGCCCTCCTGCAATCCATGAGGAGGAGGTTAGAGACCTGCTGAGCCACTTGGACCCTCATAAGTCTATGGGGCCGGATGGGATCCATCCTAGGGTGCTGAGAGAGCTGGTGGATGAGCTTGCTAAGCCGCTCTCCATCATCTTTCAGCAGTCCTGGCTCACGGGAGAGGTCCCGGAAGACTGGAAGTTGGCCAATGTGACGCCCATCCATAAGAAGGGCCGTAAGGATGATCCAGGTAATTACAGACCTGTCAGCCTGACCTCAGTCCCAGGTAAAATCATGGAGAAGATAATCCTGGGTGAAATCATGTACCACCTGCAGAACAGTCAAGAAATCAGGCCCAGCCAGCATGGATTTAGGAGGGGTAGGTCCTGCCTGACCAACCTGATCTCCTTTTACGACCATGTGACTCGCCTGGTGGATGAGAGGAAGGCTGTGGATGTGGTATACCTGAACTTCAGTAAGGCCTTTGACACAGTCCCCCAAAGTAGACTCCTAGGGAAGCTGGCAGCCCGTGGCTTAGATGGGAGCACTCTGTGCTGGGTTAGGAATTGGCTGGATGGCCGAGCCCAAAGAGTGACGGTAAATGGTGTTTCATCCAGTTGGCGGCCGGACACCAGTGGTGTCCCTCAGGGATCGGTATTGGGTCCTGTCCTGTTTAATATCTTTATTGACGATTTGGATGAGGGGATTGAGTCCATCATCAGCAAGTGTGCAGATGATACCAAGCTGGGAGGAAGGGTTGATCTGTTAGAGGGTAGGATGGCCCTACAGAGGGACCTGGGCAGATTGGAGAGATGGGCTGATTCTAATGGGATGATGTTTAATAAGTCCAAATGTCGGGTACTTCATTTTGGACACAACAATCCCATGCAGAGCTACAGACTGGGGACAGAGTGGCTGGAGAGTAGTCAGGCAGAAAAGGACCTGGGAGTGCTGGTGGACAGGAAGCTCAACATGAGCCAGCAGTGTGCCCAGGTGGCCAGGAAGGCCAATGGCATTCTGGCCTGCATCAGGAATAGTGTGGTGAGCAGGACCAGAGAAGTTATCGTCCCCCTGTACTCGGCACTGGTCAGGCCTCACCTTGAATACTGTGTCCAGTTCTGGGCCCCCCAGTTTGGGAAAGATGTTAGGATACTGGAATGTGTTCAGAGGAGGGCAACGAAGATGGTGAGGGGGCTGGAGCACAAGCCCTATGAGGAGCGACTGAGGGAATTGGAGCTGTTTAGTCTGAAGAAGAGGAGGCTCAGGGGAGACCTCATTGCTCTCTACAACTACCTAAAAGGAGGTTGTAGTCGGGCAGGGGTTGGTCTCTTCTCTCAGGTGACCAGTGGCAGAACCAGAGGGCATGGACTTAAGCTTCGTCAGGGAAAGTTTAGACTTGATATGAGGAAAAAATTCTTCACTGAAAGGGTGATTGGCCATTGGAATGGGCTGCCCAGGGAGGTGGTGGAGTCACCTACCCTGGAGGTGTTTAAAGGGAGACTGGATGAGGCACTGAGTGCCATGGTTTAGATGATGGGTTGGTGTTAGTGTTGGTGTTAGTGTTAGGTTATAGGTTGGACTTGATGATCTCAGAGGTCCTTTCCAACCTTGTGATACTGTGATACCTTCCACTAGATCCGGCTGCTCAAGACTCCATCCAACCTGGTGAAACCAAGAAAACAGCCCAACAGCCTGAGATACTGTTAAGCAGGTATTCTTTAATTTCAGTGCCAGAGAAGCACTGGGGATATTCATCTATGAGTGCCTCTGGAAAATTAATGTAGGTCTCCTTATTATATTTACTCAACACATACATATTCACTACAGTTCCCCGAAATCATTTAACTGTTCTCCTCCTGTTCCTGGAACTAATTACATCCTACCTTGTGTCTGATTTACAATATAGCAGTACTCCCTTATTGTCCATTTAAACCAATTCTGGCTGTTGCCAGTGATCCTTTGTTTTTTTTTTCACAGGTGTCTGATGTGTGGTTTCCTTATCTGATTGATGATTTCCTTATCTTTAGCAGATAGCAGTGGATTATGTGATCCTTGATGTTATCATTAACTAAGATTAACATCTAAAGTTGAAGATTACAAATCTCCTTGTCTCACTGGCCTTGAACACTTCCAGGGAGGGGGCATCCACAACTTCCCTGGGCAACCTGTGCCAGTGTCTCACCACTCTTATCGTGAAGAATTTCTTCCTAATGTCTAATCTAAATCTTCCCCCTTCCAGTTTAAAGCCATTCCTCCTTTTCCTATCACTACAAGCCCTTGTAAAAAGTCCCTCCTCAGGTTTCCTGTAGGTCCCCTTCAGGTACTGGAAGGCCGCTATGAGGTCCCCCCAAGCCTTTTCTTCTCCAGGCTGAACAAGCCCAACTCTCTCAGCCTGTCCTCATAGCAGAGGTGCTCCAGCCCTCGGATCATCTTCATAGCCATCCTCTGGACCCGTTCCAACAGTTCTATATCTTTCTTATGGCAGGGATTCCAGAACTGGACACAATACTTGAGGTGGGGTCTCAATACTCCAGGTGGGGGTCTCAGTTTTGCTTGCTATAATTTCTTCTGCTTTTCAGATGAGGCCAATAGCATTTTAAGTTCTCTGTTTTCCAGTTTTCAGGGTATCTACTCGTGTTCCCAGTTTCTCTCCTTTATCTTTTTCAAAGGCTAATGATGTTTTCAACACCTCATTTCCTGACTTCAAAGAAGTGTATTCCATATTGGCAAGTTTTGGAGAAGGGGACCTTTTGATCTCCTTTTGCATGGAAGATAAGCAAGACCCCAATACTGCACAAATAATTCCTCTTTTAATTTTAGTTCACTTCTACATTGTTCTATCCACTCTACCACTTTATCCTTATTTTTCCAGATTTTTGGGACCATTCTATTCCTGCTTGGCATGGTGCACACTTATATTTTGCAGCAGTTATCCATGGCAACTCTGTCTGTAATGCCAAGGGTCTGACATGTGGCTAAAAAAAGGAAGCCCTCCCATCAGAGTCAACTTGCCTGTCAGCATACAAAGAGGGACTTTACCTGAACAGTCGCTCAAATTTGACTCAATCAACCAGGGCTGTCCACCGAAGACTCTCACTGAGCAGTTTCACAAGGCTGATAGTGTTCCAAAAGAGGGTGCTGTTCTAAACATCATGATAAGCAAACAACAGAACAGATTAACATATCAAATGGCATAGCAGAACATGTACTAAGTAAAAGATCAAAGCACTCATAATCTGCTAAAGAAGGACATATTAAATCAGGCCTTGTCATCCAGATTGCCAATCTGGCAGAGGAACATAAGAAACTCGCCTCCAAAAGCAGGCCCCCTACTCACTGAGCATGCATAGTAGAGAAACTGTATGATAAAATCACCTGTAACTTTATGTAATCACTAACCAATCATTTGTAGAGGGAAGTACTTGGCATGTATTCACTCTGTAACTTTTTTTAACAAATTGAGTGCAGAGGCTCCAGTTGAGTTTGCTCAATTTGAGGAAAATCCACTGAGCACCCATACTTGTGCAACTCTGTAATAAAATCAATGTCCTGGGTAACATTCGACATGGTCAGAGGTGCAAATCTTACCAAGGAGGTGTCCCTGCTTGGGGAGGAGAGAGAGATTCAGGCCCATCGACCCATCCCATAGTTGGAGTTCCTGTCCTCAAAATAGAGGATTCTAAATGCCATATTTATACTGATTCCTAGCGAGGTGAGACTAAGTCAATTGTCAGGTGCCAATCGGCCCTTAGCAAAGTTTATTTTGCCAGAGGCTCAGCACGCCCCTCTGGATAAAGGAGTTTTGGTACAGAGATACGAGATGGAGGGCAATGGTCTTACCTGATTTTACTGCAGCAACAGTTGTCTATTCTTGCATCATTTTTCCTTGTCCAACTGAGAATATACTTTCCTTCCTCATTATACCATCTAACTGAATTGTTGGATACTTCACTCTACATGTGTTTCCCAGTGTCATCAAGACCTCCCCAAGGAATTGGATTTTCTGCTGATTTAGGAGTAGGCAAGCAAGCTGTAAACATTTTGCACTTTACCAAAATCCTGAATCCATCCCAAAACAAGATTGCCCTTGATAGTTATTGTCCATTTCACACAGCAAATGATCACCAGAGCCATGATATCCCATACAATAATTATTCCTATTACACAAACCCCACAAAAATATGATAAACACGATTCCTATTAAGCTGAGTATAAACACCTCTCCCTGAATACAATCCAAATATAAATAAGACTCTATATTAACAGTAGTACAATTCATGAAGATTTCTTCAGGTTCAAAGTCATTGGCCCAGTTTACGTTACTTGCCACATAGCAAGAGGAGCCTTCTTTATCCAGGTATAATGAATCCAAGGGTCTACTCCTTTCAGTTTCACAGTGGTATTGGTTTCAGTAAAACCTGATATGGTGTTTTCCACTTCTCAGCCAAAGGAGTGTCCTTCCAAACCTTTAAATACACTTGATCTTTTGGAGTAAAAGGATGTACAGGCAGTTCAACTGGAAGTATCCAAAGATAAAGGGTAATCTGTTAATATCTTCTCTCCTGCTACACGCATCTGGTCAGCCCCTCCTGTTAAATTTACATTGTATGTTTTTCCATATAATATTTCAAAAGGACTTACCCTTTCTCTGACCCTGGGGGTAACCATGATTCTCAAGAGGGCTATTGGTAACACTTCAGTCCATTTTAATTGGGTCTCCTGACAGAGTTTAGCAAGCTGTCTTTTTATTGTCTGATTCATTCTCTCCACCTGTCCACTTGTCTGGGGTATCCAACAAGTTTGTAAATCCCATTTAATTTTAAGGACTCTACATACCTCTTTTACTACTTCTGATATGAAATGTGGTCCCCTGTCCGAGGACATTCCCAAAGGCATTTTCACCCCTTCTCTTGCTCGATTGGTTCGACACAGGAAAGCTTCTGGCTGACCTGAAAAAGTATCTACCAAACCCAACAGATATTTATATTGATTACTCCTAGGTAGCTCAGAAAAGTCAATTTGCCAATACTCACCTGGAGTGATTCCCTTTCTTACCTCTCCTGGAGGGGGCTTAAGCTGTATTTTTGGATTATTTCTGAGATATACGAGTAACACTTTTTGCAATGGGCAACATCTTTATTCCTACAGCAAATCTCTTAACGTGTTCCACTAATGCCTCTGCTCCCATATGCGTTTCTTGATGAATTTTGCTTATGATTTGTTTCATTATTTCTGTCTTAACTATACATTGTCCATGATCATTTGTCCACCACCCTTCTGTATTTCTCTGAAAATGTAACAGACTGGACAATTTGTCTTCCTTATCTGTGTATTTAGGGACTGCAACATCTAATATCTGTTGTGGTAACAGTGTGCTGATCAAACTTCCCATTGCAGCTCTTTTTTGCTGAAACAACAGCCTTTTGATTTCCTTTATTTACTTTTGTATCTCCCTTCTGATGAGTTTTGCAGTGGATGACTGCGACTTTCTTGGGCTTCTTCACAGCTTCTAATAACTTTAAGATACTTCTACATATTTAATGGGGGAACCTTTTGCTGATGACAGTCCTCATTTCCTCCAAATTGCTTTATGAGCATGGTACTACCTCAAAAGCATATTTAGAGTCTGTGTATATATTTACCTTCCTTCCTTCTGGTAGTTCCAGTGCTGGGGTCAAGGCAATGATCTTGGCTTTTTGAGCTGATGTCTGTACCGGTAATGCTATTGCCTCCACTTCTTACTCCATGGTCACCACAGCATATCTGGCTCTCCTTTCTCCATTCACCACATAGCTGTGATCATCAGTGAATAACTCCTCCTCTGGATAGAGGGGTGTATCCCTCAGATCTGGTCTGCTTGCAAATATCTGTTCCATAACTTGTAGGCAGTTGTGTTCTGGTTCACCATCCTTTTCCACAGGCATCAGAGTGGCAGGATTCGGGACAGTACTCATCTTCAGTGTCACATCATCCTGTTCAATCAGAATTGCCTGATATTGGGTTATTTGACTCTGATAACCAGTGATGTCTCCTCTGATCTAAACCAGCCAAAACTGCATGTGGTACAAAAGCAGTTATCTTGTGCCTCAAAGACAATTTCCAGCTTCCTGGATTAGTAAGATTACAGCAGCCATAGCTTGCAAGCAGCCTGGCCATCCAGTTATTTGGAGAAATAGGCCACCAGCTTCTCCAGTCTCCCAACACCCAAGTCAATGCTCTCAGAGCAACATACTGTCTTTCATGAAGGAACAGCTCAAAGGGTTTGTTTGAATTTGGGAGTCCAAGACTGGGGCTTTCATTAGGGCTTGTTTAATATCATTGAACCCTTTTCTGCATTCCAGAGTCCAGACGAGCAATTCTCTTCAGCCTGTCACTGCCTCATATAGAGGTTTAACCATGAGGCTGAAATTTGGTATCCATAGGTGACACCACCCAGCCATTCTGAGAAACCCTCATTAATCTCTCTTGGATTTGAGTGGTGACAGCTGACAAATTGCTTCCTTTCTTTTCCCAGCCTTCGCTGGCCCTGAGAGATCTCATAACTGAGATAGATAAGTTACCACCTGCTGGGTGATTTGTGCCTTTCCAAGAAAATTTAAAAGATCAATTGTCATTTTTTTTTTTCAGGATTCATTTGTTTCTGCTCCAGCAAAAAATCATCAACATACTGTAGCAGAGTTATATTAGGCCCTTACCCATCTAGCCTTCCAGTTCCTTAGCCAATACATTACCAAAAATGGTTGGGCTGTTTTTAAAGCCTTGTGGTAAAACCATCCAAAACAATTGAATTTTTCTGCCACTCCTGGGGCTTGTCAACTCGAAAGCTAATAGTTTTTGGCTTTCCTCTTCCATGGGGATACAGAAAAAAGCATCTTTCAAATCCGATACTGTAAAATAAACATTCGATTCAGTTATAGTTGTTAACAAAGTATATGGATTTGGTACCACAGGGTGAACATCAAGAACTATTTGATTTACAGCTCTCAAGTCCTGCACAAGTCGATATCCTTGGTTGTGTGGTTTCTTCAACAGTAATATCGGAGTATTATATTCAGATTGACATTCTTGTAATAGTCCATATTTAAGAAAATTCTCAATAAAAGTTTCCAAACCATTACGTGCTCCTATACCAATAGGATATTTTTTCCCCTTTACCAACTTTTATCTTGTCTTTAAATTGATTTTCACAAGTTTCATATTCTTTGCTCTCCCTGTTTTTTTCTGATGCCCAAACAAAAGGAACCACTGCATTCTGAATTTCCTCTGGGATTTCTGATGTTTCCTCTGCTTGTTTAAAGTTCTCCCCTATAACAGATAGACTTGCGCCTGCCAAGCATTATCTTCAGGAATGTATACTTGTACTTTTCCTTTATCAAATTTAATCTGAGCCCCTAGCTTGTCTAATAAATCCCATCCTAAGAGAGGTAAGGGAACACACAGTAGTTCATTCACATTTAAGAGGTTTAAATAAAGGCTTTATTTCTCGCTTTTCTGTGGCCCCAATTATTGGCATTGAGAATTTACTCATTGGTCCTTTACAACTATTCAATACAGAATATGTTGCCCCTTTATCTACTAAATAATTAATTGTTTCATTCACCAGCTGAACTGGAACCAGGGGCTCTGCTGGGGAATAAGAGTTTCCAGCCCCTGGTCCCCATCAATCAGAATCCCCCTGATCCTTCATCATGAACTCATTAGCTTCTTGGGGGACTAATGAGGGGTGGACTCAGGGAACCTGCATCCTTTTGGGACACTTGTTTTTCCAATGTCCCCATTCATGGCAAATTGCGCACTGATCTATTCCTAAAGGGGACTGATTTCCCATATTCCCCTGAAATCCACATCCCCTTCCTTGCACAGGTCCCCTGGGGACCCCTCTTCCCCTAGAGAAGGCTTGCACTTGGATGAAAGCCACTGCAAGAATAGCCGATGCACACTGGAGTCTGGAGAGCATTCTCCTCTCCCACTGGCAGCAGGCAAGACAATCTGGGCAAAGCTTGCAGCTCTCCCACCTGGGTCGACAGAAAATGTTGTCCAAAATGTGGATCCATTACCTGATGTGCAACAAGCCAATAACTACATCACTGAGAGAGACATTGTTTATTCAGGTTTGTGCAAATCCTGTGTGCATGGTGGTGAATATCTACTCTGATGCCTAGAACACCTCCTTCTTCTGTGACCTTGGTATCTGTTTTTTCTTGTACTTCTCCCCCCACACACACACTGTCTGTGCAGTGTTTTGCCCTTTCTTAACTATATTTTCACAGAGATGCCAATAGTTTGGCTGTTTGGCTCAGCTTTTGCCTGTGGTGGGTCCATTGCACAGCCAACTGGAACTGGCTCTGTCTGGCACAGGGCAGCTCCTCACCTCTTCTCAAAGAGGTCACTCCTGCACCCCCCACACCCCAAAACCTTGCCACGTACACACAATACATTAGTGCTGGTAATAACTAATAATATTAGTATCCAAGCAACTAGTTCAAATCACTTTAAAGTGCCTATACCGTGTCTCCTTCATGATATGGAAGAGGTGGATTCAGTAGAACAGAATCAATTTGCTTTCCTGTGTCACCTCCTCTTTCTAATTTCCTTTTTTTTAAAGCTCTATCTTCTATCCTCATTGCTCCCAGGTTTCCACATACTTGCTTCACAGTGCAGTACTGCAGGGAGAGCACAGGTGGCACAAAGAGGAAAAGTACAAAGGTTTGAGTATCTGACAGCTTGACACACCTTAAAGGCAATTGCTTTGTTTTAAATATTTGCAGTAAGGTGAAAAGAGCACAGAACTCTAGCTAATATCAACTTGAGCCTTAACAGCAAATAGCACAAGTTTCTTGAGTTAATGGGAGGGAGATGTTTCCTGGTTTGTGGTTCACTTTTTCCAAATTACTGAGTTTTCCCTTCCCCCAATATCCATTCTTAAGCATTGAGCTCTACCAGAGAGATTATCCTACAGAAGCTAGATACATAGACAAGTTTTGGGTTTTTTTTTGTTAACAAGTATTTGAAACAAGAATATGTAGATGGCAAAAGCATCAAAGTAGACTGTAAAGCAGGAAAAGTTTCTATCAAACCTTTATTAATTTATACCCCTTCCCCGAATATTTTGATTGGCCTCTTGGAATATCATACATAATGAAAATAATAGCAAAAGGCGGGTAATGTATGACTTTTCCCCTCTGGATGCTTTCTCCTATTAAAAGGATTAGGAAAGATACTATTTCTGCTGTATCTTGCCTTTGAAAAAGTGAGGGAGCTATGAAAAAGTTTTTTTAGAAAGGGACGAAAGTTAATTGGAGGGGGTCTAAAGTTTATATACAAACCTACTTTGAGTTATTAAAGAAATAAAGGTGCATATTTTTAACACAGATTAATCAAACAACAGAATGACTTTCTAAAGAACTAATGAATTCCCCATAATTCAGTATTTTCAAGTTACATTCGGTTGATTGTTTAGAAAAAGATTCCAAATCATACTAGAGGTTAGCTATCTTAATTTTCATTCCACTATAACTTTAATTTGTCTTTTGTTTACAATAGCGGACAACAACATTATAGAGGCCTCATCAGACTAGAAAAACTATTAGTCCACTTATCATAAATACTGTTTTGCATCTAAAAGTTCTAGTTCTTGTTTAATTCAGATTTTTTTCCTTGAAGTTTAAAAAAAAATGACTGAGTTTGGCTAAATATGAAACAGAAGCATTTCAGTAAGGTCATTGATTAATGACTAGTATATATTTTTGTCTGTTATTTTGACTGATCAGAAATAATAAGCTACTTTCAACTCAGCAGTGCTTGACAAAGATCAATCTTGCAAGGAAATGCAGATTTGTGAGATGATGAAACACTTGAAAACATTTATATTAGTAAATAGGATGGTAGTGTTCCTCCAGATGTGGTGGGTTGATCCTGTCTAGCAGCCAAGCATCCATATAACCGCTCTCTCATTTTCCCTCCAGTGGGATGGGTGTCACCTGAAAAACAGTCACCGCAAATGATGAGGATTTACTTAGCACTCCAACAAACAAAAATAAACCACAGGTTCAGATGTCAATTGAGAATTATTACTACACAACTGCCTTAAGAATTCCTGATTTACAAACAGTCCTTTGAAAGGACGACTCAAAACACATACAATCACTCGCTCACAAAAGGAACTCTCTCTCTCAAGGGTACAGTACCCAGAGGATAGAATCACTCACTGAAAAGGATGAGGGCTTACTCAAGGATATATCCTGAAGAAATTATCACTCACCTAAAGGAGGATGAAGGCACTCAGTCCCAGGGAAGTTACGTTGGTCAGCATCCTGAACCAAAGGGAGAGTTTCCACTCACAGCCTGCTGTTCCATGGAGAACCACTCAAAGGGGAGCCTCCAGCAGGGGCCCGTTTTATACTGCAGTCAAGTGTGATCCATGGTCATTCTGATTGGCTGGGGGCCACATCTTCTGGGACTGCGTGCCTGGCAACAGTTCTCTACCTCCTGCCCCCAGCAGCGTGTGTGTGGGAACGTGGAATGGGGGGGGGTTTCAACAGTTGGAAAACCCTAGTCTCTGTGTCTATGGCCAGCTCAGCATTTGTCAGGTCCTTAGTCTTTATTGGGTTCTTTGTCAGGGTG
The DNA here is from genome assembly GCA_033556795.1 of Tapera naevia. Taxonomy (NCBI): domain Eukaryota; kingdom Metazoa; phylum Chordata; class Aves; order Cuculiformes; family Neomorphidae; genus Tapera; species Tapera naevia. Next base: position 719,724 of record JAUMJJ010000004.1, on the reverse strand, counting down.
GTCACTCTTGTCACAACAGGGGAGAAAATCGGAAGAGCAAAAGTGAGAAAATTTGTGGGTTGAGATAAAGACAGTTTAATAGGTGAAGTAAAAGCTGCACATACAAGCAAAACAAAATAAGGAATTTATTCATCATTTATCATCGACAGGCAGATGTTTCGCCATTTCCAAGAAAGCAGGACCTCAGGTCATGTAACAGTTCCTTGGGAAGACATACACCATAAACATTAATGTCTCCCCTCCCTCCTCCTTTTCTTGAGCTTTTATTGCTGAGGTATGGCATCATATGGTATCAAATAGCCCTTTCGTCAATTGAGGTTAACTGTCCTGGTTGTGCCCCCTCCCAACTTCTTGTGTACCCCACAGCCTACTTGGTGGGGGGTATGTGGTATGATGGGGAAAAAGATAAAGCCTCCACAATAGGTAAACACTGCTCAGCAATAGCCAAGACACTGTATGTTATTAACACGGTTTAGTCACAAATCCAAAACACAGAATCATATGGGCTGCTATGAAGAAATTTAACTCCATCCCAGCCAGATCCAGTATAGCAGGTAACAGCTGTAGAACAGCACTGGTAAGTCAACTGTCCTTCTAAACCATGGTTTGTATTTCTTTAGCTAATCTTTTTCCCCTGAATAATTTGTCTAATCTGTGAAGCATTCGCCTCTCATCCCATATAAAGTCTTTAGAGTAAAGTGATTAGGCTTTTAAAAATCATGTTATGTCATAGGAAAATCCATTCAAAATAAGATATGCAATTTGTAGAGGTTTGTGCAGACCTATTATGAATTAATTGGTTCAGTAAGAAATGCAGTGCTATCTGTTATCATTAGTCCTATGTTGTTGGCCGCTTTTAGTAAAGAAGGTAAATCTGCTTAGTGTATCTGACAAGTAAACACTGACATGTTGTGTGAGCCGAATGCAGACAGAGCACAGGAACAACCACAAAACCATAGATAAAATGAAAAGAATAAAATTATTCTTTCTGGTCTGGAATCTCAAGCATGTTGTATGGCCTGGAGTTTCACAGGCCTATGTTAGCTAAACACAGAGGTTCCACTTGTCAAGCACACAAGGCTAAACAACAAATAGTACAATATATGTGTTTTTCTTCACCCTAGCTGCAAGGTTACTTGAGCATGTCCATAGTTCCTCCTTGCCAATCATCCATTATATTCTCACATTCCACCCCCTCACTCAAGAGTCCGCTTCCTCTGGGGCTGGCAAAACTAAAAGTGTGCATTTAGGCTTGTGAGGTGTAGTTCAAAGCAATTTTCAGAGGCATGCAACAAACACACATGGAAAAAGGAATAAACATATCTCTACAATAATGCTTTGAATCAGGTGTCCCACTCATCCTGTCAGAGAATTAAGCCACTCAACCAGCCAGGCACCATTGGTAGATTGCTTCATTTGCTGCACCAAGTCATGGGAATGTTGAATGTCATCCTCTATGCTGGCTGATTCATCAGTTCTATTGAAGCAACACGCCTTCAAAACTGAAGCAGCATTTAAGGTGTTGGAGGAAACAGTCCACTGTCAACCAATTTTGTAATGTTCATTAGCATACAGTTGTTGCCTACTGAGAAAAGATATCAATAAGAAACATTAATATCAGAATCACTGAACGTAGTGTAATTCTTTTATACAGCTTCTGAGTTTGGCATGCCCATGAAACACATTATCAAAATGTCCTGCAGCTGTTCATCCTCCCTTAATAGAAAAAGGAGATGAAAAGGAGTTTTCAGGGGTGATCCTATGAATGGTCTGTCTAATGGGTGGTGGCCTATCAGGGACCAATTTGAGAACCCTAGGTTGAAGCCTGGTTTGACACAGATTCAAGATTCCTGTGAAGCAAATAAAGGTGCATCCATACCAAGCAATTAGAAACGTGAAAAAAAAGGACCTTTTCTTTATTGAGCAAGGAACAAAATTATGGCGCATTTGAATGTTTCAGTAAGCAAGGAAAAGGGGAAGAGAAGAGGAAAGATAGAGAGAGAAAAGAGAAAAGGAAAAGTAATAGAAAAAGATATCATCACCCCAGAATTCCAGCAACTGTCCACATTAGATGCTGTACCCAATGCTTGAGCCATCTGCTGCACCACATTAATACCTTCTCACATTGTATACCAGTTTCTGAGGGATGATACTAATTTGGCTGGTTCTGCATGCACTGTTAAAAGTGCTGCACACAACCACTGATACAGCATAGGTGCAATAATGTCTCGCCTATCAGGACCTGTAATTTGCTGCAACTGAGCATATCCTCTCTGTATCCGATCATCATTACTTATAGGGCTTAATAAGTCTTTTCCACTCACTAATAAATGAATAGATGTCACTCCACTATCCCAAGCTCATAAAATCCATGCCAGCATGCTTTCGCCACTCCTTTGCTGATAGATCTCTGAAAATTCCCTTAACTCTTTCAGTTATTTCTTTGTATAAGTACTCCCCCGTCTGCTTGTTCCTGCTGCCCCATCATTTGTATGAGGGGCTGTGCTTCCACCACCTCCTTGCATTTTAAATCTGGATCAAATTCAAACTCAACCTCAGAGTCTGAGGGTTCACTCCAAATATTTCCATCCCTTTCCTTGGGATCCCATGACTGTTTTGTGGTGAGAGCACAAACCTGGGAAACAGAAACCTTACTTTTTCCACATTTATCCCTTTGTTTATCAGTGATACATGCTGCCAACTGCTCTACATGAGTTTGCAGCTCAGAACACTGCTGTGCTTGAGTAGCAATTATTGCTTGCGTGATCGCTTTTGCATCTTGTAAAGTCCTGACCTCCTTTCCCAATTCTTTCATTCTATTCTGTAATGTAACAACTTTATGGTTAAAAGTTCTAAGACTGGTAACTAATAATCATCCCAGTCTCCCTGCTAATTTATGAGAAGAACTCGATGCCACTTTCCATGACAACCCATGCAGAGCCATTTCAATCTCCTTGGGGGGTAACCTCCCCGTCATCTATTTCAGGCCATGCCTCTGGCACAGCTTATTTAGTCAGAAAACTGGCCACAGGAGTCCAGACCTCAGTACTGGGCCATCCTTGAATACGGGGAGTCACTGACATGGCCTCCCCAGTCCCCAATTTTTTCCTTAGCCATGGCATGGCTGTTCCTGGGCACTGCCAACTGCGCCAAATGTGCAAGCTGAACACAGGCAAAACACAGGAACAACCACAAAGCCATGGATAAAATGAATATAATAACATTATTTTTGTTACCTTGCAATCTGGGGCAACTCTGAGATCAGCACCTGGCAGAGGGAATGCAGGCAGGAACACAGGGGTTGTGGGTCTTGGTCCTTACTAGTCAGTGTGCATATCTAAACTGCTGCTTTGCCTGTATTTATCAGGGAAAAGCAGAGTCTTCAAGTCTTTCTCACAGAAGAGCTGTAATCTCAAACATGTTGTATGGCTCTGAGTTTCACAGGCCTATGTTAGCTAAACACAGAGGTTCCACTTGTCAAGCACACAAGGCTAAACAACAAATAGTATGATATATGTGTTTTTCTTCACCCCAGCTGTAAGTCACTCGAACATATTTATAATCCTCCTTGCCAATCATCCGTTATATTCCCACACGTATAATCACTATGTGTAGTATATTAATATTTTACATAAATAAAACTCATTGCACAATATTTTTTATTGAAGAGCTGCTAAGTATGCTTCAGAGCTTTTATAAACACAGAAGACAGTGTTGACATGGGGAAATGAAACTAGTGAAAGAACATAAAACTCAGTAGGTATCCCACACTAACTCCCCATGTGGGTACTAGGATTTCACTTTTCTAGTGGAGAAGTAGTATTTGTGGATATTACAGCCACTGTGCATTTTTCACAACATAGTTTATTACATTCATGTAGTTGAATTCACAAATAATATCATTGAGTCACCATGGGCCAAGACAAAGAGTTATGCCCATATTACTGCTAGGAATACATTAAGAACAGAAAGCAAAGTTGTGATTCTTTTGTCTGTTTGATACTTGTTCTCCAATAAATATTTTGTCCATGTTTTTAAATTGCTATTGAATCAGTTTTGGGTTTTGTTAATATATTTTTTTAATTTGCAATAAAGACTATTTGATTTATTTCCCACGGAATCATGAAAAACAGGGATGGAAAAGAACTCCTAATTAATCTATTAATTTTTTTGCCAAAGTGGTATCGTTCATCTGTTGTGTGATTTTTTTTTTAAAAACAAAATATATTTTTAAAATAATGCTCTTTCCAGTTTGGTGCTAAATTACTCATTTGCTCGAACTTCCCTACTTGCATTTTGAGACTGTTATATAATTTAGAAAATAATTAGGAAATGTTTTCTGACAATTACCTTTCTTTTTTTTTCCTTTATAGCTTTTCCTGTAAATTATATATTCATTTAATTTAGGTTAAATTGATTATATCTGTGTTAGAGAAGGAAGGGGATTTGGAGGCTGAGTGTCAGAGTACAAAAGTGCTTATTTGCAAATGTATCTTCAAAAGGGTAATTGACCAGTTAGTTTAACAATTTGATTTGTATTTTTGGACATAATAAGCATTCTTCTAATTCAAGGTCTATTTTATGCTTCCATCTAAGGGAAGTGTTGTTTAATATCGTTGTTGCAGACATGGACAGTGGGATTGAGCAAGTTTGTCGATGACACCGAGCTCTGTGGCATGGTCAACATGCTGGAAGGAAGGGTTCATCCACAGGGATTTTGACAGGCTTGAGAGATGGGCCTGTGCGAACCTCATGAAGTTCAACAAGGCCAAGTTCAAGGTCCTGCACCTGGATCAGGGCAATCCCAAGCACAAATACAGGCTGGGCAGAGAATGGATTGAGAGTAGCCCTGAAGAGAAGGACTTGGGGCTGCTGGTGGATGAGAAGCTCAACATGAGCTAGCAATGTGCACTCGCAGCACAGAAAGCCAATTGTATCCTGGGCTGCATCAGATGACATGGACACCCTCAGCACTTCAGAAAGTGTCTACATGGGAGTTGGATTAAGTTCAGTCGCTATCATGCAGTGAAATCATATCTCAGATGACAGTGCACCAATGTCCTTGTGTAGACAACAGACTCCAGATCTCACCAATTTACTAGCTTGTCTGGTGCTGTGAAATAGCCCAAGTCTTAAAATTTTTTATTTCTCAGAAAACTGTCAAATGGACAGTGAAATGGACACAACTGAGAAGGTAACTTGAAGCAGAAAAAGGGCTGGGAATGAACAAGCAAGAGACTACCACTGAATCCAGATATATCCAGAAGAATTTGTTTGATTGTGTTCCGAGTAACAAACTGAAAGAGGCTAGGTATGATATCTTGGTACTCTCTTTGCCATCTCCTATACAGTTGAAATAATTGTTTTTGTCTTTCTGGAGTTTGAAAATATCAAATTATTTTTAATAAAGAATTTTAATAAATAATTCTCAATAGGGAAAACTGTGTCTTTTGGAGTAGGCTGGTGAGACTGATCAAGAGAGCTAGATTCAGACAGGGAAAGGGTTACCAACAGGATTGCAGTAGGTAAGCCAAGGTTTGGCATGGCATCGCCTGAGGGTGGCAATCCTACTGGGAACATTTACACTGCTCCTGGGAGCAGGAAGGGATCCGGAGCATATCTGAAATGCTTGTACACCACTGCACGCAGTATGAGAAACAAACAGCATGAAATGGAAGCGTTGGTCAGCTCCCAGAGCTACAATATCATTGGTATTAGTGAGACTCAGCGGAATGAATCCCACGACTGGAGTGTTAGGATGGAGGGCTACAGACTGTTCAGGAGGGATAGGCAGGGCAAGATGGAGGTGGCAAACTGTATGCAAGGGAGAGGTTTGACTGTACAGCCCTTACAGTTAGGGATGATGTGGTTGAGAGCCTCTGGGTGAGGAGTAAGGAGATGTAGTGGGTGTCTACTACTGATTGTCCAGTCAGGATGTAAGCACCAATGAGTCGATGAGTCATTCTATGGACAATAAGAGGAAATCTCTGGATCGATAGCCCTTGTCCTTATGGGAAATTTCAAGTTTCCAGACATCAGCTGGGAATATCATACTGCTGTGATGAGCAGGTCTGGGACATGCTTGAGGTTTGTAGGAGATAACTTCTTGTCTCAAGTACTCAGTGAGCCAACTAGGAAAGGTGCCCTCCTGGACTTGCTGTTTGTGAACAGAGAAGGACTTGTGGGGGATGTGATGGTAGGTGGCTGTCTTGGCCACAGTGATCACAAAATGGTTGAGTTCAAAGTTTTCAGTGTAATAAGAAATAAAGACAGCAGAGTTTCTGCCCTGGATTTCAGGAGCACAAACTTTAAGCTATTCAGGGAGCTACTTAGCAGAGTCCCTTGGGAATCTGCTTTTGAGGGCTTAGAAGTCCATGAGTGCTGGTCAGTCCTTAAGAACCACCTTTTAGAAGCACAGTAACGGGCAATACCACTGTGTCATTAGTCAAATAAGTGGAAAAGAAGACCAGCTTGGCTGAACAGGAAACTCCTCATGGAGCTCAGGAGGAAAAAGAAACTATGATCTCTTGAAGCAAGATTAGGCTTCGCAGGAAGATTACAGAGTTGTGATTTGTTTACATAGGGAGAAGACACAAAAGGCCAAGGCTCAATTAGAGTTGAAACTGGTCAGTGCTGTGTCAGATAGCAAGAAGAGCTAAGGTCACTTGCCTAGTGGGTGATGGGAAGGCAGCGGATGTAGTTTTTCTGGATTTTAGTAAGGCTTTTGATACTGTCCCTCACAGCATCCTTCTGGACAAGGGTGATCTCATTGCTTTCTACAGCTCCCTGAGGAGGGAAAGTGGAGAGGGAGGTGCTGATCCCTTCTCCTTGGGATCCAGTGATAGGATGCATGGAAACCATTCAAAGCTGCTTCAGGGGAGATTGAGACTTGACATTAGGAATTGTTTCATTACTGAGAGGGTGGACAAACACTGGAAGAGGCTTCCTAGAGAGGTGGTCCATGTCCCGTGCCTGTCAGTGTTTAAGAGACATTTGGACAATGATCTTAATAACATGCTTTAACTTTTGGTGAGCCCTGAAGTGGTCAGGTAGTTGGTCTAGATGGTCATTGTAGGTCTCTTCCAACTGAAATAGTCTATTCTATACTAAATTTTATTCAATGTACTACTTTATGTGCTGTATGTATGCATATACATACATGCAGTAGAATATGTTATACATGAAACAAATACATTTAATACAGTATAATAATAGTATGCATATGTCAGAAATATTTCCTGTTCAGAACAGAAGGGTCTTTAGTTTGAGAAATATTTTTCACAATTCATTCCAATGGAGCATCTTTGAAGTTTTAAGAAATTATGTTATAAGGAAAGATGATTTCTCAGAATTTACAAGAGCAACACAATTAACTGTTTAAATTGTGAAATGTTTTTAACTACATCTTGTTAACATATTTTTGGATAAGATTTAATAGCTAGTGACATCAGATTACTGATAAATTTATTCATGAAAGTTCTTTAAATTGTGGGCAGACAGGGACTGCATCTTGAAAATCATATCCCATCTCTGATGTACCCTGTTTTTAAGAGGACTTATATATCCTTTACAGAGCCTCTGTATTTTTCCACGCCGCGCATATCTTCCTGTTGTGACCTTCTCTTACACAAATATTTACAAGGATAAGCACAATATTCTTTTCGTGTTTCAACACTGCCTCCGTTTACTCAAAGCTTGGTCACCGTTCCCACGGCTTTTTCTTCATCAGCAGAAGGGTGTCTCCATCTGCTGCAGTTGCTAATTCACTTACTGACCCCACATCTCCCCCTTCTTTGTTTACAACCATGATCGCTTTAATAGACTTATCTATCATACATTAAATACACTGTAACAAACAAGGCAAACAAATAATAATACACAGAAATGTTCTAAATTTGATTCTAATAACACGCCTATTACCATTGCTAGGTTAGTATTATTTAAGCGCCAATTAAATCTACTTCTTAATCTTGCCACATTTACAACAGATTTCAAAAGACTAAAGTCATCTATTGGATGTCCTACTAGACAAGTTACAAATAGGTTGTCCATTGTTTCAGTCACTAGACAGATCAAATCTTGTCCCATCATATTTGCTAATGTGATCCAGACATTTGTTTTTGGTTGTGGCGGGATCCAAACAGCATGCATCAGACTTAAGAGGACACATCCATAGGTCACAAAAAGGGCCGCACATTCCACACTGGCACCCATCTTGGTCCTCAACCTGTGGAAATACAAGCATAACCTCTTCCCCAAGTTATTAATAGAAATGGACCTTCCCATTTACCTGTTTCTAGATTCTTTATCATAATCCTTACTTTTCTATCTACAGTCTCCAACTTACCTTCTAAAGATACAAAATGATGGATAAAAGGTGGTTCTAAAGACTTACCATGGTTTAAAACATTAAGGACATATAAGGCTTTTGCTAATTGTTCATGAGGGTTCATACTGTCCCTTCCAGCTCCCCCTTTCTGTTTTAATAACATTGCTTTCAAGGTTCCATGCATGCATTCCACTATGGCTTGACCAGTGGGAGAGCGTGGCATGCCAGTAACTCCCATAGCTGTAAAAAAGATTGAGTCCGTTGAGCAACAAACCCCGGGCCATTATCAGTTTTGATTTGTTGAGGTACACTCAACATCGCAAAAGCATACAGAAAGTGTCGACAGACATCACAAGATTTTTCTCCTGTATGGGCAGTGGCACAAAGAGCACCAGAAAATGTGTCTACTGAGACATGTACATACTTGAGTCATCCAAATTCTGGTATGTGTGTGACATCTGATTGCCAAACCTCCAAAGCCACCAATCCTTGAGGATTCACTCCAACAGCAGGGGCTGAGATCAACGATTGACAGTCAGGACAGGCTGAGTCTGAGCAAGAGGCAGTCCGAAAGCCTGTCGGAGAGCTCGTGCATTCTGATGAAAAAAGGCATGTGAGAGTCTTGCCTGTTCAAAAATATTAGGCATTACCACAGCACCTCCTAAATGATTGGTGTGTGTATTTCCTTCTGCAATAGAACCCAGTAAGCTTGTACGTGAATGAACATGCATTATAAAATATGAGTTCATGCGATGATTTAACAAAAATAATAGTTCTCTTAACATATTAAACAATTGTACATGACACACCTCTTTAAGATATGACTGTTCTAAATGCATCACTATACCAGCTACATAAGCATAATCAGTAACAATATTAATAGGAATGTCCCATCGGTGAAATACATGAATCACTGCTGCCAGTTCAACAATTTGAGATGAGTCTTCAACTATTTGTTCATCATTTTACCATTGGCCAGTTTTGTCTTCCCACACTATTACAGACCGTCCCATCTTGCTGGAACCATCGGTAAATACTGTTAATGTATCTAAAGGCGTGTGACTATATTTTGGTTCATCCATCAAAGAAAGCTGAGTTAAGGTTGATAATAGTTTATGTTTAGGTAAATGAATACAAATTTGTCCAAAAAACCCTTCAAAAGCTATTTGAAAAGGCAGTGATTCTTGCATGAACCAACCTATCATGGATATGGTTACAGGTAAAACAATAATTATCGGCTGTTGACCACACAATTGCAAAAGGTGCTCCCTGCCCTTTATAATTAATAAACTAAACATTTCTGGTCGAGTGGTAATTGTTTTTGAAAACTGATGCAGTAAAAATAACCATTCAATTATTAATAAAGGATCCCACTCAGCCTGGTCCCATTGCATGATCAAACCATAAGGTTGAAAAGACATTTAAAATTACTAAATGAAATGGCAAGTTAGGATTATAACGTTGTGCCTGGTGGTGCATGATTGCTTGTTGAATTTTTTAAAGAGCTTCTCTTGCTGAGTTGTCTAATCGTCTCTGTGACTGTAAAGCAGAATCGCCCTTTAACAGTTGAAAAAGAGACTGCAACTCCTCCTTTGAAATTCCCAAGAGGGGTCGCACTCAGTTCACTGCACCCAACAATTTTTTGTAAATTGTTGAGCATATTAATTTTGCTAATTATCTTCACAACTTGTGGTTGTATATTCTGAGCTGCAATGCGCCACCCTAAATACTGCCAAGGTGTTTGCTGTTGAATCTTTTCAGGGACTATAACTAAGCCATGTGCAGCTATAGCTGCAATGGAGGATTGTAAAGCTAAATGCATGTCCTTCTCTTCTTTAGCTGTGATTAAAATATCATCCTTGTAATGATAAATAATAACGTGGAAATGTCTGGTGTACTGGACTCAAAGCTCGAGCCACATACCATTGACAAATGGTTGGGCTTTTTTTCATGCCCTGAGGAAGTACAGTCCAGTGAAAACGTTTGTGAAGTTCTGCTAAATTTAAAGAAGGAACAGAAAAAGCAAACCGAGAGGCCTCTTGTTCATGTAAGGGAATGGTGAAAAACAGTCTTTCAAATCTATTACAGTTAAACACTAGTTTTTTGGAAGTAAAGCTGGAGAAGGTAAACCTGTTTGCAAAGCCCCCATATCTTCTATTACTGCATTAATGCTTCTTAAATCATGTAACAACCGCCATTTACCACTCTTTTTACGAATAACACAGGAGAGTTCCAAGGACTGGTCGTTGGGACAATATGCCCCACACGTAACTGTTTTTCTACGAGAATATTAAGGTGGTGCAGCTTTTCAGAACTGAGGGGCCACTGATCAACCCAAACTGTATTGTCCGTTTTCCATGTCAGTTTTATTATGCGCTGCACCTCAGTAGCCCCTAGGATAAATTTGATTTCAAACTCACTCCCCATTGCGATATAAACGGTCTCGACCCCACAATGTTGTCGGAACATATAGGATATATGGCCCTATGGTGGCAGTATTGCCCTCCGGTCCAGTGATTAGAAGTGGGTCGCAGCGCTGCAGGGGTAAGGTACGGCCCCCAACGCCGCTCAATTATATTGCTACCTGTATTAGTCGGCCAAGATTTGGGCCACGCAGTAGCAGCGATAACTGTGACATCAGCACTGGTATCTAAAATTCCTGAGAGTGTTACCTTGTTACAAAGTCCTGTATGTTGTAATTGACATTGTAAAATCGGCCGAGAGGATTGGATTTGCTGAGCCTAGTAAAGCTGAGGAGTTCCCGTGGAACCGAAACCTCCCGATGTTTTGTTTCGGTGGAACACAACCCTTAAAATAGAATAATTGAGCTATCCTAGATCCTGCAGGAATAAAACGTGGGGGTGTCAGAGTCCAGAGCATAATTCTAATTTCCCCCATATAATCAGTATCGATCACACCCAGTAAAAAAACAAAAAAAACCTCCTTGAATCGTGGTTGATGAACGTCCTATTAAAAGGGCACTCATTCCGTTCCCCAGTGGTCCAGTGATCCCTGTAGCTACTGTGGTTACCACAGTTGTATTTAAAGTTACTGATTCTGCAGTGGCCAGGTCCACTCCATCACTGCCGCTGGTGCGGCCATAAATCTGGCCTGCGGTGCCTGTTGCGCGGGGGGTACATTTGTTGTCATCGAGCGTTCCCCTCTCGCACTCCTTACTAATTTTGGCCGCCGGCGACAGAGCGCGGGAGGGAGGGGGCTGTAACGGGGGGCGGGCACAAGACTCCTCCTGCCGCCGCTGCTGCTCCTGCTGCTGGCAAGGGGCGATTTGTTTTGACAGTCAGGATTAACGTTTTCAATTGCTAGCTGTTTAAAGATACGACTTCGGGCTTGTTCATTGTCAATTTGTTTTTCTAAAGCCTCATTAAGTCGATCCAAAAATGTCATATATGGTTCATTCGCTTCCTGTCTTATACGCACAAAAGGCTGTCTTTGCCAGCTTCAGGGACAGTGTTAAGGGCACGGAGTGCAAACACTTTAACTTGCCGCAAGCCCTCAGGGGAATTCTCGCCTGTGTTGCGAAGGCGCTATGATTACTTTCCCCCATTAAACATATCTACATTAACAGCCCTTAGGGGATTATTCAGCTCGTTAACATTTACGTGGGCTTGTGCTGGGGCAGTGGCGTACAGTCCTTGTCCCACCAAATGTGGGACGCCTATCTTGCGTAGCGGGTCGTTCTAAATTATTGAGTGCTGCTTTTTTCTGCCTCTTGAACCCGTAATGAGTTCCAAAGCATATATTGAGTACTTGTTAATAATAACTGGGCGATAGTTTTACAATCATGGGGACATAAGATACATGTGTCAAATACAGTCTTAAGCAAACTTTGGCAATGTGGCGATGCAATCCCATAATCTTTAACAGCACGCCGAAGTTCCTTAATAAGGGGAAATGGCAACGGTTCCCATCGAGGGGTCCTATTTGGCTCATGCATCACGGGATATGCCCCCAAACCTTGCCACAAGTCCAAGTCCCCCTCATTTATAGCACGTTGACGGACCTTAATCCTGTGATTACTATGGGGGTCGGGCGGGGAAAAATCAGGTTCCTTTTCAGGATCTATAGGGCCAGAGTCGAAGGGATCCTCTTCATCTTTGCTGTCTCCCGGTTCTATTCCTCCCACAACCCCTATTAAAGTTTCTTTCTTAATTCCCTTAGGGCACGGTAAATTAGGTGAATGATCCGCTGGAGGGGCTGATGGTAAGATTAGTTCTGAGAATTGTTGTGAAGGGGAAGACGGTGTTAAAGTCTTGAGACTCGTCCCTTTGTTCTCAGATGAGCCTTAAGTGCTTCAAATACCGTTCTCCAGCCCCAGGAGACTCGCTGCTACTCCGTCATAGCTGTAGCGGCGTCCCACAATTTAGCACCTACTTCATTCCACTGATCGGGATCATATACAGTCACAGAGGTAATACCAGGGCACTCTTCAGAAGCCCATAACAGTAGCTGCCGTAAAAGATTCCCCTCCAGTTTTTTTTTTTTTCCTTTCTTTTGTAGGATTTTATCCAACACAGTAATTAGTCTTTTGTTCCTGGGAAACTTTCCCTCCCATGGCTTCCCGCTGCTTACCTTCTTAATCCGAGAAGGTCTGTAATCGCTGCGCAGCTTCTTGCTTCCTTTCAGCAAGCTTTTTCGTCCAGTGGGGCTACACCACCGGTGCGCTGCTTAGCGCTTCTCAGGTCCCTGGCAGGGACGCCATTTGTGGTGTGTTAAGGCACGGACTCTAGTATAGTGAATACCGAAGACCTTTATTACAATCTAAGCAAGACTTATATATCCTTTACAGAGCCTCTGTATTTTTCCACGCCGCGCATATCTTCCTGTTGTGACCTTCTCTTACACAAATATTTACAAGGATAAGCACATTATGCTTTTCGTGTTTCAACACTGTCTCCGTTTACTCAAAGCTTGGTCACCGTTTCCACGGCTTTTTCTTCATCAGCAGAAGGGTGTCTCCATCTGCTGCAGTTGCTAATTCACTTAATGACCCCACAGCATTCTTTTCCTCCAGCCTGTCGACCACATCTGAAGGGACATTTAAACTTCCTGTATATTCAGATTTCAGAACAGTAATAACTGTTTTGTTGAGAATACATACTTTGTTATAATAATATTTCTGGAACATTTTGAAACTGCCTATGTTTACAGCAGTTTGTATCTTAACTTGGTCAATAATACTAGTATCTCTTTTGAAGTTGCTTTTCGGTGTTGGGAATCTGTCTTTTATGCATCATGTGTTTTTATTTTCAGCTAACTGTATGTTTGCTTGGCTATTTTTCTATATATGTTATGGAGTAGTCTTTTTTCCCTCAAAATATTTGTTTTAAAATAATAAATTAAAAATTGGGTACAGAGTTGTGTATTTTTTTCTAAAGTTATTGTTCATTCCTTGTGTATAAAAGCATATCCTGCTTCACCATTTACAGTATTCTTTGAAACTTCAATCAGAAGCAACACCTACTCATAATATGATGGTCCTTCATGGCTATAAATTTGTTTTGAGCTTAATTTGAAACACAGTCTATTCTTAAGTTACTTAAGGAAATAGTGAAAATTATTTCAATATAACTAGGGCAAAAAATACTCCACATGACCAATAATCACAAAATAAAACCCTTATAAGAAAATCTCTATTTATAAATAACTAGTCATAATGTTCAAAACCTTATTGTAAAGGAAAGGACATGAATAAAATGGGTCACTGTACAGAATCAAGACCTATGTTTTTAGTGCTTAAAAATGCACAAAAAAAGTATAACAAACTTTGAAGAAGTTTTTTCAGTGTTTTTATTCTTAACATGAAATTAACTATGGAGCATTTTGGAGGAGCTATGGGAAAGTTATGAGGAAGTGAAAGATTTTCAGCTTTATTCAGTCTATGTTGTGTTTTGTCTGGCAGAGGTACTTGCAAATCGGGTTTCTTGGGATCTGAGAGTACAAAAGAGTATTGGTGCATTAAAAGTATTGCCAAAGTTCCTAGAAGTGCCTGCCCTGCTAGGGGGAAGGGAAGAAGAGGGCTTCTGCAAGTGCATCTGGCCTGGCGAGATAAACATAGCTTTCAGGGCAGCTTCAGTAACTACTTTCAGTAACTTCCCTTCAACTTTTCAAAAATATTATTTCAAAGAATACACATCAGGGTACTTCCAACAGAGATTTCTGGAAAATCTCTACTTTTAGTTAAGATGTGAAGTTTTCAGAATACCGAGATGCTTTTTTTCTTTAGATTTAGAAAAGCATATCTTTGCTTGACAGCTGTGCTACAATATTGTGGTCAAATGGCATTTAAACCTTGATATCTTGCTCTGTGAATGGACTGAGTAATTTTTCCATTGAGAAATATGAAGTGTCAATAAGCAGAATTCCTTAAGAATTTCAAGGGGTGTATGGCCAGTTGTCATTTTTCATTGAGACGGTGAATGTTAGGAATAGATCAAACGTAGATGGCTGCTGGAAAACTGGATGGCAGTTCTTGATCCTCGTTCACCTAACAGAAGAAAGAGAATTTCACCCTCACTTGAATTTCTGGTATATGTCATTCTCACTAGTCACTGTAGAATCATAGAATACGTCAAGTTGGAAGGGATCCATAAGGATCATTGAGTCCAACTCCCTGCTCCTCGCAGGACTACCTAAAAGTAAATCATATGAATAAAAGCATCATCCAGATGCTCCTTGAATTCTGATAGGCTTGGTGCTGTGACCACTTCCTTGAGGCGTCTGCTCCAGTGACCAACCACTCTCCCAGTGAAGAACCTTTTCCTAATGTCCAATCTGAACTTCCCCTGATGCAGCTTCATTCCATTTCCTTGTGTCCTATCGCTGGTCACCAGAGGGAAGAGATCAGCACCTTCCCCTCCACTGCCCTCCTTGAGGAAGTTGTAGACTGCGATGAGTTCACCCTTCTCTAAGCTGAACAAACCAAGTGACCTCAGCTACTCCTCCTAAGTCTTGCCCTTGAAGCCTTTCACCATCTTGTTTGCCCTCCTCTGGACACACTCCAATAGTTTGATGTCCTTCTTATATTGAGGCTCCCTAAACTGAACACAGTACTCGAGGTGGCGCAGTGCAGAGTAGAGTGGGACAATCACCTCCCTCAGCCGGCTGGCAATGCTGTGCTTGATGCACCCCAGGATATGGTTGGTCCTTTTGGCTGCCAGGGCACACTGTTGACTCATCTTCAACTTGTCATCAACCCAACCCCCTAGATCTCTTTCCATGGAGCTGCTCTCCAGCCTCTTGTCCCCCAGTTTGTACCTATAACCAGGATCACCCCATCCCAGGTGCAGAATCTGGCACTTGCTCTTGTTTAAATTTCATATGGCTGGTGATTGCCCAGCTCTCTAGTCTATCCATATCTCTCTGTAAGGTCTCTCTACCCTCAAGGGAGTCCATAGCTCCTCCTAATTTGGTATCATTGGCAAACTTACTGAATGTGCATTCAACTCCTGCATTCAGATCATTTATAAAAACATTAAAGAGTACTGCCCCTAAATTGGAGCCCTGGGGAACCCCACTGGTGACTGGCTGCCAGCTTGATGTAACCCCATTTACTCTTTCAGCCCGACTTGTCAGCCAATTGTTCACCAAACGTATTATAGACTTGTCTAGCTGTGTGCTGGGCATCTTGTCCAGAAGGATACTGTGAGAGGCAGTATCAAAAGCTTTACTAAAATAAAAAAAAATCCCCAAAATCACACTTATTGGCTTCCCTTGGTCAACTAGGTAGGTGACCTTGTCATAAAAGGAAATTAAGTTGGTTAAGCAGGACTTTTCCCCTCATGAACCTATGCTGGCTATGACCAGTGACTGCATTGTCTCTCAAGTGTTTTTCAGTAACTCCCAGAATAACCTTCTTGATAATTTTACCAGGCATTGAAGTGAGATTGACAGGCCTGTAATCACCAGGGTCTTCCTTCTTGAAAAATGAGACAACATTTGACAGCTTCCAGTCAACTAGGACCTCTCCAGACTCCCAAGACTGTTGAAAAAATAATGGAGAGAGGTCCCATGATAACATCAGCCAGGTCTTTTAGTACCCTAGGATGAATCCCATCAGGCCCCATGGACTTATGTGCATGCAGCTGGAGCAGCAAGTCTCAAAGAAGTTCAGAGTTGGCTGGAAGTTTATCATGTCCCGTGTCATGGTCCTCCAACACTGAGTTCCGGGGGTCCCAGGGCTCATCACTGGTGTTAAAGACAGAGTCAAAGAAGGCATTAAACATCTCTGCTTCATCTACATCCCTATTTGTGAGGTGACTGACCTCATCAAGTAATGGACCAATGTTATCTCTGATCCTCCTTTTGATGCTAACATATTTTAAAAAGCTCTTTTTGTTGTCTTTCACAGTGCTGGCCAGCTTGAACTCTAAACGAGCTTTGGCTGTACAAATTTTCTTCCTGCAATGGCGAAGAGCATCTCTATAGTCCTCCCGTGTCGCCTGTCCTTGCTTCCGATGTTTATACACTTTCCTTTTCTGCCCAATTTCTAGAAGAAGATCCCTGCTTAGCCAAGTTGGCCTTCTGCCCCTCTTGGTTGAGTTCCGACACTTTGGAATTGCCTGCTCCTGTGCTTTAGGAGATGGCTCTTAGAAAGAAATAAACATGTGATTTGTTTGCTAGTGTCTCTCCACTCTGCAGTTCAAGATATTACCAAGAAATCACTGGCATGGGTGGCTGGCTGCAAGTATGTGATTCTGTATCTTCTTTCTTTCTGATATAACATACTTCTTTCTTTTCAGGTTCACATAACACTAGGGATCAAAGAAGCATATGTAACACTTGTGTGGTGCTGGGACCAGTCTTCTGAAAGAAGACTCCAAATTAAATTATCTTCAACCTGTTTATCCTGGGATTGACTTTTCTTTGGAGAAGAGCTCAACAGAGAAACTTTTCACACTGGAACCATTATAAATAAATCTATTTAAGGAACTTGCTACCTGAAGACACTTTTGCAGAGATTGAATCCTGCTTTTCATCTGTGTTTGCACATCAGACTGTAAACAATGAGTGAGTTCTGGTTGTGTTTCAACTGCTGTATTGCAGAACAGCCTCAGCCTGTAAGTATGAGCATTGGAGCTGTTTTGTGTATATTTGAATACATTCTTCAAATTGTTTTTGTTGTTTTAGCTTCTTAAATGAGTGCTGTTGGACTAAGCCCAGTGAGAATTAAGGAATTAACTATCATCTTGGTTTAGCTATGAAAGAAGATAGTCTGATCTAGACTGTCATAGAGACATTTTCCTATACTTAACTAACTCTGTCATAAGTCTTTGAAAGGGGCCTTTATATGTTTGAACTGTAGAGAGGGAGAAAGGAAGGGGAGAGGGAGAGTGAGGAGGACCTAAACTGTTGCTCTAAGATTTGCCAAAAAGCAGGCAGGAATTTGGAAATGTCATGACGTCTGATACTGTTTAAGTTTTATTTTCCTGTGTGGCTGGACAGTGGTGAAGGAAGGAAATACTGCTGTTAAGAAATATAGGGTAAAATTCATTCCTCCTCTGCCTTTCTTAGCATTCATTTAAATGAACTCAGAGAGAGGGCGGGCAGGAGAGAACGAGAGCAACCCAGGGAGAGCGGGCAAGAGTGAATGAGCGGAATTGGGAGTGACCAAGAAGTAGGTGATTTGGAGAGGAAGCGCGGGGGAGCAAGAGCGTGCAGGCAAGCATGAGCAGAGGAACGCAAGGGGGGAGAGGGACGGGGAGGAGCGCAAGGGGGCGGGGGGGGGGGGGGAGGAGCGCAAGGGAAGGAGAAGGAGAGAGAGGGAGAGGGATTGTGAGTACAAACAAGGGGGAGCAGGAAGATCTGGAGAGAGAGAGAGTGCCACAGATTGAACAAGAACTAGAAAGACACTAAGATTGAACGACTGAGAGACAGACAGATGGAGAGAAAGAGGGAGACAAGGAGCGAGACAAGTAAAGTGAAAGAAAACAATGTTATGAACTTCTTAAGTGGAGCACAAGTCTTACGAGGAGCGGCTGAGGGAACTGGGGCTGTTTAGTCTGGAGAAGAAGAGGCTGAGGGGAGACCTCATCACTGTCTACAACTGCCTGAAAGGAGGCTGTGACAAGTGATAGGATGAGAGGAAATGGCCGCAAGTTGCACCAGGGGAGGTTCAGACTAGACATCAGATATGTCAAATTACATAAGATTTATAAGCAATTTTCAAAGTCACCAGGATGGTCAGGCACTGGCAAAGGCTGCCCAGGGAGGTGGTGGAGTCACCATTCCTGGAGGTGTTTAAAAGGCAGGGAGATGAAGTGCTCAGGGATATGGTTTAGGAAGGGGACAGGTACGGTTGGACTCAATGATCTCAAAGGTCTTTTCCAACCAAGCAATTCCATGGACAAGCCACTCTCTGGACACGCTCCATCCCCTCAATGTCCTTCTTGTAGTGAGGGGCCCAAAACTGAACACAGGACTCGAGGTGCGGCCTCACCAGTGCTGAGTGCAGAGGCACAATCACTGCCCTGGTCCTGCTGGCCACGCTGTTTCTGATACAGGCCAAGATGCCATTGGCCCTCTTGGGCACACTGCTGGCTCATATTCAGCCGGCTGTCAAACAACACCCCCAGGTCCTTCTCTGCCAGGCAGCTCTCCAGCCACTCTTCCCAAAGCCTGTAACACTGCACGGGGTTGTTGTGTCCCAAGTGCAGGACTCGGCACTTGGCCTTTGATCTAGGGGTTCAAGCAGAATACCTGAAGGTTATGGGATTTACTGCAGGCTGCAACACTTAGGTGTTCTTTAAATAGCAAATAGGTACAAACTGTAGTCCCTGATTTTTCTAATTTGTAAAGTATGTGCTTTGTATAGTGGATTGTTGGTGGATTGCATGTGAGGTTTTGGGATTGTTTTTTTATCCTTTTGTGAAGGGAAGAATCTGCTTCATTGTTGCAAAAAATTATTGACTTCTGGAATATTTTACTTAGATTAATGCTTTCCTAGGATGGTATTAGCTGCTTTGACATCCTCTGAGGAAAGGCACTACAGAAACTGCAGTATTTAGATCGATCTCTCATCTTTCTCTTGCACACTCTCTTTGAAATTTGCACCAGTTTAAATATTTATTTCTATTTAGTCTGTTTGATGTAAGCCCTTCTGTTCACACTGTCTGAACCATATTGTTTTAAATAATAGGGAAAGTATCACAGTATCACAGTATCATAAGGTTGGAAAGGACCTCTGAGATCATCAAGTCCAACCTATAACCTAACACTAACACCAACCATCATCTAGACCATGGCACTCAGTGCCTCATCCAGTCTCCCTTTAAACACCTCCAGGGTAGGTGACTCCACCACCTTCCTGGGCAGCCCATTCCAATGGCCAATCACCCTTTCAGTGAAGAATTTTTTCCTCACATCAAGTCTAAACTTTCCCTGACGAAGCTTAAGTCCATGCCCTCTGGTTCTACCACTGGTCACCTGAGAGAAGAGACCAACCCCTGCCTGACTACAACCTCCTTTTAGGTAGTTGTAGAGAGCAATGAGGTCTCCCCTGAGCCTCCTCTTCTCCAGGCTAAACAGCCCCAATTCCCTCAGTCGCTCCTCATAGGGCTTGTGCTCCAGCCCCCTCACCATCTTCGTTGCCCTCCTCTGAACACATTCCAGTATCCTAACATCTTTCCCATACTGAGGGGCCCAGAACTGGACACAATATTCAAGGTGAGGCCTGACCAGTGCCAAGTACAGGGGAACAATAACTTCTCTGGTCCTGCTTACTACACTATTCCTGACGCAGGCCAGGATTCCATTAGCCTTCTTGGCCACCTGGGCACACTGCTGGCTCATGTTGAGCTTCCTGTCCACCAGCACTCCCAGGTCCTTTTCTACCTGACTACTCTCTAGCCACTCTGTCCCCAGTCTGTAGCTCTGCATGGGATTGTTGTGTCCAAAATGAAGTACCCGACATTTGGACTTATTGAACATCATCCCATTAGAATCGGCCCAGCTCTCCAATCTGTCCAGGTCCCTCTGTAGGGCCATCCTACCCTCTAACAGATCAACCCTTCCTCCCAGCTTGGTATCATCTGCAAATTTGCTGATGATGGACTCAATCCCCTCATCCAAATCGTCAATAAAGATATTAAACAGGACAGGACCCAATACCGATCCCTGAGGGACACCACTGGTGACCGGCCGCCAACTGGATGAGACACCATTGACCACCACTCTCTGGGCTCGGCCATCCAGCCAATTCCTAACCCAGCACAGAGTGCTCCCATCTAAGCCACGGGCTGCCAGCTTCCCTAGGAGTCTACTTTGGGGGACTGTGTCAAAGGCCTTACTGAAGTTCAGGTATACCACATCCACAGCCTTCCTCTCATCTACCAGGCGAGTCACATGGTCATAAAAGGAGATCAGGTTGGTCAGGCAGGACCTACCCCTCCTAAATCCATGCTGGCTGGGCCTGATTTCTTGACTGTTCTGCAGGTGGTACATGATTTCACCCAGGATTATCTTCTCCATGATTTTACCTGGGACTGAGGTCAGGCTGACAGGTCTGTAATTACCTGGATCATCCTTACGGCCCTTCTTATGGATGGGCGTCACATTGGCCAACTTCCAGTCTTCCGGGACCTCTCCAGTGAGCCAGGACTGCTGAAAGATGATGGAGAGCGGCTTAGCAAGCTCATCCACCAGCTCTCTCAGCACCCTAGGATGGATCCCATCCGGCCCCATAGACTTATGAGGGTCCAAGTGGCTCAGCAGGTCTCTAACCTCCTCCTCATGGATTGCAGGAGGGCCATATTTCACCCTGCCCCCATCAACCACTTCAGAGGGCCAACTGTCAAGCGAGCTGACATCCTTGCTGTTAAAAACTGAGGCAAAGAAGGCATTAAGTACCTCAGCCTTCTCTGCATCTCTGGTTACTATATTTCGCTCCACATCCAACAAGGAGTGGAGGTCGCTGCCGCCCTTCTTTCTGCCATTGACGTATTTATAAAAGCTCTTCTTATTGTCCTTAACAGAAGTGGCCAATTTGAGCTCCAGCTGGGCTTTTGCTTCCCTGATTTTCCTCCTACACGACTTAACAACATCCTTAAACATGACCTGACTTACATCCCCTTCTTTCCAACGATGATACATCCTCTTTTTCTTACTTAGTTCCTTCAGAAGTTCCCTACTCATCCAGGCCGGCCGTCTGCCCCTACGACTCTTCTTACAACACACAGGGACAGCCCGCTCCTACGCCTGCAAAATTTCATTCTTGAAGTGTATCCAAGCTTCCTGGGCCCCCTTGCCACTAAGAGCTATTTCCCAGGGTACTTTCCTGACCAGTTCCTTAAATAATCCAAAATCTGCCCGCCGAAAGTCCAGCATCGATGTTCTATTCCTGGCTTTTCTTATTACATTGTTCAGAGAGAACTCAATTATCTCATGATCACTAGACCCCAGACATCCTCCGACAACAACATCACTCACCAGCCCATCTTTGTTTGTAAACAGCAAGTCAAGCAGAGCCTCACCCCTGGTGGGCTCACTCACCAGCTGTGACAGAAAGCAGTCCCCAATACACTCTAAGAACCTCCTGGACTGCCTCCTCTCAGCAGTATTAAGTTTCCAGCAGATATCTGGAAGGTTAAAGTCTCCTAAAAGAATAAGGGCAGCCGATCTAGAGGCAGCCTCCAGCTGTTTAAACAACAGAAGATCCAAATCCTCCTCCTGGTCGGGCGGTCTGTAGCACACTCCAACCAGGAGGTCAGACCTGACTGCCCCTCTGACTCTTACCCATAGGCACTCAACCTGGTCATCACCGATCTCAACTTCAACAGTATCCAGGGTTTCCCTAGTGTAGAGGGCCACCCCTCCACCCCTCTTCTCACGCCTGTCTCTCCTGAAGAGCCTGTAGCCTTCCATGGCAGCACTCCAGTTATGACAGTCGTTCCACCACGTTTCCGTGATGGCAACTATATCGTATCTCTCCCGCTGGACCAGGACTTCTAGCTCCTTCTGCTTGTTTCCCATACTGCGTGCGTTTGTGTACATGCACTTCAGTTGGGTTACTGACAACCCCCTTTGGGATGGCTCATCCTCCACGGGGACATCTTTGGTGAGCCTAGTAACTCCCCCCTCCCCCGTCATGCCTAGTTTAAAGCCCTCTCAACAAGCCCTGCCAGCTCCTGAGCTAGAATCCTCCTACCCTTTGGAGTTAGACGAGACCCATCTGGGTCAAGCAGGCCAGGTGCCGTAAAGGTTTCCCCATGATCAAAGAACCCAAAATTCCTCTGCCGGCACCAGCCCCTAAGCCATTTATTAACTGCATATATTCTCTTATTCCTGTCTGTATCCATCCCTGCCACCGGGGGAACTGAACAGAACACCACCTGTGCTCCTGCCTTATCTATTGACCGTCCCAGCTCCTGGAGTTCCTTTTTAACTACCCTTGACCCTCTTTTCGCTAGCTCATCACCGCCAGCCTGTACCACCAGAAGCGGGTAATAATCGGAGGGTTTAATTAGGTCCGGGAGTCTCTTGGCGATGTCGTGTACCCGGGCTTGGGGAAGGCAGCAGACTTCCCTATGAGTTGGGTCCATCCTACAAATAGGGCCCTCCGTCCCTTTCAGAAGGGAGTCTCCCACTACAATGACCCTCCTTTTCTTTTTCTTACTTGAGGTCCTGACCCGTCTGATGGGCAATGTGAGGTCAGCCTCTTCAGGTGAGCTCTCTGTCAGACTATCCTCCACCTGGACATCAAATTCCAACTCCCCAAACCTGTTTTGTAGGGGCAGCTGGAAAGGTGGCATCTGAAAGGGAGGTCTATAACCCCCACGAGAGCAGACCTGCTCCCAGTCCTCCTCACCAGCCAGGTCACTCCCCTTACCCTGTTGATGAGGAATATGGCATTCCTCAGCCTCCTGGGGAGGATTACTGGGAGGAAAGAGGGTTCTACTCCACCAGTCTATCTCCCTTTCACTTTCGCGAATACTTCTCAACGTCTCCACCTGATCCTTGAGATCTGCAACCATAAGGAGCAGATCCTGAATCTGTTCACACCTCAGACAAGTATTTTTTGTATTTTTGTTATGGTCCTCAGGAGCCACAAGTAGGCTGAGACACTCCCTGCAGTCCCGAGTCTGGGCAGCTGCGTCCCGTAATACTGGTTCCGTTTGGATGCCTACGCTCCTGGTGGCAGAGGCTTTACCACGCCTGGTCACCATTGCTGCAGGGGAGTGGGAAGTCAACCACCTGTCAGAGAGTGCCTGCGCGAACTGCCGTGCAAACTGCCTAACCTGTGACCCTGTTCGCCGCGCTCCGGTCGCTGGCGCTCCCAGGGAGATGTTTAAATGCCCCGCGGCTTCTTCCGGGACCGCCCCCCTACCACGCGGTCGGCCCACGTGACAGTTGCCGCTTCTGGGGTTCAGAGAGAGTCGCCCTGCCGGGGTCCTCTCCTGAGCTTTTGCCTCTCTCAGGAACTCACCACCCGCCCAGATTGAGCACCCGGCTGCAGTACTTACCGTTCCTGCCGCCGGTCACGCTGAATCTGGCAGGTCTCCCTGCCCATGGCAGGGAGGTTGGAACTAGATGATCTTTAAGGTCCCTTCCAACCCAAACCATTCTATGATTCTATGCTTCTATGAAAATTAGATCGTTTACTAAACCAGATGCCTTCCTTGGTTTTGGCCAAACAAATTAGCAAATTAGTAGAATGTGCTGATCCTGAAATATGGGATTAAAACATCTGGCATGATGAATTGGTGGGAGACTCTGATCTCCCCTCAGAATCTGATTTCCCTGCAGAACCCACACCCTCTCAACCCCATCGTGAGATCTAATTGACCTGTCTGATCTCCTGACAAAAAACTTGCATCCCTGGGGAGGGCTTGATATTAGGAAAAAATTTTTCACTGAAAGGGTGATTGGTCATTGGAATGCGCTGCCCAGGGGGGTGGTGGAGTCATCGTACCTGGAGGTGTCTAAAACCAGATTGGATGAGGCACTTAGTGCCATGGTTTAAACACTGAGTAGGTGTTGGTGTTGGGTCATAGGTTGGACTGGATGATCTCAGGTCTTTTCCAACCTTGTGATACCTTGTCCAGAGGGTGTTAGCTATACAATGGCTCTTTGATAAATATTACAAACTTGTTATTTTTATCCCAGTAGGACCAAGAAAAATGTTTACATATTTCTCATTGATACAGGTGCTCAAATGTCAGTAATCACTAAGGAGACCATGGAAAATTTAAACAGAAAGCCCAGTTGCCACAAAGTAAAATTTACAGGAATTGATCCAAGTATGTGCTGAATCCGGGTTAAATTGGGCAAAACCACAGGAATTCAGGCAGGGACTAGATGAGTACCCCAGTAATTACTGGGGAAGACTCAAAAAGGCTTTATTAAAATATAGAGGGATGACCCTTCAAAATTTTAATGAAGCACTGGCCATCCCCGGATATCCAAAAATACTTTAAGAATCATTTGCTTGATTGGCAGGGAGAAAACTTACAAAGGATTACTGATGTATTTCTGTGTGGTTATTTTGTTTGTGTTATTGATTGCAAAATGGCAACTGAAGTTTTAAAATAAGTATATAGTTCTTCTGTGTGCATAATTGTAGCATGGCGTGCACAGGTTTATCATGTGTGAAGTCTGCAATAGTTAAAACCTTAAGTGTGTATATATATATATACATTCCATATGGAGTATGATCAAAGAAGTAAAAGAACCTCAGCAATGATGATGCAGTAAAACCTGCCTTTCAAATTGTTGCAAGGATTTGCAAGGATGATGAATTGGACCCAAGGTACGTCTAATAATGCCAAAAAAAACCACACAAGGGACTCACTTTATGATAATTCTCCTTGACTTAAAGGAAGCATTATTGGATATGTGGCAAAGCAATTTCTTGTTGGTACAGGATTTGACGTACATGGGAAGGGAAAATGTTACCTCTCTAATTTATACCTGTGCTGAGAATCTTGATAACATTTGGAATGCCACGTGCACCAGCCAATATTTGCCACAACAGATATTGGCAAGTTATTTGATCTCTGTAGGTACAGGAGCAAGTAGAAGCCTCCTCAGTATGACAGGTATCAATGAAAGTGTTGCATGTAACAATATCCCAGAAGAAATCCCATGTACCAAAACTCCATGTCAAACATAACCGACCAAACATTTTGGGGTGCACCTATTACTCTTGAACATAATATTCCAATAAGAACTGAGTGGTGTATTGATTTCCCCTCTACAGATGGATCCAGATGTGGTCCAGAATCTAACAATTTATATTGCATATGGAGTTATGCCTCATAGAAACCAATTCACACAATGGGTGTGGAAACCCCCATTTACCACAGCAGTGCAACCAGTCAAGTTATGGAACTGTACCAACAAGATAAATGATGATCATGCATGGGTATGGTTAGTCAGAAAACTTTATCACACCTTGAGATTGATACGTTTGTGTCATAATTATACTGCTGCCATCCCTGAGACAGTGCAAGGTTGTTCAGAGGAGTTGAAGCCTAAAAATATTACCAAATGGTCTGTGGTGCTGATAGATATAGAATTCTTGTAAGAGATTTATATCCATCACATTTGGGAAGCCATGGCAGTCTGGAGAAGTCCCTGCTGACTGAAAAAGGAGGAACACAACTTCCATTTTTAAAAAAGGAAAGAAGGAAGAGCCAGGGAACTACAGACCAGTCAGTCTCACCTCTGTGCCTGACAAGATCATGGAGCAGATCTTTCCAGAAACCCTGCTGAGGCACATGGAAAATTAGGAGGTGATTGGTGACAAACAACATGGCTTCACTAAGGACAAATCATACCTGACAAATTTGGTGGCCTTCTACGAGGGGGCTATAACATTGGTGGATAAGGGAAGAGTAACTGACATCATCTACCTGGACTTGCACAAAGCATTTGACACTGTCCCACATGATATTCTGGTCAATAAATTGTAGAGACATGGATTTGATGGATGGACCACTTGGTGGATAAGGAATTGTTTGGATGGTGGCACCCAAAGAGTTGTGTTCAATGGCTCGATGTGTAAGTGGAGACTGGTGACAAGTGGCAATCCTCAGGGATGGGTATTGAGACTAGTTTTGTTTAACATGTTTGTTGTAGACGTGGACAGTGGGACTAAGGGTACCCTCAGCAACTTTGCTGACAACCCCCTTTAAGTACTGAAAGGCTGCGATAAGGTCTCCTCTGAGTCTTCTGTTCTTCAGGCTGATCAAACCCAACTCTCTCAGCCTTTCTTCACAGGAGAGGTGTTCCATCCCTCTTATCATTTTTTTTTATGGCTCTCCTCTGGACCCACTCCAACAGCTCCATGTCCTTCCTGTGCTGAGGGCTCCAGAGCTGGATGTAGTACTCCAGGTGGGGCCTCACAAGAGCGGAGTAGAGGGGCAGAATCACCTCCCTTGACCTGCTGCTCACACTTCTTTTGATGCAGCCCAGGATACGGTTGCTTTCTGGGCTGCAAGTGAACATTGGCAGCTCATGTCCAGTTTTTCATCCTCCAGTAACCCCAAGTCCTTCTCCATAGGGCTGCTCTCAAGAAGGAATAAAAAAATCAACTTAGACTCTTAGCTATGTTGCCTCTGCAGGCAGTACAGGGGTGAATATTACTAACAATTAAATTTTTATGAAAAACTCAGCAGATGTTTATATTTGCAATGTTTATGGGAAGAAATGCTGCATGAGGCACTAAATGTGGTACAGTTTATGCTGTTACTGTTTCCCAGCTAAGCAAACAACCATTTCTATTTTAGAATGTGTTTATGCAATTTCAATTTCTTAAACAAGTGTCCTGTAATTATGCAGTCTCAGATAGCTCAAAGAAGAATGGTCTAAAAATGAAGCCTTCAGTAAAAGAGAACTGGGAAAAGCAGATATGTGGATACCTGGGAGTGGGTTTTTCAAAACATTTCCTTAATGATTTTGTAGAGGGAATATTGAGAGTCCCAATGATAATATATGTCTTTCAACTTTTTTATTTTTTTAGTTTTGCATCTGGGAAACAAAATCCCTCTGTCATGTTCTTAGTGGGGAAATTTATATGTTTGCACATGAACTTTGAAGACACACTATATTTATAGAACATAATTAAAGTTTATTTGAATTGTTCATAGCATATATTGCAATTAACACTCTAAATCTTAAATTGGTTTTTAAAATTGTCTAGCATGGTGTCACAGTTGGAGACCTAGGGTCACTTTTGAAGCTGTAATGTTTTTATTTCTACTTAAAAGCAGCTGGAGTATAAACCAAGTATACATTGCTTTTATGAAAAATAAGGGCTTTTTTTTTAAGGTTTTGAAAAGCTATATCAACTTCCTGTTCAGGAAGGATTTTAATGTAGCTGCTGCAAATTATTTAGGACAAAGGAAGGTGAGGGAATTGTCAGAAGCTTGAAGTAGTAGGATTCCTTATTATAATTTTATATCATCTTCTAGTTATCTAGTCTTTGGGATCCTTTACAGAGGTAAATGTGAATCCAGTAAGAATAACCACCATCATCTTGGGGAAATTTCTGGATGGTTATCAAATGACAAATTTTACAGATACCTTTAGGGGACCAGGACAGAGATAAAAATTAATGGAATGGAAAAGGATCAAAGACAGGGAGGGTTCCTTATAAGTATGCTGTGGGCTACAGATATCAGTTATCTGGAAGGATGAAACTATTTTAGATAGGGGTGGGTGGGGATATACATTACACACGACAGCTGAAGAGAAGGATATGGTGTGAACACAAGAGAGATGGTAAGAAAGATGTGAAATGGAGCACCACGGCCTTCTCATTTTCAAAATTTTCTAATGCATTATTTCAAAACATTTTAAGTGAAAGAGGTTTTCAGAAGCTCTCTATAGGGCAACTATAAAGGGATAGCTTGTCTTTTACTAATTCTGTATTAGACAATTCAGATTCTCCCCATTAAAGTGAGACATTTCATGTTGATTCATTTCTTCTTGTCCTAAATTATTTTGATATGGTATGCAGCTGTCCTTAGTGTAAAATTTTGAAGCTATCAAGAAGCACATAGAACTAAATTACTTGGACAGCAGTTGTAGAAGGCCTGTGTCCATGAATCTTTTGGGCACTTTATATCCAGAACTTTGGGGAACTTCAGTGAAACAGAGAAGTGTTTGTAGATGGAGGCGAGGCACAGAGACTATGCAGGAAATCTGGGAAGAGACAGACACATGTTGACGCAGAAGTCACGGACTCGTCACACGATCAATGTGATCACACAGAAGCCGAGTTTATTGCTTTACTGCTAATGGTTATATAGTCTATCTTATCTGCTTTCACGCATAACAATAAGAACAATTGCTTAACATGTGCTGTTCACTCCAATAATGCTTCTTTGCAATAGGTCAGTCTCTACTGTCCATCTGTCTCTGTTGTAAGTTTCAGATCCTGTTCAAGGTCTTAGCTTCAATCACATGTGCACTGCCCCCCTTTCTTGTTTTTCACTTGCTAGGCTGTTTATCTTGCCAAATTCCTCTTGCAGTGTCCTAGCAACGACATTCCTGCAAGGCCTGCTGATATCTCTATGCCTTAGCCAAACTAAGGTCCTGCTGCTCTGGATTGCGCAGAACATGTCCTTGGTCTTCTAAAACCCCACAGACACATATTCTGTGCCTTGATTGTGGAAGCATGCTTCTGAGTGGTATAGTCTGATGACACTGTGGAACAGGTATCTCAAAATCCTCTGATAAGATCAGAATTCGATGGTTGTCATGTTGATAAACCATCTGTTCAAAACCAACTTGTTTTATTGGCATAGCTGCAAGAGTCCACTGGAGACCCATCTATAGGTAAAAGGGTATTGACATTCATTCTATAAAACATGAGGATGGTGGTGGTTTTTATTTTAGCTTAGTTTTCTTTTTTAAATTTAGGAACAATAGATGTTTTCCTGTCAGTGATTATGATTGAGTTCTTTGTCCATAGCTCTAGTTGATGGGGAAAATGGAGTTGTATGCCTATCTTTTTAGATTTTATATGGTTGCATTTTCTGAAAAGTACAAGGAAAAATATTTGCTATAAATAATGTGCACATTATTATGCACTCAGTTTGCGAATTCCCAGTCTGTGGTGCTTTAGAAAACTGTTTTTGTTATGTTTTGTTTATTGCTTTTTTCTCTTCTGCCAAGCTTAATTTATTTTGCTGACTGCTAAAGAACCATCTTTTCCTATTCCATCTTTCTTAAGAAGCTCTTAAATATAGATTTATTCTGGCGAGACAAGTAGATCTGACGTTCTAGGAAATACACTAAACTTCCTGCATTTCTCCAACATATCCAAGTTCAGAATCACCAGTATTTGAGAGAATGGTGTCCAAAAAAAAGTATACAAATAGACATTTACACAACAGAAATTCTGCCATCGCAGTGATTGGTTAATTATAGATTATTTATATCTGTTGAGTTCATAATTCATTAAAACTTGTTACTAATGCATGGAAAGACATGAAACTTGTGGAATAGGAAATGAATTTAGCTCATTACCTCCACTGAATGGATAGTTTAAGTTTCATTTTCAGTGACATTAAAGTTTTGTTGAAGACACACTATTGCTGTTGAAATTGTATTCCACAGCCTCATTACTTGCATAGTGTGTGGAGAAAATGTTGGTCAATAGCTTAATGACTACTGCTACAACATGGTATGGAATTTTGACTGAGTACTTATTTCATTTGCGCTTTGCTTTCTTTTTATGTCTGAATTGAAAATTTAGCTTTGAGGAAATTCAGGCCCTCCAAAGAAACAGGGAAAGCAAGTCTAGTCTAAGGATGTGCCTTCTCAGAAATGTTTGATTAGTGTGTTTGCTCTAAGGATAATGAAGTAAATATATTCACATAGAGAGTTCTCATGATACTCTGTCATGACTACTTAAGATACTTCCCTGGAAAATCAGTGTACTTGCTGTTTTTTTGTACTTTTTTTGTACTTTTATTTAGTTTACTGTATAGCATCCTATACAAATATACCCTAATATTTTCGTTGATTCATTCTCCCCCCTCCCTTGAAGTAACTGAAAACTACAGAAATTCTCAACTTCTTAACCCAACAGATTTCCATGCTTCATTCTTCTGAATTTCCATAATTTCCTCTTTATTTGGTTAGTGCCATGTACTGGGTCTGTCTGGGATGAAGTTAATTTTCTTCAGAGCTTCCCATATGGTGCTGAGCTTTGCATTTGTGGCTAAGCAATGTTGATAACACACCGATATTTTTAGATATTGCTGAACAGTGCTTGCACAGCATGAAGGCCTTCTCTGTTTCTCACTCTGCCCTTGAAGCGATTAGGCTGAGGGTGGGCAAGAGGCTGGGAAGGGACACAGCCAGGACAGCTGACCCAAACTGACCAAAGAGATATTCCATGCCATATAACATCATGCTTAGCATGATGAGGGGGTAGACTTTACAAGGTTGTCATTGCTCAGGATATGGAGAAGGCTGAGGTACTCAATAAATTTTTGCCTCAGTTTTCACCGGCAAGGGCTCAAACCACACTGCCCAGGTTGCAGAAGGCAGAGACAGGGACTGGGAGACTGAAGAACCGCCCACTATAGGTGAGGATCAGTTTTGAGACCATCTAAGGAAACTGAAGGTGCACAAGTCTGTGGGACCTGATGAGATGCATCCACAGGTGCTGATGGAATTGGCAAACAAAGTTGCTGAGCCATTATCCACCATATTTGAGAAGTTGTGGCAGTCTGGAGAAGTCCCTGCTGACTGAAAAAGGGGAAACACAACTTCCATTTTAAAAAAAGGAAAGAAGGAAGAGCCAGGGAACTACAGACCAGTCAGTCTCACCTCTGTGCCTGACAAGATCATGGAGCAGATCTTTCCGGAAACCCTGCTGAGGCACATGGAAAATTAGGAGGTGATTGGTGACAAACAACATGGCTTCACTAAGGGCAAATCATACCTGACAAATTTGGTGGCCTTCTACGATTGGGCTACAACATTAGTGGATAAGAGAAGAGTAACTGACATCATCTACCTGGACTTGCACAAAGCATTTGACACTGTCCCACATGATATTCTGGTCAATAAATTGTAGAGACATGGATTTGATGGATGGACCACTTGGTGGATAAGGAATTGTTTGGATGGTGGCACCCAAAGAGTTGTGTTCAATGGCTCGATGTGTAAGTGGAGACTGGTGACAAGTGGCAATCCTCAGGGATGGGTATTGAGACTAGTTTTGTTTAACATGTTTGTTGTAGACGTGGACAGTGGGACTAAGGGTACCCTCAGCAACTTTGCTGACAACACCAAACTGTGTGGCGTGGTTGACACACTGGAAGGAAGGGATGCCATCCAGAGGGACCTTGACAGGCTTGAGAGGTGGGCCTGTGCGAACCTCATGAAGTTCAACAAGGCCAAGTGCAAGGTCCTGCACCTGGATCAGGGCAATCCCAAGCACAAATACAGGCTGGGCAGAGAACAGATGGAGAGTAGCCCTGAAGAGAAGGACTTGGGGCTGCTGGTAGATGAGAAGCTCAACATGAGATGGCAATGTGTGTTTGCAGCCCAGAAAACCAACCGTATCCTGGGCTGCATTGAAAGAAGCGTGAGCAGCAGGTCGAGGGTGGTGATTCTACCCCTCTACTCCACTCTTGTGAGACCTCACCTGGAGTACTGTGTTCAGTTCTGGAGACCTCAGCACAGGGATGGCGTAAATCTGATAGAGCGAGTCCAGAGGAGGGTGGCAAAGTTTATCAGAGGGCTGGAGCACCTCCCATATGAGGACAGGCTGAGAGAGTTGGGCTTGTTCAGCCAAGAGAAGGGAAGGTTCCAGGGAGACCTTCTAGCAGCTTTCCAGTACTGAAAGGGGGCCTACATGAAAGGTGAGGAGGGGCTCTTTATCAGGGAGTGCAGTGATAGGATGAGGGGTAATGGTTTTAAAATGAAAGAGGGGAGATTTGGATTAGATATTAGGAAGAATTTTTTTCCTGTGAGGGTGGTGAGGCACTGGCACTGGTTGCTCAGAGAAGTTGTGGATGCCCTGTCCCTGGAGGTGTTCAAGGCCAAGTTGGATGTGGCTTTGAGTAACCTGATCCATTGGGAGGTGTCCCTGCCCATGGCAGGAGGGTGGAACTAGATCATCTCTAAGGTCCCTTCCAACCCAAACCATTCTATGATTCAGTGCTCAGACACCAACTAGGCATTGGTCTGCTTGTAGGAGGTGGTAAGTGGTTGCCTGTGCATCACTTGGGGTTTTTCCTTTCTTTTTTTCCCTTCACTTATTAAACTGTCTTTATCTTGATCCTTGAGGGTTTTTTTTCTCCTCTTTGCTCTTCCTGTTGTCTCTCCCATCTCAGAGATGGGATGAGTGAGCAAATGGCTGGTGGATGATCAGTTGCTGGTCAGGGTTAACCTATCACATACCATTATCAGATTTCAATTAAAACTGTAAAGAATGCTCTATCAAGAACTGATCATGAAGCAGTCATTGCAGAGAGGTGTACACCTTTTAAAGAACAAGCAGTGATAAAAATGTTAAATGTTTCTCAGTGTTGTGCCTTATGAAATGACTGCTTGTTATATTTTGCAGAGAACCTACAAAGCAGGTTATAGCCTTGTCAAAGAGACAGAAAAGAAGGAGGAAAAACTTACTGAACATTATGAACAGCCAAAAGTGCCTCTGAAAATGCATGTGTAATATGTTTTTGATCCTACTTCAAGACCAGTGGTGAATTCTTAATAATGAAAATATCTGAGATTTTGTCCTTAACAAAACTTGTCTATCTTCTTAGTGTAGCTCATGAAGGAGTAAGGAGCTATTGGTACTGTTCCTGAACTACTTTTCACTCAGACTGTATTTAGAAGTGTAAAAGTGAACAAATAAGTTTGTGTTACATGCAGGCTCACGTCATGATTTAGCCCCAACCCCGCCCAATTTTGGCAACTAAAACGGAGCAAATCCCAATCCCCCCCTGCCAAAAGGAGAAAGGGAAATGAGAGTAAAAGACTTGTGGGTTGGAAACTAAAACAAAAACAGCTTTAATGACATAATAAAAATAACAACAACAATAATAATAAATATATATACAAATATATGAAATCGCGCTCCCCACCCCTTCATAACTATATGTCACCACAGATGCTGCAGGGCAGGCACAGGGAAGAGTCCGTGGCAGGAGGGAGCTGGACACAAGAACTGGATTCAGGAATGCACAGATCCGAGATCAGGGGCAAACAGACAGACAAGGTCCTTGCTGGATGTCAGCCATTGAAGAAAAGCATGAAACCCTCATCATCTCTCAGTTTTATACCAAGTATGACATCTATGGGATGGAATACTCTGTTGGTCAGTTTTGGGTCACCTGTCCTGTCTGCTCCTCCCTGCAGGTGTGACCCTCTTTCACTTATGGCATTCTATCAGCTCGAGGATGACCTTGATTACTATAGGAATAAGTATAGGTATAAGCGGTGGCCTCTCTACATACCCATACCCCGTGTTATCACTGCTAGAGAGAAACACTGTCTGAAAAACATGCAATTACCTTTCAGAGAATGAAGTTTCTCAGATAAAGCTTAGCTGAAGTTAGAAAACTGATTCTACTTTAGCTCAAAAACCAGAACAGCTCAGTATCTACGCAATCCTAAAATATGTACTGGACCATCTCATGCTACATCATCTTGCATGCTTATCTTGTCATGCATCCCTCACAGCAACCTTTTGGACAAGTTGTCCAACTGTGGGATGAGTGGGTTCACAGTGCGCTGGGTGCAGGTCACCAGCGCTGTTCCTCAGGGCTCAATTCCAGAGTCAGTTCTGTTCAATACTTTTATCAACAATCTGGATGCAGGAGTTGAATGCACCATTAGCAAGTTTGCTGATGATACCAAACTGGGAGGTGCTGTTGACTCTCTTAAGTAACAAGATGCCTTGCAGAAGGATCTAGATAGATTGCAACATTGGGCTATGATTAATGGGATGAAATTTAACAAGTCCAAATGCCGTATTCTAGGATGGAGTAACGCTGGGCACAAGTATAGACTGAGAGAGGAGTGGCTGGAGAGCAGCCCTGCAGAAAGTGATCTGGGGGTGCTGATTGACAGCAGGTTCAATAGGAGTCAACAGTGTGCTCTGGCAGCCCAGGGGGCAAATGGTATCCTGAGGTCCATCAAACATAGCACACGCTAGCTAGCTGTTTTCTGGAGTTGCCCTAGATTGTGAGGGAACAGAAATAAATTTATTTTATCTGTGGTTTTGTGGTTGTTCCCGTGCTTTGCGGTCAGCTCACACATCTTCTATTAATGCAGGTCTTGCCCACTCTATAATGATAGTAAAGGAAGTTGCATTGGTCATGTTAAACACAAACGATAAGTGTAACAAATCTCAGCCCATCTTTAGCAGCAGAAGGCATAGCAACACATATCCCTTGATGCATGTGATTCCATCCTCTATTTTTTCAGTGATGAGTTCTCCCTGAAAGAGGAGAAAAGAGAGAAACTTGGTCCAAACAGAACCAGTTTTTAAAAGAAGGAGCAATGCACTGTGTATTTATTTTGTGTTCCTTGCTGTGGGTGTTGGTGGCCACCCAAGCATACAAATTAAGAGGAGTAATCACTGTGATGATTCCCTCTCTTGCTCCTTAGGGCCAGGAATAGGGCTACACATTCACTATTTTGGAGGGAGAGAGTGTGGGAGCAGTCTGCAACAGCCTTATCAGGGCTACCCAAAACCCAAACTTCCCCTACCTCACAGCTGAATCTGTCGAGGCCCAGCCTTTTAGCAGGTCCAGCCCCAAAATGTTTGTGGAGAGTGCTCCCAGCACCATGGTAGTCATAGTGGAGGAGGTGTCTCCCAGCAGCCAACACTTTACTCTGGTCGTAAACTGGGTTTTCATGCCTCCAAACACATCATTTACTCAAATTTGTTTTTCATCAGGAACGATCCAACTCCAGCTTTTTGTGTCGCCGTTCATAGCCAACATCTGAGCCCCTGTGCAGACCAAAAAGGTAACTGGTGTCTTAAAGGGGCCAAGGGGAACCAATAAACCCCCTTGTTCATTTTCTATGAGCCTTCTGAAACTCACTGGCCACTTCTCAGTTCACCTACTGAAAGCAGCCCAACAAGTTTTCTAGCTTTTGGGGGTTAGCATTCTCTCCTATGGGAGCTTAGAGAACTGCCACTCCCTTTGTTACAGGGGGTGTGAGCGTGTCTTCCTTTCTAGGAGGGCCCTTATCTGGTGCCTTCCACATTCTTGCCAAGAACTGCAAATTAGATAGGGGCAAACCATCCATTAAATCTCAGGGAACGCCTTATCTCAGACACTCATTCCATTACTGCCCCCATCAGAATTTTGTCTGGGGCAGGAACTATTTTTCCCCCACCTCAGCCCGCTAGACTGCTACCTGAAACTTCCCTTCCTTGCCTATTGGACCCCCCACATCAACTGAAGTTAATAAACTCCTGGGCAATCTTAGAAACACAAAATCATTTACATTGGAAAAGATCTGGGGGTGCTGGTTGACAGCAGGCTCAATAGGAGTCAACAGTGTGCTCTGGCAGCCCAGGGGGCAAACGGTATCCTGAGGTCCATCAAACATAGCATATCCAGCCGGTCAGAAGAGGTGATTATCCTGCTGCATTTAGCGTTAGTGTGGCCTCACCTTGAGTACTGTGTGCAGTTCTGGGCCCCACAATTTAAGAAGGATGTTGAGATGCTGGAATGTGTCCAGAAGAAGGCAACAAAGTTGGTGAAATGGCAGGAAGGCATGCCCTGTGAGGAGCAGCTAAGGACTTTGGGTTTGTCTAGTTTGGAGAAAAGAAGACCTGAGGGGTGATCTCATTTCTCTCTACAGCTCCCTGAGGAGGGGAAGTGGAGAGGGAGGTGCTGATCCCTTCTCCCTGGGATTCAGTGACAGAACACGTAGGAGTGGTTCAAAGCTGCGCCAGGGGAGGTTTACACTGGACATTAGGAATAATTTCTTTACTGAGAGGGTGGTCAAACACTGGAACAGACTTCCTAGAGAGGTGGTTGATGTCCTGTGCCTGTCAGTGTTTAATAGGCATTTGGACAATGCCCTTAACAACCCTGAATTGGTCAGGTATTGGTATTTCCTTTTTATGTTATTTTTCACCTGTATGAACTCATCATTATCTCTGGGTTCTCCTTGCTGCTCCAAAGGCATCCTTACCAGTTACTTCATCAATATGTGTTTCATTAATTTATTCTGTAGTGGCAAACAGTAAATGTTTTGGTGATAATAAATGTACGTGGTCATTCTCTGACTGCAGAAAGTCATTCTGCGAAGGAGCTCTTTAGAGCTTCCAGCTGGATTATTCACTCCTCTGTTCACCAGAAAATATTTCCCAGTAGGGAGTTAGCAAGTAAATTGAACCAGTCTTCAAAGGGAAAGTGTATGTTCTTTAGTTACCTTTTTGCAGAAAGTGATAAGCCTGTTTTATGAGAGTAATCATTTAATAAAAGGAAAAAACTATTTTTTGTCTTAGCTAGGCTTCTCATCCTGCAAGCCACTAGGAAGTTTTGCTGACTCAATTAAAGCAATCCTGCCAGATAAATGTGATCCAATTTAGCCTCATGCTGCTGAGATACCGAATTCTACAATTTAGTAGTATGGATACCTTGGTTTCCATAATCTTCATTCCTTTTAAGAGTTGTTTTATATATATTTTTTTTTAAATAGTCTTTAAATTAAGGGAAAGACTGATACGATGCTGAAAAATGAATCTCGGTAAGTTGATGTTTTTACTATGCATCAGTTAAGGTGCCAAAGCATGATTTCCCCCCCGACTGTGCATCAGTGTTGTCTGTTAAAATAAAAAATATGTTTCTCATTATTTTATTCAAAAAGCAAAATTGTAAAGCACAAGAATTATGCCTCAATAAATGTAACTTTTTAGCTTTTCTGCATGTGTGCATCTGTGGCAAGGTTACAAATTTTGTGTTGAAATATCTTAATCTTTTATTTTGATTTTCTGTTATAAAGACTAATAGAGATATTCTTGGAGAGTGAGCAGAAATGATGACAGAGTTCTACAGATAATTAGACAGAATGAAAGAACATGAACTGTCAAAAAATAAAGATACATCGCATTATTTATGGATCACTTCATATTGATTTGTATCTGTTTGGAGACCTGGTCTTCTGGATTAGACTAGATCAGATCAGCATGCCATTTCCTTTCTAATTTAGTTTACTTTCCCTTACAGTTTTTTCCAAACACAAATAAATGTTTAAATCTAGACTTTGATGTTAATTTGTTGTTAGCATTGATATGCTCCATTCTTTCTCTTTAATAGACTCATGTTGGGGGTGGTGGGCATTCTGTTGCTTAGTTTACTTGAAATTTCTGCAATCTTGGAATCACAGAATCATTTAGATTGGAAAAGACCCTTAAGATCATTGAGTTCAACTGTTAACCTAACACTGCCAAGTCCACCTTTAAGCCATGTCCCTAAGCAACCCATCTACATGCCTTTTAAACACCTCCAGGGATGGTGACTGAACTACCTCCCTGGGCAGCTGTTCCAATGCCTGACCACCCTTTTGGTGAAGAAATTCTTCCTGATGTCTAGTCTGAACCTCCCCTGGCCCAACTTATGGCCATTTCCTCTCGTCCTATCGCTTGTCACTTGTGAGAAGAGACCAGCACCCACCTCTCCACAACCTCCTTTCAGGCAGTTGTAGACAGTGATGAGGTCTCCCCTCAGTCTCCTCTTCTCCAGGCTAAACAACCCCAGTTCTCTCAGCTGCTCCTCGTAAGACTTTTGTTCTCCAGCCCCTTCACAAGCCTCCTTGCCCTTCTCTGGACATGCTCCAGCACCTGGAGCATGTTATCTGTTAATCTGCATGGGGTTTTTGTGGTTTTGTTTTGTTTCTTTTTTTTTTTGGAGAGGACTTCATGAAGGACAGAGAGGGATGCATAACTGCAAAGGAGAAAATTAAATTTTCTTTTATATATATATATAAGTGGGCAGAGAAATTGACTAATTTAGAACTGTTGCCATCACAATGGAATCGTTTGAACTAGAGAAGTGCAGCCCAAACTATGGACAAGATTTGGAGGTGGTCAGAAAAAAATAATTTCTCCAAAAGCCAAAAATAAAAGGGAATAAAAAATAAAAAGGATTTTTTTATGTGGCTCTGGGAGCATCAGTGGCAATTCTTTGTTTAAAGAAACAAATTTCAATTTTGAGTTTCTAGCAGTAAGTGCCTTTTTAAACTATTAAATAAGTGTTTTAATAAAATGCTTGTGTCTAATGCTAAATGGTAGGTTGAATACGCGGTATAATTAGATTAATTTTTCAAAGCCTTAACAAAAGCTTCAAGAAACTTACAGGGTTAAAAATATTTCTAAATCATGCACATGTTGGTGGCTTTCGGAATTCTGATTTGTACTTCAAAAGAGATACAAAGCATAATTCAGAACTTAAAAAAGGAAGAGACATCAGTTCTCTACTTCATTACTATGGTAATGGACATGTGATACAGTTTTGGCGCATCTACTGTATGTATATGAAGCAAAGCTTCTGAGATAGGTCCTCAGAATGCTTCCACTCCCCTCAAACATTTAATACACAAACCTACATCTCCTGTACTTCTGTTTAAAGATGATTTATTCTTTTTTGTGGGGCAAAGATTACCTTTGGAATCCAAATTCTGTAGATTTTTGTCAAGGGAACAAACTGAGGAAAGCCATTAAATGATACTATTTCATAGTCTACTTCCAGGATCCCTTGACATATTTGTTTCTTTCTTCTCATGTCCCTGCCAACACCACTAACACCTCCTTAGGAAAGGGGGAGGTTGGAAACTGTGGGACAAGGAAAGAAAAAAAAAAAAATCTCAAATAACGCAATATGATTTTTTTTTTGCCTTTGATACGAAATGTTTCAGTAACTTGGCCCAAACAAAGAAGAAGGATAACAGGCACTTAACAAGTTAATAATGTGGGGATTGGGCTGCGTGCATTCGTTTTGGAGGGTGATGCGTTTCAGTTTTCCCCCTCCCAAGAAAGCATCCCCAAGAAACACAGATATGGGAAATAGGATCTCATTGCAGTTAGGCTGTCAGAGTTAGGACATACACGTGTTCTGTCATAAATGTCTCCCTTGCTTTAAAACAAGCCTTCAGATGTTGTAAATACTCAGTTGCTTGTATATTGAAGTCCTTTCCACTAGCATCATAACAAATGCAAAACTGTTTTTTAGTCAGGTCTCATTATTGGAATGATTAATGGTGTTTATATTTTATGGTTAATTTATGCTAAATTACCAAATGGAGTTTGGGGCATGGATGAAGGCTAACTGGAATTTATTTCGGTTGGGCTTATCAGCTTGGACATGTGACTTGTATTAGAAACAAGCAAAGAATAGACGCAAATGATGCACTGAGGGAAATTAGCATAATTGTGCTATTAATTTCTTCTAAAGTAAAAGATTATTGTGCTGCTTCTGTGCCCCTTTCAGTTTAAATATACTAAATTTATTGAAGAACCAATCTATGTGTCAATTCCTATTATTTAAAGAACAACAGTACCGCATGTATTCTTTCAGGTACAAGGTCTCAGAAAATACAACTTAAGAATAATAATGTTTGTAGTGTCATCTGTAAAAATTTTGTAGCCTTTCCAAGCATGCTCCCCCACTCCTGTCTCCTAACAGGTGACTTCTTACAATGGTCTCCATATCCATCCACCCACACTAGTCAGTCTTTTTAGTTCACTGAATGAGTCGATATCTTCACTAAGAAGTAGCACATCTTAACAGGAGCATTTTTGTAGAGCAAAATAGTTAGTGTTGAGGAACCAAGGTGAACATTAGACATGTTTCAGGGTTTAATTCAGACTGGTTCACCTAGTCCTCTGTCCTCAATGTCCATTAGCAATTGGAGTGTATCAGCTAGGAGAATGTCTTCCAGTTCAGCTTCATCCAAAAGAAATCCAGTTTATGTACTCTGAGATTACCCTGACATCCAAATAGAAGCATGATAGACAGGGACTGGCAAAGTCCCTTCAAAAACATGCTTCTGTTCCAATCTAAAACACTAATGTAAATGCAAATGGAGTGCTTCTGCAGAAAAAAAACCAAACAGTTTTATCTTCTTTTATAATGAACTGCTTTGGGGTCTTTGTTTAGCAGAGCATTTCAATATTGTTCCATTGCTTCAGAGGGATCACATCAGTGGGGACATGCCAAGATGTAACTGCCTTCTATGGCCTCTGACAAGAAACTTACTTAAGATAAGAATCAACGCTCCACGGTGATTCACTTTAACTAGTGGTTACTGGTTCGCTAGCTGATGAGTGGAGAATTATTTACAGTCCGAAAATCTAGAAAAACGGCAAGGCAACACTGTCCTGGTTTTGGCTGGGATAGAGTTGGTGTGCTTGGACTTTGCTAAAGCCTTTGACATCGTTTCTCACAGTGTTCTGCTTGAGAAACCGGCTGCCATTGGCCTGGACAGGCACAGCCTCTGCTGGGTGAAAAACTGACTGGATGGCCAGGCCCCGAGGGTGGTGGGAAATGGAGTTAAATCCAGTTGGGAACCAGTCACAAGTGGTGTTCCCCAGGGCTCAGTGCTGGGTCCAGTCCTGTTCAATATCTGGACAAAGGGATCGAGTGCACCCTTAGCAAGTTTGGGGATGACACTAAGCTGGGTGGCAGTGTTGATCTGCTTGAAGGAAGGGAGGCTCTGCAGAGGAATCTGGACAGGCTGGATCGATGGGCTGAGACCAACGGGATGAGGTTCAACAAGACCAAGTGCCGAGTCCTGCACTTGGGACACAACAATCCCATGCAGCGTTACAGGCTTGGGGAAGAATGGCTGAGAGCTGCCTGGAGGAGAAGGACCCGGGGGTGTTGGTTGACAACCAGCTGAATACGAGCCAGCAGTGTGACCAGGTGGTCAAGAGTGCCAATGGCATCTTGGCCTGTATCAGAAACAGCGTGGCCAGCAGGACCAGGGCAGTGATTGTGCCCCTGTACTCAGCACTGGTGAGGCCGTCCGTACCTTGAGTCCTGTGTTCAGTTTTGGGCCCCTCACTACAAGAAGGACATTGAGGGGCTGGAGCATGTCCAGAGAAGGGCAATGAGGCTGGCGAGGGGACTGGAGATCAAGTCCTACGAGGAGTGGCTGAGGGAACTGGGGTTGTTTAGCCTGGAGAAGAGGAGACTGAGGGGAGACCTCATCACTGTCTACAACTGCCTGAAAGGAGGTTGTGGCGAGATGGGTGCTGGTCTCTTCTCACAAGTGACAAGCGATAGGATGAGTGGAAATGGCCATAAGTTGGGCCAGGGGAGGTTCAGACTAGACATCAGGAAAAAATTCTTCACTGAAAGGGTGGTCAGGCACTGGCAGAGGCTGCCCAGGGAGGTGGTGGAGTTGCCATCCCTGGAGGTGTTTAAAAGGCGGGGAGATGTTTCTTAGGGACATGGTTTAGGAAGGGGACAGGGATGGTTGGACTTGATGATCTCAGAGGTCTTTTCCAACCAGATGATTCTATGATAGAGTTAATTTTCTTCCCAGCAGCTGCTGGTTTTTTTGATTTTGTATGAGAAGAATGTTTATAATACACTGATGGTTTTAGTTATTGCTAAGAAAATGAAGGGGTTTTTTTGTTTGTTTTTCAGTCTCCCATGTTTTGCAAGTGTACAGGTACACAAGAAGCTGGGAGGTGCATAGCCTGGCAGCTGACCCAAGCCACTATAGATCCTCCAAATAAAAACAAAACACATTGGTCTCTGCCTTTTGTCTCCTATGAAAATATCATATGGTGTATGAAATAATCTATGGACAGTTAACTTCTACATGTATGTCAAACATTGATATTTTTTAAACGAATCTCAATCAGATGGTTTCTTTACCTGCCTTTCAGAAAAGACGGCGGCAGATTGACCGAAGCATGATTGGGGAGCCAACAAACTTTGTTCACATGACTCATGTAGGATCAGGAGACCTATTCAGTGGAATGAACTCGGTAAGCATGAGTGGATGAAGAATATTTCATCTTTTATATCTCTGTGTGTGTGTATGTTTATGGGCAGTACATAGTGGTTTCTCTCTGCTGCTCCTTCCTTTTCACAGAATCATAGAATGGTTTAGGTTGGAAGGGACTTTCAAAGATAATCTAGACATCTTTCACTAGATGAGGTTGCTCAAAGCCCCATCCAACCTGCCCTTTAACACTTCCAATGATGGGGCAACCATAACTTCTCTGGGCAACCTGTTTCAGTGTCTCACCACCCTCACTGTAGAATTTTTTTTCCCTATGTCCCATCTAAATCTACCCTTTTTCAATTTAAAACTGTTGCCCCTTGTCCTTTTTCTACAGGCCCTGGTAAAAAGTCTTTTGTCATTGTTCTTACAAGCCCCCTTTAAGTATTGAAAGGACACAATAAGGTCTCCCCAAAGCCTTCTCTTCTCCAGGCTAAAGAACGCCAACACTCTCATCTTTTCTTCGTTGGAGAGGTGTTCCAGCCATCAGATAATATTTGAGGCCCTCCTCTTGACTGGGTCTAACAGGTCCATATCTTTCTTGTACTGGGGATCCCAGAGCTGGATGTCTCACAATGGTGGAGTAGAGGGGGAGTCCTTCTCTGCAGGACTGCTCTCAATCCATTCATCCCCCAGTCTGTACTGATACTGGGGACTGCCCCAACCCAGGTGCAGGACCTTGCAGTTGGCCTTGTGAAACTGCATGAGTTTCGCACAGGCCTGCTTTTCCAACCTGTCAAGGTCCCTGTGGATGACATCTCTTCCCTCCAGTGTATCAGCTGCACCACTCAGCTTTGTGTTGCCCGCAAACTTGCTGAGAGCGCACTCAATCCCACTAGTCATGTCATTAATGAGGATATTAAGCAGTATTGGTCCCAGTACAGACCCTTGAGGGACACCGCTTGTTACTGGTTTCCATTTGGACACTGAACTATTGACTGTAACTCTTTGGATGCGGCCATCCAGCCAATTCCTTGTGCATCAAATAGTCTATCCATCAAATCCATCTCTCTCCAATCAGCAGTAAGAATGTTGTGGGGGAATGTGTCAAAGGCCTTACAGAAGTCCAGGCAGAGGGCATCAGTTGCTCTTGCCTTGTCCACTGATGTAGTCACTGCATCACAGAAGGCCACTAGAGTAGTCAGGCATGATTTGCCTTTGGTGAAGCCATGTTGGCCTTGCTGTCTTCCATATGCTTTGACATAGCTTCCAGGAGGATCTGCTCCGTGATCTTACCAGGCATAGAGGTGAGGCTGTCTGGTCAATTGTTCTCAGGGTCTGCCTTTTTAAAAATGGGTGTGATATTCCCTTTTCTCCAGTCACTGGGGACATTGCTTGATTGCTGTGACTTTTCAAATATGATGGACAGTGGCAATTACATTTGCCAGTTCCCTCAAGACCCTGGGTCCCGTGGACTCATGTATGTTCAGGTTCCTCAGGTGCTCTTGAACTGGATTGTTTCCTATAATGGCAGGGACTTTGTTCCCCCAGACCCTGCCTTGAGATTAAAGAACTTGAGAGATGTGGGAAGAGTGATTGCCAGTGAAAGATGAGGGAAAAAATCGTTGAGTGCCCCAGCCTTCCCCGTGTCGGTTGTCACTAGTTCTCCTGTCTTATTTATTGGAGGCGGGTGGGGATGCTGTCTGTTTTCTTTAGTCTTCTTTTTCTGACCATCGCACCTGTAGAAGCTCTTCTTATGATTCTTCACATCCCTTGCTGTCGCGTAAATAAGTACGGCTCTGATAGGTGGCTGAGAGATGCCCTCCTGTTGAGTCACGAGGTTCAGGGTGGACCCCCTCGCTTTCTAAGC
Organism: Tapera naevia; assembly: GCA_033556795.1. Classification (NCBI taxonomy): domain Eukaryota; kingdom Metazoa; phylum Chordata; class Aves; order Cuculiformes; family Neomorphidae; genus Tapera; species Tapera naevia. The sequence goes on along the minus strand of JAUMJJ010000004.1, from coordinate 675,619 downwards.
TCCTCCTCAGAGGGGAAGCCTAGGTGCGGCTGGATCCATCCCTAGTCTCAGGCTTGGACAACAGTTCATGTCTAAGGGATTATGTGGAAATATGTATATGAGTTAGCCACCAGTCAGAGATAGTGTTACCTGTGACACTACTATCACCCACAGGGTTAATACTTGCTGCCAGAGAGCCAAATGAGCTGTCACCAATTTTGACAGTTTTGAAATGCCTGTCAGAGCCCCTCACAGGACTCTCACTGAGATAATTTTGCAATGCTGAAACAGTAGGTAATTTATTTAAAACAACAGATAAAATAGTTCAGGATGGCCGTTGATAAATTCACTTGCTGTGTTAGCACTAGATGATCAGAACCAGTTAACAATGATCATATATGTATAAGATGTACCAATTGAAACTTGAGTTAATAGTTAACATCCGACAAAGTCAAAGGTGCGTGACTGCTACCAAAAAGACGTCCCTTCTTAGGAGGGAAGAGAGGTCCAGGCTCATCGACCCGTCCGTCAGGTAAGGTGGTCATGTTTTCTCCCCCAAAGAAAGGGGTTTCAGGTGCCAATTTTACGCATTTGAAAACTCTTTGGCACCTCTTGGTGAGGCGGGACTAAGTCAATTAGTATGTGTTGATTGGCTCTTGGCAAGGCCTGTTGTGTTGTCAGAAGCAGGACTCAGTGGTTGGGGTGGGGAGCTCAGTACGTGCTTTCTGGGGGAGGGGGGGTGTTCTGTTCTTAACTGAAGCAACATCAGGCCTCTGTCTCACCCCAGGTGTCACTCAGCTGATTTGAGTATTAGACTGCGGAGCATTAGCCCTGTGGAGAAGGACTTGGGGGTGCTGATTGATGAGAAGCTCGACATGAGCCGGCAATGTGCGCTTGCAGCTCAGAAGGCCAGCCGTGTCCTGGGCTGCATCAAAATAAGCATTGCCAGAAGGTCGAGGGAGGTGATTGTCCCCCTCTCCTCCGCTCTTGTGAGACCTCACCTGGAGATTGTGTCCAGTTCTGGAATCCCCAACATAAGAAGGATATGGAACTGTTGGAAAACGTCCAGAGGAGGGCTATGAAGATGATCAGAAGGCTGGAGCACCTCTGCTATGAGGGCAGGCTGAGAGAGTTGGGCTTGTTCAGCCTAGAGAAGAGAAGGTTCCAGGGAGACCTTCTAGCGGCCTTCCAGTACTGAAAGGGGGCCTACAGGAAAGCTGGGGAGGGACTTTTTACAAGGGCTTGTAGTGACAGAACGAGGTGGAACGGCTTTAAACTGGAAGAGGGAAGATTTAGATTAGACATTAGGGAGAAATTCTTCACGATAAGGGTGGTGAGACACTGGCACAGGTTGCCCAGGGAAGTTGTGGATGCCCCCTCCCTGGAAGTGTTCAAGGCCAGGCTGGATGGAGTCTTGAGCAGCCTGGTCTGGTGGGAGGTGTCCCTGCCCATGGCAGGGGGCTTGGAACTAGATGATCTTTAAGGTCCCTTCCAACCTAAACCATTCTATGATTCTATGACTCCCACCTGATCCATCTGTCTTAACAGATAAAGTTGTTCAAGTCAAACTGCTCCCTTTTGCAAAGTTACTGTGACTTTGGTGTTTGCCTTCTCTTGCAAGATTGGCCTTGGCAAGTCTGGGCAAGTCCGTTGTACCGCAGTTGCCAAATTCAGATCCAGCTTTGCCTTAGCTTTCCTGATCTCATCCCTACACACCTGGGCAGCATCCCTATACTCTTCCCAGGATGCGTGTCCCTGCTTTCACTGCCTATGCATTTCCTTCTTGTGCTTCAGCTTGACCAGAAGGTCCTTACTCAGCCATGCTGGTCTCCTGCCTTCCTTGCCTGATTTCTTACGCATGGGAATTGCGAGTTCTTGTGCTCTAAGAAAAACGTCCTTAAAGAGCTGACAACTCCCTTCTGTTCCTTCTGCACAGTGGCTTCCAACTCCTTCTGTTTGTTACCTGTGCTGCGTGCATTGGTATAGAGGCACTTCAGTTGGACTGTCACCATTTTGAAGAATCAAGCCCCAGTTTGATTCCTTTGTGGCATTTCTCAGGTGTTTCCCTATTGTTTCCTAATGCACCAGCAGCCCCTGGCTCTTCTCTGTTGCTCAAAACTGCATCCTCTTCCCCCTCTGAGTCTAGTTTAAAGCTCTGTTGTGGCATGGGTTCTCCACAGGCTGCAGTCCTTGGGGAATATCTATCTGTTCGGTGTCGGTCCTCCACAGGCTGCAGGTAGTATCTGCTCTAGTGCCTGGAGCACCTCTTCCTTCTCTGACCTTGGAGTTCCCTCTGTTGTTTCTCACTCTTTTTGTTCCCTCCTCTTCTCTCTCCAGCGGTTTTCACGGAGGCATCACCAGCTTTGCTCACGGGCTCAATTTTGGCCTGCAGTGGGGCTGTTGTGGAGCCTGCTGGCACTGGCTGTATCTGGCATAAGACAGCTCCCCGCTCTGCAGGGGTGATCTCCTCTCACAGAGGCCACCCCTGCAGCCCCCCCCTGGTTACCAAAACCTTGCCACGGATACTGAATACACTAAGATGGATATTGAAAGTGACTTTATGAGAATAGATTTATTTTGTACTACTTCATATTTTCTGTGAAATGTCAGTATATTTTTAATGTAATTAATATGCGATCTAAGGAAAGGGTGGCATATAAATAATGATAAAAAGTAATTCTTGACTTTAATAGTCACTTTTAAAGGAAAAAAATTGTTTCTCCATGGCAGATTTTAGCAAAGGGGAAGACAGAGTTCTGTCAGGGGTATTAGAATAAAGAACAGAGCTGTAAAGTTTTAATGTAGGCAAGTGAAGTAATTTGTAGCTTCATAGAAACTAGTTTGATTTTGTACAGCTTATTGTCATCAGAAAAAAACTTTCATAACTCAGTAGTCACTGGGGAAAGGCAAAGCTGGGAAACCTCACATGGCAAACAAAGTAGCAGACTTTCCCTGTAGCAACATTATGGACTGGAAGTAATTTGTACTAAAACATCTGTAAGCAAGTTAAATTGACAAGCAAAGTTTCAGCTTGATAAAAATTAATTAAAGCTAATTATCTATTTAATGCAATATATTACATTAATATTTAAAACTGTGTAAATTGAAATAATTGAGTGAGTGGTATTCTTAATAAAATTTTTAAAATGCATAGCTTTTTGCTTTTTAGATATTTGCTGCTCTTCCCAGGAGAACCTTTCTCATTTTCACAGCTGAGCAGCCTCATGGGAGACTTGTGTTAATTGCCTGAGGCTTTACTCTCTCACCTCAGACATTTTCCCCTAATTGCCCTCACCCTTGCCTTGCATAATACCCAATTCATCTCCAGATAGTAGGTAATCATTATTGTCTCTCTACATGGACTTTTTTTTTTTTTTAATTTTAACACTCATAACTGGTTCTATCTCTTTCTCTTTTCTTTCTTTTGGATAATGTGCTGCATCAATGACCAGACTGATTTTTTCTGATCCCAGAAGAGACAGTATGCAAAAAATGATCCTTTTATCTTTTTTTTTAGACGCACAAATCTCTACTTTTTCACGTTTGCCTATTTTCCTGCCTCTTCCTCGGTGACTCAGTGGTAATATTTTGTCCAGTGACTGTGTTAATTCTTGACAGTGTAAATTCCAAGATCACAGTCTTTTCTTCATGTGTTTTTCTGCTGATTAACTTCCTTTATAGTATGGACATTATACTACTTCATGAACTTATTTCTGCCTTCTCTCTTCTGAATGCCTTAGGAAGATATACAATTTCATTACCATTTTCCCATGTAAATTTGGGAATAAATTCAGTATCTGCTCTGCACCTTTTTCACCAGCATTGTTCTTTATTATATATCCTCATGCTTCAGCCAGTTGAATATGAGCCAGCAGCGTGCCCAGGTGGCCAAGAAGGCCAATAGCATCCTGGCTTGTATCAGAAACAACCTGACCAGCTCATGACTAGGGAAGTGATTGCGTCCCTGTACTTGGTGCTGGTGAGGCTGCACCTCAAATATTGTGTTCAGTTTGGGGCCCTTCACTGCAAGAAAGACATTGAGTTGCTGGAGCGCGTCCAGAGGAGGGCAATGAAGCTGGTGAAGGGTCTAGAGCACAAGTCTTATGAGGTATGTTGAGATGCTGGAGTGTGTCCAGAGGAGAGCAATGAAGATGGTGAAGGGGCTGGAGCTACTACCTAAAAGGAGGTTGTAGGCAGGCAGGGGTTGGTCTCTTCTCTCAGGTGACCAGTGACAGAACAAGAGGACATGGTCTCAAGCTTTGTCAGGGGAGGTTTAGGCTTGATATTAGGAAAAAATTTTTCACTGAAAAGGTGATTGGCCATTGGAATGGGCTGCCCAGGGGGGTGGTGGAGTCCCTGGAGGTGTTTAAAAACAGATTGGATGAGGCGCTTAGTGCCATGGTTTAAATGATGAGCGGGTGCTAGTGTTGGGTCATAGGTTGGACTAGATGATCTCAGAGGTCTTTTCCAACCTTGTGATACTGTGATACTGTGACTATTACCCATTACTGCTCTTCCATGTGGGTGGCGATGAAGCTGCAACACTTATTCCAAGGGCAATGAAAAAAAAAGACTTCAGGACTGTTGGTAAGGGAATCTGGAGCACAGGTTATTTTCTCCTCTCTCCTTCCAGTTGCAGGCAGTGACATTGGAAGAAACAGACACACCCAGCCTATTTATGCATGGCTCTGTGGCTGGTGTCACCGCCACAATTTTGGGGTTTTCAGTAATGGGATGGCCTACACTGCACCAAGGCCTGCGGACGGCTGATGGGATTCACTTTTCTCAAAGGGGGAAGAGAGTCTTTGCTCATGAGCTAGTGGGGCTCATTGACAGAGCTTTAAATTAGACTTGAAGGGAGAGGGGGATAATATCAGACTTGTCCGAGACAATCTGTGAGATGACACACCAAGGTTAGAGGGACAGGGTGCTAGCGAGGGCCCTCAACCTGTGTCTCTGAGATGTGCTGGGTACACTTGAAGTCTTACGGAGATGAGCCAGGAGCTACTGAGGTAGTATGAGCCAACAGGGAAACACTGGTGAACTACCTCAAAGGAACGAAGGGGTGTTCCTCTAAGAAGGTGACACGACTGACAGCCCAGCTGAAATGCCTCTACACCAATGCACGCAGCATAGGCAACAAACAGGAGGAGTTGGAAGTCACCGTGCTGCTAGAAAGCTACGATCTGTTTGCAGTTACTGAAACTTGTTGGGACGATTTCCCATGACTGGGGTGTTCTGGTTTCTAAACAGTCTGCAGACTGTTTAGAAGGGACAGACAAGGAAGGAGGGGCAGAGGGATTGCCCTCTACATCAAGAAATGGATAGATTGTGAAGAGCTGTCTCTCAAGAATAGCCACAAGTGGACTGAAAACTTATGGGTAAGAATTAGAGACCAAGGCAACAAAGGGAACCTTGTCATTGGTGTTTACTACAGGCCACGCGATCAAGGGGAGACTATTGACGAAGCCTTCTTCCTCCAGCTACAGGAGGCATTGCACTTGCAGGCTCTCATCCTGCTGGGGGACTTCAGCCACCCTGTAAAAGTAGCACGGTGAGCTGTAGGCAACCCAGGAGACTCCTGGAGTGCATCAAAGATAACTTCTTAACCCAGGTAATAGACAGCCCTACCCAAGGGGATGCATTACTGGACCTGTTGGTCACCAGTGCAAGTGAGCTCATCAGTGACGTCAGGATTGGAGGCAGCCTGGGCTGCAGTGATCATGCACTGGTGGAGTTTGCAGTCCTGAGGGATATGGATCAGGCAAAGAATGAAGTCAGGACCCTTCCAGCTCTTCAAGGTGTTAGTCAGTAGGACTCCCTGGGAAAGTGCCCTCAGGGACAAGGGAGCAGAATAGAGCTGGCAGATCTTTAAGGATGCTTCCCATAGAGCACAAGAGCTCTCAATTGCCAGGTGTAAGAAATCAGGAAAGGAAGGCAAGAGACATGCATGGCTGAGTCAAGACCTGCTGGTCAAACTAAAGGGCAAGAAGGAACTGCACGGACAGTGAAAGCAGGGACAGGCAACCTGGGAAGAGTAACAGGGACACTGCCCAGTTGTGTAGGGATGGGGTCAGGAAGGCCAAGGCACAGCTGGAGCTGAACTTGACGAGGGATGCAAGGAATAATAAGAAGGGATTCCACAGGTATGTCAACCAGAAAAGGAAGGTCAAAGAAGGCGTAACCCATGATGAACAAGACTGGCAAACTGGTGACAACAGGCGAGGAGAAGGCTGAGGTACTCAACAATTTTTTAAATCAGTTTTCACTCCCACACCTCTCTAGTGGATGGCTGATGTAGTTTCCAAGCCACTCTCCATGATATTTGAAAAGTCATGGCAGTCAGGTGAAGTCCCTAGTGACTTTTAAAAGGAAAACACTGCACCCATTTTCAAAAAGGGTAGAAAGGATGACCCTGGGAACTACCGACCTGTCGGCCTCACCTCAGTGCCTGAGAAGATCATGGAACAGAGCCTCCTAGAAGCAAATCTAAGGCACGTGGAGAACAGGGAGGTGATTCGAGACAGCCAGCATGGCTTCACCAAGGGCGAGTCTTGCCTGACCAACCTAGTGGCCTTCTATGATGGAGTGACTACATCAGTGGACCAGGGAAGAGCTATGGATGTCATCTATCTGGACTTCTGTAAGGCCTTTGACATGGTCCCCCATAACATCCTTCTCTCGAAATTGGAGAGATGTGGATTTGATGGGTGGACTGTTTGGTGGATGAGGAATTGGTTGGATGGTCATATCCAAAGGGTAGTGGTCAACAGCTCAATGTCCAGATAGAGATCAGTGACGAGTGGTGTCCCTCAGGAGTCCATATTGGGACCAGTACTGTTTGATATGTTCATCAATGACATAGACTGTGGGATCGAGTGCACTCTCAGCAAGTTTGCAGGTGACACCGAGTTGAGTGGTGTAGTTGACACCCCCGAGGGACGGGATGCCATCCAGAGGGACCTGGACAAGCTCTGGAAGCGGGCTCATGTGAACATCGTGAGGTTCAACAAGGCCAAGGTCCTGCATCTGGGCCAGGACAACCCTTGGTATCAATACAGACTGGGGGATGAAGAGATTGAGAGCAGCCTTGCGGAGCAAGACTTGGGGTTGCTGGTGGATGAAAAGCTCGACATGAGCCAGCAATGTGCGTTTGCAGCCCAGAAAGCCAACCATATCCTGGGCTGCATCAAAAGAAGCATGGTCAGGAGGTGGAGGGAAGTAATTCTGCACCTCTACTCCACTGTGGTGAGACCTCACCTGGAGCACTGCATCCAGCTCTGGAGCCCTCAGCACAGGAAGAACATGGATCTGTTGGAGTGGGTCCAGAGGAGAGCCATAAAAAAAAAATGATAAGAGGGATGGAACACCTCTCCTGTGAAGAAAGGATGAGAGAATTTGGGTTGATCAGCCTGGAGAAGAGAAGGCTCTGGTGAGACCATATTGCGTTCTTTCAATACCTAAAGGGGGCTTGTAAGAACGATGGAGAGAGGCTTTTTAGTAGGGCCTGTTGCAATAGGACAAGGGGTAATGGTTTTAAACTAAAAGAGGGTAGATGCAGACTAGATATAAGGAAGATATTTTTTTACAGTGAGAGTGGTGAAACACTGGCAGAGGTTGCCCAGAGAGGTGGTAGATGCCTCATCCCTGGAAATGTTCAAGGTCAGGTTGGATGGGGCTCTGAGCAACCTGATCTAGATGAAGATGTTCCTGCTTGTTGCAGGGGGGGTCGGACTAGGTGACCTTTAAAGATCCCTTCTAATTCAAACCATTCTATGATATGTGAGACTCGGGTACCAGAGAGATTCTTTTAAACTTTAGAATACTCATGAAAATTTACTCTTTAGCCTTGCAATTTGTGTTGATATAATGTTCCTTTTTCAAGTAATGTAGGTAAGTTGTCAGCTAGAAGATGACATGCCCTGGAGATGTGTCTTTCTAGCTCTCATCACTAGAGGTAGGGTTCATTCAGATGAAATTAACGGAGTCATTAAGTCATTCTAAATACATTTACCTGTAGATTATTTTCTGAAACAGAATTATTACATTCAAATGTCTTTTGTTCCAAGGGCCAACAGAAGATGCTGTGATCATCAGCTTGGTGAAAGTTTTTAAACCCTACCCCGTGAATGGAGTAGTACACTCCCTCCACATTTCCTTATTGTGTTTGTAGTCTCTGGTGTCAGCACCACTAGAGCATTGGATCGGAACACTTATCCGTGAAGAAAAATTTGAACATAATGTTGCTTTACTGCAGCTGTATTGCTTATTCGAATAAATCACCAACGTAGAAGTTGATTTTACATTGTACTGTTTAAGGATATAAAAAAATGCTCAGAGATCTCTTGCACAGCACTGCAATATACTGTACCATCAAAGATAAAAATCCTAAAACTGTCTCCTTTCATGTTGGTTTGAGAAAAATGCGCAGGAGTTTTTCTGATTCATTGTTTGCGTGTGCTTTGCTTTGCTGTGGATGCCTGTTTAGAAGACGCTACTGGGTTTTTTTTTGTCTTTGCAGACAGGGAAAATATCATGCAAGCTACTTGAAGATATTTCTCCAGCGCTGTTTTAATACAGCTTTCTAGTGGTCTTTTGAGGTCTCTATGAAGGCACATACCTGAAATAATCGCAAGTAGTGCCCTGTAGACGTAGGCTTCTTACTGCAAGTGCAATTTCAGAAGCTGTAGCTTTAAGTACTTTGTGTTCATTGTGTACTTGTTATGTACACTGAGGTGTAAAGAGAAAAATGCCAAACCTTTAAGACTGGAGCTGTCTTCCTGCAGGCACTAGGAGATGATTATTTTGACTCATGCAGCACAAACAACAAAAGAACTATGGAATCTTATCCCTTTTATTGATAAATACAGTGAAAACCATGGGGGGGGTGGTGGTGGAGGGTAGTTTTTATGTATTTGTTTGCATCAGCTTAAAAATGCATTCAAATAAAATAATTTGAGAGAAACTGACAGATTGAGTATGGTTCAAAAAATAAATGCCACGCTGATTAAAGGAATAGGCAAAGAGGAGTTGGAAACATGCACAGATATTCGGTCATCTGGGGTGCATAAACACATAGCAATACAGTGACGTTTATAGGAGTCAGCATTTCTGATGCTACTTGATCAATGAGCCTTAAATACACTATGATAACACGATGATTTGACCTTTGCCATCAGTAGGAGCAGCTTAAATTTAGAATCACAGAAAGTATAAATCTGGCATCTAGAATCCTGTTTTGAGGACAGGAACTCCAACTACAGGATGGGTCGATGAGCCTGAATCTCTCTCTCCTCCCCAAGCAGGGATGCCTCCTTGGTAAGATTTGTGCCTTCAACCATGTTGAATGTTATCTGGGAAATTGTAGTTATCTGTAAGTGCTTAATTTTTAGATCGAGCTTGATTTTGCAGTGAGTGAATTTATCACTGGAAATCTCAGACTTCTTAACCTGTCGCTTCAATAAATTGCTTTATTGATTCAGCTCTGTGAATCTGATCAGTGAATAATGGGCTCTGACAGACAAACACCGGTCTTATCAACCTCGTAAATCTGCTTAGTGAGAGTCCTCTGTGGACGCAGACCAGCCTGGTGGAAAGTATGTCTTATAAAAATATGTCAGGTTTTTTCTGTCTATTGATCTGTGTTGGGGGTCACCATTTGTTAAGGACACCATTTGTCGAAGACGCGGGAGACTTAACGACACGCATATGGTGTTTGATTAACAAGTCTCCGTCTTTATTAGCAGTACTTCTACCTAAATAGTTTAGTTAATGAGCTTCATACATATTACAAAACTTTAGCTCCTTATTGGTTACAGACTTTATCACTGCATAAGCGTCACATACATTCCTGTAGTTTTAGAAATCCATCTGGTCCCGTGGGAGACATCCTGTTATCTCCCTTGCCTAAGCTTCACTGCACAACAAGGGCCCACTGACCTTGCTGGTCAGTAGTTTTTCACTTAGCTCAGTATTTTCCCACTCAAGGCCTAAGCAGCTTGCTTTTGTCAGGCTCATGTCTGCTTTCAATGAGCCAGGTTTCAGTAAGTCTCTCCACAGATCTGAACGCATTTTGAAGAACGCAAGATAGTTTTGGAAAGTAAATCAGGGAGTATCAGGAAGTGCAAGAGTGAGGTATACTATAGGAATCATACCTTACCTTCCCTGAGACAGTCCTGTCAGGCAGACAGGACACATGACTCAGAGAATTCCCTGTCCTCTGTCCACCTGTCTGAATGCAGTGACTTAAGGGATAGGGGGCAATGGTGACAAGTTCCTGCCTGGTGCAGCAGGTGCATCTCCTCCATGACTGCCCCACCTTCCCAGGTGCCCTTGCATAATAGGTATGAGGCTCTGCAAGTGGAACCAAACAATGACAAGGACAAAGGTTCACCTAGGTTGGAGGTGTTGCTGAGGTTAAGTTGGCCTACGCCCTGCATCAAAACTGCTTCCATAAAGACAAAAGAGAGTCTCCTATGACCACCATTGTCCCGTATCCCTTAAGTGGTGAGGTTGACACACCGGAGGGAAAGGATGCCGTCCAGAGGGACCTTGACAGGCTTGAGAGGTGGGCCTGTGCGAACCTCATGAAGTTCAACAAGGCCAAGTGCAAGGTCCTGCACCTGGATCAGGGCAATCCCAAGCACAGATACAAGCTGAGCGGAGAGCGAATTGAGGGCAGCCCTGAAGAGAAGGACTTAGGGCTGCTGGGGGATTAGAAGCTCAACATGAGCTGGCAATGTGTGCTTGCAGCCCAAAAAGCCAACCGTATCCTGAGCTGCATCAAAAGAAGTGTGAGAAGCAGGTCGAGGGTGGTGATTCCGCTCTCGTGAGACCTCACCTAGAATACTGCATTCAGCTCTGGAGTCCTCAGCACAGGAAAGACATAGATCTGTTGGAGTGAGCCCAGAGGAGTGCCACAGAGATGATCAGAGGGATGGAACACCTCCCATATGAGGACAGGCTGAGAGAGTTGGGCTTGTTCAGCCTAGAGAAGAGAAGGCTCCGGGGAGACCGGCTTCCCTAACAACAACTATAAACACTTCTGCATCAACACCAGTTCTTCCATCTCTCCTGATGAGCTGGCTGCAGAAGTGAAAATTCCAGAAAGCCTACTCTGCGTATGTCCTCGTGCAAAAGTAATGTAGCTTCAATGGTGAGAGAGCACTTGAAAAAAAACAACAACCAAGAAAAAAACCCAAAAGCAAGAAGGTGCTATAGTTCACTTCTGCCTGTCTGCCTTGTTTTCTCTGACCCCCTTTCCCTTCTGTCTCCAGGTGAGTTCAGTTCAGAACCAAATGCAGTCCAAGGGAGGCTATGGAGGTGGCATATCTGCAAATGTTCAGATGCAGCTTGTAGACACTCAGGCAGGATAACCTTGAGGAAACATTTCCAGTAAGTATTACTGGCCTCTTTTTAGGCACTGATAGAGTAGTGAGGAACAACATCCTGCCACATATTGTAATTAGCTCCCTATAAACAGCTGTGTCCTTGTGATGCATGATTTTAAAACACATTTCTGGGCAGAACATTCAATATCATGTGAACATGTTGATTTTTATTATGTAATGAACAAGACATTAATAATTCAGTCCTGAATGTGAATCTGTCTTTAAGCCTGTTTTATGTCCAAAGTGTTATTGTAGGCAAATCTTTGCAAGTAAACTGAGTTGTATACTAAATTTCAGAAGAATATTGTGATATAATTTGGATACCATCTTTGCAACAGCTCCATTTAATTAAGAAAAATATATGTGGTGTTAAATATGTTATGGTAGGAAAATCATCACTATCAAAATGTTCAAAACGTGGTGTGTTTTCTGTGTTACAGGTTTATGTGAGTTCCTGCATCTTCTTTCCTCTTTTGCCTTGATGACTGCTTTGTGTTCATGATGAAAGAATTGATGGCTCATTGTTTGCACTTTGTGACTACTCCAGTGAAAAGTTGCTGTTCTGCTCTGATGATGCTATTTATGAGATTGGGCCTACCATGCCTTTCGGTGACATGCACACATTGGCCTCCTACCAGTACCATGGACGTAGAGCTGTTTAGGATCAGTTTTAACTGTTTGTTAAAGCAAACCAAAGCACCAACCTTAGCTTCCATCATCAATACCTAATGCATAGCATTCTGCTACTCTTTATTCTTTAAATATTTTCTCCGATCAAGTTATTTAGAAATGAGTATGTTTCCATTAATATTTTTAATCTCTCATTGTTCATATCCGTTTTTGAAAGGCTTGAGCCCTACAAGCACAAATTATTATTTCATACAAAATCAGCAGAATAGATGACCACATGCTTTGTGGAGTTGATTTGTATGGTGGCCTGTTTGGTGCCGGAAAAAGATTAAATTGCTTACTGCAGACTGATGATACTGTTAGTGGTGAAGAGTTTAGCTGCAGCATGTGTCATACCTGTTTCTGAAAAAGGATTTGTATCTTATCTACTTCATTTAAGTCTTTATTTTAAGTTTTATCCAACTGGTCTTGAAATAATAAAGAGGAAACTTGCATTTCTAAGGCATTTGTTATAAATGTTCAGTATAATTATTTTGAAAGATCTGACCTCAAGACTGTAAACCGGCATAGTATCTAAGTATTGTGGAAGTGCTTTAGTGTATTTAAAAAATAAAAGAATCATGTTTGACTGCTTCTTTCTTTTTACAATTTTTCTTAATTTTAGGCTGTATAGTCATTTCCAGTAGCAGTATGTCAGACTGCCTGCAACATTAGCTGAAAATTTTAGTAGCCCTCTGTAAGTAGTTGGCAGTTTCTATGTACTAAATATTTAGGGGGCATGGAAATTGCTAAGAGCAACATGCTAATCTGGCAGAACAGATGCCAGTGAAAACAATATACAGGGTAACTTTTTACAAAGTGAGCAAAAAGCCTTTTCTCTCAGGTTCATAGAATCATAGAATGGTTTGTTTTGGTTTGTTTTGGGAGAGACCTTAGAGATCATCCAGTTCCAAGCCACCCTGCCATGGGCAGGAACACCTTCCACTAGGTCAAGTTGCTCAAAGTCCCATCCAATGCAGTATTCTAGGTGAGGTCTCACGAGAGCGGAATCACCACCCTCGACCTGCTTCTCACACTTCTTTTGATGCAGCTCAGGATACGGTTGGCTTTTTGGGCTGCAAGCACACATTGCCAGCTCATGTTGAGCTTCTAATCCCCCAGCAGCCCTAAGTCCTTCTCTTCAGGGCTGCCCTCAATTCGCTCTCCGCTCAGCTTGTATCTGTGCTTGGGATTGCCCTGATCCAGGTGCAGGACCTTGCACTTGGCCTTGTTGAACTTCATGAGGTTCGCACAGGCCCACCTCTCAAGCCTGTCAAGGTCCCTCTGGACGGCATCCTTTCCCTCCGGTGTGTCAACCTCACCACTTAAGGGATACGGGACAATGGTGGTCATAGGAGACTCTCTTTTGTCTTTATGGAAGCAGTTTTGATGCAGGGCGTAGGCCAACTTAACCTCAGCAACACCTCCAACCTAGGTGAACCTTTGTCCTTGTCATTGTTTGGTTCCACTTGCAGAGCCTCATACCTATTATGCAAGGGCACCTGGGAAGGTGGGGCAGTCATGGAGGAGATGCACCTGCTGCACCAGGCAGGAACTTGTCACCATTGCCCCCTATCCCTTAAGTCACTGCATTCAGACAGGTGGACAGAGGACAGGGAATTCTCTGAGTCATGTGTCCTGTCTGCCTGACAGGACTGTCTCAGGGAAGGTAAGGTATGATTCCTATAGTATACCTCACTCTTGCACTTCCTGATACTCCCTGATTTACTTTCCAAAACTATCTTGCGTTCTTCAAAATGCGTTCAGATCTGTGGAGAGACTTACTGAAACCTGGCTCATTGAAAGCAGACATGAGCCTGACAAAAGCAAGCTGCTTAGGCCTTGAGTGGGAAAATACTGAGCTAAGTGAAAAACTACTGACCAGCAAGGTCAGTGGGCCCTTGTTGTGCAGTGAAGCTTAGGCAAGGGAGATAACAGGATGTCTCCCACGGGACCAGATGGATTTCTAAAACTACAGGAATGTATGTGACGCTTATGCAGTGATAAAGTCTGTAACCAATAAGGAGCTAAAGTTTTGTAATATGTATGAAGCTCATTAACTAAACTATTTAGGTAGAAGTACTGCTAATAAAGACGGAGACTTGTTAATCAAACACCATATGCGTGTCGTTAAGTCTCCCGCGTCTTCGACAAATGGTGTCCTTAACAAATGGTGACCCCCAACACAGATCAATAGACAGAAAAAACCTGACATATTTTTATAAGACATACTTTCCACCAGGCTGGTCTGCGTCCACAGAGGACTCTCACTAAGCAGATTTACGAGGTTGATAAGACCGGTGTTTGTCTGTCAGAGCCCATTATTCACTGATCAGATTCACAGAGCTGAATCAATAAAGCAATTTATTGAAGCGACAGGTTAAGAAGTCTGAGATTTCCAGTGATAAATTCACTCACTGCAAAATCAAGCTCGATCTAAAAATTAAGCACTTACAGATAACTACAATTTCCCAGATAACATTCAACATGGTTGAAGGCACAAATCTTACCAAGGAGGCATCCCTGCTTGGGGAGGAGAGAGAGATTCAGGCTCATCGACCCATCCTGTAGTTGGAGTTCCTGTCCTCAAAACAGGATTCTAGATGCCAGATTTATACTTTCTGTGATTCTAAATTTAAGCTGCTCCTACTGATGGCAAAGGTCAAATCATCGTGTTATCATAGTGTATTTAAGGCTCATTGATCAAGTAGCATCAGAAATGCTGACTCCTATAAACGTCACTGTATTGCTATGTGTTTATGCACCCCAGATGACCGAATATCTGTGCATGTTTCCAACTCCTCTTTGCCTATTCCTTTAATCAGCGTGGCATTTATTTTTTGAACCATACTCAATCTGTCAGTTTCTCTCAAATTATTTTATTTGAATGCATTTTTAAGCTGATGCAAACAAATACATAAAAACTACCCTCCACCACCACCCCCCCCATGGTTTTCACTGTATTTATCAATAAAAGGGATAAGATTCCATAGTTCTTTTGTTGTTTGTGCTGCATGAGTCAAAATAATCATCTCCTAGTGCCTGCAGGAAGACAGCTCCAGTCTTAAAGGTTTGGCATTTTTCTCTTTACACCTCAGTGTACATAACAAGTACACAATGAACACAAAGTACTTAAAGCTACAGCTTCTGAAATTGCACTTGCAGTAAGAAGCCTACGTCTACAGGGCACTACTTGCGATTATTTCAGGTATGTGCCTTCATAGAGACCTCAAAAGACCACTAGAAAGCTGTATTAAAACAGCGCTGGAGAAATATCTTCAAGTAGCTTGCATGATATTTTCCCTGTCTGCAAAGACAAAAAAAAACCCAGTAGCGTCTTCTAAACAGGCATCCACAGCAAAGCAAAGCACACGCAAACAATGAATCAGAAAAACTCCTGCGCATTTTTCTCAAACCAACATGAAAGGAGACAGTTTTAGGATTTTTATCTTTGATGGTACAGTATATTGCAGTGCTGTGCAAGAGATCTCTGAGCATTTTTTTATATCCTTAAACAGTACAATGTAAAATCAACTTCTACGTTGGTGATTTATTCGAATAAGCAATACAGCTGCAGTAAAGCAACATTATGTTCAAATTTTTCTTCACGGATAAGTGTTCCGATCCAATGCTCTAGTGGTGCTGACACCAGAGACTACAAACACAATAAGGAAATGTGGAGGGAGTGTACTACTCCATTCACGGGGTAGGGTTTAAAAACTTTCACCAAGCTGATGATCACAGCATCTTCTGTTGGCCCTTGGAACAAAAGACATTTGAATGTAATAATTCTGTTTCAGAAAATAATCTACAGGTAAATGTATTTAGAATGACTTAATGACTCCGTTAATTTCATCTGAATGAACCCTACCTCTAGTGATGAGAGCTAGAAAGACACATCTCCAGGGCATGTCATCTTCTAGCTGACAACTTACCTACATTACTTGAAAAAGGAACATTATATCAACACAAATTGCAAGGCTAAAGAGTAAATTTTCATGAGTATTCTAAAGTTTAAAAGAATCTCTCTGGTACCCGAGTCTCACATATCATAGAATGGTTTGAATTAGAAGGGATCTTTAAAGGTCACCTAGTCCGACCCCCCCTGCAACAAGCAGGAACATCTTCATCTAGATCAGGTTGCTCAGAGCCCCATCCAACCTGACCTTGAACATTTCCAGGGATGAGGCATCTACCACCTCTCTGGGCAACCTCTGCCAGTGTTTCACCACTCTCACTGTAAAAAAATATCTTCCTTATATCTAGTCTGCATCTACCCTCTTTTAGTTTAAAACCATTACCCCTTGTCCTATTGCAACAGGCCCTACTAAAAAGCCTCTCTCCATCGTTCTTACAAGCCCCCTTTAGGTATTGAAAGAACGCAATATGGTCTCACCAGAGCCTTCTCTTCTCCAGGCTGATCAACCCAAATTCTCTCATCCTTTCTTCACAGGAGAGGTGTTCCATCCCTCTTATCATTTTTTTTTTATGGCTCTCCTCTGGACCCACTCCAACAGATCCATGTTCTTCCTGTGCTGAGGGCTCCAGAGCTGGATGCAGTGCTCCAGGTGAGGTCTCACCACAGTGGAGTAGAGGTGCAGAATTACTTCCCTCCACCTCCTGACCATGCTTCTTTTGATGCAGCCCAGGATATGGTTGGCTTTCTGGGCTGCAAACGCACATTGCTGGCTCATGTCGAGCTTTTCATCCACCAGCAACCCCAAGTCTTGCTCCGCAAGGCTGCTCTCAATCTCTTCATCCCCCAGTCTGTATTGATACCAAGGGTTGTCCTGGCCCAGATGCAGGACCTTGGCCTTGTTGAACCTCACGATGTTCACATGAGCCCGCTTCCAGAGCTTGTCCAGGTCCCTCTGGATGGCATCCCGTCCCTCGGGGGTGTCAACTACACCACTCAACTCGGTGTCACCTGCAAACTTGCTGAGAGTGCACTCGATCCCACAGTCTATGTCATTGATGAACATATCAAACAGTACTGGTCCCAATATGGACTCCTGAGGGACACCACTCGTCACTGATCTCTATCTGGACATTGAGCTGTTGACCACTACCCTTTGGATATGACCATCCAACCAATTCCTCATCCACCAAACAGTCCACCCATCAAATCCACATCTCTCCAATTTCGAGAGAAGGATGTTATGGGGGACCATGTCAAAGGCCTTACAGAAGTCCAGATAGATGACATCCATAGCTCTTCCCTGGTCCACTGATGTAGTCACTCCATCATAGAAGGCCACTAGGTTGGTCAGGCAAGACTCGCCCTTGGTGAAGCCATGCTGGCTGTCTCGAATCACCTCCCTGTTCTCCACGTGCCTTAGATTTGCTTCTAGGAGGCTCTGTTCCATGATCTTCTCAGGCACTGAGGTGAGGCCGACAGGTCGGTAGTTCCCAGGGTCATCCTTTCTACCCTTTTTGAAAATGGGTGCAGTGTTTTCCTTTTAAAAGTCACTAGGGACTTCACCTGACTGCCATGACTTTTCAAATATCATGGAGAGTGGCTTGGAAACTACATCAGCCATCCACTAGAGAGGTGTGGGAGTGAAAACTGATTTAAAAAATTGTTGAGTACCTCAGCCTTCTCCTCGCCTGTTGTCACCAGTTTGCCAGTCTTGTTCATCATGGGTTACGCCTTCTTTGACCTTCCTTTTCTGGTTGACATACCTGTGGAATCCCTTCTTATTATTCCTTGCATCCCTCGTCAAGTTCAGCTCCAGCTGTGCCTTGGCCTTCCTGACCCCATCCCTACACAACTGGGCAGTGTCCCTGTTACTCTTCCCAGGTTGCCTGTCCCTGCTTTCACTGTCCGTGCAGTTCCTTCTTGCCCTTTAGTTTGACCAGCAGGTCTTGACTCAGCCATGCATGTCTCTTGCCTTCCTTTCCTGATTTCTTACACCTGGCAATTGAGAGCTCTTGTGCTCTATGGGAAGCATCCTTAAAGATCTGCCAGCTCTATTCTGCTCCCTTGTCCCTGAGGGCACTTTCCCAGGGAGTCCTACTGACTAACACCTTGAAGAGCTGGAAGGGTCCTGACTTCATTCTTTGCCTGATCCATATCCCTCAGGACTGCAAACTCCACCAGTGCATGATCACTGCAGCCCAGGCTGCCTCCAATCCTGACGTCACTGATGAGCTCACTTGCACTGGTGACCAACAGGTCCAGTAATGCATCCCCTTGGGTAGGGCTGTCTATTACCTGGGTTAAGAAGTTATCTTTGATGCACTCTAGGAGTCTCCTGGGTTGCCTACAGCTCACCGTGCTACTTTTACAGGGTGGCTGAAGTCCCCCAGCAGGATGAGAGCCTGCAAGTGCAATGCCTCCTGTAGCTGGAGGAAGAAGGCTTCGTCAATAGTCTCCCCTTGATCGCGTGGCCTGTAGTAAACACCAATGACAAGGTTCCCTTTGTTGCCTTGGTCTCTAATTCTTACCCATAAGTTTTCAGTCCACTTGTGGCTATTCTTGAGAGACAGCTCTTCACAATCTATCCATTTCTTGATGTAGAGGGCAATCCCTCTGCCCCTCCTTCCTTGTCTGTCCCTTCTAAACAGTCTGCAGACTGTTTAGAAACCAGAACACCCCAGTCATGGGAAATCGTCCCAACAAGTTTCAGTAACTGCAAACAGATCGTAGCTTTCTAGCAGCACGGTGACTTCCAACTCCTCCTGTTTGTTGCCTATGCTGCGTGCATTGGTGTAGAGGCATTTCAGCTGGGCTGTCAGTCGTGTCACCTTCTTAGAGGAACACCCCTTCGTTCCTTTGAGGTAGTTCACCAGTGTTTCCCTGTTGGCTCATACTACCTCAGTAGCTCCTGGCTCATCTCCGTAAGACTTCAAGTGTACCCAGCACATCTCAGAGACACAGGTTGAGGGCCCTCGCTAGCACCCTGTCCCTCTAACCTTGGTGTGTCATCTCACAGATTGTCTCGGACAAGTCTGATATTATCCCCCTCTCCCTTCAAGTCTAATTTAAAGCTCTGTCAATGAGCCCCACTAGCTCATGAGCAAAGACTCTCTTCCCCCTTTGAGAAAAGTGAATCCCATCAGCCGTCCGCAGGCCTTGGTGCAGTGTAGGCCATCCCATTACTGAAAACCCCAAAATTGTGGCGGTGACACCAGCCACAGAGCCATGCATAAATAGGCTGGGTGTGTCTGTTTCTTCCAATGTCACTGCCTGCAACTGGAAGGAGAGAGGAGAAAATAACCTGTGCTCCAGATTCCCTTACCAACAGTCCTGAAGTCTTTTTTTTTCATTGCCCTTGGAATAAGTGTTGCAGCTTCATCGCCACCCACATGGAAGAGCAGTAATGGGTAATAGTCACAGTATCACAGTATCACAAGGTTGGAAAAGACCTCTGAGATCATCTAGTCCAACCTATGACCCAACACTAGCACCCGCTCATCATTTAAACCATGGCACTAAGCGCCTCATCCAATCTGTTTTTAAACACCTCCAGGGACTCCACCACCCCCCTGGGCAGCCCATTCCAATGGCCAATCACCTTTTCAGTGAAAATTTTTTTCCTAATATCAAGCCTAAACCTCCCCTGACAAAGCTTGAGACCATGTCCTCTTGTTCTGTCACTGGTCACCTGAGAGAAGAGACCAACCCCTGCCTGCCTACAACCTCCTTTTAGGTAGTAGCTCCAGCCCCTTCACCATCTTCATTGCTCTCCTCTGGACACACTCCAGCATCTCAACATACCTCATAAGACTTGTGCTCTAGACCCTTCACCAGCTTCATTGCCCTCCTCTGGACGCGCTCCAGCAACTCAATGTCTTTCTTGCAGTGAAGGGCCCCAAACTGAACACAATATTTGAGGTGCAGCCTCACCAGCACCAAGTACAGGGACGCAATCACTTCCCTAGTCATGAGCTGGTCAGGTTGTTTCTGATACAAGCCAGGATGCTATTGGCCTTCTTGGCCACCTGGGCACGCTGCTGGCTCATATTCAACTGGCTGAAGCATGAGGATATATAATAAAGAACAATGCTGGTGAAAAAGGTGCAGAGCAGATACTGAATTTATTCCCAAATTTACATGGGAAAATGGTAATGAAATTGTATATCTTCCTAAGGCATTCAGAAGAGAGAAGGCAGAAATAAGTTCATGAAGTAGTATAATGTCCATACTATAAAGGAAGTTAATCAGCAGAAAAACACATGAAGAAAAGACTGTGATCTTGGAATTTACACTGTCAAGAATTAACACAGTCACTGGACAAAATATTACCACTGAGTCACCGAGGAAGAGGCAGGAAAATAGGCAAACGTGAAAAAGTAGAGATTTGTGCGTCTAAAAAAAAAGATAAAAGGATCATTTTTTGCATACTGTCTCTTCTGGGATCAGAAAAAATCAGTCTGGTCATTGATGCAGCACATTATCCAAAAGAAAGAAAAGAGAAAGAGATAGAACCAGTTATGAGTGTTAAAATTAAAAAAAAAAAAAAGTCCATGTAGAGAGACAATAATGATTACCTACTATCTGGAGATGAATTGGGTATTATGCAAGGCAAGGGTGAGGGCAATTAGGGGAAAATGTCTGAGGTGAGAGAGTAAAGCCTCAGGCAATTAACACAAGTCTCCCATGAGGCTGCTCAGCTGTGAAAATGAGAAAGGTTCTCCTGGGAAGAGCAGCAAATATCTAAAAAGCAAAAAGCTATGCATTTTAAAAATTTTATTAAGAATACCACTCACTCAATTATTTCAATTTACACAGTTTTAAATATTAATGTAATATATTGCATTAAATAGATAATTAGCTTTAATTAATTTTTATCAAGCTGAAACTTTGCTTGTCAATTTAACTTGCTTACAGATGTTTTAGTACAAATTACTTCCAGTCCATAATGTTGCTACAGGGAAAGTCTGCTACTTTGTTTGCCATGTGAGGTTTCCCAGCTTTGCCTTTCCCCAGTGACTACTGAGTTATGAAAGTTTTTTTCTGATGACAATAAGCTGTAAAAAATCAAACTAGTTTCTATGAAGCTACAAATTACTTCACTTGCCTACATTAAAACTTTACAGCTCTGTTCTTTATTCTAATACCCCTGACAGAACTCTGTCTTCCCCTTTGCTAAAATCTGCCATGGAGAAACAATTTTTTTCCTTTAAAAGTGACTATTAAAGTCAAGAATTACTTTTTATCATTATTTATATGCCACCCTTTCCTTAGATCGCATATTAATTACATTAAAAATATACTGACATTTCACAGAAAATATGAAGTAGTACAAAATAAATCTATTCTCATAAAGTCACTTTCAATATCCATCTTAGTGTATTCAGTATCCGTGGCAAGGTTTTGGTAACCAGGGGGGGGCTGCAGGGGTGGCCTCTGTGAGAGGAGATCACCCCTGCAGAGCGGGGAGCTGTCTTATGCCAGATACAGCCAGTGCCAGCAGGCTCCACAACAGCCCCACTGCAGGCCAAAATTGAGCCCGTGAGCAAAGCTGGTGATGCCTCCGTGAAAACCGCTGGAGAGAGAAGAGGAGGGAACAAAAAGAGTGAGAAACAACAGAGGGAACTCCAAGGTCAGAGAAGGAAGAGGTGCTCCAGGCACTAGAGCAGATACTACCTGCAGCCTGTGGAGGACCGACACCGAACAGATAGATATTCCCCAAGGACTGCAGCCTGTGGAGAACCCATGCCACAACAGAGCTTTAAACTAGACTCAGAGGGGGAAGAGGATGCAGTTTTGAGCAACAGAGAAGAGCCAGGGGCTGCTGGTGCATTAGGAAACAATAGGGAAACACCTGAGAAATGCCACAAAGGAATCAAACTGGGGCTTGATTCTTCAAAATGGTGACAGTCCAACTGAAGTGCCTCTATACCAATGCACGCAGCACAGGTAACAAACAGAAGGAGTTGGAAGCCACTGTGCAGAAGGAACAGAAGGGAGTTGTCAGCTCTTTAAGGACGTTTTTCTTAGAGCACAAGAACTCGCAATTCCCATGCGTAAGAAATCAGGCAAGGAAGGCAGGAGACCAGCATGGCTGAGTAAGGACCTTCTGGTCAAGCTGAAGCACAAGAAGGAAATGCATAGGCAGTGAAAGCAGGGACACGCATCCTGGGAAGAGTATAGGGATGCTGCCCAGGTGTGTAGGGATGAGATCAGGAAAGCTAAGGCAAAGCTGGATCTGAATTTGGCAACTGCGGTACAACGGACTTGCCCAGACTTGCCAAGGCCAATCTTGCAAGAGAAGGCAAACACCAAAGTCACAGTAACTTTGCAAAAGGGAGCAGTTTGACTTGAACAACTTTATCTGTTAAGACAGATGGATCAGGTGGGAGTCATAGAATCATAGAATGGTTTAGGTTGGAAGGGACCTTAAAGATCATCTAGTTCCAAGCCCCCTGCCATGGGCAGGGACACCTCCCACCAGACCAGGCTGCTCAAGACTCCATCCAGCCTGGCCTTGAACACTTCCAGGGAGGGGGCATCCACAACTTCCCTGGGCAACCTGTGCCAGTGTCTCACCACCCTTATCGTGAAGAATTTCTCCCTAATGTCTAATCTAAATCTTCCCTCTTCCAGTTTAAAGCCGTTCCACCTCGTTCTGTCACTACAAGCCCTTGTAAAAAGTCCCTCCCCAGCTTTCCTGTAGGCCCCCTTTCAGTACTGGAAGGCCGCTAGAAGGTCTCCCTGGAACCTTCTCTTCTCTAGGCTGAACAAGCCCAACTCTCTCAGCCTGCCCTCATAGCAGAGGTGCTCCAGCCTTCTGATCATCTTCATAGCCCTCCTCTGGACGTGTTCCAACAGTTCCATATCCTTCTTATGTTGGGGATTCCAGAACTGGACACAATCTCCAGGTGAGGTCTCACAAGAGCGGAGGAGAGGGGGACAATCACCTCCCTCGACCTTCTGGCAATGCTTATTTTGATGCAGCCCAGGACACGGCTGGCCTTCTGAGCTGCAAGCGCACATTGCCGGCTCATGTCGAGCTTCTCATCAATCAGCACCCCCAAGTCCTTCTCCACAGGGCTAATGCTCCGCAGTCTAATACTCAAATCAGCTGAGTGACACCTGGGGTGAGACGGAGGCCTGATGTTGCTTCAGTTAAGAACAGAACACCCCCCCTCCCCCAGAAAGCACGTACTGAGCTCCCCACCCCAACCACTGAGTCCTGCTTCTGACAACACAACAGGCCTTGCCAAGAGCCAATCAACACATACTAATTGACTTAGTCCCGCCTCACCAAGAGGTGCCAAAGAGTTTTCAAATGCGTAAAATTGGCACCTGAAACCCCTTTCTTTGGGGGAGAAAACATGACCACCTTACCTGACGGACGGGTCGATGAGCCTGGACCTCTCTTCCCTCCTAAGAAGGGACGTCTTTTTGGTAGCAGTCACGCACCTTTGACTTTGTCGGATGTTAACTATTAACTCAAGTTTCAATTGGTACATCTTATACATATATGATCATTGTTAACTGGTTCTGATCATCTAGTGCTAACACAGCAAGTGAATTTATCAACGGCCATCCTGAACTATTTTATCTGTTGTTTTAAATAAATTACCTACTGTTTCAGCATTGCAAAATTATCTCAGTGAGAGTCCTGTGAGGGGCTCTGACAGGCATTTCAAAACTGTCAAAATTGGTGACAGCTCATTTGGCTCTCTGGCAGCAAGTATTAACCCTGTGGGTGATAGTAGTGTCACAGGTAACACTATCTCTGACTGGTGGCTAACTCATATACATATTTCCACATAATCCCTTAGACATGAACTGTTGTCCAAGCCTGAGACTAGGGATGGATCCAGCCGCACCTAGGCTTCCCCTCTGAGGAGGAGCTTAGAAAGCGAGGGGGTCCACCCTGAACCTCGTGACTCAACAGGAGGGCATCTCTCAGCCACCTATCAGAGCCGTACTTATTTACGCGACAGCAAGGGATGTGAAGAATCATAAGAAGAGCTTCTACAGGTGCGATGGTCAGAAAAAGAAGACTAAAGAAAACAGACAGCATCCCCACCCGCCTCCAATAAATAAGACAGGAGAACTAGTGACAACCGACACGGGGAAGGCTGGGGCACTCAACGATTTTTTCCCTCATCTTTCACTGGCAATCACTCTTCCCACATCTCTCAAGTTCTTTAATCTCAAGGCAGGGTCTGGGGGAACAAAGTCCCTGCCATTATAGGAAACAATCCAGTTCAAGAGCACCTGAGGAACCTGAACATACATGAGTCCACGGGACCCAGGGTCTTGAGGGAACTGGCAAATGTAATTGCCACTGTCCATCATATTTGAAAAGTCACAGCAATCAAGCAATGTCCCCAGTGACTGGAGAAAAGGGAATATCACACCCATTTTTAAAAAGGCAGACCCTGAGAACAATTGACCAGACAGCCTCACCTCTATGCCTGGTAAGATCACGGAGCAGATCCTCCTGGAAGCTATGTCAAAGCATATGGAAGACAGCAAGGCCAACATGGCTTCACCAAAGGCAAATCATGCCTGACTACTCTAGTGGCCTTCTGTGATGCAGTGACTACATCAGTGGACAAGGCAAGAGCAACTGATGCCCTCTGCCTGGACTTCTGTAAGGCCTTTGACACATTCCCCCACAACATTCTTACTGCTGATTGGAGAGAGATGGATTTGATGGATAGACTATTTGATGCACAAGGAATTGGCTGGATGGCCGCATCCAAAGAGTTACAGTCAATAGTTCAGTGTCCAAATGGAAACCAGTAACAAGCGGTGTCCCTCAAGGGTCTGTACTGGGACCAATACTGCTTAATATCCTCATTAATGACATGACTAGTGGGATTGAGTGCGCTCTCAGCAAGTTTGCGGGCAACACAAAGCTGAGTGGTGCAGCTGATACACTGGAGGGAAGAGATGTCATCCACAGGGACCTTGACAGGTTGGAAAAGCAGGCCTGTGCGAAACTCATGCAGTTTCACAAGGCCAACTGCAAGGTCCTGCACCTGGGTTGGGGCAGTCCCCAGTATCAGTACAGACTGGGGGATGAATGGATTGAGAGCAGTCCTGCAGAGAAGGACTCCCCCTCTACTCCACCATTGTGAGACATCCAGCTCTGGGATCCCCAGTACAAGAAAGATATGGACCTGTTAGACCCAGTCAAGAGGAGGGCCTCAAATATTATCTGATGGCTGGAACACCTCTCCAACGAAGAAAAGATGAGAGTGTTGGCGTTCTTTAGCCTGGAGAAGAGAAGGCTTTGGGGAGACCTTATTGTGTCCTTTCAATACTTAAAGGGGGCTTGTAAGAACAATGACAAAAGACTTTTTACCAGGGCCTGTAGAAAAAGGACAAGGGGCAACAGTTTTAAATTGAAAAAGGGTAGATTTAGATGGGACATAGGGAAAAAAAATTCTACAGTGAGGGTGGTGAGACACTGAAACAGGTTGCCCAGAGAAGTTATGGTTGCCCCATCATTGGAAGTGTTAAAGGGCAGGTTGGATGGGGCTTTGAGCAACCTCATCTAGTGAAAGATGTCTAGATTATCTTTGAAAGTCCCTTCCAACCTAAACCATTCTATGATTCTGTGAAAAGGAAGGAGCAGCAGAGAGAAACCACTATGTACTGCCCATAAACATACACACACACAGAGATATAAAAGATGAAATATTCTTCATCCACTCATGCTTACCGAGTTCATTCCACTGAATAGGTCTCCTGATCCTACATGAGTCATGTGAACAAAGTTTGTTGGCTCCCCAATCATGCTTCGGTCAATCTGCCGCCGTCTTTTCTGAAAGGCAGGTAAAGAAACCATCTGATTGAGATTCGTTTAAAAAATATCAATGTTTGACATACATGTAGAAGTTAACTGTCCATAGATTATTTCATACACCATATGATATTTTCATAGGAGACAAAAGGCAGAGACCAATGTGTTTTGTTTTTATTTGGAGGATCTATAGTGGCTTGGGTCAGCTGCCAGGCTATGCACCTCCCAGCTTCTTGTGTACCTGTACACTTGCAAAACATGGGAGACTGAAAAACAAACAAAAAAACCCCTTCATTTTCTTAGCAATAACTAAAACCATCAGTGTATTATAAACATTCTTCTCATACAAAATCAAAAAAACCAGCAGCTGCTGGGAAGAAAATTAACTCTATCATAGAATCATCTGGTTGGAAAAGACCTCTGAGATCATCAAGTCCAACCATCCCTGTCCCCTTCCTAAACCATGTCCCTAAGAAACATCTCCCCGCCTTTTAAACACCTCCAGGGATGGCAACTCCACCACCTCCCTGGGCAGCCTCTGCCAGTGCCTGACCACCCTTTCAGTGAAGAATTTTTTCCTGATGTCTAGTCTGAACCTCCCCTGGCCCAACTTATGGCCATTTCCACTCATCCTATCGCTTGTCACTTGTGAGAAGAGACCAGCACCCATCTCGCCACAACCTCCTTTCAGGCAGTTGTAGACAGTGATGAGGTCTCCCCTCAGTCTCCTCTTCTCCAGGCTAAACAACCCCAGTTCCCTCAGCCACTCCTCGTAGGACTTGATCTCCAGTCCCCTCGCCAGCCTCATTGCCCTTCTCTGGACATGCTCCAGCCCCTCAATGTCCTTCTTGTAGTGAGGGGCCCAAAACTGAACACAGGACTCAAGGTACGGACGGCCTCACCAGTGCTGAGTACAGGGGCACAATCACTGCCCTGGTCCTGCTGGCCACGCTGTTTCTGATACAGGCCAAGATGCCATTGGCACTCTTGACCACCTGGTCACACTGCTGGCTCGTATTCAGCTGGTTGTCAACCAACACCCCCGGGTCCTTCTCCTCCAGGCAGCTCTCAGCCATTCTTCCCCAAGCCTGTAACGCTGCATGGGATTGTTGTGTCCCAAGTGCAGGACTCGGCACTTGGTCTTGTTGAACCTCATCCCGTTGGTCTCAGCCCATCGATCCAGCCTGTCCAGATTCCTCTGCAGAGCCTCCCTTCCTTCAAGCAGATCAACACTGCCACCCAGCTTAGTGTCATCCCCAAACTTGCTAAGGGTGCACTCGATCCCTTTGTCCAGATATTGAACAGGACTGGACCCAGCACTGAGCCCTGGGGAACACCACTTGTGACTGGTTCCCAACTGGATTTAACTCCATTTCCCACCACCCTCGGGGCCTGGCCATCCAGTCAGTTTTTCACCCAGCAGAGGCTGTGCCTGTCCAGGCCAATGGCAGCCGGTTTCTCAAGCAGAACACTGTGAGAAACGATGTCAAAGGCTTTAGCAAAGTCCAAGCACACCAACTCTATCCCAGCCAAAACCAGGACAGTGTTGCCTTGCCGTTTTTCTAGATTTTCGGACTGTAAATAATTCTCCACTCATCAGCTAGCGAACCAGTAACCACTAGTTAAAGTGAATCACCGTGGAGCGTTGATTCTTATCTTAAGTAAGTTTCTTGTCAGAGGCCATAGAAGGCAGTTACATCTTGGCATGTCCCCACTGATGTGATCCCTCTGAAGCAATGGAACAATATTGAAATGCTCTGCTAAACAAAGACCCCAAAGCAGTTCATTATAAAAGAAGATAAAACTGTTTGGTTTTTTTTCTGCAGAAGCACTCCATTTGCATTTACATTAGTGTTTTAGATTGGAACAGAAGCATGTTTTTGAAGGGACTTTGCCAGTCCCTGTCTATCATGCTTCTATTTGGATGTCAGGGTAATCTCAGAGTACATAAACTGGATTTCTTTTGGATGAAGCTGAACTGGAAGACATTCTCCTAGCTGATACACTCCAATTGCTAATGGACATTGAGGACAGAGGACTAGGTGAACCAGTCTGAATTAAACCCTGAAACATGTCTAATGTTCACCTTGGTTCCTCAACACTAACTATTTTGCTCTACAAAAATGCTCCTGTTAAGATGTGCTACTTCTTAGTGAAGATATCGACTCATTCAGTGAACTAAAAAGACTGACTAGTGTGGGTGGATGGATATGGAGACCATTGTAAGAAGTCACCTGTTAGGAGACAGGAGTGGGGGAGCATGCTTGGAAAGGCTACAAAATTTTTACAGATGACACTACAAACATTATTATTCTTAAGTTGTATTTTCTGAGACCTTGTACCTGAAAGAATACATGCGGTACTGTTGTTCTTTAAATAATAGGAATTGACACATAGATTGGTTCTTCAATAAATTTAGTATATTTAAACTGAAAGGGGCACAGAAGCAGCACAATAATCTTTTACTTTAGAAGAAATTAATAGCACAATTATGCTAATTTCCCTCAGTGCATCATTTGCGTCTATTCTTTGCTTGTTTCTAATACAAGTCACATGTCCAAGCTGATAAGCCCAACCGAAATAAATTCCAGTTAGCCTTCATCCATGCCCCAAACTCCATTTGGTAATTTAGCATAAATTAACCATAAAATATAAACACCATTAATCATTCCAATAATGAGACCTGACTAAAAAACAGTTTTGCATTTGTTATGATGCTAGTGGAAAGGACTTCAATATACAAGCAACTGAGTATTTACAACATCTGAAGGCTTGTTTTAAAGCAAGGGAGACATTTATGACAGAACACGTGTATGTCCTAACTCTGACAGCCTAACTGCAATGAGATCCTATTTCCCATATCTGTGTTTCTTGGGGATGCTTTCTTGGGAGGGGGAAAACTGAAACGCATCACCCTCCAAAACGAATGCACGCAGCCCAATCCCCACATTATTAACTTGTTAAGTGCCTGTTATCCTTCTTCTTTGTTTGGGCCAAGTTACTGAAACATTTCGTATCAAAGGCAAAAAAAAAATCATATTGCGTTATTTGAGATTTTTTTTTTTTTCTTTCCTTGTCCCACAGTTTCCAACCTCCCCCTTTCCTAAGGAGGTGTTAGTGGTGTTGGCAGGGACATGAGAAGAAAGAAACAAATATGTCAAGGGATCCTGGAAGTAGACTATGAAATAGTATCATTTAATGGCTTTCCTCAGTTTGTTCCCTTGACAAAAATCTACAGAATTTGGATTCCAAAGGTAATCTTTGCCCCACAAAAAAGAATAAATCATCTTTAAACAGAAGTACAGGAGATGTAGGTTTGTGTATTAAATGTTTGAGGGGAGTGGAAGCATTCTGAGGACCTATCTCAGAAGCTTTGCTTCATATACATACAGTAGATGCGCCAAAACTGTATCACATGTCCATTACCATAGTAATGAAGTAGAGAACTGATGTCTCTTCCTTTTTTAAGTTCTGAATTATGCTTTGTATCTCTTTTGAAGTACAAATCAGAATTCCGAAAGCCACCAACATGTGCATGATTTAGAAATATTTTTAACCCTGTAAGTTTCTTGAAGCTTTTGTTAAGGCTTTGAAAAATTAATCTAATTATACCGCGTATTCAACCTACCATTTAGCATTAGACACAAGCATTTTATTAAAACACTTATTTAATAGTTTAAAAAGGCACTTACTGCTAGAAACTCAAAATTGAAATTTGTTTCTTTAAACAAAGAATTGCCACTGATGCTCCCAGAGCCACATAAAAAAATCCTTTTTATTTTTTATTCCCTTTTATTTTTGGCTTTTGGAGAAATTATTTTTTTCTGACCACCTCCAAATCTTGTCCATAGTTTGGGCTGCACTTCTCTAGTTCAAACGATTCCATTGTGATGGCAACAGTTCTAAATTAGTCAATTTCTCTGCCCACTTATATATATATATAAAAGAAAATTTAATTTTCTCCTTTGCAGTTATGCATCCCTCTCTGTCCTTCATGAAGTCCTCTCCAAAAAAAAAAAGAAACAAAACAAAACCACAAAAACCCCATGCAGATTAACAGATAACATGCTCCAGGTGCTGGAGCATGTCCAGAGAAGGGCAAGGAGGCTTGTGAAGGGGCTGGAGAACAAAAGTCTTACGAGGAGCAGCTGAGAGAACTGGGGTTGTTTAGCCTGGAGAAGAGGAGACTGAGGGGAGACCTCATCACTGTCTACAACTGCCTGAAAGGAGGTTGTGGAGAGGTGGGTGCTGGTCTCTTCTCACAAGTGACAAGCGATAGGACGAGAGGAAATGGCCATAAGTTGGGCCAGGGGAGGTTCAGACTAGACATCAGGAAGAATTTCTTCACCAAAAGGGTGGTCAGGCATTGGAACAGCTGCCCAGGGAGGTAGTTCAGTCACCATCCCTGGAGGTGTTTAAAAGGCATGTAGATGGGTTGCTTAGGGACATGGCTTAAAGGTGGACTTGGCAGTGTTAGGTTAACAGTTGAACTCAATGATCTTAAGGGTCTTTTCCAATCTAAATGATTCTGTGATTCCAAGATTGCAGAAATTTCAAGTAAACTAAGCAACAGAATGCCCACCACCCCCAACATGAGTCTATTAAAGAGAAAGAATGGAGCATATCAATGCTAACAACAAATTAACATCAAAGTCTAGATTTAAACATTTATTTGTGTTTGGAAAAAACTGTAAGGGAAAGTAAACTAAATTAGAAAGGAAATGGCATGCTGATCTGATCTAGTCTAATCCAGAAGACCAGGTCTCCAAACAGATACAAATCAATATGAAGTGATCCATAAATAATGCGATGTATCTTTATTTTTTGACAGTTCATGTTCTTTCATTCTGTCTAATTATCTGTAGAACTCTGTCATCATTTCTGCTCACTCTCCAAGAATATCTCTATTAGTCTTTATAACAGAAAATCAAAATAAAAGATTAAGATATTTCAACACAAAATTTGTAACCTTGCCACAGATGCACACATGCAGAAAAGCTAAAAAGTTACATTTATTGAGGCATAATTCTTGTGCTTTACAATTTTGCTTTTTGAATAAAATAATGAGAAACATATTTTTTATTTTAACAGACAACACTGATGCACAGTCGGGGGGGAAATCATGCTTTGGCACCTTAACTGATGCATAGTAAAAACATCAACTTACCGAGATTCATTTTTCAGCATCGTATCAGTCTTTCCCTTAATTTAAAGACTATTTAAAAAAAAATATATATAAAACAACTCTTAAAAGGAATGAAGATTATGGAAACCAAGGTATCCATACTACTAAATTGTAGAATTCGGTATCTCAGCAGCATGAGGCTAAATTGGATCACATTTATCTGGCAGGATTGCTTTAATTGAGTCAGCAAAACTTCCTAGTGGCTTGCAGGATGAGAAGCCTAGCTAAGACAAAAAATAGTTTTTTCCTTTTATTAAATGATTACTCTCATAAAACAGGCTTATCACTTTCTGCAAAAAGGTAACTAAAGAACATACACTTTCCCTTTGAAGACTGGTTCAATTTACTTGCTAACTCCCTACTGGGAAATATTTTCTGGTGAACAGAGGAGTGAATAATCCAGCTGGAAGCTCTAAAGAGCTCCTTCGCAGAATGACTTTCTGCAGTCAGAGAATGACCACGTACATTTATTATCACCAAAACATTTACTGTTTGCCACTACAGAATAAATTAATGAAACACATATTGATGAAGTAACTGGTAAGGATGCCTTTGGAGCAGCAAGGAGAACCCAGAGATAATGATGAGTTCATACAGGTGAAAAATAACATAAAAAGGAAATACCAATACCTGACCAATTCAGGGTTGTTAAGGGCATTGTCCAAATGCCTATTAAACACTGACAGGCACAGGACATCAACCACCTCTCTAGGAAGTCTGTTCCAGTGTTTGACCACCCTCTCAGTAAAGAAATTATTCCTAATGTCCAGTGTAAACCTCCCCTGGCGCAGCTTTGAACCACTCCTACGTGTTCTGTCACTGAATCCCAGGGAGAAGGGATCAGCACCTCCCTCTCCACTTCCCCTCCTCAGGGAGCTGTAGAGAGAAATGAGATCACCCCTCAGGTCTTCTTTTCTCCAAACTAGACAAACCCAAAGTCCTTAGCTGCTCCTCACAGGGCATGCCTTCCTGCCATTTCACCAACTTTGTTGCCTTCTTCTGGACACATTCCAGCATCTCAACATCCTTCTTAAATTGTGGGGCCCAGAACTGCACACAGTACTCAAGGTGAGGCCACACTAACGCTAAATGCAGCAGGATAATCACCTCTTCTGACCGGCTGGATATGCTATGTTTGATGGACCTCAGGATACCGTTTGCCCCCTGGGCTGCCAGAGCACACTGTTGACTCCTATTGAGCCTGCTGTCAACCAGCACCCCCAGATCTTTTCCAATGTAAATGATTTTGTGTTTCTAAGATTGCCCAGGAGTTTATTAACTTCAGTTGATGTGGGGGGTCCAATAGGCAAGGAAGGGAAGTTTCAGGTAGCAGTCTAGCGGGCTGAGGTGGGGGAAAAATAGTTCCTGCCCCAGACAAAATTCTGATGGGGGCAGTAATGGAATGAGTGTCTGAGATAAGGCGTTCCCTGAGATTTAATGGATGGTTTGCCCCTATCTAATTTGCAGTTCTTGGCAAGAATGTGGAAGGCACCAGATAAGGGCCCTCCTAGAAAGGAAGACACGCTCACACCCCCTGTAACAAAGGGAGTGGCAGTTCTCTAAGCTCCCATAGGAGAGAATGCTAACCCCCAAAAGCTAGAAAACTTGTTGGGCTGCTTTCAGTAGGTGAACTGAGAAGTGGCCAGTGAGTTTCAGAAGGCTCATAGAAAATGAACAAGGGGGTTTATTGGTTCCCCTTGGCCCCTTTAAGACACCAGTTACCTTTTTGGTCTGCACAGGGGCTCAGATGTTGGCTATGAACGGCGACACAAAAAGCTGGAGTTGGATCGTTCCTGATGAAAAACAAATTTGAGTAAATGATGTGTTTGGAGGCATGAAAACCCAGTTTACGACCAGAGTAAAGTGTTGGCTGCTGGGAGACACCTCCTCCACTATGACTACCATGGTGCTGGGAGCACTCTCCACAAACATTTTGGGGCTGGACCTGCTAAAAGGCTGGGCCTCGACAGATTCAGCTGTGAGGTAGGGGAAGTTTGGGTTTTGGGTAGCCCTGATAAGGCTGTTGCAGACTGCTCCCACACTCTCTCCCTCCAAAATAGTGAATGTGTAGCCCTATTCCTGGCCCTAAGGAGCAAGAGAGGGAATCATCACAGTGATTACTCCTCTTAATTTGTATGCTTGGGTGGCCACCAACACCCACAGCAAGGAACACAAAATAAATACACAGTGCATTGCTCCTTCTTTTAAAAACTGGTTCTGTTTGGACCAAGTTTCTCTCTTTTCTCCTCTTTCAGGGAGAACTCATCACTGAAAAAATAGAGGATGGAATCACATGCATCAAGGGATATGTGTTGCTATGCCTTCTGCTGCTAAAGATGGGCTGAGATTTGTTACACTTATCGTTTGTGTTTAACATGACCAATGCAACTTCCTTTACTATCATTATAGAGTGGGCAAGACCTGCATTAATAGAAGATGTGTGAGCTGACCGCAAAGCACGGGAACAACCACAAAACCACAGATAAAATAAATTTATTTCTGTTCCCTCACAATCTAGGGCAACTCCAGAAAACAGCTAGCTAGCGTGTGTATCTAAACTGCTGCTTTTCCTGTATTTATCAGAGAAAAGCAGAGTCTTCAAGTCTTTCTCACAGCAGGACTGGAATCTCAAGCTTGTTGTATGGCCTGGAGTTTCACAGGCCTATGTTAGCTAAACACAGAGGTTCCACTTGTCAAGCACACAAGGCTAAACAACAAATAGTACAATATATGTGTTTTTCTTCACCCTAGCTGCAAGATCACTTGACCATGTTCATAGTTCCTCCTTGTCAATCTTCCATTATATTCAAGAGGTCATTTCCACTGGGGCTGGCAGAACTAAAGGTGTACATTTAGGCTTGTGAGGTGTAGTGCAAAGCAATTTACAGAGGCATGCAACAAACACACATGGAAAAAGGAATAAACATATCTCTACAATAATGCTTTGAATCAGGTGTCCCACTCATCCTGTCAGAGAATTAAGCCACTCAACCAGCCAGGCACCATTGGTAGATTGCTTCATTTGCTGCACCAAGTCATGGGAATGTTGAATGTCATCCTCTATGCTGGCTGATTCATCAGTTCTATTGAAGCAACACGCCTTCAAAACTGAAGCAGCATTTAAGGTGTTGAAGGAGGAAACAGTCCATTGTCAATTGTTGCTAGCTAAGGTCCGGCGGCCGGAAGATCTCACGATGTATGGAAAGATAGGGCCCCTCTCCCAGTAGCCAATGGCGTTTAGCTCATGAGGTAAGCAGGCGGAAGTGACATTGTAAACCTTAGCTATATAAACCTGTGTTATCTATCAATAAATGCCATTTGCCGTCCACCACATTGGTGTTTGTGAGTGTGAGCAGATGGCCTGAGCGGCCTGGGGTTGGTCGCCGTGCCGTTCCTGAACCAGGTCACCATGCCTTCGCTGAAGGCAACAGTCAATCAATTTTGCAATGTTCATTAGCATACAGTTGTTGCCTACTGAGAAAAGATATCAATAAGAAACATTAATATCAGAATCACTGAACGTAGTATAATTCTTTTATACAGCTTCTGAGTTTGGCATGCCCATGAAACACATTATCAAAAAGTCTGCAGCTGTTCATCCTCCCTTAATAGAAAAAGGAGATGAGTTAGTTACAGTAGAAGCTAAGCACATCTATGTATTTACATGTTGGTCTTGCAGCAAATATATTTGGGGCATGTGCCTGTAGTATGAGATTATAAAACGCGATGAGCCAACCTGTGATAGAGGAGGAAGACAGAAGTGTCATCTCCTTCCACTAATACATACGCCATTGCCCATGCTCCTTCAGGTGATATTACCCCGGCTTTGATTACCTGGTGTGGGATTATTGCCCACAGAGATGTAAAGCTATGGCTTGTGCTTTTTCACATTGAACTTCAATTCGATCTTGGGTTTGTGACACCAATAACACCATTCCAATGCTGAGCCAGCAGCACTGGTTGCAGCACAGCACCAGCCCTCCTGGGCGCTCTGGCTCTCCTGAGGGAGCACTGATGGAGGGAGGGGCTGCAGGGGGCCTGGCAGGAGGGCGTCATTTGGGGCCCTTCCTGGCCTTTGTGGGGCAGGAGCACTCCAACCCTTGCTTGAAGCTGAAGTTGGATCCAGCTTCAGACTGGATGGGGCTTTAAGCAACCTGATCTAATGAAAGATGTCCCTGCCCATGGCAGGGAGGTTGGAACTAGATGATCATTAAAGGTTCCATCCAACCCAAACCATTCTATTAGTCTATGTTGATCTGGCTGCAACATGATCATGTATCCCAGAGTCATTTTCACGAAAGCTCTTTTCTTTCTATATGAAGCACATCAATGCCTTTCTTGCAGTTGTGATACTGTGGTGGATTAATGTGTGCTGTCTGCCAGGTGCCCACCAGTCTGCTCTCTCACTACCTCTCCTCAGCAGGATGGGGCCAGGAAATAAGATGAAAAAGCTCATTGATCAAGATAAGGACAGGGAGATTACTCACCAATTACCATCATGTGGAAAATAGAATCATCTTCATTGGCAATTAAAAAAAAAAAAAGATTAGGATAGTAAAAATAAAACCAAAACTAAAACCATCTTCCCCTCCATACCCCTCTTTTTTTCTGAGGCTCAGCCTCACTTCTGACTCTTCTATCTCCTTCCCCATAAGTGGGATAGGGGAATGAGGATTGTGCTCAGTTCATGACAGTTCCTCTGCTTCTCCATCCTCTTCACACTTTCCTCCTGCTCTAGCGTTTGATTCCTCCAACAGGTTGCAGTTCTTCAAGAATTGCTCCTGCATGGGCTCCTTTCCACCGGCTGTAGTTCCTGCCAGGGACATGCTCCAGCATGGGTTCTCTAAGGGCTGCAGCTTCCTTAAGGGCATATCCACCTTCTCCATGATCTATAGTATAGCTATCTGCTCCGGCATAGTCCTCTCCTTGTGTTGCAGGGGAATCTCTGCTCCCACGGGTAGATCAATGTGATCAGACAGAAGCCGAGTTTATTGCTTTACTGCTAATGGTTATATAGTCTATCTTATCTGCTTTCACGCATAACAATAAGAACGATTGCTTAACATGTGCTGTTCACTCCAATAATGCTTCTTTGCAATAGGTCAGTCTCTGCTGTCCAGCCGTCTCTGTTGTGAGTTTCAGATCCTGTTCAAGGTCTTAGCTTCAATCACGTGTGCACTGCCCCCCTTTCTTGTTTTTCATTTGCTAGGCTGTTTATCTTGCCAAATTCCTCTTGCAGGTGTCCTAGCAACGACATTCCTGCAAGGCCTGCTGATATTTCTATGCCTTAGCCAGACTAAGGTCCTGCTGCTCTGGATTGCCCAGAACATGTCCTTGGTCTTCTAAAAACCCCACACCTATGCCTGGAGCACTTCCTTCCCTTCTTTCTTCACTGACCTTGGTATCTACATAGTTGTTTCTCTCACATTTTCTCACTCTTCTCCCTCACAGCTGCAGTGAAGCATTTTTTATCTTTTCTTAAATATGTTTTCACAGAGGCACTACCAGCATCTCTGATTGGCTCAGCCTTTGCCAGCAGTGGGGCTATTTTGTAGTTGTTTGAAATTGGCTCTTTACAATATAAAGATAGCCCTTGATCTCTTCTTACAAAGTCCACCATTGCAACTCCCACCGCTTACCAAACCCTTGCCACATACACCCAATACATGCCTTAAAAGCTTCTGTATTAGGGTACTCTGGCTTGAGCCTTGGTACCATGTTCTACTAGACTGTATTGGGTATGCATGACAAAGTTTTGGTAGCAGGAGGGCTACAGATATGGTTTCTGTGAGAAGATGCCAGAAGCTTCCCCCATGTCAGACAGAGCAAGCTCGAGATGGCTCCATGATGGACCCGCCAGTGGCCACAGCTGAGCCAATCAGCAATGCTGGTAGTGCCTCTGTGATAACATATTTAAAAAGGGGTAAAAACTACTGCACAAGAACAGTCAGAAGAAAGGAGTGAGAATATGTGAGAGCAACAACTATGCAGACACCAAGGTCAGTGAAGAAGGAGGGGGAAGAGGTAGTCCAGATGCCGGAGCAGAGATTCTTTTGCAGCTCACGGTGAAGACCACGGTGAAGCTGGTTGTCCCCCTGCAGTCCATGGAGGATTTCATGTTGGAGCAGGTGGATGTGCCCGAAGGAGGCTATGACCCTGTGGATGATAGAATCATAGAATCATAGAATGATCTGAGTTGGAAGGGACCCACGAGCATCACAGAGTCCAACTCCTATCCCTGCATAGGACAATCCCAACATTCACACAATGTGTCTGAGAGTCACCAGAGAGAAGAGATCAGCGCCTGCTCCTCCTCTTTCCCTTATGAGGAAGCAGTAGATGGCTATGAGGTCCCCCCTCAGTCTCCTCTTCTCCAGAACAGACCAAGTGACTTCAGCCTCTCCTCATATGATTTCTCCTCTAGATCCTTCACCAGCTTTGTAGCCTTCCTCTGGACACTCTCCAGTAGTTTGATGTCCTTT
The DNA here is from genome assembly GCA_033556795.1 of Tapera naevia. Taxonomy (NCBI): domain Eukaryota; kingdom Metazoa; phylum Chordata; class Aves; order Cuculiformes; family Neomorphidae; genus Tapera; species Tapera naevia. The sequence continues at coordinate 638,199 of JAUMJJ010000004.1, read as the reverse complement.
TTATACTGTGGTGCCCAAAACTGAACACAATATTTGAGGGCCTCACCAGTGCAGAGTACAGCGGGACAATCATCTCCCTTGACTGGCTGGCAATGCTGTGCTTGATGCGCTCCAGGACACAGTTGGCCCTCTTGGCTTCCAGGGCACACTGTTGGCTCATGTTCAACTTGCTGTCGACCAGAACCCCCAGGTCCCTCTCCTCAGGGCTGCTTTCCAGCCTCTTGCTCTCCAGTCTGTCCATATATCCAGGGTTGCCATGTCCCAGGTGCAGAACCTGGCACTTACCCTTGTTAAACTTCATATGGTTGGCGATTGCCCAGCTCTCCAATTTGTCCAGATCCCTCCAGAGTGTCAACTGCTCCCCCCAGTTTCATATCATTGGCAAATTTAGTTAGTAAACCCTTGAGTCCTACATCCAGGTTGTTTATGAAAATATTAAAGAGCGCTGGCCCCAAGATGGATCCCTGTGGGACTCCACTAGTGACTTGGTTCAGCCTGATGTAACCCCATTCACTATGACATTTTGAGCCCGACCCATCAGCCAATTGCTCAACCATTGCATTATGTGTTTATCCAGCTGTATGCTGGACATTTTGTTTATGAGAATACTGTGAGAGACAGGATCAAAGGCCTTGCTGAAATCTAGAAAGATCACATCAGCTGGTTTTGCTTGGTTGACTAGGTGGGTAACCCTGTCATAGAAGGATATTAAGTTTGTAAGGCAGGACCTTCCCTTTATGAACCTGTGCTGGCAGGGACCAATGACTGTGTTGTCTTTTAGGTGTTTTTCAATAGCTTCCAAAATAATCTACTCTATAATCTTCCCAGGCACTGAAGTGAGACTGACAGGCCTGTAGTTACCGGGGTCATCCCTGATGCCCTTCTTGGAGACTGGGACAACATTTGCCAGCTTCCAGTCAACTGGTACCTCTCCAGATTCCCAAGAGCGTTGGAAAAATCATTGAGAGAGGCTTCACTATGACATCAGCCAGCTCTTTATGTACCCTTGGATGAATCCCATCGGGTCCCATTGACTTGTAGGGGTTCAGCTGGAACAGCAGAATCCACACAAGTTCAGGGTTGATTGTGAGATTATCATTTGTGCAGTCTTGGTCCTCTGGCCATGGCCTCTGGAGTGGAGCCGAGCCCATCATCAGTGTTGAAGACAGTGGTGAAAAAAGCATGAAATGTCTCTGCCTTGTCTATATATCTGCTTATGAGGTGCAGTTTTATACTCTACAGATACGGACCTGGACTATGAGGCCAATCAGGAGGTTTTGCACAAAGTTTCAAAACATTCACACAGTGACTTGTTTTTAGTCAACATCCATCCTGTTAGGCCTGTCCAAGGTAATTTTATACTTGCTTGATCATCCAGGTGGCTGGAGCCACCTGTTCTGCTGCACCCACAGACCTTCTCTGTTAACTAGCAACAAGTCAAGGAGGGCACCTTTCCTGGTCGGTTCCCTCAGCACCTGCGCTATGAAGTTATCATCCAGAGAGTTTAGGAATCGTCTGGACCTGTTTGTCCCAGCTGTATGGTGCTCCCAGTTGATATCTGGCAAATTGAGGTCCCCCATGAGGAAAAGGGCAGAAGACTTAGAGGTTTCCCTTAGTTCCTTAAAGAATAACTCATCAGTGGCATCATCTTGGTTGGGTGGTCTAGAGCAGACTACCACAATGACATCCGTTTTAATTGCTTGCCCCTTAATCTTACCCAGAAGCTCTCAACTATGCCATCACCAACTGCCAGCTCCATGCATTCCAGCCCTTCTGCTACATACGCCACCCCCCCACCTCGCCTGCCCTGTCTATACCTCCTAAATAGACTGTAACCATCCATCATGGTACACCAGTCGCAGGACTCATCCCACCAGGTTTTGCTAATGCCAATAATGTCATAGGTTTGGGACCAGGACAAGTCTTTAATCTCCTCCTCCTTATCCCTCATGCTGCACGTATTTGTATAGAAATAGTTCAGGTGTGGTTCACTGTGCCCATCCCCTCATGGAGTGGTCTGAAACTCAGAAGGATGCAGCTCCTCAGACTTTGGTGTGCCTTTCCATGTCTCGTCCCAGACCAGCCTGCTGTTGCCCCCCTCCCCCTTCAAATCTAGTTTAAAGCCCCTACTTCTAGATGTAGTTTCTGACCCACCAATGACCTTTGCATTTTGGCTGTCACTTAGAGCACTCTCCCCCACTTCCACTAAGGGGGCCTCACTAGTACGCTGTCCCTCTGACAGTGGAGTGCCATTCCCAAGTTTTATTCCATTAAGCTTGGAATTGTCCACCTCCCCCTTCCAACCTAGTTTAAAGCCCTGTTGATTAGCCCTACCAACTTCCTGGTAAGCGTCCTTTTGCCCCTCGGAGACAAGTGTATCCCACCATTTGCCAGCAGGCCTGGTGTGTAGGATAACCCATTGTCAAAAAATACAAAGTTTTGTACTTCACACCAGGTTTGGAGCCAGATATTTATTTCCTGGCTCTTCCTACTCCTTCCCTCATCATTCCCTGTAGGAGTGACAGAAGAGAACACTACTTGTGCACCTGAACCCTTCAACATTCTTCCCAAGGCCCTAAAGTGCAGCGGATAAGGCATGGACCCTGATGCAGGTTCCAAATTAAGTCCAAATCAGAATCGCTTATTTGCAACACAAATTGTTCTTTTATAACAATTTTTAAAGATATTTCTGTCTCCCAAATTCAGGAATGTGAGTCACATCCATTTGCCATAGCTATAAGGCAGACAAACCCTGAGGGTTTACTCCGCTGGGTAAGGTATTTGCAAAAGGTTGACAATCGGAACAAGATTGAAAAATTTGGAGAATTTGAGACCACGAAATTTGGAATTGCCTCCTCAGGGCTCTGGCTGACTGGTGAAAAAGGCATGGGACATAACTGCTTGCTGCATAACATCAGGAGCCAAAGGTACCCAGGCGGGCATTGTTAAATGATCTGCTCGCCTGTTACCTTCCACTCAAAACCCAGGCAATTGTGTATGCAATCGTATATGAATAACATAAAAATCATGACGAGTGTTTACTAGAAATGACAGCCTCTTAAATAACAAAAATGTGTTCATTTTTCAGTTCTTTGAGCCATGCATTTTCAATACGAGTAAGCACTCCAGCAACATATTGTGAGTCAGTTATAAGGTTAAACGGTTCTGACCATGTTTCAAATCCATATAGGACTGCTGTCAATTCCACGATCTGCGCTGACCCATGAACTGTTTGAACATGAGAGTGCCATTCCCTGTTGGAATACGATACCACGGCTGCCTTGCCGGTTCTGCTGGAGCCGTCTGTAAATACCACGAGGCCATCTAATGGTGTAGCTGAACATCTGGGTCGTTCCTGTAATGAGACCTCTTTACACATTGTTAGCAGTTTATGTGGTGGAAAATGAAAAAATACCCGTCCCATATAATCTAGAAATGCATTTTGTAACTCCATACTATTAGCCATACACCATTCAAAATGTGCTCGAGTTGTTGGAATTCAGATTTCAATTGGCTCTTGGCCCTGTAACTGCATAACTCGAGTACGTGCCTTCATTATTAACACAGCAAACATCTCAGTCTGGGTGGCTAAAGTCTTTGTTGGTAAAAATATCCACTCTAAAATTACAAGTGGATCTTTCTGCTCAGGATCCCATTGAGCTGTAAGACCTTTAGGTTGTCCCAACCCTGTTAAAAGGAAAAATTATAAGTCCCAAGCCTTCAGTTCTACGCTGAGCTTGTCACTGTTGAAGTGCCAATTCAATCTGATTAATAGCATTGCGTGTTTCAGGTCTTAGAAGTCATTTAAGTCTCGACCACCCTTCAAAAGCTCGGACAACAGGTGTAGCTGCTCGTTAGTAATTCCTAACAATGATCTTACCCAGTTAATTGTCCCTAACAGCTTCTGCACATCGTTTAAAGTGTGAACATTCAATGAAAGTGCAATCCTTTGTGGCTGGATATTCCCTTCTAAAATTTTCCAGCCCAAATATTCCCAGGGGCATATATGTTGTACCTTCTCTGGTGTGATCTGTAAGCCATGCAACTGTAAAGTTGTTTGTGTTTTAACAATGATCTCATCCCCTTCAGTCAGGGCAGGCTCCGCTATTAAAATGTCATCCATGTAATGATAAATTACAACAACAATACAGATGGGCTGTACAAACCAAATTTCTAATTTTTTTCATAGTACAGCTCTGATGACTGCAGGGGTTGCCATTCCCTTAGGTTCCCTACTCCAACACATACTCCCTGATCTCAGTCATGTTTTGCACTTCAAATTGGAATCCCATTCCTCTCAGTCATAACCTCCCCACAGCCCATAACATGCAGATACAGCTATAGATAACATACAAAGATATAGATCTAGATACATGTACCTCATGGATCATTAAAAAATACAGATGGATTGTTAATGCAATAATTTCCACCCCTAAAGTAGCAACTAGCATATTAGTAGATTTAATACAAGATTAGGGGCCAGTCCTCTATTAGTCAGAAGTTCTGTGGCTACACAAGGACACTGAATGCAGGCAGAGGTGCCTGCTGCTTCTTAACATTACCTCCTCCCCTGCAACAAACCGCCTGGCCTGCATGCACCAGGAAACTCACAATAGGACATTTGACAGATATTTTGATCTTTTACAGCAACTGGATATGATAAATGATCCTAGCTAGGCCCATCACAGAGTGCCTTCTGTTCTCTGGGTACATTTAGCACCATTAAATAAGAAGTATCAGATAAACCTGATCTGAATTGAATGCAGCTTCAGAAAGGGGTGTTTCAACTAGCATGAGCCTCCCAGACACTCCTTTTCCTCCCAATCCCAACACACCACACTCCAGTCAAACGCCCCTGTGGGAATAAAGTTAAATGTGGCAATAAATGTAAATGTGGGGAGAAATGGGAATTTCTGAATACTCCCCCCACATAGACTGAGTACAAGGCAGTTTCTCTTTAAAAGTAAAGTCCGTGGAGATGCATCACACACAAGTGCAACGAACTTCACATCAGAAAGGAATGCAGCAAGGACCTCTTACCCTGTGAAGTGGGGGATGGGACGTTTGGAAACAGTTCCTGCTATCAGCAAGGATCGGCAAGGAGCCTGGCAAAACTACTCAATTATTTTCCAAGATGAATTGCAGCTGCTGCTCTGACAATCCTGCCCTCAAATGACCTGTACTCATTATGACATCATTGTAATATCATTATAATACTAAAACACACTTCCATACCTAAGGCTACCTTCCTCCTCCCCACCTCTGAGGCAAAACCCTCCCATAAGCATTCCTACTGAGCATGAACAGTGAAGTTTTGGCATGTGAAGTGAGAACTTTTCCTCCACCAGTCAGCAGGATTTGACGTAATGACTTCAGTCACTCAAACTCCACCTAAATCTCCACCCCAAAGTTACAAATTATTACAAAAATGAAAACAAAGGGGAAAGTTAGGGGGGGAAATGTCATCAAAACTTTTGTGATCAGTGATGGGTTGGACCCCATCTCCCCTTCCTCCCACTGGGAGCCATTTGAGGTAAGACCTTTGTGTCATGCGGGCTAAATATATCTCAACATCAAGCTAATTACTAGTATCTCTCTATACTTTGAGCCTGACTACATATTTTTTACCTGCATATCACTCCTATCTGTGCTCAGGTGCTTGACTTTCAATGTATTTTCACAAACAGCACCTTATCCCCAGCCACCATCGAACCCTTATTTAGTCATGAACTGTTATAATAGAATTGCTATAATAAAATCAACTTGTTTATACATATACAAGTCTCAGGAATCCTATTAACTGTTAAGAGGAATTTAAAGGGAATTTCTAATTTAAACTCAGCAAGTAGGACAAGATTAATCATCTTTGTGGAAACTGCTGATAAGAGCCCAAGTGCAGCAGCGTTGAGCAAGCTGGACAACATTAATTGTTCTTGCATGATTGCTCAGTGTTTACTGTGACCCGGCAACCTGAGGGGTTTATTTCTTGTCAGAGAAAGGGTTAAGCAGATTGGTAAACTCTCCCTCTAAAGTCTCTCATTCTTAACTTAAATCGTGACACTCCCCACTCTGCCACACCTCAGACAGGTCTCTGTGTCTGTGGCAGAGGTCAAGTATACTTATGGGGTGGTTGGGAGGTGTATTCTGTTAGATAAAATCTCATTCCCTAACTCTTGTACCAATTAGTCTTTATTATATTGGATTGGATTTGCATGACAAAGTTTTTTGGGGGGACATACACGACACGACTTCAGGGGTGACTTCTGTGAGAAGATGCCAGAAGCTGTCCCTGTATCAAATAGAGCCAGTGCCAGCCAAGTCCAAGACAGATCCATTGCTGGCCAAAGCTGAGCCAATCAGCAAAGTTGGTAGCTTATCTGTGATAACATATTTAAGAAGGGGGAAAAAAAACCCGCTGTTGTGACAGAAACAACCCTGCAGCCACCAAGGTCAGTGAAGAAGGAGGGGGAGGAGGTGCTCCAGGCACTGGAGCGGAGATTCCCCTGCAGCCCGTGGTGAAAATCAGGCTGATACAGGCTGTCACCCTGAAGCCCATGGAGGTTAATGATAGAGCAGATATCTACCTGCAGCCTGTGGAGGACCTCAGAATGGAGCAGGTGGATGTGCCCCAAAGAAGGCTATGATGCTGTGGAGAACATGCACTGGAGCATGTTTTCTGGCAGTGTTGTCCAAAATGTGGATCTGTTACTCGGTGTGCAATAAGCCAATAACTTCATTACTGAGAGAAACATTGTTTTATTAATAAACATTAACTGGGACTAATCTTGTGTGAGTCTCTTGCCTGTCTGATGATCCTAAGATATTTTTAGCATATTAAAAAATGTCATGGGCTTTTACCAACATTTACCTCTACTTTTGAAGCCACTTGTCTTATTTTACAGGCCTCATAAGTCTCACTTTTTTTCTTAAGTAACATTATATAGGTTCCAGTAGTTGTCTGAAGAATCAATTATTTGATACAACTGAATGTAATACAGATAATTATTAAAATTATTATAACAACAATAACATTTTGTGAAAGGCTTGCCGACCATCCGATCACTGAACATCAAAGTCCATTCAATATTTTATTCAACCATCCTCCTTCTAATCCTGCCCATAATTCCCAACTGGCCTTAGCTACTTGCTTAATTTTATCCAACTGAACATTTAAATTTTCTGTTACATTTGGGATATAAACACAGCAACTATCATTTTGCAAATTTAAGTATTCACATATGCCAGGTTTGTGTAAGAGTAACAAATCAAGAGCCTATTTGTTTCACAATGCCATTTTTAAGGTTGCCTGTAACTGTTTATTTAAATCCATAAAACACCTTTGTGTTGCATTTGCTAATTTTTCCATTTGTATTCTTAAACTGTGTATGGCAAATCTGTTCTTGAATGATGCTACCTGAGGTGTAAATTTTGATTCTAATATCCATCTTACAATTGTTCCCATATTTGGATGTTGCCAGTCCTCTGACCTATTTACTCACCCCCACAAACTATGCCCCAACATGGATCTTTTCCACTGAGGACATAAGGTCAGTAGTCCCAACATCCAATATTTCCTTTCTCCAAATAAAGGAAGGTGAGTTGTCCATACTCCGTCACTACTTATCAAAACCATTGGTCCCAAAGCTATTACTGATTCTTGGGTGCAGTCAAGGTCCTTCCTCGTATCATTAAGTGTCAAACGTGACCAAGTATAGTTTCTACAAATACAACCTAATCATAAAGCCTATGATATAAGCAATAACCTTTGGACCTTCTCTGATTTATCTCACTATATCTATTTTTCTCGGCACTACGATGTATTGGACCAAATCCGAGTTGTGTTGTAGTTTGTTTAGCGACCTTGGCTGTGTTCAGGGTATCAGATTGTGATCTGAACAGATTGGGATCTGGTTTTTCAAATTTGAGAAGTTGCGACTTGGAGTACACTTGAGGATCTGGTTTGTTATTTTGACTGCCCCCAAAATAAACACTGCTTTTGAATTTACGCTGGGAGATTTGTCTGTCACCAATTTTGCCACATAGATACCAAAAGACTGTCTTCAACTGTGCAGGTCAAGAGGGGCCCAAACACTGCTGGTGTCAGGAGCAGGATCTAACATTCAGCTTAATCTGTAGGGGACCATCTGGATATCCTTCCCTACCTTCCCAAAAAATACACCACTTAGCGTTCTGAGAATATTCCCAAGTCCCAGTTTGAGGTGATTTCCATACCTGAGGTATTTGACAACCTGTCTTGATCTGTTACTGATCTGAGAGGGTTTGAAATGATCCCAAGGGCGAAATTAAGACACAAACAAGGTCAAATGTCACAATCAGACATTATAGTTTATTATAACCTATGCGGAAGAGACGAGAGGGAAAGGAAAGGAGAGAAAGAGAGAAAGAGAGAAAGAGAGAGAGAGAGAAAAAGAGAGAGAGAGTATAGCTACCACCATGGATGCAGCGGCGTCCCACAGGTCCTGCTTCGATGTTCGGTGGGGGAGTGCTTCCAACTCGATGTTCATCATTTCTGCTGTTTTATAGCGTAGCTCCATTGTTTTCTTAACCATCCCTTCCACCTGGTGATGATACACATGCGTCGTTGGAGAGGTCCTTGGGTGTCTCCGGGCCCCTCTGTCCAGATCCCTGGCGCCTCGGTGCTTAACGGGAGGGGTTAGGTTATCTCTTGCAAAAACAGAAGATGGCTTCTCCAAATCTCTTTGGGAGCTCCGTACCAGATACCAGCACGACCATTAAACTCAAGCCTGGTTTATGGTCTCATGTTTCATCAAGGTTGAGACAGTCACCTAAGAGAGTCTTTTACAGCCTCTTACACCACCCTGTGGCTCAACATTGCTGCCCCAGGAGGGTTTTTGTGGTGGCATGAAAGACAGAGGGAAAGAAAGAAAGAAAATAACAAAATGAAGGGAATAGTGTGTAGAAGACCTAAATCTTACAATCTAATACTCAAACAACTTTTCCCAGAACAATTATTCAAATTTGTCTAACTTACAATCCAATTTTGAACAACATTAACAACTACAACAATTTTAACATCATTTTAAACTGATAACACTGTGGTTTCGGGGGAATCAGAAGTAGGGAGAGAGGGAGAAGACAAAGACAAAAAATTACATGGACATTTACAAAGTCAACATCTTAACTCGGGGCAACAAATAAGTTTGCCAAGTATAATTATTGCAATTGCCAGTATAATTGCAACAGCACAAGTACATACAAATCTGCATCCATTATTTTAGATATAAAGCTGAGCGAAGTTAGTCTGGTGTCCCGTGCAGTCTGCTGACCTGGTCCACCAAAGTCAGGGGTCTCATCACATGCAGCCAGAAAATCAATTTCCATGCCCCTCTTAACCTAAAGTGCATGTGTTATCTGAGTCTAGAAACTTCTGTCCCAGATTTAAGTGAGGGAAAATAGGCAATAATAATATCTTGAAAGAGAAAGAAAAAAAACCTAAACAAACCTCTTTATATAATACTTATGCCTACTGATTTTGGTCGTCGAACAGCATGCATCTGTTTGATGCTATTGGGTGAAACACTAGACACAAATTGTATATTAGATACCACATGTTGGATTAATCGAATGAAACAAGGAATGACACGTGGTAAAACCAACAAAGTTCAGCTACATAAGAAATAAAACACTATTTGCTTTATCCATGGCCCACCCGGGATCCAAGAAAACAAATCCACCTCCCAATGGGGTTCCCAAGTTTGGACGGGGACATGGGCTAATTTTCTAATTCCTGAGGTTATTTGTTTGACCACATCTCCATTATCATCAATCATTAAACAACAACTAGAATCATTTAACTTTCCACAAACGCCCCCTTCTTCTACTAGCAAGTAATCGAGAACCATTCAGTGTTGTAAAATTGCAGTTCTCCTTTGGGTGGCCTGGGCTGCCAATAAATCCAGGGCACGCGCAGTTTCATTAGTAATAATTTCCAAAACAGCTTGTAGTCGGATAATACGGTTTAAATTATAAATTGGTTCTTGAGCACCACTAATCAGCTCATTGGGGTTCCAAGTAGCTGGCCCATAATGCTTAATAATTCACTCAGGTGGCCAGTCATTCTTTCCCCATTTCTGACCACTTCCTCCCGTAAGATGGGTAGAAAGGGATCGTTTGCTTCTCCTTAAATCATCATATGCTCTAATTCCCAAGCTGTCTCCACTTCGACCAGGTAACCACAAGAAGTAGGGACGTATATAACCTACATAACACGTTCCACTCCAATTCTTTGGTAGTTTCTGATAAGCGTGATGGCCACAGATCCAATAATGACCTTTTAGAGCCCAAGTTCCATTCACAAATGGTCCATCCCCTTTTTGTCTTAAATCAGAATTACAAGGAGTTTCAAAATAAGTGGTATTTTTTAAGCCCAAAGGGTGCTTGATTTGATTGTTTGACTTTACCTTTAATCCAAAGATCACATTTCCATGCCCCTACAGGACTGCTGTAGTTACACTGAATGGTCACTATCTGGTTGGTTTCACCACTGAGGGCATGCAGCAGATAAGACACGGACCCCAATGTAGGTTCAAAATGAAGTCCAAATCAGAATAATTTCTTTGTAAAGTTGTTCGTGTTTTAACAATCTCATCCCCTTCAGTCAGGGCAGGCCCCGCTATTAAAATGTCATCCATGTAATGATAAATCAGGTAGTCTGGAAAGTCTCTTCTAATTGTTGACAACGCGTTCACTACATAAGTCTGACAGATGGTAGGACTATTTTTCATTCCTTGTGGCAGTGCAGTCCAATGGTAACGCTTCATTGGTTCTTGATTATTTATTGAGGGGATGGAGAATGCAAAACGCGGACCATCCTCCTCTGCTAAGGGAAGTGTAAAGAAGCAGTCTTTCAGATCTGTCACGCTAATAGACCAGTGTTTTGGTATCATAGTTGGTGACAGTAATCCTGGCTGTAGTGCCCCCATATCTTCCAAGACAGCATTAATTTGTCGCAGGTCATGTAAAAAACACACTTTCCTGATTTTTTTTTAACTACAAACACTGAGGTATTCCATGGACTGGCAGTAGGTCGTATATGTCCTTGTCGTAGCTGCTCAGCGACCAGAGCATGAAGCGCACTGCACTTTTCCTGCGCCAGGGGTCACTGATTCACCCAGACGGGATCGTCTGTCTTCCAGGTCAGTGGGATTGCAGTGTGTTGCACAGTGACCCCTATGAGTTCTTTGTGCCAATAGTAACACCCCAGTGCCTTAAAATGTCTCTTCCCCACAGATTTAACGTCACAGCAACAATATAAGGTTAGATTGATGATATCTGTCCTTCTGGTCTGGTTACTTGTATGACATGTAGGCTCTGTTGTGATGTGGCCGCCCCACCAATACCAGCAAGCCCTGATGCTGTTTCAATTGTGGGCCATGTCTGGGGCCATTTACTTTGGGATATTATTGTAACACCAGCCCCGGTATCAATCATGCCCTTGATTTCTATCGTCATAGGGTTCACATGTCGGTTAGTTAACGTGCATGTCAGCATGGGTCTCTGGTCACTCAGCTGCTGTGCCCAGAAAATCTTTGGTACCCCTGTCGAGCCAAAACCTCCGTGCCCCTGACACCGCGCATCCACAAGGGGTACCTTATTTTCTATGGGCACTAATTGGGTGATACAAGAGTTTTCTGGAATTGTTACTGGTGGTGACAGCATCCACACTATTGCATGGATCTGGCTGATAAAGTCAGCATCAATTACTCCCAGTAAAACAAATATTCCTCTAATAGTCGTGCTAGAACGTCCTAACAAAAGCACACTAAGATTATTTGGAAATGGGCCAAAAGCTTTCAAAGGTATTTGGACCACTATCTGTGTTGTTAAAGTTACTGTTTCTGCGGTGTCCACATCTATTCCGGCACTACCGCTTGTTCTCCCCCCAAGGATTGCCCCCCTGGAGTTATCTGCATTGCTGGCATTGCCTGCTGCGTTATCATTTGCGACAAATAAATCATATTTATTTGTGTTGCTGTCGGCTCGCGCTGTTTCCCCAGTTTCCCAGATCCCCCTGGGGCAGAATGTTTAGTAGTCTGCCGTTTCTATCAAATCGCGACTTACAGTACTTTGCAAGATGTTTCCCTTTTCTGCACCACGGACACATGCCTGGATGAGACCCTCGTAGTGTTTCTCTCCCTGTATATTCTAAAGGGCAATCCCTTCTAAGATGTCCAGACCTTCCACACTGATAACAATAGTGGTCTTGCAACTTTATTGCAGCAAAAGCTGCTGCCATTGCAGGGGCTTGATGTTCTATAGAACCAATGCGTGAGCATGCCTCTATCATTTCCACTAAGTTAGGATTTCCCAGGGTGCCACGTAAAATCTGCAAGATTCACTTACAGCCTGGGTTGGCATTCTCTACCACCAACTTAAGCAGCAACGCCTCCTTTGCTAAGTCATTCTCTACTTGTTTGCCAATTGCATCTTTTAATTTGTCCACAAATTGCATAAATGGTTCTGTCTGTCCCTCTTTTATAGATACAAAATATTGTGTTTGCTTGCCGATATCCTGGATTCTCAAGAATGCCTGATACGCTAATGTTCTGCTCTGCTGTAAAATTATGGGATTCAATCTCACTTGTAATTGTGGGTCATGCATTGGAGAATCACCTAGTAATTGTTGTAATGTTATTAATCGCAAGGGATCCTCCTCTGCCTGATCTAAGTTCGCTATCACTGCTTGTTCACACACCCTGCGCCACTGACTCTCAAGCTTTGAACATAAGGAGATCCCAAACCGTGATCCAACACATTCTTCCTTAATTCTTTTATGATCTGAAATGGTAACCCCTGCCATTCACAGTGACCCTGCTGATTGCAAACCACCGGACATGCTAACAACTTTGCTACTTCACTATCCCCTTCTTTAAGAGCAAGTTCCCGAAATTGTTTCTAGTACTGTTTAGGGTCGTGACCAGCACCACCCTTAGCTGTGGAATTCTAAATGTCAATTGTCTCTGGGATTTTGGAGTCAGAGATCCTCTCCTCCTCTGCTTGTCAGACAGGTTGCAGCTGGTGTTCGGACACGGGAGGCTGTGGTTGATGTTTGGGCTCATTACACTCCCAGCCTTCCGAAGGTGGGGCAGTCGGTATTGCCTGGCTTGTTATGCGATTTGCTGAACCCTCCAGAGCTGCCACTGATTCTGTCGCAACTTTTTTTCTGTTTTGTGTTCCCGCAGTGACTCTATGGTTATTCTCCATGTTATTAATAAACCAGCTGCTGGGCCTTCTCCCCGTGTGGTAGCATCCCAAAGTTTTTCTTTCAAGTCCTCCCAAGTTCCTATGTCAAAAACGTTCGCTACATCTACGTCTTCCTGATTTTGCCTTATCCACACTAACATTAATTTCAGTTGTGCTTCCTCATATTTATCTCCTCATTTTGAAAGGATCCTTTTAAAAATATTTACTAATGATCATTCCTCAGCTGTCACACTATTTCCCATAGTTCCCAGTTGTGTAGCTCACCTGTCCTGCAGGTAAGGTGACGCTTAGATCCTTCAGCTCTCTCCCGCTGGTTAGAATTCACAACTGGGTGCCGCCGCCGGTCGCTCTCTCCCTGTGATTTTGATTAGCCCACGATTCCTTCCCATCTCTGGTCCCAATCGGTCAGGTCTCAGTCAGACCCCACATTGGGCACCATTTGCGGTGGATAAGGCACAGACCCCGATGCAGGTTCAAAATGAAGTCCAAATCAGAATCATTTATTTGTAACACAAATTGTTCTTTTATAGCAGTCTTTTTGCAAAGTCATTGTCCATGTGCCAATTTAACATTGGTGATTGGGTTAAAACATTCGTACACCCGCCTTGGGCTGTTTCTTAATTGGTAGCATAAATTCTGTTTTTCTTTACCTAATCCCTCCTGATAAACTGCTTGGGACTTTCCGCTACTTCAAGATCAGCCAATTCTCAGCTCATTATCAAACTCTGTCAAGGCCTCTATGTTATTCTCTGTGTTACTTCCCAGGCTTTAACCCTTCAAATGATAACTGTTTATGCTCATATAAGAAGAACAAACTCCTGATCTTCATTAACAGTTAAAATCCAATCTCAGATATTGATTCATCACAGCAGCAGAACTGCATGATTATATTCAGGGATAAATTTAGGAATTCTCATGACTCTCTAAATTAAATATTTTATTCTAGTTGTAAAGGAATTTGCATAATTTCCCTTTTGGTTAATCACTTGAATATAGACTAAATAGACATGAAAAGTAATTGCTTTTTTTTTAAAGAAACTTGTATTCCAACTATAAGTACATACTAAATATTCTGAATTTTACACTGATGTTCTACACAGAGTTTTGCCTTATATACCAGAAATAAGATGTAGCTGCCAGCTGAATGAAGATAGCACCTAATGGTTCAAGCAGCAGAAGTAATCAATTTAAAGAATCTGGAAGCCTCATGAAACCAATAGTTTCAGCCTGTTATCTATTCCATGATTAAATATATATGAAACTCTCATATATCATTACAGAGTTCAATTATCCAACTGAGAGAAATTTATATATATTTACCTAGCCTGAGAGAAGCTCTAGAACAGCTTATAATGCATCTTGAGGTTCCACTTCATTTCAGGATGTATTTCAGGCAATCACACATGTACAGATTCTAATTCCCAAATGGGAACTTGGAAAACTGCTTAAGTCTTCTTATAATGCTCTTGATCAAAGAAGTGGTACAGCTCTACATAGTCTCCTCAACACTGTGAGTGTGGTCTGCAAGAGAAAATAAGGAGGTCTTGTTTTGAAATGTTCTATTCAAGTGGTACCCTTGTTTCTAATGAGTTTGGAAATAGAGTCAGAGTGGCAATGAGAAAAAGAGGTGAATGTTAATTAACAGAATTAGTGATAATTCTGTATAAAAATCAGTTTTTAGTAGGTCATCAAGTCAGTGGAGTTATGCTAGAATACATAAGCAAAGGACAGTTTCATGTATTCAATTACATCTGTAATGGTGTTAAATAAGCATATTAATATCTGTGGATGTAAGTTCGCTTTGTATTTATGAAAACAGAATTTCACCATTATAGTGGAAAGAAAAGAAAAAAAGCATAGTTTTACAACCAAGAAGCTGTTCCAATATCATGTAACTCTTAGATAAATACTTATCAAGAATAAATATCTACACAGCTTTTTAAGCAGAATTGTTTTTCTTCTTCATTTATTCAAGCACAATAATGTATTCAGAAAGTCAGGTTTGGTTTCATACCATTATTTAATACAGTCACATGAATTGTCCAAGAAACTGGCTGAAGAGGCATGTGTACTAGACCACAAGGTCTTTTCTAAAGGATGATCCAAGTTCCACTGAAGATGACTGAGATCAGGCATGCAATGGCTGTTTTGAACTATTTGTTCTCATAAAGGCTTATGTAACATTCTTAGATATCCTGAATAATGTATCTCACCCTAAAGCTGTACTTCCTGTCTCAAACAACCTATTATCAATCCATTAGCATGCTCATTATCCTAATATGCAAGCATCTCTTCATGTTCATAGAATCATAGAATCTTCTGGTTGGAAAAGACCTTTGAGAACATTGAGTCCAACCATACCCATCTTCTGCTAAACCATGTCCTTCAAAAACTCATCTACCCGTTTTTTTAAACACCTCCAGGGATGGTGACTCAACCACCTCCCTGGGCAGCTGTTCCAGTGCCTGAACACCCTTTCAGTAAAGAAATTCTTCCTAATCTCCAGTCTGAACCTCCCCTGGTGCAACTTATGGCCATTTCCCCTTGTCCTATCACCTGTCACTTGTGAGAAGAGATCAACTCTCATTCTGCTACAGCCTCCTTTTAGGCAGTTGTAGATAGCAATGAGGTCTCCCCTCAGCCACCTCTTTTCCAGACTAAAGAACCCCAGTTCCCTCAGTCACTCCTCGCAGGGCTTATTCTCCAGCCCCTTCACCAGCATTATCGCCCTTGTCTGGACGCGCTCCAACACCTCAATGTCCTTCTTGTACTGAGGGGCCCAGAACTGAACACAGTACTCAAGGTGCGGCCTCACCAGTGTCAAAACATGACTGAATTACATGCCCTCATTTGATGAATATTTCATTATCATAGATTCATAGAATCATATAATTACCCGAGTTGGAAAGGACCCAAAAGGATCGAGTCCATCTCCTATCCCTACATAGGACACTCCCAACATTCACACCATGTGACTGAGGGCATTGTCCAAAAGCTTCTTGAATGCTGGCAGATTCAGTGCGGTGACTACTTCCCTGGGGAGCTGTTCCAGTGCTCCACCATCTGCTGGGTGAAGAACCTCTTCCTAATATCCAATCTAAACCTCCCCTGGTACATCTTCCTGCCATTCCCTCGGGTCCTATCATAGATCACAAGAGAGAAGAGATCAGCACCTGTTTCACCTCTCTCCCTTGTGAGAAGACAGTAAACAGCTATGAGACTCTCAGTCTCCTCTTCTCCAGGCTGAACAGACCAAGTGACTTTAGCCGTTCCTCATACCACTTCCCATCTAAATCCTTCACCAGCCTTGTGGCCTCCTCTGGACACTCTCCAGTAATTTGATGTCCTTTTTATACTGTGGTGCCCAAAACTGCACCCAGTACTTGAGGTGGGGCCGCACCACTGCAGAGTAGAGTGGGACAATCCCCTCCCTCACCTGGCTAGCAATGCTGTGCTTGATGCATCCCAAGACACGGTTGTCCCTCCTGGCTGCCAGGGCACACTGTTGGCTCATGTTCAACTTTCCGTCAACCAGAACCCCCAGGTCCCTCTCCGCAGGGCTGCTCTCCAGCCTCTCAGACCCCAGTCTGTATGTGTATATAGGGTTGCCATGTCCCAGGTGCAGAACCTGGCACTTACCCTTGTTAAATTTCATGCTGTTGGTGATTGTCCAGCTCTCCAATGTGTCAAGATCCCTCTGCAGGGCCTCTTTGCTCCCAAGAGTGTTCATGGCTCCCTCCCAGTTTTGTATCATCAGCAAACTTCATCAATAAACCTTCAAGTCCTTCGTCCAGGTCATTTATGAAGATATTGAAGAGCACTGGCCCCAGGATGGATCACTGTGGGACCCCACTAGTGACTGGGCCCCAGTCTGATGTAACCCCATTCACTATGACTCTTTGAGCCAGATCCTTCAGCCAAATCCGCACCCATTGCATTATGTGTTTATCCAGCTGTATTCTGGACATTTTGTTTATGAGAATCCTGTGAGAAACAGGATCAAAGGCTTTGCTGAAATCCATAAAAATGACATTGACCGGTTTTCCCTGGTCGATCAGGTGGGTGACCCTGTCATAGAAGGATATTAAGTTTGTAAGGCAGGACCTTCCCTTTATAAACCCATGCTGGCTGGGACCAATGACTGTGTTGTCTTTCGATAACTCCCAGAATAATCTTCTCCATAATCTCACCAGGCACTGAAGTGAGACTGACAGGCCTATAGTTACTGGGGTCATCCCTGCTGTCCTTCTTGAAGATTGGGACAACATTTGCCATCTTCCAGTCAACTGGTAGCTCTCCAGACTCCTAAGAGTGTTGAAAAATCATTGAGAGAGGTCTTGCTGTGACATCAGCCAACTCTTTTACTACCCTGGGATGAACCCCATCAGGCCCCATCAACTTGTAGGGATCCAGCTGGAGCAGCAGATCCCGCACAAGTTTTGGGGTGATTGCGAGACTGTCCGGTCATGATCCTCCAGCTCAAGGCTCTGGGGGGGCCCAAGCCCAATGTCATTATTGAATATCGATGCGTTAAAAGCATTAAAAGCGTTAAAAGCATTAAAAGCATTAAAAGTCTCTGCTTTGTCTAAGTTGCAGTTAATGAGGTGCCCATGATCATCAAGTAATGGTCCAATGTTGTTTCTGGCCTGCCTTTGGCTATTAATTTTTTTGTATTAATATATTTGAAAAAGCCCCTTTTTTTTTAATTTGTGCCGCGAAAGTTAAAGACATTATACACTTAAACTCAGGATGTGGATTTCAGTAGACAACAGGACAAATACCAAAAGTAAAACCTAATTCCCTTTTTCCATCTTACCTTAAGTCCTTTGTAATCTATGTAGATACATCTTGGCATCCTGCATAGATTTTAATTTTTACAGCATCTCAGTGAAGTTGCCAGCTTTCATCCCTGTTTAGCCCTTGAAGAAGTGGAAAACATTTAGAGGCTTTGAGTCCCTATCTTACATTATATGCATTGGACTATTGTGCAAGTTCTTTAATTTATTTTCATACTTTTTAACCTTGCTTCTGTTGTCTCAAATAAAATAAAAGCACCTTTCTATTGATGACAACTAGTGGATACATATATTCAAGCTAGACAATATATATTTTAAATACCCTTTTTGTTATCAAGTTTCATAATTCATATCAGAGGATTCCTCTTCCCAGTCTTCCTGGGAATCATCACCAAGGAGTTGCAAGTGGCACTGGAGATTACCATATTCAAGAATTTGGAGTACATTTTCAGAACTGAATTTATTGAATGTTCGCTTTATCAATTGAAAATACATATTTTAATCTCAGATATTAACTTTAGATCATCATATATTCAAAATGTACTCTGTGTGCATGCTTGATAATGGATATTTGCTTAACTATCATGCATTTAAGATTAGTATTTAGACCATCAAACAAAAATAGACTGCTGCTACTTCATTCTTGCAAGTATCAGCAAGGGAATCTGCACAAAACTATACTTCTACAACTTTCTTTGTGATTTTAAAGAGGCCTTTTTGAAATGTCTGCATTGTAGGGCTATGATCTTATTGCTATCACAGAAATGTAGTGGGATGGATCCTGTGACTGGAGTGTTGGAATGGAGGGATACAGGCTCTTTAGGAACGATAGGCAGGGAAGACAAGGAGGGGGTGTTGCCCTCTGTGTCAATGACCAGTTGGAGTGCATGGAACTCCCCTGAGGATGGATGAGAAGCTGACTGAGGTGCTATGCTGAACTTTATTCTCATCAACAAGTAAGTAGGAGCTGGTAGGGAATGCTCAATGGCAGTCTTGGCTGCAGTGGCCATGAAATGGTGGAGTTCAAGATCCTTAGGGTAGCAAGAAGGGTGCACAGTAAGCTTATTTCCCTGGACTTCAGGAGAGCAGACTTTAGCCTCTTCAGGGATTTGCTTGGTAGGGTACCATGGGATAAAGCCCTGGAGGAGAGAGGGGCCCAAGAAAGTTGGTTAATATTCAAGGATCACCTCTTCCTCCAAGCTCGGGAGCGATGCATCCCAACAAAGAGGAAGTCAGGCAAAAATATCAGGAGACCTGCATGGATGAACAAGGAACTCCTGGACAAACTTAAATACAAAAATGAAGCCTACAGAGGGTGGAAGCAAGGAAAGGTACCCTGGGAGGAATACAGAGAACTTGTCTTAGCTTCCAGGGACCAGGTTAGGAAAGCTAAAGCCCAGATAGAAGTAAATCTGGCCAGGGATGTCAAGGGAAACAAGGAAAGCTTCTATAGGTACGTCAATGATAAACTGAAGACGAGGAAAAATATGGACCCTCTCTGGAAGGAAATGGGAGACCTGGTTACCAGGGATATGGAGAAGGCTGAGGTACTCAATGGCTTTTTTACCTCAGAATTAGTTTTTAACAGAAATTTGGGGAAGTGCTATTTCATGCCCTGTTTTGGGTAGTCAAAGAACTGAAAGTTTCACAAAAGGTTTCCCTTTAATCTGATATAGAAAAATGTGGTAGAACCTAGTGTTACTGCTGTACAGACAAAATTCAGTGACTTGTAACATAAAGCAGAACCAGCAAATCACGACTTGTCCAGATACATGAAAAGTACTGCTCTTCAAACAGACCAGAGTATCTCTTTTGTATTGTGAATCTTTGCTTCATCATATATTGCTTCATATTGTTATTAAGTGGCCAAAAAAAATAAAAAGAACACACTCTGCTTTTATTGAGAAATCCAGGGCTCACTGAAGTCTTTTTCTAGAGGATTAGAAGAAGAAAAGAAAAAATCCTGACTTAATTTATTGCCAACCAGAGTAGGATAACGAGAAATAAAAACAAATCTTAAAACATCTTCCCCTCACCCCTCCCTTCTTCCCAAGCTAAACTTCACTCCAAATTTCTCTAACTCCTCCCCCTGAACAGTGCAGGGGGTTAAGGAATGGGGGTTGTGGTCAGTTTATAACACTTCATCTCTGCCACTACTTCCTCCTCATGCTCTTCATCTGCTCCAGCATGTTTCAGTGTTTCTCCACCATCATTGTGAAGAATTTCTTCCTAATGTCTAATCTAAATCTCCCCCCCTTCCAGTTTAAAGCCATTCCCTCTCATCCTATCACTACAAGCCCTTGTAAAAAGTTCCTCCTCAGCTTTCTTGTAGGTCCCCTTCAGGTACTGGAAGGCTGCTATGAGGTCTCCCCGGAGCCTTCTCTTCTCCAGGCTGAACAAGCCCAACTCTCTCAGCCTGTCCTCATAGCAGAGGTGTTCCAGCCCTTTGATCATCTTTGTAGCCTTCCTCTGGACCCACTCCAACAGTTCCATATCCTTCTTATGTTGAGGATTCCAGAAATGGACACAATACTCCAGGTGGGGTCTCAAAGATGCACAAAGTTAAACACTTATAAGCTTACATTATCTAAACTCAAGAACTGAAGAGCCTTTATTGTATCATATACAATGAAGTTTAAGAGCATTTCATTGGATTTCACTGGATTGCTTCCTTAGTTTGATATATCGGGGTACAAGCACTACAAGGTCATACCATTTAGTGAACTATTAAAACTAAATAAGCATCAAATACTTTATAATATCAAACATACAAATGAGGAAAGCTAACTTTATCAAAGTTTAAACACCTGACATTCATAGGGATAGATCTGCAGTAATTTGACTAGCCAGCGGTTTAGCTATATTATCTGTCAGAAAAGTTACTTTTAAGTAATTGACAGTGCAATCATACACTTAAAAAGTCTGCAAGCAACCTCAATCCCAGTCCACATACACTGACTGATACATTCTTCAAATGCAATAGGAAATGTACATGGGACTTTTCTATGATGCCCACTATATTTTATTTCAATAATCAATTTCATATGTACTTACATTGTAAACATTTAGCTGTTTGGATGATCAGAACAATCTTTGAGATATTTTCCTTTCTTAAGAAAAAAAGAAAAAAATCCCTTTACTTCTTCCAGCCTTAAATATTCAACATGTTTCAACATGCAGCCTTCTTTAATCACACACACAACCTTCAAGGTCAATCCAATAATCAGCCAGATGATGCCTATGCGCATGCATGTGTGTGCAGCAATGAGGGAGGAGAAAGTGGCTGAGCTGTCGGTTGAATTAAAAGTAACCAGACTTGTCCTGAAAGCATCCAGGAAGAAAGTGACAGAAGGAGAATGGGAAAAAGTAAGTAGCTCACAGACTTTGCAACATCATGGAGAGGAAGGAGGAAGGCAAGAAAAGGGGTTCAATCTACACACCTGATGAGGTGTTTTATTCTTCTTCGCTCCCTCTTCTTCCCTTTTCTTCCATCTCCATGCATCAATTTCTCTCTCTCCCACAATCCCAAACAAATGACTCTCTCCTGCTGAGCTGAAGAAATAATCAGTTCCAGTCTTGCAAAAAGGGGGCAGGATCAGATCCTGAAAGTGTTTTAATAAAACAAAGAGCAGCAGCAACTGCGCTTTTTCTTGCCCCTCCAGTCTATACTAGGTTGAAAAATGGCTCTCTACTACACTACTTAAATTATGTATATGGCTGTAGTGGATTGACTTTTGGATTCTTCAGATCTTCCTTAAAAAATGACCCTTTACCTATACCACCAAAAGGTGATGCTGAAAGCTTTGTAGTACTTTCAGCCAGTTCCTGGACAGATCTTTCAGTCCTTGCGTGTGATGCAGATGTCGACAACGATTGTTCCATTCTGTGATGTAGAGCATTCATAGCTTCCTCCATTTGCCTCTTGAGATCTTGTAATTTGCTACTTCGTGGAATTATTGTTTCATGCTGTGGCTGTGCTTCATCTTCAGATGAGTTGTCTCCTGTTAAACAAACCGCTTCGGGGGGAGGAGGCCAGGGTGGGTATAACTTCTTGCCACATCTGGCTCCTCCCACTCTTACATCATCACTGGGTGTCACTGCAGTTCCTTCCGTATTGTCTGTCAGTTCACTTCCGGCCGCCGAAGCGTGAACGTCGCTCGCGGCTGATGGCACGTCGCTTGTTTTTTCTGCTTCATTAGACATATCATTAACTCTTAATAAATCATTAACAGAGTCACACATCTTATCGCTCGATTGACCCTTAATAGCAACAAAAGTACTTCAATGCGACTGTGGCTGCGAGACGGTGGAGCAGCTGTGGTTGTAGATAAAGGGGCTGTTACTCCCTGCACAGCTGCAGCGGCCACTTTCGATTCTATTTTTAACTCTTGCAAGGCATTAATCACAGTTCTCCAAGTTGTGTTACAAGCAGTAAATAGCTCTTTTTCTATATTAGTGATATTTTATATTACAAGCTGTAAATAGCTCTTTTCCTATATTAGTGATATATAAAGTCCCAAAAGTTCATCCCTCTTCTACTTGAAACAAACTTTCAGGGTTGCTAAAATACCCTTTCGTTTTTCTGAATGTGAGTAGCCCAGCCAAGTCTTTCAACTGACTTACTCCCCGCTTTTCTAAAAAGCATTTTAAAAGTTCAAAAGTTACCTCTTTTTTCATGGCGAGCTCCGTGGACCCCTCTTCTTAATTATCCGGTCCAGTGAAATGCAGCCTTTTTCCTGGGTAGCTTCGATTCGGATGGCGAACCCTCTTAGTCGTCCTATGCTAATAACCCAGGGAGTTCCTTTTTTTAAATCCACCCCTTTTACTGCCTTCCTATGCAAAAATTCAGTAAATAAACTATATGCTGCTTCCCTTTCCATACCTATTCATCAGCGCTGTTGCAGCCCTTCAGGGTCCAGCAGCACGTATGGCTAGGCTCGCCGATGCGGTCACCTAGGGCACGGAGTTCTTTTTTTCGGAACATCTTTTTGCCACCCTTGCTGCATAGGGTCCAACTCACTCGCCGTTTCGCCGTGGTGTAAATCCACTCTTGTTCTCGCTTTGAGGTCGGGGTCACCATTTGTCGAACACGGCGGGAGACTTAACGACACGCATATGATGTTTGATTAACAAGTCTCAGTCTTTATTAGCAGTACTTCTACCTAAATAGTTTGTTTCATGAGCTTCATACATATTACAAAACTTTAGCTCCTTATTGGTTACAGACTTTATCATTGCATAAGCGTCACATACATTCCTGTAGTTTTAGTAATCCATCTGGTCCCGTGGGAGACATCCTGTTATCTCCCTTGCCTAAGCTTCACTGCACAACAAGGGCCCACTGACCTTGCTGGTCAGTATTTTTTCACTTAGCTCAGTATTTTCCCACTCAAGGCCTAAGCAGCTTGCTTTTGTCAGGCTCATGTCTGCTTTCAATGAGCCAGGTTTCAGTAAGTCTCTCCACATGATTCGATGATTCTATGATTCTATGAAAGTCCCACTAGCATAAGAAGGAAGTAGTGTAATCAAAAACACCAGTTTGGCCATAGGTAAACTTTCCCTTACTGTAAAATCACTAATTGTTCAGGCTATGCATGCATGCAGGCAAAAAGAGGGTCTGATTTTTTTTCAGGTTGTATTAGAATTTTTTTTTTTAATTCTCTAAGAGTGACATTATCTTGTAGCAGTGTCACAGCTTACAGTCTTTTAAAGCCTCTTCTTGCAAGTCCAGGATTACACACCCAAGTGCACACCTATACAATCCTTTATAATTGTACTTTTCCTGTTATCCATGGCAACATTCTATCCATGATTCTGAGTCACTGTAGAAACTAAGGCTTTCATCCTTCTTATACAACTTTGTAAATTTGGCTGTGGGCAAGAGAATTATTTGCAGCCCCTGACCACCAACGAAATTAAATGCAAGACACCATTCAATTAGAGAGCGTGTACTAGGTTCATGGTATTATAAAAGATTCCAAAAATTTGACAATGTTGACAGTTGTTTTCAGCAAATGCATGCTTTACAGTAGCACTGTTAGAGTTGACATCCTCATGCACATGTAATAGAGCAATGTGATTGAGACAAGCTTGTTCATGCTAGATATGAGCCAAGTTTTCAGTCTCCTCATGGCAGAAAGATTGATCAGCTGTTGCAAATAGGGCAAGAACAGCTATCAGATTTCTACCAATGAAAAAAGAATTCTCTTTGGGTCTGCATTCTATAGGAATTTGCAACATCTGCTACTAACCTTATGTTCTAGATAAGAACATTTCATAACTGTAACTCACTTTGATATTATTCAGTTTAGATGATGCACTTCCAAGAAGATTACTGAAATATCTTCATAAGAAGATATTTATGTAGACAGCACCCTAAAGTATGATATTTTTTTATAAATGTGGTACAGTAGTGAATTATTACAATTCCTCTAGTGCCACTTACTGCTTCAATTTATGCCCACCTTGAATTTAATTTACACAAATAATCTATGCTGTTTTTTGTTCTGAGAATATGTCATACTTGTGGTAGGTTGATTTGGTTAACTGCCAGGTGCCCACCAAACTTCTCTATCACTCCCCCTCCTCAACTAGTCAGGAGAAAATATAACAAAAAAGCTCATGGGTCGACATAAGGACAGCAATTACTGTCACAGGCAAACCAGACTCAATTCAGGGAAATTAATTTAATTTATTGCCATTCAAACAGAGAAGGATAATGAGAAATATGAACAAATCTGTAAACACTTTTCCCTCACTTCTCTCTTCTTCCTGGGCTCAACTTCATTCTGACTTCTCTACCTCCTACCCCAAGTGGCACAGGGGGACGGGGGATGGAGAATGGGGGCTGCAGTCAGTTCATCACACATTGTCTCTGCCGCTCCTTCCTCTTCATGCTCTTCCCCTGCTCCAGAATGGGGTCTCTCCCACAGGAAGCAGTCCTCCATGAACTCCTCCAGCATGGATACTTTCCATGGGCTGCAGTCCTTCAAGAACAGACTGCTCCACTGTGCATCCCCCAGGGGGAGTCACAGGTCCTTCTAGGACCATGCTCCAACAAAAGCTCTCCACAGAGTCATGGTTTCCTTCGGTGAAGATCTTTGGGTCCTCCATGGGCTGCAGGGTGAATATCTGCTCCACCATGGACCTCCATGGGCTGCAGGGGGACAACCTGCCTCACCGTGGTCTTCACCACAGGCTGCAGGGGAATATCTGCTCTGGTGCTGTAGTGGACTGACTTTTGGATTTTTCAGATCTTCCTTAAAAATGGCCTATGCAAGTCTTCCTTAACAACAGAGGTCAGGATCCACGGAAATATTCCATATCTTCCTTTAACGTAACACAACATATAAATAAGGTGTAGATAAGAGAGTACGCTCTCTTCTTCTTCTGGGAGGCTGGAGAGCAGAAGCTCCCTTGCTGCTGGTCCTGTCTGGAGCTGAGGCCTGCAGTGGCTGCTGTTGTCTGCCCACGCGTTGGGGGAGAGTCCTGGGTCGGATTGAGCTGTTCTGCTTTCCTCAAGGGAAGTGGTGAGATTTCGCTAGTTCTTTACTTTGTTAGTTACCAGGTCTTACAAGTGTGCATACCTGTTTTGTTTTAATTCCTTTTTCCCATTTTCCCTTCCCCTTTTCCCTTTCTTAGGAGTTTTACATGATATCCTTACTGTATATAGTTATGTATATTTAAAACATACATAAATACATATATTTAGTGTGATTTTGGTTTTTCAAGTGTTTTTTTTTTCTTTGAAAAGGGGGAAGTTTTGGGAACGGGGCTTAAACTGAGTGGTTGGAGAGCTTGGGAAAGCTAACTCAAACCAGGTCAGGTGCCTGGAGCACCTCCTCACCCTCCTTCACTGACCTTGGTGTCTGCAGAGTTGTTTCTCTCACATATTCTCACTCCTCTCTCCCACTTACTGTTGCACAGCAATTTTCCCCTTTTCTTAAATATGTTATCACAGGGGTGATACTACCATTGCTGATTGACTCGACCTTGGCCAGTGGGTGGAACTGACTCTGTTGTAATGGGGGCAGCTTCTAGCATCTTCTCACAGAAACTGCCCCAGCAACCCCCCTCCTACCAAAACCTTGCCTCATAAACTCAATACAATACAAAACTCAAGTTCTTTAACCAAAACTTTGTCAAGGGAAATGGTCATAGCTTCACGCATACTCACCCTGAATTCTTTATGCAAATGTCAAAGCCATGGGAGTCAGCAGATCTGATGTCATGTCAGTGTGGAAATAGTGAGAAGCAGAAAATTTGAACAGCATAATCTTATAACAAATCCATGGGGATTTTCTCATATACATTAGTGTAGACTTTGTTAGTCTAAATATACTCAGATTTCCACTTTGTATCTATTAAAAATTCTTTTGAAAATCCTGAATTTCTGACAAGAGCCTGGGTGGGGGAAAATTTCAGGTTGGTTCAGGGCGGACAACTGCACATATCCTGAAACCATCCTTTTTGTGATGATGTTACAAATCTTGGAACATCGTAGGTATAGCTTCTAGAAGATATGGAAAAAACTGTGAAATTAAGCTATTTGTTAATGGCTATTTCTGACAAGCTTGTACAGTGATGGAATGCAACATGTTGGGGTCACCATTTGTTAAGGACACCATTTGTGTCCTTAACAGCGGGAGAATTAACGACACGCATATGGTGTTTGATTAACAAGTCTCAGTCTTTATTAGCAGTACTTCTACCTAAATAGTTTGTTTCATGAGCTTCATACATATTACAAAACTTTAGCTCCTTATTGGTTACAGACTTTATCATTGCATAAGCGTCACATACATTCCTGTAGTTTTAGAAATCCATCTGGTCCCGTGGGAGACATCCTGTTATCTCCCTTGCCTAAGCTTCACTGCACAACAAGGGCCCACTGACCTTGCTGGTCAGTAGTTTTTCACTTAGCTCAGTATTTTTCCACTCAAGGCCTAAGCAGCTTGCTTTTGTCAGGCTCATGTCTGCTTTCAATGAGCCAGGTTTCAGTAAGTCTCTCCACAGCAACATTTGATGGTCTTTAATTATGAAACCATCTTTTCTCTTCTTGCAACCCACTGACATGTTTTCTGTAAACCAACAAAATTCTGAAATAAATGTCTTAGACAACAGTCTTCTCCATTGAACAACACCAATTCAAGTTTAGAAAATGATCCATTTGATGCACTGAATGAGGCAGGAGTCTGGCAGAAAAAGATGCTTGTGGTATTGCAAGGGGAAAGGGGGAAAGAGAAAAGTTTAAGATGCGCTCCTGACCTTACTTCTGTTATTTCCCTGTATTTTAAGGCTTGATGCTATAACCTAAACATCTTTATAAAAATAATCTTATTATGAAAAATCATGGGCAGCACTGTAAGGGACGGAGGGTTTGCACCCCCAGTGGCAGGTTGGAATTTGCAGTACAAGGTCAGAAAATAGGACTTTATTACCTCGCAATCTGCCTGGGGCACCCCAACAATGACCGAGGGGAGGTTCACAGCAAGTGGAAGATATTCATGGTGTCACTGAGCTTTAGCCTATGGCAAGGAGCACAGGGTCTAATATATCTTAACTTTTATGTGTTAGGTGAGTGCGTGATCGGCGCATGTAAGCGGTGGATTGGCCTGGTTACTATTCGTGTATTCATATGATTGGTGAACAGTGAAGCCAAGTGCATGATATTGTTTACGTTCTAGTTGCTGGCTAGAGCAAAAATAAAGTTATTTTGGTACAAGAGTGTGGGAAGCCTGAACAATGTCTACCGCCCAGTCTCCTTGTAATTCTTCCACAATGGCCCATACACTTCACCCCCACATATTTCAGACTGTCCCACTCACTGTGACTATAGCTATTTACTCATTGTGATTATGGCGTATAGGAAAGGTACAGGGAATTTTACAGAAAAGAGATATTACAACATAAATAAAGACAAAGCTTAAGAGGACAAGAAATCCACCTTGAATTAAACTGCCTACCCATCCAGTTAATGGGCCAAATCAGTTTACCAACCATGCCTCACTGTTATTTTGATGGATACCTTGCAGGTTTTCTTGGATGTGATCAAGATCGTCTTCAATGGAAGCTGATTCATCTGTGATATTAAAGCAACACATCCCTTTAAAATCATGACAACCATGATTGTGTCTCAGTAGGAGGTAGCCTATTACATATATATTTTGCAATATACTTTGTCATACGGCACCAAGCTCCTTATTGAGCGAGGCTATGGCTTTTGATGTCCAATTAAGTCCTTGGGCTAAGGCACAGGCAAAATGTACCAATTGTCTGTAATTGCGAGTGACCACCTCTGGAATGCCAACAAGGCTTAGCAACAACCCCAGGGCTTCACCTTGGGACAGCAAATTTATGTGCGGATTACAGGTTTCATCCAATACATGTCGAGGCCTTTTTCGTGAGGGTACTAGATATGGAAGAATGCTGAGGGTCCTCCAGTGACATTGGCAGGCACATAGGTGTAGGTTGTGGTTCCACATAGCATGAACCAATCTAATGGCAGTATAAAGTGAGCTTTGGCATAGGTAACATTCATAGTAACATTACATCCTAACAGTTACAGTCATAGAATCATAGAATCTTCCAGTTGGAAAAGACCTTTGAGATCATTGAGTCCAACTGCACCCATTATCCACTAAACCATGTCCCTTAAAAACTCATCTATCCTTTTTTTAAACACCTCCAGGGATGGTGACTCAACCACCTCCCTGGGCAGCCTGTTCCAGTGCCTGACCACCCTTTCAGTGAAGAAGTTCTTCCTAATATCCAGTCTGAACCTCCCCTGGCGCAACTTATGGCCATTTCCCCTTGTCCTATCACCTGTCACTTGAGAGAAGAGATCAACATTCGCTCTGCTACAGCCTCCTTTCAGGCAGCTGTACATAGCGATGAGGTCTCCCCTCAGCCTCCTCTTCTCCAGACTAAACAACCCCAGTTCCCTCAGCCGTTCCTCGTAAGACTAGTTTTCCAGCCCCTTCACCAGCCTCATTGCCCTTCTCTGGACACGCTCCAGCCCCTCAATGTCCTTCTTGTACTGAGGGGCCCAGAAATGAACACAGTACTCGAGGTGTGGCCTCACCAGTGCTGAGTACAGGGGCACAATCACCTCCCTTGTCCTGCTGGCCACGCTGTATTTGATACAGGCCAAGATGCCATTGGCCCTCTTGGTCACCTGGGCACACTGCTGAATCATATTCAGCTGGTTGTCAACCAACACCCCCAGGTTCTTCTCCTCCAGGCAGCTTTGTAGCCATTCTTCTCCAAGTCTGTAACGCTCCATGGGGTTGTTGTGTTCCAAGTGCAGGACTCTGCATTTGGTCTTGTTAAACCTCATCCCATTGGTCTCAGCCCATCAATCCAGCCTGCTAGATCCCTTTGCAGAGCCTCCCTTCCTTCAAGCAGATCAACACTGCCACCCAGCTTGGTGTCATCTGCAAACTTACTAAGGGTGCACTTGATCCCTTCATTAATAAAGATATTGAACAGGACTGGACCCAGCACTGAGCCCTGGGGAACACCATTTGTGACCGACCTCCAACTGGATTTAACTCCATTTCCCATCACTCTCTGGGCCCGGCCATCCAGCCAGTTTTTTACCCAGCAGAGGCTGTGCCTGTCCAGGCCAATGGCAGCCGGTTTCTCAAGCAGAATACTGTGAGAAACAGTGTCAAAGGCTTTAGCAAAGTCCAGGTAAACCACATCCACAGCCTTTCCCTCATCTATTTAAATGGGTAACCTTGTCACAGAAGGAGATCAGGTTGGTCTGGCAGGACCTGCCTTTCATAAACCCATGTTGGCTGGGCCTGATCACCTGGCTGTCCCGCGCGTGCTGTGTGACAGCACTCAAGATGATCTGCTCCATGACCTTCCCCGGTACCAAGGTCAGACTGACAGGCCTATAATTCCCTGGATCCTCCTTCCGACCCTTCTTGTAAATGGGAGTTACATTTGCCAATCTGCAGTCCAGTGGCACTTCCCCAGTCAGCTTCTTTTCATAGTGCAGATTTACTTAATGGAAAAGCACAGTCATTTCCTACCTTGGAAAAAAATTAAAATATATATATTTTATATGAACCTTTTAACAATTAGAATCAGTGTTTATATATTTCTTTTTCAATTTTGATCTTTTTTGCCACTTAATACAGAAATATCAGTAGTTTAGATTAAAGAAGTTGGTATTCCTTTTATCCGTTCAGAAACATAATTTCTGTGTTTATAATTTAACATCATTTTATAGGTAGTAGGTTTACTATTGTAATTAAAGTTACAATGACTTATTAGAGTCAATGGTATTTTTTTTTACCAGGATACATTTACTATTCTTACAACATCCCAACATAAAATATGGAATATAATGCCAAACACTGCCTGTGGAGACCATATAGGATATTAAGGGAGCTGGTGGAGGTCCTTGTCTGTCTGTAGATACGTCAATAGGACTACAGCTGTGTTTGCATAGTGCTGTGGTTCAGCTGATAGCTTCTCCTCCAAACTGAGAAGTTACTTGTGCAGGACAAACTGCACAAGTACTGTACCTGACATGATATAACAGGCAGCCATTAATACCTGTATTTTGTATGAAAAAAAATATTATACTAAATTGGTTTTAGTCTACTTAATTGCAGCATGTGACTAGGTTGGATGCTGTGGAAGTTCTGAGCTGGCATTTTTTCCATGTTCTTTTTGATCAGAATTTCAAAGTTTTTATGGTGGCTGTACACTGTGAAGCTTATATTATTCCTGATAAATGCCAAAATATTTTTAAAAAGTTGGATTTCTAAGAATGATTGTATTTTCAATGTATTGAAGTGTTCAGTAAAGTTTCTGCATATAAGCATATGCACACCTACTGGGATGATTCAATATCAGAATACTTAAAACTCCATCTAGAGTTACTTCTTAATGAGTGCCTTCATTTTTCATGAGGCACATGAGATTTTCTTCAAGTCTTTGTTTCATCTCTATGTTGTGCTGCAATATCTGGTTTTCTTTAACATAACTCCATCAGTTGTCCAAAAGGGAGTGCTAATAGATCAAAAAGTAAAATGTGTTGCATAAAGAGGTTAAGATCCTTTTTTTCGTGCAATAAATTAAAAAAAAACTCAACTACTAAATTAGATAAGGTAAATATATGACACTCAGATGTGAAAACATGTAACAAGCCAGTACCAGCATTGCTCTCTGTAGAAGGCAAATTCATGCCTTGTAAATATGGCTGCTTTTCACCTTCCATTAGGCTTGTGGGGGATTCTTTGTGACATTTCCAGAGGCTTTGTAGCAGGCATTCTCTTCTGTAAGACTTCAATGTATTTTACCACTTATGCACTTAAGCAAACAAAAGCATATAGGGGTTAAGCATAGGTTTTTTAGCAGATATTTAAAAAAATCAAATTTGCTGAATTTTAGAGATTGAATACAGATATCCAAAATTACCAAGATAATTAAGTCAGATGTCTTAATTTCCTTCATCCAGATATCACAAAAGGCTTTTGCTCCCCAGTTTTTAACTGATTTCTCCAGTTCAACAGAACTGGTTAATGGCATCAACAAAGCTGGGGCCTCTAATGTAAGAAGTGAAGTGTGGCAGGTAGACCTTTCCCCAAGAGGGAGTAGGCTTGAGGCATGGTGCAGTGGATATGTGACTCAGGTTACGAACTCCACTCTGATGCTGCCTTAGAGACCACTGCAACCAATGAGTATCATTGTCACCATATATGACCATGAGCACCAAACCAACTTGGGTATAAATGGAGCCACCCCACCCTTCCCTTTTGGAGGTCGAGTCCTCCCGAAGCAGAAGGCCTGCAACATGAGGTCTCCCCCATGGTTGGGATGCCTATCACAGTCATTTCCTTGAGACTTAGTGTCTCAGGTGAGTGAACACGTGCTATAGGATCCTCTCCCTCCCCATGAAACTCTAAAAGGTTTTAGGTGACCCTTGTAGTGGCTCTGTCACCACTGAGTGTTCTCTACCATTCTGTAGCTAAGTGTGAACCAACTCCTGTGTCATACTAACCTTTGGGATAAGATGGTTGAGAGACCTGAAACTGGTGTAAATATTGTAGTGAGGACTGGAGAACTTAAAATGGCTTCTCAGTAGACCCCTCTGGTTGCATAGCAGAGATGTGGAACCAATTTGTGACTGCTTGAAGGAGAGTACACGCATCTCATGGAAGACATGTGGTTAGATGATCACAGGATTTGTTTTTCCAAGACATGTGAAGCCTATAGATATTTTTGAATTCTACAAATTCGTGTTTTCACTAATAATCATAATTAATTCATTCCGTGTTACTGAGCTATTACCTTTCCAAAGATCAGTAGAATAAGAAAGGAGAACTGTATGAAAGTGGAACTGTAAAAGGTATGTTTTATGCTTCTGCAAGTTTATCTGTCACAAAAGCTACCTAAAGGACAAGGTGGATGTGGGCAGAGAGGCAAGTATTAATTGGCAATTTTGTAGAGAATTACTTTACTGTAGGGGAGAGAATAAAAGGTTTAAGTGGAGTTGTCAATTGATTTAGACTGTATATTCTTTTAATGTGAAGGTAAAATAAGTGTTGTCAATTTTATATGATTTCTAAGGGAAAATTTGAGTGATGAAATAATACTTGTCATTGTGGGATTTTGAAAAGAGAGGATTGTGTGAAAGTAGTCTGTTTCCTGATTATCTCCTTGGTTAAGTGCCTGACATTGGTGACAAAGTAACACTTTCTATTAACTTTTAAGTAACGATATTTCAGATCACATAATATTTCAGAGTTGCTGGTATTTCTAAGCTCCAGGTTACTTTCCTATGAAAGATGCAACAAATGGAAACATGAACAGTTTGTCGTCTTTAAATCAAAACTGGTGTTTTATGTATTCTTACACAGAGAGACCTTCATCGACTTATGGTTCACATTCCTAGTCTAGTCAAAATGCCATTTTTCAACCACTTTTCAAATAGGAAGTTCTTTAGGAAAGTATATTCTTTCCAACTCATTGCAGTCCAGGTATGGGCAGAAGGCTGGGTGTTTAAGAAGCATACAAGGTTGCAATTACAGTAAAAGTTGAGCTTTTTCCAGAATGGTGTAGTTAAGAGAAATGGCTTTGAAAAATGATGAAGAGGAGTAGAAACTGATTTTGGTTAGTAAATTGTCTATCTGCTTTTCTAGAAGAGCTAAAACATCATCACAGAGAGCTGTAAGGTGTGATGCCTCTCAATTTATCCCAGTTGACAGACATTGTGTGCCAAAATATCATCTTCCTCTGTATATAGTATAGAGGCATCTCCAAGAGAGATTCTGCCCACTTTTAATCTGATGGCATTTTTTTTACCCTGCTCTTCCCTATTAACTTTAATGCTATGAGATCGCTAATTTTTTTTTCTGGCAAAGACAAGAATTTCCCAAATGAGCAATCATACGAGTAAAAATGTTGTCAGATGACATAATGCTGAGTGGAAATAATTTTGTAAGAGCATGGCATTTATACTTTTCACAGCTGATTAATTCTTTTCCAAATTAAAACAGACACAACCCAAACTCAAACTGAATTGTGCTAATTTTTTTTCTAACTTGCATTTATACTACAAAAGAAAAAGTGTAATTCTGTTCTGCCTGATTACTCACAGCCTGGCATACTCAAACCTTTACATATTCATCAGACCTCTCCACAAAGCAAGGTTTAGAGAACTTCTAGATTCATCTATGTAAAGACTGACTTCTTTACTGGTATCCTGTCTGTCTCAAACACCATCTGGGTGCAAGGCTGTGTGCACCTGGGGGGCCTTTATGTGGCTCCTGGTTAACAATGAGAAGAGAGAAGGGTGTATGCTCCCACCCTCCATACCTACGGGTTGGTTCCACAATGAACTGTCCTGGATGATGTCAACAGAGGAGCAGAACCTCTGTGCCTGCCCCAGTTCAAGAAGTTTCCACACAGAGAAACAGCACAGGCCCAGCGAGCCCCCTCCCCGCATGCTAATAGGGCACAGACCTGCCCTATAAATGACCCCTGCCAAGAAGAGCATGTGAGCGCCGGCTGCTCCATGGACCACGTTCCTGAGGAACTGCTGTGCTCCACTGGTGTGGCGATTATTTTCCTTTTTCCCCTGATACTTTCTCTCCCCTTCTCTGCCTTATTCTCTGCCCTTATCCTAATGTGCTTGCCTTTTGTTGTTTTTCCTTTCCTTGGCTCTTCTGGGTGTATCGGGTTGAATCCGAGTTTCGTTTTAGCAACTTTGATGTGTGTTCAAAGTATCAGATTATGACCTGTGCAGACTGAGATCTGCTTTGTGACTTTGTGCCCAAAATAAATACTGGATTTGAATTTACCTTGGGGAGATTTGTCAGTCTCTCAACTTGCTGTGCAGATATCCAAAAGAACTCTCCTTTTGGCTGAGCAGGTTGGGGGTGGGCTTTAACAATCTCTTAGATTATTTCTATCCAGAAAGGACCAATTTGATTGTGTAATCTAATAACCTTCTTTAGCCATATATTAAGTAGCATAGTGAGCACTATATCATGTGAAGTTCTAGAATATCTGCAGAATACTACTTTGATACAAAAATTCCTAGGATAGAGGGGAAACTCATTTTCCTATTACAGTGTTTTGCCTTGCTTAAAGTTAAAAACTGTGTGGCTTCAGCTACTTGTCATTGGAACTCGAGTGTTATGCTGCTGTTCAGGAGACTTTTGGGGTAACTTCTTTGGTGCGTTTTTGAAGAAGGACTGCATAAGAGGCCCTTTTTTATAGCATATTGCAGTATCAGTGTATCCAGCTTTTATGGCTTCTTTTTTTTTATATGTACAATTAAAAAATTACAGCTATAGTGAGCCAGAAGCTCTCTGGGACAGAGACTTTGAAGTAACAGAGTAGTTACTGCCTAGATGTTTGTGAAATTCTTGTGCTCCCTTGCTTCCCTGAAAACTTCATCTTGTTCTTCGACGTACCATTGCAGGCAAAATTTGTCATTTCAAATAGGAGTAGATGTGTGTCTATGTTACAAAGTTGGATGATTTTATAAAATTTGTGCTTTGAGATTGTTTCTCATTATTTCTAGTAGTTGACAAATGGAAGGTAATTTAGTGGAGTGTAATCTGTGTTCAAGTACAGAAGTTTTATAAGATTCTTATGACTTGCTTTACAGTCCCTGTTTTCAAATTCCTTTCTAGTGCAGGTTTTGCCTCTTAAACTTTACCATGCTAATATTGTTTGAAAATTAGCTCATTTAATTAGTGTTGAATCCAGCAGAGCTAATCTGATATCAATTAGAATTATTGGTTACTATGTTTCCAAATGATCAAATATTAGAGAATTGGGGTTTTTGGCTTGTTTCACTCACTGTTTGTTTTTTTGCCAGCAAATGATTTACACTCAAAGGACCCAATCCTGACATTAGTGACATAATGCAAATTAAGGGCAAATTTTACTTCTCAATTCAGTGATGTGAGATTGGCTTATATCTGTACCTTATAGGTTTAGTAATTATGTAAGAAGATTTATATTTCTTGGAAGCTTATAAGCTGACCTATACTGATTTAGAAATGAAGCAAACCAGTTGTGAGCTTTGCCCACTCAAAGACAGAATTCTTTGAATTATGAGCTTAAAGTTTGCTTTGGATTTTTTAGCTTTTTGTGGGTTTTTAATTTTTTTCCTCTGATGCAGTCATTTTAAGGATCAGAGTTCCAGAATGCTTGCAGCAGCCCTGTATTTTTCTGTCTATTCATGACAAACTGGCTACTGTACAGTCATATAGAGCAGTACAGTCCTTGCCACTGGCAGTCTCTCTGTGACAGAGAGCCTGTAGGCTGACATAAAATGCAGCCTGTTGTGAACTGCTAAGTGGGAGTCTGCCAAAAACTCAGCAGAGAGTTTGGTGAGAAAAAGAGATTTTGTGCCCTCATCTCTCCGTCTAGAATTTTTTTTTTTACAAGATGGATATTGTTAAAGTAACTTGTTTGTGTAGGATTTGCCTGCCTCTATTTTCTCATCGCATGAATAATTTTTTAATTTCAAGTCTTGCACTGCAGGTCACTGAGCACTTCCACGTGGCAGCTGGTACGGGATCAAACTTGAGACACACAACTCCTTGCAGTAATTGGTAAGGCTTTTCTGCTGCACACTGCTACGATACAGCTTTGTCTGTGGAGCAGTATTTAGCTCATAACAAAATCCCTGTGCTTTTCAGCCCTCACCCTGTTCGCCAGACCTGGCTCCCTCTTCCCAAAGATCCAGTCGGTGGAACATTTTATTAGTCAGTAGAAGTGAAAGCCAAACTGATGGAGATGTTCAACAACCTTTCTTGTTTTGTCATGTCATGTCACGTCATGTCGTGTCTTGTCACGTCATTTAATTTCTTGTCATGTCATGTCTTATCTTGTCTTCTCATGTCATGTCATGTCTCATTTTGTCATGTCATGTCCTGTATTGTCATGTCACGTCTTGTCATGTCATGTCATGTCCTGTATTGTCATGTCACGTCTTGTCATGTCATGTCACATCTTGTATTGTCATGTCTTGTCTTGTCATGTCAGGTCATGTCTTGTCATGTCTTGTCTTGTCATGTCTTGTCTTGTCATGTCTCGTCTTGTCTTGTCATGCCATGTCTTGTCTTGCCTTGTCTTGTCATGTCATGTCATGTCATGTCTTGTCTTGTCATGTCTTGTCTTGTCATGTCTTGTCTTGTCATGTCATGTCTTGTATTGTCTTGTCTTGTCTTGAAACGTCTTGTCTTGAAACGTCTTGTCATGTCATGTCTTGTCATGTCACGTCTTCTCTTGTCATGTCACGTCTTGTCATGTCTTGTCATGTCATGTCACGTCATGTCTTGTCACGTCTTGTCATGTTATGTCATGCCATGTCATGTTTTGTTGTCACGTCTTGTCATGTAATGTCTTGTCTTGTCATGTCTTGTCTTCTCATGTCATGTCATGTCATGTCTTGTCGCGTTTTGTCATGTCATGTCATGTGTTCTCGTGTCTTGTCTAGTCTTGTCATGTCTTGTCTTCTCTTGTCATAACATGTGATGTCATGTCTTGTCTTCACATGACATGTCTTGTCTTGTCATATCATGTCATGTCATGTCTTGTCATGTCATGTCTTGTCATGTTATGTCTTGTCACGTCATGTCTTGTCACGTCATGTCTTGTCTTGTCATGTCATGTCTTTTCTTGTCATGCCTTGTCTTGTCAAGTCATGTCATGTTTTGTTATGTCACGTCTTGTCATGTCATGTTTGGTCTTGTCATGTCTTGTCTTCTCATGTCATGTCTTGTAATGTCTTGTCAAGTCATGTCATGTCACGTTATGTCTTGTCTTGCCTTGTCATGTCATGTCATGTCATGTCTTGTCTTGTCATGTCATGTCGTGTTTTCTCATGTCATGTCATGTCTTGTCTTGTCATGTTTTGTTTTGTCAAATCTTGTCATGTCTTGCCTTGTCATGTCATGTCTTGTCATGTCTTGTCTTCTCTTGTCTTGCCATGTCACGTCATGTTTTGTTATGTCACATCGTGTCATGTTTTACCATGTCTTGTCATGTCTTGTCTTCTCATGTCATGTCACGTCATGTCTTGTCATGTCATGTCACGCCTTGTCATGTCGTGTCTTCTCACGTCATGTCATGTCTTGTCATGTCATGTCATGTCATGTCTTGTCTTGTCATGTCTTGTCATAACATGTCATGCCATGTCATCTTTTGTTATGTCACGTCTTGTCATGTCTTGTCATGTCACGTCATGTCACATCTTGTCATGTCTTGTCTTCTCATGTAAAGTCATGTCTTGTCTTCTCATGTCATGTCATGTCATGTCTTGTCATGTCATGTCTTGTCACATCATGTCGTCTTGTCATATCATGTCTTCTCTTGTCATGACTTGTCTTGTCATGTCATGTTTTGTTATGTCACATCTTGTCATGTCTTGTCATGTCTTGTCATGTCATGTCATGTCACGTCATGTCATGTCTTGTCATGTCTTGTCATGTCATGTCATGTTTTGTTATGTCTTCTCTTGTCATGTCCTGTCATGTCATGTTTTGTTATGTCACATCTTGTCATGTCTTGTCACGTCATGTCATGTCTTGTCATGTCATGTCTTGTCTTGTCATGTGATGTCATGTCTTGTCACGTCATGTCATGTCTTGTCATGTCATGTCTTGTCTTGTCATGTGATGCCATGTCTTGTCTTGTCATGTCACGTCATGTCTTGTCTTGTCACGTCTTATAATGTCTTGTCATGTCTTCTCACGCCATGTCATGTCTTGTCATGTCATGTCTTGCCATGTTATGTCTTGTCACGACAAGTCTTGTCTTGTCATGTCATGTCTGGTCTTGTCATGTGTTGTCTTCTCATGTCATGTCTTGTAATGTCTTGTCAAGTCATGTCATGTCACGTTATGTCTTGTCATGTCATGTCTTGTCGTGTCTTCTCACGTCATGTCATGTCATGTCATGTTTTGTTATGTCATGTCATGTCATGTCATGTCACGTCTTGTCATGCCATGTCTTGTCTTGTCATGTCTTGTCGTGTCTTCTCACGTCATGTCACGTCTTGTCATGTCATGTTTTGTTATGTCATGTCATGTCATGTCACGTCTTGTCATGTCATGTCTTGTAATGTCTTGTCAAGTCATGTCATGTCACGTTATGTCTTGTCATGTCATGTCTTGTCTTGTCATGTCATGTCGTGTCTTCTCATGTCATGTCATGTCTTGTCATGTCTTGTCGTGTCTTCTCACGTCATGTCACGTCATGTCTTGTCATGTCACGTCATGTCATGTCACGTCATGTCATGTCATGTCACGTCTTGTCATGTCAAGTCCTGTCATGTCTTGTCAAGTCATGTCACGTCATGTCTTGTCATGTCATGTCACGTCATGTCATGTCACGTCATGTCATGTCACGTCTTGTCATGTCAAGTCCTGTCATGTCTTGTCAAGTCATGTCACGTCATGTCTTGTCATGTCATGTCTTGTCATGTCTTGTCATGTCATGTCTTGTCATGTCATGTCATGTCACGTCTTGTCATGTCAAGTCCTGTCATGTCTTGTCAAGTCATGTCACGTCATGTCTTGTCATGTCATGTCTTGTCTTCTCATGTCATGTCTTGTCAAGTCATGTCATGTCATGTCATGTCTTGTCTTCTCATGTCACGTCATGTCTTGTCATGTCATGTCTTGTCATGTCTTGTCTTCTCATGTCTTGCCTTCTCATGTCATGTCTTGTCTTGTCATGTCATGTCTTGTCATGTCATGTCTTCTCATGTCTTGTCTTTTCATGTCATGTCTTGTCTTGTCATGTCATGTCACGTCACATCACGTCTCGTCACGTCATGTCTTGTCTTGTCATATCATGTCATCTCTTGTCATGTCTTGTCATGTCATGTTTTGTTATGTCATGTCATGTCATGTCACGTCTTGTCATGTCAAGTCCTGTCATGTCTTGTCAAGTCATGTCACGTCATGTCTTGTCATGTCATGTCTTGTCTTGTCTTGTAATGTCTTCTCTTGTCACGTCTTGTCATGGCATGGCATGGCATGTCATGTCTTGTCTTGTCATGTCTTGTCTTCTCTTGTCACGTCTTGTCATGGCATGGCATGGCATGTCATGTCTTGTCATGTTTTGTCATGTCATGTCATGTCTTGTCATGTTTTGTCATGTCATGTCATGTCTTCTCATGTCTTGTCATGTCATCTCTTGTCACGTCTTGTCATGGCATGGCATGGCATGTCATGTCTTGTCATGTTTTGTCATGTCATGTCATGTCTTGTCATGTTTTGTCATGTCATGTCATGTCTTCTCATGTCTTGTCATGTCATCTCTTGTCACGTCTTGTCATGGCATGGCATGGCATGTCATGTCATGTCATGTCTTGTCTTGTCATGTCTTGTCTTCTCTTGTCACGTCTTGGCATGGCATGGCATGGCATGTCATGTCTTGTCATGTTTTGTCATGTCATGTCATGTCTTCTCATGTCATGTCATGTCTTGTCTTGTCATGTCTTGTCTTCTCTTGTCATGTCTTGTCTTGTCATGTCTTGTCTTCTCTTGTCATAACATGTCATGTCATGTCTTGTCATGTCACGTCACATCTCGTCTTGTCACGTCACGTCTTGTCACATCATGTCGTCTTCTCATGTCATGTCTTGCCATATCTTTTCATGTCATGTCACGTCTTGTCATGTCTTGTCATGTCATGTCTTCTCTTGTCATGTCGTGTCACGTCTTGTCTTGTCATGTCACGTCTTGTCTTGTCATGTCTTGTCTTGTCATGTCACGTCTTGTCTTGTCACGTCTTGTCTTGTCATGTCACGTCTTGTCATGTCACGTCTTGTCATGTCACGTCTTGTCTTGTCATGTCACGTCTTGTCATGTCACGTCTTGTCATGTCACGTCTTGTCATGTCACGTCTTGTCATGTCACGTCTTGTCTTGTCACGTCTTGTCATGTCACGTCTTGTCTTGTCACGTCTTGTCTTGTCATGTCTTGTCTTGTCATGTCTTCTCATGTCATGTCATGTCTTGTCTTGTCTTGTCTTGGCATGGCATGTCATAACATGGTATGGCATGGAATGCCATGGCATGATATGGCATGGCATAATACAGCATGGCATACCATGGCATGGCGTGGCATGCCATAATATGGCATAACATGACATGGCATGGTATGCAACTGCATGGCATAGCATTGCATGGCATGGAGTAGAATGTCATAAGATAGCATGGCATGGCATAACATGGCATGGTATACCCTGGCATGGCATACCAAGGCGTAGCATGGCATAACAGTTTCACAGTATCACAAGGTTGGAAAGGACCTCTGAGATCATCAAGTCCAACCTATAACCTAACACTAACACCAACACTAACACCAACCATCATCTAAACCATGGCACTCAGTGCCTCATCCAGTCTCCCCTTAAACACCTCCAGGGTTGGTGACTCCACCACCTCCCTGGGCAGCCCATTCCAATGGCCAATCACCCTTTCTGTGAAGAACTTTTTCCTCACATCAAGTCTAAACTTTCCCTGACGAAGCTTGAGTCCATGCCCTCTGGTTCTGCCACTGGTCACCTGAGAGAAGAGACCAACCCCTGCCCGACTACAACCTCCTTTTAGGTAGTTGTAGAGAGCAATGAGGTCTCCCCTGAGCCTCCTCTTCTTCAGACTAAACAGCCCCAATTCCCTCAGTCGCTCCTCATAGGGCTTGTGCTCCAGCCCCTTCACCATCTCACTACAAACAATTACGCTGCACACAGGTGCATATATGCAGATAACATAGGTACACCTACCGGAAAGGAAATCAGTATTGGTTGCAGGATGCATTGCATAAACCCCCTTCCTCTTTCCTTGTGTGTGCAAACAAACAGCAAGTTGATGCTATAGGAAGCAGATCATATGATGAATTGGTGTTACATAATTCGGTGTTATGCTGGAGACCAAAGAGAGAAGTCACTGTAAGGGAACAGTTTATAAAAAGCAGACACATGCTCTGTTTTTAATGGTGCTCTAACATCTCTATATACTCTGTTAGAGTCAGGGTATTTGCCACTGTTGTTAAGATTAATTCTGTCAACCAGATCATTATTTAGCTGCCAAGGACACCAGCTTGCAGGCATCCCAGAGGACCTTACATATTTCAGGCATTGAAGATGTTCCTGCTCTGTAGGAGCAGCAAAAGCCCTAGCCTCAGGTGAAGATTCCTTAAGTCAGGATAGGGCGTTGGAGCACACCTTCTCTAATTTACAGCTTCTCTTCCCAGAGGCAGGGCTGAAGAGAAAGAATCAAGAATTGAACAAAGGACAGGAAAGCAGTGTGGCCAGCAAATAGGCAATGAAAAACCACCTGGGTTTTTAACTTCAAAACACAGATATGTGGTTAAGACATGGGAACATGAGCATCACAGCATAGTAAGAACTCAACAAAACTGCATTCATCTTCTATTTCTGTTCCAGACTCCTTAGACAATCACGAGAAGCTAAGTCATAAGGCTTTGCTTAACTTCCACATCTGAAAAATCAGCCTGAACGTGGATAATCTGAGCAGACCCTGACTGTAATTTAAAAACCAAACTGTCTTGCAAAGAGAGACTGGTGAAGGTGACAAACTGGTATGGTGGAACAGTACAAGTGGCTTACAACATGTCAGCATGTCTGTGATAGCAACAAGCATTCACTGGGTGGGGAACACCATTAATTCAGTGGTTTATGCACATCAGTTAATGTCAGCCAGCACTGTTGTCACTAACACAAATAGATCCAGCCTCTGCACTGAAGAAAAGAGCAGAGCTTTGTAATGGTCTTTCCAATCAGTTGGAGCACCCCAGAGCACCCCAGATGTGTGTTTTGGCTTTTTGAGTGAAAAACTCATCACCAGAAAGGCTTGAACATTCCTGCTGTGTTGCTGGCAAGCATTAAGCAGGATAATAGCAAAGCAATGAGCAGATATTACTGCATGAAAAGAACTGTCACTCTGAAACTGTCCGTACATGCGTTTAGAATACGGTTTACCCATCAAATACATATTCTGAAATCAGAGAAGGCTGTTGTGTTCCCCTAATCTGATTTACTAGCCAGAAATCTTCAAACTATTCCTTTTGGCAGGGTGAAGAGTGTTTCTTTGAAACTGTGCTTATTCTGATTTAGGACTTTCAAGTG
Organism: Tapera naevia; assembly: GCA_033556795.1. NCBI lineage: Eukaryota > Metazoa > Chordata > Aves > Cuculiformes > Neomorphidae > Tapera > Tapera naevia. The sequence continues at coordinate 595,516 of JAUMJJ010000004.1, read as the reverse complement.
ACAGGGAATCCACAGCACTGGTAGAGAAAGGCAAGATGCCTTGGCCCTGCTTCATGTAAATAAAGTTTGTTCACGTTTTCTGCAAAAAAGCTGCAGCTTGGAATGTTGCTTTCAGCGTTCTGTAATTTCAAGATTTTTTCAATAATTAAAGGATTTTGGTTTGGAAACTGGCAAAGAGCACAAAAAAATCTGTATCCAGTGAGAAGAAATCTACCATTTGGCTGTTTTTCAGGTGAAATGAAATACAGGAAATTTTCCAAATGTAATCAGAAAGAAAACAAAACCAGTTTGTTGCACGTCATGGTGGCCACTTACATAAGATTAGTTCATTTTTATAGTGTAAATTTAGACTTTATATACCTGTTCAAATACAAAAGATGTGTAATTGATTTTTAGGTAAATGTGTATTTTGTTTGAGCTTGGCAATTAGATACCAGTCAAAATGTAGTTATGGGAAGGAGGGAAAATGTCTCTGCTCATGGGTGTCTTGGATACCAACACTCAGATCCAAACTGAACCTCTTACACAGCTAATGACCTAACTGCTGTGATGTTTTCTGGAATACTTCCCTGTAGAAAGGGTATTCCAGTAAAGGGGAACACCATGCAAAGGTGTGGTCAGACAGTAAAAATTAACTTATCACCTAGCAGTTTTACTTGTGTGTGACTGCAAGAGCCTCTCTGTCTCAAAGTCTAGGTGGCTGCAGGCCATAATAAACTCATGACTTCCTCAGGGTTTTTTCCTAATATGCATCAGCACCTGGATTATGGTTCTTCCCAAATCCTCCTGGGTAACCAAGGGCTTCCAGAACCTTTGGACATCATCTGAAAGTCAGTGTATTGAGGAGTCACACCAGAACCAACTGCCTCAGCACAGTATAACCCAGCTGTAGACCTGACAAAAAGCAAATGGGAATAGCTCACTTAGGCACAAGGATGCACCATTAGCAGTTGCAGCATCCCAAAGTCTTTTAATGCTTGGCTTGGTGCAGGAAGCCCAAGGGCAGGGCCCACTCCAACATTTGCTAAGAGCGCCAAGAACAGAGTTCTTGGCCCCTGCACCTTACAGATTTGCATCTCCAGGTTCTACTCTGCTTAAAAATAAATAAATAAATAAAAAGCACTTTACAACAATGGCTGCATAGAATCCAGTGACAGAAAAAAATGTAACTTTTATGCCATCTTTTGGTGTTTGAGCTTTTAGGATCTAAGCTTTCAAGGTGTTGTCAGTATGTCTGCGGACTGGAGAATGAATCTCCCAGCCCCAACTTTTGGAAAAACATCGGTTGGCTTGGGATCTATCAGAGTCACATACTGTAATATTTGTTACTGCTGTAATGGGATGATCTCCCTTCAGATTGTGTATGGAGGTTCAGGGAAGCACATAGAGCAACTGTAATTGCAGAGAGTGCACTGAATGATCTCCCAGTGCAAGGGGAAGCAACCTGCAGCTATAATTCTCTCAGATGGCACAGAAGAGAGATCGTTGGTAGATGTGGGGATAGACATGCACATCTAACTGGCCCTTCCAGAATATCACGTTGGTCATAACACTAAATGGTAGGATCTTCCACTATGTCCTTATTAGAGTTCCATAATTCACACAAAGCTTTTCCAGCTCATGGTAGTTATTAAAAAAATCAAAAGGAAAAAAATATCCTTGCACTTAAGTAGTCAAATTTGGTTAAATTCGGATCAAATAAAATGTTTTAAATCACTGTTGGACTTGAAATAAAGTATTCCATAGCATTTGAAGATTTTAGTATTAAAAACCTCACAAGGCTGGTATTTCTGGGCCAATTTACTTAAAAATACCTTTTATATTGAGAATGATAGTTTAATAAACTAATTGCTTAGTTGTTTTTTCACTCAATTGCTAATTCAAAGTAGATTAGTATTTGCATTGCCTATTAAGGAAATGCATCAACTAAAACTTTCTGAGTAGGTTAATTTTTGTAACCAAAGCACAGAAGACAAGATTTGCACGGAACTACCCAGGTTTCACACACTCTTTGTTGAGCCTTTTCAGCACAATACTCTGTAATGCCACTTGTAAATGCCATTCTCAGCTTTTACTATACGATGCCTCAGGTTTCTTAATCACAGCTTTATTATCTTTACCTTACAAATAAGCAATGTAGACAATTTAATTCAGATGCCACTACAGAAACATTGTGCTGGGAGAAAAGGATACAGCAGCACATTTACATATACCCAGGTAACCAGCCTGCAGCAGGGGCTCTGGTGCTGCTGTGAGGCACTAAGTCTTACTGCAGTTCACATCTGCAGAACAGAAGCCTGCATGCCTCCAAGTTACTACATACAGTTAATCTAAAGGGCCTTACTGAAGAAGTTCTGCAACAATATGAAGTTAAGCAGACTTAAGCTGCATGCTAAGAGACAGAACAGTTCTCCATCCTTACAACGAACTTCAAGCTGTCAAAGTAATGATACTCGGAGAGACATGCCTTAGGCTAAGATCAATTGTGACCACAACTGACCATTTGCTTTATTTCTCTGTCAGATACTGTCTCTAGTGGCAGAAAAAAACTGATCCACTTGTAAATTAGCATTTCAGCACCTGTGGTTATATCTGACAGATTAAAATCGGTTTCTACTACCATATTTAAAGATTAAAAACACAGTGGCACTGTTAGAAAACCAAAGGAAGCTCCTGAGTGTATAGGTAAGTTTGAAGTAGCAATAAAAAGACAGTTTTACATCTATCAGCTCAGTAGTAGACTTCTTCAGGACTGCCAGATTGCAATGCTTTGTTAATTATTTGATTTTCTTTGTCACTGAACACTGATATAGCTCAGAACCTGTTGGCAATGTCAGTTTAGTGTCTCTGCTCAAATGGCACAAATTTCTTGTAGTAGGCAGTAAACCACATTCCACTAATGCTTTCCAATTAAGAGTGAAACACCCTGTTCTCCTCCTCCCATCTCTGCATACCATCTGTTCTTATTCCAGTAGTAAAAGCTGTTAGTACGATGGACAGACACGTCCCCCCAAACCCCTGTCTTTTTATTGGAAAGAATAAAAGTTTCTAAAAGAAAATAAACAGAAATTGTCTTAGTAAGTTTCTCACAAATAGAAGGAAAAAAAAAATCCTAGACCTGAACACAGAGAGGATAGTTCCATAGCATAAAAGTTGAGATTTTATTCCAGGTCTACTTTGGGATGCTTGAAAATGAGAAATTGGCATTATAAGATGAAAAAAGTTAGCCAAGCAGAATTCTCAAGCCAGTAATAACAGAGCTGCTTCTGGAGCCTTTCTGTAGCAGTGGTGGGCTACAGGGGGAAAAAAAAAATAAATCTAATTCCCATCAGGTTTTCATGAAGATCAACAGAAGGTTTTCCTAGTGCAGTATTTTGGAGAAAAAAAAAAAAAGACTTTAATCCATGCATGTCTTTTTCCCCAGCCTCTCACACTATTCGTGATAAAAAGGTTACGTTCAGAAGAATAGTCTCAATGCAAGAAAGAAGGCATTTAGATGCTGTTCTAGTTTGCACAAGTGTACAACTTAAACCTTTGAACAAGCATGCACACTGCAGGCTCAAGACAAACCATTCTTTATTGTTGTGGTTCTGAACAGAAGCCAAGTAGATTGCAGCAGCTGTATATTCAATACACCAGTGCAATAAAAGACAGACTGTCAAAGCTGAAGTATGATTAGTATGATATAAAGCCTAGTATGTGACTTGCTTACCATATAATCAGTATTTAAATGACTAATTGAATATAACTGCATATTAAGGTATAGTTAGGAGTTCCAAATACTCCTTCCAGAGTTCTGACCTAAGTCACAAAAGTTAAATCAAACTATCCAAAAGTCCAAGATTAAAATATTGTTGATTGTTTCTAATCTTACTCTGTAATGAACACAGATTTATCTATGCACAACACCACCATTAAGAGCAAGACAATTTTAGTCCCTGACATAGATGGCATCATTAATGAAGTCAGCTGAAAACAAAGACTTATGCATACCCTCACAGTACAGAGCAGGTCCCAGCCACATATGCAATGCACAGGATACTAAATTAATTCAGTGTGGGAGCTGAATTTTTATATTGAAGTATTGCTTTTTTTGAGTGTCTGCTGTTATAAATGTGACTGGAAGCAACCTTTGTCACAAAATATCCTCTCTTTGATCCCAGTCTTACAGAGCACAGTAAATGTCCACCTAATTCAGCACCTACTCTACAACTTTTTCCTGTGGGAGCTTAGAGGATTGCTACCTCTTCTGGAAACTGGAAAATGTTTCCTTCAGGAGAGGGCATCATCTAGGCACACACAGCATTTGACAAGGGAATGGTGTTACTCTAAAAGCAGAGCTGGCAAAAGGCTTAAATTGTCCCTGCCATGCAAACTCTTATTTGTTACACCCAATAGGCAGGATACACACTGAAAAAAATCAGTAACTGTTTTATGGGCTGAAGGCTTCCAGGCTTTGAGTCCTATCAGAATGGTGCCCTAGGTAAGTTCAGTGCAAAAGTTTACAACACTAACTCTCTCCTCCCTATTCAGTTCAACATTTTTTGTAGATACACCTGTGTAGGACTGCAGTTCTCTCAATAACCCAGCCTGCAATCAGGATGATGAAGTTACAGACAGTAGAAATTGCTGTAACTAATGTTATCTGACTAACATTTTCTCTACACCATCAATTAAGTCTCAGTAGGAAACTTAAGTTTAATCTTCAACTGCCAATACAGAACACAGAAGGGTACTGAAAGCCTAGTAACTGTTCTCCCTTACAAGGCCGGCATACTTCACATTGGCTCAAGTTAGGAGTAAAATGAACTAATACAGGAGCACGACAATGGTTACTCTTCCTCTGCAAGCCTCAAAGTCTTCTACTAATATTCTTGTCACATACATTAGAAAACAGAATGCTGAAAGTGGTTCACAGGTGGGAAAATGACAATGGCTCACCAGGTATCCCTGAGATCCACTGCACAACAGGGGTGGGCAAGTAGTTAAGCTGCATGAACAGCATCTACTGGCTTGTTTTCCTCTTCAGTGCAGAAGTTTGGTTTCTCAGCAGTGCTTTGCAACATAGCAATGCTGAAAATCAGGCAACAGAGCCAAGCCCAGTAACTGTACCATGAACTGTTCAACAGCCACAGGTTGACAGGAGGGCTGGTATAGTTCTCCCAGCTGCATTTCCCTCCACCTCTTATTGCAATCTTCAGGCTGTGAAAGAAACTGTATTTATATGGTCTCAGATAATTTCTCCTGGAAGACCAGAGTCTGCAAATAAACACCAATGCTCCACATTCAATCTGTGCATCATATGGATATGTCCTTGGAAAATCTTAATGCATGACTGCTGAGAGAGCACGTGCAGACTCATTTGTTATTACACTGGCATATTATCTGGAACAAAAAACAACCTGCCCTTCCCTTATGATACAGTTTTCCCAACATTATTACAGGGCTGGCAGACAATCATATGTACATTTAAGCTCCATTTCAGCATTTTTTTCCTCCTTAGAGTGTGCATCTGTACACGATAGCATGTGATTTAGCATAAAGGCTCTGCAAAATTAGTCTGTATCCAGCAAGCAGTTTTGACAGTTACTACCTCAAAGCAGAAGACAAAGTAATGAGACAGCAAACCAGAGAATGAAGCCTTAATACTTTTATTCAACAAAAAACAAGTAAGGTTAATAAAACCTCAGTGAAAAAGGAAATGTTAAATTCAAGTTCTTCCTATGAAAATCTTCAAAATGACTATTATAGCTTTTTTTCAATGGTTGGGACTCGGATCATTTTCACTTATTTTCATCCACCATCCACAGCAATCAAAAAATCAATTTTTTGGGTAATCCTGAAAAGTGTAAATCACATTGTTACCAAAGTAAAGTGGTTTGCTCCCCTTCAAAAGGTTGTTATAATCATCTGATATATTCTTGAGATGCATCTACTCTGAGCTGGTTAGTGCTGTCTGCTGCAAGCAGCAAGCATGATGGACTTTTTCCAATGAATCTATGAAAGAGTGATATAATCAAAGGCCACTTGAACCAGTATGGGTACTTCAAATGAGTCCCAGATTCTATAATTAAATGTTAATTGCATGTGGGGTACAGGTAAGCATTTTTTTTGTCAGTATAAAAAGCTAGCCAGTTAATGCTACTTTTAAACCTAATGCAGGCAAACTGTTTTAAGGCTTAACCCTGCTCCACTACACATACATTCTTAATTTTTCTTACGTGCTGTCCCTGCTCAATAACCTGTGCTCCCTGTGCACAGGCATTAATAGATGTTTTAGTCTCTGCCTCATTCTTCAACCACATCTTTGTTAGTATCAGCTGTAGTGATGCTGAAGGCAGCAGTACTTTTCTGGTTCTATTGCAGACCTTATCCTCTCATTTCTTCATGTGTTGCTAACTTATAATGTAGGTAAAACAGCTGACTTCTGCAATGGATATGAAGCTTATTACAAAAGCATTCAACTGCCCTACAGGCAGAGGTGTCTTCTAAAATACAGACACTGAATCACATCCACAACCTTTAAACAAATGCCCAAAGAATACAAATTCTTCACTTTAAACAGAACAGTACTGTTTTTCCTAAGCCAATGTTGAACAGTTCTGAAATTAGACAGATTCCCTCTATCACATTAATTCAGGAAAAAGTTTAGTGCTGTATCTTTTACACTGTTTTGCAAACTATCTCCATAGAAATGCAGATAAATGCCACTAGAAATTGGTGTCTGGGAAAGGAGTACTGCTTTTGATTGTTTGCCACAGTGGAGAAGATTGACTATGATGTAATCATAGCATCAGTGTCTCTACATACCTCATTGATCAGAAGTAAGCTGTAGCAATAGCCAGAAATGATGCATGCTTAATACTTTTCATAGGCAGTCATCCATCTGATTTCCCCCTGACAATTTAAGGGACTGTTTTCTGAGAAGTACAGCTGCTGCACATTTAAGATTGGTGAACACACCCCACAAGCTACAAAGTTCTGTTCTTGTAGAAGAGCAGCAACTTACAGCAATAGCATGCAATTCTTTCTCCTTGCAGCCAGCCCTCAGTGCCCACATTTTGTAAGAGGTACCCATCAGGACTCACTCAATTAATTCTGCTAAGTTCCAGAGTGCTACCTCAACAGGCCAAGGGAAAGAGAAAATACTGCACAAGATGTAAGTACAGGCCAGCCTAAGAATTTTGGGGGATGCAACTAATTAGGGTTTGAAATTACCTCAGCACATTTCTACCCTCAAAAGACATAGCAGCATGCTATGTTTTATTTAAACATAGGAGTGTAGGTTTGTCCTTCTAAATCAATATTCAGATTTTAACTTTAGATGATAACACCATGTAAGGAAGTCAAATGAAATTCAGGGTAGAAAGAAGCATTTAGTGGAAGTGATACTCCTTTTTACACTGATACCAAAAAGGTCTTAAAGTAGTGCTGACATCCTAAATGCCTTAGTTAGAGCCAATCTCAAAACTCCTGGCATTTATCATGTAAGACTGACTTGTTTTTCCTGAAGGTGAGACTTTGAAACACATTAGAATAACTGGTGTTTTAGTTTAATAAAGCTCTGGAAACTCTGCTCATTGTCCAATGCAAGACTTAACTGGATAAGTTGCAGAACTCAAGGAAGCACTTCCTCCTCCTTACTATCCTTTACTTAACAGTCATATTGCATGGTAGGTACTTCAAAACACTAACCATGGACCCTCAAATGGTGTTGTAAAACTTCAATTAATCAAGCTTCAATTAATCACCTAAGCTATGGTAACTTGACAAGTTCCTACATGTCAATTGACCCATGGTACTGAGGTAAGCAGAGAGCATGTCAGTCAACTGATGAATTTTCTTCTTTTCGGTTAGAATCTTAAGCTAATTTAATTTGACACAGACTAAGAAACAGTAGGTAAAAGTGCCTAAAACTAAGTTAAACTCTAACAATGGAGCTATCTCTCTGAATTCACAGTATCAAAAGGTTGGAAAGGACCTCAGATCATCAAGTCCAACCTATAACACAACACCAACACCTACACTAACACCAACCATCATCTAAACCATGGCACTCAGTGCCTCATCCAGTCTCCCCTTAAACACCTCCAGGGTCGGTGACTCCACCACCTCCCTGGGCAGCCCATTCCAATGGCCAATCACCCTTTCAGGGAAGAACTTTTTCCTCATATCAAGCCTAAACTTTCCCTGACAAAGCTTAAGTCCATGCCCTCTGGTTCTGCCACTGGTCACCTGAGAGAAGAGACCAATCCCTGCCCCACTACAACCTCCTTTTAGGTAGTTGTAGAGAGCAATGAGGTCTCCCCTGAGCCTCCTCTTCTCCAGACTAAACAGCCCCAACTCCCTCAGTCGCTCCTCATAGGGCTTGTGCTCCAGCCCCCTCACCATCTTCGTTGCCCTCCTCTGAACACATTCCAGTATCCTAACATCTTTCCCAAACGGGGGGGCCCAGAACTGGACACAATATTCAAGATGAGGCCTGACCAGGGCCGAGTACAGGGGGACAATAACTTCTCTGGTCCTGCTTACTACACTATTCCTGATGCAGGCCAGGATGCCATTGGCCTTCTTGGCCACCTGGGCACACTGCTGGCTCATGTTGAGCTTCCTGTCCACCAGCACTCCCAGGTCCTTTTCTGCCTGACTACTCTCTAGCCACTCTGTCCCCAGTCTGTAGCTCTGCATGGGATTGTTGTGTCCAAAATGAAGTACCCGACATTTGGACTTATTAAACATCATCCCATTAGAATCAGCCCAGCTCTCCAATCTGTCCAGGACCCTCTGTAGGGCCATCCTACCCTCTAACAGATCAACCCTTCCTCCCAGCTTGGTATCATCTGCAAACTTGCTGATGATGGACTCAATCCCCTCATCCAGACGATCAATAAAGATATTAAACAGGACGGGACCCAACACCGATCCCTGGGGGACACCACTGGTGACCGGCCACCAACTGGATGAGACACCATTGACCACCACTCTCTGGGCTCGGCCATCCAGCCAATTCCTAACCCAGCACAGAGTGCTCCCATCTAGGCCACGGGCTGCCAGCTTCCCTAGGAGTCTACTGTGGGAGACAGTGTCAAAGGCCTTGCTGAAGTCCAGGTGTACCACATCCACAGCCTTCCTCTCATCCACCAGGCGAGTCACACGGTCATAAAAGGAGATCAGGTTGGTCAGGCAGGACCTACTCCTCCTAAACCCATGCTGGCTGGGCCTGATCTCTTGACCGTTCTTCCAAGTGCCGCATGATTGCACCCAGGATTATCTGCTCCATAATTTTACCTTACTGTTGAAAACTGAGGCAAAGAAGGCATTAAGTACCTCAGCCTTCTCTGCATCTCTGGTTACTATATTTCCCTCCACATCCAACAAGGAGTGGAGGTCGCTGCCGCCCTTCTTTCTGCCATTGATGTATTTATAAAAGCTCTTATTATCCTTAACAGAAGTGGCCAATTTGAGCTCCAGCTGGGCTTTTGCTTCCCTGATTTTCCTCCTACACGACTTAACAACATCTTTGAACATGACCTGGCTTACATCCCCTTCTTTCCAACGATGATACATCCTCTTTTTCTAACTTAGTTCCCTCAGAAGTTCCCTACTCATCCAGGCCGGCCGTCTGCCCCTACGACTCTTCTTACAACACACAGGGACAGCCCACTCCTGCGCCTTCAAGATTTCATTCTTGAAGTGCATCCAGCCTTCCTGGACCCCCTTGCCACTAAGAACTATTTCCCAGGGTACTTTCCTGACCAGTTCCTTAAATAATCCAAAATCTGCCCGCCGAAAGTCCAGCATCAATGTTCTGTTCCTGGCTTTTCCTATTACATTGTTCAGAGAGAACTCAATTATCTCATGATCACTAGACCCCAGACAGCCTCCGACAGTAACATCACCCACCAGCCCTTCTTTATTTGTAAACAGTAGGTCAAGAAGAGCCTCACCCCTGGTGGGCTCACTCACCAGCTGTGACAGAAAGCAGTCCTCAATACACTCTAAGAACCTCCTGGACTGCCTCCTCTCAGCAGTATTAAGTTTCCAGCAGATATCTGGAAGGTTAAAGTCTCCTAAAAGAACAAGGGCAGCCGATCTAGAGGCAGCCTCCAGCTGTTTAAACAACAGAAGATCCAAATCCTCCCCCTGGTTGGGTGGTCTGTAGCACACTCCAACCAGGAGGTCAGACCTGACTGCCCCTCTGACTCTTACCCATAGACACTCAACCTGGTCATCACCGATCTCAACTTCAACAGTATCCAGGGTTTCCCTAGCGTAGAGGGCCACCCCTCCACCCCTCTTCTCACGCCTGTCTCTCCTGAAGAGCCTGTAGCCTTCCATGGCAGCACTCCAGTTATGACAGTCGTTCCACCACGTTTCCGTGATGGCAACTATATCATAGCTCTCCCGCTGGACCAGGACTTCCAGCTCCTCAAGAGGGAATGCACTTTCACGTGCATCTCCATTCTAAAAAGATGTCGCTCCAAGTCAGAGTCCCAAACTGGCAACAACAAAAAGCTGATGCTAACCTGACAGCTGCTGTCTAGCACATTCCACCTGTTAAGACCAACTCCAAGTTTAAGAACCAGTATTTGCACCTCTGCTAGAAGGTCTGATTTAGTGTCAGATATATGTCTTGAGTACCTAGAGCTTTTCTTGCCATGAAGACAGGATGTACATACTACCATCTGAGGAACACTGGAGGCTCCATAGAGAAGTAAATGTTAAAAGGGTTGCCTCTTAAAAGGGTCATAGAAATATGCTTTATGTTCCTTACCCAGAGTGGTCTTAACTTTTAAGTTATGAGAGAGAAGAGAAATCTCTCTTCTCAACTCTATTTACACTCTCCAGTCTATTATTTGAAAGATGACCTGTTATGTTTCTTTTTCTCCTCCACAATCTTTGTTACTTTCAACTCCGTAAGATGTCTCAAAAAAACAAAAGGCCTATAATTTACTGGGTAGTAACATGCTCCATTACAGAATTTAAAGGAATTAGGTGTTTCTAACAAATAAGATTTAATTGTCATAAGATAGCCTTTTTTTGTACCAGCTCTTTTAGAACCCAGAACTAAGTCACTCTCACTCTCATTTATCCTAAAACATTAATAATTAAGGGGTTTCATCTGGTGCTGGTGCCCAGGGATAATAGTCCATTCTTGTTCTGAGACAATGGAAGTACCACATTCTTTCTGATAATGTAGCTCCTGTTCTGTAATAAATTAAACATTACCTTCATCTATTCCTTCTTTTCTTTTCCTTTTTAAATTTACAAGTGCATACTGTTGCTCCTTCAGAGTTTCTGCAGGACAGCTGGGTCTTGGCAGCTGATTGCCTGGAGTAGGTGCTGGTCGGTTACTGAAATACTTCTGTTTCAATGCCTTAATGATGATGGAAGAAAAATAACCAAGTAATCAGCATAAAGTGTCACAACACTGTCTATAAAGAGCTTATAATGAAATAAAGTACTTGCAATTGTGACTTCATAACTATGGAGGCATTGTTGTGCTAGAAGGTGGCAAATAAAGATTATATTCTCAGTGACTACCACAGTACTTCTACTTTAAACTAAGACATAATTGTGTATTGTTATTTTGAACCAGTGCTCAGACATCTTGAGAAAACTCTGGACTGCACTGCAGGTGGTCTTCTACAACAGCAAGTTTCTAGCTCTGAAGAGCTTCCAATCTGAATAGACAGAGGAGATGAGGATAAAGAAAGTAGAAGCAAAGAAGGATTAAAAGAGTATCTCTGAAGTCTTTATCAGATCCAGGACCTGGACAACATCTATTTTGCCAGCTTTTCTGATAGGTCTTTCTCCAGATTTTCTTTAAGTGTGCTGTTTCTAAACTGAACTGTGAGAAAAGCGCAGATTGAATTAGAGTAGAAAAACACAGAGAAGCTGAGTTGATTTCATGTAGTGGTATTAACGTACCGTATTTTAAATCTTAGCTTCTGCAAACCGTTGTTAAGGAAAAGAGTCTAAGCTAACTCTTAGGTAATTATTACTTTTGCTTATGTCAATTACATGGTATTCAATGCCGGCTATAAATTAAGCCAATACAGTAAGCAAAAATTGTTTCCTGCCTTAAACTGAAGCATTGTCAATAAAAACATAGAAAATCATATCTATTAAATATTCAAGTCACCATCCTAAAATATGACCTGTAAAATTACTTCATATATATATATGAACTAGTACAAAATGTGTCCCGAGCATAGCAGAACTAATTATTTGGAAACTTATAGCAGAAGTTCTTAAAGAATCTGAATGTGCTCCAAAAGTTCTAGTAAAAAGATATGTAACACGTACTAATCTTTGTCTAACAAGCAATGAAGGTGTCTTGGCCTTAAGGGGACAGCTCTTTTTCCTTCTGGAACAGCGTAAGCCAACAGAAATACAGTTTGAAACTGTCAGCTGCTGTATCTTCTTCACAGCAGAAATGAATATTCTGAACTAGAATGAAAATCTTACAGTATGTTCCAAATCTTTCATTTCTCCCCATCAAGCAGTAGTGAAACTGAGATCAGTTTTACCCAAATATAACATAAAAGAATATTCATATCAGAAAGCTCATTTAAATCACCATAGAATTTAATGCTAAAAAAGATAATTTGAAGAAGAAACTGGATGAATTAAGGGTGAAAACCTTTCAAAACCAGGCAGTCTGAATTTTAAGTGTCAAAAATTATGACTGTCTGAAGGCCATGACTTGCACACCCTGTAGCTGTCTACCTCTGCTCTACATTGGCAATGAAGATGGTCAGTCAGCATTGTTCATGCCTTTTGGAGATCTCTCTATAAAACATGAGAATATGTTTCTATTATTTCATCGACAGAGCTACATAACATTTCATTTCACACTTGGCTTACTGGCTTCAAAGCACATTTATCTGATACTAACAGTAGGTTAATGAACATTAGGACATAATGCAAATGTACTATACCTGAGTAGCTGTAAGCCTAGCACAAGGATTAAATGTGAATAAGCCTTGCAGAAGACTGAGCAAATCATCGCCAGCTGCACTGAAGATATCTTGAAGTGGCATTCCAGGGAAGGACTTAAACGTGACATAATCTGGAAGACTCACCATGCCCTACAAACACAAAAAAGGCATGTACGTTTTTCAAGTTGGAAAGAGTTCAGCTTTTCACAGAAAGGGAACTTCATATGGCTATCTTTCAGGAGAAGCAAATTATCTTTCAAAAGGCACTGCTAATAGCTGGTCACTGAAATAAGTGTAGGAATAGTATGTCATAAAGACTTTTTAAAAGTAATTCTTACAGTTGTTTCATACTTTCCCTCTCCAAGCAATCTGTCCTTCCCTTGTGCTTTAATGCTAACCAGTACAAAAGGAAAACTGCTTATTATAAAAAAGGAAGTATGAGAGAACTTTAGAGTGGGTGCAGACAAATGAAGTCTTTTCTTTTGCAAAATGACATGATGGAAGAGACTATTTACAAAAAAGCCAGTCCACATTTTCTTCAAATTAATAATACACTGTCCTCCTCTTCAAAGTTAGCAGATCATGAACATTTCAAGTTACTTTTGAAAATTGCATAACTGATAAACTTATTTGGGGAGTGGAAGGAGGGAAGGAATATATGCTAAGCAGTTAAACAGATTAACTGCCTTTTTTCCCTCCTCAAGGTATTAAATCAATCCAATTCAAACTATATCATTAAAACCTTTTTTTACATGCCATTAACATTTTTTTTCAGATGATTATTTTAATATATTTCAATAGTATTTTAAGTATTCTAAACCTCTAGTCATCACGTTTCAGAAATATCAACACTGAAGTGAAAAATATGCTCAGTTGTCTTTACAGTAAAGGTTTCAATTCCTGAAATGCATGGACTTGCAAACTAAGTTGGAAAAGCATCATCTCTGTCATGCTAGCAAGCCTCCCGGGCTCTCCTTTCCCCACCTATATCTTAACTCTTCATCTCAAAAAAAAAAAAGCAGAAATGTCACTGCAAAAATCTTCATGTGTTTCATTTAGTATCCCATAGCCACAACAGAATTCTGTGGGGCTAGTACTGCCTTTTACGCTATTTCACTGTACAGCTCCATTTGGTGATCGCACACCACTTAAGGCACCATTTGAAGCAGACAAAGGAAATGCAGCACAGAGGGAGAGCAAAAGTGGGTTGTGATAACCAGTTAGCAAGTTCCAAGAGTGCTTCCACAACTTAACTACAAAAGAGGACAGTCTGATCAGGGAATTCAGAACCCTTGTGCCCATTGGCTGGTCCAAGTCAGTCATTAGAATCAGCCATGCCCTGTTTCCACACAGCCTACCTAATAACCACTGTTATGTAAGTCAGTGTACACCCTGACTTTGAGTTTAGCCCAGTATTAGTGAATTATCAGACTTATTGTCATCTCAACCCAGATAATGATACAACTCATTTGTATTTGTTGCTGCACCATTATTCTCAGATAAACAGTTTACCCCTAAAGCTATTCGTCTCCTGCTTGTAACCATAGCCTGAACCTATAGCATAGCTTGGGTCACATCTGGTGGCCTGCCCCAGCCCTGTAGTGGGTGCCCTATTTGGTTGTTTTGCCATGCCAAGACTCATGAGATCCTCTGACATAGGGAAGGATCCATTCTCTTTTCCTAACTACAGAAATTCATAAATACAAAACAATGAAGGGGAAGTTACCTACAAAGGTGCCCCTACAAAGAGAATTTGCTCAAGCCCAGCAGGACACTCAGCCTGCATTTAAAGACAAGACTCTCGCCTCTGCCTGTGTTAAAAGCGTGCAGGCTTGCGTGGAGAAATCACAGCACCCTGTGGCCCGCCTGGTGGCGCCACCTGCCTGAGAAAAATTTGACAGCTGGACACTACAAAAAAGGAAAATTCAGCAACAAAAACACATAAAGCTTTCTATATTGACCAAAAAGACCAGGAAGAAAATATTTGGTTTGATTTGGATTCAAACAAGGATACATCAAATTCTTTAAGGCCAACCAAACTTGCAAATCCCATCAATTCTTGAAACTGAATCAGATGCTACTGGAGGCATTGCACGTATCCTTCATGCTCTTTCACAAACACACACCTAAGCCATATTAAGCAAGTGCTACCACAGATCTGTTATGGTCAGTTGTTATTGTTGTTTGAGCTAAAGTAGAATCAGTTTTCTAAATTCAGCTATGTCTCATCTACATAACTTCATTTTATGAAAGTTAACTGTGTTTTTCAGACCGTGTTTCTCTTGCATAGGGCACTGGTTTGCAGAAAGTCCAATGGTTATATTTATCCCTAAAGTAACCAAGGCCATCTTTGAGCTGGTGAAGTGCTGTAAGTCAAAGATGAGGTTCGCACCTGCATGGAAGGGCAGGCAGGACAGGTGACCCCAAACTGACCAAAACATTCCATCCCATGTATGTCATAATCTGTATAAACTTGAGAGATCACAAGTGTATTCTTTGATGGCTGACATCTGGTGAGGACTTTGTCTTGTTTGCCCCTGATCCTGGATCCATGCATTCCTGAATCCAGTTCCTGGGTACAGCCTCCTTCCTGCCACCCACTATGCCCGATTTCACCATATTTTATTACTTTCTTATTAACAGTATTTTCTTCATTGTCATCATTCTTCATTTAATTAAAAGTTGTAGTTTTCATTTCCAACGCACAAGTCATTTTCCTCTCATTTCCCTTTCCATGGGCAGGGGTGTGTGTGGTGTATTGAGTGCCCAACTGCTCTTTTTTAGCTGTCAAAGTTGGCCAGACAGGGACTAAACCATAACAGTGACTTAGCCTGACTTGCAAATATAATGGAAGAGATGCCATCAAAATTTCAGAATCAGAAGCCCAGACCCTAACTTTACTTGTTACGTTTTCTGACCTTGACAAACTCCTTGGGGATGGTCCTCTCACACTTCAATATTTTATGTCCTATTCTTCTCACCAACTTCACTACATTCTTTCCCCTGAAGGATGAACTCAATACACAGTGACTCAACATTGGGTTTTTGGTATCCCCATAACCACTGATGGAGCCCAACTTTTCCCATTCCTGTAGCTACCAACCATCACTCAGATTTGCCTGTTAAGCCCCTCTTTTCACCAGCCCACAGAAGAGTGCCTCATTTATTGATGGCTCAGCAATCCTTTGCAGCAACACTTGGTTTGGGTGAGACACCACTGTCTATTGATGGCCAAATGTTTATGGCCAGTTGCTGCAGTACTGCCCAGACAGCTAAAACTCCAGACACTTTGCTGAGCCATTTACTCCCCTGCCCATACTGTCTGACCCCCGGGTTGCTCTTCTAGGTGCACTTGGTGGCTTTCCCTCTTGGAAAGTGTGCTCCTTCCACACCCTTACTGCAGAAATTAAAAGAACTGCAAAATGCCCCTAATCTGAGATAAACTGTTATCTCTAAAGCTATTGATTTGGCATTTCTTACTGTATTCCAAAACTGTAACTCACCCAGGCCAACTTAAGTGCCTACAAATTGTTCCTACTTCTGAAAGTGATTAAAGTCTTTCAGGTTAAGGCAGATTAATTAATCAAGCATCTCAAAAGCATTCAGCAAGCCATGGAAAACTGGATACACATAGAAAGGAAACAAAGAAGTTTAATTACTGTTGCTTAATGCTAACAATACGGCTATTTTGATTGGAGATTTGCCAAGAGAAACAATAAATCTTAGCTGCTTATGCTCTACTTTGAGATCAGGCAGCTGCCTTCTGAAAATCTACTGATGTATTTTGGTATACCCTTTCAATTAATTTAAAATGCTAAAATAGAGAATATCAAGTAAAACATCAGTCTATTAAACAAAAGGACTCACAGGCCACTGTTCTTCTGTTGGAGTGCCTAATGTTTCAAATATCCTTGACAGTTGGTCAAGATCTGAGTCTCCAGGCAAAAATGGAACCTGGAAGAAGGCAAGAGCACTTGACTGAATTAACTTCTAAGGTTTCATACCAGAGAAGAGATTTGAGCTATCCCTCATAACTGCAGGGCAAAACATCTTTGTATATCAGTTGCCCACACAGAGGTACTCCTGAATATTTGAGGCTTTCTAGTGATGTCCAAATAGATTCTGAAGGTTTCTTGGAACCCAGACTTGACATCACCAACTTAACAGTAGAGAGCTAAACACAAAATTAAACCACTACCACATTGATGTAAAGTAACAAGCCACAAGAGAAAAAATTTTACATTGAAAGTCAGTTGGTCATGGTGACCTTTGATCATCTGCTCTCTGAAGTTAGGCAAGTTAATGTTTTGAACTGTGAACAGTGAACTGTAACTGGATCACACAAGCAGCAGTTAGACTGATGGAATAAGATCACAGCATAAGGGAAAGCAGTGACCTGGTATGATAGAAACTGTCTAATCAGGGTCATGACTAATTTGTTACTCCACAAATAAGGTACTGGTGATAATTATTTAATTATTGAGGAACAATGTGTAAGGGAGAAAGTATGCATTTATCTCTTATGTCTCATTCCTAGATGGATAGCAAATGAAAACCAATAAAAGGCTGTGTGAAAATACAACACCAGAACAGTTACCTACTTGGCCTTCCCCAAGGGAAGATTGTGATAGTTTGCTGCATTTTTTTTACACAGATGTTTTTGAAAATTTCCAGTGATTGTGATGCTTATAGAACTTCAGTCTACTTCAAAATATCACTTTCTTCACAATTAGTGAGCGTCTGGAAACTTTTTCTCCCTTCTCTTCTTCCTTTGCTAAATAGCCTGAGTGCCTTCAACTGCTGCTGTTAGCAGTAGAGAGGAATCCCACATAGGAAGTTGTAACGCAATAAAAAACAAATACAAAATGCTTACATTCAAAGACTTACCCTGAGGAGCAATTCAGCTAAAATACAACCAACAGCCCACATATCAACACCAACGCCATACATTCTAGCACCAAATAATAGTTCTGGGGCTCGGTACCACCTGAAAAAGAAAACACATTTGGAGTAAATCAGCTGCCTTTCCTCATATCAAATGCTGTGTACTGTAGCAATTCAAGCTACTGCTCCTGCCTATATATTTTTCAGATGCCGAAAACTATACTCTATCCTGCAAAGGTTTTGTTTAAAATAGACTGTATCAAATAATACATTCCTCACCACTGGGTCATATACTACCACAGATTACCTAAACTTTCAACTGACCTGTTTAACAAGTAATAGAACTATAGATATGCAAAGGAAACAGTATTTAGCAGGCTAGCTTGCATGTTAAAGTTTAAAGAAAATTTTGGTTTATGATGAAGAAGTGACAGAAAGACTGAATTCCTTACAGCTTCCAAAAAATCTCCAGACCAACATAAGCACAAAAACTAGTTTTATGCAAAATGAATCTTAACAGCAGCTGTTTAAAACAGCTACTTCCTCTGCCTAGGAACAATCAATTTTAATGCAATGATCTGATAACACACTGCATTTGAAACCACTATATCATTTCTGTGTTTTGAATAAAGCTGTTAAACTACCTTTTCCTGAATAGTTTTAGCATTACAGCAGACACAAGAAAACCATTTGTGTATTTTTGCAGTCCTGCTTTTTAAAGCATTCCTAAAATAAGCAACGCCATAAACAACGTTATCAAATATTTTAACTGGTCCAAGCTAAAAGGTATTGTGACTAGCTACAAAACAAATATTCTACGTACCATGATTAACAAAGTAAAAGATGTCTTGCTCTGAAAGCCAGGCTGACAGGCAGATACACATTATTTCTGTGTGTTTCAAAAGAGTATCGTTTCTGAGAACAACCCCCATGGATGCATATTCCATCAGTTCTTACAGAGACTTTGCCAAACAATGCTTTCTTGTGTTTTCTTTATGAGGCTTTTGCCTGTACAGCCATATCACATGATCTAGATATCAAACTTTGTACATGTTGATTTGACATGACAGATTTTAAAAGACACTGCAAAATAGCTACATAATCACTATGTAAGAAACAAAATAGAATGTCTTACCTTGTTACTACCTGGTGTGTATAAACTCTGTTTGGGCTTCCAAAAGACTTTGCTAAGCCAAAGTCAGCCAATTTTAAAACCCCATTTTCATCTAACAACAAATTATTTGGTTTAAGATCCTGTCAGTACAGAAAGCAAAGAATTACTTTTGTCAGTGTTGATCAAAACAAGTATATAAAGAACCTCCCAGCAGGCTTACGATTACAGTATTCTAAAACACAGACTTCTAATGATATTATTAACACTATGTTGTAGGGAAAAAAAATTTAAAAAACCACAACAGGAAATCAAATATTGCATCATGGACAAAAAAACATAGGGAAACACAACCATTTGGATATTATCATATTTAAAGTGCAGAGGCTAATAAGAGACCTGACCTTTTGATAGGATTTAGCTTTGCAGTAGGGATACCAATTCTGCCTTAAATGCATAGCTGCCAAATGAATAAAAGACCTTGCAAGCGTTTCAAGTAACAGCAGAAATCCTGAAAGCTGAACAGTTTAATACAGTAACAATGCATTATAAGTTGACATCTTGACAGCAGCAAAGCACCCAACACAGCCACCTGCACACTCCATTCTCATCCCACTCCCAGTCCTGCAGCAGTACAAGGGACAGAATAAGAAAAGCAAAAGCAACAAAATTCTGGGAGCAATACAAAGGCTGTTTAACAGGTGAAGGAATGAGGAGAAAAACCCAAACAAGGAAGCGATGCAATGGAAGTCATTCACTATCTCCCACAAGCGGACTAATGCCCAGGCAGTCTCCAAACAAGAGCCATCCTGGAAGCCAAAACCAGGGAGCAAGAAGGACTGTCCTGATGGTGTACTATCAGTTGGTAGAAGAGAAGATGCGTTCTTGTCTGCATGTGATAAATGGAAATTGGATGGGAGAGACTCATGTAGTGAAAGGAGAGGGAGGTGCAAAGTGGGGTTTCACTTTTTGGTGAGGGAAGACAGCAGTTCCAGGAGCCTGATGAAAAAGAAAATACATTCTGAAAACAGAGATTAATTCATTAGAAGATAGTAGGAAAAGCATAAAGAGTACATCACAGTAAAACAATTTGCTTGCTGTAAGTTGACCCCACCTAGCAATCAGGCATCCACACAGCCACTTGCTTGTTCTCCCCTTTACCACCACCATTGCCAGTGGACAGGGCAGAGAACGAAAGTGAAAGCAGAAAAATCTGGGAGAACATAAAGGCCGTTTGACAGGAGAAGACAGCAGGGTGAAGCAAGTGCACTACCTCCCACAAGCAGAGTGATACCCAGCCAGTCTCCAAGCAACAGCCACTTTGGAAGGGGTTGTTTGGCTTCTTCCTTTAACTCAGTTTTTATTGTTAAGCATGATGTTGTATGGCAATATATGCAGTATCTGTCTGGACAGCTTAGGTCTGCTCTCCCAGCTGTTCCCCCTCCCCACTTCTTGCCTGCCCCCACTGGGGCAGGGAAAGAGTAGGAGAGAAAAAGCCTTGAAAGTGCCTAGGCATTGTTCAGCAAGAACCAAAAACATTGGTGTGCTATCAGAACTCGTTTAGCCACACATTTGAAACATGGTGCCGCACAGGCTGTTGTGAAAGAAGTTCCACCCAGATCCACATAACAGTGCTAATCAAAGTCGCATGCAACTTGAGATGCTTACATAAATATCCAAACGATAACCACATCAGTAATTTCTAACATTTCTGGTGTTTCCCTTGTCTCTCCAAAACAGCTACCACGAATGCTTATGGACTGAGAATGTCTGAACTTCAAAACCCTCTTCATTAAACTCAAATTCTATCAAATATGACTTTTGTTATTACATAAAGGCTGTCATGTTATTACATGCTTACCCTGTGTAGAATCCAGTGTTGATGTAAGTATTCTAATCCTTGAAGCGTCATCAGCATGTAAGCTTTGATGTGAGATTGTGTCAACACAATACTAGCATCCTTTATAATAACCTGTGAAGTGTTAGATAGTAAAGCTTACCATGCAAGATTAACTTACTTCTGTTCTTTCAGCTCAAAACTTACTTCATCCTCTAAGACAAAGTTCAAATTGACAGTTACATTCCCTACTGTTCTCATCCTTTTTTCCAAATAAACTAGGTCTGCTTGAGATTAGAAACTAAAATGGGGAGTCTCTATAATCTATGTGAATTTTGCATAACCAGCAAAGGAGAAAAATCAGAGAAAATAGTTTTATTATTTTATGCCGGTTCCAGGTTGACACCCAAGCTTACAAGATGTACACATAAAAGGTATAAATGTGCCAGCACACTTGAAATTATGTTCCACTTATTCCTTCCTTCTCTGTGCAGTCTATTTAATCTTTATGAATGCAATGTTTTCCTCTTCTATTTCCAAAACAAGCAGAAAATACAGCAACTTTATTTTAACAAATCTACTTACGTTATTGACATTCTTTGATTTTTAACATTGAAGTTTCTTTGTAAACATTCTGTTTGAAAGTATTTTCTATACTACCCCCCACAACTTGCTTGTTATCACTGTCCAGTTCAGTCTTTGCTAAACTTTAAGTTGAGACTTATAAAATAGCTAAAATTTCATGCACGTTCCCAATCACAACAGGCAGCAGTCCCAAATGTAGCCTGAGATATGCAACAGCAGAGTTAAATGCTCTGCACACCACAGCATTATGTAGTACAAGAGTTATTTCATCCCTCTTTGTATCTTCTTCAGACATAACTATTGCAGTTAAGAGAATGACTCCTCTAGAAAGTGCACTCATTACTTGAACTTCTATTAGCAAAAAAAAATATATAAACTTTTCAGTCTTGCATTCATCTAGGATTCAGTAAACATGCCAGTGTGGGCTTTTTTTAATATTTTAAATGCTATCCCCAGTTCTTAACAGCCCAGTCCTGTTTAATATCTTTATTGATGATCTGGATGAGGGGATTGAGTCCATCATTAGCAAGTTTGCAGATGATACCAAGCTGGGAGGAAGTGTCAATCTGCTGGAGGGTAGGAGGGCCCTACAGAGGGACCTTGACAGACTGGAGAGATGGGTTGATTCCAATGGGATGAAGTTTAACAAGTCCAAGTGCAGGGTTCTACACTTTGGACACAACAATCCCATGCAGAGCTATAGGCTGGGGACAGAGTGGCTGGAGAGTAGTCAAGTGGAAAGGGACTTGGGAGTGATGGTAGACAAGAAACTCAACATGAGCCAGCAGGGTGTCCAAGTGGCCCAGAGGGCCAATGGTATCCTGGCCTGCATCAGGAATGGTGTGGCTAGCAGGACCAGAGAAGTTATCATCACCTTATACTCAGCACTGGTCAGGCTGCACCTTGAGTACTGTGTCCAGTTCTGGGCCCCTCAGTTTAAGAGAGATGTTGAGATGCTGGAGAGTGTTCAGAGGAGAGCAACGAAGATGGTGAAGGGGCTGGAGCACAAGCCCTATGAGGAGCAACTGAGGGAGCTGGGGTTGTTTAACCTGGAGAAGAGGAGGCTCAGGGGAGACCTTATTGCTCTCTATAACTACCTAAAAGGAGGTTGTAGGCAGGCAGGGGTTGGTCTCTTCTCTCAGGCAACCAGTGACAGAACAAGAGGACATGGTCTCAAGCTTCGTCAGGGGAGGTTTAGGGTTGATATTAGAAAAAAAATTCTTCACTGAAAGGGTGATTGGCCATTGGAATGAGCTGCCCAGGGGGATGCTGGAGTCGTCGTCTCTAAAGGTGTTTAAATGCAGATTGGATGAGGCGCTTAGTGCCATGGTTTAGATGAGGAGTAGGTGTTGGGTCATAGGTTGGACTCTATCTCAGAAAGGTCTTTTCCAACCTTATGATACTGTGATATATGTAATGAGCTAGGTTAACAGTTAAATTTATTTCAGTTCAGAGTAAGTGTGTATACACAGATCTGATATGAAATGCCATCTAGGGCCATCTTCCAAAATAAAGAATCTTGCATCAAAAATATCTCAGAGCTTCTGCAAAGACAAGCTGGTCTTGGAGAACAAAATATCTGTAAGATGCTGACTCGCACATACCTAGCATTGTTATATTTAAAAGAACAGTTCAAGTCCGTGTGATTTTAGTACCAGCTCACCACTCTTCATACTTTAGTATCACACTTACTTCAACATATTTAACGACATTACGCTTAGCAATTGTGCTCCGAGATGCTGATCTGTGACTGAGGTTCTACACTCTGACTGGAGTCCCAGAAAACTGACATGGTAAACATAACCTGTTTCCTGAAATTCATGCACACAAGTATTTAAAAGTACCATCACCATCAGCTGAGAACTCATGAAAACTGTCAAATTATTCAAACTACTTTTAAGATGTGATCTTGATTTCCTGACATAATAAAAGTCACCTTTCTAACATGGGCAAGTGTAAGCCTGTTAAGGTAGTATTTTCAAAAACACACTTGAAGATACAGAAACAAAGAGTCTTTAAAAAAAAAATCTTACCTCAAGATCTGTTTCCATGAAATCAAACACCAAACTAATATTGGACTTGTAACCAAATACATCTAGAAGCTGTAAAACAAAGTACATCATGATGAAGCACACTCTCATACCTCTAGTTTTCTCAAATTCTGTACTGTTGTAGTCTGCATGTGGATTTTCAGCTTGCTGAACTGGTTTAAGTTTTTCAACTTGCAATATGAAAATTCTCAGTACATTTAGTTTCTTAACTCAGTCTCCCAAAAAAAAATCCTCATTAGGCATGGCAATAGCTTTAACGACATTTTACACAATTGCCGCTACTTCCCGTAGTTTCTTTGGGGGGCACAGGGTGGAGAGAAAAAATTAGCTTTACTATGTTAGCTAGAACCGATAATCTAACGTACACTTTGTTCTCTCCCCAAACTTTGTTGTTCTACAAAACTCCTGCCCTTGCTTAAGGCCACACTAAGCTTTCCCATGGATTCAGCTCTGTGTATTTTCTTCCTGTAAACATGTGATATTTAAAAATTCTAAGTGCTAGGCTTACTAGATTCCTTTCAAAGATATTAAGCACGTATTCATCTTTGTAGCAAGGTTTCTAGGATAAATAAAACTCTGGAGAATATCCAAACAGCGCTCTCCTAAGATGAAGTCATATAATGACAGAATCCATTTTTAATATGAGGTAATGCCCAGTAAGAAAAACAGACCATGTAGCACAGAGTTCTACCCTCACAATCAGGAAAGTACACTCTCCATAGTGAGCCACAATCATTACAGCCTCGGTATGACGATGACGTGAATTACCCAACTGCAAAACAGTTGTTTGCATAGCTCATAACAGCAGTGACTGCACTCACACTTACTCTGCAGAAACCACAGTCACAGGAGATACTATGCAGGTGAGCCTATAAGTTTAGCCACGTTTTGTAACTCGTGCCCCTTACACTCCCAATATCCACAGCACTTTTATCAGGATTGTTAAGGGGAGATTTCTGTAATTCCTTTTTTGAACTGCTGATGCTATCCCACTTCTACAATGTCTTTGGCAACAAATTCAAGAAATTCACTACATGCTGTGAGCAGTTCAGTTTCCACATATTCCCTTCCCTCGATGCAAATGTTTTGAACACATCTCATTTCTAGTACTGTGGAGCTTTGTATTTGAGCTCTGCACGTGTTTTACCTACCACCTCAGTTTTGTAAAACTCCACATTCTCAGCCTTTTCCTCTCCAGAATGAAGAATACCCCAGACTTTTCATAAAAGATGCTCCAACCCTTTGCTATGTAGGTGTCTTTCTCTGCACATTCTCTAACTTCAATAGCTAAAGAAACCACTTTGAAATTATGTTCACAATCCAGAAAAGAACCACACTTCCACTCTGAAAAAGTTAAACAAAATATCTGAAAAAACTCATATGTGGTTTAATACTTATGATAGATCGTCAGCCAATTTTAAAATGTCTTTAGCTCCCGGGGGGTATCTGTAGCTGACAGTCAATCTAAATGCAATTGACAACTTACCAGTTTTACTCCTGTCAAAAGCAGCTTTAGATATCAGCTCTAAAAGCTATTAAGGCCACATAAATCCCACTTTCCCATTGTTTACAAAAGACTGCTTTTGGCTGTCACCAGTTCCATGTAAAGCAAACAACCAGCACTGCTCTCATTCACAAGTCTCATTTGCAAAATCAAGTAATCTAAATTTCTACAATTCTCCCCACCATTAATATCCATGTAGCCTCAGGCTAAAAAGTAAGAGCATTTCAAGAGAAACTACTTACTCTTTGTTAGTGAAATAAGTGTTTTGTTGTAACAATTGTTTAACTGCCCATTTTGGGCTACAAATAAAATTAGGGAGCACATCCATGACCCAAATAATTCTAAATTGCAGTTCAATTCTCTACTAAAACTACTTGTGGAGTGATTCTAGAAGTAGCACTCATTTTACTTACACCAATAATATTTGCATGGCTTAGTTCCTGTAACAGCTTTATCTCCCTGAGGGCTGTTCTGTTGATTCCTATATCGGAAAACAAAAAATTATGACAGAAAAAATTAAAAACTTTGCTCCAAAGAAACTTCTCATTCTGTTACTCACTGACAATTTACTACTATAAGTTTTCTCACCGCTCCAATTTGTTAAACAACAAGTACATTGCCACAGACAAGTAGATTTCTGCAGAATAAAAGTAGACATACACTTTCGTCCACAGCAAAAAAATTCTACATCACAGTGATTAGATTTAGATTACGAAGCAATGTGTCCTCCTTTCAGCAAAAAAGGAAAATTCTAGCAAAAGCCTCAGAAAAAAAAAATCCCCCTTTTCAGGACATTATAAGCTCTTGTTTTATTTTAAAGCAAAGTTACGCCTTGCAAATCTCAGTTCTTCAATGCATTTCACTTCTAAACAGAGCTACGCTGACAAGCCTCATGAGTATCTCTCTTCTTTTTGACACAGCATTATTCAATAAGGCAAGGCACACTCATTTTTCTACACTCATGCTGTGGCATATACCGTACAGTGGCCAAAACCTCCTCACCTTTGCTTGAATCCTTTAAAAGTCAGATTTCATGGAGGAAAAAAAACAGTGTGGGGAAGGAACAGTGAACTATGGCAGTCACACTGACTGCATGGCATCAAACCACGATTTCTGTGGAGCAGCAATTCCTCCTTCAAAAATGCTGGTATTTGCTTGACTGGCAACAAAATGCTCCTGTGGCATGTTGCACAGGAAGTTTCAGCTGTACATGAGCTGAAAAACAGTGTTCTCCCAAAACCTGGGATACGATTCAACATAAGACCTTAGCAAAGGTTTGGGAAGAGCTACATGGATTACTTTAGAGTCCTGCTTTGCCTACTTTAATTACCCATTTTAGAATCAAGTCAACAAAGGCTGCTTTTTGGGTTTCAAAAAAAGTACACCAGGGTATCAGATAGCACATGGAAACCAAATATGATCACTATTTTTAATAACATCTTTGAACAATAGCTAGACATTGTGTGGGCCAAAAGTAATGACTGAAAGCACATGAGCCCACTGAGGGCCAGATATATCACAACTCTGCCACAGTCAGCTCAACTGTAAGATGCAGGTATGAGTGCTCAGTTTCTCTCTAAAAATTCTTCCCTTAGAATAGAATTGGAGAGTTGAGAGCAAAGAATCCTCACTGGAAAGGTGGCAACCTGATGCTGGATCCCCGAAGGATAGCAGCTTAGACACATACAAAATTCTACTGCACCACACATGCTGTAAAGCAAGACCAGGATTATTGAGTTTTTACTTGTAATACCCATGCCTAAAGGCACATGGCTGCTCACAGTACATGATGAAAAGACAGTGCTCTATGGACCTGATTTCTTAACATAAAATAAACCGAAACAGAGACAAGATCTTGCTTTTATTAACTTTTGTCTCAGCGTAAGTCATGAAAACAGAACAAAGGAAATATCTGAAAACAGAGAAATATTCTTGCCTGCCTTAAATATCTAAGGCACGGAGATGCAAAAATATGAAGAGGTATTCCAAAAACTCAGTGCTGTAAAGGTTACTATTGTATGTTATAATCATGCTTGTATTCCACTTAAACTGAGAAGCTTGTCCATCGCCTACTCATGTTTAGACACAGATTATGCATGCAGAAATCTCTGCTGCTTTTTGCTGTCCCTGCCATTTTGGAAGCAATCCTCTACTAAGCCAGTTGAGCTCACTTCTCTCAGCCAAATTATGATGTGGGAAGGTAATGTACCAATTTACAAAAATCAAAGCAAAGCAAAGCACAGCTCCAGCAGAATAAATTTCTTTTAAAACTCACCATCTTTATCTTCTGACCGATGCCCCAGTTTAATCTGAAAAGAAGTGTTTCATATTATATGAGTTTAACCCATCTGCCCCAAAAGCAGGGGATACATTCTTTAGTACTACTCTTCTAAGACAGAATAAGTTTCAGCACCATCAAACACCCTGCCAGCTGAAGCTGAGGCTGGTTGGATTTTTTCCGCTTATGAAAGAATTTTCTGTGCAGCATTAGCTTTTTATAAAGCTTAAAAATAGTCATGACAGCACTAAAAGCAGACATAATGCAAACTGGCATCCTAAAACGCTTTGTAGCCACAAAGCTTTACTATACCACTAATGAGCTTCTTCCCAGGGAGAGATGAGGACAAAGTAATTGACAGTTCTCTTCAAATAATTCTAGTTAAATTAGTATACTCTGTAAAATCAGGGTGGCTTGGAGTCCCTTTATCTCAATCATCTACTGCCCTGAAATTCTCAAGCCCACAATCCCACCACTGTATTATCATTTTCCAGATGATAAAAGTTGAGAAAATACCCTGATCGAACAAAATGCTTTTTACAACAGCTACTACTAGTAGAAACAATACATGGGAAGTATCATAATGCTAGAAGTGATAAGTGTGTCAAACAAAATTACTTACCATTGATACGGTTCAACTCATCTAGTAAAGTAGGCCCTTTAACTAACCAAAGCACTATTTTGTGCATTTTTTATCCCAGACTGATCATCTATTTTTAATACAAAAACATCCTGCCATCTCTCCAGATATCATTAAGTGAAACACTTCATGGTAACATACACATTTTCAATATTTGCATTCAAACAAGTAAGTGGCAAATCAAAGATCACTTTTGTCAAGTTTTGTCAAAAAAACCTACATTCAATTGTAAATAACTTAATCAGGAGCAACATGCCAGGGCTGACGGAAACTAGATGCACCAGGAGAAAAGATTTTTAAAAAAATAAGCCTGTTATCAAGGACTATTAAAGTCTGCAGTTTGGAAACATGTCAGGTTTTCTTTAACTAAATCTGTTTAGCAGACAACATAAATTTCAAATTACAGAAATTCCAAAACACTGAAGCCAGTCTCTCTGCTGTGGGGTGGCAGGTAGTTTAAACAAACCACTATAGAAACAAAGATATGCATTCTCCCAGTGGCACTAAACCAGTCAGAAAAAAAAAATTGAGTCAGGTCAGTAGCATCCAGACACCTGATCACACGGTGGGGACGCGCCGCGACACTCACCTTTTTGATAGCCACGATACGGCCGGAGATCTTATCCCTCGCCTTGTAGACGGTAGCGAACTGCAGGGAGAGAGGGAGAAGAGAGGCAGGCGTGCCGCACGGGAGGCTCCTCGTTAAACGAGGGCCGTTCGCGGTAACTCCTCTTCAGTAAACACAGGAAATCACAGGTTCGGTGGCCGCGCTCCGGAAGGGGCCGCGGCTCTCAACAAGCCGGGGGCCAGGCCCGCGCGCCTCTCGCCCCACTACTTCCCCCATCGCGCCTAGCCCGGAACCCGCCGTCGTCACCTCACACCGAGTCCGGCCCTCAGCGGGGACCCCACGGCCGGGGGCTCACACACCCTGCGCCCAAGCTTCCCCCAGGACCGCTCACCTGTCCCTCCCCCAAGAAGTGCAGCTTCTCGTAGCGCTTGGCGCGCGCGTCCATAGCAATGGGATGCAGTCAAGTCAGATCACGACCTGCACGGCCTGCAGCGGAGATTTAACAGCCGCGCCGCTTCCGGCCGCATGAGGCCCCGCCCCTGGCAACGGCCGGCGTTGCCCCGCCCCCTCGCCGCGCAGCCGGTGACACCTCGCCAGGGCCGCGCGAGGCCCCGCCCCCGCGAGGCCTCCGGCCCCGTGCGGTTGTACCCGCCAGTTCCGTGTCCGCCGCTGCGAGGCGCCCGGCCGGCGCGGCCGTTCAAGGCGCAGCCGTCTGAGCCCGTGTGAGGTGCAGCGCGGCTGGCGGGGAGAACGGTTCCGATTATCCCAGAAGAACCCGTTGCTGTTTGGCTCCCGCCCGCAGCTCCGATATTCCGGCGGACCCTGTGCCGCTGTTGAGGCCCAAACACCTGCATCTCCGAAGTCCCTGAAAATGCTTGCTTCAGCGCCCCTGCCCTGCCTGTAAATAACTTCTGATGGGACATGCACATCCTTTCCAGTAGAAAAATAAAATTATGCTGTCCCATCGTCAAGTTTGCATATGGCTAATTAGGAAAAAATTTTAATGGTGAGGATATAAAACACATTGAATTGCTCATCGACCATCAATAGGAAACCCTTCCCCATCTAGACACGCTCACAGCGCACTGTGCTGACCCCCCCCCCAGCCTCCACACACATTTAATAACAGCTATCGGCATACAACAATGTCTTAATACTAAGGAAACACCTTTATTATGAATATAATACTTCATTCTTCAAGAGTGGCCAATAAATGATCTTCCATACTTACTCCGGACCTCCACGCTGTAAAAGAAAAGCAGACAGTTAAGTACACTCCACTAAAAGATGGGAAATGAAGATCAAATCTTCTTTTGCACTGTTAGAGACTAATGGACAGAGTTATAGTTCATTTATACATTGGTTTTTAATCTGTATAAGAACACACACGGAGTGTCAAACACTGGCATCTACCAATAACAGCTCCATTTTTGTCAGGAGAGAAAACAAAACTATCTACACCAACAACCTACAATTACAGCTGCTTCAACTTCCCCAACTCCAAAGGAATTGAACTCTCATTCCCTTCAGTAAGTAAAAACAAAACCAAGTAATTAAATTCAATTAAATTCATTACTTTGCCAAGAAAATAATTTTACAACTCATGCCACCATTATAAAATTTGTGCTAGAGGTCCAGGAGTGCATTACTATGGGAAACCATTCATTTCATTTCTATTTCTAATACCCTACACCCACATACATGCCGGAAGCCAGATTTCCGCTACTAACATCATTACACTGCATGTGCTCTTATCATTTAACAAGCTATGCAACCATCTTTTCATTTCAAACTCACAACCATCCTGCAAGTGTTTTACTTTGTGCATTCTCCCTTGTTAAGCTTCAATGGTTACAGCTGAGAGCTGTCGTAGAACAAAAGCAGATTTTTCTTGCCCTTCATGTATAATGCCATATCTGCAAATACTGCAGAAAACATTTCTATCAAATTAAATTAAATGTTTCCACTATCAGAAATACAAGAGTTAACTTCCTAATAAATAACTTATGAAACCTAGTTTGAGAAATATTTCGGACTTCAGTCACCTGGCAAAAGCCTTTACTGGTCTAAGAGCAGATGCCTGTGCTCCTGTCCAGCACATTCCAATCACCTGTTTAACTGCTGTTACAAAACAGGCAATGACAGTGATTAACGCAGGCCGTGACTATCACTTGCTCTCTCTCTGGGTCTGTTTTATTGCCCACCTCTGTACTCAGTGACACCAAAAGCTACTAACTAGTCAGAGCTGGGTGCCTTATGTATCAAAAATCTGTAGCCTCGGTGCATTAAAGCTCTGAAAGCCAGGAGCACACCCTCTCCAAGAATTACAATGCAATACCGTGTTTGAAACTTTGAAGATGGTGTAGAAATTAGCTGAATGCTAGGTAAATACATCCAATACACAGCATTTCTTCCTCTGACACAAGTCTCCTTCTGTATTTCTGAGGTAAGATTCTTAATAACTCAGAAGTGTCTGGCATACCTTGTACTCTACTACTGCTTTGAAAGGCCAGTGATCTGCCTCCTACGGACTCCTGTGCTTCTGAAGCATGGAGAGATGGCACACTCGCTTGCAGAGATTCCTGGACTGAAACCCAGATTGCAAATGCTTTTACAGAAACATAACAAGACTGTAAAATTTATTAATGAGCAGCCAATAAAAGTTATCAGCTATTGACATTTTGCTTCATTATAACGATCATTTAAAAGAATTGACACTCTTACTTCTCACAGTTTGCTTTTATTGTTGTTAAATATATCAAAAGCCTAAGCGAAAATTATCTGACAGCAAAAGAAAGCATGTTTGAGTGGCAGAAATACTGATGTGGAAACAGAAGACAAATCAGCATTTATTCTAATAAAGGCTTTTTGATTGGGAAGCCGTCCTTACAGAAAAAGCATATATTATCATAAATGTGTGTGTGGAGGAACTTGTGTAGAAAGATAACTAAGATAAATAATTAAGATCCATGAAGATGATGCTTTTTGTTTACTGTGACTGTAAAGACAGAAAAATGAAAAATTGGTAGAAGTTTATGCAAAGATAAAGCTCAAAATTATGACACTGCACAACACGCAATGCAGTGTAGAACCCCTTTTTAATATTACAAAATTGCAACCTATAAAACTTTGTTAATGATGTGCATAATGACTACCAAATACCAGGCATTAGCAACCAATGTTAATGAAACACAGAGACCAAGGAATGCATGAAGCACTGCACAGGTGAGCACCAGGAGCTGGGCTTAAGTGAGGCTGCAGCACCTTGTAGTGCTAGCACAGAGAAGCTGATAATGGAGTCTTTTAACCACACCCCGGACTCCATTAGAGCACAGTGAGAGGGGCAAGTACGAGGTCATGCAGAGGGAGGTCATGCAGAGTATGCAGTATGGGCAGTTGTAACAGTCTGAAACCAACTGATAAGGATCTGCAGACAAAGAAACTTGATGGGGCTTGAAGGGCTGTGCTGTTCTACCGTAAAGACGGAAAGCATTCACTAATATCCAATCAGCTTGTGGCATGGTATGGGTGACAATGTGGTTGTCCAATCAGTGGTGAACACGCTTATCTTGGGCCTTGGCTTGATGGGTATATATATATCGGCCTTTTGCTGAATAAAGTTGGAACATAGTATGCATCAAACTGGTCCCCGTCTCTCACTGTGACAAATGGTGACCCCGACGTGATTCGGCTATTGAAGATTCCGGTCGCAGGTCTCCAAGGACGATATTGAAGAATCGGCAGCTGAAAGAGAAGCCGGCCCTGAGGGAGCGCGCCCCTCCAGCACCTCCTCGCGATTGGCAGGTGAGCTTGGAGAAACTATCCTACTATGGGTTCTGTTAACTCTAGTGAGGAACGAGACGTTGTATAGTACCTTGAAGAGCCTCCTTAATAGAGACGGCAAATCCATCTCTGCTCATGATTTGAAAGCTCTTCTGAGGTGGACTAAGGAAAATTTTCCTCATGTTAATGCCTTGACAATCTTTGAACCAGACTTTTGGGACCGTGTAGGAGTCAAATTGTGGGATATGAGCACAAAAGGTGACTCTGATGTTGCGAAACTGCTATCTCCATGGCGCATAGTTTTCGAGGGAATCAAGGCAAAAGACTCTTCTACGAAAAAAATAGATAAACCCTCTTTGCACCCGTCCGCGCCCCTCGAGCCAACGGTCTTGGCCGCGTCATACCCTCCTGAACCCGATCCTTTTGATCCTGGACCGATTGATCCATCAGAGGAACCTAATTTATACCCTGACGATTATGATCCGAGAAGTGTTTGGGCAGTGATTAAAGCTGACGCGGAGAAGGCAGGGGAGATGGAAATAGCATGCAAAATTTATATTCCTCCGAGACCCTTGCCTAACGCGCTCCGCAAAAATAAGCGCCAGGTAGTCGCTCCTGTTTTGTATCCAGGGAGGGGAGACCCTCAATGGACTGCCTTAGGCTTCTCTATTGTTAAAGAACTTCGTAGAACGGCTGCCGATCACGGTATGGCATCACATTATTTTCAAGGACTTTTCACCTCTATATGTGAAAGTCACACGTTTACTCCATATGATTTAAAATCGCTGGCTTCGTTGCTACTTAACCCTTCACAGCAACTTTTATGGGAATCGAACTGGAGAAAGGGGGCAGAAAGATTAGCACAGCGATATGCTGCGGGAGAGAATCTAGCATTACGGGCTGTTACTATTGATCATCTTATGGGAACTGGACAGTTTACCGAACCAGCTCAGCAGGCTAGAGAAATTCCCAGGGAAGCTTTAAATGAAAATACTCAGATAGCGAAACAAGCTCTTTTTAAAATACCTGATACTGATAAACCTCAGAAAGCTTTTACTACAATAATCCAGGGTCCAAAAGAGCCATACATGGACTTTATCACTAAATTACAACAAGCAATAGAAAAGCAGGTAGACAATGTGGATGCTCGAAATATAATCCTTTTACAGTTGGCAGTGGAAAATGCTAATGCGGACTGTAAAAAATTGTTAAAAACCCTGCCAAATCCTTCTCCCACATTGGTGGAAATGATGGAGGCGTGTAACCGGTTCGGAACTGCCGAATATAAATATGAGGTCATGGCTGCCGCTTTTGCAGCGTCCTGACCATTTGACCGGAGACAGGCGCCAGTTCGACCCCCAGGAGTGACCTCTATATGTTACGGGTGTGGCAGGGCAGGACATTTGCAAAAGAATTGTAGAAGTAGGCCTTCTGTCCCTGTTTGCCCAAGATGTCGCAAAGGTCGACACTATGTTAATCAGTGTCGTTCCCGGTGGGATCTGGATGGTAACCCTATACCAGCCCGTCAATCTACAACACAGGGAAACGGGAGACAGAGCGCGGGACGGCACCGCGCTCCGACAGCAAATTGCTTGCCGACATCCAACCCTTTCCCGGCACCAATGCAACAGCCATCACAACCACCACAACCAACACCAACTACTTCGACACCAGTGCCTTATACCGGGCAACAACCGGGAGCGCAGGCTTGGATCTCTCAACAGCCAATGATGTTACATTCATAGACCCCACAGTTCACCTTATTCCGACAACGGCAAAAGGGCCGTTGCCTAGAGGACTTGTAGGGCTTATAATAGGAAGATCATCAACAACCTTGTCTGGTCTTTTTATCCTGCCGGGAATCATTGACTCTGATGCGATAGATATTGTCATCATGGCCTGGACTCCAATGTCACCTTGTGTCGTTCCGAAGAATAGTCGTATAGCGCAACTTCTACTTATTCCAGGAGAAGCAGATCAAATTACTTCCTCTCAATTAAAGAGATAGGGAGCTTTCAGCTCTACGGGACCTCCACAGATTCTATGGACTCATTATATTGGGAATGATAGACCTTTAATTACGTGTAGTGTTTATAGTGGGTCTGATCGTATCACTATTTCTGGAATTATTGATACCGGGGCTGATGTTACTGTTCTGTCTAAATCTAAATGGCCACCTAACTGGCCTCTTACACAGACTGCGTCGTCGTTTGCAGGAGTGGGGGGCACTGGAACAAGTTTCCAGAGCCAACAGCATGTCCAAATAATAGGGCCTCAAGGCCATGCGGCAACCGTCAAACCTTTTATTTGTCAAATTCCTCTGAATTTATGGGGACGAGATGTACTGTCACAATGGGGTTTACAACTTGAAACGCCTTTTTGATCATGGCCACTGATGATAAGCACAGAGTCCCAAAATTAAAATGGAAAACAGAGGATCCGGTATGGGTTAATCAGTGGCCGTTACCAATGGAAAAACTCTGTGCACTTAAGCAACTTGTACAGGAACAATTACAAAAGGGACATTTAGTCCCCACATTTAGTCCATGGAATACCCCTGTCTTTGTAATAAGAAAGAAAAATGGGAATTGGCGGTTGTTACATGATCTCAGACAAGTCAATGCAGTAATGGAACCCATGGGAGCTTTGCAACCGGGCTTACCTTCACCAACAATGATACCTAGGGAATGGTCAATGATAATTATTGATCTTAAAGACTGCTTTTTTGACATTCCATTACATCCTGATGATGCACCTAAATTTGCCTTCTCAATACCCTCTGTTAACATGGGAGAACCTCTGCTTAGGTATCATTGGACTGTATTGCCACAAGGCATGAAAAATAGCCCTACTATCTGTCAATGGCATGTGGCTCAGGTTTTAACTCCGGTCCGAGGCAAGTTCCCGAAGGCTCTGATCTATCACTATATGGATGATATTTTGCTCGCAACAGAAAAGGAGTCAGAGTTGGAAAGCACATTTAAAGAAATGACTACTGCACTAAGTGCAGCTGGACTGAAAATATCACCAGAAAAAATACTACGAGAGGAACCATGGAAATATTTAGGCTGGAAAATATCCAGACAAAAAATTTCCCCACAAAAATTGACACTTGATGTGTCCATCACTACTCTCCATGATGTACAGAAATTATTGGGCACTATAAACTGGTTACGTCCTTTATTAGGAATCTCTAATTCAGATCTGTCTCCACTATTTGATATGTTAAGAGGGGATATGGATCTTACAGCTCCCCGAGCTCTGACTTCTGATGCAAAAGAAGCCTTAGACAAAGTCGGACAAGCTATTATGCAAAGACAAGCAATGAGATGGGAGCCAGACTTGCCCCTCAATCTCGCTGTTATTTGAGATGATATCAAATTTTCTGGCCTCATTTTTCAATGGGACACAGCGTTATCAGAACCATTGTTAATGTTGGAATGGGTTTTCTTACCTTTCCAAGCTTCAAAAACTATCTCTCAACAGATTGAAATGATTTCTGATATAATAAGAGCGAGACACAGAATTTTTACTATTGCTGGTAGAGATTTTTCCTTTATTTTTGTACCACTTACTGAGACTTATCTTGACTTTGTTGTTCAACACAGTTTTTCTTTCCAGGTAGCTACCTTGAATTTTGCAGGACAATTTTCTAATCATTATCTGCCTTCAAAACTTTTGCATGTTTTTCTGCCACTTGTCGAGATTCCACGACTTTCTTCAACTCCTCTACAAGCACTCACCGTTTTTACAGATGGATCTTCTGCGTCTCATAAAGCCGTTGTTACTTGGCAGGATTCAGGAGGAACCTGGAACTCTGATATCACATATCACCCTGGATCCTCCCAAATAGTAGAGCTTGCGGCGGTAGTTCGAGCCTTTTAACTATTTTCAAATGTTTCCTTTAATCTGGTTACAGATTCAGCATATGTGGCAGGAATAGTCCAACGAGCAGAACAGTCTGCTCTGAAGCAACTTTCTCATTCCCTTTTATATTCTCTGTTGTTGCAATTAATCTCTTTACTCAATGTTCGTGTACATTCTTATTTTGTGTTACATATTTGATCACATACTTCTCTTCCAGGTTTTTTGGCAGAAGGAAATCGGAGGGCAGATAGACTTACGTTACCTGTTTCTGTTCTACCTAATAATTTTGCACAAGCCCGGCTACACCATTCCTTTTTCCATACTAATGCAAGGGGACTTCACAAAGAGTTTAATCTATCTAACCAACAGGCCGCTGATATTGTTTCCTCTTGCCCAGATTGTCAACATCACACTATTGTCTCTAATGCACATGGTACTGTACCCCGTGGCCTTAATAGTCTGGAAATTTGGCAGACTGATATTACTCACTTTCCTGAATTTGGACACCAGAAATATTTACATGTCTCAATTGATACCTTTTCAGGTGCTATTTATGCCTCTTGCCATACTGGTGAAACGGCTAAAGATGTTAAGCGACATTTTTTACGAGCTTTTGCTTCCCTTGGCGTTCCAAAACAAGTAAAAACAGATAACGGTCCTGCATATCTTTCCCGTTCACTACAAACCTTTTTTGCCGAATGGGGAATAAATTGCGTTACAGGAATTCCATATTCCCCCACTGGTCAGGAAATAGTAGAAAGGGCTCATCAAACACTTAAATCTCTTCTCCTTAAACAAAAAGGGGGAACTGGAGTCTTAATAATACCGGAAGAAAGAGTACTCAAAGCTCTGTATACTCTAAATTTTCTCAATTGCACATCAGCAAGGGTACCTCCAATTGCCAAACATTTTGCTAAAAATAATCTTTTTCAATTTCAGGAACGACCCTTAGTTCTGGTTCGGGATCTAGAAACAGGACTCAATAGAGGTCCATACGAACTCATTACATGGGGAAGGGGATATGCTTGTGTCTCTACAGACTCAGGACCCAGATGGTTCCCCGCAAAAAACATACGCCCCTACAAGAACTTATCGCCAGAAGCATGATCTTCTTTCTCACTATCACTTGTTTCCAGGAAGTGGGGATTGACTGGATGGATTCGGAGCTTATTGAAAACCGTTTGTTATGTTTTACTTGTATTTTTGCTTTTGTTAATATTACTACCTTGTATCTCGCAATGCTTTCAACGATTGATTGATCGCGCTGTTAAGAGAGTCTTTATGGTACAAACAGTACCATAGGCTGCAGCACCTTGTAGTGCTAGCACAGAGAAACTGATAATGAAGTCTTTTAACCACACCCCGGACTGCATTAGAGCACAGTGAGAGCGGCAGGTACAAGGTCATGCAGAGGAGGAGGTCATGCAGAGGAGGAGGCAGGGGATGCAGTGTGGGTAGTTGTAACAGTCTGAAACCAACTGATAAGGATCTGCAGACAAAGAAACTTGATGGGGCTTGAAGGGCTGTGCTGTTCTACCGTAAAGACTAGAAAACTGCGGAAAGCATTCACTAATATCCAATCAGCTTGTGGCATGGTATGGGTGACAATGTGGTTGTCCAATCAGTGGTGAACACGCTTATCTTGGGCCTTGGCTTGATGGGTATATATATATCGGCCTTTTGCTGAATAAAGTTGGAACATAGTTTGCATCAAACTGGTCCCCGTCTCTCACTGCGACACTTAAGGAATTCACATTAGAAAAAACTGCCTTGAGTTTGAGGATAGGAGAAGAGACAAATAAAGGGCAGTGCTGTCAAAAGTCAGAATTCTGAATCTCAGGTCTGTCCCACCATGGCTGGTCTTACAATGGAGGTACACAACTACTCCACCAAGCAGGACCCAGTCTCACAGCAATATCTTTACTTCATAGGCACTCAAGACCTCTATATAAGGTTAAAATATCTGAGAAAGCATAATGCTTCCTCAAGGAGTCCCTCTCGGTGCTCAAGAACAAGCAAGATAACTGCAACATCTGAACAGCTGGGACAGAGGGACTATACAATTATAAAATAAGCAGCATCAAGACTGGATGAGTCAAAGTATGCTTAGGGGTTAAAATAGCACATTGTTGCCTGCCTCTCTCCCTCCTGCCTCAGAAAAGATCAGTTTTTAGCTATAGTGAGTCTGAGTTAATGGAACAATTGGGACATGAAATACCTGCAGCAATGTGATCCAACCACTATTGTAAAAAAAAAAAAGTAACAAAAAAAGCAACACTGAGAGGCATATTCAGAAGTTCTCAGTCAGAAGACTTTATCTGAAAGTCCCAGGTGCTTCAGGAACAACAGAAGGTCCCAGAGTAAGACAAAAGAGAGCCCAGCAGAAGGAGCATATTCTGAACAGGGGACTAAGTGTTTTTATTTCAAGCAATAACACACCTTATATTTAAAAAAAAATAAGAAATAGTTTCTCCAAGTTTGTTTCATACATCACAAAAATGTCTAGAGGTTCACCAAGCATTTCCTCTATTGTATGTTTCAGTCTGAAGCACAGTTGGCCATAGCCAATTAAAAACACAGAAGTCAAAACTCAAAAGTAACAGACAATACTGCTGTTGCTTTAGCTCAGATACAGTCAATAGAGTTGCACAGCTGAAACAGAGAAAATGTGTGGTGGTTCTTATACAAAACAGTTGATACAAAGCAAGGTGGGGAAGTTGTAACAGTAAATGAAATACTTACTTTTAGGTCTTGGACTACTTCTCCTGTCTGGGAACCTAATTAATGGAGTGTGTGGCTTGACTACCTAGAACAAAGCAAGGCAGGAAAAGAAACAAGAAAAGTAAAATGTATTTCTAGACACACATTACCTTCACAATAATAAAATGGAACATATAATGCATTAAATAATCACTTTGATACTCCTGCTTTCTGCACCACTGCTCTGATAAACTTACTAAAGTACTATGTTTATCCCAGAAGACATTCCACCTGTAAAGCAATTTCTCCACCCCAATGTCCGGAGCATGAACACAAATCCTTTCTTTTCTCGCAGCAATCCATGTGTGTGTGTGCAGAAACAACTAACATAATCAAACAGATGAAAGCGTGAAGTTTTAGCATCTGGAAATACTGACTGTGTTGTTCAGCTGTCTGGAATAACTAAGTTCGTTAGGCAAAAAGCTATAACTTAGAAAACTTGGCAGCTGGTGCTGTTGGAAAACTGTGAGATTTTATTAGTCTGATATTATTTAGGTAGAGATAGTGATTATAATAGTTTTAAAAATAGTGGTTTTGAATGTGTGTTTTATAGTGGTTTTAAATTCTGTTACTTTATAGGGGTTGTTGATACAAGCTCGGGTGAGCTATGTGGGGGGTGCCTAACAGAAAGAAAATTCATGAAGTGTATGGCTGTGGAGAATGCGGCACAGCACTCAGAGGATGATTTTGATTTATTAATATCTCCGGTAATTCCATCAGCCCCACCGGCTCCGAGGAGTGTGGGAGAGAGAGATGGGGAGTATGAAGGCGAGAATAATGTGAAATATGACTGTGAGGATACCCCAGTTTCCCATAGAACGCGGCAACGAGATGTCCGGGGGGAGGAAACCCGTCACCAGGTGTCCAGCACTTTGTTGGCACCGCTCCGACAAGGGGTCGGGGCAGAGGGACCGGTATATATTAAAATACCTTTCTCGCCAGGAGATTTAATGCTTTGGAAGCAATCGGCTGGGGTTTATCGGGAAAACCCGAGTAAAGTGGCCCGGGTGGTAAAAATGATTTTAAAAACTCAGAACCCCGACTGGGATGATATTCAGGTATTGTTGGATACTTTGATGGATTCCACAGAGAAGGAAATGCTATTAAGGACTGCGCGTGATCGGGTCAGGGAAGATATCAGGCAGGGTATAGTCACTGGGACCATTGAACAGAATTTTCTGGTAGAAGATCCCATGTGGGATTATAATACTCCAGCAGGGATAAGGAGTCTAAGGAGATATCAGGAATGGGTGGTAGTTGGGGTGCAGAATGCTATGCCCAAGGCAATAAATTGGTCAAAATTGTATAATGTTAGACAAGAAAAGACAGAATCCCCGTCCGCATTTTTGGAACGACTGAAGGAGGTGGCTAGGAAATATATTGACCTAGATGTGGAAACAGAGCAGGCTAAAGTGCAGTTGGCTTTGATTTTCTTAGGACAGTCACAAGATGACATAAGGAAAAACTGCAGAAGTTGGAGGGTGCGGAGTTGCTCGATTTGGATAAGTTGTTAGAGGTGGCTTGGAAGGTTTATAATAATCGTGAGAGAGAGAATGTTCAAAGGCAGCAACGGAGCCTGCTGGCAGTGGTACAAGGCAGAGACCAGAGTAATTTTAGAAGCCAGGGCAGAGGAAGAGGAATGCTACGTGGGCGGGGAAGGGGATTAGGATCTTCACCTAGTGATTTAGGAGCCAGGTTAAGCAGGCTGGGCATAAATCAGTGTGCATATTGTAAACAGGAGGGGCATTGGAAAAGCGAATGCCCACAAAGGAGACAGAGTCCAGCTGGAAATGCTGATATGGCAAGAATGATGGTTTTGGGGGAACACGAAAATCAGAGCTGACTAGAATCAGATGAGCCTTTAGTGAAAATAAGGCTTGGAGGAGAGGAAGTGGAATTCTTAATAGATACTGGTGCAACGTACTCAGTTTTAAATGATCTGTATGGAAAAATAGGGAATAGGACAACTACAGTAGTGAGAGCCACAGGGAAAGAGGAAATACGGCCATTTATGCGACCCCTGGAGTTACGATTTGGAGGGAAGGAATTGACACATGAGTTTTTATATGTGCCAGACTGCCCAGTTTCTCTGTTGGGCCGAGATTTACTGTCTAAATTGAATGCTAAAATTACATTTGAAAATGGGGAATTAATAATGCAAGTCCCGGAATCGAGATCAGGACATATATTGGTATTAAAAGATAGTCCAAAGATTCCAATACCTAAGGAAGTGGAGGAGGCAGTAATCCCTAGTGTTTGGGAAACTGATATTCCAGGAAAATCTAAATTGGCATAACCTGTGGTGGTAGAATTAAAGGAGGGAGCAAAACCAATACGGGTAAAACAATATCCAATAAAATTAGAAGCTCGATATGGGATAGTGAAGATTATTGAAAAATTCTTAAAATTTGGGATACTGGAGGAATGTGAATCAGAATATAATACCCCGATTTTTCCAGTAAAGAAACCAAATGGAGAATACAGGATGGTACAGGATTTAAGAGCAATTAATAATATCACAAAAGATGTTCACCCAGTGGTAGCTAATCCATACACATTGTTAACATCTGTGAAGGAGAAATATAAATGGTTTACAGTAATTGATTTAAAAGATGCTTTCTTCTGCATTCCCCTTGACAAAGCCAGCAGGAAACTTTTTGCTTTTGAATGGGAAAACCCACATAATGGACAAAAAACACAGCTGACGTGGGCGAGGCTCCCGCAAGGATTTAAGAATAGTCCGATGCTCTTTGGAAATCAATTGGCAAAAGAACTGGAGTCCTGGACAACACAAGGAGGAATTCAGGTACCCAGATCACAGTATCTCTTGTTGCAGTGTGTCGATGACATCTTCATTGCGACGGAACTGAAATCACTATGCATGCAAGTAACTATCGAGATTCTAAATCAATTAGGCAGGAATGGATATAAAGTCTCAAGGGAGAAAGCTCAAATTGCCTGTACAACTGTACTATCCCTAGGTTGTGAGATCACACAGGGGCAAAGGAGATTGGGGATGGATTGCATTAAAGCAATTTGTGCAATCCCAGAACCCCAAAACTTACATGAAGTAAGAACATTTCTAGGAATGACAGGTTGGTGTAGGTTGTGGATATTGAACTATGGACTCATAGCTAAACCACTATATGAGGCACAGAAATCACCAACCTTTCTCTGGGAAGGACCCCAACGAAGAGCCTTTAAGGAACGGAAAGAGGCCTTGACCAAGGCACCAGCATTAGGCCTACCGGACTTAACTAAGGACTTTCAATTGTTTGTCCATGAGAGACAACGACTAGCACTGGGGGTCTTAACACAAAGAATGGGAAGCTGGAAACGACCAGTGGGATATTTTTCCAAACAATTAGACCCTGTAAGTGCTGGTTGGCCATCATGCCTAAGAGCTGTGGCAGCAACAGTGATTTTAATACAAGAAGCTAGGAAATTAACCTTGGGAAAACATATTGAGGTATACGTACCCCATATGGTGATAACTGTCTTAGAACAAAAAAGGGGGCAATGGCTCTCCCCTTAGCAGAATGATGATGTTCCAGGCCATACTCACTGAGCAAGATGATGTGAGCTTGAAAACAACTCATCTGTTAAATCCAGCAGCTTTTCTAGGTGCAATCACAGAAGATGGTCCT
This sequence comes from Tapera naevia, assembly GCA_033556795.1. NCBI lineage: Eukaryota > Metazoa > Chordata > Aves > Cuculiformes > Neomorphidae > Tapera > Tapera naevia. The sequence goes on along the minus strand of JAUMJJ010000004.1, from coordinate 553,057 downwards.
CTGGAACACGATTGTGTAGAGGTGATTGAGCACACCTATGCAACTCGGACGGACCTAAAAGATACTCCGCTTGACCAACCCGACCAGGAACTTTTTACTGATGGTAGCAGCTTGGTGGAAAATGGAACGCGATATGCAGGTTATGCAGTAACCATACAAAATACAGTAATAGAAGCCAAAGCCCTTCCAGCAGGGACTTCAGCCCAACGAGCAGAAATAATAGCTCCGACAAGAGTCTTAGAATTAAGTAAGGACAAACGAATAAATATATGGACTGATTCAAAATATACATTTGGAGTGGTTCACATACATGGAGCCTTATGGAGCGTGGACTATTGTCATCCCAAGGTACTAATATAAAATATCAAACAGAAATTCTGAATTTAATAGCTGCTGTACAATTACCCAAGCAGGTGTCAATCATGCACTGTAAAGCACACCAAGGAGGGGACTCCAAAGTGGCTGAAGGGAACACGTTAGCAGATCGAACAGCTCGACGAGTTGCACGACAGGTACAGACTATGATGGCCTTAATACCGACGAAGGTAAGCCCCTTTCAAAATTATCTCACTCAGAAACCAAAGTACTCAGAAGAAGACAAGAAACTAGCAGAGCTAGTGAAGGCTCAACTGAATCCAGAAGGATGGTATGTAACTACAACTGGACAGATAGTTGTGCCTCCTGCCATTATGAGAATGATTTTACAGACAGAGCACCAGAAATGTCATTGGGGAGCAGAAGCATTGGTAACATATCTAAAACGTGGAATAATCTCAACACAGATGTTAACAATTGCAAAATCCATAAATTCAGAATGTGAAGTTTATTTGAAAAACAATCCAGTAGTCAGGAAGAGGACAGAAATGGGGCATATCAAGGTAGGTATGGAACCAGGTGATTATTGGCAAATCGATTTTGTAGAATTACCAAAAACTCAAGGGTACCAGTATTTGTTAGTTGGGGTTGACACCATTTCTGGATGGCCTGAAGCCTTTCCCTGTCGCAACAACCAAGCCAAAGAAACTGTAAAATGGCTATTAAAGGAAATTATTCCTAGATTTGGGGTCCCTTTAGGTATATCATCAGATAAGGGACCACACTTTGTGGCCACCATTGTTCAAGAAATAAGTAAAATGTTAGGGATTTCTTGGAATCTCCACACACCGTGGAGGCCACAATCTAGTGGACAAGTAGAAAAGATGAACCAAACAATTAAAAGGCAAATTAGCAAAATATGTCAGGAAGCCAAAATTAAATGGCCACAAGCATTACCAATAGCACTTTTGAGAATAAGAATTAAACCCAGGAGTGGGATGGGGGTGAGCCCCTATGAAATCCTCTTTGGAAAACCATATGAATCTCCGCAACCAGATCTGAACATGCATGTTAAAGGAGATCAGGATGTATTTAATTATGTGTTGTCTCTCAGTAGAACATTAACGTGACTGCGAAGTACTTTGATTTGGAACTGCCCATTGTCACTAGAGAACCCAGTACATGACATTGAGCCAGGAGACCAGGTTTACATTCAAGACTGGAATGAGGAACCACTGAAAGAACGGTGGAATGGACCATACCTGGTGCTGCTAACGACTTTCACTGCGGTAAAAGTAAAAGGGATAGACTCCTGGATTCATTATACCCGAGTAAAGAAGGTCTCTAAAGATTGGGATGTAGAAGTATTGGGACCAACGAGACTCAAACTGAAGAGCAAATAAGATGTTGTATTTTGTATACAGTACTTTGATTGTGATCTGGTCTTTAATGACAATGACAGTTGTTGTGGGGGAAAATGCCACTCTGTCTTGCAGGTTTAAAAATACGGCCCCAATGGAAGCAGGATTAATTCGAATTTGGCATAAGGTACCTGGCAGAGAAGTACAAATCACTGAGGCTAGAACAAAACGAGCAATAGAGGACACCCAACTACCTCAGGTAATTCACACTTCCCGACAGGATCCAGAGGAGAATCTGATGCTAGGACTGATCATAGATTTCGCCCAGATGCAGAATGTAAGTTCAATAACAGCATGCCAATACCAAAAACGGCTGGAGAACCTATCAGTTGGGGAATAATAACCTTCCCCTTTTGGGAAACTGAAAACAAAGAAAATAAAACAGAATGTTGCCAGGAGTTTAAGACAGTGCAGAAGGATAAACTACAAATCAACAGGCAAAAAAGGGATTTAGAGATTTAAACTTGCAATTACAAGTAACAAAGAAAATGACTTTGCAGAACAGAATGGCATTGGATATATTACTATTAAAAGAGCATGGTGTTTGTGGATATCTCAAAGCTCGTGTTGATCACTGCTGTGTACATATACCGAACTTTACTGCAGATATAGAATATGACATTTCACAACTTGGAAAAATTGAAAAGGAAGCTGAAAAGGAAGAGAAAGAGGTCAGTCATAACTGGGTTGGAGCAGTGTTTGATAGTTTAGGAATCCACCTTACCAGATGGATTCAGTCTCTTGTTGAAACAGTGTGTACACTTTTACTAGTATCCCTTGTGATTTACTTGATGTATTTATGTATCTGAAAAGAAATCACTCGTAGTAGTAACTGGACTCATAAAATTATTGGAGCAGTCACACGAGAATACCCACAACGCCCAACACCCCCACTGACATACCAAGAAGCAACTGTGTAAGTGAAAATACTTGCAGAAAATGAAGTATTTTCAAAGGGGGGAAATGTTGGAAAAGTGTGAGATTTTATTAGTCTGATGAGATTTAATTAGTCTGATATTATTTAGGTAGAAATAGTGATTATAATAGTTTTAAGAATAGTGGGTTTAAATGTGTGTTTTATAGTGGTTTTAAATCCTGTTACTTTAAGTGTGTTAGTGATTATTAGAAGTAGCAGTTATTTAGTCTTTCTTCTCTCATGAGAACTCTGTGAAATACCCGAAACTTATCCAAGCCAAGTCTGCACCTGCAGTAGAGATAGAGACTGGGCCTGCGGTTGAGATAAGAAGACCTTGCATACCAGAGTTAACTGAGAAAAACAGAAGACGCTGGCGCCGAAGTAATAATAATTAGCTGATGAAGTAATCCATATATGCATATGTATTAGCTGGAACCTGTTGAATATACATTAGGTTATGTAACATGTAGAGAATAAAATGCGGTCGCGCTGTAACGGTTTTGGAACCAGATTTGGGTGTGTACCCCTGGTTCCCGGGGCCTCGAAATAAAGCACCACGTATAACCTCCCCTGGGTGGTTATGTGTTCGTCTCTCCGCTAACAGTGCCACATTGCTTACTCCTCAAACAGAGTGGGCAGCAGGACCAGGGAAGTGGTGGCCCTGGTGAGACCACACCTCGAAACCTGTGTTCAGTTTTGGGTCCCTCACTACAAGGAGGACATTGATGCAATGGAACGTGTCCACAGAAGGGCAATGGGGTTAGTGAAGGGTCTAAAGAACAAGCGATATGAGAAGCAGCTGAAGGAACTGGAATTGTTTAGCCTAGAGAAGAGGAGGCTGAGGGGAGACCTTATCACCATCTACAACTCCCCGAAAAGAGGTTGTAGTGAGGTGAGAGTTGGTCTTTTCTCCCAATTAACAGGATGAGAGGAAGCAGCCTCCAGTTGTGCCACAGGAGGTTCAGACTAAATATTGAAAAATATTTATTCAACAAAAGGGTTGTCAGGCACGGCAACAGCTGCCCAAGGAAGTTTAACCACCAAATGGCGTTTCAAAGATGGGTAAATGAGTTTCTCGGAGATTTTGTTTAGCAGTGGACAGGTACGGCTGGACTCGATGATCACAAAGGTCTTTCCTAACCAGGCGATTCTAGGATTCTGCAGTAAGTGACTGAAAAAAAGTGCAGCTGAAAATTTGATAAATGAAATCCCAAATTCACAGAATTCCATAATAAAAGAAAAAATTAGTTTGAAGAAAACAAATTATCGCATTTGAAACAATGGGATGGAAGCTGGAATATTTAAGTGGGGAGGCCCCTGAAGAGGCTATGGAAGGTATAGAGACGTAGGTGTAGTTAAGACTAGCTATGCACAGCTTCGTGACTGTTTATGCCATAGTAACATGTTCAGCATAATATGAATTTTGGTTGATTTTTGAGGTTTTTCAGAGACTAATACAAAATCGTTTCTGTAATAATTGACATGTGAATACATTACAGCAGAACAGAGTTTAGCCATGTACAGATTATTTCCTTAGGATCCTTTACTGTAGGAAGACCACCATCTAAAAAAGATTAGATCTGTAACATCTTAGAAAAAATATCAATTTATCTGTTACAGTTAAGTTACAATAACCCCTATATATTTTTTAATTTTAAAACTAGATATAGTTTGGATTTTCAAATCAGAGTATGTTAAAAAGTCAATGTACAGTTTAGACCTCTTGAGTATATAACTTTAGCCTCCTTAACTTTTTTGTTTTAATTAAGATGAACATAAAAGAACCACTAACTGCAAACCAACATTCAATCAGAATGACAAACTTACAGTTAGCATATTCGTATCTATATCTGGAGGATCAACCAGTCTGGCCACTGATTCCATGAAGACAAAGAAAGCAATTACCATCAGAAAGAGACCATTAATAAATCCAGAGAGAATTTCTACACGTCCATACCTGAAAGCAAATAAATATATTTCTGAAAGTGAAAAAATGGGTACTCTGAACAAATTTCAAGGCTATAACAAATACAGTTATAATATATTTAATACATGATTAAGTATGCTTTGATTTCTTTTTTTTCTCAATGCCACAAAATCATGCCTTAGTTTCTGGGTTATTTATTTCTGACCAAGAGGCAGCAACGGTCCAAACACCAACAGTACAAAGGTATAAAATGTAACTATTTTTTCATATATACTGCACATTCAAGGCTTCAAACTAAATTGCAATGCAATTTAATGATACAGATTTTGATTATGTCAGCAGAATTGAGATTCTCATTTAAACACTAACATTCAACGCATCTTTCACTATGACGTATATATATAGGGTAAGTAATATTCACAGTGATAAAGACTTATTCGCAGAGATAAACAAAATTAAATTTCAGACCCTTTGCAGGGATAGGAGGGAAATAGCATGCACAAGCGGAACAGAAGAGACATAGCAGAAACCCCACAGAAGTGTGAACCATTAAAACAGCCAAATTGTTTTTACAGGAGGGCATTTTGAAAATGAGCAAGTAGAATAATTTTTAGGTAGTTGTTAAAGAACCTGATATATACATACCCATAGGAAAATATGCGAGTTGCTTTCCATCTTGTCATCAAAGCTGCAAAAAGCCCCATCACTAATGCAGAACAATCAAAAAGCACGTGAAATCCATCAGAAATAAGACCAAGGCTATTGGTCCATATTCCATAAAAAAGCTCCACAAACGTGAAAGCCTAAAACGAAAGAGAGTTTTAATTTTTCCTTGAAGATTAACTTGTAATTTTATGCCTCTGTAGCTAGAAGGAAACTCTTGCTATAGGACACTTGATAGTTTTCAAAGGAACGTTCAGTATATTTCTAGACCATTTTCTCTCTCCTCCAATCAAACAAAAGTGATACATTCCAAGTCTATGAAGAGACATTTTTGAACCTACCATTCAAAACACTTAAGACACATGTGAACAACCCTCTACAGGAGTAAATTTAAGTTTTCATTTAGAATTTCAAACTAACATTGCAAAGACAAAGTTTTAAATATTTTGTCATTGAACAATGTAACAACTTTGATCTATTCTTCGTGTAAAAGCAATGCTGTCTGTATACCTTTTCTGTAAAAATTTTCTTCACCAATTAGCTGACTGTTTAAATCTTAGGAATTAGTTATGAGAAGGGTACACAAGGAAACACTTTTAATACATACACTTTCTCTGTATGATTTACTATTATTAATTGGTCTGCCTATAAACTTTCTTTTCCATCTTTCACATTCCATAACTTCCATAATTCCTCAAAGTTATCATGGATACTTCAAGTTTCAACCTGTTTTCTTGGATAATTGCCAAGACAGATCTTTGCCAATGATGTTCTATCATATCTTGCTTACTGCATGATCTTTTCTTATTCAAAAAGAGAAGAGAAGCTAGAAGCAAAACTGGCCCAATCCACAATGACACACTATTTTATTGCCCCAATCCTTGAAGGCTTTGTTAGTTTCAGCTTATCTGCTGGTAACACTGAGATACCTTAATACTAAACGCACAAGTATTTACTTTCTGGTATAACAGTTACACATAGAACCAAGTGCCACACTGTGGCAACAAATCAAACTGACATGCCACTTGTAAGATTAGCACAAGAATTTTCTACTTTAACATTCCATCTAATGAAACTGTTCTGTCAAGGGTCACTATAAAAACAACTATGAGTACCTTTTAAAGAAGATAGATACTGTACTATGCATGTACTACTGTGATTTGGTTTGGAAATAAAAACCATGCACTTACCAGATTTAGGCACAAGAAATAGAAGATCTGCCTAGAATCATACTCCTCAAGGATTTGTTTCAGTGACTCCTTAATAAACCGGGGTAATGACTGAGAGCTCTGCTGTAATGCATCGCCCATGAAGTTATAGAGAGGAGTGCCTTCAGGGGAATAGCCAATAAGGGAACCCTTCTGCCCTTTCCTGGAGGGGGAGGACAGGATGTTGGCAGCTGCAAGGAAAGTACTGAAGTTTTTGTTGCTGTTTCTAAGCTTCACAGCTTTTTAAAGTATGTTTTATCAGCAATCACAGCTTACATGAAATTTGCAGGCAGCAAAGCGATTGTTAACTTCATCTTGAGGTTTATCATTAGATTTCACTGCTATGTAAGATCAGCTCATCATTTCCACAATAGAACAGATCTATTTAATTCTTTTTTTTTTTGTAGACAGACAGTAAAAAAGCATAGATGCAGGCTCTTTTTATACAAAAGAATTCATAAAGGCTCATCCAAAATAATTCTGCATACATCCATTTTCTGATGGGCTTCCCAGTCATGTGGACAATAGATTTATTAAGACAAGTAAAAATATGTACATAAAATGAAGAAGACAGCACTCACTACCACCCCTCCAGAAAGAACGTGCTCTGTGCTTTCCTGATGTGGTGGCTTGTTCATAGCTCAAAGCTGGTCTGTTATCGGATGTGTCCAAAAGTTGCCCAAAAGCAGTGCACTAATGAAAATAAGAAAGGATCCATATCGAGCACACGTAGAAGCTTCCATCTTGACAGAGCATATGGACTCCACATAGAAATCCAGGATCACGACAAAAAAGATGACTGTTACAAAAGGCATGATGAGAGAAGACCAAGACTCTACTCTACTCTGCAACAAAACACATGTTTCAAACAGGATTGCTCACCATTAGATGTGGTTGCATATGCAGTATTAAACCTAGTTAATTTTCACTATGATTTCAGGAATCCACCAAAACATAAATACTTTTATATTTTTAATTCATCCTATAAACCCAACATTCCAGTATACAAAGACATATATAGCCAATATGCAGTACAATACCTTACTTTAAATACTTTCATTTGCTTAAAAGCAATGCTCCGCATAACACTGTTTGCAGTGGTCTACTCTCCCAAAGCGCGGAGGAAGAATGAACATACCTTTAAACTACAATAGCCTACTATTCGGGAATAAGAGAACTCTGTATTTATACTGTCCTTAACACTTGTGCAATGTTAGCATATGGATCCTGGATATATCTGAGCTGGAAAGATGAAATAAAGCTATCACACAAAAGAGGAAATGATGGTATCACACAGATTTACACCAAAATATAGAGGAAAAAATTCAAATATCTTACTACAAAAATAAAATGGCAAGTTTGGTAATTTTAAAGGTATTTTAAAGGAAAGATTTAAATTGCACTTCACAAGCAGAAGTGTAACAAAAAATGATTTAATTTTGTACTTGTTCTCTTACCTCTGTTGTCAGAGAGAGGACAATGACCCATGAGCACAACAGAAGAACCGAAACAACATGAGACAAAGCTTGAAGACGCTTGGCTCCACCTACATCTACAGAAAGTTTTTGGGAAGCCATGTGAAAACCAACCTTACAACACAATGCCAGCACCAGAAGCAGTACTCCTCCCTGGAAATATTGAAGGATCCCGTTAGCATTTCTTAAGAGCCAAATATCTCACTTCAAACAAATTGCCACGTGAAAAAAGATTAATATGCTTTCCTTAGCTTATCAACAGAAGCCAAAGACAGGGTAATTCCTGTAATTGTTACCCTAGTTAATAACAGTAACACGCATACATGGTTATACCTTGTCATCACTCATAACAGCATAATATGACTTGAAGTTTAAAACTCTCAGTAGTGTTAACTGGCCTACAACAGCAAACAGCAGATGAGGAAAGAGAAAATCAAACAAAATTTAGTTTCACATCTTGCATTATTAAAAAAGTGCTGAAAGCACGGATAAACCCCAGTAAACCCCAGAAGTGTCATGTCATCTTGGCCTCTAAGCCTTTCATAACTTCACTTACCTTTAATTGCACCATATCATATTTCTTCACAATATTTTCTTTCAATATTGTTCCACAAATGAATCACAAGATACATACACAGCCCACCTCCCTTAGATCACACTTGCTTTGTGCACAGTTAACCAGTCTCTCTAACTTTCTCAGTTGCTCCATATTTTTTTACTGTTTTAGTTCAACAGCCACTTCAACAACGAGACTAAGCTAACAGAACAACTCAATTAGCCAGGCTAATCCCATACTTTAAGGTTTTGCTACTCAGTTATTCATGGCACCAATTATAATGGCACTGTACTTCTGAAGTATTAGAATCTGTGTCTTCATATACAAGCACCTAATATAAAGGAAAAACCTGGGAAAGATAGAAGCAGCAGCAAAACACAGATCCCAAAAGAAAACAAGAAACAGCTAGGACACACAGCATTTTGAACATCCAGAACACTGATACAGAATACTTTAGGATAATTCCAGTAAGACTTTTTAGGTTACATATTACAGCAAAGTCCTTGCCAGCATCAGTTGAATATTGTATGATGTGGGTTGCTGTACTGAAGGTGCTCATCCTCAATCAGGATGTAAAATTTGCAGTGCTAGTACGAGGTGTTGATGTTGAACTTTTTGATTTTGATTTAGGCTTGGATTAGCTTCAAGCTGGTAAAATTCTTACCTACAGAAGTAAGATAACTATTAACCTACTAAAATACAAGTTATTTACCTTGTGATCTGCAATGCCGAGGAAAACAATGATTGTATACAGAACATGGGTAAGAGCACTGTCATGATGACCCTTAGCTAAATAAAAATAAATTAAGGAATAGTTTCAATTGATGCTTTTTTTTAAAACCAAAGGACAGGTAGAGGTAGCAGAAGCCCACACAAAGCAGAAGTAAGCAAACTGAGCTTTAAGGTTTGTTAGATCTTTAAAATTTAGGACAAAGTATTTCCAAAGAAAATAGGCAGTTAAAAATATTGGGGAAAAACAAAAAGTGTTTCAAAGCACGACAACATACTCACTGTTAAAATACTGCACAGCAGTCATGACAGGATTCATGGTAGTTTTGACAACCAGACTTCAAAAAATATACTTAACAGCATTAAAAATTAGATTGATTTTTACTAAAAGCCCTAACAGTCAAGTGTCTAAAATATAGTTTGCATCTTTCCAGTTTCTAAATATTTAAACTTTAGGAAATAGAGCAATTGACAAGCACAATGCAGCAAATATTAAAATAATGATAGCTTTGAAGAAAACTACTAGATGGCACTTTAACAATTAATTTACTCACTGAAAACTCAGTGGATTAATCAATACTGTTCCTGAATATATTGTTTGCATCTGCAATTCCATGTTTTCATCCTTCCTTGGGAAAGACTACTTTCCCCTTGATTGCTTTTACTGCGCATCCTTAGATGTACCACTTTTTGCCAGTACACCTCACTACAATGAGATGACCTGTTGAAAACTTACTTCAGAATTGCGTGCAGTTTACTCAGTGGCTTTGAAAGTGTGTTAGCCAGCTTAAATATGAAGCCTGAAGTCCACTGTTCTTGGAGCTACTGCAGACTACTTCACATAATTTTTCATCCTAGCACATGAACTGAGATTGCCACATTTGCAAAGGCACAAACCAATCCTTAAGCCCCTCTCCATGCTAATTGAACCAGAAAGGCATTCAGGTGAAGTGCCTGGTGATTGGAAGAAGGGAAACAATGCACCTATTTTTATAAAGGGCGGAAAGGACCCTGCGAACTACTGACCTGTCAGCTTCTCCTCTGTGCCTGGAAACAGATCCTCCTATGAGCTACGCTAAAGCACGAGGAGGTGATTCGAGACAGCCATCATGGCTTCACCAAGGGCATGTCCTGCCTGACCAGCCTAGTGGCTTTCAATGATGGGGTGACCACATCAGTGGACAGGGAAGAGTTATGAATGATACCTGTCTGGACTTCAGTAGGCCCCCACAGCATCATTCTCTCTAAATTAGAGCGATGTGGATTTGATGGGTGGACTGTTCAGGGGATGAAGAATTGGCTGGATGGTGGCACCCAGAGGGTAAGTGGTCAATGGCTCAATATCTGGATGAAGATCACCAGCAGTGGTGCTCTCAGCGGTCTGTATTGGGACCAGTACTGTTTAATATCTTCATCGGTTGTTGCAGAATGGCTGTGGGAGCGTGGACATGGCTCAAAGGAAGAGCACTGACAGAAATCAGCTGAGCTGGGCTGTGATGAAAAAGTACTGAGGACTTTGCCAAGTCACGCTGACAAGGAGGGAGGCAGTGAGAAAATCCCCAAGAGAAGGTCAAGAAGACCTTATAAACAACTTAAGGAAGTAGGCTAGGATGAGACCTGGACCCGAGCATATAGCAGTAGCTGCAAGTAGGAGGAACAAGTAGGAGGAGCACGAAGGAGGAACATGCTAATGTAACCTTAGAGCTTTGAGGAGGAGCATGATAGTGTAACTTTTAGAGTTAAGTTAATGATTATAGGGCTTTTGGAACCAAACTAATGATTATAAGATAAGTATATGTAAGGGGCAATGATGGTTAGACAAGCCAATGATTGTTAGACAAGTAGACATGGGCTATGGTGTAGTCGTGAATGAGCTTCGCAATAAACCAGAACTTGCTTTACCACTCACATTGGGTCTATTGCATGGTTCTCCTCGTTCGTCACAATCAGTGATATGGACAATGACTTTGCAGATGATACGAAGCAGAGCGATGCCGCTGGCACATATGAAGAAGGGTTGGTATGCCATCCAGAGAAACCTGGACACACTTGAGAAGTGGGTCCATGGGAATCTCAGGAGGTTCAACAAGGCCAAGTGCAAGGTCCTGCAGGTGGATTGAGGCAATCCCTGGTACCAGTACAGACTGAGGTATGAAGGGATAGAAAACAGCCCTGCTAAGAAGAACTTGAGGGTCATGGTGGATGAAAAGCTCGATATAAGTCACCAGTGCACGCTCGCAGCCCAGAATGCCAGGTTTATCCTGGGCTGTATCAGAAGTATGGCCAGCAGGTTGAGGGAGGTGATTCTTCCCGTCTGCTCTGCTTTGGTGAGACCCCAGCCTGGAGTACTGTGTCCAGCCTGGAGTCCTCAGCATAGGAAAGACATGGACCTGGTCCAGAGGTGAGCCACAAAAATGATCAGAGGGATGGAACATGTCTCCTGTGAGGAAAGGTTGAGAGTCTGGGTTGTTCAACGTGGGGAAGAGAAGGCTCCAGGGAGACCCCCCAGCAGTCTTTCAATACTTAAAGGGATGTTATAAGAAAGATGGGGATAGACCTTTTAGCAGGTCTTGTTGTGACAAGACAACGAGTAATGGTTTTAAAGTAGAAAAGGGTAGATTCAAACTAGATATACAGAAGAATTTTTTTACAATGAGGGTGGTGAAACACTGGAACAGGTTGCCCAGAGAGGTGGTAAAAGCCCCAATCCTGGAAACATTCAAGGACAGGTTGAATGGGGCTCTGAGCAACCTAATCTCGGGGAATGTGTCCCTGCTAACTGCAGGGGTGTTGGACTCAATGACCTTTAAAGGTCACATCCAACCTAAATGATTCTATGATTCTGTGAATCTTTCTAGATATATGGAAGAGACTGCCAGCTAGGCTGCCAACCATTTACTGCACACATTTAGGCTACAGCCATTATATTTAGAAATTCTTAAAAAAAAAGAAAAGGAGAGTCGATCAAAAATGTTTCTAGCAATGCTAAGTGGTCTGATATGTGCAAAATGACAGGAAACCTTTAACTACAACTTAAAATGTACAGTTATGTTCTAAGTTATCAAAGCAAGCAATGCCATTCATTCATCTGTAAATATCAGTATTTAGATGTAAAAATAAAATCTTATGCTACAGTATTCTTCAAAGCTAAGATTCCTTTCAAGAAAATGCAAGTACATTTAATTCAGTTCACTCAACTTCACATTCTCTCTGCTCCAGTAATAACAGGCACTTGTTCTTATGCACAGCAAGAAAGGATACGATGTTCTGCTATTTTAGCCATTAGGTCATCATTATCAAAAAGTAGCAAGCAGATGACAGCTATGATGAAAAATGCAGCACCTCTTGTCTGTAAAACAAAACAAAACAAAAACAAAACCACACTCCAATAATTTTTATAATGTGCTGTAACAGATAAATGTAAAAAAATTCAGGAAATCAGTTCACTCCCTCCCCCCATCTTCATCAACGTTAAGCATATTTTAGTTCAGTAAGAAAAACATGAATGTCTCCCCCCCCTTTTTTTTTTAAGTGATCTTGAAAATAGAATTTTATATTTATTTCATTTCTCAGATTTACCAGATAGCTCAGGGCAAATCATCGCTCTAACAAGCTATAAGTCTGTATCTTAGGAATTTTGAGCGCAATTGCTTCCTTCTTCATGGTGTATTTCTGCCTTCCAGAATAAGCAGCTACTTAAGCCTGGTGATTTAATATTTTGCAACATCAAGGAGCTATAAATAAGATGTAGTGGACAAACTGTAGTATTTTGTCTTATGTCAGGTAAAGGCCAGAACGCTTTGAGAAAGCAGAGCTCTCCGGTGCTTTTGTGGGGAAAGGACAGAGGTAGCTAGGAAATACCAGCTCCCAGAGCTTTCACTATGCTGACTTAAAGACACTGCAGTTTTGGTATTCATCATCCTGGCAAGACACTGAGCTCTACAGTGGAAAAATACTGTTACAATTCATCTTCTGAAGCCAAACACAGCTATCGCATTCTTGTTTTGGAAAGTCAGCTGACTTCTCTTTGCCTTTTTCTTTTTGTTTTCTTTTTTTTCTGAAAGCTGAAACATTCTTAGGACAGGTTTATCGCTCCCTTGTTTCTGCTGCCTTAGATAAGCATCTTAACTGCCAAGCGAGGCCCACTAAAACACAGATTGACAAATAATCTCTCTGAAGGTGTACATCCACCCTTTGGTGGCAGGTTGGAGAAAAAAATTGTCTTCTAGATGAAAAGCTACATGCTGGATGCCCTAAACATGTCAGTCTGAGGGGGGTGGGCATAGAGTGTCCGAGCAGATGACTGTGCTATTCACTTTAAGGACAGTCTAAAAGTGATCACAGGACTCCAGCAGCAGTTAAGTGACAGAAATTTCAAAACTCCCAGCCTAACACAGCACCAAAGCCAGAACTTCTCTTACACAGCAAGCATTCTACCCTCAGGTATATATCTTATCATAAGGTACCTTCCTCCAAGTATCACTGCTTTTAAATGAAAGTGGCCAAGACCGCTAGTTGCTGGGATAAGCTCATTCCATTTAGGGCTTATTAGGCACAGTTAGAGAACAGTTTGTGAAATTGTGCTTAATGGGACTCTGACAAAGGATGTCTCAAGTATAGATGTCTGATTAAGTGCAAGACTGCGTCGTATTCAGCACAGTAGGGCTCATGCAGACATCAAAGTACTTAGAGAACCCCCTGGCAGAAAAAAACAAGTTATGTGAAAAGCTACAGACTTGAAGAGGCCAGGCAAGCATGTGGAGACTGTACTGTTGAAATTCAGTGCCTGAAGGCCAAGACTGCTATATGCACATGCATCCTTTTGTCAGGTTGAACCCAAAATCACATTACAAAGAATGCTGAAGTGCAAAAATAATTCTCAAAGTTCTTCTCCACCTAGAACAGAAAAAAATTCTCAGATGTCTGCCACGGATCTCCAACAGCTTCACTGTTTCTCTCAATGCCACATTTATTATTTCAAGTAGCACATCCACAACTAATTGAGCTAAAATAAAAAAAAAGCACAGTTTCTATGAATATAGGTCTGAAACACTGTTTGTTCTGGGCAAAGAAATATTGAATTTATAGCATCCAGGATTTTTTACATTTGGCAAAATAAATTTTTGAATACCTTTGCTGGTCCTCCACCTGAGCTTGTGAACAAGACACTAAGGAGTGACAGCACAACCACATCACTGTGCTCAAACAGCAACAATGTCCTACAAAAAAAAGTGAAATAAACACTTAAAAACATTTATGTTCACTTGTAAGTGGACAAGCTTGAGGTAGACTATTTCAGTTACAATTCAATGCCACAGCAGTCAAAGATTTATCCCGTGATTTCAACTGCAAGATTAAACAATTCAAAAGGATAAATTGCAAACCTATTTGGTCTCTGGAGAAACAGATCAAGCAGCAGACAGTAAGACATATCACAAAAAAAAAGAACTTCTTAACTAAAGGAATAGATTAAAATTGATCACCTATAAATTACTTTAAATCACACATTTTTTTCTAACATGACAAGACACTAAGTTGCTTAAGATGGAATTATTATTATTACATCGCATCACCTACTCTAAACCAAAGGTTCCCAGTAAAAAGGGGTCCTATTCTCTTGTATTACATCCTGGTATAGTGTATGGTCTCCTGGTTTATGCAAACTCAGAATCTCTTAATTGCTGAAAATGAGAAATTCTGTCCCGCACACTAGCTCTTTTAGATAGCAAAGGCTAACTAATGAGCTTTGCAGAGCACAACAAGAAAGTAATAATTGCTGACAAGTTTACCAAATGCTTTTGCTATTCTACACATCGTCTGCTAAGGCCCATGTTACCTGTTCTGTTTGGGAAGACTGCCAGCATCCAGAAAAGCATTAAGGTATTAAGAAACATAACATAACATAACTTGGCATAACATAACATAATATAACGTAACATAACGTAACAGAATGTAACATAACATAACATAACATAACATAACATAACATAACATAACATAACATAACATAACATAACATAACATAACATAACATAACATAACATAACGTATCATAACTTGGCATAACACGGCAAAAAATAATGTAACATAAAATAAACTGGCATAACATAACATAACTTGGCATAACATAACATAACATGACATATCATAGCATAACATAATATAACATAACTTGGCATAACATAACGTAACATAATATAACAACATAGCATAACTTGGCAAAAAAAAACATAACACACATAACTTGGCATAACTTGGCAAAAAATAACATAACATAACATGGCATAAGTTGACATAACATAACATAAGATACCATAACATACCTTTTCATAACATAATATAACATAGCATACCTTGGCATAGCATAGCATAACATAACACAACATGGCATAACTTGTCATAACCTAACCTAAGATAACATAACATAACGATCGGCGTGACCGGCGGCAGGAACGGTAAGTACTGCAGCCGGGTGCTCAATCTGGGCGGGTGGTGAGTTCCTGAGAGAGGCAAAAGCTCAGGAGAGGACCCCGGCAGGGCGACTCTCTCTGAACCCCAGAAGCGGCAACTGTCACGTGGGCCGACCGCGTGGTAGGGGGGCGGTCCCGGAAGAAGCCGCGGGGCATTTAAACATTGCCCTGGGAGTGCCAGCGACCGGAGCGCGGCGAACAGGGTCACAGGTTAGGCAGTTTGCACGGCAGTTCGCGCAGGCACTCTCTGACAGGTGGTTGACTTCCCACTCCCCTGCAGCAATGGTGACCAGGCGTGGTAAAGCCTCTGCCACCAGGAGCGTAGGCATCCAAACGGAACCAGTATTACGGGACGCAGCTGCCCAGACTCGGGACTGCAGGGAGTGTCTCAGCCTACTTGTGGCTCCTGAGGACCATAACAAAAATACAAAAAATACTTGTCTGAGGTGTGAACAGATTCAGGATCTGCTCCTTATGGTTGCAGATCTCAAGGATCAGGTGGAGACGTTGAGAAGTATTCGCGAAAGTGAAAGGGAGATAGACTGGTGGAGTAGAACCCTCTCTCCTCCCAGTAATCCTCCCCAGGAGGCTGAGGAATGCCATATTCCTCATCAACAGGGTAAGGGGAGTGACCTGGCTGGTGAGGAGGACTGGGAGCAGGTCTGCTCTCGTGGGGGTTATAGACCTCCCTTTCAGATGCCACCTTTCCAGCTGCCCCTACAAAACAGGTTTGGGGAGTTGGAATTTGATGTTCAGGTGGAGGATAGTATTACAGAGAACTCACCTGAGGAGGCTGACCTCACATTGCCCATCAGACGGGTCAGGACCTCAAGTAAGGAAAAGGAGGGTCATTGTAGTGGGAGACTCCCTTCTGAAAGGGACGGAGGGCCCTATTTGTAGGATGGACCCAACTCATAGGGAAGTCTGCTGCCTTCCCCAAGCCTGGGTACACGACATCGCCAAGAGACTCCTGGACCTAATTAAACCCTCTGATTATTACCCGCTTCTGGTGGTACAGGCTGGTAGTGATCAACTAGCGAAAAGAGGGTCAAGGGTAGTTAAGAAGGAATTCCAGGAGCTGGGACGGTCAATAGATAGGGCAGGAGCAGAGGTGGTGTTCTGCTCGGTTCCTCCGGTGGCAGGGATGGATACAGACAGGAATAAGAGAATATATGCAGTTAATAGATGGCTTAGAGGCAGTCCAGGAGGTTCTTAGAGTGTATTGAGGACTGTTTTCTGTCACAGCTGGTGAGTGAGCCCACCAGGGGTGAGGCTCTCCTTGATCTGCTGTTTACAAACAAAGAAGGGCTGGTGGGTGATGTTACTGTCGGAGGCTGTCTGGGGTGTAGTGATCATGAGATAATTGAGTTCTCTCTAAACAATGTAACAAGAAAAGCCAGGAATAGAACAACGATGCTGGACTTTCGGTGGGCAGATTTGGGATTATTTAAGGAACTGGTCAGGAAAGTACCCTGGGAAATAGTTCTTAGTGGCAAGGGGGTCCAGGAAGGCTGGATGCACTTCAAGAATGAAATCTTGAAGGCGCAGGAGCGGGCTGTCCCTGTGTGTTGTAAGAAGAGTCGTAGGGGCAGACGACCGGCCTGGATGAGTAAGGAGCTTCTGAAGGAACTAAGTAAGAAAAAGAGGATGTATCGTCGATGGAAAGAAGAGGACGTAAGCCAGATCATGTTCAAAGATGTTGTTAAGTCGTGTAGGAGGAAAATCAGGGAAGCAAAAGCCCAGCTGGAGCTCAAATTGGCCACTTCTGTTAAGGATAATAAGAAGAGTTTTTATAAATATATCAATGGTAGAAAGAAGGGCGGCAGCGACCTCCACTCCTTGTTGGATGTGGAGGGAAATATAGTAATCAAAGATGCAGAGAAGGCTGAGGTACTTAATGCCTTCTGTGCCTCAGTTTTCAACAGTAAGGATGTCAGCTGGCTTGACAGTTGGCCCTCTGAAGTGGTTGATGGGGACAGGGTGAAATATGGCCCTCCTGCAATCCATGAGGAGGAGGTTAGAGACCTGCTGAGCCACTTGGACCCTCATAAGTCTATGGGGCCGGATGGGTTCCATCCTAGGGTGCTGAGAGAGCTGGCGGATGAGCTTGCTAAGCCGCTCTCCATCATCTTTCAGCAGTCCTGGCTCACGGGAGAGGTCCCGGAAGACTGGAAGTTGGCCAATGTGACGCCCATCCATAAGAAGGGCTGTAAGAATGATCCAGGTAATTACAGACCTGTCAGCCTGACCTCGGTCCCAGGTAAAATCATGGAACAGATAATCCTGGGTGAAATCATGCACCACCTGCAGAACGGTCAAGAAATCAGGCCCAGCCAGCATGGATTTAGGAGGGGTAGGTCCTGCCTGACCAACCTGATCTCCTTTTACGACCATGTGACTCGCCTGGTGGATGAGAGGAAGGCTGTGGATGTGGTATACCTGGACTTCAGTAAGGCCTTTGACACTGTCTCCCACAGTAGACTCCTAGGGAAGCTGGCAGCCCGTGGCTTAGATAGGAGCACTCTGTGCTGGGTTAGGAATTGGCTGGATGGCCGAGCCCAAAGAGTGGTGGTGAATGGTGTTTCATCCAGTTGGTGGCCGGTCACCAGTGGTGTCCCCCAGGGATCGGTGTTGGATCCAGTCCTGTTTAATATCTTTATTGACGATTTGGATGAGGGGATTGAGTCCATCATCAGCAAATTTGCAGATGATACCAAGCTGGGAGGAAGGGTTGATCTGTTAGAGGGTAGGATGGCCCTACAGAGGGACCTGGACAGATTGGAGAGATGGGCTGATTCTAATGGGATGATGTTTAATAAGTCCAAATGTCGGGTACTTCATTTTGGACACAACAATCCCATGCAGAGCTACAGACTGGGGACAGAGTGGCTGGAGAGTAGTCAGGCAGAAAAGGACCTGGGAGTGCTGGTGGACAGGAAGCTCAACATGAGCCAGCAGTGTGCCCAGGTGGCCAAGAAGGCCAATGGCATCCTGGCCTGCATCAGGAATAGTGTAGTAAGCAGGACCAGAGAAGTTATCGTCCCCCTGTACTCGGCACTGGTCAGGCCTCATCTTGAATACTGTGTCCAGTTCTGGGCCCCCCAATTTGGGAAAGATGTTAGGATACTGGAATGTGTTCAGAGGAGGGCAACAAAGATGGTGAGGGGGCTGGAGCACAAGCCCTATGAGGAGCGACTGAGGGAATTGGGGCTGTTTAGTCTGGAGAAGAGGAGGCTCAGGGGAGACCTCATTGCTCTCTATAACTACCTAAAAGGAGGTTGTAGTCAGGCAGGGGTTGGTCTCTTCTCTCAGGTGACCAGTGGCAGAACCAGAGGGCATGGACTCAAGCTTCGTCAGGGAAAGTTTAGACTTGATATGAGGAAAAAATTCTTCACTGAAAGGGTGATTGGCCATTGGAATGGGCTGCCCAGGGAGGCGGTGGAGTCACTGACCCTGGAGGTGTTTAAAGGGAGACTGGATGAGGCACTGAGTGCCATGGTTTAGATGATGGTTGGTGTTGGTGTTGGTGTTAGTGTAGGGTTATAGGTTGGACTTGATGATCTCAGAGGTCCTTTCCAACCTTGTGATACTGTGATACTGTAATGCAACACCCAGTTGATACATAACATCACAACCAACTAAACCTTCCAAGTCCCCAGATAACAACACTAAATATGGTCTAAGGGTAACAGATTGACCTTCTGGAAACATGATCTGGATTGGCATAGAGCTTTGTAGAGGAGCTCCTCCTCCTCCAACACCTTGAATTGTATCACACACTTGCTGCATGGGCCAATTTTTGGGCCCTAACCTTTTGTTGATGATTGTGACATCAGCCCCAACAGGGAGTTTTTCTGTATCACTCATGAGAATTAATTTTATCATTGGCCTGTTTTGCATTTGCTGTACAAGATTTACTAGTGTATGCCCAGTAGATCCAAATCCTTTTGAGCCCCGCTCTGGTGCTGTTCTGAATATTTCCTTGTCAGTAGGATGTTTCCCACAAAATCAATTGAGCAATTTTTGTGCCTTGTTTTATGATTAAGGGTGGTGTTAACGTGTAAGCCATAATCATTATTTCTCCTACAAAATCAGCGTCAATTACCCCTGGTAGCACAATTAATCCTGCTATACTAGCAGATGATGTCCCTAACAAAAGAGCTCCTATTAGGCTTCTTTTATCCAAAATAGGCCCAGTTACAGCAGTTGGTATTTTATGTACAGCTGTGCTTGTTAGAGTAATATCTACTGCTGTTGCCAAATCCATTCCCAGGCTTCCCCTTGTGGCTGGTGGAGGGAGCTGCTGGACAGCATTGAGGGACCTGCCACTTGTGTCGTTGCGCGGGGTCCCTTCGCGCTTTGATTCATGTTTTTTGCTGGCCTACATATTTCAGTAGCATGATTATTATTTTGACAATGATCACACCACACAGTAGCAGAACAATTTATCCTGTGGTGGCCCTTTTTCCCACAAATTGTAACAAATTCCCCTGATGGGCTTATCACTAGATGTTGTTTTTGATCCTATCTTTTGTACTGCAGCAGCCAACAGATTAGTCGTTGGTGCCATTACTGAGGATACAGCTTGAGCAATTAATTTTCCCTGTGCACTATTTTGCGCCCGTTTTGCAAATTCAATCATATCACCAACTCCGGCTTCCTTAGGCAATGTAGCTAGAATAGATTTTGTCTTTGCATTTGCATTTTCAAAGACTAACAGTTTAAACATTGTTTGTTTGGTATCCTCATTCATGTCAGACTGAGCTGTGAGAGCTGCTGATAAACGATCAATAAATGCTGTATATGGTTCTGTTAACCCCTGTTTCACATTTGTAAATGAGGCAGTTGGACTATCATCAGGGATTGCATAAAATGCCTGTCGAGCCAATTGTGCTGCTAAATAGTGTAACGCTCTAGGGTACTGCAATTGTAAAGTTACACTAGAAAATGCCCCGGATCCTGTCAACATTTCTGGAGTTACACCATTTAACATATCTTGCACATCCCTTTGCCTCATGGCTTCCAATTCTGCAAGACCAGACCATTCTCTATCCCATATTATTTGCTGTGAAGGAGATAACAACAATTTAGCTAAATTTCGACAATCATATGGCAAATTAACATCTGCTGTAAAAATCCAATCTAACGCAGCCCTAATGGCTTCAGACTTTATCCCATTCTCCTGCACAGTCTTTTTGACTTGTTGTAAAATTTTCCAATCATGTGATGTAGATGTCGACAATGATTGTTCCATTCTGTGATGTAGAGCATTCATAGGTTCCTCCATTTGTCTCTTGAGATCTTGTAATTCGCTACTTTGTGGAATTATTGTTTCATGTTGTGTCTGTGCTTCATCTTCAGATGACCCATCTCCTGTTAAACAAACCGCTTCAGGAGGAGGAGGAGGAGGCCAGGGTGGGTATAACTTCTTGCGACAGCTGGCTCCTCCCACTCTTACATCATCACTGGGTGTCACTGCAGTTCCTTCCGTATTGTCTGTCAGTTCACTTCCGGCTGCCGAAGTGTGAACATGAGCTATTAAGAGTTAATAACATGTCTAATGAAGCAGAAAAAACAAGCGACGTGCCATCAGTCGCGAGCACCTCCTCCTCTCCCTGAAGCGGTTTGTTGAATCATTGTCAACATCTGCATCACACGCGAGGACTGAAAGATCTGTCCAGGAACTGGCCGAAAGTATTACAAAGCCCTCAGCATCACCTTTTGGTGGTATAGGTAAAGGGTTGTGTCCATCACCCATATGCAGACAGTTCTGTGATTCTGCAAAATTCTGGTAGGTGGTGAGGTGTAATCCGAGATGCCATATTAGAGGGAGATTGGCATCCGGCAGGTAACCTAACTTTTCCTGTATTGTTTAATCAACATGGTAATAGTTATGAGTAACATGATTGGAAAATTTTACAATAAGTTAAAAAGACTGTGCAGGAGAATGGGATAAAGTCTGAAGCCATTAGGGCTGAGTTAGATTGGATTTTTACAGCAGATGTTAATTTGCCATGTGATTGTCGAAATTTAGCTAAATTGTTATCTCCTTAAAAGGGGCCACAACAGGAGAAATTGTTCAGTTACTGTGTGGTGTGATCATTGTCAAAAAAAAAAACAAAACAGAGGGTACTTTTAGGTTACCCTTAGGAGTGGTAATTTACAATGACACATTATAGCCCTTTGCATTAATACTACAATGTTACAAAAGAAAAACGGGGGAGATCTGGGAAATATGTATGGCTTTAAGGCCAAGGGCATTAAGAATAAGAGACATAAGGGCTTTAAGGTCAAGGGACATGCTGTGTAACCTTAAACTCACCTCTAGGGTATAAGAGAAGGTAGAATAGTAGTAGAAGAATATAACTGTAAGGAACTAGCATTAAGACAACCAATCAATGAGAGCCGTGTGAACAGAGTAGCAGTATCATGTTATAGAGGCAAAGTAGAAAAAATTTTGCAAACATGGGGAATTAAGCATGTAGCAGGTATTCCGCATTTTTCCGCAGTTCAAGTGATTGTGGAACGAGCATATGGAACTATTAAGGAATAGCTTGCAAAGCAGAAAGATGTAACAGAATTAGATCCACAGATAAGGTTAAGTAAAGTGCTTTTTACACTTAATTGCTTAATTATCTTAGTTTGGTATCAGGCTTAGAGCAGGCACCTGTAGTAATTCATAATAGTGGTGTGAAAATGCAAGCTACGCCTGAAATACAATTGTGTTATAAGAACCCTAAGACAGGACTATGGGAAGGGCCGAGCCTGTTGCTATTTACTGGTTGTGGTTATAGTTGTGTTTCCACAGATCAAGGTCCCTTATGGATTCCCAGTAAATGGACACGTCCAACAGTCAAGTCGGTCAACCGAACACACGAGAGCGACACTGAAGAGTAATAAGCATTCTACTTCAACAACTTTGAACAGAAATTAACAAATCAAGCAAGATATGTAATTGTGAACATACTTGACTGACAAGTACTGAGAGGGGCTTGAGAATTGAATTCTGTTATAGCCGTTAATTGTGATTGCAATTGTGTATATTGTAATTGTGCTTTGAATCTTTTATTAGAGTGTGGAGTTTGTGGCAATAGGTTGATAAGAAATAGTCACGTAGCAGCAACTGAAGGTAGTCTTTGTACTGCACATTTTCACCAGAATTTTGAGGATTTTTATATAGCAGCAGGTATCATATATAATCAGCTACAATTTTATCATTTTGAATCAGGAAGTGTTTTTCGCCAAGCTCAAGCAATTTGGTACTTAAAACTTGCCATCCAGCAAGTTAAACAACCCAAGAAGTCAAGATTGATTGCTTTACAATGTGGACCCAATTGACACAAATTAAAGGAAACAGATGATGTTCTTGGAAATTGATTCTCAACTTGGCATTACAGGCTGGCTAAAAACACTCCTGATCAAAGGTATGTGTTGTTTAAATCTGTCTGATCACTCAACATCAATACACAAACAAATAACAGAAATGCAAACACACTTAAAAGACTTTAGCTTACAGACCCATTATGAGAATGATTGGCCAATATTGGATTTGGACCCTGGGTATCAGAATTGTTGAAACAAGGACTAGTCATATTAATTATAATTTTTTCATCTTATTGATTCTCCCTTGTATGTTTAAATGTTTGCAGAATATACTTGAAAATCTAGTGCAAAATATGGTACAAAGCCACATGGCCTTAAATAAAGAAAACGGGGGAAGTGTGGAGAGTATTACTGAAACCTGGCTCACTGAAAGCAGACATGAGCCTGACAAAAGCAAGCTGCTTAGGCCTTGAGTGGGAAAATACTGAGCTAAGTGAAAAACTACTGACCAGCAAGGTCAGTGGGCCCTTGTTGTGCAGTGAAGCTTAGGCAAGGGAGATAACAGGATGTCTCCCACGGGACCAGATGGATTTCTAAAACTACAGGAATGTATGTGACGCTTATTCAATGATAAAGTCTGTAACCAATAAGGAGCTAAAGTTTTGTAATATGTATGAAGCTCATGAAACAAACTATTTAGGTAGAAGTACTGGTAATAAAGACTGAGACTTGTTAATCAAACACCATATGCGTGTCGTTAAGTCTCCCGCCGTCTTCGACAAATGGTGACCCCAACAAAAATCCTTGCAAGTTTTCTTTGCCCACCTCCTAAACTACCTGGATTAAGGTGAAAGAACCTAGTATCTTCCAGCCTGAACTGGAGTTTCAGTTCAGGGACCTTTTTCACAATGGTGGCCAAACAATGGGACAGGGAGGTGGGAAATCTCCATCCCTGGAGACAGTCAGCATTTAGTAGGACTGAGCTCTGCGCAGTCTGCTCTAATGTCAAAGCTGGCTCTGCCCTGAGTGAGGAATGGGGCTGGAGACCTCCACAGCACCCTTCCATTCAAAGTCAGCCTACAATTCCTACAGCAGTTCTGACACTTCTCACAGTACTTCCATGGGTAAGGGATGATGGCACTTGAAAGTCAAGCCAGATTTTGAAAAAAGGGCATCACAGCCCCACCTCTCTGCACACTAACATTTAACTCAGCTACTGGACGTGAAGCTGGGAAGGGCCAAAGAGGCAGAAGCTGCACATTTGCAAAGCATTGGTTGTCCGGATCCAGTGTGGATCATTTTATCCACCCAGCTTCTTGCATATCTCCCTAGTTTGCTGAAGCTTTGGCATGGCCACATGGTGGAACAGAATGGGGCTGATGACTTTGAATACCAATGTTCTTCATATACCCACATTACCAACTTTCTCTGTCATCATGCATGTAACGAGACACAGAGAAACAACTCTGTGACCAAATATTCAGCCTCTATGACTCATGCAACAATTGGTCTAACAGTAGGAACCCTACTGGTACCATGCCGTGGATTCCTCTACATTCCCTCAGAAAATATGGGTAGCTACTGTCCATCATGCCCCCAGTTGATGCAAGAAGCCATGCAAAGTCAATTAACTGACTAGAGATGAATGGCTTAAAGATACTTTTGCACTGAAATATAATATTCTTCAGCAAAAGCTCAGGTGCTTTGTATCTCAGTCAGCAGCACTCTCATTTCCATGGAACAGGTGGTGCATTCACCAGGTCTGCTGAAGTGACTTCAGATACACAAAGTGACCACCCCTTGCAAAACACATTAAGATGTCACCAACTAGGTCCTGCAATGACATGCAACCTGTATATCAAAAGGCAGCTCCCCCTTAAGCAGACAGTCCCCTGTGCCTCCCCAACAGTCCGCACTTGCTCTCAGCTCCTGGAGGCAGCACTGTACAGGATCATAATCCATCACAGGAAAGAGGATTTTTCATGGCAGTGCTGTTCTTCACCACACCTTGAGAAAACAGCTTTAGTGGATGGTCCACACTGGATTGGATTCAGGTGGATTAGGACATCATAGAAGTCCAAAGGAGGGCAGAAGGCCATATACAGTGAGAGATGACCAGTGCTACTCAATACAGGACATAGGCAAGCAGGACAGATGAGAAAAGTTTCCCATTTCCTTGGTTGCATTTTATTCCTTTCTCAAAAGCAGTAAATCAAAGCCAAGATTTTTGTGAGATTGATGTCAGAAGTTTGCCAAAACATCCACAGGAAAAATATGGCTATGGTGGAGTCACAGGGAGCTCCAGCCCATACTGGCCACCCCATTCCCTCTGGGCTGAGACATGTCCCTGTTCCAGCATGGGCTCTGCTCACATTAGAAGGATATGACCCTCACACCCCTACACTGCTTTTGACTGGGATACAGTTAATTTTCTTCATAGTAGCTTGTATGGGGCTATGGTTTGGATTTGTGCTGAAAACAGTGTTGATAATGCAGGGATGTTTCAGTTATCACTGAGCAGTGCTTACACAGAGCAAAGGCCTTTTCTACTCTTCACACCACCCCACCAGTGAGTAGACTGGGAGTAAACAAGAAGCTGGGAGGGGACACAGCCAGGCCAGCTGACCCCAACTGACCAAAGGGATATTCCATATGATATGATATGACATCACATTCAGCATATAAAGCTGGGGGGAGAAGGAGGAACGGGGACATGTGGAGTCATGGTGTTTGTCTTCCCAAGTAACCACTGCGTATGATGGAGCCCTGCTTTCCTGAAGATGGCTGGACACCTGCCTGCCAATGGGAAGCAGTGAATGAATTCTTAGTTTTGCTTTGCTGTGTTCATGGCTTTTGCTTTACTTATTAAACTTTATCTCAACTGATGACTCAATTGGCAAGAATCGGCAGCAGGAACGGTAAGTTCTGCACCCGAGTGCAAGATCGAGGCAGGCAAGTGGTCCCCCAAGGGAGGGAAAGCCCAGGAGGGAGCCAGGGGCGGGTGATTCCTGAATCCCAGAAGCGGCAGCTCCCACGTGGGCAGATAACGCGGAGAGGGTGTTCCAGGAGATTTAAACAGCACCTAAGGAGCACCAGTGACAGGAGTGCGGTGAAAAGGAGTGGGCAAAGAAGGGTATGGCTTGTCAGAAGGGCGTGGCGAGGCAGTTTACTAAGGCAGTTCGCGCAGGAAAAGTGAGCAGGCAAGGCACGCAGGGAGGGCACTGGACCTCTACCAGAAGTACCAGGGAACCACGGTGTCCGCTCGGCAGAAAATTAAGGCCTCTCCAAGCTTTGCACAAGCCATGGTTGATGCAGCCTCCCAGACTGAGCCCCAGTGGGTGCATGCTGCCACCCAGATGCTGGGATGCAGGGTGTGCCCCCCCTCACACACTGGTATCAGACACCAGTGAGGAATTCACCTGGGGGGGGTGTGCTCAGGTGGAGGAACTCCTCCGCTTGGTGATGGAACTCTGGGAGGAGGTGAGCAGGCTGAGGACAATCAGAAAATGTGAGAGGGAGATTGATGGAACAACACCTTATGCTCCCTGTCTCACACCCAACAAGCAGGAATGCCTTGTGAGATAGAGGACTCCCCATCATCTATCTGATACTGAAAATGCTGGCAAATAAACTCTCTAAGACTCGTTTTGGAGTTTTAGAAAGCAGCATCCTTTATTGCAGCACTGGGCACATGAGGGAATGATTTCCATCAATCATGCACAACAAGACAAGAGCTGGGGACAGAATACATATACAATTAACATGTATATGTATAAATAATCCCTGCATATTCTACTGCTTTCCAAGGACTAATTCTATTATGAACTTCAACACAGCCAAGTCTGTCTCTGCTAATTAGAGCTTCAAATCCAGCTCTCTGTTTGGCTTTGCATTTTTTAGATAAGTAAAAAAAAAAAAAAAAACAACGCCAAAACATTATCTGGATACAAAACTATTTAAAAAAAAAGCATACTATATCAGAAGAACAGTCTGTGTCTGTCTAACTTAAAAATACTGCCACTTAGATATCACTTAACTGAAATGAGTTAGAAAACCAATTCTACAGAAAAACGACTCTGCTTAAGTTAAAATATTCCGTTCTCTGCAAAAGCAACCACTTCTTGTATCATATCTGCTCAGTTGAAGAGAGGAATTTAGGAGATGGAGAGGAATGGCAGCAGGTTCCTGCCCAGCGCAGCAGATGTGTCTCCCCTGTGCCAACCTCAGCCTCCCAGGTTCCCTTGCACAATAGATACAAAGCTCTGCAAGTGGAACTGAACCTTAAAGTAGATGATGGGTCTCACAGCCTAGAAACATTCCTGAAGTTAAGACACCCGAAGCCATCCATGAAAATGGCTTCTGTAAACAAGAAAAGGCGGGTCATTGTCCTAGGGGATTCCCTTCTGAAGGGAACAGAAAGCCCGATATGCAGATGAGATCCATTGCATAGGGAACTCTGCTGCCTACCTGGGGCCTTGGTGAGGGATGTGGAAAGGAAACTTCCAACTCTGGTTAAGCCTACAGATTATTATCTGCTACTGACCTTTGAAGTAGGCAATAATGAAAATCCAACAAGAACCTGAGGGCAATTAAAAGGGACTTCAGGGCCCTGGGAGGAATGGTGAAGGGTTCAGATGCACAAGTTGTGTTCTCTTCTGTCATTGCTATTACGAGGAACGATGAGGGAAGGGGTAGGAAGAACCAGGAAATAAATATCTGGCTCTGAACATGGTGAGAGGAGCAAAACTTTGGGGTTTTTTGACCATGGGTTGGCCTACACAACACCAGACTTGCTGACAAATGATGGGGTACACCTGTCCCCAAGGGTCAAAAGGATGCTTACCAAGAACTTAGCAGGGCTCATCAACAGAGCTTTAAACCATATCTGAAGAGGGGGGGGGGGAAACAGCCTTGATTGATAGAAAAAAGCCTGGGAATAGCACTCCAGTGTTTGAGGGATGGTGTGCTATCAGTGCCCTTTGGCCTGCCACCTCAGAGGAAGTGGGGGATAGCACTCCAAGTGGCAGGAAGGAGCAAAGGTTATTGGTGGGTTAGAAACTACAGTGAGTAGTCACTTAGCAATTAAGACTATTCCCCTCAGGAGCATGGTGGGATCAACAGCCCAACTGAAGTGCATCTACACCAATGCATGCAGCATGGGCAACAAACAGGAGGAACTAGAAGTCATTGTATGGCAAGAAAACTATGATATAATTGCCATCATGGAAACATGGTGTGAAGACTCACATAACAGGAGTGCTGCCACGGTTGGATATAAACTCTTTAGGTGAGACAGGCAAGGAAGGAGAGGCGGTGGGGTAGCCCTCTATGTTACAGAGTGTTTTGATTGCCTTGGAGGTCAATGATGGTGATGATAGGGTTGAGTGCCTATGGGTAAAAGTCAGTGGAAAGCCCAATAAGGCAGATATCGTGGCGGGAGTCTGTTATAGGTTGCCCAGTCAGGATGTAGAAACTGATGAGATCTTCTGCAAGCAACTGGGAGAAGTCTCAAGATTGCTGGCCCTTGTTCTTGTGGGGGAATTCAACCTTCCAGATGTCTGCTGGAAGTACAACACAGAACAAAGGAAACAGTCTAGGAGGTTCCTAGAGTGTGTGGAAGACAACTTCCTGACGCAACTGGTGAGTGAACCAACTAGGGAAGGTGCCCCGCTGGATCTGCTGTCTGTGAACAGAGAAGGCCTTGTGGGAGAGGTGACTGTTGGAGGACACCTGGGGCACAGTGATCACGAGATGATAGAATTCTCAGTTCTAGGAGGAGTAAGGAGGGGGGTCAGCAGAAGTGTCACCCTGAACTGCCAGAGGGCAGACTTCGAACTGTTTAGAAGAATGCTTGATAAAAGTCCTCAGTTCTGAATGACAAAGGAGCCCAAGAGGGCTGGATGCTCCTCAAGAAGGAAATTCTGGTGGCACAAGAGCAGGCCATCCCCATGAGCCGAAAAATGAGTTTGCAGGGAAGAAAACCGGCTTGGATGAACAGAGAACTTTGAATGGATCTCAGGAAGAAGAGGAAAGTATATGAGCTTTGGAAGAGGGGGCAGGCATCCCAGGGGGACTACAAGGGAGGTGAGATCATGTAGAGAAAAAATCAGAAGTGCTTAAAGCCCAACAAGAACTGAAATTTGCCAACTCTGTGAAAGATAATAAAACATGTTTCTAAAAATATATTGGCAACAAAAGGAGGGCCAAGGAGAAACTCCCTACGTTACTATATGCAGGGGGAAGAACAGTGACAAAGGAGGAGGATAAGGCTGAGGTACTTAATGCCTTCTTTGACTCAGCCTTTAATAGTAAGGTCAGATGTTCTCCAGCTACTCATCCCCCTGAGCCAGAAGACAGGGAGGGGGAGCAGAACAAAGCTCCAATGATCCAAGAGGAAATGGTTCAAGACCTGCTCAGCCAATTAGACATTCACAAGTCAAAGGGATCAGATGGGATCCACCTAAGGGTATTAAGGGAGCTGACAGAGGTCCTCCCCAAGTCCCTTTCCCTCATCTACCAACAGTCCTGGCTGACTGGGGAAGTGCCTCTTGACTGCAGACTGGCAAATGTGACACCTATTTACAAGAAGGGTTGGAGGGAGGACCTGGGGAACTCCAAACCTGTCAGCCTGACCTCGGTACTGGGGAAGGTCATGGAGCAGATCATATTGAGTGCTGTCACACAGCACGCACGGGACAACCAGGTGATCAGGCCCAGCCAACATGGGTTTATGAAAGGCAGGTCCTGCCAGACCAACCTGATCTCCTTCTATGACAAGGTTACCCATTTAAATAGATGAGGGAAAGGCTGTGGATGTGGTGTACCTGGACTTCTGTAAAACCTTTGACACTGTTTCTCGCAGCATTCTGCTTGAGAAACCGGCTGCCATTGACCTGGACAGGCACAGCCTTTGCTGGGTAAAAAACTGGCTGGATGGCCAGGCCCAGAGGGTGGTGGGAAATGGAGATAAATCCAGTTGGAGGCTGGTCACAAATGGTGTTCCCCAGGGTTCAGTGCTGGGTCCAGTCCTGTTCAATATTTTTATTAATGATCTGGACAAGGGGATTGAGTGCACCCTTAGCAAGTTTGCAGATGACACTAAGCTGGGTGGAAGTGTTGATCCGCTTGGGGGTAGGTAGGCCCTGAAGTGGGATCTGGACAGGTTGGATCGATGGGCTGAGACCAACGGGCTGAGTTTCACCAAGACCAAGTGCCTGCACTTGAGGCACAACAACCCCATGCAGCGTTACAGGCTTGGGGAAGACTGGCTGGAGAGCTGCCTGGTGGAGAAGGACCTGGGGGTGTTGGTTGACAGCCGGCTGAATATGAGCCAGCAGTGGCCCAGGTGGCCAAGAGGGCCAATGGCATCTTGGCCTGTATCAGAAACAGCATGGCCAGTAGGACCAGGGCAGTGATCGTGCACCTGTACTGTCAAGTGCCAATCGAAATATGATAAGGATGTTAGTTCCAAGGGGTGAAATAACTACTCCTAGTCCCAACCAACAACAGGGAAAACAGGTGCAAGAGCGCACCGAGAGGCTGCGTGGCGACTCCAAGGTCCCCTCGACAGTTTCAGCCCAGTCGGCAACAGACATTTCCACTCCAGGCAATGGACAACAACTCTGCGCCAGGACCAGTGGAAGCGCTGGGGTGGACCTGGCCACCTCTGCCCTCGTCAACATAACTGACATTAATGTATATTTGCTCCCTACAGGTGTTTTTGGACCTTTGGGAAGCGGTTTTAGTGCTTTGTTGTTGGGACGATTGTCTGTTACCTTACAGGGTTTATTTGTCTTGCCAGGAGTCATAGATTCAGACTATTAAGGAGAAATCAAAATTATGGTATGGATTCCAGCTCCACCTTGTTTTGTTCCTAAAGGTAGCCGCATAGCGCAACTTGTTTCTCTTAAGGTTTTAGATCCACAGGCAGTGCACTTATTTCATGGGCTCAGCCTTTGTCTGGGTCCTGACCAACACTGACTGTACCTTAGTTAATGAACTTAATGACTGCATTTCTCTTACAGGTCTGTTAGACACGGGGGCTGATGGTACAATTTCAACAATGGTTTGGCCCACTCTTTGACCGGTACAATCCGTATCTACGACCGTAGCAGGGGTCAGGGGTGTGATCACCTCGATGCAAAGTAAAATGTGTATTAACAGCAGTAGTTCAAGCATTCCAATTATGGTCGCATATTCCCCTGAACATTGTCACAGACTCGTTTTATGTTGCAGGAGTTGTACAGCACATCGAGCAGTCAGTTTTGAAACATGTACAGAATGAATGCTTATATCAGTTTTTATGTATTTTATTGTTTCTTCTAAACCAGAGAACTCATCTTTATTATATTATGCACATCAGATCTCATACTGATCTGCCAGGCCATATCACGGAAGGAAATCGGAAATCGACGAGCAGATCTTCCACATCACCTGTGGTTATACCCGATGCTTTTAAACAAGCTCAATTATCTCACTCTTTTTATCATCAGAATAGCAAGGTGTTAATGAGGCAATTCCAACTAACAAAAGATCAAACGCACTCAATTATTGCTACATGCCCTGATTGCCAGGGCACATGATAATTCCTCCTTTATATGTCACAAATCCTAGGGGTCTTTCTCCTATGGAACTTTGGCAGACAGATGTAACTCATATTGCGGATTTTGGTCGTTTTCACTATGTTCATGTAACAATTGATACTTGGTCTAACTATGCATTTGCCACTCCACATATGGGAGAACATGCACACGGCACACTGAAATCCATGTTGCAAAAATAAAGAGGGGGAACACAGGCAGGGATGGACACTGAAAGAGAAATTAACCAATGTTTGTATGTTTTAAACTTTTTAAATCGTTGGTCAGATGATCTATCACCAGTGGTGAAACATTTTTCAGAGCCTGGTTCTGTTAAAGAACATGTTCCTGTGATGATAAAAGACCTTGCAGCTTCAAAGTGGGAGGGACTATTTTCATTAATAACCTGGAGAAAAGGTAATGCTTGTGTCTCCACAGGAACAGGAGTTCGATGGGTCCCCGCACGATGGATCCGGCCGGCTGTCTCAGCACTTGGATCCTGATTGTGACCTTTGGATCGTCTGCAGCATGGCTGTTGGTCTTGCCACGACCAAATCTTTGGGTAACATTGGCCAACCTTACAGGCTAACAAGCAATCTGTTTATCTCTTGCTACTCTTATTAACTCTTTTGTGATTAATATAACAGAAATGATCTCACCCCCGTGATTGGAGAAGCATCCACGCATTTACAAAAGATTGCAATGAGAAAGTAGTATTTTGGGATATAGTTCCTATAGTTTAGGTTTTGCTTTTTGCTCCCGGGGTAGCTGTTAGGAAAAGTGTTGGGAACTCTTAATGCATTGGGATGTTGGTTAGCTAAGCAAAGTAAGGCTAATTCACATGCCTTAAGTGAATTGTTAGCTGACACAAATTCGATTTGGCATGGAGGCCTTGTTATTTTATTAGCCATTTTAGTCTTTATATGTATCATACCGTGTTTGATTCAGTTTTTGCAGTGCATGATTCAAAATACTTTTAACCTCACACTCACTACCAGGTTGGAAAAAAAAGGGGGAGATGTAGGGTTAAGCCTGGGTGATAGCACAGAGGCCTTGACAGGGTTTGATAATGAGCTGAGAATTGGCTAACCTGGAAAGTAGTGGAAAGTCCCTGGCACTTATCAAGTAGAGCGATAATGGGAGGAAAACAGAACTTATGCCACCAATTAAGAAACAGCTTAAGTCATGTGCACAAGTGCTTTAGCCCAATCATAGATGTGAAATTGGTAGTGGACAATGACTTTGCAAAAAGACTGTTATAAAAGAGGAATTTGTGTTACGATAAATGTCTCCATTTTGCACCTGCATTTGAGATAAAATCCACAGCTGATAGTTCAGGCAGCATCAGAGCCTTCTCCACCTTTAAAATTGGGATTCTCCTGCAGAGCACACCCTGACGTGATCCTGATGCACACCCAGATGCAAGTGTGCAGCACAGCGCAGTGCTGTCTCCCTTTGCACTCTGCCAGGGACCACAACAGCCAAGGCTCAGAGAAGAGGATTAACCCATTCTACAGGCCAGGCAGAGGATGCTGAGATGTGTGAGATGTGCTAAACCCACCATGCATTGAGAGAATCATAGAATCATAGAATCATAAATCATCTGGTTGGAAAAGACCTCTGAGATCATCAAGTCCCCTTCCTAAACCATGTCCCTAAGAAACTCATCTCCCCGCCTTTTAGACACCTCCAGGGATGGCAACTCCACCACCTCCCTGGGCAGCTGTTCCAATGCCTGACCACCCTTTCAGTGAGATCCATCGAACTTGCCTAAAGTATCTGAGCTTGTTATCTAAACTTATAGGCAGAAAATGGCCAATATTCCTCCACAGGTCAATGAAAACTACCTTTAAATAAAATTGTGTATCTTAAGTGCCTTGACTGGGCAAAGTGTTGGGCGGGACTGTTATATACTTATGTTTCATCTGGTGGGGTATTTCCCCACAGGCAGGGTGCCCTACCCACGTGAACTCCTTGTGCTACTGATGTTTCAGATTTTGCTGGAAATGCAGCACAACTGAGTGTGCCCAGCCTTCCCAGACAGCCCTGCAAGAAGAAAAGAGTCTGTACCCTGCAAAGGGGAGGTGCAGCCTTGCACTGGTGGTAGGGCAGAGATGATGTTGGATGGAGACCAGGGTGTCAAATCAGGGTGTTATTATTGATCTTCTCCTGGTGTGGTGCACCCATGTGGTCCCTTCCTGGGGGTCCTGTCCAGATACATTGGGTTTTACTCTGTCTCAAGTCCTAAGCAATTCAATTGAGAGTACATGAATACAGGATAGAAAAGGAAAGAGCATTAGGCCTGCTGTTCAATGAGAGCTTGAAGTTGATCCACCAAGGGGTTTCCTGCAGGATGGAGAAGCATGCGGATAATTAATGGAAATCTCCTGGCAGGAAAACAGGTCTGGAGGAGATTTACCCGGTCCTGTGGGCAGCTGTAGACAAGGATTGAGATGGTGGTACAGCAAAGCACTGAGAGACAGCATCTACAGGGCACAATCACCCTCTGCCTTGTCCACAACTTCCCCAGGGACCCTCTTACAGGGCTGAGCCCTCCAGACATGGCCACGAAAACAGGGAACAGGCATGCTGGGATTGCCCCAAGATCTACAACAGCGTGCCAGTGGAGCAAGGAGGACTAGTGAGGGGTGGCTGGAGGGAACATGGGTGCAGGGAAGCTGGTGAGGTTAAGGGGCAGACGTTCAACCTCCAGCCATTTCCTCCTGAACCCTTGTCCCTGCAGGCTAGTGTTGAGACGCCCATCTCTCCACTGGCCTGCCTTCTTCAGGAGGGTATGTGAGCACCGCTCTCCCACATGGACAATGCTGGAGGATTTCAGCCTTGTGAGATCAGATCAGTGTTTTTCTGGTTGTTTTTTTTCTCAGACCCCTTAGAAGCTCTTCCCAAATTTCCATGGGATGGCAAGCCCAGAGGCAGAGATGACTGGGCTGCTCAGTCCTGTCTGGAAAATTTGCATTAATTACCCTTCTGGTGATTCAGGCTCCTGCAGGAAAGTTCAGCCTCCTCTTCACCAGGCACACAGAGCAGTTTGCAGGGCAGGTGCAATGGTCTTCCCTTCTATCCAGCCCAACACTGCTGATCAAGGCTTCACACCCACCACAGTGTGGTTTCCAAAACTCATAGCCTACCTGTCCATACAGAGGAGTGAGACATTGCATTTGCCACATGAGCCCTGCAAGCATTTTTGCACCAAGCCTGACAATATTCCAGAAGCATTTGGACAACGCCCTCAGTCACATGGTGTGAATGTTGTCCTATGCAGGGACAGGAGTTGGATTCGATGATCTTTGTGGGTCCCTCCCAACTCAGGTCATTCTATGATTCTATGATTTTATAATTCTCATCCAGGGGGGTTTCTCTGCCATTCAGCCACTCAAGCCTGTCGCCTGTGCCTGAGTCTTAGTGTTTACAATGCAGTTTTATTTCCTTCCTCTGAATATGCTCATATTTGTTGTAGGAAGGGTCACGAAAAAGCCAGATTCAGCCTTGGCAAAACAAGGTCCAGCTCAAATCACTTGGCCCTCCCTCTGTTTCCTAATGGGAACTCTTCTTTGTAGTCAGTTTTCAAGGCCCTGGGCAGGACCCGAGCTGTGAAACTTCAGCTAAGCCTAGCTGGTCGTGCATTCTAATGGAGCTACTGGCAGAAGATGAATGCATCACTGCTGGAGACCAGCCCACAGAGACCAATGGAGGTACAGCAGTGACTGAGAGCACTCATAAGCTCAGTTGATAGCACACAGTCCTGAACCAGGAGTGATGTGAGACCCAAAAGAGCTTCCTCCTCCCCCTTGCTTGCCTTCTGCAAAATTCTGTCCCATCTCACTGTGGCTTCTGCCGAAATACAAGGAACTGGTTGCTTTGAAGGTAAAACCAGGTTCTGATGGAGCCACTTGGGAGTCCACCAGGTAGCTGCTCTGTGGGCTTCAGGCCCTTCACCCCACTGCCAGTGCTTGCCTAACCCAGATGGGTCATCCCCAGGAATGGGGACAGCTGGAGTCCCTGCTTGATGGTCACCCACTCTCAAGGGAAGAACAGTCCTGCAGAGCTGACACTGCAGCAGAGGTGAAGGTGAAGCACCAGGGACATCAGCTTAGGCTAGTGTCTCTCCCAGAATGCACCCAGGGTCCAATGCCAGCTCGTGCCAGTAATGCTGACAGCTATGCCATCTTAGCCAGACTGTAATGGTCAAGACAGGGATGTTTTGTGCAGAAAGAATAACCTAAAACACCAATGCCCAACACAGAAACTATTTCTGGGACTGAACCATATGGATATCTCATTATACTCTATCAATTAAGTGCTATGTCCCCTAGACCACTTCTTTGGAGGGTGACAATGGTCACTTCATGCTTTAACAGAAATCAGATCAGGAGCCTCTGAGGACCACAGCATGTACTACTGCTGCTGTATGCTGTATACAGCTGGAGGACTGCTCCTTTAGCTGGTAGGTTGAACAGGCTCAGATATATGCACACTGAACCCAAAATGGGAGGTGTAAGATGACCTGAACGGTCATTTACATAAACTCTTTGGAAATGCAGACCGCTGTCTGACAGGCATAAGGTTACAGCAGTCACCCTCCCCAGGCCCTGGAATCACAGCTGAAATAGCATTGTAATGTGCTTATAATTTATTCATCAGCTGAATGAGAGCACCAGCAGGCATTTTGATGGCACTCTTTTATCAAACCCCTGTGATGGACTTCATCCATTTTACAAAAAGCAAAATAGAGTAGAAATAAAAAATAAAAAAATTAAAAAAGACAAAAAGACAACTTTATTCAATTCCAATTTAGACAAACAGGAAAAAGGGCAAATCAAAATAAGGTTAAAAAAAAACACACAACAGGTACTTTTAGTCTCTCTTCATTTTTCTTCTGCTTTTTTCTGAATCTTCCAAACTTTGCATTTCTCTACTGGTAGCTACTTTGACGCAGGAGGCTCCCGCTAACTCAGATGCTACCACCAACTGATGCTCAAAACCATCTTTTCATGACTGTGGAGAGTTCTGCCTGAAGACCGGCTTGCTCCATTTTTAGGTGAAAGAGAGCCAAAAAGTGAATTTCGGATAGACCTTTATCCTATATTCACAGTCACTTCCCTTGAGTACTTGGATGTTCTGCTCCCCAAATATAGGAACTTAGTGAAGACAAGGACTCTTGTACACCAATTTTCTTTTTTTGGGACGTGAGGATCAGCCTGTGCTGAGTTTTTTTGGGAAATCTTTCCTTGGAAACAGGGCATTAGTGCCTGGGCTGAGATCCATGAATATGGTGCTTGTCTGCCTTCTGGTCTGGGACCGAGGCATCTAGTGTAAATAAAATAGGTAAAATAAGTAACCCCAGATTCCTCCGTCACTGATTCCTCTGAGGCTGAGAAACCAGCCTGCAAAGCTCAATGTGGTGTTTCCCCTTGGTCCATGGGCAGCATGTGTGGGAACAATGCACTGCCAACATCGGTTATGACCTTGGCTGGAGATCTGCATCCAGCCTGGGCAACAGTGCTCCAGGAAGAAGATGGAGGAAATAATCCTGGACCCTCTCTTCCATACTCCATAGTGGTCTGGACAAGAAGAAACAGGATGAGATTGTTGGGGGGAAGGGCATCTAACAGCTCTTTAACAGGGAGATGAGCTGAGCCCAGAGACAAGTTAACCTAGGAGCAAGCGAATCTCCACTTTGGGCAGGTGGAAGGATAAATACTAAAGAATCGGTTGGGCAAATATGTCTTGGGCTGCTTAGGACAAGCTGATACTGCCTTGGGACAGGAGGGTGATGAGGTAGACCTCCAAATGTCCTGCTCTGCTTCAGTACAGCCCAAGGAATAGCTGTCAGTGGTATGGGTTACAAGGGGCTCGAGGTGGGGGGCTGTATGCAGTTTGTAGGGGAGCTGAGAAGAGCTCCTACCCCCTGCCTGATCTTCTCTATCACAGAAGCATCCATCTGACGTGCCAGGGGTGAGAGACAATGTCAAAGTCCAGTTCAGAGTCCCCAGGATCCCTGCCGAGGCCTTGCTAGAGCAGAGGAGCAGGGAGGAGGCAGAAGGAGTGATACCAAAAATGCTGGCAAATAAACTCTGAGACTCGTTTTGGAGTTTTAGAAAGCAGCATCCTTTATTACAGCACTGGGCACATGAGGGAATGATTTCCATCAATCATGCGCAATGAAACAAGAGCTGGGGACAGAATATATATCCAACTTACATGCATGTGTATAAAGTCTCCCAGAAAGCTTATGCATATTCTACTACTTTCCAAGGTCTAGTTTTAAATTTATTATGAACTTTACAATAGCCAAATCTCTGCTTATTGGAGCTTTGGAGCCAGCAATCTGTTTGACCCTGCATTTTAGATAGGGAAAGACTGCAAACAGAGGTGATTATAGAAGGAGACACATCTGCTCAGCACGTATCATACTTAACACAAGATGTTATCATTTCCCTTTGAACATTGGCTGGGAAAAACACTATTTGAAAAACCATGCTTATCAAGAAAACATGCTATCAGAGGGACATTCTGTCTAACTTTAAAAAATACAGTTACTTAGATGAAACTAAACTCCACTTTAGATTAAATCAATATATTCAACTTTTTGTAATAGCAACTACTTTTTGTATCAGGAGATGAGATGGTGTCGTCTTTTAGGCCAGGCAAGTCCAGCTTCCTAGAAGAAGGAGCAGATGTCTCATCCTTTGAGCCACTCAGGAAAGAAATTGGATAAAGCACCGAAGAGTATCATGTGAGATGATCCTGCCCCAAAAACAGAGTAGCCTAGGTGGGACTTGCCTCATCTTTCCACTTCTTGTCCCCTCTCTCTGTTAGCTCATGGGGCCTCTAATGTGACACTGAGATGGCATTTGCTTCTGCTGTTGCTAAGCAGAGGGGGTTAACTCAGTTTGTCATCCTGCATGAACACAGCTTGCAGGAGGGAAGAAAGAAAAGAGGAAGAGATATTAAAAATAGATGATTAGAACAAAGCAGAAAGGACTTGAAGAGAAGTTTTCATCTCAGATTTACATAAGGTGCTGGTGGCTTCTTGAGGTCCAGTTTGCGGCAACAAGTTCTGCTGCTGGGCGCTGGACTAATGGCACGTATAGCTGCCTTCTCTCCTGGTGAGACTTTCCCTTTCTGGAGCCACGTGTTTCTATATCAGACCTTGTTTCTTGTTCTCTGAGCCCAAAGAACAAACTTCCTTCAGGTGAAAAAAAAAAAAAAAAAGGAGCAAAGCACACCATATGGAAAGCCCTGCTTGCAGGCAGGCGGTGACCAGCCATGAGAGAGTAGCTAAAGAAGGAGGCGGAGGTCAAGGCTTCATCCTTTCATTGTGAAATACTGGAGCTGATTAGGCAGAAATGCCATCTGATAAATCAAAAAGTTACTTCAGCCTCAGGGAAGCCTGGGATAGGGGAAGGGGACACCAGGCACAGCAGCTGAGCCTTCGGGGGAACATGGGCAGAAATGCAGGCAGGAGCCTCTGAGGGGGCTGCCCAGGCTTCAAAGTGTTCTGTTGCCTCAACGGTTTCTATTTCCTATGAGCAATGGATGTTTTCGTAGAAGAGGGTGTAAGAGACCAATTCTTTTTAGCTGCCTTAAACTACTTGTTTTCAACTGCAGCAGAGGCAGCATCCTTCAGCCTTATCTCACTCTCACAAGCAGCCCAGATGCACTTGCTACCCAGAGGGGTCATGCTGTGATCTTGCCGGAGGGAGAGCAGGGGCAGAACAACGGTACCTCCAAACTCAGTTCCAGAATTTTCCTAGAAGAAGCACTGTGCAGGCCTACCAAAAACTATAGATAATACTCCACAAGAGGGGCCATTTGCAGCAGCACACCTGCCATGCTGGGAGGAGAAGAGGAGGACTTGAGCCCAGCTGGTGTCCTTGCACTTTGCTCTCTCTCTCCCTTTTCCCCTAACTCAGATTTAGCAAGCCAATGCCAACCTTACTCCTGGGAATGCCTGTACAAATAAATTCCTTTTTGGGTCAATCGTTTGGCATCATTTTGCTTTCAGTTAGCCCAGTGGGTACTGAACTCATAAATTTTATGAGGAGACCCAGGGTCTCACCCCAGCAACCCCTGGACTATTCTGGCTGGGTTGCAACAGAGGGGAAAAAAAACGTTGGGGGGAAAAAGACCAATGTTCTCTCTAAAAATCAGGCCTGATGAAAAAATTTCAGCCTGCCCTACTGAATACACCAGAGGTTTCTTTACTTTCTGCCTTGCACAATTGCCTCTTTCTTTAACATTCAAGACAGGTGGCAGGTGGAGATAAGTCCTGAATAGCTCCTAACTTTGCTTCTCCCATCTCTCTCCATGTTAGGCTGGTTCAGACAAAGCCTCTGCTGGGGGCTGACTGCAAGGAAAGGTGTTTTGATTACCATAGAAATACAGGCAGTGCAATCCCAAAAGGGCTTGACTCTTGCCCATTGAATCAACCCAACATTTTCCTTAGAGCCTGAGCAAAGCAGCATGACCTGAGATGCTATGTTAATGGAGCAGGGCAGGCAGGTCCTTGCTGTCTGGCATCGATGAGGAAGGTCACAGCATGGCCTTCCAGGTTGTTATTAGACTCATTAGTAATGAAAACAGAGCATGTGGAGGGGCAGATGAAAGTGGGCGCTGGGACCAGGGTGTTTGGGAATGATGGTGGCCATGACATTAAACCTGGGCGTTTGGGAGGTGGGAATTAATGGGGCTGATAGGATTTGCAGAGCAGGGAGCAGTAATGAAGAATGGGCGGCTGGGACTGGGCTGTTGGGATTAGGAAGAACAGAGATGAAGCCAAAGACTCTTTGTTGATCCCCGTTGTGGGGCCAGGTGGGACATGGCAGGCAGAAATGAAGTGTTTTCTCTCTCCCAGAGGAAGCACTAGTGAGAGCATCATGTCTGGAACCCTCACGGATGTGGCCCAGATGTTTAAGGTATTGAGAAGGGTGACCAAACCCAACAGTGATGAAAGTAGCTACCACCCAGAAGCCTGGAACCAAAGTCAGAGCTTGGCTCTTGCTCACATGTCCTGCCAGTCAACTTGATCCTATATCGATGAAACATTATGTCTGTCAACTCAAGACATAAATAAGAAGAATGTGGGTCTGAGCTCCCACCAGAAAACACACCCAGCATGGTACAGCCTGGCCATCAAGGAGTTCCTCCAACAAACAGCATTTTGGCCACACAAGCATTTATGATACAGCCCTCCAGCCCCCAGGATGAGGATGCAAGAGTAGAATTTAACAGCTTTCTGTAAATCTGAGTTTACTCTGGGGTGGTGAGGAGTGAGTGACAGAGGCTGACCTGTGCCTGAGTGTAAAGGAACATACACTATATAACACCTGGCATACAACTATAACACCCAGTAACTAACAAAGTAAAGAATTAATGCAATCTTACCACGTCACCTCCCCCATGGAGAGCTGGGTGGCCAAATTCGACCTGTTAAAAAATTTTCCGCAGGCTCAGCAGCAGACAGGACCAATGCAGGGACCTTCTGCTCCCCAGCCTTGCCGGAAGAAGAAGAGAGCGTACTCTCTTATCTACACCCTATTTATATGTCGGGTTACGTTAAAGGAAGATATGGAATACTTCCGTGGATCAAAAGTCAATCCACTACAAGGAGGATGCCATGGTCACCGCTAGGCTGAGAGCAAATTTGTCCTGGTGCTTGGGGAAAAATATCTGGCTCCTGCTCTCCTGCCTGGGTGAGGGTCTGGAGAAGGAGCTGTGGCTGCTGAGTGCCAGATAGAGACTTCAGGTCCATCTGCAGCGCAGGCTGCCCCAGCCCCATGGTCCCCCAGCAATAAAGGGAGCCCTGGCTGTTAGTCCCGTGCCTTCAGGAAAGTCCATGGTTCTGGAAAAGGCAGGAGAGCCCACGGGGCTCTCATCAGAATGGAGGCAAGGGAAAGGGTTAAAGCTACATGAGGATGTAAGAAGGCAAGCATACGGCTTCTCTACCGGGCCTCTCCAGAGAGGAGATGCGGCCCTAGCCCGCGCGAAGATAGCACTAGAACGGGCCAAACCGTGGTGAGGGAGCGCTGCTCCTTTAAACGCGCTGGATTTGCGGGGGTTGCGGCCGGGTGGGGCTTGTTGTGCGGGGGGTCGTAGCGCTGCTGCGCGCTGAGGTCAGCGGCGAGCGGGCGTCGTCACAAAAGGAAGTGTTGGCGGTAGCTTAGTGAGGGGCCGGGGCCGAGGCCGGGGCCGGGGCCCAGGCCCGCGGGACGGCGGCGGCGGCGGCGGCCACGGCCACGCCATGGCCCAGCAGCAGATGAGCAGTTCGCAGAAGGCGCTGATGCTGGAGCTGAAGTCATTGCAGGAGGAGCCGGTGGAAGGCTTCCGCATCACCCTGGTAGACGAGTCCGACCTCTACAACTGGGAGGTGGCGATCTTCGGTCCCCCCAACACCCTTTACGAGGGAGGATACTTCAAGGTACGGCCTTCACCGCTGCCCTGCCGGCAGACTGGGCCTCGCGCTGTCGCGGTCGTACTGGGGAGCCGCCGCTAGGCCTGCACCTACTCCCGCCGGGCCTCTTTGTCGGGCTCGGAGGGGCCGCTGCCAGCCCTCCGCCCCCGCGGGACCAGGAGGGAGGGAAGCCTGGCGCTCCGGGTGCTGCCCTTCAGTCCCGTTGCCTGGTGGGCAAGGAGGGCTGGCGCCTGCGGGTTCTCCCTCTCCCGCAGAGGAGAGGCCCACGCCACAGCCGCTTCTGATCTGTTATTTCCTTGCATAACCCTAAAGAAAGGCAGGTGCCTCATGGTAGGGTGCAAATTTGTCCCGTCCTTACCTAGCTGTCCACTTGGCTTGGGTCTGTGCATTTATTTTAAAGTAAGAGGCTTACCAACCATCACTCGATAGCTTTGTTTGTCATGCAGAGGTATCCTGTGCAGGGTGACTAATTAAGGATAAAGGCTGTATTTTCCTCAAAACTTCATGGTTCAGGACTGACTTTTTTTTTTATGTTGTCCTTTTCTTTCTCTCCAAACTTTTAGAGGGCAACCTTCAAAGCACTGTGGTGGCACTCAGTTGGTGAAGGTGGATAATTGCTTTCAGTTCCTTTCTCGACCTTCCTGTTAATCCAAAAAGACTTTTGTGGTTGTTATTTCCCCTCTTGTAAATACAGTAAGTGAGAAAGCTGGCACTGCTGTCCCAGAAAGGCACTGAAGGGAGCAGACTTAAATTTTCAAAACAGCTGAAGGAGGAATTGCATGTTTTCCTTAAAAGAAGCAATTCAAAACCCTTGGTGCCTACAGAAGATGTGTTGCATCAGGCATGCCCCTTTGCACTTGATGTCTGCTTGGTCTCTGGCTAAACATTGTCCCCTTCAGCTTGCTGCTCCCAAGAGTTAACTATTTTAGTAGTGGCTCCTGCATCTCCCATTTCATGCCCTTTGGCTTCTGTCAATCTGAAAAAACTTTGGATGATTCATTTGTTTGGTTAATGTGCATCTTCATTGCCTCTTGGCCTCTCTGGGTTAAGGTTTAAGGGCTTTATTCAACAAAACAAAAATAACCTGTCTTGGGGAATAATAGATTTGAGTCATGTTTAGTTTGGCCTCATTGTTTTGAAGGAAGGGAAGACTTTGGCACACGAATTACCTTTTGTAATGAGTTGGTTGGCTTACTTGTGTAGATGTGATAGATATATTGTTAGACTTGCCTCCATTATTACTTATTCAGGAAGTTGCTATAG
Organism: Tapera naevia; assembly: GCA_033556795.1. Lineage (NCBI taxonomy): Eukaryota > Metazoa > Chordata > Aves > Cuculiformes > Neomorphidae > Tapera > Tapera naevia. Next base: position 509,777 of record JAUMJJ010000004.1, on the reverse strand, counting down.
TCTTGAGTTAGTAGCTGGGTCATTTTTACATCCGAATGGTTTGGTGACCTTCTTGCACTGACATTATGCATCTATTTTCTTCAAAGAAATTGCAATGAGTCAAAATATTTTTATTTGTTTGGGAAGCTCTCTGGACTATATGTTTGTAGTCATTCTTGGAAAGAAACTGAAGCAGCCTATGAAATAGCCTGAGGATGTGTGTTAATGAGTGTAGATTTAGGCAAGGTTGCCTTACCTCAATATTATGAATGTGATATCTTTTTTTGGTATTTGATGTTCTTGAACTGTCATGCTGTTCTTTTAAATACTTCTGATCAGTTCTGTGATACTTATTTTGAGAGCAGGAGACTAAGGTTTCATGATTCCTTCACCCATCCACAGCAGAGGGATTCCCTTCCAGCAGCATGGCTGGAGTCTGTATGTCATTTCGGTCTCATCTTTCCTCCTTGAGGAGCCATACAGGATATTTTCTAGTTTCAGTAGTGTTTGATCTTTGGCTATGAGTCTTAAGTTTTGAGAGCCACTGAAAAAGTGGTATTAGACCCTCCCTCTGTCCCCTAGGGAGAAGGAGTCCTGTTGTCCTGAGAAGTGATGTTCTTTACTTTCTTTGTATCAGGACATCAGGCAAAACTTTAGGTGTGTTAGACTCGACTTACTGAATCGTTTAGAGATAAAACTAATACCCTGAACTTTATTTGGTGGGATGACTTGTATATACTATGAATGTATCATAGAAGGTGAGCACTAGTTCAGATCAGATTTTCAGGTTTCTTGGCTTGATGAAATATCTAACTTCATCTTGCTTTGTATTTTTAGTTTCTTCAGATGAGGTAAGCAGGATTAGAAATTTGCAATTACAGGGTGTAACTTTTAAACTTTATAGCTATGAGAGTTTGGGAATTTTCTTCTGCTTGAGGTATAGTAGGAACTGGAGGGAAAGTACAAAGGCTTCTGAAGTTAAGCTTAAATATAAATATTTTGAGGAAAACCTGTGTTTAAAGTGACCTTAATAAAGAAAGTGTTAGTGATGATTGATTGGGAATACAAACAATTGATTTGTGCTCTTGGAGATGGTACTATCAGCTTTTAGCACCTTGTTTATTCTTGGACAAATGACCTTTCTAGGCTGTTGAACTAGTGGGATAAACTGAAATAAGGAAAGTGCTCTCTTTGCACCTCTTTGACAGGAGCCACTGCTGTTACAAGCTGGTTCAACATTTCAACAGATTCTGGTTTCAGTTGCTAATACTGTAGTTCTAGAATTTGATAAATTGAAGCAGAAAATGTGTTCCTCTGAATGTTTAAATGGTAGGCTATCGGTACCTTGGTGTTGGCTGTAATAAAGTTGATACTGAAAATGCTGGCAAATAAGCTCCCTAAGACTCATTTTAGAAAGCAGCATCTTTTATTTCAGCTCTGGGCACATGAGGGAATGGTTTCCATCAATCATGTGCAACGAGACAAGAGCTGGGGACAGAATACATATACAGTTAACATGCATATGTATAAATAATCCCTGCATATTCTACTGCTTTCCAAGGGCTAATTTTATTATGAACTTCAACACAGCCAAGTCTGTCTCTGCTAATTAGAGCTTCAGAGCCAGCTCTCTGTTTGGCTTTGCATTTTTTAGATAAGTAAAAAAAAAAATAACAGAAAAAACCCCACCAAAACATTGTCTGGATACAGCACTATTCTGAAAAAAAAAATACTATATACAGTTTGTTTCTGTCTGTCTAACTTAAAAATACTGCCACTTAGATATCACTTAAGTGAGTTAGAAAACCAATTCTACAGAAAAAGAACTCTGCTTAAGTTAAAACATTCCATTCTCTGTGAAAACAGCCACTTCTTGTCAGGGGCTTCTTAAAAATTCAAGTGGCAGCATCTAAGCACGTTTTATCAACTAATATAGCATGCTCAGATCTGCTGCAGTACTTCATAGTTTAGGACCTCCTAGCTAGATGAAAAGGGCGGCAGCCTCCAGAAGTGACTACTGTGGCAGGAACAGCTTGTGTCAGTGAGGGATAGGAGCAGTCCTGAACCACAATCAGCCGAAGGTGCATGTCTGCAGTGGAGGTTCTGTCAACCTTTGCCATATCTAGTGACTTTATTCTTAGCCATACAGAATAGCTACATAATGTTTTGGGCAACCCTTTGCTTAAGCTCCAGACTACGTTCCTTGAGGAAGGAGTTGAGCTATTCCATGTGCTGGCTACCTCTCATTCCTTGCTGGAAAGGCAAAAGTAGCTCAGGGTCAATGGTGTTAAGTCCTCCAAAGATGTCCAGAGATAAGAGCAAATGTCTGTCCCTAAGCTGCTGTCAGCAAGAAATTGCCAGTTTGACTAAAGGTTCTCGTAAAATCAGTTGTGTCGAGCTACAAGTATTGACTGCAATAAGTGAACTTCATTTTTGGTCCTTGACTCCTTCAGAGTTTATTTAAGGGTGAAAGGTGAGTTGACCTTGTGTGTCGAAAATGTTGATTTGCTCACAACTGATCCAATTATTGAGGTTTTTTGCATGACAAAGGGAACATTTTTCTCAGAATGAAATGCTTATGCCCATAGTACCAGTTGCTTTTTTCTTAGGTCAGCTGAGAAGGCCATGGTATGATAAAATAGGTCTTTAGTTCAGTCTCCATTGGGCTATGTGGCATTCTGAATTACTCTGGAAACAATGGGAATGTGTTTTTCTGGTTTTGCAGGCAGTGCCTGAGCAGTAGAGAACCAGATTGTGCTGTAATCTGCAGAACTATATGTGAGCAATTCATTGATGCCACCTTTATGCCATATGCATCTTCTGTTCAGCTGAAAGGGTTCTTTGCTACATGACAGGGGAGCTTCTTCACCTTTAATTCTGGCAGCTGATACTTAAAAGGAGACTACCACAACAAAGATTATTAAGCTGTGATCTGGTGATGATAGGTGCTAGTTGGGCTAGATTTCAATGGCTGAGGGTCGTGACTAGTGAAACTTTCACCATCTCAGTTGACTGTTGATCGATCTCTGTCTGCCTTGAAATCCAGTCTCTGAAGGCCCAAGCATCATAAACCTCTGCCCAATGCTTCAATTAAGTGATGTTTTCAGGATACTTGAAGAACTATTAAAGTGTTTCCTGGTGGATTATTCAAAGCTCTGTTTGGTGCAATTGCACCTTAGTGTCACAGCAGGTTAAAGACCTGCTTGGCCAATTAGATGTCTATGGGGCCGGATGGGATCCACCCAAGGGTATTAAGGGAGCTGGCAGAGGTCCTAATCAAACCCCTTTCCCTCATCTACCAGCAGTCCTGGCTGACTGGGGAAGTGCCACTTGACTGGAGACTGGCAAATGTAACTCCCATTTACGAGAAGGGTTGGAGGGAGGATCCAGGGAATTATAGGCCTGTCAGTCTGACCTTGGTACCGGGGAAGGTCATGGAGCAGATCATCTTGAGTGCTGTCACACAGGACAGCCAGGTGATCAGGTCCAGCCAACATGGGTTTATGAAAGGCAGGTCCTGCCAGACCAACCTGATCTCCTTCTGTGACAAGGTTACCTGGTTAACGGATGAGGGAAGGGCTGTGGATGTGGTGTACCTGGACTTCAGTAAAACCTTTAATACCATTTCTCGCAGCATTCTGCTTGAGAAACCGGCTGCCATTGACCTGGACAGGCACAGCCTTTGCTGGGTAAAAAACTGGCTGGGTGGCCAGGCCCAAAGAGTGGTGGTAAGTGGAGTCAAATCCAGTTGGAAACCAGTCACGAGTGGTGTTCCCCAGGGTTCAGTGCTGGGTCCAGTCCTGTTCAATATCTTTATTAATGATCTGGATGAAGGGATTGAGTGCATCCTTAGCAAGTTTGCAGATGACGCCAAGCTGGGTGGCAGTGTTGATCTGGTCACCAGCCTCATTGCCCTTCTCTGGATGCTCTCCAGCCCCTCAATGTCCTTCTTGGAGTGAGGAGCCCAGAAATGAACACAGTACTTGAGGTATGGCATCACCCTCACTGGTGCTGAGTACAGGGGCACAATCACTGCCCTGGTCCTGCTGGCCATGCTGTTTCTGATACAGACCAAGGTGCAATTGACCTTCTTGGCCACCTGGGCCTCTGTTGACTCATATTCAGCTGGTTGTCAACCAACACTCCCAGGTCCTTCTCTTCCAGGCAGAAATGTGAAATCAAATTTTACTTCAGTAGTGATTAACAAGTTAACAATAGCAGCTTTAAAGACTAGTCATTAGAGAATTAAGTCATTAAGAGAATAAGTATAGTAATTAAGGCAGACAGATCACCAATGGTCCTATTATAATCCAGAGCCACAGTCGTTGGGGGCCCCTATTGCAGTGAGGTTTTGGAGATCCTTCCTGGACAATTGGGAGGTCCTATGCTGTGTGTCCACTTGTAGATGAGGATTCCAAAGTCACTGCAAGAGAGTCCAACTTTTATATTGCTAAATAAACAGCTTGCATAATTCTAAAAATGAGGAATCTTATCTCGGGCCAGGGTGTTCATGGCCCAGGGATTGTTGGGGTTTTTTTATGTCCTTTGTATACTACTGGAGAAGCTACAATTAAGGTGGCACAGCCAAATTCTACTGATAATGCGACTATGATGCATTTACTCACACTCTATGTATTAAGAACTGCACAGCACAATTCTGCTGGTAATAGCAATGTGAGAAGCTACAGATTAAACAGTACACATAGCAATGCAATGCAATCATCCATGGATTGCCTATTTTGTTTTAGGCCTGTTGATCAGGCCCTGTCACTTCATGCTGTAAAAACATTTTTTTGTTGTCTCTTACAAATACATCATCAACAAAAAGAGACCCAAGGAGAATCTCCATCCTTTACTGGATGTGGAGGAGAACATTGCTACCGAGGGTGAGGAAAAGACTGAGGTGCTTAATGTCTTCTTTGCCTCAGTCTTTAATAGTCAGACCAGTTATCCCCAGGGTATTCAGCCCCCTGAGTTGGAAGACAGGGATGGAGAGCAGAATAAACCCCTCGTAATCCAGGAGGAATTAGTCACTGACTTGCCACACCACCTGGACACTCACAAGTCTGTGGGGACAGATGGGATCCACCCAAGAGTACTGAGGGAGCGGGCGGAGGATCTTGCCAAGCCATTCTCCATCATTTATCAGCAGTCCTGGTCAACAGGGGAGGTCCCAGATGACTGGAGACTTGCCAGTGTGATGTTCATCTACAAGAAGGGCTGGAAAGAGGTTCTGGGGAACTGTCAGCCTGACCTCAGTACTGGGGAAGATCATGGAGTGGTTCATCTTGAGTGCGTTCATGAGGCAAGTGCAGGACAACCAGGGGATCAGGCCCAGCCAACACAGGTTCATGAAGGACAGGTCCTGCTTAACCAATCTGATCTCCTTCCATGACCAGGTGACCTGCCTAGTTGGTGAGGGTAAGGCTGTGGATGTTGTCTACTTGGACTTCGGTAAAGTGTTTGACACTGTCTCCCACAGCATTCTCCTAGAGAAGTTGGCAGCTCATGGCTTAGACAGGTGTGCTCTTCACAGGGTAAAAAAACTGGCTGACTGGCTGAGCCCAGAGAGTTGTGTTGAACTGAGACAAATCCAGTTGGTGGCCAGTCACAAGTGGTGTTCCCCAGGGCTCAGGGTTGGGACCAGTCGTGTTTAATATCTTCATCAGTGATCTGGATGAGGGGATTGAGAGCTTCCTCAGTACGTTTGTAGATGACACCAAGTTGGGTGGGAGTGTTTATCTGCTTGAGGGCAGAAAGGGTCTGTAGAGGGATCTGGACAGGTTGAACTGATGGCCTGAGGCCAATGGGATGAGGCTCAACAAGGCCAAGTGCAGAGTCCTGCACTTGGGGCACACCAACCCTGTGCAGCGTTACAGACTTGGGGAAGAATGGCTGGAGAGCTGCCTGGCAGAGAAGCACCTGGGGGTGTTGTTTGACAACTGACTCAATATGAGCCAGCTGTGGCCAAGAGGGCCAATGCCACCTTGGCCTGTGTCAGAAACAGCGTGGCCAGCAGGACCAGGGCAGTGATTGTGCCCCTGTACTCAGCACTGGTGAGGCTGCACCTCGAGTCCTGGGTTCAGTTTTGGACCCCTCACTACAATAAGGACATTGAGGGGCTGGAGCGTGTCCAGAGAAGGGCAACAAGGCTGGTGAAGGGGCTGGAGAACAAGTCCTGTGAGGAGTGGTTGAGGGAACTGGGGTTGTTTAGCCTGGAGAAGAGGAGGCTGAGGGGAGGCCTCATCACTGTCTACAACTGCCTGAAAGGAGGTTGTGTCAAGGTGGGTGCTGGTCTTTTCCAAGTAACTAGCGATAGGACAAAAGGAAATGGCCACATGTTGCTCCAGGGGAGGCTCAGATTAGATATCAGGAAAAATTTCTTCCCTGAAAGGATGGTCAGGCACTGGCACAGCTGCCCAGGGAGGTGGTGGAGTCACCATCCCTGGAGAGATTCAAAAGATGGGTAGATATGGTGCTTCAGGAGATGGTTTAGTGGGCATGTTGGTATTGTTGATGGTTGGACTTGATCTTAAAGGTCTTTTCCAACCTTAATGATTCTATGATCCTTGATAATTTATGATTTTTGTTGGTAATACTGCTGCTAAACAGTGAATGGCAACTCGTTCACATGGATACTTGCATCAGCCTGATTGTGAGCCCTGAGCTTGGATCTTTTCTTAAGGCTGTCTTTAAAACTCTTTTGTTGTGTTCCCACTTGACAGGGCAGGCTTTTAAGAGTGCTCATAGCCTCCTTCCCTATGGAGTATCTTGTAGGAATGCAAATTTGCGTTGCATTGCTGGATTCCATTCTGCTACTTTCAGTTTAACCATCATTATTTTACACATAGCTATGATAAAGGAGGAATGGTAGTTGTTGTTCAGACATCTTGGAGGTCTGATCTGGAGATTGTTTAGCTTTGCTAGGATACTGGGGAGGCCTTCACGTTGTGATTTTGATTCTTTGTTGTTCCATCCTCAGACGTGTTTTTTTTAGGCAAGTTTGGTTGTTCAAGGTCAAAGCTCTACTTAAAGTTAAGGAATAATACAGGCTTCTCAAATAATCTATGCTATGCTTTTGTTGCAATGTTTTTATCCTATACTGTATTGCCTTGTAACTCTATCACAGTTTTAGAGCAGTCTGTGGTAAGTAGGGTAAAAAATTACAATTATGCAGAGGCGCCCGAAGCGTCATCAACTTCAGTACAAAAGAATGATATTAAGGGCCATCCTGTTAGCTGAAACCAATAAAAAAAGAAACTCCCGAAACAAAGTATTTTGTTTAGAGAGCAGACATTGCTTTTATTCTGTGCAGGGTGATAGGTGGAAAATCTTCCACAAAACTAGCACACCTGTTGAAGACCCCAAAGGCCTTCAGAAACCGATGCTCGAAATCCCGCCTAGCTAATACAATTGTAACACCTATTTAATACATATGTTCATTAGGTTACACTACTTTAACACAAAATTGCTTATTTCTTTCCACATCTTTAGTTAGGATAAGGATGTCTTTCAGGTAATCCTTAAACAATCACAAATTCTCCCTATCTGACATCCCTTTCCTTGTTTCAACACACATTTTCAACCTTGAGTCGATTAACTACCAAGTTCATAATTTTCTTAAGACTAAGTGTCTACATCCCTGGGCAGAGGCCAGGATGTTTGTAGAAGATATTAAGTGTCTGCATCTCTGGGATCTGGATGTTTGTAGTAAATAAATGAATGTATTTTGCACCTCTCCTTATCCCATTGGGTAACAATCCCACTTATTTTAAGTGCCCATTTTTGTACTGGGGCTTGGAGAGGTACTGCCATCTCTTATCTAGGGACATCTGTGCCCCTCTCAGGGCTTTGGCTTATGCAAGAAATGTAATATGTAGCTCACAGCCAAAAGTATTAATCAGCCGTGGCTTGTTGCTTGGAGATGTTTGGCTCATTCATCTTGAGGACACTAAGCCCATATCTTTTTGGGGGGAGGGTTAATGTAGTCATCAGGCTGTAAGTATATGCTGAAGAATCCTTCCTTCCCCTTGTTGAAACTTCTGCCTCTTGGGCTCTTGGCTGCATAGTGGGGTAGGACCAAAACCCAGCCAGCGGTGAGGAAATGCGCCTCTGTAGCCTAAGGTCCTCACCTGGAAGGAGGGATTGCTCCTGTTCCTCAGCTCACTTTCTAGTGTGAAATATTTATAATCCTGACAGCTTTTTTCAAGCTCTGTGCTCTGAGCAGTTGGGCTCCTTTTGTTTTCTGTCTTGGGTTTTTGCATTCCTGTATGGGCAGCAGCCTGATACTAAGGGGGAAGCCGAAGAGAGCAGAGTTAATGCCCTTTAGGATAGGACATCCATCCAGAAGGTGGAGGATGCAGGTTAAAGTGCCTTTTGGCCAAATGCCCCAGTGTTTGAATAAGGTGTCTCAATTTTGCTTTTTTTGGAGGAAAATAGGACAATCTGAATCAAATGCATAGTAAAAGTGATCATGTACAGGATTTCAGGCTCTGAGTCAGACTCGTACACATACCTGCATATAATCTTGAGTTCAGTATTAAATTCTGAGTTCAGTGTTCAGAACATGTCGAGGCATTCCTTTCCTTGTCACTTCTGCTGGGCAGGTCACCTAGCACTACTGAGAAGGAATATATGGAGAATTCTAGGTTTAGACCTGGAATGTTCCCCAGGGTGGGTCCCTAGTCAGCACTGGGTCCTGAGATGCACTTTACAAGCACCAGACTTGGTCATGCTCACCCATGCAATGCTTGCAGGTGTCTAGAAAATCAAAGGACAAGCTACTTGTAAGTAGCTATTAATTAATCCTTTCTGGAGAGCACAGGATCCTTTTTTCCTGTTTAAATGTCTGTTCTTATCTTTTTGGAGGATGCTTCTGTTATACATGGAGTAAGGATGTATCCTCAACCAGTTCCTGTTCTGTGCTCAGTGCTTAGCCATGTATTTATGGGAGGAAATCTTTCAGTGTAACAGGGAGATGAGTTTAAAATCCATCCTTGTAAACACTTTGTCATTGGCTGATTTTTTTTTTTGCATATCATTAGGTTTTTCTGGTGAAATGTTCTCATTAGTTTGCTGTAGTCAGTTGTCTTTAAAAATCCCAGCTTCATCCAAGAGACATCATTTCACACTGTAAGCAAATTTAATGTCCTATGATAACATGTATAAGAATGTCAGATCAGTCAGTGTTTAATTTGTAAATTAAAAATCTTGTGGCTTTTTGTGTTAAACTACTGAACTGTAAGGCTAATGAACTAGTGATGCAGACTTCTGTGATCATTAATCTGATAATTGCACTAGCTGTGTTTAAAGCTGACTTCACAGTAAAAAAGCAAATGAGCAATGTGTTACCTTAGATATTAGATAAGCTGCCTTGTATGTTTATTTCAGTGATTACAGCATTGCTGAGCAACACTGAGTAATATTAAATTATGTAGATATTAGTTTTGAAACACTTTGAAGCCATAAAATATACTGGATCTGCTTCAAAGCTGCCAGCATATTTCCTTCTAGCATGAGAGCCATCTTGCCAGCAGGAGAAAGTACTTTTACCTACAAAACCTGTCACAGTTTAGCCCTGGCCTGGCTAATTTTGGCAGCTAAAATTAAGCAGTTGGGCTCCCAATTCCCTTTCCCCCCACCCCCCGGGGAAAGGGAAATGAGAATAATAATAAATATACAAATACATGCAATTGTGCCCTCACCCCACCCCTCAATGATTCTGTCACCACAAATGCTGCAGAGCAAGTCGTGGAAGGGGTCAGCAGCAAGAAAGAGCTGGACCCAGGAACTGGCTTCAGGAATGCATGGATCTGGGATCAGGGGCAACCAGACAGACGAGATCCTCGCTGGACATCAGCCATCACAGAAGAGAGCGAGACCCTTGTGATCCCTCAGTTTTATATCAAGTATGACCTATATGGGATGGAATACTCTTGTTGGTCAGTTTGGGGTCACCTGTCCTGTCCACCCCTCCCTGCAGGTGTGGACTTTTTTCACTTCTTTGACTTACAGCACTCCACCAGCTCGAGGATGGCCTTGGTTTCTATAGGAATAAGTATAAGCATTGGCCTTTCTCCATACCAGTGCTCAATGTCATATTCTGAAAAACATGCAGTGAACTTCCAGAAAATGAAGTTACTTAGACAAGACTTAGCTGAAGTTAGAAACTGATCCTACTTTAACTCAAACCAGAATATTTCACCCCTCATTCCATACCATTTATGTCATGCTCAAGTAATTGCTACTTGTATCTTCAAATATCCATATATATATACACATATAGATTGCTAATTCATGCTTTATTCACATAATGGTTTAAGTTCATGATTGTGGGTGTCCATTTTAGCAGTCTCTCAGGGCAGAAAGAATAGTGTGAATATTCATTGTGGTTTGTATCCATGGGCTGTAGGTTAAAGATGCCAACTTCAGAAAGGTCACTGGATGCCACATGATGAAGGTAGCTCATTATCCTGAAAAACGCTGAGTAAACACTGTTACAGTATCACAGTATCACAAGGTTGGAAAGGACCTCTGAGATCATCAAGTCCAACCTATATAACCCTACACTAACACCAACACTAACACCAACCCATCATCTAAACCATGGCACTCAGTGCCTCATCCAGTCTCCCTTTAAACACCTCCAGGGTCGGTGACTCCACCACCTCCCTGGGCAGCCCATTCCAATGGCCAATCACCCTTTCAGGGAAGAACTCTTTCCTCATATCAAGCCTAAACTTTTCCTGACGAAGCTTGAGTCGATGTCCTCTTGTTCTGCCACTGGTCACCTGAGAGAAGAGACCAACCCCTGCCCGACTACAACCTCCTTTTAGGTAGTTGTAGAGAGCAATGAGGTCTCCCCTGAGCCTCCTCTTCTCCAGACTAAACAGCCCCAATTCCCTCAGTCGCTCCTCATAGGGCTTGTGCTCCAGCCCCCTCACCATCTTCGTTGCCCTCCTCTGAACACATTCCAGTATCCTAACATCTTTCCCAAACTGGGGGGCCCAGAACTGGACACAATATTCAAGGTGAGGCCTGACCAGTGCCGAGTACAGGGGGACGATAACTTCTCTGGTCCTGCTTACTACACTATTCCTGATGCAGGCCAGGATTCCATTGGCCTTCTTGGCCACCTGGGCACACTGCTGGCTCATGTTGAGCTTCCTGTCCACCAGCACTCCCAGGTCCTTTTCTGCCTGACTACTCTCCAGCCACTCTGTCCCCAGTCTATAGCTCTGCATGGGATTGTTGTGTCCAAAATGAAGTACCCGACATTTGGACTTATTAAACATCATCCCATTAGAATCAGCCCATCTCTCCAATCTGTCCAGGTCCCTCTGTAGGGCCATCCTACCCTCTAACAGATCAACCCTTCCTCCCAGCTTGGTATCATCTGCAAATTTGCTGATGATGGACTCAATCCCCTCATCCAGATCATCAATAAAGATATTAAACAGGACGGGACCCAATATCGATCCCTGGGGGACACCACTGGTGACCGGCCGCCAACTGGATGAGACACCATTCACCATCACTCTTTGGGCTCGGCCATCCAGCCAATTCCTAACCCAGCACAGAGTGCTCCCATCTAAGCCACGGGCTGCCAGCTTCCCTAGGAGTCTACTGTGGGAGACAGTGTCAAAGGCCTTGCTAAAGTCCAGGTGTACCACATCCACAGCCTTCCTCTCATCCACCAGGCGAGTCACATGGTTGTAAGACAGGTCTTACGGTCAACAGGTCGCAAGATTGGAGAAACTGCATAGTTAATGATACCTGCTCTCAGGCTTGCCAAATGGGGTGTAAACAGAACCGCTTCCAGCTGATACTGCCAAACAAAGTTCATGCTCTGGAAAAGTCCTTTTCCAGCAGCAAAATGTTCTCCAGTCTTGGTACCTATGGAAGATACTGCTCTAATTGTTTGTGTAAAATTGCTCAAAGGATGTGTTTCCACAGTGCAGATTTTAAATATCCTTACCTTGTGTGAGCATAGACACAATTTATTTAAAAATGGTAATCTACCTGTGTCAGTATGTAACGATGCAAAAATTGGGTATGGATGCTTCTCCCTCTTCTAAGAAACTTTCAGAATTCTATATTCAGTTTATATACTAAATGTTCTACAAGCTGAAGAGGACAAGAATCAAGCTGGTTTATTCCCTTATTGAAATTAGACAAGGTAAAACTTGTAGGTAGAGCACTATTTAAATCATCCTACTTGGTACCAAAGTGTGTGTGGCTTTCAAATGCTGATTGCTGGTAACCTGACTAGGAGTAATGCATCTGTAGGCTGGTGTGAATACCAGCAAGGCTGTTGGCTTATACTTGAGCATCTGTTAATTCATAATCACATCATCTACTGTATCACCACTAGAGGCTCTTCCAAGTCATGCTTTGGATAGGTTTCTGTGTCAGGAAGCAGCTCATGCTTTAAGTAGCATGCAGATGTCTGAATGTGTCAGTGTAACACCTCTTCACAAGAAATGAATTAATTTTTTAAATCAAAATAATTGGTCATCCTCTTGATGGTATGGTTGAATCTGAATCATCAATTTGAAATAGTTAGTGATCATTAACTACTGCTGAACTTTGAAGCAATCTTTACTAGAAGCTTGTAGTGTTGCTTACTAGTAACTGGAAAAAAATAAGCATGAAAGTATTTGTAATGATGAGTGTGGGTAAATGATTTTCTTTTATCATCAACATATTTTGTCCCAGCATAGATAAGGCTATAATTGCCAACACAAATTATTTTAGGGTTCAGACACTTCCCAGTATGTCTAGGGTAGGATTCCCATGACACAGCTGTACTTACACTCGTATTTTCAGAACAATGATGTCAAATGTTGCTGCAAACTGATTATTACTGCATTGTAATTTGATGTAGGCATCTTACATCAGGTGCAGTGTGTCTGAGATACAGGCTCTGATCAAACAACCTAACAACATTAAGAGTAAGTTTTCAAGAATTAATCTTATAAGACAGGAAAGAATATCATAATGGGATTGTGGCTAGAATACAAATATGGATGAATTTTCTGTTCTTTGCCATTCCTGGGTTTTGATGGCCTCAGCTTATTCCATATACAAGCAAGCAAGTCCTGTGCTTGGAGGCTTTTTACCCACACTCCAGTTCTCACTAAAAGCAGACTGTCGATCTACCATAGATCTTGTCTTCTCTTCCCTGATATGCCACTTATGGGTGGTTGCTTGTAAGTAACACATTTCTTCTGAAGTTAAGTCAGATATGCCACTTCAAGAATAATATCTATGGCATGTTGAAATACAGGAAGAAAAATTATATGAGTTTTAATTGCCCTCTAGTTCCTTTCTTGGTACTGATAGGCAATAGTCGCACAATTGTACAAGTTTCCCCTGACTTTCATACAAAATCAAATTTTCTTTGTCCAAATGATTGTATCTCTTCCCTGTATTCTCATCTTACATCTGTCTCATTAAATTTCTGTCTTGACCATTCCATAGATGTGCCTGTATGTAAATCTGTTTCAAAAAAGTAAATTACTTACCCAGGTCATGAAAGCTTAAAACATGAGATAGAACAGGATGCTGAAGATGTCGTGGGCTAATGCAGTTCTTAATAAGAGACAATCTTCTGGACCCTGAAGCCTGGCAAGTGGAGGCAGGTGCCCAGACTGTTAACCCTGTACACACTTAGAGGACTTTCACACATGCTGCCAAAGATGCCAGTAATGTAACATGATATTGTGAATAAGCACCCTCAAATATTCCTGCCACTGCTTCAGCAAAACTCTATTTTTGCAAATAGAAAGAGTTGGAAAACCATTTCTAGAACAGCTACACTAGTGTTAGATCTTTACCAGTTCAGGTGCCAGCATCCTCAGCTATACCTGCAGTAGGACTATTTTAAGTGCCAGTTTCTCCAGGGGAGAAGCAGAGACCTAAGAGGAGATGCTTTGAAGTAAACTTTAGGTGTTATTTGGAGTTATTCTTCTGATTTTGTCCAAAGGGGGAAGTCAGTGTCTTTGTACAGATAAAAATAAGGTAATCTGTTTCTGCCTGGAAAAGAGTCACACAGACTAGCCGCTCTGCATATCACACATCCAGTGAGCCTGTTTTCAAGCCATACAACTCATATACAGTCTGTGGGCAACCAGAAGGCATCAGACTCAGCACGAGGCCTACAGTTCAGTAAAGCTGTTGGGCTGGCAGCTTGCGATATGGAGGAGGACCAAGTAGTTCTGGTTGGTGTTAGGTCTTATATAACTGCTGGTAGTTGCCTTTTCCGTGATGAGGTGGCAGACAAATGCAAAAACTGAGTGGAAAATGAACAGGTTATAGAAGAAATACTTGGATGCCTCAAGATGCCACCGTTTCCAACTCAGTATCTCTTGCTGGATGCTACATCTCTTGCAGTTGTTGCAACGATGGTGCTTTCTGTAGCATTGTGTAAAGCCAAACTGACAATAAAACAATGCAAGTGAAGCTGGCAATTGTTAACCTAATGTAAATGAGTGTTCCTGTAATCTGCTCCTTCACCTGAGCTCTGAGGGCACTGACCTGTGGTTTTGGGGAAAAAAATGTCAAAGTGGCACAGCTGTGTCTTAAGGGTTTATACTAAGGAGTTCAGAAGTCTATCCCTGTCTGGAAACACTCTTGCTTTGCCATTATCAGCCTGGGACATAGAGCTGAGGCAAGAAAAGCCTCTCTGTCAAACTATGGACACTTGCCTGCAGTGTTGACCTGTGCACAGCTGGAGATAGGCACCTGTGGGCCTGTGCTGGTGGGGCCATACTTGGTTGTGTGACTTGGGGGGGAACAGCTTCAGGAGTGTGCAGGTGGCCTGTGGCCGGCCTGTCCCTGGCAAGCTCTCCAAATGAGTGTTAATAGCTGTCCTGTCTGAAGCTGGCTCGAGCACTAACAATGAGTGTTTCTAACCAGAGCCAAAGTGGTTGTTGCATGGTTCAGACTGATTGGCATGATTAGCTGCGCAATACCATGGACTGTCCCTGCAGTAAATGCCACTGCAAGAAAGGAATATCTTCTCTAACTGCTGAACTGCTCAAGATCCTAAACACAGCTGACTTGTGCAGGCTAACTCAGTTTCTAAATGAGCAGTTATTATCATGAAAGCTAAAACCTCCAGACTGAATTTCTAGGGGAAGATAATATTTAAATATTAAAAAAACCCCAAAACAAACAGCCAAATGAAAAACACAAAACATAAAACATACCACCACCCCACCCTCAAAAAAATTCCCCCACCCACCCACTTTTGTTTCTTTTGAGTCATGTTAGAAGAAAAAATTGTTTGGTTTCCAGGCACTGCTTGTTCTAATGTTATTGTTCAGAGCAGTTTCATTTACGTGGAATCCTTGAGAGATGGGCCAGGCAACAGGAATGTGAATGTACAAGATTGCAGGAGCTTGGATGCAAACCAGCTTAACAGAGCTGTAGTGAATCTCCCCCCTCAAACCTGTTTTCGTGTTTGTTGTTAGTCCTGATCTTGGATCTAAGGAGCAAAAGTTTAATATGTGGGCCAAAGCCATTTCTTTAAAGGATGTAATTGTAACTGACCATTGTATCGCAGGCTTTCTGCTTTGGTCCAGATTGAGTAGCTTAACAACAGTTCCAGCTTTTTGAACATGGACAGAGAAATATTTCATAATGATTTACCATTAAAAGAAGCTTTGGCAAAAAGGAAACCTAGCTTATAGCAGAGGAGTCTTCCATTGGAAATGATAGTTTTTAATAATGCCCCAGATAACTAAATTAGGAAGAGTATACAAGATAGGTTTTGGTGTGAAACAAGTATGGATTTCTGCCTGTCAAACCAGTCTCTGATTTTGGAAGTTAACCTCACTTTTTGACTCATCTTTGCCCTACTGACTTATGGCTTTATTTCTTTCTTGTTTAGAAAATTAATGTCGTTTTTGAGATCTAGTTCACTCTTCACATCCAGATCTTTGTGATTTTTAAATTGCTTCTGAAACAGTGAAGGCAATACAGAATATAAGGGAGTTTGCT
Source organism: Tapera naevia (assembly GCA_033556795.1). Lineage (NCBI taxonomy): Eukaryota > Metazoa > Chordata > Aves > Cuculiformes > Neomorphidae > Tapera > Tapera naevia. The sequence goes on along the minus strand of JAUMJJ010000004.1, from coordinate 493,793 downwards.
GCTGTTAGTGTTCATATGGCCATTTCAGCAGCAAGGGAGTTTTCAGGAACTGCACAAATTAATTCACCTGGTCAATCATCTTCTAATTTGGATCAGAGATGTGGTCCATGTTTTCTAAAAGCACAACAAATGTTGATAAGCATTGATATGATACTGCTGGGAAATGAGACCAGAACTGGGACTAAATTATCAGGCTATCTTTAATGCTGCTTTACAGGTTCCAAAGCTAGACGATATTGAGGCACTTTAAACCTCATTGATGTGAGAAACAGGCTGCGGGTACTTACTGCTGACCTCTACTGAGCATGTTTTCCGACACATAGTTTTTAATACTGCATGCACTAATCCAGGCGTAATATGGAAGAGGAGAATCCATTAGATGAATTGTATAAATACTTGATGCACTAGAAGCAGTAAAGGGCATCGAAAAATGAGGAGGCCTTGTGCTATCTGCAAGTGCGAGAATGGTATCACAGTATCACAGTATCACAAGGTTGGAAAGGGCCTCTGAGATCATCAAGTCCAACCTATAACCTAACACTAACACCAACACTAACACCAACCATCATCTAAACCATGGCACTCAGTGCCTCATCCAGTCTCCCTTTAAACACCTCCAGGGTCGGTGACTCCACCCCCTCCCTGGGCAGCCCATTCCAATGACCAATCACCCTTTCAGTGAAGAACTTTTTCCTAACATCAAGCCTAAACTTTCCCTGACGAAGCTTGAGTCCATGCCCTCATGGTGACTGTGTTCTCCACCTTCCTGGCTATTGAGTGTGTTCAGTAGTGTCAAGGAGCCATGGCAAGCAGGTGGTTAAAATCAGGACACTGAAATAGGATTATTTCTGTTCAGTTTAAGCTCAGCTAGAGGAATCGAGCACATGGTGAATGCAGTAATGGTTGGGTACTTGTAGGTGGAGAACTGAGCTGCATCTTACAAATGCAACTTGCATATTAGCTTTTCTGGCTGTAACTGAGCTAACAAGCTGCCCTATAACTCTGCCACTCTCTAGTACCTAGCAGCTTGGCTGAACTTACCAGAAATAAGCTCAGATAGCTGATTTGCCTTACATCAGTAAAATTGTAGGGGGCAAGCCTTTCTGTGAGCTTTATTTAAAAAATAAGTTTATTGCTTAATTCAGTATTTCTCTCTTAACATGTTCAGAATTGGGCCTTTAGTGAAAAAACTAACCTGTAATCGTGGCTGTTGCTGCATCTTTGCAAGCAGTCTTGCAGCTTCTCTTGGAAATTCTTGGCTTGCTTAATCCACTCAGAAACTCAAATAGCATTCAGTGAGAGCAGAGTGGGTTTACATAATTTCCTGTGATTTCTCTTACAGAAGAAATACAGAGAAATTCTCTGAGATCTGGTTGTAATGCTCTTGAAAAACATTTGATTTCACTTTTCAAATTCTGAATGATCTCAACATAGGGACCTGAAAGTGATGCGCTTTTTTTTGTTTGAAAAAATCCATGTCTGTAATACGGGATTTCCTAGTTTGGTGGCTTTTGTCTCTGAAATCACGTTTGTAGAGGCTTCACTTGCTTTGTGCTACAGTATAGCATCTCAATGTGTTAAATTCTTACAGGCTAGTTAGAAATGGCTTATCAGCAAGTAATGTGATGCTGAGTTCTATAAACATGAGACTGGTTACAGGCAAGCTTGGGTCTCTGCTGTCTCCATATGAGAAGAAAAGGTTTTTCTAATTTCTCTCCAGTTGTATTTTCTGGTGCCACAGCTCAAGATGCATCCTTCATGTGGCAAAACACCAACTTTATTTAATTCCATAATGATTGTTATTGCAGGCAGGCAGATAGCCCCTTTCTGTTAAAGAGCTGTGGCTGCAAAACAGGATTTAGAAGTTTGAAAGTCTTCCAGGATCTACAGCTTCTTCATAAGTCTGCATCATGTACAGAGACCATAACTGATGCTCTAGGCTCATCCTATGCAGTGGTCTTCTTGAGACTAAATCCTCAGGATTAGACAATTTGAATGCAGAGGGTTTTAACTGAGAAGAATGAATGAGACCTGCCCCCTCAGCAGGGATATGTGGGATATATATGGGATAGAGACATGATAATTCTGGTATGCTACTAGCAGTGTGGGTTTTTTTCTGTCACCTAGAAACTATAACTATGTAAAAGACACAGATTCTGCCAAGAAATCTTGTTGCTAACTCAACCCCGAGTTTTGTTGTCTCTTGCAATTTTAATCTCAGTCTTTGGGTTGTTTTGTGTCTTTAGATGTCACTAAACTGCACGTAAGAACAGGAATGGGCTTTCTTGGGAAAACCCCAGTGGTCTGGAGGAGTCTGCAATTACATGATGCAAGCGCTTGAGCTGAGGTGTATCTATCTGCTCTGCTCTGGGTAAATCTCTGCTCCCAGTGCAGAGTGGCACATTGTAGAGCCAGGCATGTCATTGCTGTGGCAGCTGCTCTCTTCTGCGGTGGTGTAGTGACAAGAGGCATTTGCTTGTTCTTGGAGCAATGCCATTTGTGTAACTGACCTTAAACCATGGGCTAGGATTGTTTAAGCAGATTATAAATTTTTTGGTTCTGAGCATGCCGTGACAAATGACTGTGCGACGAGGACTTGGTGCTGCTGTAAGATCCCCATATACAGTTAGTATCATGAGCTGGCATGTGCAGAACATAAGGCCATGACAGCTGTTGAATTTGTTTCATAAAGGTGAACAGAAAGCTTTCTTTTCTTGGTTACTTGGCACTCTGGCCCCATAAAGTTTGGATCGCAAGACAAAGGCATATGCCAATCTATAAGTAAAACTGTAGCCAGGTACTTAATTGCTCAGTAATCCAGTTTGGTTGGTTGCTTGCTTCTGTTTCTGGGAATAAAACTTCCTATAGTTCGTCCTGTTGAACAAGGTCAACACCCCGTGTCCAAGTGGCAAGGTTAGATGCTTAAGTGAAGGGAGTGACCTGGGATTCTGCTCTCACCATGTGCATTGTGCTTTTGGGATCTCTTCTTGCATTCTCAGTTGCGCATGAGCCCAGCTGTGGTGCAGAGGCCGGGAGATATCTCTCTGGAGATACCACACTACACTGGTGGTGGGACTTCCTTGGCAGGTTGAGCAGTGCTAAGGGAAGGGTTTGTGTTCCACAGTGCAACAAGCAAGCCCACCTTTCAGAGGGAAGTGTTTTTGGCACTTAATTAGTCCAGATTCAGCCTTCTTTCCTACTGGCTAGCTTTTCTGACTACTGTGAATGATAGGACAGCACAAAGAAGTTAATATCCATTGCTGGGATTTCTGCAGTCTTCCCACAACTGACTCAGCTCTGAGAGTCTTGCCCCACAGCTGATTGCTGACCTCAGAGGCAGTAGAAAGTGATGCTGTCATCGCATATTAATATCTTGTTTAATAAATCAGTGCAATTTGATGAACTGACAGAGATGGTGTTCAGACTTGGGAAATGCTTATGGTAGCAAGAAATATAGTATTAGGAAAACAGATAGATGGACCAACTTAACACTCTCACAAGAAAGGCAAAAAAAAACTTTAGATCTCAGTAGAGCAGGTATCTAACAATTTTTTTTTCAGCACAGAAAGAGTAACTTTAAAGTATTTTCACTGGCAAATGTAAAACAGGTCTATTCACCTTAGCAAACATTTTTAGCCTGCTTCTGAACCCAGAAAGACAGCAGTAGTATCTTGAGTTCCAGCTTTTCAAATCTATTTTACCTTGTTTAAAACCAGTTGTTGGATAGTGTTTCTTGAATTAGGATGTGGTAGATGCCTTTTGGCTTGTTTTCTGAGGATTGCCAGCCCAGGTCATTCCTAGTGTTTAGATTTTTCTTGTTCAGTTAGTGTTTTGCTCATAAGAAATTGTGTAGAGTTATGTTTTGGGGCCACAGAGGCACTGGTAAACAAAAGGAATAATTTAATGGCCTTAATTGAAATTGTTTTTTTCCAATTTTTCAATTTTTTTTTGTTCTGTTTGATGACTAAAATATTTTGCTTTTTTCCAGGCTCACATTAAATTTCCTATCGATTATCCATATTCACCACCTACCTTCAGATTCCTGACCAAAATGTGGCACCCCAACATTTATGAGGTAAGGTGTTTTTTAAACAGTTTTCTCTACTTCCCTAAATTTCTGGAAGTATTGAAGGTACTAAATGTCTCTAGCCATAACTGAAGAGATTAGCTGTTGTCAGCTTCATGGTTGAACAGTTAAATCTAAATGCTGTAGGAAATGCTGTTCTTGTAGTCAGGGATGGAGCCATTCTCATACTTGCAAGTACAGCAGGTAGCCCCAGCTGAAGTGCCATGCCATGAATGTTGGCAATTTTAGGGGATGCTTAGATCAAGGCTGGGGTGGGGGGTCTTAACCAACTGTGGTACTTGGGCAACTAGTCGTTATTTGTATACAGTTCAAGTATGTAACAAGCGAGGAGAACCATGCAGTAGAGTCAATGTGAGTGGTAAAGCAAGTTCTGGTTTATTGCGAAGCTCATTCACGACTATACCATAACCCATGTCTACTTGTCTAACAATCATTGGCTTGTCTAACAATCATTTCCCCTTACATACACTTGTCTTATAATCATTAGTTTGGCTCCAAAAGCCCTATAATCATTAACTTAACTCTAAAAGTTACACTATCATGCCCCTCTTCAAAGCTCTAAGGTTATATTAGCATGTTCCTCCTTCTTGTTCCTCCTACTTGCAGCTACTGCTATATGCTCGGGTCCAGGTCTCATCCTAGCCTACTTCCTTAAGTTGTTTATAAGGTCTTCTTGACCTTCTCTTGGGGATGTTCTCACTGCCTCCCTCCTTGTCAGCATGACTTGGCAAAGTCCTCAGTACTTTTTCATCACAGCCCAGCTCAGCTGATTTCTGTCAGGGCTGATTCACAGAGCTCCTCCTTTGAGCCTTGTCCACGCTCCCGCAACCATTCTCCAACACAAGTACACTTTAATTTGAGTATATCATACAAAATCTGCTGAGACAAGAAATTAATGGAAAACAGTTTTCTGCAGCAGTCAGCCTATAAATGAAGGGGGTTTGAACTTGGGGTACTCTGACTGCAGAAAGAACTGGAGCTGGGCTGGAGTCCAGCTTCAGGAGGAGTCAATGCACAGCCCAGTCACCCTGGGACCAGAGTGAACAGATATATCTCTGGACTTACTCTCCACTAGCCAGTTTGGAGTGGCTCTAAGTTCATTGTGTGTATGGGTCACATTCAGAGAGTAATGCTGTGGGCTGTCAAGTCCATAATTGGGTCATGGTATAACTCCATAGTATGTCCAGAAGGGGAATGATTTTATATAGAAGCAATCAGTTCAAAATTACAAAATTTCATAGAGCTGTATTTGAAAGCTGAAGACCTGTTTTGACTCAAAACTTGACCTAAATGGAGGCTAGTCAAATTCTCGCTAAACTTTTGGATATCCTAGACAAGTATCATCCTGATAGGACTACTGGTTGAATAGTTTGAGGAGCTAAAGGCCTTTCAGAATCATAGAATCATCTGGTTGGAAAAGACCTCCGAGATCATCAAGTCCAACTGTACCTTTCCCCTTCCTAAACCATGCCCCTAAGAAACTCATCTCCCCGCCTTTTAAACACCTCCAGGGATGGCGACTCAACCACCTCCCTGGGCAGCTGTGCCAGTGCCTGAACACCCTTTCAGTGAAGAAATTTTTCCTGATGTCTAATCTGAACCTCCCCTGGTGCAACTTGAGGCAATTTCCTCTCATCTCATCACCTGCCACTTGGGAGAAGAGACCAGCACCCACCTCGCTACAACCTCCTTTCAGGCAGTTGTAGACAGTGATGAGGTCTGCCCTCAGCCTCCTCTTCTCCAGGCTAAACAACCCCAGTTCCCTCAGCCACTCCTTGTAGGACTTGTTGAGTATTCCTGTTGTAGCAGCTGTCACCTTATCACAGGTCTTCCTATGAGAGGTTCTGCAGGCTTCCTTTGGTCCCACTTCAAAACAGGAATGTCATTTGCTGTGAACAAATGATGGCTTCAGTTGATGCTTTGGTCTTAGAAGGCCCTTTTCTAACAAGTTGTTGCTCCTAAATGTCCAGCCTGGAATGAGCATGCTCCAAGTGTCATAGTGAAATCCTACATTGATGGCTTAGTAATAAATGGCCAAAAGCCTCTGCAAACTTCAGTGCAAAACAGGATAGTAATCACCTCTAATTACTGGATGCTCAGAAGGATTACCCTAAGCCCAGGGACATACTGAAATCAGTCATCTGACAGTCTTCTGACTTGAGTTTTGGACTCTGCATAGAATCTTGCATGTAGCCAAGGATGGTGTTCCTCTTTAAGGCTCTATTTCAGTTACATGGGAGTTTGATCTATAAATAAAGACAATTTTGAGACCTGAAGATTATTGCAGATCCATATTGTGGATGTTGATTCTGAATCCAGAAATTCTCATGCAGGTGGTGAGTGGGAAATGGTTACTGAAATGGTATGTACAAAATGAGTCTTGGAAAGGACCTCCCATAGTCTTGGTGGGAAAGATGAAAAACTTGTTCTAGAAACAACTGAAGGTAGGAAAAACTAACGCAAAACTTGATAGGTATATTTTGGGGTTATACTTCCAAATACTCCAGCTTGCAGCTTTGCACTTTGTGTTCGTAGCAGTATTTCTTGGAGCTGAGGGAATCTGAAGCAGCTTGCAGGCTGTTTTGGAAACAACATTTAAGCAATGAAGATAAGGCACTTGTATGACTCCAAATAAAACTGAGAATAAATCAGCAAAGGACTTGAGGTTTGAGGGTTTGTCAGGAGGAGGAAAAAAAAACCAAACCCAAACAACTCCTTTCAGTGTAAGGAAGATGAAAGAATGAAAGAAAGTAGCAGTGTACAAAATCTGCTGGTGGGACCAGATAGAGAGGTTGGGGCTGACATTCCAGACCTTGAGCAATGAGACTTGGATAACTTCAGTGTTTTCCTAATTTCCAGTTTACTTGGGTCATCTACTTCAATTTTGGTAAAACTGCATTCACTTGTTTATTTTTGACATAACAGTTCTCAGTCCTAAGAGTTAAGTATAGGCTATAACCCATTGGCACATCAATAACCCATCCTCCTTGTTTATATCTTTCAAAAACATATGTAGGGAAAGGCTCTCCCCTTGACTATGCTGATCACTAAAACTTTGTGCTGATCTCATCACCTTTACCCTTCCAGACTCTGTAATGCAGTGCTGCCCTGCTTGAATTTCCAAACGTGTAACATTGATTGTTGCAAGAGGGAAACATCCTTGCTTCCCTTTATATTTTCATATTGCCAAATATCTGTTTGTCAATATGCTGCTGATCTGATTGCTCAAGGAACTTCCCCCAAGTGCTGTGATGCTTTCTGCTGACCACCAGCACTGCATTCTCCCATTCTCCCAGGAGATGTTTGAAGGAAAAACTGGGTAAACCCATGGAAATTATTAATATAACCAGAATAGAGTGGGAACATAATCTAACATTAGTAAGGTTAACGTCATCTTAAAATGATATTAAAAAATTATTTCTATATTACACAAGCCTATTGGAGTCCTAAAAAAGGAAACTGCCTTATTATGGCAAACTGTTCCAGCAGCTTAAGTGCATGCTTGGGTATTCAACAGCTCCAGGTTTGACAAAAACCTGCTTCAAGATGATGAGAGCTTACTAGATTGGCATACTTGGCAGGGTTAGCGAGCTGCTGAAATTTGGATGCCAATCATCACAAGCCTCCAATGTTGAAGTAGGATCTTGTTTGGCTATAAAACAAATGTCATTGTTAATCAAAGCAAGTTGAAATATTTGGGAGGCCCTTCAGGTGAGCTGCTGCTATCTGTAGCTGTGATTGCTGGCTTGGGCTCAAAGGCATGGATGCTGTTGTTGTGAGCAGCACTGCTTTGTGCTGTGGCTCCTGTGTGTCAAACAGTGTTGGATGATGTAGCAAAGACCAGGTGTGTGGGGAGCTGCCAGCCTGCAGTTTCAAACAGAACTCATCTGCAGCTTGTCTCTTGTTCCCGTCATCAACCTGTGCCTTGGGTCAGGGTAACAAGGAACAACGTGAGTGCTGCCCATTGGCTGAAGCCACGTCACCTGAAGGTGTGGGACTGGCTCTTGGAACTCATAAGTCATCCCAGCAGCTGGCTGCAAGAGGCAGCAAGCCAGGAGGCCCTGGGGGGAGGCCAACACTCACTGTCTGGCCTCAGGCCCTTCCTGCATCTTCACCCCATCCTGCGTTAGGCATTGGGGCTCATCAGCCTGTGGAGAATATCAGCTGTGGTGAATACTGCTACACTCCTACAAAGTAATTGTGTCAGAGTGCTGTTGCTGATTGGTTTTACAGGCTGCTTAAAGTGTTTATAAATGGTAGGCATAATGGAGCTTTAAATCTATATTCAGGCTATAGCACTAGTGAGTAAAACGCAGATTGAGGATTATGTGGCTGTATGGCTTCCATGTGCTGCCAAAATATTCTTCCTCTTGCATGCTGGAAGAGACTCTCTGAAGGTTTCACTGGAAATATGTCCTGGTTTGAAATATCAGGTGAAAAACAGCTGTGTACTGGGAGAGTGGTGTAAGCCTGCCCTGCACCATCTGTTCAGCCTCCTTGTGTCCTGGGAGAATCATTGTTTTGATACCTGAGCTAGGAGAGAGTACTAAACCCTTCAAATCAAAAATTCCTGCAGCTAACTTGGCTACTACTGGGAAAAAAAGATTTTTTTTAACTCTACTTTGGATCTCCTGTGAGTAAAGCTCATTTCCATCACTGTGACGGTATTTGCTGTCTGGAGACCAATTTAGTTTTATTTGTCTTTATTATGATTTTTGCTTTCTTTTCTACATACTTTAAACCTCTTGACTTGAGGTTATTTTGTACCAATTTGTAGAATAACGTTGTTTAGGAAGGGAAACTGTTGAGTGTGTAAATAGAGCAGACCCAGGAAGAACTGAGAACCATTTCCAGTTCTTACATATTTCTACTGGCAGTTGGGGTGTTCATATCAACAAGGTTAAATGGCTCAGAACATAGCCAGAGTGGTGGAGTTATCAGACCTCTGCCTCAAGCCAGGCTATTCTCAACTTCTGTTTGTCTTGCAGAATGGAGATGTATGTATTTCAATTCTTCACCCACCTGTAGATGACCCACAAAGTGGAGAGCTGCCATCTGAGAGGTGGAATCCTACCCAAAATGTCAGGTAACTGTGAATCTGATGTACAAACAGTGACCTCAAAGGCCTGTTGGCTCTCTCCAAGGCTAAGGCCTATGTTGGGAAAGGTTTGAAAGGGAATTTAAGACTTTGGAGGGGTTTCAGGCTTGAATTTGGTGGGAACCAGACTTACCAAGCTTTCTGAAGATACTGTGTCCTGGTGCTGGGCTAACAATGTGGAGACTTCTGTCTTGTTCACAGGGTTTCATGCTTTTAAAGCAAATTATCTTAAACGTTCTACCCTTTCCCAGTCCATGTTATCCTACACTTAGTTTTTTCAAACTCCTCCAAGATACCACCAGACGCTGCCAATAAATAACAGATAAAACTCATATCAAGTAGCAGTTCAGTGATGTGTGCAGCAGGAGTAGGGGGTGATGTAGTGGAAAAATTTTGAAGTAAGGTACTTTCTGTTCTAACTTCTTATTTGGATAATGAATCAGATTAAAGTTAAAATAATTGCCTCTGGATTTTAAGTATATCATATGGGAATTATACTTGCTTTCAAAGTGATATATTAGTTGTTGATTCCCCAACTTGAAATATCAGTTATTTATTGATAAACCCAGCTGAGGATCTCGGCATATCTGAGAGAGTGCAGTGAAAAGTCTTGTGTCACGGTTTAGCCTTGATCCAGCTAAGTTTTTATATAAACTCATGCAGTTGGGCTCCCAAATTCCACCCCCTCACCCCCAGGGAAAAGGGAGAGGAAAATGAGAGGAAAGAGGCATGTGGATTGGAAACTAAAGCTACAGCTTTAATGAAATGATGATAATAACAGTACTAATGATTAAAATAGACAGCAATGAAATATGTACAAATATCCGAGATCGCACCCCCACCCTTCGATAACTTTGCATCACCTCAACTGCTGTAGAGCAGACACGAGGGAATGGGTCCACAGCTAGGAGGGTGTTGAACTCAGGAACTGGATTCAAGAACACACAGATCCAGAATCCGGAGCAATCAGACAATTGAGGCCCTCACTGGATGTTGGCCATTGCGGAAGAGAGCGAGACCCTCGTGATCTCTCAGTTTTATACAGAGTATGATGTATATGGGCTGGAATACTCTTGTTGGTCAGTTTGGGGTCACCTGTCCTGTCCACCCTTCCCTGCAGCTGTGGCTGTTTTTCGCTAGCTCGAGGATGGCCTTGGTTACTAGAGGAATAACTATAAATATTGGCCTCTCTATATACCAGTGTTCCATATTGTCACTGCTGGAGAGAAACTGAAAAACATGCAGTTAGCTTTCAGAAAATGCAGTTACTTTAGACTAAGGCCGAGCCAGAGTCAGAAGCACCCCAATTAACTCAAACCATAACAGGTTGTCTAATAGTTTGACTCTGCTTTCATCTAACTTGGCTTAATGAAATTAATTTGAAGAGCTTCTGCCAAAGTAAAGATCTAGCAAGGGGGACTTATTGGATTCTTGACCCTTGCAATAGGATTGTAACACACACACACTCTGCAAAGTGCTGAACTAGAGCTAACATGTCAGGAGGCTAGGAACTGTAGCAGTCAGCAAATTATAACAACTGTTCATCCTGGAGCATGCTACTTCAAGGTTAAAAAGGCTCAAGAGAAATGGTGCATCTTAGCTGTGTGAAGTTGTGAAGGGTTGAGAATCTGACCTTCTGAGACTGAGGTAAATGATATCCAATCCATTGGTACCATGTACAAGTGAGTATGAAACAACCTCTCATGAAGTTCTAGTTCAGATTTTTTTAAAAAGGAAAAAAAGCTTAAATACTAAGTTATGTTCACCCGTCCCTCTGCTCGCATGGCTATTAAACTTTTTCATACATCTGATATGATTAGGTGACAAGACTCAACTCATAGATATGAAACAGCTTTGGGCATTAATTCCTCATATCACACATATTTTGAGTATTTCATTACATACAGACCTAAAGATTGACATAGAACTCATGATGCTAGTTTTTTGATTTCTGCGCTTTCTTACCATGGTGCAGTTTTTGGTGCTTATTGTAAAAAAAAAAAAATATCGATAAAGTTTGTAGATAACACTAGGTTTGCTTTAATTTCACAACTCGGAGTTGGGCACCACCACAGTGGATAGCAAAGATGCAAAGTTGCAAGCTGATTTATATACTATTCTTATCCCAATTACATAAGGTACAACGCCTTTCAGATTTTCCATAGAGTCTTCATGTCCTCAGAACTCATCACTTATTAAGTCCTCTCAATTCTTCTTTCTTAACAAACTTCTTGTTCCACTTCAGTATGCCTCACTTTGCCTCTGACTGATTCCATTCGAAGTCCCTCAGTATTCTATTAATGACTGAAACCCGGCTCTTATACAAACGCATCTGCTTAAATTAATTTTTCATCTTTTGTCTAACATGTTCTTTTATTTGATCAGCAGTACTAGGTTTTAAACCAACCCTGGAAGGATCTGTACAGGGGACAGAACTAAGAACTTTATCTTAACTCTTGGTAGCTCTCAGCAGCAGCTTATAAAACTTCCAACACTAAATTTCTCGTAATACTTACTCTCTTGGAATATGTGATGCTTATGGGTAAGATTTGGGGAGAAAACATTCCTCAGCTGTATCAGCAAGTGGAAATAAAACTCGTCCTTAACTGTTTGCCTGTTGCCAGCATCACCCACTGGTCTAAGTGCCAATAAAAACATGTCCTGATGGGTTCCCATGTGCTTTTGCAAGACTCCAGAGTGACAGACAGGAGGCATCAGGGCTGAAGGTGCTTATTGTAATGAGTTGCATGTGTAACCTAGGGCTTCTCCTCAGCTGCTGAATTTTGTAAATCCTGCTGAGTAAATCCTGACCCTTTACTACAAACAACTGTGGTTGAAGTGCCTGGAGAGGGGGAATGTCATTCTTCAACTTTGAGAACACTTGTGCTTACACCTCTAATGGTGTCAAGCATGTGCATTAATTTTTTAAACAGTCAGGATGGACTTTCCTATCACTCAGAGCCAGATAAGGCAGATATAAGTAAATATGGCAAACATCCAGCAAGATGTGAAGGATTGCAACTGTGACCTGTGTGGCAGAGAATACTGCTTTTCTTGCATCCCAAGTCCCATAAAGCTGAGGAAGTGATGGCAGGGCTTAGGAGTTGAGGCTCTTTGATCATTTTAGTTGCCCTTCTCCATATCTCCCTTGGCCTCACTCAGTCCTTTGAGATGCACAGGCCAGAACTGAGCACAGTATTCAAGCTCTTGGTACATCCATATCTTGTGAACATGGGTGATGAACCATCTCACTATTGCTTTGTTTCCTGAAGATGCCTGTTTCTGTTGGCTTTTTTTGGCTGCTTTAGTGCATTGAGCTGGTTGAAGAAACTGTCCAGATCTAACATTACTGTCAGTACAGCCTAAGCCAGACCTTTTGCTTTATATTGGAGAGCAAAAATGTGCTAGGACTACATCTGCTTTTAAAGGTGGCTCTGAGAGGCTACAGTGTAGCTAGTAGCTGGAATAAAAAAAAATAAATACTTTTCAACACAGTAAATAATAGGATGTGCTCGTTGGGAGCCCCAGCCAATCTACATAATAGAATATTTCAGTTGGAAGGGAACTACAACAATCACCTAGTTCAACTGCCTGGCCACTTCAGGGCTGACCAAAAGTTAAAGCATGTTATTAAGGGCATCTTCTTAAACACTGACAGGCATGGGACATCGACCACCTCTCTAGGAAGCCTGTTCCAGTGTCTATCCACCCTCTTGGTAAAGAAATGCTTCCTAATGTCCAGTCTAAACCTCCCCTGATGCAGCTTTGAACCATTACTACGCATCCTATCCCTGGATACCAGGGGTAAGGTCTGTTTTGGGTGAAATTCATACCTTGAGCCTCTGCTGGCTTCTCTCCTTTACTGATAAAGGGATGCAGAGGGACTCACTCCTAAAGACAACAGCACCATAAACACTTAAAACTAAGTGACATGGCAGCTGACAAGCCTACTGTTCCCCAGAATGGAGGAGTGGGGTGTAAGAAAGTAGGACTGAAATCCCCACTTGTCATGCAAAAAGCTTGCATAAAACAACATGCTAGAACAACCTCACCGAAGGCAGAAACGGCTCCGGTGGCTGGGTGTGTAGAGCTGCCTGATGTGACTTGCTGTTGTGTTTTGTGCTGGTTGTGGCACTGTGTGAGCAGTGAAGGGCTGAATCTCTGAAGTGCAAAAGGTTGTAGGAAATGCAAGAGAAGGGTATGGGCGAGAGAGGTGGTGTTTGCCCAGGTAAATGCCAGCAGAGTGAGGCAGCTAGCAGCTCTGTATGCTGCTAGAAATCCAGCAAGGTGCTCTGCCAGGGGTTACGTGTCTGGCTCATGCTGAATTTGCTGAGTAACAGTAGCTGAATCCTGCTGGACCCTTGGTGGCTTGCCTGGGTATTGAAAAAAACATCTGCCCTCTCTTCCCTTTGCCATGCTAGTGTACTGTTAAAGCCTTTTAGCTGTGCATGAACTGAGAAGGGGAGAGACCCAGCCACAGCTCTAATCTTCTCACAGCCAGTGGGGCAGGGAAGGCAATTCAGCCTCATCTCATGGTCTTGGGTCATGGTGGTCCCCCTGCCTATGCAGGGGGCAGGTGGAGACCCTGGCTTTCTGCTGGAACACCAAATATCACCAGGAACAGCTCACCAAGCTGGTTTCCAGTCCTGCACCATCCATGGGTAGTGTGGACAAGACGAATTTGAGTCTGATCTGAGCTTTAGCTGCCACCCCTTCACAAGCATGTGCACAGATATGATGATCTGTAGTCACACTAAGTCCTTGAGGTTTATATTGTGTCACCTTCCGTACACTGATGGCTGGGGTCTGAAGTTCATAAATATCCGCTATCACTTCAACTATTAACCTTAGCTATCCTTAGCTTAAGTTTTCATTTAAACAAGTTTCTGATGCATCATGTAAAGAAGTTGACAGCATCCAGAATCCATGAATGTGTCAGCTCTGACTCTGCTGTTGTGGTTACCTTTTTCAGGACTATCTTACTGAGTGTAATCTCTTTGCTTAATGAGCCCAACACATTCTCTCCTGCCAATGTGGATGCATCGGTCATGTTCAGGAAATGGAGGGACAGTAAAGGAAAAGACAAGGAGTACGCTGAAATCATAAGGTAAGCTTTGCCTTGTGTGATGCTGTGCTACCAGCCTCCTACTTTGAATACTATAAAATGGACTGTTTGCAGAATTTGCTGAAACCAGCTTCTTGCTGTGGTTGCTGCTTTGGAAATGAATTTTATAGTTTTATTCCAAGTCCATGCTTCTGGTCCCTCTAGGTTTTTCAGTACACAGGAGCAGTGCAAACTTCTGGAGCAGAAGGACTGGGCTGATCTGTCTTTAAATTGATCCTTTTTTTCAGACTAATCTGGGATGATGCTCTGCAAAACCTATTGGCTGCTAGTAAATCCCATTTGGAGTCCCTGCTTCCCTTTGAGTGCTGCTTGAGATGTGATTCAAACTGACTGCATCATACTAATTCTGTACTTAATGCACTCATGAATCATATTCTTGTCCCTCCAATTTGTAGAAATATTCGCAGGATTTGGCAAGCACTTGCAAAGCTGGAACCACTGTTTGGTCTTGACCATCCTTTAAGTTCATGGTTCGTCAGGGTTGCTGTAGAGCAATGGATGGACAACCTGTACTGCAATAGAACCACTGTCACACTTGCTGGGGCAAGACCACATCTGCATGGACTCCTCTAGCTGGGTGTGCAGGATATAACCCCTGGTTGGAGCTATACAGGGCCATCAGTCTGTGTGAAGAGCCTCACTGGGAGGTTATCTTAGCCCCCTCCAGCTCCTTTGGCTTCGGTAGAGTTAGATGTACTTAACAAAGAGAGTATGGCAGACTGATGAGCAGTGGGTGGGGATGAAGGGACAGGCTGCCATCTGCTCCTCTCCTTGCTGGGAGGCAGCATGGGTCTGCAATAGTTCATACCTGAAGTGCTACCGGGATGCAGCAGCCAGAGCCTGTCTGGGGTGACAGGAAACACTTGTCTCCTGCCAGCCCCAGGCAACACCAGAGTTATGGCTGCATCTTGGGGTGCAGCCCTGTGCTCCCATTGCTCTTACCATCCAGCAGGAGCTGCCAAGTGCTTGTGAGAGTTGCAGTTTTGAGCATGCTGGGGTAGTGTCATCAGTGGAGTCAATAAGTCATCTTAGGAAATCCCTGATCACTCCTTCCTGCTCTGAGCTCTGGCAGGTCTGTAATGCGAAGTCCTGTAGAATAACTGATTTCGTATGTTGCTGTGAGCGTGTGTGCTGCAAACACCCTTGGAGTGCTCCCAAGCCTGGGGCTGCAGGAACTAAATCTGTTTCTAGTGCTGCTTGTAGTGCTTCAGCCAAACATTCTGACTGAGCTGCCAGGAGGGAAGGGCTGGGGCTGGCTAGGAGGTGGGGAGTTGAGCCATGCTGCCACTGGCACGTAGCCCTACTCACACTGCTGTGTCTTCATCCCTGCAGGAAACAAGTGTTGGCTACCAAAGCCGAGGCAGAGAAGGATGGTGTGAAGGTCCCCACTACACTGGCAGAGTACTGCATCAAAACTAAAGTGCCTTCCAATGACAACAGTTCAGATTTGCTTTACGACGACTTGTACGACGACGACATTGACGATGAAGATGAGGAGGAGGAGGATGCTGACTGTTATGATGACGATGATTCTGGCAATGAGGAGTCATGACCTGTTCCCTCTATGCCCCTGTACTGCCCTGCCGACTCAGGCCAGAAGGGAGCAGTGGTAACCTAGCAGCAGTCCAACAAAAAAGCGAGGGGGGGGGGATGTGGGGGGGGTGTAGGGGGGGGGAGTGTCTAAAAAAACTGTCTCTCCTGCTGTCTCCTGTTGTATGGATCTATTTGCTCCTTTTTTTCATGGACCTCTTAGAGACCCTCCACAGAATGTCTGAATTCTTGCATTCTTAACTCTTTCATCACTGTATTATGATTTCTTTTAAAGAAACTCCCCTTTTCACTTCTACAAAATGCTCACAGCAAAACAGATTTACTCACATTTAGATTCTTGAATTAAATAGTCTTATATTGAGATTTTAATGTATTTAAAGCTGGAATAAACCCATTGGAAGCTGGGTTTTCAGGAGCTCAAGTGCTGCATTTACTGGGAAGAAAAACAAATCCACACAAAGCAGATTGCTAAGGTTTAGTTGCTCCATTTACAATAATAGCGTGTGTACATTTGTTTAGCCTTGTGGTGGTGGCTTTTCCTTTATAAGGTGTGGGACAAAGAGTGTAACGCTACTATGTGTTGAGCTTGATGAGATGTTACTGAAAGGTACAGTATTCCTTTTTAGCCTGCTTAAGTTAGGAAGTAACTGGCACCTGGACGGCACAATCAATCAATATCAGCTTCATTTCTGAAAAAAAGGCTTGTGATATGAACCCTAAATTAAACACTTAACATCTGTACAGCTGAACCTTGGGTCACTATTTATTTTTTTTAATTTTTTTTTCATACTAGGTTGAAAAAGTTCCATTTAGTCATGCTTCTGAGATCTATTGCTAGCTGCCCCTCTTCATAGGAATGAGAACAGATGTGCATCCTGCTGCCCAGTGGGCCAGCATTCATCCTGAACTTGGTTTTGGCAGTAGGAGAGTCAGTTTCCTGCTCCAGTGCTTGCTAGCAGCCCTCGCTTCCTGCAACCAAGACCAGTGCTGGCCTAAACCTTCTTTCTGTTGCTTATGTAGGTCATGTGTTGGTGAATGCACCTCTGCAGGGTCAACAGAAATCAAAGCTTCCCCTTGCCGTCTGTCTGGAGTGGCCAGGCTGTCCCTGTGCCTGCAGTGGCGGCTAGGGCTGTGGCACAGGGCAGAGGGATGCATGTGTGCTGGGCTCTCCCCTTCCTGGCTGGCTGGGACATGGGTGAGTGTGTAGTCTCACAGGTGAGGGGTACACTGTGCTTTCAGGCTGGAAGAGGATGATTTGGCAAGCTATTTAGCAACATGCTTCAGCCTCCTGCATGTGTTTTGGGAGCACTTGGCAGAGCTTAGGGTCATCCCTTGCAGGCAGGGGGGAATCCCGCATGCTTGTCTTTGCAGAACCCTCTTCTGTGGTTCCTCACCTCATTGCAGTGTGCTGCTCTTGTTCTGTGATGCAGTGGCCTGAATTCACCTTTCACGTGGTCTCTTGTTCAGCAGCCAGCCCTACTCTCGAAGGAGGAGATCTGAGGTGCTGGCCCTGCTTGGGCAAGACCTTTCATTCTCACAGGTACAGTCAGTTACCCTGATAAGAACTGTGGGCTCGGATGTATATTTATGCCTCCCCTTTGTATTTCTCAGGGTTTTCAATGGTACATCACCAGCTGCAGTCCCTTAAGGGGGTGTTTTGGTGGGAATAAACTTTGTTCTGCAATCAGCTTGGTGGCTGGTGTCCTGGTGGGAGGAGTGAGCAAGAGCCAAGTATGCTACCTGGAAGGAGAGGAGGGGAAGGTGGACCTTGAGGAGAGGAGGATGGCTGGCGGGGCTCTGAAGTGAGCAAGACGTGTTTTCAAAATGTTGCTTGGCTGGGATTTGCTGCAGCCAGCATGGTCCCTGCTCTTCTGTCCCAGAGTGTGCTGGTGGTACATTGTTCTGCCAGCTGCAGAGGAAAGGCAGGTCAAGTGGTGATACCTTGTCCCACAACTCCCCTCCTGCTTGCGTGTTACCCGGGAAGGCAGCTGGACCCCTCCTGAAATGTCCCATATGGGCTGTTTGCTTCAGCTTATCCTTCCAGCAAGGACTGACTCAGCCCATGGTGCTTTTTGGAGCTGGCAGTGGGGGTACCCTCAGCTTCACTCCATCCCAGCAAGGGTAGTTCTGGTGCTAGCAAATGGGTCCCTGGGCATCCTCTCCTTGCTGCAGGACTGGTCTGGGGGCTACACTGGGACCCCAACCTCCAGCTTTTGGGGGTGTTGAAGGAGCAGAGCATGGCAACGCTGGCTGTGCTGATGATTTGAAATGAGGATACTGCATCTTTCAGGATTTCCATTGTACTTTTGACCATCTTCACTGTATACTCTCCAGTGATGTGTATTTTTCAAGCTTGATGTTACAAGATGCATTATCACAACTCTTATGTTAACCAAACAGCAACCTGTTTTGAGAGCTCCTACATTAACTAGACTAATTTCACTTCCCCACTGTCCAATGCAGTGTCATTGCTTGTTGACTTGCTGGTTTCCTTCTTTTGCGATACAAACTGAAATATGAGGATTTTTCTGAAGCTGTGTAAGAGATTGTGGAAAAATGTTTACCTGCTCTGTGTATTCCATTTTTTTCTTAACCCTTTTTTGCCTGTCTCAGCCAATATTAGTGTTTACATTTGCAACTACAAGCCCCTTCAAATGCAGTTTTTCAACCATTCTGAAACCAGCAGGGTAAACTAGATTTCTTAGCTGAAATCCCAGAATGTTTTCCATTTTTTTCTTCAGCACAATTTACCAGAAAGAATTAACCAATACATTTTTCATGTTGTCTTTCCCTTTGGTACTTAGTGTCTTTTCTGCACATCTGTCTAATAAAAATGCAAAATGAAAATATCCCTGTACTTTTACTTGAGTTGGTTTGTTTGTATGGGTTACTCAAATCTTTGAATAACAGCTATTCACAATTTCAGTGCTTTTCCAGTATCAATGCCTATACATAAATATTTATAAGGCTATTGGAAAACTAAAACAACTGCCTGCCTGAACTCAAGACTAAAGAACCACCTGATTTAGAGAAGCACTTTGGCAAAAGGCTGTGGTCTTTACTTGTTGCATTTAGTCAGGAGAGGTAGGTTATTCATGGTTTCACATGACTGCAGCAGGGACACAGGGCTTGGGGCAGAGCTACTGCTGCCAGGAGCCTGGGATGCTGCTGGTGGCTAGCTCCCTGGCAGGGCAGGAGCACAGTGTGCCTGAAATGGTCAGACAAGGCAGCAGGGGGCCTTGATTGCTGGGAGACTTTGCACTCATGGAGAAGACTGGCAGAGAAATCTAAGTCATCACTGCAAATCATTCAGGGTGCTTGCTCTGCCTGGCCTATGTTGTTCCCTGCAAGCTCAAGAGTAGAGATGTTTGGGTTGGTTTGTTTGCATAGTGCCCTCCTGCAGCAGTCAAACTAAAATGTTGGATGAGTGTATAGGAGTTGCACTTGCTACACTTAGCATCAGGAAATGGTCAGTCAGCTGTGGTTGTGGCCTGATTGCTTCTGCTTCACAGCCATCCATGCTGGTGAAATGACAATATTTCAGAGCTGCATTCCCAGATGAGGCTCCATATTGGGGAATGGGACTGAGCTGGATGGTGCTGGCTTGGTTTAGGCTTACTTGTATCTCATGTCTTTCTTGGCTCTTATAGCATTGGGCTGCCCAGAGCTGCTAGTAGATGCTTCATCCAGCAGTTGTGGTACCAAAGGCAGGACAAACACTCCAGCCCACCCATCTGCCACTTGTGCAGGTTCCCCTATCTTCCTTCCTTGATGGCTGAGCATAGCTGAGTAACCGTGGCTCTACCATCAGACTGTGGCACAAGGTATTAGAAAGAGCGTTGCTGCTTGTCAGTTCCAGCAGGGTTCTTCTGCATAGGGAAATGTGGAAGTATCCTGTTTAGTTTTACCTGGAGAGGAGACTGCCTGTGGTTAACTGCACTATGCTGCCTGCAGGCAGGACCTCAGAGCAGTTGGGAAGGTGATAGAGTTGCCTTTGCTGCCTTCTGCTGGAGAAGAGGGGGATGCTAACACAGTCCCTTGCCTCCCAGTGTGGAAGCACTGCCCTTCCATACCCACAGCCACTGCTGAGGATGGAAGAATTTGTGTAGCTGGAGACAGCAAAGAAGCACTGGCAGAAGTTTCCCTTGCAGCTACTCTGCAACAAACCTAAGGCGCAGGGGGATGCTTACAGGCTGACACCAATGTTCACACATTGCCTTTTGCTGCTTGCAACTGTTTCTGGACCCTGACACACAGCTGCAGAGCAGCAGTGGAGTTCTACAAACAAGAAACTAAATGTGTGAAGATTACTTCAGAAGTTTGTTTTTCAAATAATAATTCCTGTGAGGCAGCAGTTCTGACTGCAGGTAAATGAGTTACCACTGCTTTGAGCCCTGTGGGGCAGTATGCTGGCAGTAAGGCCCCAGCCTGCAGAAACATTTTTGCCCTCAACATTCAGACCCCAAAGCCAGTAGCAGTGGAACAGCAGCTGCCAAGGGCTTGCAGCAGCTACTGAAGTTTCACCAGTATCAAAATTTGAGCTGGGGCAGAGGAATGCCAGTGCAGTTTCTGTTGTGTTGCTCAGAGGTAAGGGGAGGGCTAGGTGACACTAATTTCTTCCAAGCCAACTGGGTCTCACAGGACATGAGAGCTGGTGGAAATGTGACTCAGAAAAAAAAAAAGTGGTTCTCATAGTAGAATGTTGGGGGTCTTGAAACAGAACTGAGAAGTGCAAAAAAAGCACCTCACATGCTGCATGGACACACAGAGCTCCACATTTATTTACTCACCTCTGCTGCACAGGGCAAGGATGCGATGATGAGCCTCGGCCAGAAACTGTCCCTCACTACTGACTGTCCTGGTTGAGGCCATGGACCTCGTGGGCAAAGCAAGGGCAGGCAGTGTTGCAGCTGTGCTCCCTCCTTACCTATCCCAGCTGCCCCACAGGAACTCAACACCAAGGTGCACTCATCTTTGTCATGGTACTCTGTGTCCCCTGCTGACCCAGCTACTGCTCTTACCCTTCCAGCTCAGCCTTTGTTGCAGGAACAGGTGGAAAGGGGCAGGCTGTAAAAACCTGGAGCCTTTGAAAGCACAGACAAACACCAATGATATAGTCAGATCTTTACTAGGTGGAGGAAGAGCTAAAAAGAAATGAAACTCCAAGATATTCACCATACTGGTGCAGGACAAGACGGACCAGGAGTTGCCTCCAGGGTCTTTGTTTTAAAAAACTGGGGAGGGATAAATGAAGTTTCCATCCAGTAGATCTGGCTTTCCTGGGCAGGGTGGCTCAGTGCAAAAAAGAGGTACAAGACACAGCTTATACTTTTATTTAAGAAACTGCTACATAGCTTTTGCCTCTAATGATGCAAAGGCTCTTGCTAGAGAAACAAACAAAAAGAAAAATCTTGTCTTTTTTATTATTATTCAAAAATTGAAAAATGAAAACATGAGGCTGCAGCTCAGGGCCACAGTGACCAAAGTGCCCACAAGAGTTCATCTTCCACAGTAAGAGAGAGAAGTGGGAAACTAGAGGGAAAGGCCCACAAAAAAAAAAAAAATTCCTTTCCCTCCCCTTTTAAAGTAACAGCTATATTTGGGGTTGGGGGCAGAAATCAAACGAACAGGACACATCTTGACAGGGACAGGCCTCCTTATTTGCTTTAATTTAGAACTGCATTAAATAAATGGGCTCCAGTTCCAAAAAAAAGTCAGAGTTTGTCTTTGACAGAGTTATAAAGCCCATTGAGCTTAAAAAAAAAATATAAGGATGCCCTGATGCAGATAGAAAATGAATAATTACTTTTCCTACTAAGAAAATAAAACAGACTGCAAGGTGCAGAAAACCACATTAGGCTCTATTACATTTACAAATACATACATAAATATATTACATACAACAGCAACTCAAAGAGGAAGCAGGCAAGTCACGCAGAGGATGGCTGGTTGGCTGCAGTTCTCCTCACACAGATGTTTGGCTGAGCAGTTACTTCTAATAATTCCAGGAATGAGCTTCAGCTTTGTTTCTTTTTCTTATTTTTTTTTGTTTGTTGTTTTGTGTTTTTTTTTTTTTCTTTCTCCTCCTCTCCTTTCCTTCTCTCCCTCCTCCCTGGTTTCAGATTTAGTTTGTCCAGTATGGAGAAGTGCCATAGGCAGTTTTTGTAGCCTGAGACTTTTGCTGCATGGTGCTGGGCTGGTTGCGTTGGCCAGATCCACCCTAGAAATTGGAAACGAAGGAGACAGACATCAGCACCCACCAACGTAACAATGCTTCCCCCCAAACAGATCTGTTTCTGCTCTGCAACATCTCCACGTCTTGCAATCCAGGACAAACAGCCACAGGGACACCAAGTAGGAGCGCAGGGGATGCACCATCTCACTGACAGGTTCAAGCATAAGGAAGGAGAGGAGCAGGACTGGGGACAACAAAGGACCTTTTTTAGGGTGAAGGGAAATGGTACACCAGCCAAGGATGTCACACATTCAGAGACAAAAATAATTTCCTACTTCTGGACTCTAAGGCAGAACACTGTTTTTTCAGGAACATTTACAGTGAGGAAAGGAAACACGTGTGCTGGTGAAACCAAATCAGAGCTGACACACAACCTGCAAGGGGATGCTTCATTTTTTCCCCAGAGAGTTACAGTAAAAGTGCTCACATGCTGCTCTCCTGTCACAGCCATGGGACAGTAGCACCTGCCTTCACACCTCACAGCCCATCTCTCCACTCCCCACATCAGGATGGCCTCTTCACAGAATCACAGGCTGGTTTAGGCTGGCAGGGACCTCTTGAGGAATTTTGTCCAATCCTTCTGCTCAAGCAGGATCACCTAGAGCCAGTTGCCCAGGACCATGTCCAGACAGCTCCAAGGATGGAGGCTTCACAACCTCCCTGGGCAACCCATGCCAGTGCTTGGTCACCATCCCAATAAAAATGTGTTTCCTGATGTTCCAAGAGAACCTCACGCATGTTTCAAGTCTGTGCCCATTGCCTCTTGTCCTGCCAATGGGCACCACTGACAAGAGCCTGGCTCCATTTCCTTAACATCCCTCCCTTCAGGTATTTATATACGTTGATAAGATTCCCCCTGAGCCTTCTCTTCTCCAGGCTAAACAGTCCCAGCTCCCAGCCTTTCCTCATAGGAGAGATGCTCTAGTCCTCTTTCACCATCTTTGTGGCCCTGTGCTGGACTCTCTCCAGCATGTCCATGTCTCTCTTATACTGGGGAGCCCAGAACTGGACACAGGACTCCAGTTGTGATGTCACCAGTGCTGAGCAGAGGGTAAGACTAACCTTGTTTGACCTGATGGCAATATTTTGTCTAATGCAGCCCAGGATACCATTAGCCTTCTTTGTGGCAAGGGCACATTGCTGGCTCATGTTCAACCTGGTGTCCACAAGGACCCCCAGGCCTTTTTTGCCTGGGCTGCTTTGGCCCATGTACTGGTGGGGTTGTTCCTTCCCAGGGGCAGGACTTGTCTGCCAGTCTGCAATCCCTGTCAAGGCCCTTTCCCAATGAGCAAAGCAAAAACCAGAAGGAAGCAAAAACCCCCAAGACCCTGCCAGGATGTGCCCTCTGGCACACTGCAGAGGCAGAAGGGGCTGACTCACCTGCCCATCTTGCTGAAGATGGTGATGCAGCATCTGGGAATGAGGCTGCTGATGTGTAGGCAGGATATGGAGAAACGGGGCTGGAGCATAACCTGGGGCAGCACCAGGGTTCAGGGGCCCAGTTGATCCAAGAGGAGAGAGCAGGCCAAAAGGAGGCGGCGTGCCAGCATGGAATCCCTGCTTGTCAAACGTCTGCATGGGAGATGAGTAGGACAGCATCAGAGACTGCTGTGGGCAGCCCCATAGTGATCAGACAAGAACAAGAGTGGCCCAGACACACGTCACCTGCACCTTTCACCAATCCCATAGGCAAGCCAAGTCACACTGATCAGCTCCTGATCTCATTCATATTCTGCACTAATGCCTCTAACATTTTATTTTATTTTTATTTCCACGGCTACTGTGCTCCTTTTCTCCCTGAATGATTTTAACTCAGTGGAACATGGGATGGTAGCAGCTGCATGAAATCAGTCCTTCACAAATTGTGGGTGTTCAGTCTGGAATGACTCAACCTACCCAGAGAGGCCCAACAAAAATGCAAGAACTTGCAATAAGATTCCCCCCCGGCCAAAGCTTGACCCCTAATGCTAAAACATGTAGCTGAGAGCTGGCTTCCTACCTGTAAGCATGGATCATAGCCAGACACCAATTCCCCCAGCTGCGGGTGCAAGGAGGAGAAAACAGGATCTGGACATAAGCCCACTGCACAGCATAGCTTGTCAAATAACTTTCTGCTTTCCCTGGGAAGCTGCATGCTGAGCAACAGCCACAGTAGAGCATGGGACAGAGACCCTCAGTGTTAGGGGTGGGCACTACTAACCAGTCTCTCTAGTGAAAAGAAAACTTCTTAACTCACCTGCTTTGGGGGTTATTTTGACTAAAAAAATTAGCACCACCACATTTCATTGGCACCCAGGACACAGCACACATGGGGCAGCATGGGCAGTGTGCAATAGTGTGGAGTGCCTTTACCAGCAGCTGCCTTCAGGAGCTGACATGGCAGAAGCAGTGGGACAGAGGGTAAGACTCCACTCCAACAGCAAACAGAGCCAGCATAAGAAATGCCACAGCCTGCTGACCCTGAGATGAACTGGCCTAGGAACAGCAGGGGAGCCATCAGCATGGCTTCAGGGCAGGAGGGAAGAGAGTCCAGGGATGCTCACCTGAGTCTTGTTATAGACTGAGCCACTGATATCAGGCACACCTGTGTTACTTGAGGTCACAGAAACACCTGGAAAACAGAAAAGCCACCGACAATGAGAAAGTCAACCACCACCCAAGCATGAGCAAAGCATGCTTTGCTCCTACCACCTCCTGTGGCCACAGTGGATGCACCTTCACCCACAAGTCCTGCTGCTGCTGCTGGCCAGCCCAGCAAGGTTCTCCATGCTCTCAGACCCATGGCATACCATAAAGGAACAGAAGACAGGGCTTGGTTCCTTGATCCCACTGCAAAGGGGGAAACCAGCCCACTGGGATAAATTCACCCACATACACAACCCAGAAGTTACCACTTGGATTCAAATGCTTTCACCAGGCAGCAGGTGGCTCATTTAAGCTCACAAAAAGGCAGCTTTCCCCTAGGATTAGGGATGCATTTGGCTCTACTGCTGCATTCAAGAGCTCTCCAGTAGTGAGCTGTGATGAGACTCAGCACCTGCTACACATTTGAGCCCTTGTCCTTTCACATCCTGCAGTAGGGTGAGGTTTGCAATGCTCCTCTGCCCTGAGAGAAGTAATATCACTAATTCAGGCTGGCTTCCACCTGGACCAGATGGTGCCACAACAGGCTCAGAAACACTCGCTTACCAGCAGCAAGGTGACTCTCAAACCAGCCACTTATTCAGTGTCTTATAAAGACTAGGTCTAATCACTTGGATCAGAATAAAAACAGCAGTTCCTTTGGCCAGTGAATCAGAGGACTTGACTCAGAGGGTGTGCACTGCTCTAAGTTTGTGCTCCTCCTAAGGCATCACTTTCTTTTTGGATTGCTCCTCCACAGAGGAGAGTGTTGATCAGCTCTTGGCTGAAGACAATCTAGTTGGTATTTCAAATGTACAGCAAATGCTTGGTATTTGCTCAAGCCCAAGGATGAACTAGTTAGTACTAAGCAGTTCAGTACACATTTCTCAGGTCTAACCAGCATGTGCAAAATAAAGCTTTCATATAAGTTGTATAAATTCTTCAGCCTTTACAGTCACAAAGGAAACATTTCCAGGCATGAAACAATGCAATGAGTTATGGGGTGTATGGACAGCAGCTGAAACAACAGACCTGAGATGTGTGAACTGTCCTGCTCACTCCTAACACATGGCTGTCTTGGATGCCTACTGAAAAACTTAAAATCTAGTCATCACTTGACAGAGGACCATTTCAGCAGCAGCATCCAACTGCTTAATCTTTAAAACACAGCACTGCTGCAGGACCACTATTCTTCAGCAAATAAATCTTTGGCAGAGGAAACAGCTCACCATTTCTCCCATGTATAACTGTGGACAACGCTGTGCATCAGCCATGCAAATCTGTGTGCAAAGTTCAGCCATGAGGTTTAGAAGGAACACTTGGGCAATTAAAAAAGCATTTTGTATATGGGAAGATGAAGAAACAGCTTGGATCATGAACCCTGTTTAGAGCTGGCTGCTGTGTTGACTGCACAGCGCTGGTAGTACTGAGAGTTTGCCCTACTCAGGAGCAAGCTCAACTCTCATGTATTACCTTTCCCAGGTCCAGTGCCAGCAGATTTGTTTTGTGCTTGAGATGACCCGCTGTAGCCTCCTTTGCTGTACTCTCCAGCTGCCGTTCCCTGCGTTAAGTCATCATAGCCTGCCAGTGTGTACGAGACGAGAGGTTACAATGTGCAAGCAGCTCTGCAGACGCTCACGTGAAAAGCACAGTGGTGAGCATACCTGCCCCGTAGCTGTGCTGCCCATAGCCACTCGCTTGCTGGAAAGGAGTCGAGGCGGTATTCAGGTTGACTCCGTGCTGTTTAGCAGATGCTGGAGGTACCTGGACAAAGGAAGGGAAGAAAAGGCGCTGTTAACTGAGGAACAGCATGCAAAACACAAGCCTCTCTCTGCCATCTATCTAAAGGGGAAGGCATCTCCACCTCACGTGGGAAATTTAATCTGGAGTTGGGAGCACTGGGATGCCATGGGACATGGCACTCATGCTTCCAGCAGTAACTTACTGTAGTGGCTTTGTGCAAGCCTCAAGTTTTCTGCTAGAGTCACCCCTCTGATTGTAGTGCAAGCCTGTCTCAGAACAGGCTGTGTATTTCTTTCATACACAAACTGTAAACAGCAAATTCTTACTCACAAACTGAAGAAGGAGCAACCACAGTGCTCTTCCTCCAGGTATCAACTCCCACCTGAGGCCGTTTCATAAAACAGTCATACATGGCCCTAAAATAGACTCATCTACCCTTCTGCCTGGAGCATCACCTGTTCTCAAAGAACCTTCTTCCTTCCAAGACTACCAATGCTGCTCTCTGGACTTAATGGGGCTTCCTCCATCCTCAAAAGGATTTCCTAGGCACTCTCAGTTCACTGACTCAGCTTTGGGTCTCCCCTTGACTCTCCAGAGACTGGTAAGGATTTTCAGGAACACCGAGTCCATGAGCTGCAGCTGTCTGCTATTTACAGTAACCTGTGCAGTTCATAAGTGCTGGCCTTTAAATTTCCTGTTTTCTTGGGGAAGGGACTGCAGTTATTTCCTCATGCTTGCGCATTTTTGGAGATCCCTTGCAGACTGGGAAAGACAACACTACTCCATTCTCCTGAGACCCCACCTGGAGTACTGTATTCAGCTCTGGGGTCCCTAGCATGAGAAAGACAAGGACCTGTTGGAGTGGGTCCAGAGGAGGGCCACAAAAATGATCCGAGGGCTGGAGCACCTCCCATAGGAAGAAAGGCTGAGAGAGTTGGGGTTGTTCAGTCTGGAGAAGAGAAGACTCCAAGGAGACCTTATTGTGTCATTTCAATACTTAAAGAGGGCTTCAAGAAAGATGGGGACAGACTTTTTGGTGGGGCCTGTAGCAATTGGACAAAGGGTAACAGTTTTAAAATGAAAGAGGGTAGGCTTAGATTGGACATAAGAAATAAATGTTTTAAGGCAAGGGTGGTGAGACACTGGAGTAGGTTGCCCAGGGAAGTTGTGGGTGCCCCATCATTGGAAATGTTCATGGTCAGGTTGGATGGGGCCTTGAGCAGCCTGGTCTGGTGGGAGGTGTCCCTGCACATGGCAGAGGAATTAGAACTGGATGATCTTTAAGGTCCCTTCCAACCCAACCCATCTTGTAATTTCAAGATGTAGAAGGTTTGGGCTGGAGAGAGAAAAAACAGAGAGGCATGAAGGGATGGTTACAGTTTAAGCTGTCACACTTACAAACATGGTTGGCCCATACTGAAACGCACTGGGTACTCCAGGCACACCAGTGTAATAAGGTAACCCAGTGTAGCTGTACCCTGGGGGCAGGGTTGGGTTGAGGAAGGGCTGCTGAGTCGTATGGTGAGTCTGCATCTGGTTCTGCTGCATCTGGGCAAGCGTGGTGGCAGGAGCAGGGGAGGTGGAATCCCCACGGCCAAATTTTGTAATGTCACCTGTGAAAGAAAGAACCAATCAGAAAAGCTATCAAAGCTACTCCAGAAGTGGAAGATTCAAATCCTCTAAATACAAGTAGACAACTACACAAGAGAGCACATTCTACACTTGAAAGCCTGCAGTTGTTCATGGGAAGCACTCTCCTGGCCTCTGTTCCTGACAGCCACAGGGACACTGCCTGTTCATGGCACGTTTCTGTGCCATGAGTAATCCACTAACAAAATGGAGATACCATTACTTACATATTTCACACAGTCTGAGCAGATTCATTACTATTAGATCACTGCAATAAAACATGCTAAAAGCAGAAGTAAGGTAAATAGCCAAAGAGTAAATGATTGTTGGGTTAAAGTGTGACTCTCCTAGAAGTTAAACTGATTAGCTGAAAGCAAGTTAGTATTTACAGGTAGCAATGGGCATATTTTGGTCAATGTTTGTTTATTTGTCAAGCATGACTAGTTAGATGTCTAGTTCCTCACACCACCAAAGTTCTGGAGACAGTAGCTGAAGGTCAGAAAAGCAAGGCTTGCATCATGGGCCACCTTATTGAAGAAGTAAGAAGAGAAATTTGATTATTAACCCAAAAGCAGCCTCCCGAGAGCTGTGATTACAAAGCAGAAAACTCCCAAACACTTGCATTTTCTGACAGCCTACAGACCAGCATGTTCACACACTTTTTTTAGGGAGATGGTATATATCAATCACATCTATCTCATTCCCAACCAGTATTCCTTTATGTTGGCTACCAAGAAGTATGACAACACTTATAGGAATTACAACATCTATGGCTAACAGTTCTAAGCTGTAATCAGATGGCAGTGGAAGAAAGACACTGGCTGAAAATCCTGGATGGCATTAATGTCATCTTTGCACCATGTTAACTGAAGAGCAAGAGCAGGACTGAGGAAGTGCTTCTTAGACTGCATGCTTTTGGGAATGAAGTCCATTAGATTTTGAGAGAGTGAGGGAGAGCCTGCTAGATGCAGGTCCTGCTGGGAACATACAAGTGCTAAAATAGCAGCAACAAAATATGAGGAGCTGCTGAAGGGTGGTCTATTCCAGTGCCAAAAAAGGAAAGCAAGTCAGTTGAATTTTGAGAAGAATGATTTTTGGAAGGAAGGGCACTAGATAACACTGCCATTTACATTCATAATAATTTTGCACTTATTCTCAGTCCCAGAAGAAGTTACATATGAATTACTGACCAAAACCATGAAGAAACATCAATGTCAGGGTTGAGAGGGAGATGCTTGCTTTTGTTTGACAAGTTTGGACTGATGGGTTTAACTGCTTACAGAAGGGAAAAATGATAGCTTTTACAGCAACAGCAGGATAGACCTGCATTTAGAAACCACATCTCACTTAACATCCTCATCTTTAAACAGCACTCACCTGAGTACGGGTTGTTAGAAAGGCTCCCATCTCTGCCTGTCAAGGTTGCAGGAGCAGGGAATGTAATTCCGTAGTAATCCTTCGAAAGAGACAACAGCATTTATTAATAGTTGAAACTGGACAGCTCTTAAGCTCTTAAGCTTCCTCTTATGCTTCAACTTCAAAATAAAGTTACTTTATAAACATTTCTGATATTATATACAAATATTTCATCTCTTAATGGTAAGTTAAAAATAACGAAATAAATGCTTTCCCCTCCCAATCCTCAGCTCTGAGCTGTCATCTTCCAGCAAGACTGCATCTGGAAGAGCAACAAACTATCAGAGGCCAAAGACCTGGGGTCAAGCCAGGACTGTAATTGCAACATGGATGTAGTCTAAACATTTTACTGTTGTACCATGCCCTATTTACTAAAACTGGAAGTGTCAGCTAGGAAAACATCACAAACATTAAAAAAAAATAAAGAGAGAGAGAGAAAGAGAGTTTACTACCTGAAAACTGGAAAATTTATTTAAACTATGTTACAAGAGACCTCAGCTCAGGTCTCCATGGGGTGTGCAAGACAATCCATTAGGGTGCATGAAAAAAATGGTTTTAGTACCACTAATAAATAAAATTTTAAAATTTAAAAAATATTGATTTTTTAAATTTTTCTCATCCTTTTTTTAGCTTTTTTTGTGTATGTTTTGTAACATACATATTAGTACAGTAGTATATGTATATAGTTCAGAAATATTGGGGTAAGTGCTCATAATTTATTTACTGACAGGGTGTGTGACCAAAATAGGTGAAGATCACTGCCTTATATCATTCTTCTAGATCCTCTATAGGAAGTCAAGACAGTCCTCATCCTAGAAAGCTCGCACTCTGAAATGACAGGACACGCCAGCAAAACCAAAGCAGCACTTTGTCTTCAGTTTGGGAGAAAATGAGAAACATTTGCCCTTCCCTCTGTGGGTGAACTACACATGTGAGGTTGGTACTCTACTAAGTGTTTTTCCTCCTAATTCTCATTGTTTACTCCTCACCACCTCCAATCCATCAAGAGTTAGTGCTTTAACCACTAACATATTCATTTCCACGCATTCTCCAACACTGGAAAAAACACCCTCCTTCATACCCCTCTGCAAATTCCACAGCACCTCAGATGCTTCCTGTGAGTTGACAGCACCTTGCTGCATTTCTGTGGATCACCCCCCTATTTCCTACACCCAATCCTTCATCAACGAACACAAAATAATCTGGCAAAGATTTAGTATTGCAGGCGTTTTTAGTAACTTGAAATGCTGCCATATTCCATCATCCTTTCCTTCCCAGGTAATTCCACCTTATCAACTCTGACACAAATCACTTAACAAAACACAACCACATTTACATTATAAGTCTTAGCAGGTTACTCAAAAACAATGCTTCTGTCTCCTTCTAAGGAAAACACCACAAAAAAGCAGATTTGCAGAAGAGATCTGAACAGGATTTGGTGGAAATGAACTGGAAGTGACACACTAGCATTTTCCCCTACACAAACTGGACAAAATATTAATCAAATAGACATGAAAACAGTGTCTAAGTATTGCAACTATTCCCTTGCCTCTTGGGTGAGGGAAAACCATATCAGCGCTGAATATTCTTATCCAACGCACCTGTGCATACACACATTCAAACAAAAATAATCATTAGAAAAATATGAGTGCAAGCAAGTTACCTTTGCACTTAATGCCCACCCATAGGAAAACATCAGAAGAGATACTCTGCTTTTCAAACAACACGGATATTTCCTGACCTACAGAAGGCATGCAGGAGAAGGTGTGTAAAGTCAAAACTGAAATATCAGGAATAGACCTAAAAAGTGAGACTGGAAAATGATAAGTGATCTGACTTAATAGATTTAAGCTCCACCAAGCAGCTCAGTAGGTACCACACACACCAGCTAAGGCATTTGTAAGATCCTTGCTACACAGGCAGCTTGCAATAGACTAACAGAAAAGATAGCAGATCCCAATATAATACACACAAAAATTAAAAAAAAAAAAAAAACACAATAAGAATTTACAGCACCAACATACACATTAAGAAATTGAGTTGAATTAAAAAGAATCCCTTCCCAAAGCCCTGTTCTTGCCATGTGAGCAGCCACTGGTATCCCTCACTGCTGGAAGCTTCCCAGGAAACAGTGATGACTTGCACATGGGACTCTGACTTTTGCTTTCTAGATGTAAACAGACTGACATGTCAAAGACAAATATTCCCACCAGCTCCTGTCTCCCGTACACCTAATGTTGCCTAATTTCTACAACAAATTCAAAGCACAATTAAAATATAAAAATCTAGAAATCACAATCACTGTGTGAACAGTCGATGAAAATTCCTTTGTAACATTTATGCATTTATCTATAAATATCAACACACTGAGGACGAGTAACTTGGGGGGCAGGAAGAATGACAGACAACTCAAAAAATACTCTGCAAAACGTTTGCAGAGATTCAGCGTGATCGGCGGCAGGAACGGTAAGTACTGCAGCCGGGTGCTCAATCTGGGCGGGTGATGAGTTCCTGAGAGAGGCAAAAGCTCAGGAGAGGACCCCGGCAGGGCGACTCTCTCTGAACCCCAGAAGCGGCAACTGTCACGTGGGCCGACCGCGTGGTAGGGGGGCGGTCCCGGAAGAAGCCGCGGGGCATTTAAACATTGCCCTGGGAGCGCCAGCGACCGGAGCGCGGCGAACAGGGTCACAGGTTAGGCAGTTTGCACGGCAGTTCGCGCAGGCACTCTCTGACAGGTGGTTGACTTCCCACTCCCCTGCAGCAATGGTGACCAGGCGTGGTAAAGCCTCTGCCACCAGGAGCGTAGGCATCCAAACGGAACCAGTATTACGGGACGCAGCTGCCCAGACTCGGGACTGCAGGGAGTGTCTCAGCCTACTTGTGGCTCCTGAGGACCATAACAAAAATACAAAAAATACTTGTCTGAGGTGTGAACAGATTCAGGATCTGCTCCTTATGGTTGCAGATCTCAAGGATCAGGTGGAGACGTTGAGAAGTATTCGCGAAAGTGAAAGGGAGATTGACTGGTGGAGTAGAACCCTCTCTCCTCCCAGTAATCCTCCCCAGGAGGCTGAGGAATGCCATATTCCTCATCAACAGGGTAAGGGGAGTGACCTGGCTGGTGAGGAGGACTGGGAGCAGGTCTGCTCTCGTGGGGGTTATAGACCTCCCTTTCAAATGCCAACTTTCCAGCTGCCCCTTCAAAACAGGTTTGGGGAGTTGGAATTTGATGTCCAGGTGGAGGATAGTCTGACAGAGAGCTCACCTGAAGAGGCTGACCTCACATTGCCCATCAGACGGGTCAGGACCTCAAGTAAGAAAAAGAAAAGGAGGGTCATTGTAGTGGGAGACTCCCTTCTGAAAGGGACGGAGGGCCCTATTTGTAGGATGGACCCAACTCATAGGGAAGTCTGCTGCCTTCCCCAAGCCCGGGTACATGACATCGCCAAGAGACTCCTGGACCTAATTAAACCCTCTGATTATTACCCGCTTCTGGTGGTACAGCCTGGCGGTGATGAGCTAGCGAAAAGAGGGTCAAGGGTAGTTAAAAAGGAACTCCAGGAACCGGGACGGTCAATAGATAAGGCAGGAGCACAGGTGGTGTTCTGTTCAGTTCCCCCAGTGGCAGGGATGGATACAGACAGGAATAAGAGAATATATGCAGTTAATAGATGGCTTAGGGGCTGGTGCCGGCAGAGGAATTTTGGATTCTTTGATCATGGGGAAACCTTTATGGCACCTGGCCTGTTTGACCCAGATGGGTCTCGTCTAACTCCGAAGGGTAGGAGGATTCTAGCTCAGGAGCTGGCAGGGCTTGTTGAGAGGGCTTTAAACTAGGCATGAAGGGGGAGGGGGGAGTAACTAGGCTCACCAATGATGTCCCCGTGGAGGATGAGCCATCCCAAAGGGGGTTGTCAGTAACCCAACTGAAGTGCATGTACACAAACGCACGCAGTATGGGAAACAAGCAGGAGGAGCTAGAAGTCCTGGTCCAGCGGGAGAGATACGATATAGTTGCCATCACGGAAACGTGGTGGAACGACTGTCATAACTGGAGTGCTGCCATGGAAGGCTACAGGCTCTTCAGGAGAGACAGGCGTGAGAAGAGGGGTGGAGGGGTGGCCCTCTACACTAGGGAAACCCTGGATACTGTTGAAGTTGAGATCGGTGATGACCAGGTTGAGTGCCTATGGGTAAGAGTCAGAGGGGCAGTCAGGTCTGACCTCCTGGTTGGAGTGTGCTACAGACCGCCCGACCAGGAGGAGGATTTGGATCTTCTGTTGTTTAAACAGCTGGAGGCTGCCTCTAGATCGGCTGCCCTTATTCTTTTAGGAGACTTTAACCTTCCAGATATCTGCTGGAAACTTAATACTGCTGAGAGGAGGCAGTCCAGGAGGTTCTTAGAGTGTATTGAGGACTGCTTTTTGTCACAGCTGGTGAGTGAGCCCACCAGGGGTGAGGCTCTGCTTGACTTGCTGTTTACAAACAAAGATGGGTTGGTGAGTGATGTTGTTGTCGGAGGATGTCTGGGGTCTAGTGATCATGAGATAATTGAGTTCTCTCTGAACAATGTAATAGGAAAAGCCAGGAACAGAACATCAATGCTGGACTTCCGGCGGGCAGATTTTGGATTATTTAAGGAACTGGTCAGGAAAGTACCCTGGGAAATAGCTCTTAGTGGCAAGGGGGTCCAGGAAGCTTGGATACACTTCAAGAATGAAATTTTGCAGGCGCAGGAGCGGGCTGTCCCTGTGTGTTGTAAGAAGAGTCGTAGGGGCAGACGACCGCCCTGGATGAGTAGGGAACTTCTGAAGGAACTAAGTAAGAAAAAGAGGATGTATCATCGTTGGAAGGAAGGGGATGTAAGCCAGGTCATGTTCAAAGATGTTGTTAAGTCGTGTAGGAGAAAAATCAGGGAAGCAAAAGCCCAGCTGGAGCTCAAATTGGCCACTTCTGTTAAGGATAATAAGAAGAGTTTTTATAAATACATCAATGGCAGAAAGAAGGGCGGCAGCGACCTCCACTCCTTGTTGGATGTGGAGGGAAATATAGTAACCAGAGATGCAGAGAAGGCTGAGGTACTTAATGCCTTCTTTGCCTCAGTTTTCAACAGCAAGGATGTCAGCTCGCTTGACAGTTGGCCCTCTGAAGTGGTTGATGGGGGCAGGGTGAAATATGGCCCTCCTGCAATCCATGAGGAGGAGGTTAGAGACCTGCTGAGCCACTTGGACCCTCATAAGTCTATGGGGCCGGATGGGTTCCATCCTAGGGTGTTGAGAGAGCTGGCGGATGAGCTTGCTAAGCCGCTCTCCATCATCTTTCAGCAGTCCTGGCTCACTGGAGAGGTCCCGGAAGACTGGAAGTTGGCCAATGTGACGCCCATCCATAAGAAGGGCCGTAAGGATGATCCAGGTAATTACAGACCTGTCAGCCTGACCTCAGTCCCAGGTAAAATCATGGAGAAGATAATCCTGGGTGAAATCATGCACCACCTGCAGAACGGTCAAGAAATCAGGCCCAGCCAGCATGGATTTAGGAGGGGCAGGTCCTGCCTGACCAACCTGATCTCCTTTTATGACCATGTGACTCGCCTGGTGGATGAGAGGAAGGCTGTGGATGTGGTATACCTGGACTTCAGCAAGGCCTTTGACACTGTCTCCCACAGTAGACTCCTAGGGAAGCTGGCAGCCCGTGGCTTAGATGGGAGCACTCTGTGCTGGGTTAGGAATTGGCTGGATGGCCGAGCCCAGAGAGTGGTGGTCAATGGTGTCTCATCCAGTTGGCGGCCGGTCACCAGTGGTGTCCCTCAGGGATCGGTATTGGGTCCCGTCCTGTTTAATATCTTTATTGATGATCTGGATGAGGGGATTGAGTCCATCATCAGCAAATTTGCAGATGATACCAAGCTGGGAGGAAGAGTTGATCTGTTCAGAGGGTAGGATGGCCCTACAGAGGGACCTGGACAGATTGGAGAGATGGGCTGATTCTAATGGGATGATGTTTAATAAGTCCAAATGTCGGGTACTTCATTTTGGACACAACAATCCCATGCAGAGCTATAGACTGGGGACAGAGTGGCTGGAGAGTAGTCAGGCAGAAAAGGACCTGGGAGTGCTGGTGGACAGGAAGCTCAACATGAGCCAGCAGTGTGCCCAGGTGGCCAAGAAGGCCAATGGCATCCTGGCCTGCATCAGGAATAGTGTAGTAAGCAGGACCAGAGAAGTTATCGTCCCCCTGTACTCGGCACTGGTCAGGCCTCATCTTGAATATTGTGTCCAGTTCTGGGCCCCCCAGTTTGGGAAAGATGTTAGGATACTGGAATGTGTTCAGAGGAGGGCAACGAAGATGGTGAGGGGGCTGGAGCACAAGCCCTATGAGGAGCGACTGAGGGAGTTGGGGCTGTTTAGCCTGGAGAAGAGGAGGCTCAGGGGAGACCTCATTGCTCTCTACAACTACCTAAAAGGAGGTTGTAGTGGGGCAGGGATTGGTCTCTTCTCTCAGGTGACCAGTGGCAGAACCAGAGGGCAGGGACTTAAGCTTCGTCAGGGAAAGTTTAGACTTGATGTGAGGAAAAAATTCTTCACTGAAAGGGTGATTGGCCATTGGAATGGGCTGCCCAGGGAGGGGGTGGAGTCACCGACCCTGGAGGTGTTTAAAGGGAGACTGGATGAGGCACTGAGTGCCATGGTCTAGATGATGGTTGGTGTTAGTGTTGGTGTTAGTGTTAGGTTATAGGTTGGACTTGATGATCTCAGAGGTCCTTTCCAACCTTGTGATACTGTGATACTGTGATACAGAGAGGGGAAAAGTTCTTCCACCAGCAAAGCTGCAGATGCTATAAAGAAAAAAAGACTGACAAGCTAAAAATCTTTGTCAATAAGGAAAACATGCATTAACTCATATATACAAACAATATCAGAGCATAAAATAAGAAAAACAGATATCAGTAAGAACAGAAATTTGAAAATAAAAACCAAGACAGAAAACTCGCAAAACAGACAAAAAGGAAATCCTGAAATGCATCCCCAGCACAGTTGCCCCAAAAACCTCTGCCACCACGCATTCACATCCCCAGCTGAACCATAACAGCACAGGAGCCAGGCTCCCCACTGCACCCCATCAGCAGCCCTAGGAAAGAACCATCTTCCTTTCCCTAGGGCAGGGCCACTTCCTGCTCACACTTTGACAAACACAACAAATGCCCTCAGAGAAAAGTAACTAGAAAGAAAAACTGAAAATAGAAACAGTGAAATTCTATCTAGATGAGGAAAGCAAAGCCACCCCACCACATAAAGCCAGCCACCCAGCAGCACCCCAAGCATAGCACCCACCCCACACCACCACCCAGCATGACCAGCCACCTGCTCACCACAGCCCATGCAGCACACACAGCCCCACCAGAGCTGCACGTGACACTCCACAGCCCCATCTGCAGCAAAGCACCCCACATGTGGCCCCATGACACCACCATCCCCCTGGGACGGCCTCCAGCTCCTCCATGCCATGGCTCTCAGCCCACTACAACCCTGCCAACACCAGTAGGTGCCCTTCTTCCCTGTAATGGGTTAATTTTTGATCCACGGAAGTATTCCATACCTTCCTTTAACATAACCCAACATATAAATAGGGTGTAGATAAGAGAGTACACTCTCTTCTTCTTCCGGCAAGGCTGGGGAGCAGAAGGTCCCTGCATTGGTCCTGTCTGCTGCTGAGCCTGCGGA
The DNA here is from genome assembly GCA_033556795.1 of Tapera naevia. Classification (NCBI taxonomy): domain Eukaryota; kingdom Metazoa; phylum Chordata; class Aves; order Cuculiformes; family Neomorphidae; genus Tapera; species Tapera naevia. The sequence continues at coordinate 456,566 of JAUMJJ010000004.1, read as the reverse complement.
AAATTTTTTAACAGGTCGAATTTGGCCGTCCGGCTCTCCATGGGGGAGGTGGCGTGGTAAGATTGCATTAATTCTTTACTTTGTTAGTTACTGGGTGTTATAGTTGTATGCCGGGTGTTATATAGATCCTGTTTGTCCTTTTTTCCCATTTCCCTTCCCCTCTTCCCTTGCTCCTTTCCATATCCTTGCAGTGTAGTTCTTTGTATTTAGAAAAATACAGAAATACACATATATAGTGTGATTTCAGTTTCTTCCATAGTTTTTTTTTTCCTTTCAAAGGGAGTAGGGTTTGGGAGAGATGCAGACTGAGCAGTTCGAGAGCTTGGGAAAGCTAGCTCAAACCAGCTCAGATTTTGGTAGCAGAGGATGGTTTCAATGGTTGACCTTGGTTTGTTTTGAAAACAGTGTCCTGGAACACCACCAGAGTCTGGGAAAGCAGCCAAGAAAACCTTGTTTAGGAACAACCTGAAGGAAAATAATAACAATGTCCTTTTTGCTAACTTTTTTCATTATTCTAGCTGGTTTTGTACCTGTCCCAGGATATCCTATTGGGAGACACAGCCGTTCAGATGGATGGAACGAATGGCTTCCATTCCTCAATTTTGACATTGACGGCCTAATATATACTCTCCATGATGGTGTCATTCCAGGTTTGGTGGAAAGGACTGCTAAGATCAGCTCTAACAAATACTTAAATTGTCTAGCAACAATGATATTAGTGGTAAAGGCAGCAGAAATACTATTCAGAATTGGAGCAGTGGTGTTGCATTGGTTCCCTTGTTTTAGGAAGGGCTGAACCTTGAGAGGAATCACTGGAGCTTTGGGAAGGAGCTTGGACAGGCCAGTCTTTGGATGGCAGGGAGCATGGTTGGATTTTGGTAAACTGGTGGGATGTGTGACACCTCCTATTGCTTGGGACTTTGTGCCAGAGCAGGTGTTCAACCCTGATGAGATGACGCGTTGTTTGAGGGAAACATGTCTTTCATATGACGATCCAAACATGCAATTCTATGCTTTGTACTGGGGCTTGGCTAATGCTTATTGTGCTGTGGTAGATCACTCCCAGAAGGTTAAGGTTGAGACAGGAACTCAAACCACACCACCCGAAACTAGTGATGTCCCTATTGGGCCCACTTGTGAAACTGGGGTCCAAGCACAACTTGAAGTTGAAGCTGTCTCTACTAAGGCTACTAGAACTGGGACTCAAGTTAAAAACAGGAAAGTCGTCGTTGCTCCTATAAAGAAAAAGAAGACATTGCTGAGGGAGACCGTAAAACTTACAGACCCATCTCCACAACTGGAAGGTATGGAAGAAGAAAGAGATGAAGAGGAGGAAGGAGTAGAAGGACCTATCCCATCCATGCAGGCAGTATCGGAAGAAGGAGTGGCTGTGAGTGAGGAAGAAGTGGCTGGGACAGAGGAAGATGCTAAGAAGGGGCAAAAGTGTTCCCCTCAACCTGAGAGACAATTATTGTTACCTGATGATTGGTTGAGGCCTTCATCTCAGCACCCAAAAGACTACTCGCTACCTCTATCTGCTGGGTATGGTGAACGACGTAGAAGTCCATGTCCACAGCACGCTCGGTCTCCACCTCCTCGTGAGAGATACAGAGAGGAGGTGGGAACGGTTCCGCAGAAGAGCGGAAGAGTACAAAGAGAAGTGGAAAAGATTCTACGCGGGAGAGATGGACAAGAAATAATGTGAGAAAGTGAAATTACACAAACACTGACCCCAAGAGAGCTTCCAGATTTATGAAGCGATTACAGTCGTTTGCCTGGTGAACGAATCCTCACTTGGCTGGTGCGATGCTGGGACAATGGAGCTATTAGTCACGTGATTGAAGGTCATGAGGCACAACAATTGGGATCTCTTGCCCGAGATCCTGTAATAGAACAAGAAATGGCAAGGGAGAGAATGGCGTTCAGTCTTTGGGTCTGAATCCTCCACACTATGAGGGTGAAATACCCATTTAAGGAATATCTGTCGAGCTCTCCAAGAAGGTGGAATACTGCGGAAGAAGGCATCCGATACCTACGGGAATTAGCCGTGTTGGAAATCATCTATTCCGATCCAGACTATTATGACATCCTAGCTCCAGAATGTGTCCCCTGCACACAGCCCATGTGGAAAAAGGTAATTAAAGGTGCCCCTAAACCATACACCTACTGCTTGGTAACCGTATATGATCCAAAGACGGGTGAACCAAGCGTGGAAGATGTGTTGTTGGATAAGGTGCATAGCGGAAAGTCTGGAAGACTCCTCCGATTCCCTATACCGACCTGCCTACGATAGGGAAAGAAGAGAGATTATGAATACTCCAGATATGAGGACTATCCTAGAGACAGAGATGACAGACATTATAGAGATTACAGAGAAAGGCCAATGGAACAATCATGGCGGGATAGACCAAGACGACCTCGACCTCGGTCTCGTTCACAATCTTCATCATCCCCACGCAGAGGGAAGGAAAACCCTAAGCGTCAGTCATGTAGCCAACTATGGGCATACCTATGCAGCAAGGGAGAGAACATGAAGAAGTGGGGTGGCCAACCCACTTACAAGCTCGAAGGTAGAGTGAAGGAGTTGAGACAGAAGGACACTGACAAGAAAGTTGTCTACATGATAGACACAGATTTTTTAGACAAGAAACCGCAATTGCCAAAAGGCAAGAAGATGGAGATCCACATCCCTGATGACAAAAAAGCCTCCAAGAAACCAAAGTCAAAGTCCAACGACGATTGCTCTGATCAAGACCAATAGAGGGGCCCTGCCTTCTGCCAGGAGAAGGAGAGGAACCAAGAAGACAATCGGGTTTACTGGGCTGTGTGGGTTCGATGGCCTGGCACATCGGATCCTCAGAGATACCAAGCTGCACAGGTAAAAGTATCACAAGTAGACCTAGACTGGCAGCAGAAGGGAGAATTGTTCCTAGCTCGATGGGCCCATGATGCTTCAGGTCATCAAGGCCGAGACGCCACCTATAGATGGGCACGAGACCGAGGGGTGGATTTAACCATGGACACTATTTCTCAGGTTATCCATGACTGTGAAACCTGTGCCGCTATCAAACAGGCAAAAAGGTTGAAGCCCTTGTGGTATGATGGACGTTGGGATAAGTACAAATATGGGGAGGCCTGGCAGGTTGATTACCTTACATTGCCACAGACCCACCAAGGTAAACGCTATGTGCTTACCATGGTGGAAGCAACCACAGGTTGGTTAGAGACATATTTGGTACCACATGCAACAGCCTGAAATACTATTCTGGGTCTTGAGAAGCAAATCCTGTGGAGACATGGCACTCCAGAATGTATTGAGTCAGACAATGGGACTCATTTTAAAAACAATTTAGTGGCTACTTGGGCACAGGAGCATGGTATTGAATGGGTATATCACATTCCATATCATGCACCCACTGCTGGAAAGGTCGAAAGGTGTAATGGACTGTTAAAGACAACTCTAAAGGCACTAGGTGGAGGAACTTTTAAAAACTGGGATAAGCACTTAGCTAAGGCACCTGGCTAGTTAACACCAGGGGCTCTGTCAATCGAGCTGGGCCTGCCCAAGAAGAATCCCTCCACACTGTAGATGGAGACAAAGTTCCAGCGATCCATCTAAGGGGTATGCTGGGTAAGGCCATTTGGATTACTTCTCCCTCAGGCCAAGACAAACCCATTTGTGGGATTGTTTTTGCTCAAGGATCTGGAAACACCTGGTGGGTAATAAGAAAGGATGGGGAGACCCAGTGTGTGCCTCAAGGAAATCTATCCTTGGGAAAAAACTAATTCCATGTCTTGAGTTTTACAGGAGATGTCACCAGATGAGAAAGACCTGAACAGAGCGGATACCAGTCTCCAGTGATGAGCCAAGCCCAGTCGAGCCGGTCCAGCGCTGCATCACACGAGACTCTCATTACTACCTGAGAAACAGCCACCAACAGATCTTCCAAGCTTGAACTCTTTAAGCCCAAAACCAAAACTGTGACAGACTTTGAAATAAAATGAGGACTATATATATATATATATATATATGTGTCTATGCGCGGGATATAGACAAACACAATGTACAGGTGTTGTGTTAAAGAAATGATATAGAATAAGGGGTGGAGAATGTAATGGGTTAACTTTTGATCCACGGAAGTATTCCATATCTTCCTTTAACGTAACCCGACATATAAATAGGGTGTAGATAAGAGAGTACACTCTCTTCTTCTTCCGGCAAGGCTGGGGAGCAGAAGGTCCCTGCATTGGTCCTGTCTGCTGCTGAGCCTGCGGAAAATTTTTTAACGGGTCGGATTTGGCCGTCTGGCTCTCCATGGGGGAGGTGACGTGGTAAGATTGCATTAATTCCTTATTTTGTTAGCTACTGGGTGTTATAGTTGTATGCCGGGTGTTATATAGATCCTGTTTGTCCTTTTTTTCCCATTTCCCTTCCCCTCTTCCCTTGCTCCTTTCCATATCCTTGCGGTGTAGTTCTTTGTATTTAGAAAAATATAGAAATACACATATATAGTGTGATTTCAGTTTCTTCCATAGTTTTTTCCTTTGAAAGGGGGGAAGTTTTGGGAGAGAGGCAGACTGAGCGGTTCGAGAGCTTGGGAAAGCTAGCGCAAACCAGCTCATTCCCCAACACCCTCCTCCACACCAACCACCCACAGCAAGCCAGCACCACTGCCCTCTGCATCCTCCAGAACCTCTTCGTCACCCTCAGCAGCCCAAGCATCCCTCACCACTGGGATGTCCAGGCACGTCATGTTCTCCTCAACAACCTCCAGCAACACATCCAGCAGCTCCAGCAATGCCTGCCAGCCAACAGCATGCTCTTCCAAGGCCAAGGGCCACGCAACCTGCTGCTCAACATCAACAAATACTTCAGACACATCCATGACTTCCTCCACACTCACAACTACAGTGCTTGTGCCCACATCTGCTTTGAAGCTTGCATCTGCTTCCAATACCTCCACAATTAGCCCAACAACCCCGACCACATGGCCCCAACTCAACCCCACCACTTCTGGACCAACGTCCCATCCCTAACTCTGTCCTCCCACCTCCCCTGACTCATGCCAAGAGTTGTTCCAAGAACGGCCCTGCACCTTCACCCTCCACTCACTTATTCTATTTATTTGACAATGACTTATATCTATTTATTCACCTATTTATTCAACAGAAAATAAAGACCAGTTGCAAAACACTTGCCAGTGCTTCTCTTCTCAGAAGCACAGGAACAAGCCTTTGGGATGCAGGGAAGCCACCTCCACTCAACACCTACTCCAAACCCTGTGTCAGCCAAACAGGGCTCTGCAGATCCCGAGCTCGCTCTTTTCCTTGGCACCTCCCCAAGGAGGCACTTGCCTCAACATCTTTGCAAAATCCCTGCCATCGTCATCAGAATCACCTCTTCCATCCTTCTCTCCTCAATATTTTCCACCTTCCATCCTGCTTTAGACCAACTGATGATCATCTCTAAAGTCCTCAGGACAAGGAAAACATGGGACCTGTTGGAGCAGGTCCAGAGGAGGACCACAAAAATGATCAGAGGGCTGGAATGCTTCTATGAAGACAGGCTGAGTTTGGGTTGTTCAGCCTGGAGAAGAGAAGGCTCCAGGCAGATCTTATTGCAGCCTTTCAATACTTAAAGGGGGCTTCCAACAAAGATGAGGACAGACTTTTTCATAGGGCGTGTAGCAATATGAAAAGGGGTAATGGTTTTAAACTATAAAAGGGTAGATTCAGACTAGATAGATGGAAACATTTTTTATCATAAGGGTGGTGAAACACTGGAACAGGTTCCCAGAAGAGGTGGCAGAAGCCCCATCCCTGGAAACATTCAAGGTCAGGTTGGACAGGCTCTGAGCAACTCAACCCACTTGAAGGTGTCCCTGACTCATTGCTGAGGGGTTTGGATTAGGTGACTTACTTTAAAGGTCCCTCCCAACCCAAACCATTCCATGATTCCATGAAGGAAAGACACAGCAGAAAAGGCTTTGATTAGGCTGAGTAAAACCTTACTTTTTCTGTTGTTCAGCCTTACTGTTGGACTCAATGAACAGATTAAAAAATATTTTTCTCCCTGTGCTTTATTGTATTTATTTTAGATTAAATATTACCCATTGATTCTTTTCTCTCCATTTGCTGTGACTACATGTAAACAACATCAAAAAATCTTAGTTCCTGGCTCCTCAGAACCAAACTTTCCCACTAAGAGGCAATGCTTTGCTCCAGTCCCTACATCACCCCATGGTACAGCTACGTGGAAAAAAGCACTCCTGAACAGAGAACAACAAAAAATTGAGTGAAAAGACGGGAAACGCAGGTGGATAAATGTTGAACAACGCTCATAAAAAACATTTTGTCTCTTACCAATGTAACCATGTGTATTGGGTTTGCATCACAAGGTTGAGAGGTGCTATAGGGGTGGCTCCTGTGAGAAGCTGCTAGAAGCTTTCCCTATGTCTGATAGAGACAGTGCCAGATGAATTCAAGATGGACCCACTGCTGGCCAAGGCCAAGCCCATCAGTGACAGTGGTAGCGCCTCTGGGATAACATATTAAGAAGGGGAAAACATTTAAGAAGGGATAACAACAAGAGTAGTCAGAGAGAGGAGTGAGGATACGCAAGAGAAACAACTCTGCAGACACCAAGGTCGGTGAACAAGGAGGGGGAGGTGGTGCTCCAGGCACCGGAGCAGAGATTCCCCTGCAGCCCGTGGTGAAGACCATGGCGAGGTGGGCTGATCCCCTGCAGGCCATAACGATTAACAGTGGAGCAGATACCCACCTGCAGACCATGGAGCACCCCACACTGGAGCAGGTGGACGCCCGAAGGAGGCTGTGACCCCATGGGAAGCCTGCGCTGAAGCAGGCTCCTGGCAGGGCCTGTGGACCCATGGACAGAGAAGCCTGCGCTAGAGCAGCTTTGCTGGCAGGACCTGTGACCCCGTGGGGGACCCATGCTGGAGCAGTCTGTTTTGTCTGGGATATCCCTGTACTCACCTTTGATTATCTCAATTTGGCTGTCCCCAGGCTCCACATGGAAGATCTGGTACTGATTTGGACCTTTAATTATGGCATTCATCCAGTGACACTTATTTTCCAGATCACTGCTCACTGCTCCATTTCTGCCTCTACATACTACTAAACTTTCTCCCCAAGATCCTCATCCTAGTTCTCTGAAAACAAAATTCTTTACCTTTCTGCAGTCTAGTCTGAGGGTCTTTGTGATTCTGTCTGAGACCTCAGCATCTCTCATATGCCATTTACATTCTGAATCCAGGTAAGGAAGAAAACTTTGTACACTCTCCCTCCTGCAGCTCACCTGCATGTGTTGTCATGTGCATATACGAATATCTCCACCTCCAAAACCTGTCAGATGCACCTACTGGCTGAAAACCTTCACACTCAGATTTGAACTAGAGTTGACAAGATGTCTGTAGAGACTGACTCTACTTGTATTGTTGTCTTTAACATCTTCTTGAGTGCTGTGGCTCCTGCTGGGCTGACTGTGCTGCTGCAGAGGAGGGGCAGCAGCAGGTGCTGCCCCCACACACCTGACTGCACCTGCAGAGCCAAAGGATTCAGGCAGAGGTTATTCTGGCAGGGTCTGTTGAACTGCCAGTGACCCTGGAGCCCCCAGCCTCAATTCCAGAACCTTCCCAAAGGAGCTTCTGTGCATGTGCCAATTCGAGAACTTTCACAGCAAGACCCCCCCTCATGCTAATGGAGGGGGCATAGACTTCTCCTATAAATAGAAGGCTGACAAGATGGGAGGAGCCGTGCGCCCACCAGCCCATGGAACCTACCTTAAGATGTGCTGCATAAGAACCACAGGACCACATGCTCCTGAAGACCACGTTTTCCAGAGGCCTGTGCAGTGGTGACTCGTTTTCACTCTCCCCCCCCCCCCCCCCCCCGGCCCCCCCTTATTCCTCTCTCTCTTTGTTCTCTTCTTTTTCCCATGGCACTACTGTGCATCGAATCAGATCCGAGTTGTGTTGTTTTGTGCAGCTGCCTTGAGGGTATCAGATTGGGATCTGGTTTTTAGCAACTTTGGGGAAGTTGCAACTCAGAGTGCACCCAAGCATTTGATTCCATATTCTGGCCGTGCCCAAAATATTGGTTTGCTGGTTTGGCTGTGCCACAAAACAAGTACTGATTTGATGTTTTGTCTGTGCCCAAAATAAACAGTTTTAATTTACCCTGGGAGATTTGTCATCTCCAATTCACCACACAGACATCAAAGGATCCATCCCCCCCGACTGACAGGTCTGGGGGGTGGGGGTGGGCCCTGACAATGGCATAGTGTTGCTACAACAATAAAAAATTTCTCCACTCAAAAGCACAGAACACACTTGCTTCTATTTACAGAAGCTGCAGATTGATGAATGTACGATGCAACAGTTGCTCTATAGCAATTTATACCACCTAGAGAAAACGTTTGTGGATGTTTTAAAATATATACTATAGAAAATAAGGATAAACCCTTAATCACCATTAAATGAACCAATTTGTGCTGCACAAATAATCAACACTGAAAATATGTTGTTTAAAATTAAATAAACCAAGCCATTTACTTACCATTGGCAGCCTGGATTGAAGCATCTGAAGATCATCATAACCGTAAATCTGCTTAAGGACAGATAAAAATACAATATCATTATTACACTTTTCTCCGATAGTGATCAATTTGGGGCTTTAAACAGAGTTTGACTTAGGCCCAGTCTATTTTCAAGGTGTACAGTTATACATCGCATTGTGCTATCATAGCACACTGTAGCATTTTAAGGCTAGTAAAGCTGAGTTTAAAACAGCTCGTCACTCCAATGATGTTTCTTGGTGACAGCAGTCCTCTGAGGAGAGTTTGCCTGTCCCATCTTCAATACTGTTTTCACAGATGCATCATTCATCAAATTGTGAAAAATCTACAGGGCATTCAGATTTGGGATTAAGAGCAACAGCTGCCTTCTGCAATCATCACTTCTGAGAATACCAGGATTTAAGATTTGATGACTAGACCACAAAGCAACCTATGGTATCACTTCACATTCAGTGTGATCCAGAAAGATGATTAGAATAAAGTTTCTGATTCAAAACACAGATAACAAAAATATGTTGATCCTGGTCAGACATCAAAAAGCTATGTGCAATTTTTCAAAGTATGATAAAATCATAGAATCATCTGGTGGGAAAAGACCAACCAATGATGGACAGGACACACGGCACATTTCAACCCTTCTATAGTAGATCTATTCCAGTAACACAAACCTGAATGAGTCTAACTTTACTTAAAGGGCCTAAAACCTGATACCACTGAAAACCATAGCAACACACGTTTAGGTTCAACAGAAGTCAAATCAGGTCCATGTTTACAGTTCTGCAGTTTACTATCAACAGTAAACCCCCACTGAATATATTTCATATACTTTTCAGCATTTGGAACAAGAATTCCAGGTGCAACATATGACAACAGAAATGCCTTGGCATAGACAGCAGCAGGTCTGGAGGTCCCACTTGCACCAAGGGTTAAGCAATCAAGGACAGAAACAATTAAATTGCTTACTGGGTAGGCAGGCAGAAGTCCTCCAGGCCCCACAATATACTGGTTATGTAATAAGGGTGGTACACCTTGGGGCAGGTTTGGGGAAGCTTTGCCTGTAGAATCAAAACACAGACACTTTAACAAGTCTTTAGAAAAGAAAAGGCTTCAGCACTGAGACAAGACAGCTCACAAGCCCTGGCAGCTGTACCGTCATAGCTTGTAAAGAGCAGAACTCTGCAGAATTTTGTGCTAGTTGATGAAAACACTAAAAATAGCCTCAAGAATTTAATCATGTCTCAAGGAAAGGAAAACACAGGCTACTTAAGACTGAAAACAGTTCCATCAGAGAACAGTCTGATTTTGTTGTTTACTTCATCCAAGAGGATTACAAGAATTACAGAAATTTCTCCTTTCCTCAGTTCTCTCCTGAAGGCAAAATTTAGGTATTGTTCTCAGTCTAAGAGAGCAAATTATCTCCTTTTATTTTCTGCTCTGTCAACATATTCCCCCTTATTGCCAGCAATAGACCAGAAAGCACTAAATGTTGCCAGTGACTTACTGCAGCTGAGAATAGCAAAGAGAAGACGACTGAAATGGTTTCAGTTGCCTCCATGCAGCAGTGCTAGGAAGTAGAAGAGTAAAAAAAAAAAAAAAAAGCCCTTTGCTCAATCATCAGACACTTCATTTACAAGGTATAGGAATGAGAAATGATAAATCCTTCTGTAAGTTTGATCTTAATATTTAAATCATTCACTTCCCTCTATAGGATTTCCTTTTAGCAGTTCAGGTTGATTAGAGAAGCAAGATAGAATTTAGCATTGCTTCCACTTCAACACAAGAAGCCTCCCCACCTTCTCTCTCTGTGGACCCTTTTTCTGAAGTGCTATTTGCTGCAGAATGACCCAGACATCAGACACTTTTTTTCCTTTCAGTAGATGTGGCAGTAGGGATGTGGCATATGATAATGAGGACACCGCAGTATATTTTGATACTGTCAAATGAGTTCAAGTCACAGAGTAGCCTGGAACTAAAGCTAATGTGAAATCACAACCAAGAGCTGATCACAATGTGGAATACAAACTGGGCTAATCTCCTAGCCAAAATATTTCCAAAGTCAGAACTGCTCTGGTGTCTATTTATAAAGCTCTCTGGGGATGGAATGTGCCACAACACCCTAAACAAATATTTCATATACACAAAACCAGACAACTTTATTTTATAAGTCAGCAAATAAAGCATGCTGAAAATGCTATTCAGTAGTGTGGATTTCTTAGCGTAGTTATGGCTGGTGAGATGCTCAACTGACAGCCCTGCTGACTGAGGTCCTCTGTCTATCCACGTGATCTGTTAATATTGCGAACCTGAAGACACTAAGGAAGCTGCCCGTGTAGTAGCAGCTGGTATAGACACACTGGTAACGCTCAGGCCAAGGCTGTTTGTAGTGTTCATATTGCTTGCCATGCTGACAACTGAAGAGGTGGTGCTAGGGGTTGAGGTTGAAGCAGTTGAAAAGGTTGTGGAGGGCTGGAGTGAAGTTGCGTTCTCAACACTAGTATGCTAGAAAGGAGACAAAGAATGAGGATCACAGAGCAAATAAACCACAGTGGAAGACACTAGCGGGAGGAAAAAAAAAAAATCCCAACAGTCTTTTAAGCAACTAATTTGCATGGTTGTGATATTTAAGTATTCAAATAAAATTCTTACATGAGCATTAAATACAAATCGCTATATCATCACAAAATCATACCATAGTAACTCAAATGTCACTCACTGCATTATTTCTTGCCCTTTGCTTATATATTCCTTTACGACAGTACTTGTTATGTAAAATAAACTCCTATATTCTTCTAAAAATACAGTATTTGTTTTCAAAATACAGGACACTGTTATCATGGTTTCCTCAATGCACTTATGGAATTTAAAAGATTAAAAATGTAGTGCCCCACAACAGAGTCAATGTTATAAACTCAAACGCAGACCAGAAGTATTACAGGAACACATGAGGATAAGAGTTCCTGGTTTGAATCCAGCACAATATAGTGTCTTAGCTGTAAGCTGATCACATTTGCAGAACAGTGTCATCAACACACAGAAGCCAAAACAACTCTTGCAACAGAAAAGAAGGACATTTGGATAAGTGTGAATTTTTAAGTTACATATTCAGTAGGGATGAAACATTACAAACCAAAACACAGGCATAAAGAAAAGCAGTAATCTATCTGCACACCTCAACGGAGATTGTACAGAAGTACCCCAGCACAGAACAAGGCAGTGTCTCTCTGACTTTTGTTTGTGCAACCTCTTCTAGAGCATTGTGTTTACTACCACTTGTAATCTCAAAATGCATAGGTGACAACAATGCCACATGCTAAACTCTAAAATCATCCACATTTTGGAGCAATTTCAGACAGTGACTTCTAAAGTTGTTTTTTTGGGCTTCTTTTTTAATACACTTGTTACAAGAAATTCTTTCTTTATTCCATCCCCCTTGCTGGCACGAAAATTTCCTCTGCAGTTGTGTGACTGGCAAGCTTCTGTAACAGCTATTTCTGATGTGGTACAAATCACAAGTGGCAAAGACTTCTTTTACCACTAGAGGGCCGGCATTTCTTCCCTGAAATAAGGCTCTTGTTTAGGTTCTTAGTGTACTAGGACGCAAGGAACTTTAGGAGGGTCTTCATCATCAGATGAAATATATGCTAAATATCTGTTGAAATGAAAATAGGACTTACTGCATGTGATGCGCTTGAAGATAACACTGAGGCAGGAGAGAGGCTGCTCTGATGATTGGAAAGGGAGCTAGAAAAAATGTAATGAAAATAAGTTCAAAATGAGAAGGTGGTTCACGTTACACATGGCTTGTTTCCCATTCTTTTCTTGAGCAGCTGCTTCTGCCTGTACAGGGCACAGGTATCACTTAGGTGAGGCAGTTCATTGCTTTGACTCTCTACGGTATTTCTCACATTTTAACCTGCATAACATTAGTTCAGCCAATTAGAATTGCAGGATATTTGCCCCATAACTCTGTCAAAAGCCCCAACACACTCTCAAAAGAAAAAAAAAAAAGGCAAACGAAGAGAATCTGTGAAAAACCCAAAATTAGCCATACCACTAGAGAATCTGGCAATTTAATCAAGGCTAATTAATACCATTACACCTCATCAAAAGCCACTGCCTCTTAGAAAAGAACTATCAGTAAAGTTTTATACATACATTGTAAAATATGAAAATAAAGAATCCCCTGTTGAAAAACATCTGCAGATAACTTCATTTCAGGAAGCAACCCTGCTTGAGCACCACTTTTTTTCACTAGCTGACCAAGCCTGTGAACTTTTGGCAGTAACAAGTATACCAAAGACCTGTAAATGTCTCCCTGAAAGGTGACTGAAACTGGTTCTTAAACATTTACACTTACATTTACATTTACACAAGAATTATACCTGACATTCGAGATCAAGAACATAACTTACAGTACAGTATGGAACAAACAGAATGAACACTGGACAAAGGCAAACAAAACAAAGCCATGAAAACATGTAAAAATATGTATGGTTTGGTGCTCAAAAAAACCCTCCTTGTATGAAAACAGAAGCAAGAGACATCTTAACTTTAACAAATACTTTTAGCATTCTCTATGGAAATAGCCACAAGAAATTTTCACAAAAAAAAAAAGCTGCAGTCTAAATTATATGCCCTAATTTAAGGTCAAAGACTTCTGGTAGTTCTTCGAGGTGTGGGACCAGAATAAAAACTTGGCAGGTTCATAGATTAATTTTACTTCAATTCTTTAAGACTGTTCCCCATCTGCAGGAATTACAATGACACCACTTCAGACAGCAAAGAAATAAATAGTTCAGTTCAATATACAGTCTTAAACCACTCTCCCCAGCTCTTCTAATAAGACTTAATTCACCATCTAACCTATAGTAGAGAAACAGAAGAGCCAAGTCAGACATGCTTGGAATTCAGGCATCATCTTTTCACAGCACTTGGTATCTGCCCAACAGCATCAACCCTCCAACTAAAATTTCTACCAATATACACAGCTTTTAAAGAAACAAATGTGGGGAGATGATGTTGCTAATGTGAACGGAATAATTCTTGGTATTTTACATATTTATAATTTTATTCAACAGAAAAACACTTGTGTGTTAAAAGAGAATCAACCATGTCCTAGATGTGAAACAGGAAAAAAAACCCGATATCTCATCAAATTAGTTTCTTACTTTAATAAATACAGAACAAAGGTGAGAATTCAAAATATAACTCAAACAGTATAGCCTCAAGATGTCATCTGCCTGAAGATGAAGCTCAAGTAACAGGCACTGAGAAAAATCAGACAGATAATGTAAATGAGCTAAGATGTACTGAATACACTTCCAGGAATACCAATCTGATATTTCAAAGTGTCTTAAGGAAATGTCTTAGAAAAATAAAAAACACACACTTTCCCTGTGAAATTATTTCTAGTTTTTAATTTTAAGAAATACAAATATAAATGAAACTACAATATTTAAAAATTAGCCAGGAAGTAAACTGTTAAGGAATTATTTCAAACATATGACACTAAGCAAACAGCAGGCACTGTGGACAAAGTAGGAAAAACAAACTGGGGAAATCAATTTAGCTAAGTTAGCTAGCATGACTGAAGCAAGAGCCCCTTGAAACACAAAGTTGTTTATATACCACAAAAACTTGAGGGCAGCAGCTGCCCTCATTGAGGCAGCCCAGAGCTTTGCAACCAGAAATATCCTCTTCTGAATCTCTCTCCTAATTCTAGTTAATGTCAGAAAAGGGGACCTTAAGGTTTGACAGCCCCCATACGCAATCACCTTTATGTTTGCCCTTTCTCCACAATTGAACCCCTTACAGTTTATCACAATTCCTGCTGTACCTGCTTAACTGGGAAAGTGAGCTGCTGGCCAAATCACTGGACTGAGGCAAGCTGGTCAACATTGCCACATGCTGCGATGCTGAAGGCAGAAGTGAAGCAGTGGTGGATACCACACTAGGCAGAGAACCAGCAGAAGGTAGTGAGGGAGAAGGCTCTGTCTTAGGCGTTGAAACTGATGAAGTAGCTGCAACAAGTTAAAATAGGCATTCAACGACAAATTTCAGCATACCTGACATCCCAGCATGGATTCAGGAACACAGTAATATTCTCCCCTTGGTTTACAAAAACCTGACCATTAAGAATCAGTAACAGTATCAAGCAATCTGGTTATTAAGGAAAATTCAAACAGCAACAGAACTATCAGTTTTTCCCTTTAAGCTCTTCACCTACAATAAAATTTATAATTTTCACTGCTACACATGTAGTAAACTACAGTCTTCTGCACTTCACCTACTACTATCTGGGATTACTCACGAGTCAAATCTCATTTTAAAATTCCTTGCATTTGGTTCCACAAACATGAGTAATTTGCACTTTTGAAGGCACTGGACAAATCTACTTTTACCTACAGCTCTGTTTCTTCATTCCAAACTACACAGCACCTTTGATGATTAAGACAGAGATCACTGGAGCACAAGGGCACATATAACTTATCAGTCTGTAGTTCTCAGTCAAACGTATAATGCAGTAGAATAAAAGAAGCGATAATAAAAGGCCAGAATTGAACACAGCATTAAGCATTTTTAATGGCTAAAGAGTTATCAAATATTGGCTTACTTTATTTGACCTAGATAACAAAAAGCGTTTAGCTTTAATATTACTTTTTAGGCTACACAGAGAGAAACTTGTTTACCACAGATGTGTCTTTCCAAAGGAACACTATACTGGAATAAGATACTGAACAACTCTGCTGTCCAATGTAATTCCCAGTTATTTCTACACTTATCTCTTGTCCTGCAAAAATATTAAAAAGAATTAGAGGCACTCACCCACCAATAAAATTCAGAGAGTTGAGCCTTGCCTTCTGGCTGAGCCATGCTTCAATACCACACCAAAGACCACTACCCAGTGGGTCATCACTAACTTAAAATGCATGTGAAGACATTTTTGAATGATAACCAAGCAAAAGTCAGATACATGCTTGGAAGTTACAGTTTGTTCATGTTATTGGTTTGGTTTCCTCGCTATATGACTCAAGTCAGGTTGATGGATTGGGTGCTATGTAAACAAAAATCAAGAGGTCTTGGGCTTGGCAATAAGCATGAAGGTAACTGACAACAGAGAAGGAAATTGAAGTGACAAACAGAAATATAGTTATGAAGGTGTCAACTATATCACCTGATACCTCCTGGCAAGATTCATATAAAAATAAGTAAATAATGTTTATAAATCTCAGTGCATTTAGAGCAGGGTTCCCTTCTTAAACATCCTCAGTACAAGGGACAGAATCACCATCTCCATTAAGATCCCTTACAAGATGCCTGAACACAATGCACAAGACAAAGAAAAAAAGGAGACAAGTAGGATAGTCAGAATTATAACACACCAGTCATGCTTTGAACTAAGGGTTCAGGAAGCACGAGATCTGACTATTAAAGGACAACAACAGCAAAGATGACAGATCAACAACTAAGAACATTATCAGCACACAGAGAAGGGAAAAGGTCAGTACTTTCAAAAGTTAAGAGAATTTCAAAATAGTTTGGATGCATGAAATAGATACATGAAATAAGACTGATTCCAGCCTATGATGTGCTTGAAATACAGGAAAAAAACCCCAAGTATTCTCAAAAGAGAACTGGCATAGAAAAAGGGACTAATAAAGCTATTATAGAATAATTATAAAAATACTAGGCATTCTCAGATCCCTGTTTTCCATAGGAAAAAGACAAGTTCCATAGTGAATTTCATAAATTGCTTGATAATCCTCTACATGAGAGTAAGAAAGTTTTCAACTTGAGAAGTTGTCTTCATATATAAGAATCTTTTACATGGTAACTCTTTGGGCATATACATTTCTCTTGGTCATTTAAATTGAGCTCAGCGCTAATAAAACACTGTTTACAGGTCTGAATACTCAACTTCTTTCTGCTAAGAAGTATAAAAAAAGGTTGCTCCCTAATGACCTACCTGAAGAGATGCTATGGATAGACCTAAAACTGAAGTGTTGGAATTCCAAAAGCTATTAATTCACAATTAATTAATTCATCCACAGAATAGCTCATAAAGGTCAGAAGAGTGAATACTATAATTATTTTAACTCCAGGAAGAGAGCTGTAGGGGTGCTATAAGTGAAATACCACATTAGAAACAGGTCAAGGTGAAGATAAGAGTAACGCCTGTATCAGAGTCAGTACTACATTACTGTTACTCTACTGCACAGCAGAAAGCTACCCAGCAGAGGGAACATGTTGGTCTCTCTTATTCCTCATGAGCATTAGTAGCACTATACCCAGTCAGAGGTGCGTTCAAAGAACATGACTTTGTTTCATTACAACTAAATGCTATTCACAGCTTCCCAACTGAGAACTGGAAGAACTGTTAAGAAATTTTATATTAATTTTTAATTTTCCATTTTATTTCAGTTTTATAGTAAATAATTTTTGGCAGATAAATTCAAAAGTAAAAGTAGCAGCAAAGTAGCTTCTCTAATTTGGTTTGTAGATCTAATAGGGCTGCTTTCATACTTCAGTTTTACTCAAGAAGCAAGCAGTATATCCTATGCAAGTACAAAATAAACTCACATGGGTTTAGCCAAAAATTAGCCAGTGAAAACAATATAAAACCTTAAATCAGATGTCACTGCTACAGTGTGTGCACAGCAAATAGTAAGGAAAGATCAGAAAGTCCTTTGCACAACCAAGCTTTGTAAACTTACTGTCAACAGATGCCTGTGTTCTAACATCACTATGCCCATTCTGTAAACAAAGGAGAAATGAATGAATAAATCATCTTAGGGGTATATTAAATTTTCAGACTGAACCATGCATTGAACATGCTTCATGCAAAATTCTATATTCACTCTAAGTTGAAAGACAAAAAAGGCAGAAAATTAACTTTTTACTGCCTTTAACAAAACCACATAATAGTTGTATCAAGTGCAAGATGTCCTGAACATACAGAATCCCATACACTGCCCGTACTACACCTATCAGCAGGAGACCTTCCCATGTACTGTATACAACATAAACTTCATAACATAAAATAACAGGGTGGGCTTGGGAATCAAAAATATTATGTTATCACTTGGCTTAGTTAAAAGTATTAAGTCTAACGTGGATAAGAATATTTCACCTTTTTAAGGTCTTATTTTTGAAATTCACTCACCATAACTACAACAGGCGTTGATTCAGGCAGAGCCATGGAGCTTTGGTACGCTATCCTACTATGTACAGAAGCCTGGTCATAGGAGGAAGTTATTGTTACTGGGCTAGTACTCTGGGATGAGCAGGGCGGACTGGAAGAGGTGATGGCAGAGGTTGTGTAGGTAGATTCCTGTACTGTATTGGATATTGGCAAAGAGGTATTCAAAGGATCACTGGAAAAAGTAAAAATTATTTATCATCTTGGTAAATGACATCTCAAACACCTTCATGAAAATATCAGCTCCTGTACAGTTATCTAGAACTACCTTAAACACGTAGTCCAATCTACATAATTTATACTAGAAAATCTAATCATGAAAAAAAAAATATAATTTTGCTTTGGTCCCCAGTAATCACCACTTCAGAATCATCAGCTGCACTAAGCATCATTCACCTTCCTCCTGCCAGCCCAACCAAAACAAGAGTTTACACACAAGCACTTTTCAGTCATGTTATTTCCACCTTTGAAGGGATAAATTAATGATCATAATCTTTCTTTTTTAAACAACTAGGTTCCTAAAGTCTGGCATATGAGGAGAAACATATGTCTCTTTTTACAATAGAATCCTAATGTTACAGTAAGCAGTCTAACAGAATGAACTATGCAAAGATGAAAAAAACACTTTAAAACATGGAGTGTTTTATGTTCTAAACAACTTAAATCACGTCTAGAAGCTTTCTACTGAAGCCAATTTTTGAATGAACAGGGAGGAAAAAAATGGGTTACTGGTATGCTGGCATTTATCATTGGCTATTTTAGCATATCAGTAAGAGTTTCTGCATACTGAAAACCTGGTGTTTTTTCTCACCCCATAGGAGCATCAGATCTGTAATCTGGTGCCAATCACATATATGGTACAAGGATGATCTCTCCTGGATCAAAAGCAGGAAAAAATTTGGGTTGTGAGGAACAAACCCTCAAACAAATTTGAACATCGGGACAATTAAACATGAGAAAGCAATTCTATAAAGCATATCTTATTATAAGGTTATCTACATTCACGTCATCCCCAGTTTCACATTGACCCACCCAGGGAAACTTTGTCATTAGAAAAGAAATTTCTCCTTTAAGATGCCATCCACAGAAATACTTAGCCATACAAGTCATCATATTCCTCCCTCCCATTACATGGTAACTGTGCCTTGATGTTCTTGGCACAAACTTGACCCCCTAAAGAAGACATGTAAGAATGCACAAGGGGAACACACACATACTTTACAGATTTTGAGTACAAGCTATTGTTGATCCCCTGGCTGGTATTGTCACTGCTTGAAGTTGAACCAAATTCTGGGAGTGCAGGTTCTGATCCAAACTCCAGAGCTCCAAACTGAACGTTTAACCCTGTCACATCTGCTGATCCAGGCATCTCCACTGCAGAGGCAGGAATCTTAAAGCAGAGAAAAAAAAAGCCTTAATTTCTTTGCATGCACTCTCTGTATTAAAGATATCAGTAAATGACACCCTCTCCTCCCTTAACTACAGACTTCTTCAGTTACTGCCTCAGCCTCTGCTGCTAACTAGATCTACAATAGCCTCCCAGTTTACATTACATAAATTAGCTACATGTGAAATTAATTCATCAATTCTGTGTTCTGATCTGGAGCTGAAATAGTAAGCCATACTATTCTACAATATCAAAGTGTCATCCATGTCCATCCCCCTTCAGCCAACATTCATCTTGTGGCTACTTAAGTGAATCCAAAAATCACACAGGAACAGTCATTTTCCACACAAAGCAATCGCATATGTGCTTGGAAAAGACAACATCACTGTATTGTAGACCAAAAAACTAACCAGCTTAGAATTTCCTGCTTTATAAAATAGAAATATACCATGATCTCAGCTCTCCTTCCCCCTAGCAACTTGTATATAAAACAGAACCATAGAATCGTTTAGGTTGGAAAAGACCTTTAAGATCTTCAAGTCCAACCCTTAACCTAACAATGCCAAGTCCACCACTAAACCATGTCCCTAAGCACCACATCTACATGTCTTTTAAATATCTCCAGGGATGGCGACTCCATCACTTCCCTGAGGAGCCTGTTCCAGTGCTTGACAAGCCTTCTGGTGAAATAATTTTTCCTACTATCCAATCTAAACCTCCCCTGGCACAACTTGAGATCGTTTCCTCTTGTCCTATCACTTGTCACTTGGGAGAAGAGACCAGCACCCACCTTGACACAACCTCCTTTCAGGCAGTTGTAGACAGTGATGAGGTCTCCCCTCAGCCTCCTCTTCTCCAGGCTAAACAACCCCAGTTTCCTCAGCCACTCCTCATAGGACTTGATCTCCAGCCCCTTCCCCAGCCTCCTTGCCCTTCTCTGGATGCACTCCAGCCCCTCAATGTCCTTCTTGTAGTGAGGGGTCCAATACAGTACTTGAGGTGCAGCCTCACCAGTGTCAAGTACAGAAGGATGATCACTTTCCTACTCCTGCTGGCCACGCTGTTTCTGACACACAATTTTTTGTCTTTACATTTACTAAGGACAAGCCACCACTCAATTACCCACCTTGGATGTTGGAGTTATCCTCCGTTTTGGTGGTTTTATCTGTTTCTGCTGGGTTTGATGGGCAGTCACTGCCTGATTATCCACAGATATAGTGGGGAGCTGTAACATTTTACTAACAGCCGTAGAGGTGTCTACTGGCGATGGCTCTTGGAGTTTTACCTTGGAGGAGAAGGACTCCAGCCCAAGAGGAGGAACAGGAACTGCCTGTGTTTGTTGTTGGTGTCGCTGGGTCAGCTGGCTTAGAACTGGGGATGGTTCAGGTAGGGATTTAAAGTCTGATCAGTGTTGGGAAAAAGAAATATCAAAATTAAAGCATTAAACTCTGCTCTTCACAATTCTACTCTTTATGAGGGAATCTGGGTGATTTGACATACTTGACAGCTATGATTTTACAGCATGTGCAAGTCTCTTTCAGTCATCACGACTTTCACATTGAACATTACCACTACAATAATAAGCCATGGGCAAGCATTATTTAGCTTTCTTCAAAAATATGAAAACAAATCTATCTATACTGTCACATAATACTATCACACATTACTCCTCAAAAATCATTACGGATTATTTTAATCAAAGACTGAAAGCTTCACTGCAATTAACTGTGCCGATAAATGTGATTACTTCCAAAGGCTCTGGAGTTGCAATTTAGAGGTATTAGGATTTAGGATTTTCTGCCCCTACAAAGGAGAAGATTTTTCCAATACAAATGGGAAGTCATCTACCATCTCAATCTGGCTAAAAGCCATTGTTGCCAGTCACTGACAGCTTTTTTTCCCTTTCATGGCTGAAAGCCATTCAGTAGCTCAGAGCACTAGTCGACAACCACAAGAGATCCACACCATTTGCAATGCGAAGGCTTTTTTATTCAGTTGCTAAAGTGCATTAGAAGCAACTTAAAAGGTAAATAAACATTTTTTCCAGTATTGCAGTGTGTAAAACTACTACCAAAACGGTGGCTTATCTATCTGGAAACATACACATACACACAAGATAGATACAAGAGCTATCACTCTTCACAGTGAGAATACTGCTAGGAACTACACTGCAGAAAACAAGTTTGTGTCATTTTCACTGTTTCTAATAATTTTATTCAATTAAATGAAAAATCCATACAATTATGAATAGACAAAATGGGTGACCTGCATCATTCACAGCATACTAGGAAAAGAATATGTGATGTTCATTATGAAGAAATTATATAGTACTGATTCAAAATTCATGTAATGACTAGAAGAAAAAAATTTTGGGGAAAAGGAAAAAAATATGGTACAACCTTATATTGAGCTAGAAGCAGCACAGGCACAATGAAAATAAGTATTTTCCAGGATTTTTTGAGAAAAAGTCACATCAAAGTTCCACTTCAATATTCAAGCACATTAAATCAAAGATTTCATTACATGAAGGCTCAACAACTTCTAAAGATGCAATGACATTTACGGATAGGCTTAAGGCTATCAAAACTTAGTTTGTGATATACTCATAATGTCTATTACCAGCAAGTAAGTATAACTCTTACAATGTTGTAACCAATTGTATTATTAGGATTACATTTTTTAGAAAAAGTCTTTCATTCAGGCCATTTTAAACTGTCATTTGCATTAAGAAATCTCACAGGATAATGGAAAAAGAGAAAGCTGTGTCAAAGCACTTACCAAACTGACTAAGAACTGAGGACTGAGTAATGGGTGGTTTTAGATCCCACGATGATGCGGATGTTGTGGTAGTGGTGGTAGAGCTACTATTGTTTTGTTGAGATGTAAACCGACCCAACCTCGGACATTTCAACAGGTCTAAGATTTGAGATCCAGTAGAGTTGGCCAATTTAGAGGATCCGAGTTCTTCAAAGCCCGAACAAAGAACTGCAGACTATCAAAAGATACAAAGGAAAAGGAGTGAAGTATTTAATAAGTAATTTGAACATAATCATAGGGTTAATGCCTACACCTGCTATTTGGCAGCAACTAAAACCTCTTCAGCCCTTGATTACTAACAAATAACCAATAAAAAATTCAGCAGTTGTAGCATAAGGCCAGATCCTCTCTGATTATCATCGATACAACTTTCACCACTGTGATAGCAACAATACTGATTTACTTGAATCCAAGAATCTCAAAGCATATATTTACTAACAGTTGAATCAAGTTTCAGAAGATAAATATAAAGTGCCCAATTTCAAGCCTTCACAACTGACTGAGAAATACACAGATTTCCACAAAAAGCAGTCAGATACATGCTTGGAAATAACACATCACAGTTTTCTGGCATAGAACTCTTCATTATAAACAAATTATTTAATCCTAAATCAGCATGCGTTAAAAGCATCTGCTCTCTACTAAAAAATTAATGCAAGTACTTCATGTAAACCAAGAAACAACTACTTAGCAAAACCGGAAAAAAGTACTCTTTTTATGCGTGTGTGAGAATGGAAGGAATGGAAGGAATGGAATTCTTAACTCCATTCTTTCAACATTCACAACCTGAATTTTACAAATACTGAAACATGGCATGAAATGATCAGTACTGGAAAACTTGTTTAAAATGAAATATTTACTCATGAAGAATATTTAGAAAGCATAAGATAATTTTACCAGACTTTGAGGAGAATAAGAGTTTACAGCACTGGAATCGCCAGTTCCTGATGCCACCTGGATGCTGTGCTGAGAATTTGTGAAGACTAGGGCTTGGTCAAAGGTCTGCTGCTGGGGAGCCTCAAATGAGTTGCCTTCTGCCTCTTGGGTAGAAGTCACAGGTTTTTGAAGCATTGTTACCAAATCAATGCTGCAAGAAAAAGCAAAGTTTGACTGGAATAAACATGATGATTAAGCTGCGCTGAAACTGGAAAAAAAGCACTTAACAATACTAAAGCTGTAGTACCGGCAACAGAATTATTACTAACAGTCTCTTCAAATATTGCTTGTCTGCCATACAGAAAGAAGTAGAATAGAGGTTTTTGCCACAAAGTAATATTCTGTTAGCTGAAACCTTCCACTACAGTTAGAACATAAATATCTTTGCACTCTTTTCAAACGTTATCAAATTTATAACATCATGTATCACATAAATAACCTATATGATTAATATAACCAAGTAACCAGAGACAAGTCATAAAAGACATTATGTTTAAGTGGATCCTGCCTGCAAAGATTCCTTTAAATATGCTCCTTTAAAAAGAGCAAGGGATGCAAGTCCTACATCTGTATAGGGTGGGTACGAGGACAGTAAAGAATAGTCACACATGCAGCAACCGAGCAAATATGTAATGACATGGAAGTCACAAGAGCAGCAGAAATAAAAGCTAAGTTTCTCAGATAGTAGGCACATATAAAAAAATACTCTATCACACATACCTGAGCAGGATGAGAAACACAAATTTTCTTATATTTAGCATGGCTTACTAACTCCTACCACATATTTAGCACAGGTTTATCCAAGGAAAAGCAAAGCATTCAGACAATAAAAGAAATCTACTCAAAAAATTTTGACTTAAGTTTATCCTAAATATACCACAGGTTTGGGCTGAAGAGCTGCTTCTAGCACTTTCATTAGCATAGATTTCTGAATATGCAACCTTTTCTTATGGCAAGTAAAAAAAAAAACACAAAAAAAAATCCACCACAAAAAAACCAAACCAAATCACCAACATTGGAGTTGATGAACTAAAATATTTTCTAACATAATTTGAGTAACATCCACTGGAAGAATATATGCACCAGAACAATGAACATGCGAGCATATCACCTTTAATAAGGAAAGGAATATAAACTGTAGGCCAACTGACACCATGCCTCCTTCAGATCACATCCATATTACAGGAAATATTTTGCTGCAGTCTGGAGTACAGCAGCACAGCTATATCAATACATTTGGGACCATTAGGCCAGCTAGTATTCAGATCCCATGCTATCCAACTACCAAAGTCTTCATCACACAACTTTAACCCTGGGACCTGAGGCTTATGCAGGCAACTGATTCCACAACATCATCAGCCAGGTATTTGGTGAAGACAAAGATAATAAGCAAAGGAAGGCAGCAACTGCCATATTTTTGGTTCTCTGTCTGAGCCCTATATTATCAGTTAAGGCAAGTAATTGTGACGCTTACAAGGAAATTCACCTTCTTGCCAACACAAGCTTTTCTGAACGCTTTCTACATCTACAGGGGCAGGCTTTCCATTTTCTACACAGCAAAGTCAGAGCTTCCTTTTCAACAGCAGAAAACTTTTCTTCCTAGACACTTTTGTTCCTGCCTGTAAGCAGTCTTTGAGCAGAAGGCAGGGTCTTCACAGTATTATGCTCATGGACTGGGCAAGTTTGGCTTCACTTCTGTAGTCAATAATAGGTAACACAGGAACCCACCAAACCAACAATTTGCAAGCAAGGCTTTTGCAATTTTGAAATTAGCTTGACCAAACTCTGACCAGGGCTGTCCTGGTTTTTATCCAATATTTTATATGTGCAAGCTAACATGGCTTCACCAAGCATAAGGTTTTTAAGGTATAGGGAAAACACAGAATTAAGAGCTTACCTTTGCCCAGGAATCACATGATTCTCAGCTGGAACACAGGAAGCAGTGAAGACTTTTGTTTCAGAAAGCTGAAAAAGGGGGGTGGGGTAATATTTTAATCATACACATGCTCACACCACTGCTGTGACATCTACAGAAATTCCACCTTGGTCATGCACTTTCAAGATAAAAGTAAAGTCAAACTAGCATTACAACCAGTTATGTTGCAGCTTTGCTTAAAAAGACACATAGTCAAACTTCATCAAAGTATTCTCAACAGAATCAAGTACCAATTTAAGTGTTAAGAAATTTGATCTACTGAACACACACAATGGTCTACCAATGTAACTACATCAGTTTGAGCAACAGTTTAACTGAAAAATACGAGGTCCAACACAAAAAAACTAGACTAACCCTACAGTTTGGAAACGAAGAGTGGGAGGGGAGAGACGAAGAGATGGTTATAGAACATATTCTAACCTGTCACAGTGAGACAAGGCTCAACTTGATCACTTCACTCAGTACGAGTGGACATGTGTTCAGATACAGATGTTTCCTTACCCTTGGTCAGAAAATGTCCACGTGCAAGAGTGAACAGTGAATTAACATCAAGACAACACGTCAGCCCACAATGCTTTGTCTGTCAAACATTTTAGCTAACAACATCACTATGCTTGAGCACCCACCCCAGACCTGGCTCCCTGCAATTTCTACCTCTTCCCAACGATCAAGTTGGTGCTCAAAGGAACCAATTTTCTGTCAGTAGAAGATGTGAAAGGAAAACCAACAGACTTCCAGAAAATGATCTGTAGAATTTTTTTGAAACTTTGCAGCATTGTATGCAGCTGTGTGTCAACTCAGAAAACTGTACTGTTTTTACCATGCTGTTACAATAAAGACAGATAGATACTTGCACAGGTAGCTGGTGAGGGGGAGCTGGTTGGTTGGGGTTTGGGGGGAAAGGGGGTGACCAAACCAACCTGATCTCCTTCTATGACAAGGTTACCCATTTAAAGAGATGAGGGAAAGGCTGTGGATGTGGTTTACCTGGACTTTGCTAAAGCTTTGACACTGTTTCTCACAGCATTCTGCTTGAGAAACCGGCTGCCATTGGCCTGGACAGGCACAGCCTCTGCTGGGTAAAAAACTGGCTGGATGGCCGGGCCCAGAGGGTGGTGGGAAATGGAGTTAAATCCAGTTGGAGGCTGGTCACAAATGGTGTTCCCCAGGGCTCAGTGCTGGGTCCAGTCCTGTTCAATATCTTTATTAACGATCTGGATGAAGGGATCGAGTGCACCCTAAACAAGTTTGTAGATGACACCAAGCTGGGTGGCAGTGTTGATCTGCTTGAAGGAAGGGAGGCTCTGCAGAGGGATCTGGACAGGCTGGATCGATGGGCTGAGACCAACGGGATGAGGTTCAACAAGGCCAAGTGCTGAGTCTTGCACTTGGGACACAACAACCCCATGCAGCGTTACAGGCTTGGAGAAGAGTGGCTGGAGAGCTGCCTGGAGGAGAAGGACCTGTGGGTGTTGGTTGACAACCAGCTGAATATGAGCCAGCAGTGCCCAGGTGGCCAAGAGGGCCAATGGAAACTTGGCCTATACCAGAAACAGCGTGGCCAGCAGGACCAGGGCAGTGATTGTGCCCCTGTACTCAGCACTGGTGAGGCCACACCTCAAGTACTGTGTTCATTTCTGGGCCCCTCAGTATAAGAAGGACATTGAAGTGTTGGAGCACGTCCAGAGAAGGATGATGAAGCTGGTGAAGGGGCTGGAGAACAAGTCCTACAAGGAGCAGCTGAGGGAACTGGGGTTGTTTAGCTTGGAGAGGAGGAGGCTGAGGGGAGACCTCATCACTGTCTATGGCTGCCTGAAAGGAGACTGTAGCAGAGCGAGTGTTGATCTCTTCTCACAAGGGACAGGCGATAGAACAAGGGGAAATGGCCATAAGTTGTGCCTGGGGAGGTTCAGACTGGATATTAGGAAGAATTTCTTTACCAAAAGAGTGGTTTAGGCACTGGCACAGCTGCCCAGGGAGGTGGTTGAGTCATGATCCCTGGAGGTGTTTAAAAGACAGGTAGATGAATTTTTGAGGGACATGGATTAGTGGATGATGGGTGCGGTTGGACTCAATGATCTCAAAGGTCTTACTGTGTTCAGTTTTGGGCCCCTCACTAGAAGAAAGACAGTGAGGTGCTGGAGCGTGTGCAAAGAAAGGCAATGAGGCTGGTGAGGGGGCTGAAGAATAAGCCCTACAAGGAGAGACTGAGGGAATTGGGGTTGTTTAGCTTAGAGGAGGCTAAGGGGAGACCTCATCACTGTTTACAACTACCTGAAAGGAGGTTGTGATGGGGTGGGTGCTGCTCTCTTCTCGCAAGTGACGAACGATAGGACGAGAGGGAACGGCCGCAAGTTTCGCCAGGGCAGGTTTAGACTGGACATTAGGAAGAATTTCTTCACTGAGAGAGTGGTCAGGGATTGGAACAGATTGTGAGTCTCCATCCCTGGAGGTGTTTAAAAGACGGGTAGATGAGTTTCTTAGGGATATGGGCAGACATATGAAACATGAGTTTCTTAGGGAGACAGGCACGGTTGGACTCGATCTCAGAGGTCTCTTCCAACCTTAAGAATCTATGATTCCAACCGGAAGATTCTATGATTCTATGATTTTGGCTTGTAGAGGGGGTTGATTAATTACTGGGGGAGTTGTGTTGCTTTTCTTTTTTAAAAAGTAATAGTTAACCAGCTACAACTTCTTATTGACAAGAATACTTGCAAATCAGAACAGGCCTTAAGCCAGTACAAGTTAGGTTTAACAAGATAAAGACATGCACATATAATGGCTACGCTTTAAATTAAATTTGTACAAAATAACACTCAACTACTTTGGTGATGTTTTGTATTTAGGCTAAAGAATAAATGACCTATTCAAATACTCACAAAGAATCCCTTTAGAATATGACATTTGAATACAGCTCTTCGAGGAAGCTATGCATTTTTAATTGCATACATTGCTAGTAGCCTAGTTTAAAGGACATCACAGACATGAGCCAATTTCATCTGTCATCCCATGGGTAGCTCTCCTGAAACCACATATATCCCTGAACATGGTCATCTGACTGGGATTCTCCTATGAAACATTTGATTTAAGCAGGATGCAGAAGGACTGACTGAGAGCAATCACTTACCACTCAGAGGATAATTTCAAATTTTTCATGCACTCTCCTAGCACCCACTTATATGCAACACACTGTGTCATGAAAAAATGAGTACCACCACAGTTCTTCCCTCCATTTCCTTCCCTTCTTCCCTTGCTGCCAATACAATGTATCTTAATCCCATCTCTCTGGAACACAACTCTGTCCTGCGCATAATGCTGCTAGCCCACAACTCTATGTACTGGCCAAAACTAATAAAGAAGAGTCAACTCAAGCATATTTCCAATTTAAAAAGCTGTTCTTATATTGTTCAGACCTTTCCCCACTATACGTGTTATTTTAGAACAATGTGTACTATACTTTTTGCAGTGTTACGAGACTCCTGCATTATACGGCACAAAGAGGTCAGCTAATAGCATGAGCAGCAGACTGTGGTCTGCAATCCCTTAGTTAAATATCAAATTATTTGTAATGTCAACAGTTTCTTATGATGCTCACATAACCCAAGAAAAGACTAACTATGACCAAAACACTGATGAATCCTGAAAACTAAACAAATCAAGGAGTCTGTGGAAGTTTGTGACAACACAAAGCCATGCTTGACATATGAGAGAAGAAATGTTCTCTTCAAGTGAACCAGCATGCAAAACAGAAGTCTCCAGCTACCAGCTCAGCTACATTGAAGGGCTACACCCTGTGGCCAACTTCACGCCATAAACTCCAATCAAGCACCTAATTCAGGAGTCTGCTGGGATTACGGCATTTGTCAAAACATATACTTCATGCAACAGCAGCTGAAAAGTTTTATTACAGAGGTATTTAGTATTTCTTAGAAGGAGTAATATCGGCTCCTAACAATGCTTACCATACACTACACTTGTAAATCTTTCACTGAGGGCTCTGGCATTTTCCCAGAACTGAATGAATGGTTGTGAACCGTTTGCAAGTGTCAGCCTCACAAGGGTATTTCCTCCATCTGCAGTAAAATGCCTTTGCTTTTCAGTTCCTGTTCCTATGATAAAAATCATTCTCCAAACAGACAATATATTTTCCAACTAGCTACCAGCTCCTACAGCCAGTTGATAGGTGAGGAGAACAGGAAAATATACCTCAGCATTCTCATAAAAACACAACATCAACAAATCAAAAATGACAAAACCTTATTACTGTTTTGATACAATGTACTGAAGTTAAAGAAATTAAAAGAACTTCTCATGCTGGTTCCTGGTAAAGAAAACAGTCCCACTAAAATACATTTTTGTTTGTTTTAAAGTGCTGCTGCTGTTTCAAATAAAAACTAATATTACCAATATTGTATAGAAAATGTTTGCCTTCATCTATTTTCCAGCAATTTGTATTTATTCTATTTCTCCCCTTCTGTAGTAAAACTATATTTCCTTTAGCCAGGAGAATATGATCACAATTTTAACAGGAAAACCCAGAGCCATCTTAGAACCTCAACGTTTGCCTGGTCCTTCATTGTCCATGCCCTGAATACCCCTTTAACAAAATACAACCTCATATTTTCACTTTAACTAGTCTCCACTCCATTTAAGAGCATGCTGACAACCTACTATACTTGCTCAATACTCACTACTAAAGATAAACACCAGACAGGACTATTAGATCACAGAAATCTAATCCTTCTCAGGTCAAACAACATTAAATTTCACTCACCTGCTAGTAACTTGTGTCTGACTAGAGAACATAACATTTAAACAAAAATATTCTTCAGTAAAACACCTGGTCCTTATCTTCAGACAGCAAATACATCAGCTTCTTTGGTTGTTTTAATCATTAGTCATGCCGCTAGAATTGTTTGTTTATTGTGCATTGAAATCTGTGGCTCCATTTTCCAGCCACAGGTTCATATTATGCCTTTGTCTGCTAGACTAAAACCAGAGCCCATTATATGCTAATAAAAGTAATCTTTTCAGATTCAGTACACTAAAAGTCTCATTCTCAGGCACCTCTTCTATCAGTAAATAATTTTCAGCTATTTTCCACAACTTCTGTTTTGTAAAACCAATGAATAATTGGATGCAGTACTTCAGAATCAAGTTCAGGAGAGTCCATATACAGAATATAAATCAAGAATGATTAAGAAACAGGGAAGAGTGCCTACAGGCAAAAAAACTAAAATAGCTTTTTTTTTTTTTGCCACAGCATCAGCCCTTTAGGAGATCATGCTGAGCTGTTCTTTTTTCATCATCCACTACAATCCCAAAAATTGTTCAGTTGCTGCTTTCCAGAAAACAGCCCTGTGTTCTGGAGGTGTGCCTTTATTCCTATAAAATAAATGGGCATTTGGTATTTTCCATTTGAACAGGTCAAGTCTAGCAGAGGTCAAGATTTCTCTGCATGACTGGCTTAATTTAATTGCCATTCTGATAATTTATTTCCCACACATTTTATTCATCAGTGATTTTATTTTTACTTCCAAATCATTCATAAAGACACTAGATGGCATCTGGCCTGGGACTGGATTCCTTTACAGCCCTGCTAGAAATCCCCACGTTAAGTAAGGGTTCTCCTGCAAAAGATTTTCTGAAATTTGCAAGGCAGATTTTAATCCACTTAATGCGTTTTGTGTTAGCATGTAATTATTTTTAAAACAAAAGATGGAGATCAAATGTCTTACAAGGACATATTCTATCTTCACTGTTAATTTGTAATTTACTTTAAGATCGAGATCAGGTTTATTTGAAGTGGACCTATTTTCCATAAAACTACACTAAATGGCACAAACAGTATTCTTATGCTTTTTTTTTTAAAATCAGTTCATTCTATTTTTCCTTTATTGTCCCCCAGACGTGTTTTGATCCAATTTTCCTAAAGCTCAATATTTCATTCACTCTTTGTGAACGTCGGCACATGAACAACTTTCTCCTAGGTTACAGGGATTTTTCCAGTGCTCTAAAATTAATAAAATTAACAACAGGCTAGAGATTTCATTTGCTGCTCTTTCAAGATACGTGTGTAAATTACTTAGGTTTAATAATTAATTTTAAAAAATTCTATCCCTAGTCTGCATTGCTCAACACCCCTCCTGTACTAGAAATGCTGTATTGTACCAGCATCAAACAGGGGTGAGAAAAAAGCCAGAAATTTTCACTATCCTTAGCCCTTAGTCCACCTCTAGGATATACTGCAGAAACAGAGGACAGGTTAAAAAAGATGTCAGCTTTTGATGGCAGCAACTGATACGTATCTGTAATACAACACATTCACACATTTCTAGGGATAACAGTGACATGCCATCCTACAGGATGAGGCAAAAGGGATGACTTCTGAAACCACCTCTTACTCTTCTGAAAATAAACTTGAAATAATGGATATTCCTATAAAAGATGAAAAGCGTCTTAAAAGCTAAGTTTTCCTTTCCATATTTCTTGCTACCTCATTTGTTTTCCGAACTGCTTAAGCTTTAATACAATAACTGAAAACTTAAAATCACAAATGCAACTTTCACACATAATGATCACAAATGCTAAATATTTTGCAGAGATTAAGACATCCTTTGCCTGGTAAAGAATGACAACCAAAATTGTTATAGTACTTCAGACAACACATCATGATGAAACAACAGGAATGAAGCAATTAAATATTAACTTCAGTGTACTATTAGCTTCTTTTTTTAATATTATGAACACGAAATGGACCAAGTGAAATAATTATGCAGAATTTAAATAAAACACATCAAATGAGGAGTCTAAACTTGATAGTAAGCTTCAGCACTTAACTACATAGAACTCTTGTGATAATATGGCTTTAAATCCCTACACAATAGTAGGGGGAAGTATGCAGTTAATACTCATCAGCACTGAGCAATAGAGAACTATAATTCACAAATACTTAATTTGGGATAAAACTTAAATTTTTTTAATCTATGTATTGTCCACCAAGCAAAATAAAATAATATTCCTTGATCAAATTTTATTTAAAACATAAGCTTATCTAAATAGATATATTTTAAACAGGAATTATAGCAAGAAACACAGTAAGAAATATAAAAATATAATTGCATGCATACAGCAAAGTATTACTTCAAACAGTTTTTGAAGACAACACAGAAACTCTGAAAAGCATAAATAAGCAATCAGTCTATCTGACAAGGTACACTTACATCTTCATTCCAGTCTTCTGCTGTCCATTCTTCTATTGAGTTTTTCCATGCTCCTATTATAATTTTGGGAAGGAAAGAAAACAGTTACAAGATAAAAGCATGATATCACATTTTAACTCGTTTTATAAGCAATCACACTTTCATCATTAGCAGAACACAAAGGAAGGAGATGGCAGTTGGAAACATGGGAAGCTTTAGAAAACTGGCCTGCAAATTTAAAATTTTTGGAATTTTTTCCCCCCTTTAATTTCAGGAATTTCTTGCCCACTTCAGTACCAGACATAATTTGCACGAATGCATCTCCGCAACCAGTGACTAATCTCAAACACTGGAAGAACTTCCTCCTATATCCCCAATCCCCAGCAAGAGGTCACTCAATCCTCCTATGAGATCTCCCAGTTTCATGCACAAATTTATGCAGAGTCTGAACAAAACACATCCATAATCCTACTTGCAACATACACAAGCTATGCCTCTGGAGGCTCCTTTCCAACCTGTTAACTCTCTCCTCAGTGCAGAACAACCCTTATTCCTTACCCTGATAGAGTAATTTTATTTTAAAACATACATAATTCATATAATGGCAGCAGAAGAGTCAATAAGCTTCCACTGTAGCTGCAAAACACTTCTTCCTCTAACTTGTGGCAGAGTTTATTTGGTGAACACTGGAGCACAGCGCACAGTCCACAGCACGCAGAAATGAGAAAACTACAGGAAACAATCCTACAGATGCAAAAACCTAATCCCTTCCATAGGAAACAACAAGCAGAGACATGCAAGAGCAATACATGGAAGGCCTTGCCCACCAGCATAAGGGAAGGTTAACCCAGCAACAACCACAGCTTTCATTTAAACTACATAACCAAGAGCAAAGAAAACACCAGCAGTAAAGTTCCTGTTACCATCACCTTTGATCAAGTACAAAAGCGAAAGAACTACTGCTTTAATCATCTCCTTTTACTTAACCAGGAACCCACTGAGACACATTCATCTAGAAACAAGCCCCCTGAAGACAGTATCAAATCCAGTTTTAAGTAATGCCATCACTACATTAGTGCATTCCTTTGTACACCTTTACAAAGCAGCATCTTGGGCAGAGGAGGGTTGAATGGCACTAATCCAGTGGGGTGAACAGGCTTTCCATGGAGATATACACATGGTGAGGACGAGTGGGGATTTATACCTTGGAATCCAAAATTATTTGGCAGGTCCTGAGCAAGATAACATCCACTCTGTGTTGGCTCTGTGGAGCAATATAAAGTTGCCAGAAACATCTCATGCTCACATTCTACCAAACAGCCCCTAACCAGGTTTCTATGTGCTGCAAAATATTGAGGCACTTGAAAAATAGCTAACAATCATACCTGAGCACAGCAAAATTACTGCTGACATTTATCTCCCATCAGTCAGATCAAGGCTGGTTCTGTAGAAGACAAACCTTGTGTTGGTGCAAGAACTCTAACAACAGAGCTCGGAGTCTACTAAAACAAACACATAAAGACCTCAGACAAATCAAGCCAAACTCTTGAGCATTCCCCACCACCTCTGCATTAAATCCAGTTTGCTAACACCTTCCTCCTATTGATGGGGTTTTAAGTCTGATCTTGCCACAAGTGTATCCATTTCCTTTTAGTCCAGAAACCACCTTGGCATTATTGCAACCCCATACATCCTCTTCCCAACCTTTACCCCGTGCCTTTCAAAACATCACAATTTCTCTGCTTTCCACCAAAATTATCCTTTGTTTTCAAGGATTTTTGTCATAGCAACTTCAACCTAGATGGCTATCTGACTCTCTTTGTAACAAGTTCAGTTTTAGAAAGTTATAAAGCCAATAAAAAGCATACTATATGTTTTCGGCAAGTCTTCAGCTATTTTCCTCCAATTCCTCACTTCCTGTCACACTATTTGATTTTGTTGTTGTTTTGAATAGTCATAGATATTAGACCCCAAATCATTTTATTTCGGTCTATTCAAACTTATGTACTAATCCTTTCCTTCTGGATTACATTCCTTGTCTAGAGTGACCTGAGGTTTCCTTAAAGCGTTCCTTCTGAATTTCACAGTAGTCTTTAAAAAACCCCAACTTCCTTGTAAATTCAAAGCTACACAATTCCCTTCTTTCCCCTTGACAGTTATACTACAATTAATTTTTTCTTTCTTGTCAATGTTCAGTTTCAGTCATTTAAGGCTGCTCATAACCAAGATAATGAAGTAAGTTTTTCTGTTAAATTTATGAAACTCTGTCAAAGTGGAGGTATCAGTAAATTACCATAACACAATACCATTTTCATAACGTACTTTGAGAAGTGACCACCTCCAACATAATTTATAAGAACTACTATGATTTGTTGCTTGGGATCTCCCACCGCCTTGTACTTTACAAAAAAGGTAAGAATGACAACTCAGCATGCTTGTAAGAAAGTATCAATCACGCTGTCCAAGTTTATTCCCATTTGGATGAGGATTGGTCATTTTGTTTCTTCCCACCTGTCCCTACTCTTTTTCTTTCAGTTGTACATTACTTCTACAAAAATCAGATTGCAGGAAAACCAATGCTAAATTATTTGGAATACAATTACACTTAAATGTTATGAAATACCAAAGATTCACCCTTTACTCTCTTTGTATTTCAATCAACAACACTAAATTTTACCTCTACAGAACCAGCCAGCTTTTCTATAGGATTACATGATGGTGCACCTAGAAACACCTTTTATTTGGGCTTTTGGAGCACGTATGGGGGTAACTACATTTTGGAAACAAACAGTGTATTTCTTTCTAATTGAAAATGTTTATGTTGATCCTTTCCTAGCACTGGCTTAAAATGGAAATAAATACTCAGAACTCCACAGAGAGTTTGTATTTACATATTGGCTTCAGAAAACATTTTGATAAGCAAAACTGGTTTTGTTTCTCCAGGTAGTTGCATAGTTATCTCCTTTTTAACTTAATTGCAGATGAAAGACACTACTTTTCCAAGTAGCTAGTATTAGCAAATTTTGTTTTCTTTCTTTTTAGATGAAAGAAGAAATAGGACTAAGTAATGAGGAATAAAGAGAGGGATTTTCATCCTACGCTTCCTCCGCGTATACTCTTATCTGACATCCTTCACTAGCCCACTGCAGGCTTTATGGATTTCCATACATATACATCAGCCTCATTCACATCTTTAGCAACTACACACTACTGGGACTGTTGATTTGTAACTAATGCAACAGCACTGTAAATTAAGGAAAAAAAACTTGAAAACTAATATTTCTGATTAACAAGCCAAATAAACAGCTCAACTTTGTACAAACTGCTTCCAGCCCCCTACCTTGTTTGCCACTCCTTCCCACTACCACTGCTTCCATCCTCCTCCCCAGCACTCTGTCTTCTGTTTTAAAACTACTAACCCAGCTGCAGTCTCCTCTAATAACCAACCCTCAACATGCTTTCCATCACAAGGTTGAAAGTGCTTCCCACTTGGACAAAACGAAATGATTCAATTTTAAAGCCTATTCATTTAAAAGAGATCTCTTCTTTTTGCTTGGGGACTTTTTACTTTTCTACAGCTTGTCTGAAAAAGAAACACTGTAAAATGAAACACTCTTTCTATACAGAAATATTTTTGTTCTGTCAGTTATGGTGCCTTTTCCATTTGCAATGGAAGTTCTCCCACCTGTTCCCTGGGATGTGTTGGGGACTCTGCAACACAGAGGGAGTCTTGTGGCGATGAGCTAAGGGCTCCTGAGGTAGTTGGAACCAACAAGACAACCTCCATGGAACACCTTAAGGACAATAAGGGGTGTTCCACTAAGAAGGTGATGCGACCAACTGCCCAGCTCAAGTGCCTCTATACAAACACATGCAGCTTGGGCAAAAAACAGGAGGAGCTGGAAGCTACTGTGCTGCTAGAAAGCTACGATCTGTTTGCAGTTACTGAAACTTAGTGGGAGGAATCCCCTGACTGGAGTGTGGCTATTGATGGCTACAGGCTGTTCAGAAGGGACAGGCCGGGAAGGAGGGGCAGAGGTGTTGCCCTCTGTATCAGGAAACTGATTGGGTGTGAAGAACTGTACCTGAAGAACACCCACAAACAAGTTGAAAGCTCATGGGTGAGAATAAAAAGACCAAGGCAACAAAAGGAACTTTGTGATTGGTGTCTATTACAAGCCACCTGATCGAGGGAAGCCTGCTGATGAAGCCTTCTTCCTCCAGCTACAGGAGGCTTCACGCTCACAAGCTCTCGTCCTACGGGAGGACTTCAACCACCCTGACATCTGCTGGAGAAGTAGCATTGCAAGCTGTAGGCAATCCAGGAGACTCCTAGAATGCATAGATGATAACTTCTTAACCCAGGTAACAGACACCCCTGCCTGAGGGGATGCAATACCAGACCTGATGGTCCCCAATGAAAGTGAGCTCATCAGTGATGTCAAGATTGGAGGCAGCCTGGGCTGCAGTGATTGCGCATTGATAGAGTTCAGGGTCCTGAGGGATATGGGACAGGCGAGGAGTGTAGTAAGAACCCTACATTTTAGGAAAGCAAACTTCCAGCTCTTCAAGGAGTTAGTCAGTAGGACCCCCTGGGAAAGTGCCCTCAGGGACAAGGGAGCAGAACAGAGCTGGCAGACATTTAAAGATGCTTTCCACAGAGTGCAAGAGCGCTCAGTCCCCAGCTGTAGGAAATCAGGCAGGGAAGGGAAGAGACCAGTGTGGCTGAAATGAGACCTGTTGGTCAAAGTGAAGAGCAGGAGGGAACTGCACAGGCAGTGTAAGCAGGGACAGGGAACCTGGGAAGAGTATAGGGATGCTGCCCGGTTGTGTAGGGATGGGGTCAGGAAGACCAAGGCGCAGCTGGAGCTGAACTTGGCAAGGGGAGCAAAGAAGAACAAGAAGGGCTTCTACAGGTATGTAAATCAGAAAAGAAAGATTAAAGAAAGCATAACCCTGATGATGAACGAAAATGGTGACCTTGTATTGACAGACGAGAAGAAAGATGAGGTACTCAACAACTTTTGCCTCAGTCTTCACTGACAACTGCTCTCCTCACCCCTCCAGAGTCAGTGAACAACAAGATGGGGACCAGAAGGTGTATAGCTGCTCCCACTGTAGGGGAAGATCAGGTTCATGACCACCTGAGGAACCTGAACATATACAAGTCTATGGGACCTGTTGAGATGGATCCCAGAGTCCTGAGGGAATTGGCTGATGTGGTTGCCAAGCCACTCTCTGTGATATTTGAAAAGTCTTAGCAGTCAGGGGAAGTCCCTGGTGACTGGAAGAAGGGCAACATTGTGCCCATTTTAAAAAAGGGTAGAAAGGAGGGCTCTGAGAACTACCAACCTGTCAACCTCACCTCAGTGCCTGGGAAGATCGTGGAACAGATTCCCCTAGAAGCTATGCTAAGGCACATGGAGGACAGGGGGGTGATTTGAGACAGCCAACATGGCTTCACCAAGGGCAAGTCCTGCCTGACCAACCTAGTGGCTTTCTGTGATGGGGTGACTGCATCAGTGGACGTGGGAAAAGCAATGGATGTCATCTATCTGGACTTCTGCAAAGCCTTTGACACAGTCCCCCACAACATCCTTCTCTCTAAAGTGGAGATGTGGATTTGATGGGTGGACTGTTTGGTGGATAAGGAATTGGTTGGATGATCACATTCAGAATATTGGACAATGACTCAATGTCCAGATGGAGACACATGACGAGTGGTGTCCCTCAGGGGTCCGTACCGGGACCAGTGCTGTTCAATATTTTCATTGATGATATAGGCAGTGGGATCTAGTGCACCCTCAGCAAGTTTGCAGATGAAACCAAGCTGAGTGGGGCAGTGCTCACACCAGAAGGACAGGATGTCATCCAGAGGGACCTGGACAAGATGGAGAAGTGGGCCTGTGGGAACCTCATGAGGTTCACCAAGGCCAAGTGCAAGGTCCTACACCTGGCTCAGGGCAATCTGTGGTTTCAATACAGGATGGGGGATGATGTGATTGAGAGCAGCGCTGAGAAGAAGGACTTGGGGCTGCTGGTGGATGAGAAGCTCCACACGAGCTGGCAATGTGCACTCACAGCCCAGAAGGCCAACTGTGTCCTGGGCTGCATCAAAAGAAGCATTGCCAGCAGGTCAAGGGAGGGGATTCTCCCCCTCTACTCGGCTCTTGTGAGACCCCACCTGGAGTATTGTGTCCAGTTCTGGAATCCCCAACAAAAGAACTCCTTTACTTTAACTTTGCACCAGCCAAATGATGTTGCAGGACTCCCCACAATGATACTTACGCATTCATACCCCTAAGAACCATTAATCTAACAAGGCCATGGAAAATTCCCAAATGCTTTCTCTCACCATCTTCTCCATACTGTGCTCCCCAGCTTTCACAGACATGCCTTAAGTTGCATTACTGAAGTTCAGTGCAGTTCTCGGTGACATGTGCACAGCCTAACTGCAAAAACACACTTGGTATCCAAAAAGAAGCTCCACACATCAACTAGGACACTTTGAACTTCCCCCAGTGTGATTGTTCAGCAGTAAACCTCTCATGTAAACAAATTCATACTCTTATGTGGATCTGTTTAGTCACACCAAGCTACTCCTATTCCTAGGCAGAATGATTCCATTACTGAAGATTGAGGAGATGCCTACAAGAAGGCAGAGGTTGCCACAGGGGAGGCATATGAAGGCTACCCAGAGTTAGCAAGGAGGGTCACAAAACATTCAAGCTCACTTGGGAAGCGGAGCACAAGTCAAAGTAATTTGTAAGCCACAGCCTTACAGTTGCATTCAATAACAAAAAAGTGAATTTACTACCTCTGGTCCAGTCTTCTCATGTCTTTCTTGTATGTCTTCTTTCTTTAGTTAGTTGACCTTATTGCTTCTGCAATACTTGTGACAACAAACGCTGCCCTCTGATACCATATAGCAAGCAACATCATCAGTATTCCTAGGGGAATTTTCAAGTTATTAGGTGTCCTTCTAACTCACTATCTGATAAACTTATTTGAAAAACTAACAAGAGTGAAAGTAAAAGGTGCATTTTGGTTTGTGCTATAGTGCTAAGGGGGTTGTTTAGCCTGGAGAAGAGGAGGCTGAGGGGAGACCTCATCACTGTCTACAACTACCTGAAAGGAGGTTGTAGTGAGGTGGGTGCTGGTCTCTTCTCCCAAGTGACAAGTGATAGGATGAGAGGAAATGACCACAAGCTGCACTGGGGAGGTTTAGATTGGACGTCAGGAAAAATTTCTTCATTGAAAGGGTGGTCAGGTGCTGGAACAGCTGCCCAGGGAGGTAGCTGAGTCACCATCCCCGGAGGTGTTTAGAAGGCAGGGAGATGAGTTTCTTAGGGACACGGTTTCGCAGAAGATGGGTACGGTTGGACTTGATGATCTCGGAGGTCTTTTCCAACCAGATGATTCTATGAAAATAATTCCTTGGAAAGATGCCATATTTGGCAAAAGAGCTTCCTTTCAATAACCATTAATATACTCACCCACAGCGCACTAGAAGGCACTCAGAGTGACAAGACAGCTGCCTAGTAAGCCCTCCTAAGCTCTGAGCCTGTTACTGTATTCTCTGATTAAGGGGAAAATGGCTTGCA
This sequence comes from Tapera naevia, assembly GCA_033556795.1. Classification (NCBI taxonomy): domain Eukaryota; kingdom Metazoa; phylum Chordata; class Aves; order Cuculiformes; family Neomorphidae; genus Tapera; species Tapera naevia. The sequence continues at coordinate 416,886 of JAUMJJ010000004.1, read as the reverse complement.
TGAAGTTTAGAAAGGTGCATCTCAAAGAGCTCACAGTAGAGCTCAATGGAGCACGCTCTAGTCTCCATAAATGAGTCTTTTCCTTCCACACTTGACAAAGGGGTTTATGAAAAAATCATCTGAGCAGGCTGCAGCAATGAAGAGATCATTGAGTTATCCTTTGCTGGAGTTAAAAAAAAAACCAAACTGCCCTATCACTCAGTGGTTCTCAAGTATGGACAATAACATACATGAATTTCTCCAACCTGACGCAGGGTTTCCTTTGTCTTCATCTCCTGTCACAGAACATGGGAAGAAGCAAGATACCCTGTTTTCCCAGTCACAGACAAGCAGGTCACATTCTTCATTTCTTAATCACCATGAGACCACTGTTAAGTGGTTCATTTCCAAACTAGGTCTGTCTCTTCCTTTCAGCAAAAACTGCATACTTCACACTTGAAATTTCATACAGAAACACAGAGTTGCCACTGTCTTTAGAGAGGCAGACTGCTCTTTTGGCTAACATTCAAGTGCTTACTCGTGCTTTAGTTAATAGATCTTCTCTTCAAAGGTGTCAGATGGGATACGCTTGTCCCCAAGGGGCAAAAGATCACTTTCCAGGAAGTTGGTACAGCTAATCAACGGGGCTTTAAATGATATTGGAAGGGGGAGAGGGACAATACCAAGCTTAATGGAATAAAACTTGGGAATAGCACTCCAGTGTCTGAGAGATGCTAGCAATGCCCTTTGGCCTGCCACCTCAGAGGAAGTGGGGGATAGCACTCCAAGTGGCAGGAAGGAGCAAAGGTTATTGGTGGGTTAGAAACTACAGTGAGTAGTCACTTAGCAATTAAGACTATTCCCCTCAGGAGCATGGTGGGATCAACAGCCCAACTGAAGTGCATCTACACCAATGCATGCAGCATGGGCAACAAACAGGAGGAACTAGAAGTCATTGTATGGCAAGAAAACTATGATATAATTGCCATCATGGAAACATGGTGTGAAGACTCACATAACAGGAGTGCTGCCACGGTTGGATATAAACTCTTTAGGTGAGACAGGCAAGGAAGGAGAGGCGGTGGGGTAGCCCTCTATGTTACAGAGTGTTTTGATTGCCTTGGAGGTCAATGATGGTGATGATAGGGTTGAGTGCCTATGGGTAAAAGTCAGTGGAAAGCCCAATAAGGCAGATATCGTGGCGGGAGTCTGTTATAGGTTGCCCAGTCAGGATGTAGAAACTGATGAGATCTTCTGCAAGCAACTGGGAGAAGTCTCAAGATTGCTGGCCCTTGTTCTTGTGGGGGAATTCAACCTTCCAGATGTCTGCTGGAAGTACAACACAGAACAAAGGAAACAGTCTAGGAGGTTCCTAGAGTGTGTGGAAGACAACTTCCTGACGCAACTGGTGAGTGAACCAACTAGGGAAGGTGCCCCGCTGGATCTGCTGTCTGTGAACAGAGAAGGCCTTGTGGGAGAGGTGACTGTTGGAGGACACCTGGGGCACAGTGATCACGAGATGATAGAATTCTCAGTTCTAGGAGGAGTAAGGAGGGGGGTCAGCAGAAGTGTCACCCTGAACTGCCAGAGGGCAGACTTCGAACTGTTTAGAAGAATGCTTGATAAAAGTCCTCAGTTCTGAATGACAAAGGAGCCCAAGAGGGCTGGATGCTCCTCAAGAAGGAAATTCTGGTGGCACAAGAGCAGGCCATCCCCATGAGCCGAAAAATGAGTTTGCAGGGAAGAAAACCGGCTTGGATGAACAGAGAACTTTGAATGGATCTCAGGAAGAAGAGGAAAGTATATGAGCTTTGGAAGAGGGGGCAGGCATCCCAGGGGGACTACAAGGGGAGGTGAGATCATGTAGAGAGAAAATTAGAAAGGCTTAAAGACCAACGAGAGCTGAAATTGGCCAACTATGTGAAAGATAAGGCTGAGGTACTTAATGCCTACTTTGCCTCAGCCTTTAATAGTAAGGTCAGATGTTCTCTGGGTACTCAGCCCCCTGAGCCAGAAGACAGGGAGGGGGAGCAGAACAAAGCTCCAATGATCCAAGAGGAAATGGTTCAAGACCTGCTCGGCCAATTAGACATTCACAAGTCAAAGGGGCCAGATGGGATCCACCCAAGGGTATTAAGGGAGCTGGCAGAGGTCCTTGCCAAACCCCTTGCCCTCATCTACCAGCAGTCCTGGCTGACTGGGGAAGTGCCGCTTGACTGGAGACTGGCAAATGTGACACCCATTTACAAGAAGGGTTGGAGGGAGGATCAGGGGAACTCCAGGCCTGTCAGTCTGACGTCGGTACTGGGGAAGGTCATGGAGCAGATCATATTGAGTGCTGTCACACAGCACGCGTGGGACAGCCAGGTGATCAGGTCCAGCCAACATGGGTTTATGAAAGGCAGGTCCTGCCAGACCAACCTGATCTCCTTCTGTGACAAGGTTACCTGGTTAACGGATGAGGGAAGGGCTGTGGATGTGGTGTACCTGGACTTCAGTAAAACCTTTAATACCATTTCTCGCAGCATTCTGCTTGAGAAACCGGCTGCCATTGACCTGGACAGGCACAGCCTTTGCTGGGTAAAAAACTGGCTGGGTGGCCAGGCCCAGAGGGTGGTGGGAAATGGAGATAAATCCAGTTGGAAACCAGTCACGAGTGGTGTTCCCCAGGGCTCAGTGCTGGGTCCAGTCCTGTTCAATATCTTTATCAATGATCTGGATGAAGGGATTGAGTGCATCCTTAGCAAGTTTGGGGATGACACTAAGCTGGGTGGCAGTGTTGATCTGCTTGAAGGAAGGGAGGCTCTGCAGAGGGATCTGGACAGACTGGATCAATGGGCTGAGACCAACGGGATGAGTTTCAACAAGACCAAATGCCGTGTCCTGCACCTGGAACACAACAACCCCATGTAGCATTACAAGCTTGGGGAAGAATGGCTGGAAAGCTGCCTGAAGAAGGACCTGTGGGTGTTGTTTGACAACCAGCTGAATATGAGCCAGCAGTGTGCCCAGGTGGCCAAGAGGGCCAATGGCATCTTGGCCTGTATCAGAAACAGCGTGGCCAGCAGGACCAGGGCTGTGATTGTGCCCCTGTACTCAGCACTGGTGAGGCCACACCTCAAGTGCTGTGTTCAGTTTTAGGCCCCTCAGTACAAGAAGGACATTGAGGGGATGGAGCGTGTCCAGAGAAAGGCAACGAGGCTGGTAAAGGGGCTGGAGAACAAGTCCTATGAGGAGTGGCTGAGGAAACTGGGGTTTGTTTAGCCTGGAGAAGAGGAGGCTGAGGGGAGACCTCATCGCTGTTTACAACTACCTGAAAGGAGGCTGTGGCAGAGCGAGTGTTGATCTCTTCTCTCAAGTGACAGGTGATAGGACAAGGGGAAATGGCCACAAGTTGCACCAGGGGAAGTTCAGACTAGACCTCAGGAAAAAAATTCTTCACCATAAGGATGGTCAGGCTCTGGAACAGCTGCCCAGGGAGGTGGTGGAGTCGTTTAAAAGGTAGATGAGTTTCTCAGGGATCTGGTTTAGTAGTGGGCAGGTACGGTTGGACTCAATGATCTCAAAGGTCTTTTCCAACCAGGCAATTCTATGATTTTGGAACTCTTCTCCATCCCAGAGACTCACATCCTTCCAAAGCAACCCCAGTGACACTGTGTGGATTAATATTAGGAAACAGTTTTTCTTATATTTTTCTTATTCTACTTAGAGATTCACAGCTTACTGCCCATTGCCTGCGGACTTACACTCTTTAACTACATTAGATGAGCTCTTAAGCAGTACTTCAGATATCTAAACAGTTCTTCACGTACAAGGTTCTTCTGGTAACTCTTCAAACCCTTTTGTCTCTCAAGGGATAGTTAGTACTAAAAAAAAAGTTCCAAATTGCCTTCCCTTCATTCTAATCATAAAGTAATTCTGGCTACAGTATGTACTCTGCTCATTAGTAGCAGTCAAGCTATAAAAATGAACTAATATCTGTGTCATGTGAGATGTACTCAGATTTTCAGAAATTAACCAAACACTAACAGAATGGTTATTTTAACTGCAATTTGCTACAGGTCTTCTTTCCAATTCTTCCACTTCTTGAAGCATCTTACCAGTTCCATCATCTGCATCATTCTGACCAGTCTCCCAAATATCTGATTTTTTCCCAAAGCCATCAGCGGCAGAAGACTCCGTATAGTCTGCAGGATTAAATGTCCTAGAGTTTTAAAAGTTAGGAAATGGAAGAGAACATATGGGTCATTCAATGAACACAAGCATCATAATTTTTAGCTGAAGTTGTATTAGATTTAAAATCTCAATTTCCATATAATTTGTCTTGATAGTTTTGGTTTCAAAAGAATTTTTTTTCCTCTATGAGCATACAGCTTAAAAAGGGAGAAAATAAGAGGAGAAAAAAAGTGAGGACACTGAAAAAAACATTACTGTAGAGAAACTGAACCAAAACAGCAATTCCTGAAAAAGCAGTTATCAGCATGCCTACTCTTCTCAGTCTTATAAAGCATTAGTTTACATGCACAATGATAAGCCCCTCTCAGCTGATAGTTTCTCAGCAGGTGGCTGACTCATGAGAAACAAGTATCATGTCCTTTCAGAGCACCAGACCTGCACAGGACAGGAATCAGAACATAAGATTTCAGAATGCACTCCTTGACACCAATGCCAAAACACATAGATGCAGCTAAAAGGTGAAAAGGGATTACTGAAGAAAAACTTCTTTTCTGTTTATCAACTAGAAGTACGAACAAGAAGGATTATTAGAAAAGTGGAATGAGCCTTCTGTTCATTGTGACATCACTGATATTATGTGAAAAGTCATTAAAGGTAAACACTGAGTGAAAGTAATGGAAGCAAGTTATTCCAACAAAGCTGAGAACAAACTTTAGAACTGCTGGGTAACTTCTTTTGATTATGTTTTATGGTCCATGTATGTCCAAACAGCTAAAGCATGAAACCTCAAAACCAGAAGAAACTTGATAACCACTAATCTTTCTGGTTTTACTTGCACATTCTGCATTACACTGAAACAAATCTATTTTTAAATTGACCTAGGACTATACACACCACACAGAACTTTCAGCCTCCTAGGCACTATATGTCTGCTACTGATAGGTACGCAAACAGCTTCTCCAAGCTTGAGATTAACATAAAGGGAACTTACAGTAGGTTTGTATAGGTGTGTCTAGTTAGGAATACTGGTTTAAGACAAAAATAACCATTAATCATGTAACAGACCTGTGAATTTTTGCATCCATATTGGTTTATCAAGCATACAGCAATATTAATACATACAGTGGCAATATTAATTGACAAAATTGCCACTGAGTTTGATCCTTGCCAAAATCTGTGCTCTGCATGTTTCTTACCCCATGCCTTGGACTGAAAACCTCCCTGTTCCTCTCCCTCTGCCACGTCCAAACCCTAGGAGAGAAAACACCATTTAACAGCAACAGCAGAGGAGCCACCAATCGCTAGTCTGTCACATTAGAAAATATGTCGGTTGAAGAAGAAAACTACCATAGTTAAAGTTAAATATTCTTTACTTCCCAAATTTCCTCACATGAGAATTTGTTTCCCTAACACACACAAGTAAGCCACAGTTCATCTAAGACTACATGTTTCAGTACAATTTGCAATTCTTTGCCATCTTTTCTGCGTCTAGTGAAGTAGTCACAAATGCCAAGAAAAGGACTTGCCAACTTACCTAAAGACCCATCCCACAAGACTGTGATTGTCAAATCATTAGACATTATACAAAATTTTTTCTCTACTTTCTCACTCTTGCCTAAGATGCTCTAGAACCCCAGCCTCCCTCATACTCTGATCTCTCAAGAATTTCCCTGTCATTCCTTGTCTGTGAGGAGAAAGTTTATATACTCTGATTGTTTCCTTCTCTGACTCAGCCCACCTGTCCACCCCTACCCTCCTCTGCTTTTGTCAACCTGTAAACTACATTACTTCTGCTTCCTCCTTAATCATAGCTCCTGACATGAAAATTATCTAATTCAAATTACTCAAACTTCCTTGTTATCACCCACAAGAACATTAATTTCTATTTTAACAACAAACATTTGTTGCCTCCAGTTTTGGTTACCAGCCTCAGTTTACAAGCTTCTTTAAAGAGTAAATGGCTTTATTTTTGCATGTCGCATAGCACCAACAAGGTGTGAAATTTTTTTTATTACTTAACCATCCACAAAGCACATTTCTGTATAAACTGTTAAAAACTATTTCTTACATGCAGCATCTTTCTATACAGTTTTTTTTCCCCTTTCTTAGGATCTCAATATCTAAAGCTTTTCTAGTTTGTTGGGGTTTTTTTTAAGGAAGACTATGAATATTATTTTGTATTACAAGAACAAGAGGAGGTCAAGAGCTGCAGACTGAGAACAAAGCAATGTTTATTTTAACGACAAAATTATGTGGTAATTGTAAATCACCAAGCAACTACAAGATTACCAGAGCACAAAAGTTAGAATCCTAAAACATCAGAACCAGAATATCAGAATTACCCACAATAGGCTGTTTGAATTTGGATCAAAATTATCCCTTATTTTCAGGGGACCACCTAAACTAAGTAAGAGCAGTAAATCCAGGACATTGTAAAACCAGTTTAGGATATTCCTATTTTAGTGACTTTCCTTTCCCTCTCCTCAGCACTCATTCTTCCCCTTACCCTAGTTCACTGTCCAAGTTTTAAAAGAATTTCTGAACCTCTAAAATGTCTACTGCATGCACTTTCAAGGTCTTCTTAGAAATATCAAAATAGCAGGATAGTTTTACCCACATTTTTATGAAAGAGTTTACCCGTATTCCACACAAGATGACAACTGCTAGTTACAGAGGAACCATAGAAAACTGCAGAGGAAGGATTTCCATCCAGCAACAGGCAGAGTTTTGGTGGGACAAGAACAAAGAAGAACTTAAGTCTGACACTAGGCCAGGCCTGCTATCTCTACATTTTTCTCTTCTTTGCTCTCTTTTCACAATCATTTGGAGAGAAGATAGACAGAGGTTAGGAAAGAGGTAACAACAGCTGCAACCCAGTACTCTGGCCACCCCTCTTCACCAAGCCTACGCATGGAGCCGTGCTCTTTGCTCTGCTATAAACAGTGCTTTAGACCCTGCTGTAGCCAACTGATTGTAACTTGGCCTCTGAATATTTTTGAGTGAGGTGGACATTACATACAGAGAGGTTAGCTGGAACAGCTAGCATGAAAGTACAAATAAGATTTTAGAAGAGAAAGTAAGTCTCCCCAGCCTCCCGAGCACAAAAGTCTGAAAGAATAACCTTAGCATATTAAACAGAAGATGAAGTTTTAGCAAGTGAGGCGTATGTAAGATGCTGTACCAGCATGGGCACAATAAACTACTGTCCATAAAAAGCAATAAGAACCTCTAAAAATTTTAGAAATTGCTAGAAAGAAATCATGTTGTTCCTGAAGTTCCATACACAGTCTTAGACTACTAGCCAAAGTGGGATTTTTATACCAGATCACTTTGAAAGTTAATCCTGAACTTGAATTTCAAGTGGATTCCCTTAAATACATAAAGCTGTGTGTATGCTTTCTGTCAAAACTGAAATTAAGTTTAATCAACAAAAGCAACAAATAGTATTCTAATGAAGACAAAAGGGAAACACCAAACCAGTGGGGTTACAGAAAGCACTAAATTCAAAGCTAGAAAAGACACTTAACAAAGAACCAATTCAAAATATGGGACAGTGAGTACTCATCACTGAAAGACCACCCTAATTCAGACACAAAATCTCATACATTATGGTCATTAATGTAAGATGCCAGTGGGACGGGCTGATACTCTCTTTGATACAACCAGGTCACTAATACATTCTGAAATTCTCATACTAAAAAAGTTACTTGTCTCAGTTGCAAAAACTAAAACATGGCCTTAAAACAATTAGAAGGCATGGTCTTCTAACATACAGAAGTTAGTCATGAAGTAACTGAATGCCCATCAGGTATTTGCAAACTTTTGATTCTTTTTAACAGTGACCAAAATGATGGTCACAAATGATGCTTCACACTGTAATTGGTCACAAATGATGCTTCACACTGTAATTCAGAGCAGTGACCCAAATTCTGAGCATGCAATACCATAGTAACTTAAACCCATTTAAATCAGAACTACTACAACTGAGGTCTTCCTCATCAGTGCTCTGCTCTCTTTCCGAGACAGTTTTGCACGTACCAGTGAGTGAGCACAAAACCACCATCAGAAAACAAAATTATTAGTTCACTGTTCAATCAGCTCTCTGAACCAGTTGCTTGCATGTTAAATGCCAGAAAACTAGTCACCTTTACACCAGGATAAGGAACCAAAAGTGTCTGTTGTCCCCAGCTACCATGCTGCCTGCTCCCTTTTTCCTCTTTTGTCTTGGTTAGTTTTAAACTTAATCTTCAGATACAGTTAAAATGCACCAAGAGACAGACAGGACCAATTCTTCCCAGCAGTAATGCCAGGTTATGCTTGTAATATAAAAAGCATATCTTTAACACTACTCTAAAAAGATTTGTATATATGGTTTAGATTGCAATGGTCAATGTTTACTTTTTTTTTCCTGTGGTAATTCACAATCAGCAATTCTCCTATCTACATTTTTAGCTACCCATAAAAAAGAGAACAAATGACTTGGCAGTAACTCATTAAATCTTCTAGTGAGTCTAAAGGAATAGATTTTCTTGCAATCAATCAGCATGTTGAGCACAAAAGCAAATGATGGACATCAGGCAAAGAACAAAATTACTGTCCTGTCTCATATAAAGCCTCGTAACGTTTCGTCATATTCCTTTTAAACTTGGATCTACAAACAACAGTCTAAAGTATCAAGGCAGCATTGCTTATTCATTTCTGTTTCAGGAAACAAGGACTGTGGAACTATGTTTAAAGTTGATTGTGATCAACATTCCTGCTACTGCCCCTATCCAACATCACTTTAAACGATGAACTAGTTAAAGCATTGTAACTCTGTTCAACTCTGTATTGTTGGGCTTTTTTTCCTGTTCTCCAGAACATCTCCCTCAGTTGTTCACATTAGCCATCATTTACTCAATTTACGTTTTTCTTTTCTGGAATGAATTCTAGAGAAGTCAACACCTATACCTAGGCAGGTGGCGAGATTTTCTGTTTCCACTAACACCCACTGGGAGTTCAAAATGCTCATAAATCACACAATCAAGTCTTCACTCTGGTACCATCCACGTATGGAAAGAATTGTTCCTCCCATTCACAATGTTTCTTCCCCCAAAACAAACACACACTACGTGGGAGTATGAGAAAAGCATGTAGTATCACAACTCAGATGGGCCTAGCCCATCTAGCTTTTTCTATAGAAAATCCAGCTAGCTGAGCTTGCAGATCTAAATTCTTTCACTGCAACATAGATGCTTTATTTCAAAACTCAGATTTTCACACTGACAGGTTTAAAATAGATGAAGAAACTTTAAGCTTAAGAAAGAAGCCCAAGAACAGCTGAAGGGAAAAGGAAATGCAGACTGGAAGGGCAGGCAACACCCTAGTTTGTGCTTATCTCTGACTACACAGTAACTGAAGAGCCCTGGTCTCTGCTCACAGCAGTGAGGTGACAGAGGCTTCAGTCTTATGAAGAGATAAGGAGGCTAAGTATAGAAAGTTTGTATTCTAGGTATCAAAACAAACACTGAAGTTATATTTAATGACTCAAATCACTTTTATCTTATTAGTTATCATAAAGCTAGCAGCATTGGATCAGTTTTATATACTGCATGTACACTAGTAACCATTTTTAGAAGCACATGCAGAAAACTGTCAACTCGAAAGTTATGTTTAAAAGAAAATAAGTAACTTATGTTAAAGCTAAGTTTTGGGTAATCAAAAGAAAATTACATGACACACACAGCTTCTTAACTAATGCAGAACCAACTACAGCAAAACTAAACAGACCTCAGTTTGTGACCTCCAGAAGGTCTGCTCTACATTTATGTTTTAGAAAAATCAACATCCTTACTAGTTCCAGCAAAGGAAATCCAAAATATATCCTGTATCAACTGCGCTAAGCTTTAAAAAAAAGAAAATGTTTAGACATGCAATTCTGGTTACACAAGCTCATTTTTTTCAAGGAAAGCATACTTATCTAAAAAAACGATTGTTAAAAACCCTCATAATACTAACAACACAAATATAATCACTTTGATTCATTTACTATCCATCACCATTATAGCATTTTTTACTTCCTAAATTAAGCTCATTCAAGAAATGCAGTTCTGAAAAGAAAGATGGATGGGAAGGCCATCTTAAAAAAAAATTCCTTGACTCCTTTCCAATCCAAAGATTACACCCTCAGTTTAGCAAGCAAAGATTAAGGGAAAAAGCAAATGCCTGGCAGAGAAGGACCTCGGGGTGTTGGTTGACAGTGGCTGAATATGAGTCAGCAGTGGCCCAGGTGGCCAAGAAGACCAATGGCATCTTGGTCTATATCAGAAACAGCGTGGCCAGCAGGACCAGGGCAGTGATTGTGCCCCTGTACTCAGCACTGTTGAGGCCACACCTCGAGTACTGTGTTCACTTCTGGGCCCCTCACTACAAGAAGGTGCTGGAGAGCGTCCAGAGAAGGGCAGTGAGGCTGGTGAAGGGGCTGGTAAACAAGTCCTACAAGGAGCGGCTGAGGGAAGTGGAGTTGTTTAGTTTGGAGAAGAGGAGGCTGAGGGGAGAGCTCATCACTGTCTACAACTGCCTGAAAGGGGGCTGTGGCAAGGTGGGTGCTGGTCTCTTCTCGCAAGTGACAGGTGATGGGATGAGTGGAAATGGCCACATGTTGCGCCGGGGAGGTTCAAACTAGACATCAGGAAAAATTTCTTCACTGAAAGGATGGTCAGGTGCTGGCACAGCTGCCCAGGGAGGTGGTTGAGTCGCCATCCCTGGAGGTGTTTAAAAGGCAGGGAGATGAGTTTCTTAGGGATATCATTTAGGAAGGGGACAGGTATGTTTGGACTTGATGATCTCAGAGGTCTTTTCCAACCAGGCAATTCTATGATTCATAGAATTCCAGCTGGGATGTGTCCTGAAACACATCCTGTGATGCATTTTTGCTTTCTGTTAATCAGTCAATAATACATATCTACTTCAAATCCCATATTTCCTGCATACCAGCAACCAATGGTGTTTGCACACTGTATACCTACTACACTATAAAGTTGCAAGGAATGTCACGCAGTCATTAATGGAAGATCTACTGCACAAGGAAGGTAATGTCTACAGTATCAAGGCTGAAATACTCAGTATCAGGGGTTTCCCCCTCAGTAAAAAGCACATTATCACCCCAATGTCAATCCCATTTCTGCTGTTTTCACGGTGCATATCATTTCTTAAAATTAGGTTGTCCTACAGTGAAGCAGTAATACAATAGCCCAGCAAAATGTCCCCTAGAAAACAGCCAATAAGATAACACTAACCTGAAAAGGTAGCTTAAAATAGAGACAGTGCATTGCTCAGATATTAGCTGACACCTAATTCTGCATCCAATGCCTAGATTCCTACACACGTACTCTGCATGAAATGTTACTAAGAGAGTTCTGTAGTGATTATCAGTAATCTATTTACTTTCAGCTGAATTACTTGATCCCACATTTGACTATTCTGTATAACAGAAAAGACTACTGAATGAAATGGCAGAAAGATTTTTTTAATTATTTCTACTAATATCCAAAGAAAGAAGGTCATGCATCCCTGAAATACTGCAAAGCGAATTGCAGTTTTATACAAGGCCCTGCAGATTTCAAGAGCTTGCATTAGAAAATAAAATTAGGTATTTCCTGCCACAGAATACACACACTTATAATGATCCTGAAGTTGTTCAATGGGTTTATCACAGACAGTTGAGAACACTTCATTAAGATACTTTGTTCACATGAATGTACAGTCTAAAATATTTGGTAGAGAGATACAATAATACTATGTATGCTAAGCCAGCGAACAGAAATTGGTTCAAGTTGTTCCTATTTCTTCTGTCAGATTTGTCTGTTTGATCTGATGATTAAGTGTTTTGGCTTCAGACATACGATATTCGTTTAGAGTGTTGATAAAGATATTAAAAATATCTTCAGATCATCAGACAGGCAGGAGACTTACACAATTTCTGCGGTACAGGACTAAAGGTTGTTCATCTGTATGGTTCTGTTTTCTATAGATAAGAGAGACTAGGCTTTTGGAAATAATAATGCAATTTATCAGCATGGCTTTTGAATGGGGAACTGGGAACTTAAGTAAATTTAAAAGTTCCACAACAGCAGTTTGTACATACTGAGCCAATAATTGGGAGGAGATTGGGAGGAGTTGGCCAATAGGTGAACTTGGCAGGTATTTTTTGGGGTGACAACCACCAGACAGCCCTGAAGATCCTCTTGGAGCATGTGCAGAAGGTGCAAGGAATGACTTGGCATTTATTATAATTACATGGAAATATGTGATTACGTGGATGATGAATAACATATGGCTCTGTGCACCCGGGATTTGCACAAACCCGAATAAACAATGTCTCTCTCAGTGATGTAGTTATTGGTTTATTGCACACTGGGTAACGGATCTGACTTTTCAGACAAGAGGGCTACAGCATTGACAACAAAAGTTGTATATTTTTCATAACGTTACAAAGCAAAAAAATAGACTGCATTTTACATTAACCTCTAAGTTTCACCTCATAATCTAAAAAAATTCTACCTTTATATTATAAATTGAGTAAAAAGGATCATTTTATAAAACAAATACCAAAATACTTACATTACATCTATTAAGACCAAAACCACAGCTGCAAACTATACCACACCTTCCCCTGCAAAACTACCTGTCTGTACACACCATTTGGTATTTGCTGATTTACGTGCACAACCAAATCATTCTTGGACCCTCTGGAAGCTCCTTCAAGATGCAGATCTGGAGACAGTGAAGTTGGATGTGCCTGTCTTTGAATGCCTCATTACTGAATATTCCAAAGAGAAGAGAGTCCTTTGAAGGCAGAATTTTTTACGAGTCAGACATTACTTATTAAATAAATTAGCTCTGCTGTGCACTTTATTAATTTAACTCATTTAATATCCACTTCCCCAGACAATCCGCGCTGTACCTATGTTACTCATTTTCATTCCTCCTCCTCTAAGAAAAAACAAGCCTCTTCTCACTCCAATCTGTGAAAATCCAAACCAATCATCCTCAATTCCACATCAAATCTATCAACATCATTCCTATCTCTTCTACACAATAGGATCAGAGTTGTACCTAAGACTCCACAGTATTCTTTCACCACAATTCTCTCTTCCAAGCCAAATTCCTTCTCTCACCAAAAAGCCTCTAAAGTGGCTTGTACTTTCTTTGATTGTGTACCAAAAACAGAAGGCAAGCCTGACAACTTGTTCTACCCCAAAGAAATGGCACAAGCACACATCAAATTCCGCCCGAGAGTCCTACAGATGGAATCTTGAACTCTCCTGCTGCCATGGTACATTCTGAGGAACCCAATGCACTCCCCACTCACAGGAGGCTGGCATGAATTGATCTGGGAAAACAGCTCTCCACAGCCAGCCTGCTACATAGGAAATTACCATAAAGGTGATTTGTGTCAAGTTTTTTAAGTTATCTGAGACCATTACATGACAAGAGGTAAGGGAGAAGGATGTACCTAAATTAAAGGTAGCTTAAGTGCTTATTGAATCAAAGGATAAACAACAAATGCTTAAGCATTTAAAGAAATAAATGGGAGAGTTCCATTTCAGGACATGAAATCAGTGCCAGCTCCACATCAATGTCACCATCTCACCTCTCCCACGGCCACGTTTCCCACGGTCTGAAGGCCTGTCTCCTTGATTGCTGTCCACTCCATTCTCTTCAGCTCTAACTGTGGAGAGAGGACAGCTTAAGAGAAACTTCAGAGACTCATACTTGAGACAATATAGCCATCTGCTTAACCTGAATCCCAAAAAAAAAGGCAAGACTGTAAAGCGGGCTGGTCAAAAGATCTCGCTCACATCTTTTCTTTGTGGGCCTAGCTACAAGCAAGTAATGTTTACTTTACACCAGACAATTAGGAAGCAAAATATCTAATAAGATATCTAATGTCCCTCAGCAGACACACTTGTGTTTTTTTGTTCAAAAAGTGCAGTGTTTTGCAGCCTACACTATTAAATTGATTATGGTCTCACCTATTTAACAAGGTAGGAAATACAGTTGCCTCATACTACACTTCCCTGGTAACACACTGGGTAGCAACAGTGAAAGAATAAGGGATAACCAAGAACACCAGCTCTTCTCCTGTCTGCCCATACCACATCCCTATACAACCAGGGAAACTTAAAAGAACTCTCCTCTATTTAAATCAGAGGAGATGATGACTGGGTGAAGGTGAGGCATTAGAAAAGCACTCCAACTTAACTATTGTGTGGAAAACTCCTGAGAAGGCACTCTGAAAGATGGATGGCTACTTGAAGGAAAAAAAAAAAAAAAAAAAGACTGGTCTTTTAAAATGCTGCTGAGATTTTGTACTGCACAAATTCTTCTAATGACAGCAAGAAAAGCATTAATGTTTGGACATAAAATAGGAAAGAGAATATCAAGATTTGGTAACTATCTGAAAAATCTTTAATTCCAGTATACAAAAAGAGATAAGCAGCATCTGGTTGGGGTAAAAATTTTGCCCCTCACTTTCATTTTGATGGATCTGATTTCAATTTGTTCTAAGCACAGCTGCAAGTTTTATCAATATTTCTTTCCTATCTTGATGTTACTCTATTCTACAAAGATTCACAATGTTTTCACTAGCACAATATTTCAAAATACTCCAATAATGAATTAGAAGAGTTGGCCAATATTGTAAATATTTTTCCTGCTTGTAAGTAAAAAGCTAAATATTTTTTTTTTCATTCTGGTTTCTCTGCTCACATATCACTGTTGCCTATGGTCCTTACAGGCAACGCATACAGTTATGATACTACTGATAAAACTGAAAAAAAGCAATGTGTATCAAATGGTGATCTAATGTGATGCTACTGAACTTGGAAATATCAGTTTACTTTTGTACAATGTATTATTGCAGCTCTATAAACTGCAGCAAATTTTCAAATGCTTCAACTCCCAAAGAATTATCTCTGCTGTAGAAACTCACCTTTGGTTGGCATATGAGAGTAATATATGCTAGAGATTAATAATGATCCCAGTCTTTTCATTCCCCTTATGAGAAGATGAGAACATCTTCAGGTTCTCTCACTCATAAAAGGAGATGGAGTGAAAGCTAGATATTTTTTCATTAAAAGAAACCAAAAATGTGTATCAGCTGTGTAGCGACGTGTTTGTTTCTCAAGCAGTCTTACAAAGACTCAATTCTAAAACTTACATAAAGAATAGCAATTTGTACAAGATCAATTAATCAAAAAAGGACAGAAATTTAAATTGAGTGCCTCTGAACAAGCATAAGCCATCCCAAAACCAAGTCACGTAGACAGATCAAGCATACCTGTCGCACAAAAAAATTATGATCCCTTCAGCACTAAGCTATAGCTCAGACAGACTTTACTCCATTAAGCATTCACTCTCAACTCAGTTTCAGCTGCAAGAAAAGTATCTGAATCTTTAAAAATTATCCCCTATACATACACTCTCGGCCACGGCTGCCTCCTCTTCCCCGTCTGTTGGAACTTCCCCATCTGCGACCCACTTCTCTGTCCCCTCGTTTTTCTCCATTTTCCGAACTTTCCTTTCCAAGGCTTTTCTTCTTTCCCCCTACAGTCTCCCAAGAAGTCTATTTGGGTAGAATAGAATTAGATGCAAAAGTCAAAAAGGAAGAGACAGCTCTCAACGCATACTTCCACCTCACATCCCTCCAGTTTGTGGAAAAATAACAGGCATTTGCATAACATCACATAACTACACTGACACAAATGGAAACACAGGCTGTATTTTTGGGGAAGAAATGAGAAAGAAACAAGTTTTAGAAGTTGGATTGTCTTACAGAATGTGAAAATCCCAAATATTCTGGCTATAATGGGTTTTGGAACACACAGAAAATCTGTGAAGCAAGCAACAGTTTCCCTCTCAACTACTTCCATAAATCTAGCAAGGGAGCACACACAGAGCTATCTTTTTCTCCCAAGGAAATGAGAAAATGCTTATAAGCATCATTGAACAAGAGATTGATGAGAATAAGTACGTGGCCGGGGGGGGGGTGTGGTGTGGTGTGTGTGTGTGAAAAAAAATTATCCAGATATACTAGAATTTAGAATTCAAGCACCAAGAGAGAATGGCAGAACAACAACTGGGAAAATTTGTCCTGTGATAAGCCAGACCACTCTTAACAGTTACAGTTCATCACATACAGCAAAATGCAGGAAAAATCTATGTCTAAACAAGACAAGGGACTAAAGTCCAAACATCAGGCTTCAGATTTCATATTAAACTCCATCTTTAAAATAAA
The DNA here is from genome assembly GCA_033556795.1 of Tapera naevia. Lineage (NCBI taxonomy): Eukaryota > Metazoa > Chordata > Aves > Cuculiformes > Neomorphidae > Tapera > Tapera naevia. The sequence continues at coordinate 400,451 of JAUMJJ010000004.1, read as the reverse complement.
TTCAGGGAGCCAATAGGCTCCATAGGAGTATCTGTAGGAATTGAAAATAAAATTACTAAAACACTTGCTAAGAATAGCACAGTGCCTCATATTATGCAATTGCATGGTTAGTCTATTGAACCATAGTTGCAAAGCAAAGAAGAAAGGTATTATTTGCAGACCATTAAGCTGGCAGATATGTTCCTATCTCTAGGGGCTTACAGTCTAGGCATTTAAAGCTGTAATCCTGTATATGCAAATAAGGTTCCATCAACTTTGAAGCACTAATGTCATAACCTGACAGGCACCTGCATCAAACAAAAACGGTTGGCTATCAGTACTTTTTAGGTCCTGTTCTATTGCCTCTCAATTTAGAGAACAGCAACTCAGAAGCCCTCATGAGGTAGGCAATGACCAGCTAATTCAAGGTGTCTCAAATTGAGAAAACTAATGCTATTGAGAAGGCAGGTAACAAAGGAGTTTGCAAGCATAATCTCAAGGTTTCAGTGTCTCCTTCGAGAGAGTAAGTACCAAGAGAATGGTTGCTCTCTCATTTTTTGACCTTGTATAGGTAAGAAAGAAGGCTGAAATCACTTTTCAATTCCATCTCCAGTACAGAAGACTACACTGCCATAAGCCAACTTAGGTGAAGCACAGACAGCACTGATTAGAAGTACAAAACTACATGCTTAAGCAAGACTATGTTATTTATGCAACAGAAAATAAAAGTTTCCAGTTAACTATTGCATGGCTTCGCATGCCATAGACTACGTAACTGCATTACACACTAAAACACTCCTAAAGTTTTAGAGACACTTTACAGGAGGAAAAATAACTGCACTGACAACTGAAGAACCAAGTCTATATAGTTCAGAATGCATTACTATTTCACTGATTGGCATGGTGCCAAAAAGTCTCTGACCATTTTAAGAAATACCCAAAACTGGATCATTCTGCAAACCTTAAGAGGAAGCAGTCTCTCTTTAGTAAGGTTTTAAATGACTTGGAAAGGATCAGTAAAAGGACGACTATGAAAGCATCAGATCCATGCTTTCCCACAATATAAATGAGGAAAGCCTTGAGAAGTTGGACACGTCTTTTAACATAGAGGATAGTGCTATCCCTAGGCATGGGAATCCATCACAGACTTATCAGTTATCTGTTTTTGTAAAGGAGCTAACTGATTACATTTTCAGCGGAGGATGCCTGAAGCAACCCAAATGACAGTTGTGGGCCTGACATTGAAAAACGTGTAAAAGAAGTCTTCTTGCTAGCCTGCTCTTAGATGGAAAGAAGAATAATCTGAAGGTCCCCTCTGCTATCTTCAGAAATTTAGGAAGTAAAAAATGGTTGGGCCTAAAATGGATCTTACGCCTGTAGGAAGTTAAATGAATAGGTCTTAGGCAAAGAAACATGCCTTTCTGTACTCTCATCCACAAGCCTCTAGCTATCCAAAGTCACACAGTCACAACTGTTGCAGGTGAAATATCTTCATAAAGACTAACAGTCACACAGCATAAAGCCTTAAAGATCATAGCATTAAAAAAAAAAGACAAAATTTGCAGAGCCCAAAAAAATTCTAAATAGACATTCTAGCTATCACTTCTTGCTCTTCTAATTCCTAAAATTGGATAGACACATCTTCCAAATTAGGCAAAAAAAAAAAAAATCTTCTAGTGCATCAAAGCAGAGCGAAACAAGAAAAATATTTGGGGACCTGCATTCAGAACTAGTAATACCTCTGCTTCCAACTTTACATCAAATCCACAGTTAAACTCTTCTGGAGTATAATGGCTTTAAAACAAACCCTTCAAGTTGGAGGCCCACAAACTTCCAAAAAGAAGAATAAATTTCTTCACATCCTTCAATTAATACTCCTCCCTCCTTGAACCCTTCAAGTTCTCTGTATTTGTTTGAGTTGCATTTTGTCTACAGACAGCAGTGGGTTCAGACAGACTCGTCAAAAGAGCAGAATATATGGATATGTTGCTTCTAATTGATGAGTTCAGAAAGTTTTTTCCATGTCATGATCAGTTATAACAATTTGCTAAAGAAAGTATTGAACATTCTCTGTCAACCAAACTATTTTCAAGTAGAAAATGGCAAATACAAGTACAAGAGAACACAAAACCAGCACATTATCAAGACAGATGTAATCAAGGTGAGATGCTCTCTTCTACTCACAACTTGCCAGCTCATTCAGTATTATATAATTCTGTGTTTTTGATTACCTCAACTCTTATAAACAAAAAGGGAATACAAAAGAAAGTCCCCTCAGTCAGAACGGTATGTGTCCTGGATTTAGGGCGTGTGGGGGGGTGAGTTTCCTCATTAACAATAAGAGAACACATCCTGACAAATCACAAGAAATACTGTTCAGCATTAAGAAAGGAAGCCCAGGTTTCTTTCCCAATTTAGATGAGGTGCAATCTAGTTTACTGCCTCAGATAAACTGTAAGAAGTCCCTCCAGCAAAAACTTCAACCACAGCAAGACATACTTTCCTGATATACAATCATAAAATTGTTTAGGTTGGAAAAGACCTTAAGTTCATAAAGTCCATATTTCTTGGGATAAAAAATGCTCCATGCAACATTATAAAAGACATTATTTGTTATTATATATGCATTGTCTAATCTCCTCTTTCTATTTTTCAATAAAGTCATACAAATAAGCAACACGGTGAAAGGAGCGACTACTTGCTGTATCCTCTTCTGCCATTAGTAGTGTTGCCAACATAACTTTCGGATGTGGAAACATCCTCCAACTTAAATACTGGCAATGCACACCTACAGAAACTGCATTACTTCAAATATCTGTCTGCCCTTCAGGTTTATAAAGATTGTCCTTCATAGCAAACATTTAGACTCATGTCTCGGGGTTGTGGAGGTGCTACAGGGTAACTACAAACAATGAAGCAAAAAACAGGCCTATGTGAGATAGGGCACAGAGTGCTGCTGCAGAGTTAAAATTGCTGCAAATAAATGAAAGCCAGAAGACTCTGCAAGAGACCAGCTGAACACCTACAACATTTTCAAGGTTCAGCCTACTCTAAGGTATGCATGCAGTAGAGAAGCTGCCCTGGTCTCCACTTTCTTAGAAAGAATTTGAATAGAGACATGGAAATAGAACACTTCCAAAATACAACTTTCCCAATCGCTTCTTAGAAGTAGAAAGATGCAGCAAATGGAAAGAGTGGTTTAATATGAAAATAAAACCTTACCGTGTCTGAACTTCCTTCCAGCAGTATGTTGATTGCTCTGTTCACATCCCCATTACAATCATGTAGTGCCACTATGCACTCATCCTGGTTTTTCCCTGTCACTTCCATAAGCTGGCAGTAAAAGTCAGACATGTTAAAATATCTAAATTATCATCATAAGAAAAAAAGAGTTAGGACCACCACAGATTGCAAGAAAGTGCGTAACTACTGTGTTAGAGCAAAATAAAATCCTAAATAAAGGTATCTGCATTTTACACATCTGCTTGGGATTCAGACAAGACAGGATGAAATACAAATTAAACAGTAAACCAGAAAGCATTCTTTCATGTCTGTTTTTTTCCTTTATGCTTGCAGCAAATGCTGTCACCCCAGAGACAGCAGTATATGAAGGTAAAGTTGTAAAAGACCAGGATAGCTCCAGTATTGTCCTCTCTCTCTCCCTCCCTCCCAGTCTCCCATCCAGACTAAGAAAAAGGTTATTTTTCAGCCAGATCAGCTCCCTCGATCCATTTCAGCATAAGGCCACAAAAAAAGGCATAAGCAATGGCTGATTAAGGAGATCTAGTACTGAATTATGTTCTGTGGACGTGCGGTGCACATCCTGAAGAGTGTGGGATGGAAATAATCAGTCTGTCATGGGACACATCCAGCAAATTCACTCAAAGAAAAAACCTACATGAGCTAGAAATATATATGCACAATGTAAAATATCAGAGATTGCCTATGCAGAACTTAATTCTTATCCTTATCATCAGCAGAGCTACAGGCATTACTGATGAGGGTCCTTTGGCTTCAGGAAGAACAAGACTTCACTTCTGGCACAGCAACAGAACAAGTTTATAACAAGAACAAAAAGCACTTAACAATGCTTCAGAGGAGGTTTCACAATGGAAAAGAAATCTGCTCTTCTGCTGCATTAATGCATTCATGCTAATGGTTTTCTCTTTATGGGTGTACTCCTAGGTTCTTCATGACTTATGGCGTGTTCACTAGGACAAAATCACTGATACCCACAGCAGAACAGGGAATCACATTCTCAGTACTGCTCAAATTAATGGTCTCGGCTATAACTGGGTAATGGAAGCTCAAGTATTTACATTCAAAACTCAGCATGGTAGAAGAAATGGTATGAGATTTCATTTACACAGTGTAATTTTATCATTTTTATGCATACATGGATCCGGGAGGTCAGATTTTTTTTTTTTAAATAACATTTCAATTGACCTTTAAGCTATTATTAGATTTTTACTGTCCCTGAAAAACAGCCAAGATATAAGCAAAGTCAGTTTATACAGGTGATGTATTTTTCCCATGTACATGTACACATGGACAAGTTGAATGCACTCTTTATTCTGAGGATCATTAAGCATCAGGACCATACTAGAGGGAGATACAGCCTGGAAGAGACATCAGCACAGATGAGTTTTGGCTTAACGGCTTGTCTACAATAGAAAATACACTGGTGTAACTATGCAGCCAGAGTTCTATTACCACACAATTTCTTGAAAACAGACTTTACAGTGCACCTTTTCCTAGTTAAACTTAAGTCTTTCTGAAAAAGATTTCATCTAAATCAGAAAAACACGCTCTAGCTCCAAAATATAAGCCAGCTTAAGAGCACCTTATTGCAGGGCATTATAACTCTGTACTGTAAGAAACATACTTGTTTCACTTTATCTTCAAAATCTGTGTCGTTCTTATCGTAGATCATCTGAGCAAAGCGAATCTGTTCTGCTGTTGCCTGAAAAAAGCAAACATCCAATAAAATACACAAAAGACAACAACATATAAGTATCTCCTAGTGTCACTATATTTTTTTCTCCAGCTTCTCAAAAAGAACATACAAAACAAGAACAGGGGTGCTATGGGGAAGGGATTAACATCTCCTCTATGCCCATTTTATAGTTAAAAAGTTGGCTATGACAGAAGTAATTTCAACACGTTCTAATGTGTTTGAAGCACAGTTAAAGGTCACCACATACACAAGACAACCATATAATGAAATAGAATTTACCACAGAAGCCTATGCTTCAATGTTATTATTTTTACTTTTACTTAGTATCCATCTGTATTAGATTTGTGTGGTCAGGTTTGGCAGCAGGTGGCTCCTGTGAGAAGCTGCTAGAAGCTTTCCCTATGTCTGATAGAGACAGTGCCAGATGAATTCAAGATGGACCCACTGCTGGCCAAGGCCAAGCCCATCAGTGACAGTGGTAGCGCCTCTGGGATAACATATTAAGAAGGGGAAAACATTTAAGAAGGGATAACAACAAGAGTAGTCAGAGAGAGGAGTGAGGATACGCAAGAGAAACAACTCTGCAGACACCAAGGTCGGTGAACAAGGAGGGGGAGGTGGTGCTCCAGGCACCGGAGCAGAGATTCCCCTGCAGCCCGTGGTGAAGACCATGGCGAGGTGGGCTGATCCCCTGCAGGCCATAACGATTAACAGTGGAGCAGATACCCACCTGCAGACCATGGAGCACCCCACACTGGAGCAGGTGGACGCCCGAAGGAGGCTGTGACCCCATGGGAAGCCTGCGCTGAAGCAGGCTCCTGGCAGGGCCTGTGGACCCATGGACAGAGAAGCCTGCGCTAGAGCAGCTTTGCTGGCAGGACCTGTGACCCCGTGGGGGACCCATGCTGGAGCAGTCTGTTCCTGAAGGACTGCACCTATTGGAAAAGACCCACAATGGATCGGTTCATGAAGAACTGCAGCCTGTGGGAAGGACTCACGTTGGAGAAGTTCATAGAAGACTGTCTCCCATGGGAGGGAGCCCACATGGATCAGGGGAAGAGTAGTCCTCCTCCTGAGGAAGGAGCAGCAGCAGAATCAACGTGTGATGAACTGACTGCAACTCCTGTTCCCCATGCCCCTGGGCTGCTTGGGAGAAGGAGGTGTGGAAAAATCGGGAGTAAAATTGAGGGGTAGGGGGAAGGTGTTTTTAAGGTTTGTTTTTATTTTTCATTATCCTACTCCGAGATTTGATGGTGAAATTTGTTTCATTTATTACTGAAGTCAAGTCCATTTTGCACATGACAATAATTGGTGAATAATCTCTCCCTGTCCTTATATCAACCCATGAGCCTTTAATTGTATTTTCGCTCTCCTGTCCAGCTGAAGAGGGGAGCAATAGAACAGCTTTGGTGGGCACCAAGTATCCAGCCAGGTTCTACCCATCACACTACCACTCCAGAGTTAGAGTTTTGTCATAACAAACTGGCAACAGTATTTCTGAACTAACCACATCTCTGATGATTCCCGCTCACATCACCTTCAACAACTCTCCCAACAACCTGACTCTGAGCACTTCAAAAGAGACTGAGGCATGTCTCAAGCTGCTGCCTCTGAACAACAGCACTTTTTTATAAGCGAATAGCGGTCTCTGAAAACTGCTAAAGGATTTTGCTATTGATGAAATATTTGGTGCTCCTGTAATGTTTCTGGACCACAAATCCATGCTGGCAACTTCTCCAAACGCTGAAAGATTAAAATGAATGGATGCAGTAAAGTGCCATAAATGCGAATAGGCTGTGGCTGCCCCAGAGAGAAAGAAACTCAAGAACACTAATGTTGCATCATACAGGCCACTCTTCATAGTGTGGCATTTGCAGCGTACCTGAACTGCACTCCCATGAATATACCAAAGATAACTCTATGCTACATGGTCCTGAACCTAATTTGATTTCTGCTCAAAGAGAAGAGGCTTCCATCTCATGCTAGAGAAAGTTGATACTGAATACAGCCAGGACCTGAAATGTGAGTTGATGTGATGAAGAAGACTCATTCATTGAGAAGTAGACCACCTGATCTGATTAAATTCTTGACTGAAAGGTTTCATCCTGGGCAGCTTGTTGAAGCTCACCTTTCAAAGTCGCACTTCACAGGATACCTAGATGAAATTCTGTGCCTCATGAGTTCAGACTTTATCAACCTCCAACTGCTTCGCTTTTGGAGTTTACCACAAATACAAGCTCTAGAGGAGGTTGCCAACTCTAAATGCTGAGAAGAGTCTAAAAGTTACTCCACCATATACCAACAGCTGCTTATTTTCTGAGAGCTATCCCAGTTTCTTGAGGGAAGCAACATTTGCTGTGCTCAGAGGTGGCTACATTCCAAGACAATTAGCATTTGTAACAGAGTTGGGTGCCCCGCGCTACTTCATTTTCAAAGTGTCATGCTGACAGTTTAACACATCAGTCAGTCAATAACACAGGGAAGAACCTACTCTGGAATTCCCTGTGCCAGCCCTGGTGTCACTCTCCATGAAAGTCTCACAGTCAGTGCGGTGCTCTGTGCAAAGATCTTGGGATCTGCTGATAGGTCAGATAGTAGAGAGCAAAAACAAAAGGTCTGCTGGTTTCAGGAATTAAGCCTTGTTGATCCATCTTTCTTGCTCTAACTCCAGCCTCCTCAGGCCCACTACAATTTTTAAGTTAGTGAAGAGATTTCCTTTAGCAATATCCAGAGTAAAAACATTCAATGCAATTTCTGTAGAGACATGATGACATATTTGACCAGAAACAGGAAGCTGTTAAGATTCATTTTTTTCCAGAAATTATTTTTCAAGTCCGTGTTAGAAGAAAAAAAATACAAATTTTATAACAATATCACATGTGTGACAGTTTTCCTGTGTAAGCAGAGAGTTTAAAAACACAAGTAGGTACAATATCGTTAATATTTATGCCAGTGGATCACACCCAGATGGAATTGAAGATTCAGAATAAAAAAACAACAAAAGTCCACAAGGTGTTTTTACTACACAAACAACAAGTCAGTGCCACAAAAACATTTTTTTTTTTTCACAGCAACGGGTGGTTCTTTATTTTTAAGGCATCATCATTACAAGTAATATTGTAGTATCCTATAAAAGAGTATGGTTAAGTTTTAATAGCAACTAAGAAAATAGTTACATCTGAAGACAGCTAAAACTTTACTTCGCCTTCCAAGATATATTAGGTTGATGCAAAAATAATTGCTGTTTTTCTCATTGGGAATTGAGATTCTTATTTTGGATTAAACTTTTATTTAACCGTGTTCATGTAGTATACCATTTTAAAGCACAAAATTCACTCTACTTATTTATGCTAATGGGTTTTTTCATTGTTTATTCTTTTTTTATATTACGCTGTCAAATTCAAGACTGAAAAAGCAAATTCAAGCAATTTTGTTGTATGAGTTCAAAAGGGGGTGTAAAGCAGCATAAACTGCCAACAATATCAACCAAGCATTTGGCCAGGGGACCATGAACGAACATACAGCTTGACATTGGTTCCAAGAATTTTGTAATGGAAATGAGAGCCTTGAAGATGAGGAGGGTCACAGACATCCTTCTGCGATAGACAACAATCAATTCAGGGACAGTATTGAAGTGGACCCACATAAAACAACTCAAGAGGTTGCAGAAGAACTAAACGTTGATCATTCAACAGTTGTTCAACATTTGCACCAAATTGGAAAAATCAAAAAGCTCGACAAATGGATGCCAGGCAAGCTCAACAAAAATAAAAAAAAATGCCATTACTAAGCTTGTTCTGCACTTCTGCACAACAAAATCGATCTATTTCTTCATTGCATTGTGACATGTGACGAAAAATGGATTCTCTATGACAACTGACAGCATTCCCCAAACCAAAGCTGCATCAAAAGAAGGTTATGGTCACTGTTTGGTGGTCAGCAAGTGGAATCATCCACTACAACTTCATGAATTCTGACAGAACCATGACAGCAGAGAAGTATTGCCAGGAAATTGACAAAATGCATCAAGATCTGCAATGTTTACATCCAACGCTTGACAACATACGTTGTGACCCAAACTGGACTGTCCATGGATCACCAGGGAAGGGCTTGGGCCCCTAAAATTTGTGGTTCCCCTCTGGCTAAATTAAGGTAAAGCAAGGCCAAACAATTGACTTAAAAAAAAATTTATTTACACAGGCAAGGTCTTAGGAATAAGACAGACATTGGCTTGTTAAATCTGTAGCAAGGAAAAGAGAAAGAAAGGAGGGGAGAAGAGGAAAGAGAGGAAAGAGTAAGATATCACCACCCCAGGTTCCAGTGTTGACAGACAGGGGTTCCCCATTGCAAGACAGGGAAGCTGGCACAGAAAGAGGCACTGCCCCATCTCCACGTGACTTGCTTCTTTCTGCAGCTCAACATCGGGAAACAATTGGTTTAAGGCATATCATTTCCGTCACAGAATGTTTCTCACAGCATGCCTCACAAATGACTCTGCAGAAGCTGCATGAACTGGGCTGTGAAACTCTCCCTCACCAGACCTCTCTCTCACTGATTACCATGTTTTCAAGTATCTCGACAACTTCTTGCGAAAGTAGGTTTTTCATAACCAAGCAGCAGCTCAAAATGTCTTTGAAGAATTAATCAGTTCCAGGGCTCCAGACAGACTTGTTTCTTGTTGGCAAAAATGCATAGATTCTAATGGTTCTTATTTCAATTAATAAATTTTATTCTAAGCTGAGATATACTGCTTTAAAGTTGATGGTTAAAACTGGCAATTATTTTTGCAAAAAACTAATATTAGCTTTTCAGCATAATAGTGAAAGAATTTTTTAAGTAAGAACTTTGAACTACCAGAAAACAAGTGCGCAAAACACAAAATTAAGTGACGCACCAAGATCTTATAATAAAATGGCATATTTATTATCCAGAAGCAATGCAGAAAAACTGTGATGTAATTTATTAAATAACTTAAATGATGATCAATGTGATATTATGACAATGAAATCTTCATTTGCGAAACAACATTATTCTACATTCAGAAAAATGAATCAGTGGTGATTAAACAGTAAAATCCCACACATTTCTGTTGATCTGTAAAAGCCTGACTAAGCAGGAAGGTCCATCTGATCACTAAACAATAAAAAAATATAGCTCACTAAAACATAATTGCTATATATTAAATAACCATTATTTTCCACTGAATTGACCAAACTATTATTCAAGAAGTAGAATAAAGGGACAAAATGCAGAAAAAGGTCAGTAAGATCTAACACCTAAAATCAATTAATCAGAGGTTGGAAAGGTCCTCCAGTGATATTCAGTGCAACCTCCCAATGAGAGCGTGTCCCATAAGAGGAGCTACTTGGGACCAGACAGAGATCCTACAATGTAGAAGAAAGAGACAAGAATAGGTCACTGAAATCAGCAGAAGAGTATGAGAAAATGCTGAAGCAAAAAGGATCTGAGTGCATGGGAATACTGATAGTGTATTGCTACCTAGAGCGTGAGAAGCAGGGGGAGAGAACTCCTGAGAACAGCTGCCTTATCGGGGTGATGGCCATAGAAGGATGAGTGTCCGGGTAAAAGATGTATAAATTACTGCTTGTAGAATAAGCATTTGGCTCACTTGTCTCACTTGCACTGCTTGAGAAATAAACTCTGTCTCACTTGCACCACAAGTTGAGTCCGTGCCTCATGCCACACTAAAACCTCTCTAATTCATGGTAATGATCGTGGTAAACAATTGAAATTTCCAGTGTTCCAACTTGTGCCATTGTGTCTCTGAGAAGAGTCTGGCTTCACCTTTTCAATATCCTTTCATGATGTATCTGAATAGAAGATATGACCTTGCCTTTCCTTCTTAGGGAAGAACAAATCCAGTTCCCTCAGCCACCTCTCATTCATCCTGCGCTCCAGCCTCTCAGTCATCTTCGCAGCTCTTTGCTGGACTTGTTCCCATCTGCCAATGTCTGCCTTGTGCCAGGAAACCCAAAACTGGGCATAAAACACCACTGCTGTATTGCAAATGTCAAAAAAGAGGAAACCATCACTTCTGTCAACCCCCTCGCTATATTCCTGCAGCCTTATTTGTTATAAAACAAAACCAAATTCAACTTCATCTGTTTAAATTCACTTCGTAAATTCACACATTCACCACTATACAAAGTGCTGCAGTGCAAGGAGTTAAGGGCTTGAGGTCCCAGAATTATATTGTACAAAAAAGAAGAAGAGCCCTTCCACGTTAAAGATCATTCCAGAAATCAATAAAAGACAAGTTCCCAGGGGAGCATCTCTAGATTGATGCACTCTGCCAGCAACTGAGGCAATTCTTGAATTGAGTCCAATTTTGAGAAGTACTTGACAAGAGTAATGAGTTGCCAGGAGCAGAAACATTTTACACTCTCTGTAACCCAGACAAGCACACAACTTAACCGATTGTCTTGATTTTCAGCAGCAGAGTAGTTAAGAGCTTAATTTCAATCTCACAGATATTCAAAATAATTTTAGTCTGCTAGTGGACAACCATCTTCATTTCACTTTGTGAAACACAAAGTTTAGGATTTTATGACTTGCACATAGGCTGAATCATACTGTAGAATACAGCATGCATTGAACAAAGCTTCTCCCATACACCCAAAGTCCTCTATCAACCAGAAATTTCCTAGCATCAGGAGGCTGGCATATGGAAAAACTGAGATCTGAGGACACTGAAGTCAGTACAGAAATCCTGACACAGGCACAGACATTGAATTCCTCGCTGATGGGAAGTGTTGCTAAAGAACACAAAGTTCCTTTAGAGACAAGAATACAGGAACAACTTAATTCTGTGCTGTATTACTGAGTAATTAAAGCAAGATATCAAACATACTTTCCCAAAATAGACCAACATTTTTGCTCCTGTCTTTTCTGTATTTACTAAGGGAAGAAATGCATAACATTACATGCTCACTTTCAACTCAAAGATTATATAGTAGCACATACCTGTACTCCTTGTTTCTGTGGTTGTGTTGGCTTCGTGGTTGAAAGCTGTGTTTTGTCCCGAGTACGTTCACTGCCCACTGAAGTCATCATATACAGTATATACAATGTATGTACAAAATAGAAAACCTGAAAGAAAAGAAAAACTATTAACTAAAAACTATTAATTATTAAGATAATATACAAATGCAGTAACTTGAACTCCTCCTGCCTTTACCATGAATTATTGTATAGACAACTCCTGAGAAAGCAGCTTTAATACACTATTACTGGATTTATCGCAATCTTTACTGTAAAGGGGAAAATGCAATGGATAGAAAGCATTTTTCTCAGCTGATTGGGATCTGTCTAGATCTGTACTTCCAGATAACATCTAAATCTCACAGCTTTTTCCAGTTATTTAACATATAGACTTTATCTGCTACTCTGCTGAAATTTCAGCTCCAGCTGTATTACTCCTTAAATTTCCATAATATCTCTTCTCTTGTTTTGATGCCTGGAATTTAACCACTCTCATACCCATTCAGAAAGCTAATACAAAAAATCATGTTCACAAACTAGACAGTTCCTCTCTTGTCTATCAACAAACTGCTTTCCTGTATGTATACAGAAGTCATGGCCAACACCCACTCTACTTCTCACCTTTCATTTGTAAGAGAAATGATGATCCTTGTCTTTAAATCCAGCCTCTGTAGCCAATATTTTTGTATTGTTCTCCCTCATACTTACAGAAATTATTTACAAAATTATTACACTGCTTGAAACATACCTTTGTTTTATGACAAAGAAACCCAAAAGAAAACCCAAATCACACACATCACTGATATCCCATTTGTGGCAGTCAGCTTTCATTCCCATTCATCCTCTAGCATTCAAATCACTGTACTTTGAAACAAGAAATTTATTATTTCCCCTGTGTTTATACAGCATCTAACACAATGCTAATTGATGAGCACAGTCTATAGTAGCTATGATAATTGGAAACCGATCTTTCAACTGGTCAGAACAGCCACAGTCAACTGCCTGGTTTCTGTCCCCATGACACTGGGAAGTAAAACTGCAGATTTAGGAAACAAAGGACAACCTGCAAGTGAGCTGTCATCTTCTTCCGAGCAGAAGATAATGTGCAAACAAGCAGCAAAGTGCTTTTACTACAGCCCCAATGCATGAACATGCCTCAGCACACAACTTATCAAGGCAGCAGCTTTGGTGCAAGCTGGCTAGCACAGAGTTTAATGCACAATAATGCTCAGATGAAAACTGAGCGTGCATGGACGAGGATGTGTTCAATACCCAACTGCTCACTAGCATTCACAAATAATGGGCACTCAACAATTAAAGTTGCAATGAGATGCTTCAGTTTAAACATTGATTCACGCTGCTCAGGAGCCTCATCCAGAATCAAAAATTAACCTCATTATCATCTAAATCTCTTCTTCACTTTAGAAATACATTGGTCAAAATTGAACCTTGACAATGAACTTCTTTATGTGCTAGTTAAAGCATTCGATTAAGTCCAAGGGGAAAATATATTTCCATGAACTCTTAGATATTTAACAAGAAAAGGCCTGTCTTTACCAGGAACTGACTGTAGTATAAGCTGAACTGGAACATTGTGTTTCTCCAGTTTTATGAATATATTCACCAAAGCCAACCCGTTTCCAAGCCTCTTAAGGTAGTCTAACTTTGTTGTCTTCTAAGCCCTGGAATACACATGCATTCAGAGCTCTGCACTTGACACCCTAAAAGCCAGATACAGTCACAACAGAGTTATTCAAGCTCGCAACAACATGTTCCATGAAAAGCAAAATACTAACTACACGTGGAGATGTTCTGAACAGCAAGTTCAACGCTTATCACCAACTATCTGGTCATGGCTACCCACTGATATTTTAAATACATCAGGGACTGTTCTCAGTTCAGTTTGCAGTCAAAACTACTTTTGCTCTTCATGTTAAAATATGCTTTTATAAGCCTTGTTGATTTCACTCCTAACATCTGAAAACTTAATATAGTATACATTAATACAATATACATTAATATAATATAAATAATAATGCCCAAACAAGTTGAACCTAGCACAATAAGCAATGAGAAAAAGCCCTGAACAGAGAACATGACAGAGAGCACTAACCTCTCTGAAAGACAAGCAAATAGTTTCAAATATGGTTGCCTGGAATTAGCCCACTGTGATTTAAAATATTGTTGAGAAATTATAACCCCATTGGGTCTCAATCTGTTCATCATTTCTGTATTAACATCATGTTTACATAGATTCTGGTACCTAGAAATTCTGACATACATTTCATGGCTATTTTCTCTAATTTCACCAAAGCTACTCAAAATATTGTGATCCCCTATTTGGACACGACAGCAGTACACACACATTAATACAAAGAGTTTTCCATTTGTAAAGCACAAGCAGAACTATAGCCTGCACTTCTGATAGCCAGTCAACCTATGGTACCTGAAGAGGACCGTCTTTTCTCCCTCTCCTAACATGTATTTTACAGTGTCTCTGTGCCACAGCTGTTTGTCATGTTTGTTTTTCAGGATGAATAGATACTTTAAGAAAAAAGGCAGGCAAACAAATGTTTGAAACACTCCTGAGGGATGAAGCAGCACAGCAAGATCAGCCTGCTGGTGGGAAAAGAGCCAAACAACCTCAACAGTATAATGGGATTTTTAAAGATCCTTATCTTGCTGATCATAAGGCCCACAAGCAGCACAATTTGGCAAAAGGTTCAAAGAAGAAAACCAGCAAAGGTGAGAGCCTCTTCCTGGCAGCAGTATGGACTTGTACTTCCTTCAGACAAGTATGGAAACACATCCCCCATTTGACATTCCCCATCAAGCCAACAGAGAAAAGTTAAAATCCATTTTAGACACAATCCAGTCATTTGAAAAGCACAAATGGCAGTTTGATATAGAGAGCTTTCAAAATAAAGATTTTTTTTTTTTTCCTCCTAGCTGGCTCCCTTATCTACAGGCAGTGAACAAGTCACAGTAAACAGCCCAGCTGAAGAGCTCTCCTCTATTGCTGACAGTGCACTGACCAGGGAAATGGTGCACCTCCTGGGCACAGGCATGCCTTCACGACATTGGGCTGAGGCTTCACACCTACTCTTTAGAGTACACAAGCAGGAGGCAGAAGGGAGACAGATAGCCACTGCCTTCAAATTACCAAAGTGAGTACAATTTCAAGCATTAAGCAGGATAATACTAATTAATAAGATGGGGCTGAACAAGAACATTTCCTTGCTCACAAGGCAACCTCTTAATCTCTCCAATTCCCCATATTAAATCCTGTTTGGCAGGCTGTTGTCATAGCAATGAGTAGGATATCACAAAATTATGAACTTAATTTTAACTGTAGATCAAATGAGGAAAGAAGACTTCTGAATGGACGACAACTCAATTAAAATCTGTTTAATAAAGTTAAAGAAAAAAATATTTGCATAATCAGATGTTTCAGTTTCCATATCAGGGTCTAGCTCAGTGCATAAGTCCCTCTAGAGACTGGTTCTACTTCTATACTTGTCTTAAACATCTTCTGACTCTACTTGTATTGTCTCCAACCTTGTATTGTTGTCTTTAACATCTTCTTGAGTGCTGTGGCTCCTGCTGGGCTGACTGTGCTGCTGCAGAGGAGGGGCAGCAGCAGGTGCTGCCCCCACACACCTGACTGCACCTGCAGAGCCAAAGGATTCAGGCAGAGGTTATTCTGGCAGGGTCTGTTGAACTGCCAGTGACCCTGGAGCCCCCAGCCTCAATTCCAGAACCTTCCCAAAGGAGCTTCTGTGCATGTGCCAATTCGAGAACTTTCACAGCAAGACCCCCCCTCATGCTAATGGAGGGGGCATAGACTTCTCCTATAAATAGAAGGCTGACAAGATGGGAGGTTTCTAGGGGGGAAACGACCGGGGGTGGGAGCGGCCCGGGCCCTGACAGTCCCTCAAGAGCACTCAATACTTGACCTTGTGGACAAATTGTAACTCTAGTAAGCAGCCCAAACCACTGTATTTTGAAGAAATAGATACATATTAAATGAATGCTTCCCGAAGCACTAGCTAAAAAGGAGGAGGAAAGCATTAAAGAAAAAGACTGAACTTTCCAAAACTGTTGTGTAAAGAAGGGGGTCTTACTTTCTTTCATGACAAATAAGTGAGATGGGGGGATCTGTAATCTTCAACTTTAGATGTTAATCTCAGTTAATGATAACATCAAGGATCACTGTACTCCACTGTCCCATCAGACACCTGTGAAAGAAAACAAAGGATCACCAGGAATAGCCAGAATTGGTTTAAATGGACAATAACGGGGTACCGTTGTATTGTAAATCAGACACAAGGTAGGATGTAATTAGTTCCAGGAACAGGAGGATGTAGAAAATATTTTAGAAGAATTAGGGCATTCTGTGATCCTTGAGGCCTGTATGCACAACCCTGCCTACTTGCCAAACGACAAAGATACAGTGACCTTGGCATGTTATGAGAAAATGGAATGTTAGCTGATAGATAAGAAAGAGAATATGGAAGCAGAAAAAACAAGCGATGTGCCATCAGCCGCGAGCGATGTTCACGCTTCGGCGGCCGGAAGTGAACTGACAGACAATACGGAAGGAACTGCAGTGACACCCAGTGATGATGTAAGAGTGGGAGGAGCCAGCTGTTGCAAGAAGTTATACCCACCATGGCCTCCTCCTCTCCCTGAAGCGGTTTGTTTAACAGGAGACAACTCATCTGAAGATGAAGCACAGCCACAGCATGAAACAATAATTCCACGAAGCAGTGAATTACAAGATCTCAAGAGACAAATGGAGGAAGCTACGAATGCTCTACATTACAGAATGGAACAATCATTGTCAACATCTGCATCACACGCAAGGACTGAAAGATCTGTCCAGGAACTGGCCGAAAGTACTACAAAGCTTTCAGCATCACCTTTTGGTGATATAGTAAAGGGTTGTGTCCATCACCCATATACGGACAGTGCTATGATTCCGCAAAGGTCTGGTAGGTGGTGAGGTGTAATCCGAGATGCCATATTAGAGGGAGATTGGCATCCGGCAGGTAACCTGACTCTTCCTGTATTGTTTAATCAACATGGTAATAGTTATGAGCAACATGATTGGAAAATTTTACAACAAGTCAAAAAGACTGTGCAGGAGAATGGGATAAAGTCTGAAGCCATTAGGGCTGCGTTAGATTGGATTTTTACAGCAGATGTTAATTTGCCATATGATTGTTGAAATTTAGCTAAATTGTTATCTCCTTCACAGCAAATAATATGGGATAGAGAATGGTCTGGTCTTGCAGAATTGGAAGCCATGAGGCAAAGGGATGTGCAAGATATGTTAAATGGTGTAACTCCAGAAATGTTGACAGGATCCGGGGCATTTTCTAGTGTAACTTTACAATTGCAGTACCCTAGAGCGTTACACTATTTAGCAGCACAATTGGCTCGACAGGCATTTTATGCAATCCCTGATGATAGTCCAACTGCCTCATTTACAAATGTGAAACAGGGGTTAACAGAACCATATACAGCATTTATTGATCGTTTATCAGCAGCTCTCACAGCTCAGTCTGACATGAATGAGGATACCAAACAAACAATGTTTAAACTGTTAGCCTTTGAAAATGCAAATGCAAAGACAAAATCTATTCTAGCTACATTGCCTAAGGAAGCCGGAGTTGGTGATATGATTGAATTTGCAAAACGGGCGCAAAATAGTGCCCAAGGAAAATTAATTGCTCAAGCTGTATCGTCAGTAATGGCACCAACGACTAATCTGTTGGCTGCTGCAGTACAAAAGATAGGATCAAAAACAACATCTAGTGATAAGCCTGTCACGGGAATTTGTTACAATTTCTGGGAAAAAGGGCCACCACAGGATAAATTGTTCTGCTACTGTGTGGTGTGATCATTGTCAAAATAATAATCATGCTACTGAAATATGTAGGCCAGCAAAAAACATGAATCAAAGCGCAAAGGGACCCCGCGCAACGACACAAGTGGCAGGTCCCTCAATGCTGTCCAGCAGCTCCCTCCACCAGCCACAAGGGGAAGCCTGGGGATGGATTTGGCAACAGCAGTAGATATTACTCTAACAAGCACAGCTGTACATAAAATACCAACTGCTGTAACTGGGCCTATTTTGGATAAAAGAAGCCTAATAGGAGCTCTTTTGTTAGGGACATCATCTGCTAGTATAGCAGGATTAATTGTGCTACCAGGGGTAATTGATGCTGATTTTGTAGGAGAAATAATGATTATGGCTTACACGTTAACACCACCCTTAATCATAAAACAAGGCACAAAAATTGCTCAATTGATTTTGTATTTGAAACATCCTACTGACAAGGAAATATTCAGAACAGCACCAGAGCGGGGCTCAAAAGGATTTGGATCTACTGGGCATACACTAGTAAATCTTGTACAGCAAATGCAAAACAGGCCAATGATAAAATTAATTCTCATGAGTGATACAGAAAAACTCCCTGTTAAGGCCATGATGGAAGGCCATGATGGATACTGGGGCTGATGTCACAATCATCAACAAAAGGTTAGGGCCCAAAAATTGGCCCATGCAGCAAGTGTGTGATACAATTCAAGGTGTTGGAGGAGGAGGAGCTCCTCTACAAAGCTCTATGCCAATCCAGATCATGTTTCCAGAAGGTCAATCTGTTACCCTTAGACCATATTTAATGTTGTTATCTGGGGACTTGGAAGGTTTAGTTGGTTGTGATGTTATGTCTCAACTGGGTGTTGCATTACATGTACCACCAACTAATACAATTTTTTAGTACAGGTCACTGCAATGCAGTCGCCGACTCCAAAAATTCAATGGAAAATGGACGAGCCTGTATGGGTTGAGCAGTGGCCATTGTCTGCAGAGCGACTGCAAATTGCACATCAACTAGTTCAAGAACAACTACAAGTAGGACACATTAAACCTTCCATAAGCCCCTGGAACACGCCTATTTTTGTAATTCCAAAGAAATCAGGAAAATGGCGATCATTGCATGATTTACGTAAAGTTAATGAGCAGATGTTGCCAATGGGTGCATTACAACCAGGAATGCCATTGCCCACTATGTTGCCTCAAGATTGGCATATCTTAGTAATAGATTTGAAGGATTGCTTCTTTACGATTCCTCTACAGCCAGAGGATACGGTACAGTTTGCATTTACCCTAGCGTCAATCAACAAAGCTGCACCAGTGTCTAGGTATGAATGGGTAGTATTACTGCAAGGGATGAAAAATTCTCCCACAATGTGTCAACTTTATGTATCCTGGGCTTTAGCCCCAATACGAGAGAAATTGTCAGATACAATCATTTATCATTACATGGATGATATTTTGTTTTGTCAAAAAAAAACATTCAAGAAAATTTTATCACATTTATTGGTGAAACTCTTGCTGCCAAAGGTCTCGTGATAGCTCCAGAAAAAGTACAGAAATCATCTCCATGGAAATATCTAGGTTGGCTAGTTCATGCCAAAACAATTAAACCGCAAAAGGTAGAAATCAAAACATCAATAGCAACCTTGAATTATGTGCAAAAATTGATTGGTGATCTGCAATGGGTACGAAATGTAGTAGGTATTACAAACAAAGACATTGAACCACTAATGCCCCTTTTACATGGGACAGATGCCAATCAGCCTGTTACCTGGACTCTGAACACGAGCAGGTTGTACAACAGCTAAGTACCAAAATTGTACAGCAGGCTGCAGATCGTTATTTAGAAAATGTACCTTTAGGTGTGGTAATTTACAATGACACGTTGTAACCCTTTGCATTAATACTACAATGTTCTGCTTGGCAAAAGGAAAAGGGGGGAAAGTCAGTTGACATTTCGTCATCACCTAATGCCAAACAGAACAGCAAGCAGAATCAAACACCTAATGGCAGAACGAAAAATCAAGTAGCAATCCTGCGATGGTTGTTTCCACCTTTTACAGCACCTAAGAGTATATGGCAAAGAACGGAAGTAATCAGCCATTTGATAAAAAAGGGTTGCCAGAGATGCAAAGATGTTAGTGGCAGTGAACCAGACTGGATAAGTTTGCCCATTAAATTAGAAGACTTAGAGTGGATGTTACAAAATTCTGAGACTTTACAGATATCCTTATTAGGATATGAAGGTACATTACACAACAAAGTACCGGTGGATAAAAGATTAGGCTTTATTTTACAACAACATTGGATCCAAAGACCTAAAGTTGTTCAACAACCTCTACAGGGTCAGACAGTTTTTGCAGACGCAGGAAAAAGATCCAAGCGTGCTGCCTGTGTATGGAAGGAAAAGGATGAGTGGCAGTATCATGTTATAGAGGGAGATATACAGGATTCTCTGCAAACATTGGAGTTAGCAGCAATCACCGGGGCGTTAATTAACTGGAAAAATTCACCACTGAATATAGTATCTGACTCACAATACTCAGTAGGAGTTGTAGAAAGAATTGAAGATGCATTAATCAGACCTCCTAATAATAAAAGGCTAGGAGAATTGATTTTCCAGATTCAACAAGCAAATAGTGTTCGGACAGAACAGTGCTGTATCATCCACATCCGTAGTCATTGCAATAACCTAGGTTTGGGCGAAGGTAATGCTCTAGCTGAATCACTTGTCAGTGCCGCCATTCCTACCCCGGTTGATGCCTTTACCACGGCTAGAGAAAATCATTCTATGTTTCAACAAGCTGCTCGTGTTTTAAAGCGACAATTTAACTTAATTTGGGCAGACGCTCAAGGTATAGTTAAATCACGCGCATAATGTAGTCAGCATGGAAAAGGGTTAGGACTAGGCGTGAATCCAAAGGGGTTGGGAGCTTGTGAAATATGGCAGATGGATGTCACACACATACCTGAATTTGGGAAGCTTAAATATGTGCATGTGTGCATTGACACATTTTCAAAAATTATTTGGGCCACGGCACAGGCAGGAGAAAAAGCAATACATGTAATCAGACATTTGACTGTATGCTTTGCAGCAATGGCGGTGCCAAAATGTATAAAAACAGATAACGCCCCTGCGTATGTGGGAGGAAGAGTAGAGAAATTTTTGCAAACATGGGGAATTAAGCATGTAACAGGTATTCCGCATTTCTCCACAGGGCAAGCGATTGTGGAACGAGCACATAGAACGATTAAAGAATGCCTTGCATAGCAGAAAGATGTAACAGAATTAGATCCACAGATAAGGTTAAGTAAAGTGCTTTTTACGCTTAATTATCTTAGCTTGGTAGCAGGCTTAGAGCAGGCACCTGTAGTAATTCATAATAGTGGTGTAAAAATGCAAGCTATGCCTGAAATACAATTGCTTTATAAGAACCCCAAGACAGGACTATGGGAAGGGCTGAGCCTGTTGCTATTTACTGGTTGTGGTTATAGTTGTGTTTCCATAGATCAAGGTCCCTTATGGATTCCCAGTAAATGGACACGTCCAGCGGTCAAGTCGGTCAACCGAATACATGAGAGCAACAGCGAAGAGTAATAAGCATTCTACTTCAACAACTTTGAACAGAAATTAACAAACCCAGCAAGAGGCTTCGCCCACGATATGTAATTGTGAACATACTTGACCGACAAGGACTGAGGGGGGGGGGGGGCTTGAGAATCGAATTCTGTTATAGCCGTTAATCATGATCGCAATTGTGTACATTGTAATTGTGCTTTGAATCTTTTATTAGAGTGTGGAGCTTATAGCAATAGGTTGATAAGAAATAGTCACGTAGTAGCAACTGAAGGTATTGTTTGTACTGCACATTATCACCAGAATTTTGAGGATTTTTATATAGCAGCAGGTATCATATATAATCAGCCACATTTTTATCATTTTGGATCAGAAAGTGCTATTCACCAAGCTCAAACAATTTGGTACTTAAAACTTGCCATCCAGCAAGTTAAACAAGCCAACAAGTCAAGGCTGATCGCTTTACAATGTGGACTCAGTTGACACAAATTAAAGGAAACAGATGATGTTCTTGGAAATGGATTTTCTCAACTTGGCATTACAGGCTGGCTAAAAACACTCCTGATTGAAGGAATACATATTTTAATAGTTATTTTAGTAGTCGTGATTTTAATAAGTTGTATGCTGTCTTGTGAAAAGAAAGGTTTAGAAAAAAATTGTTTATGCAGCTTGGGTTGTGCAAAAAGAAAAAGGGGGAATTGTAGAAAATATTTTAGAATAATCAGGGCATTCTGTGATCCTTGAGGCCTGTATGCACAACCCTGCCTACTTGCCAAACGACAAAGATACAGTGACCTTGGCATGTTATGAGAAAATGGAATGTTAGCTGATAGATAAGAAAGAGAATGTGAAACAGGAGGTTTTAGCTGCAAAAGAAGGGGGGCTGCAGGGTATCAGGTAACAGCGCATGGACAGAAACTTATAACCAATTCAGATAGAGAATATACCAAATGGACAGCATGTAGTAGCCAATTATATGTACACTTGTTGCGTGTGAACACAGATTGTGAGTATAAAGTAATGTGTGGAAGCACGATAAAGTGAGCACTGAATCTACCTCTGTGAGGATACGTCTGTGACTCCAGGGGCTCTCTGATAGGAGGAGAACAGTTAAATAATTTCGGGAAACTGTAGTGAATATGTATGTATTTAGCAAATATAATAAGGAGACCTACATTAACTCTCCAGAGGCACTCATGGAAGAGTATCCCCAGTGCTTCTCCAGCACCAAAATTAAAGAATACCTGATTAACAGTGTCTCAGACTGCTGGGCTATTTTTTTTGTTTCACTGAATTGTAACAGGAGCAGGGAAAACGACAAGTACTGCTGTCAGCTTTGGCTACTAATCTGTAGAAATGCATATTTCAGCTATTCCTTCTGATGTAATGGCCCATATCTTAACAGCCCCTAACACAGAAAAACAAACCCAGTAAGAAGATTGAAGCTGAAAACCAGGTACTCCAAACAACAAAAAGAACTAACTAACATAAGCTGGGAGCCACCCAGCCAGGACAATACTCAGAAGGGGGAACTCATTTTCAACGGGATTTGTGGTAAACAAGGTGGCACACACAAAGCAGCACTCCCTGTCTCTGTCAGTCAGCACTTCTGCTCTCCCTACCCCCTTCCGTGTGGGTGAACACAGCTCTCCTGGAACTGCTTCCAAAGGAATTCTTTGAATGGCAACAGATACAAGCAACAGGACTAAAAATAGCTGAGCAAGCATGGAAGTATTTATAAAACAGACTCAACTGTATTACAAAAAAGTGCACCTACTTAATTCATACTAGAATTGCCAACAAGTGCCACCATAAAAAAAGGTTTTGGAAGAGAGGATTAATTCAGACTTGCGACACTTATCAGGTCAAATTACAACACTCACCAAAAAAAAAAAAAAACAATTATTAAATTACAAGCCACAAGTTATATAAAAGCAAATGCACTAAGTAATCAGTAAGGCTACATCTATAAAATGTGCAAAAAACCTTGCAATACCAGATTTTTATTCTAGCTGCAGAGTTTTGGTAGCAACACCAAAGAACTCTGGTATCATTCCTATACCTGTAAAGAGTCCTACACCTTGAACTAGATACTGAGGGAATAAGACCAGTGCAGATCACTGCTTGTGGTACCTTGGCCTGTATGGCATCTTGGCCAGTATCAGAAACAGCATGGCCAGCAGGATCAGGGCAGTGATTTGTGCCCCTGTACTCTGCACTGGCGATGCCACACCTCGAGTACTGTGTTCAGTTTTGAGCCACTCACTACAAGAAGGACATTGAGGTGCTGGAGCACGTCCAGAGAAGGGCAACGAGGCTGGTGAAGGGGCTGGAGAAAAAGTCCTATGAGGAGTGGCTGAGGAAACTGGGGTTGTTTAGTCTGTGAGAGACTGAAGGGAGATCTTATCACTGTTTACAACTGTATGGGTCAGCGTGGAAGAATTCCAAGGAGACTGGGCAATGGACATTGTTCAGGCTTCCCACACTCTTGTACCAAAACATAAATTCATTTTTGCTCTATCCAGCAACTGAAATGTAAACAACATCATGCACCTGGCTTCACTGTTCACCAATCATATGAATACATGAATGATAGGCCAATCCACCGCTTACACGCGCTGATCACGCACTCACCTAACACATAAAAGCTAACGCATGTTAGACCCTGTGCTCCTCACCATGGGTCAAAGCTCAGTGATGCCATGGACATTTCCCGCTTACTGTCGTCGTTGGGGATCCCCGGGCAGATTGCGAGGTAATGAAGTCCTGTTTTCTGACCCTGTACTGCATTGTCTCTGCATATTCTGACCTGCCTCTGGGAGTGCAAAGCCCCCGTCCATTTACAACTGACTGAAAGGAGGTTGTGGTGAGGTGGGTGTTGGTCTCCCAAGTAACAAGTGATAGGCTTCAAGTTGCACCAGGGGAGGTTCAGATAGGACATCATGAAAAATTTCTTCACTGAAAGGGTGGTCAGGCACTGGCAGAGGCTGCCCGGGGAGGTGGTTGAGTCGCCATCCCTGAAAGTGTTTAAAAGGCAGGTAGATAAGTTTCTCAGGGATATGGTTTTGTAATGAACTAGTGTGGTTGGACTCTTATTATCTCAAAGGTCTTTTCCAACTAAGTGATTCTATGATGATTTTTTCCCCCACCCCACACCTGTCTTGTAAATACCCTCCTACTCCCTTCCAGGCAACTCATTCTGTGCATCTCCCTCTACTTACTGCATTAGGATCTGTCTTTTGAGTCAAGGAAAGAACATACCATCAAAAGAACATGCTAACAACTGATTCCATCTTTAATACTGTGGAGCAACTGGAAGGGGAGGAAGTGTTTCATGTCCACTTTCCAATCGGGATCTGTTGATAAAGGGGATCTACAACCATAAAACCAGCTCCCAGTCACCCACCAAACAAAGTCCTGGTGAGGAAAATGATGCAGCACAGTCTAGTTGGAGTAGCCAGCAGTGCTCACCAGGGGTCAGTACTGAGCCCCAGTCTAGTTCAGCGTATTCATCAACGACCTGGATGAGGGAACAGAGTGTATCCTGGCAAGTTTGTTGATGACACAAAACTGGGAGGAGCGGCTGATGCTGAATGGCAGCACAGCCTTCCCGTGTAAGACCTGGACAGGATAGAAAGTTGAATGGAGAGGAACGTAATGAAGTTCAACAAAATCAAGTGCAAGAGTCCTGCACCTTGGAAGAAGCAACACCATATACTAGTACAGGTTAGGAATTGACCTGCTGGAAAGCAGCTCTGTCTCCACAGACCTGGGAGCCCTGGTAGACAATTAACCATGAGACAGCAATGTGCCCTTGTGGCCAAGGCAAGCAATATCCTGGGGTGCATTCAGAAGAGTGTAGCAAGCAGGTTAAGGGAGGTTATCCATCCTCCCCCTCTACTCTGCCCTAGTGAGGACCCATCTGGAGTACTGTGTCCATTCTGGGCAGTTCAAGACAGACAAGGAACTACTGGAGAGAGTCCAGCAGAAGGCCACAAAGATTATTAGGGGACTGGAGTATCTTGCTTATGAGGAGAGGCTGAGTGAGCTTGGTCTGTTTAGCATGGAGAAGACTGAGAGGGGGTCTTATTAATGCTTACAAATATCTAAGGAGCAGATGTCAAGAGGATGGGGCCAGACTCTTCTCAACAGTGCTCAGCAACAGGATAAGGGGCAATGGGCACAAACTGGAATACAGAAAGTTCCACCCTAACATGAGGAAAAACTTCTTTACTGTGAGGGTGATGGAGCACTGGAACAGGCTGCCCAGAAAGGTCGTGGAGTCTCCTTCTCTGGAGATATTCAAAACCTTCCTGGATGCATTCCTGTGCAACAACCTGCTGTAGCCATGGGGTTGGACTAGATGATCTCCAGAAGTCCCTTCCAACCCCTAC
Source organism: Tapera naevia (assembly GCA_033556795.1). Lineage (NCBI taxonomy): Eukaryota > Metazoa > Chordata > Aves > Cuculiformes > Neomorphidae > Tapera > Tapera naevia. The sequence goes on along the minus strand of JAUMJJ010000004.1, from coordinate 374,655 downwards.
AATTCTGTGACTCTGTGAGTCCAGTTGCTAAACTCTTTAATTTGTTCTCTCCTACATTCACATTCAGCTCCAATCCCAAAGAACTACTTGGCTTTTTTGCTTGGTGGAAAAGGTTTTAGTTACTACAGTCTGACTCAACGCTCAAAACCTGCTTGTTCTGGCCTGCAAAGATGCGCCACTGAATGTTTTTGTGCTCAGTTTTTGCTTAAATATTAAAATCAACTGAAAAGGGATGGGTCTGCAGCTTCTTGCCCTATGTTTTATCATATTTTATAATAGATATGTGTCACAGTCTAGCCCCAGCCTAACCTGATCGGCAGCTAAATGCAAGCAGTTGTTGTGATCCCAATCCATCCCCGCCATGGGGAAAGGGAAATTAGATAAAGACTTGGGGGATGGAAACTAAAACAGCTTTAATGAAACAATAATAATAAATGGAAAATAATATTAATAAGAAAATAATAAAATATATACAAAAATCGAACCCCCCAATGGGCTATACATCACCACAGATGCTGCAGAGCAGGCATAGAAAAAGGTCCGGGCCTGAACTTGGCAGCACTCAGGAACTAGACTCAGGAACACACAGATCTAGGATCAAGGGGCAGAAAGACAGGCAGAGATCTTATTTGATAGACGATGTCCAAGAAAAGGAGTTAGACCCTTGCGAGTATGACATATGGGATAGAATATTCTGTTGGGGGATTGCCTGTCCCATCCACTCCTCCCTGCAGGTTTTTGCCGCTTTCACTTACAGCATTCCACCAACTTGAGGATGACCTTTGTCTCCATAGGGACAGACTTAAGCAATGGCCTTTCTGCATACCAACGTCCCATTACTTTGGTGATAACCATAAATTGTTATCACTTCTAGAGAGAAACACTGTCTGAAAAACATGCAGCTAACTTCCAGAAAATGAAGTTACTTAGACAAGATCTAGCTGAAATTAGAAACTGATCCTACTTTAACTCAAACCAGAGCAGTAGGACATTTCATAACTAGAGAAATACTTAGGATGCCTTCTATTGATCAGTTATTTTAATGGATTTGTTTATTAAGAAGAAATAGAAGTGATACATTTTCACTTCCCTCTCTCCCATGACTAAAGTACTCAAAAGCACTCCCCAGCAATCAACAGAATCAGCAAGGAAGATGTCATAAATATTTGAGGTAGGTTTCCTAGCAGAAATTAAATCTCACTGATATTTCTTTTCAGAGAACTGTACTGAACAAGCTGTCCCAACACTTCTCAGATTCAATATCCCTAACTACGAAGTAAATTTAACCATCTAACTTTATTTTAACCTTTGTCTACAGTTGTAGGTGTCCTGGGGATTTAGGGGAAGAGGACTGGATTTGCAAGAATAGGAAAAATAGGCCGATCCAGTTCACTTCTCATTTACCAGGACTCGTGTAATTCTGCAAAGCTTTGTCTTTACTATCATTAAAAAGTACTTTTAAAAGCAATTTTTATGCATGTAGCTTCAGAAAATGTACTGCTCAATAAGCAGAAGTACAATAAGAACTCAGCCTAACCTCTCCTAAACATGGTACTTTGAACACATACAGTACTTGGGCAAATTTATCACTATCAGACAATCAAATGTTTGACCTCTTTCTTCCCTCACAGAACTGCTGAATTATAGTCTTCAGTTCGGATAGAGTAGAGACAACCAATTACTCTGTATTTGCAAGCACAGAAATTTGGATTTACAATATGCATCTCATTGCATTTTCACAACACTTTACCTACATATCCTAAACGCACCCATCTCTCTACCTATCAAGAGTCACTGGGACTTTAAATCCAGCAACGTACACTACTACATCAACAAATAAAATGGTAAACAATGAAAAACGGAGTACATGTATAAAGTTGCAAGGAGTTTTCTACTTGCAGTCATAACAGAACTATTCAAGAAAGACAATAAGCATCTTTTCCCAAAACACAAAGAAAAGTCCCTGGACATAGCTGCTATCTGGACATCAAGCAGCAACAAAGAAACCCAACAGGTTGAGGACGTATATAAAAAGCCACAAGGTTTTCTTAAACACTGAAAAAAACTCTTTTGCATACTCATTAACTTGCCTTCACCAAGCTCATAACACTATTTCAATCCTCCTCTAAACTGAGTTTCAGATAGCTAACACTTGGCACGTACTCCACCTTCAGAACACTCAAATTCATTCAGTGGCTAATAAAAGAAAATGAAGCACAAGACCGGGAAGTGCAGTACTGCTCCCCCTCATCACATTTAGTCACTTAAAGTTCACATCAGTAACTTAGGTCCCTCTTATGCAAGTCTCAAAACAGATCACAAGACAGTCATCTGAAAAATGGGTGACTGAAAGCTAAAATAAAAGCCCAGTAACAGAAGACATCTGTCCCTTGGAGTACAAACCATCAAAAGCATGGACCAGAACTTCTCAAATACAATATATTATGCACAGCTTGACAGCAGAGCAGTTTGGCACCAGGATTCCTTTCAAATTCATGTTGCTGAAACTGCATCTAAGACAACATGCAAGTTTGAAAATCAAGGAAGAATGTAAATGCAGAAAGAAGAAAAAAAAATCAGCAACAGCCTTCAAATACAGGGAAACACGGACAATACAAGATACGAGATATCGGACAAGTATTTACCATTAAATAGCCACGATTCAGTTAACATTTAAAACCAAACAGAAAGAGAACAAGAAAAACGACCTTTCAGAAGCCATATGCTTCATTCTATATATCCATCATCCTCTAAACATCTAACAAAACAAATATAGTAGAAAAATATTCATTTTCTTTACTCAAAAGCAATCTCAATATGGTCTCTAAAGCATCATCCTATTTCCAGGAACATTATTTTAGTCATAAGAAATACAAATGAAATATTCTAGATGAACCCTACACCACACAGTAAAACTGCAAAAAGACTTCTTCTAATTATTAAATATACTTAAGAATATCAGCACTGAGAAGTAGTGAGGTGGGCAGGGAGTTCTGACAAACTGCTCCTTTAGACAGCCAAAATTAAAGAGCATGGACTTTTGTGTTAGAGGAAAACAGAGAAATCCTTTGTATGATTTTTGTAAAATATGAACCTTAAAGTAAGTGCAAAGGAGTTACTTCACAACCTTTCATCCTGGCTCTCACTTGATTGAACATAACCTGTTAGGGAAGTTATATGAAAAACAGTACAAGTCCAAACTAGGTCTTCTCTGAAAATCAGGGAACACAATGGGCCATTTGCTGTTTACAAGAGGCTAATTGGTGCCTGGTAGCTAGAGACAAATCAGGCTGGCCCTCCTGAGCTTCCCCTTACATAACTCCACGCCAAACCCGAAGTTTCTGTTCTACAAGAACGTTTGCTCCTTTGAACACAACTCTGCATGCCCATGCTCCTGATGTTAACAGACCTACAAGAGACAAGCTTCAAACCAGGTTCACCCCAAGTGGCTCCCAGGCAGAATTCAACAGCATTGCAGCCATTCCAGCACATATTTTTAAATTTATTTCACAGCATAGAGTTCAGATTCTTGCCATCAGGCTCAAAGGTGCACCAGGTCCCTTTCTACATCCAGTTTCTTGTAGAAGGGTTTCTACCAGTTAACTTTCCTGCTGTAATTTTCTTCAACAACAATAGCAAACACAGAAAAGTCTTCTTTTATTGTTTTTAAGTGCAACATAAGCCAGCCCAATAGGAAAGCCCTGTCTTGACTTCTAATTCTCAGTAAGAACACATAATCAGGGGTGAGGAAGGACTAGGTAGAGAAGGTTAACGGAGAGAATAGTTAATTCATCACCATGTCCTCAAGTAACCTGCTGTTGCTGCCAAGATTACTATCAAGTGAATTCTGTAGCTGTGACCATGACACAGCTGCTCTACCACCTCCCCACCAGCGACAGAGCACCTGAGAAGGAGAAGGGGAAAGACAATATGGAAGTAAAGCCCTACACGAGGCACAAATCAATAGTTATTCACCCAGTTGCTCCCTTACGGTGCTACCAGCCCTCCTTGGTCAGACTCGAAGTTAAGAAGGGGCCCAAAGGCATGCCCCCCCCAGCCCTGCTTCTCCTCTGAGGGGTTCGGCTGCATCCCCCTTTCCTCACAGTCATCAGAGCCAGGAGAAGCACGAACCCCTGAGAAAAGAAACTCCTAGCTGTAAGGAAATGAGAAACAAGAAGGATGGGTTGCAGGACCACTTTGCCCGAAGTGAAGAGGCTGGAAAACCAACCCACCTCTCCTGGTACTCACCGGGGCTCGGGTGGGCTCCCCCTCACCACACGACCCTGGATCGAAGCAGGGTGGGAGGTGCCCCCAACTGCGGCCTACTCAAATGCCCCTACCCGCGTCCTCGGGGTGGGGGGGGCGGCAACCTAGGGTAGGGCGAAGCTTCCCCTGGGCGGCCGCCAGGAAAAATAGGACAGAGCCGCTTCTCCTCACAGACCACCACCCCTGCAACCTCTCCGCGGCTGGGAAGGGGCAGTCCTGACAGACAGTCGCCACCAGACAAAAGCTCCCACCAGGACGAGTCTGTCTCGGTGCCTGAGGCCGCTGAGGGATCAATGGCCGCCCCCAGACCGTTGGGCAGGGGAGGGGCGCCAAGCCTCTCCCAGGCGCACGGGTCTAGCACCCCCCGCCACAGCCGCGCACGCGAGGCTGGCGTTGAGGGAGAAGGACGCACCCCCTACCCCCCTTACATCCCGCACGGTACCTGCCCAATGTACTCACACAGCAGGCAAGCAGCCAGCAGCAGCGGCGGCGGCAACGCCCACCACCATCACGTGACCGGATCACTCGCTGTTGCTGTTCTCCTCCTCCTCGCCTCTGTCAGGCCTGGGCCCTAGTGGGGCAGGGGACAGAGTGAACGTTCAGAATCATGGCTCAGTTCCTCTCTCGTTGGCTGAAGGAGCAGTTCAGACCAGGAGCTCTAGGTTTTTTAGATCTTACTTCTTATTTTAAGTTGGCTTTTCTGCCCTATAGGGTTGGAATAATTATTAGTGGGTTTTGTCACATTAAAGCCTCTTCAGGTTGCTAGGTTATGTTCATTGCATTTTGTGCCTCAGTCCCAAACAGTGTTCAAGCTGAGCTGGGTTCTGGGCTTTCTAGAGCTCCCTTGTTCCTTCTCTAGTTACTATTCTCCTGAGGGCTTCATCCCAGACCTTTCTGATATCCCAAACAATCTGTATGACTAAAGAATCATGTTCTTCTTCGTGTTCTCTCTCCACAGTTGCTGAGACCAATGCCTGAGCAGTCAAGAACCAATTTTACGCTTAATTTCTTTTAAGTGTTACACATTTTTGCTAGGCTGGACACAGGGGGGGCACCTCATTGACATGGAAGAATACCAGGGCAAAGAATAGCTTCACCACAGGAGAAAAAGGGCAAGGAGAGTGTGCTTAGGGACTAATGGAGAACAGCACAGCAGAGGTATATCAGAGTACTTTGTGCAGCTTCTGGCAACCAAAACTGAACGGTGACAGGACAGATGGCAAGAAAGGAAGATTGACTCCCCAAGAAGAGGTGTTTCAGGTTGTAAGCCAGGAAGAAAAAATAACTTTTCCCCTTTAGGCTTTTTCCTGCTGTGCATTTTTCTCACTGTGCATTATTCCCACTGTGCATTTTTCCCATTCTGTTCAGCTCCTCTGGTTGCTCACAGTGTAGCAGTTGTACCCTTCTGGCATCCTTCTTTGTACGGCCTGGCATTTTAAGGCAGGGCTTGCTTAGCCTATGTGGAAATTGGCTCCTGCTTGGCACTCTGCTGAGCAGGCAGAGTTGGTAAAGGTGTGCAGACTGTTCAGCTCCGGTGCCTCCAGTGCTACGTCCCGTGGTTTTTTTTTACTTTTTCTGTGTTCTTATTTCCTTTAACTGCTGTTTGCTCATCCTCTGTCCCTTGACCCCATACTCTCTGCATAAGCAGAGAGGGCATCAAATCTCATTTTACCCTAAGCAATATATGAAAAATAATCAGTGTTGTTCGTACTTCTGCCTTCTTTGCTTAGACCGAGTAGCATTATTGGGGACATCCCAGGAAGCGAGAGTGGCTTCCGGGACGGGCACTTCCTTTCACGCTTTGGCGGGGAAAGCAGAAAGCCTCGGTTCACGGTTCACGTGTAGTGGCTGGGGGAAAGCTGTCTTCGGATCGTTAACCCCGCTCCACGCGCGCTGTGCTGTTTTTCTTCAGAGGGAGAGAGAGAGAGCGCGAGAGTGGTCAGCGCCAGCTGGATTTCTCTGCGGACTTTCTGGACTTCCTTTCCTCTTCCCTTCATTCCCCCCCTTCCCCCCCCTCCCCCGGCACCCTCATCGGATAGGAAGACGAGGAGAGCCACTGCGTTGCCCAAGAGAAGGATTTTCCAACCTGCTCGGGATCATTACTTCTCTCGTTAAAGGCCGTTCTTTCGGACTCATGGGGCAAGGCAGCGCCCCCTACTGTCCTTGAAGTATAACTGCACCGTAGGAGCGAAGATAGGACTTCCTTAAATCGTCTGAAGGGTTGGGTTACAGCGTTGCTGTCTATTCGGTTCTGTGTTTGGTTATATAGATATATATTTGCAGTTGAGAACTGTTATCTTTTCCGATACAATTTTTTTACCCTTGATTAAAGTCTATTAATTGCAAAGGGGTTGTGGTGATTTTCTTGTGGGAGATAGCCGCAATAGACATCTTAGTTGTTTTTTTTTAAACTAAGACAGATGCTGTCTAGAAATGGGATCCAATGTGTTAAATTGTGTTAATTTGCATGCAGAAGCAAGGCTTCAGCAAGATTTGTACTTGAAAGAGTTGCCATTTCAGTTGTAGAAGCAAGCCCTTCTGGCATAGATGCCATTCATTGATTCACAGCATTGAAGGAAGGAAGGGCAATAATATCTGTATCTAACCTTCATACAGCCCAGGCCATTAAAATTCCCAACATCCATGGGCTGCATTAGTCTCTCGTGTCTCAGCATCATCCTGGGAATTCATATTGGACTTCTTGATCATCCTTCAGAGTCGGCGTGTGCCTGGAGACAGACCCTCTTCTGTAAGTGCCTCCTTCAGCCCTTGGTCCAAGTTTTCTCACCTTGTAATTTGGCTTTATAAAAAAGGTGATGCATTTTCTTGTGACCAGAATCTGAAATTGCTCTGCACAGACAACTTAATCCCATTGTTATTTTCCATTCCTCCAGTCTGTTTCACAAAACATTTTACTTATGGTGACTTTGTACTTATTTCCAAATTGATGAGACAGTTCAACACATCTAAGCCTGATATTGATCACTGGCACAAAGTCTAGCTGGAGGCCAGTCACTGGTGGTGTACCCTAGGGTTTGGTCCTGGGGCCAGCACTGTTGAGTATTTTCATTTACAACTTGGACAGTGGTGCCTCAGAAAGTTCACAGATGACACAAAACTAGGAGGAGTGGCTAATGCACCGTATGGTGGTGGTGCTGTTCAGAGGGACCTCAACAGCCTGGAGAAATGGGCCAAAAGGAATCTCATGAAGTTCAACAAAAGGAAATGTGAAGTTATGCATCTGAGAAGGAATAACTCCATATGTCAGTATAGGCTGGGGCCAACCATCTGGAAGGCAGCTTGACAGAGAAGGGCCTGGAGGTCCTGGTGGAACATGGACAAGTGGAACATGAACCAGCCATGTGCCCTTGCAGAAAAAGCCAACAGCATCCTGGGCTACGTTACGAAGAGTGCTGCCAGCAGATTAAGGGAGATGATCCTTCCCCTTCTCTCACTAGTTCAGCACTGGTGCGACACATCTGGAGGGCTGTGTCCACTTCTGGGCTCCACAACATGAGAAAGGTGTGGGCATACAGGAGGGAGTCCAGTGAAGGGTCACAAAGATGATTAAGGGACTGAAGTACCTGACATACAGGTACAGGCTGACAGAGATGGAGTTGTTTAGCCTGGAGAAGAGAAAGCTCAGGGGGATTTTATCAGTCCCTTACCTCATGGGAGTGACTAAAGAAGATGAAGTCAGACTTCTTAGTGGTGCCCAGTGACAACACATAAGTTGAAAAACAGAAAATTCCATTTCAAGAAAAGGGAATTTTTTTACTGTGAGTTTGGTCAAACACTGGCACAGGTTGCCTGGAGAGGTTGTGGAGTCTCTGTCGTTGGAGATATTAAACCCACCTGGACATGGTCCTGGGCAGCTTGACCTAGTTGACCCTGTTTTGAACAGGGTGGTGGACTTGGACAGGGGTGTCAAACTCATGGCTCCCGCTGCTCTCCTGCTCCCACAGCGTAACGTGCGTCACACACACTACACACATGCCCAGCGCTGGCAGGAGCGCAGGGACAAGGAGCTCGACGCTGCCACCAGGGAGAAACAAGGTGCTGGGCTGGATAAAACAAGGGGGGGGGGGGGGGGGCTGAATTCGGTCCCTGGGCTATGACTCTGACATCCCTGATCTAGGTGATCTCCTGTGGGGTTTTAGAAGACCAAGGGCATGTTCTGGGCAATCCAGAGCAGCAGGACCTTAGTTTGGCTAAGGCATAGAGATATCAGCAGGCTGTGCAGGAATGTCGTTGCTAGGACACCTGCAAGAGGAATTTGGCAAGATAAACAGCCTAGCAAGTGAAAAACAAGAAAGGGGGGCGATGCACACGTGATTGAAGCTAAGACCTTGAACAGGATCTGAAACTTACAAGAGACAGATGGACAGCAGAGACTGACCTATTGCAAAGAAGCATTATTGGAGTGAACAGCACATGTTAAGCAATCGTTCTTATTGTTATGCGTGAAAGCAGATAAGATAGACTATATAACCATTAGCAGTAAAGCAATAAACTCGGCTTCTGTGTGATCACATTGATCGTGTGATGAGTGGCGCACGAACAGGGACCCTCAGATCGGCATTGGATGGATCAGCCAGCCCAGTGATTACTGACAACGAGGGGGTGGAAGCCGGCTGAAGGTGAGTGCTGCCCCAGCACTCAGGGAGACGTTAACGCACATATAAATAGAAGGGAAATCCTGCCCTGATCAAGCAGGCGGCCGGGGAGGAGATGGGGTCCACACTCTCAAAAGAAGCAGAGGCAGTGGTTAAGCTCCTCCAAACTATCCTCTCTAAGAGAGGAATTTCATATGACTCGAGATCCTTGAAGGCTTTGCGGCTGTGGGTGAAAAGCAGGAACTTGATCCCCACTGTAAATGCTGCTTTTGAAATCCCAACATGGGATCAATAGGTGAGCAATTGTGGGATGAAATTACTAAGGGATCCAAGGAGGTAAGAAAATTTCCCACTGTGTGGAGATTGATACATGAGACTTTAAAAAATATGAAGGCAGAATGTACAGTGACAGCCTCTGCATTTGCTGCGTTGTCGCCTGTTGAAGAAGCGCAGTCAACTACCACTTAGGTGTTCTTAGGACCCAGCATTCCTTTGGCAAGGAGGGGAGCTAGTTCTACTCAACACTCCTCCAAAAAACAGACAACGTGCACAGTCCCTATTTCTTCTCCCAACAATTCATTTGTCTACGCACGGAAACAAGAGAAACCTCTATCAGATTCGCCCGAATCGTCGACCTCCGACAAGCAAAGCGGTTGCACTCTCTGCCTCCCCCATCTACACCACCCTCTCCTTCAAGTGTGTGTGTATAACAGCAGCAATCTTTAGGGCTGGGAGATGTTCAACTGTGAGAACTGTTGAAAAAATAGAAGATTTGGAGACACGAGTACGACTCACAAAACAACAACATGCAGGGCCACCGATAAATTCTTTCCCCGCCCCTACTCCTGTTACACACACACACACACACACACACACACACACCCCGCCGTTAACCCTCTTGTTTCTGTTCCAGAATCACTTGCACCGTCATATCCGGGATTTAGGGGGATGGAGACTGGGTATAGGAGTTAAATGGAGAGGAACTGTAAAAGATGCAATATTAAATGGAACAGTGATACCTTCAGCTTTTCCTATGTAACAGATTAACTTTTGATCCACGGAAGTATTCCATACCTTCCTTTAACGTAACCCAACATATAAATAGGGTGTAGATAAGAGAGTACACTCTCTTCTTCTTCCGGCAAGGCTGGGGAGCAGAAGGTCCCTGCATTGGTCCTGTCTGCTGCTGAGCCTGCGGAAAATTTTTTAACGGGTCGGATTTGGCCGTCTGGCTCTCCATGGGGGAGGTGACGTGGTAAGATTGCATTAATTCCTTATTTTGTTAGCTACTGGGTGTTATAGTTGTATGCCGGGTATTATATAGATCCTGTTTGTCCTTTTTTCCCATTTCCCTTCCCCTCTTCCCTTGCTCCTTTGCATATCCTTGCAGTGTAGTTCTTTGTATTTAGAAAAATACAGAAATACACATATATAGTGTGATTTCAGTTTCTTCCATAGTTTTTTTTTTCCTTTCAAAGGGAGTAGGGTTTGGGAGAGATGCAGACTGAGCAGTTCGAGAGCTTGGGAAAGCTAGCTCAAACCAGCTCAGATTTTGGTAGCAGAGGATGGTTTCAATGGTTGACCTTGGTTTGTTTTGAAAACAGTGTCCTGGAACACCACCAGAGTCTGGGAAAGCAGCCAAGAAAACCTTGTTTAGGAACAACCTGAAGGAAAATAATAACAATGTCCTTTTTGCTAACTTTTTTCATTATTCTAGCTGGTTTTGTACCTGTCCCAGGATATCCTATTGGGAGACACAGCCGTTCAGATGGATGGAACGAATGGCTTCCATTCCTCAATTTTGACATTGACGGCCTAATATATACTCTCCATGATGGTGTCATTCCAGGTTTGGTGGAAAGGACTGCTAAGATCAGCTCTAACAAATACTTAAATTGTCTAGCAACAATGATATTAGTGGTAAAGGCAGCAGAAATACTATTCAGAATTGGAGCAGTGGTGTTGCATTGGTTCCCTTGTTTTAGGAAGGGCTGAACCTTGAGAGGAATCACTGGAGCTTTGGGAAGGAGCTTGGACAGGCCAGTCTTTGGATGGCAGGGAGCATGGTTGGATTTTGGTAAACTGGTGGGATGTGTGACACCTCCTATTGCTTGGGACTTTGTGCCAGAGCAGGTGTTCAACCCTGATGAGATGACGCGTTGTTTGAGGGAAACATGTCTTTCATATGACGATCCAAACATGCAATTCTATGCTTTGTACTGGGGCTTGGCTAATGCTTATTGTGCTGTGGTAGATCACTCCCAGAAGGTTAAGGTCGAGACAGGAACTCAAACCACACCACCCGAAACTAGTGATGTCCCTATTGGGCCCACTTGTGAAACTGGGGTCCGAGCACAACTTGAAGTTGAAGCTGTCTCTACTAAGGCTACTAGAACTGGGACTCAAGTTAAAAACAGGAAAGTCGTCGTTGCTCCTATAAAGAAAAAGAAGACATTGCTGAGGGAGACCGTAAAACTTACAGACCCATCTCCACAACTGGAAGGTATGGAAGAAGAAAGAGATGAAGAGGAGGAAGGAGTAGAAGGACCTATCCCATCCATGCAGGCAGTATCGGAAGAAGGAGTGGCTGTGAGTGAGGAAGAAGTGGCTGGGACAGAGGAAGATGCTAAGAAGGGGCAAAAGTGTTCCCCTCAACCTGAGAGACAATTATTGTTACCTGATGATTGGTTGAGGCCTTCATCTCAGCACCCAAAAGACTACTCGCTACCTCTACCTGCTGGGTATGGTGAACGACGTAGAAGTCCATGTCCACAGCACGCTCGGTCTCCACCTCCTCGTGAGAGATACAGAGAGGAGGTGGGAACGGTTCCGCAGAAGAGCGGAAGAGTACAAAGAGAAGTGGAAAAGATTCTACGCGGGAGAGATGGACAAGAAATAATGTGAGAAAGTGAAATTACACAATCACTGACCCCAAGAGAGCTTCCAGATTTACGAAGCGATTACAGTCGTTTGCCTGGTGAACGAATCCTCACTTGGCTGGTGCGATGCTGGGACAATGGAGCTATTAGTCACGTGATTGAAGGTCATGAAGCACAACAATTGGGATCTCTTGCCCGAGATCCTGTAATAGAACAAGAAATGGCAAGGGAGAGAATGGCGTCCAGTCTTTGGGTCTGAATCCTCCACACTATGAGGGTGAAATACCCATTTAAGGAATATCTGTCGAGCTCTCCAAGAAGGTGGAATACTGCGGAAGAAGGCATCCAATACCTACGGGAATTAGCCGTGTTGGAAATCATCTATTCCGATCCAGACTATTATGACATCCTAGCTCCAGAATGTGTCCCCTGCACACAGCCCATGTGGAAAAAGGTAATTAAAGGTGCCCCTAAACCATACACCTACTGCTTGGTAACCGTATATGATCCAAAGACGGGTGAACCAAGCGTGGAAGATGTGTTGTTGGATAAGGTGCATAGCGGAAAGTCTGGAAGACTCCTCCGATTCCCTATACCGACCTGCCTACGATAGGGAAAGAAGAGAGATTATGAATACTCCAGATATGAGGACTATCCTAGAGACAGAGATGACAGACATTATAGAGATTACAGAGAAAGGCCAATGGAACAATCATGGCGGGATAGACCAAGACGACCTCGACCTCGGTCTCGTTCACAATCTTCATCATCCCCACGCAGAGGGAAGGAAAACCCTAAGCGTCAGTCATGTAGCCAACTATGGGCATACCTATGCAGCAAGGGAGAGAACATGAAGAAGTGGGGTGGCCAACCCACTTACAAGCTCGAAGGTAGAGTGAAGGAGTTGAGACAGAAGGACACTGACAAGAAAGTTGTCTACATGATAGACACAGATTTTTTAGACAAGAAACCGCAATTGCCAAAAGGCAAGAAGATGGAGATCCACATCCCTGATGACAAAAAAGCCTCCAAGAAACCAAAGTCAAAGTCCAACGACGATTGCTCTGATCAAGACCAATAGAGGGGCCCTGCCTTCTGCCAGGAGAAGGAGAGGAACCAAGAAGACAATCGGGTTTACTGGGCTGTGTGGGTTCGATGGCCTGGCACATCGGATCCTCAGAGATACCAAGCTGCACAGGTAAAAGTATCACAAGTAGACCTAGACTGGCAGCAGAAGGGAGAATTGTTCCTAGCTCGATGGGCCCATGATGCTTCAGGTCATCAAGGCCGAGACGCCATCTATAGATGGGCACGAGACCGAGGGGTGGATTTAACCATGGACACTATTTCTCAGGTTATCCATGACTGTGAAACCTGTGCCGCTATCAAACAGGCAAAAAGGTTGAAGCCCTTGTGGTATGATGGACGTTGGGATAAGTACAAATATGGGGAGGCCTGGCAGGTTGATTACCTTACATTGCCACAGACCCACCAAGGTAAATGCTATGTGCTTACCATGGTGGAAGCAACCACAGGTTGGTTAGAGACATATTTGGTACCACATGCAACAGCCTGAAATACTATTCTGGGTCTTGAGAAGCAAATCCTGTGGAGACATGGCACTCCAGAACGTATTGAGTCAGACAATGGGACTCATTTTAAAAACAATTTAGTGGCTACTTGGGCACAGGAGCATGGTATTGAATGGGTATATCACATTCCATATCATGCACCCACTGCTGGAAAGGTCGAAAGGTGTAATGGACTGTTAAAGACAACTCTAAAGGCACTAGGTGGAGGAACTTTTAAAAACTGGGATAAGCACTTAGCCAAGGCACCTGGCTAGTTAACACCAGGGGCTCTGTCAATCGAGCTGGGCCTGCCCAAGAAGAATCCCTCCACACTGTAGATGGAGACAAAGTTCCAGCGATCCATCTAAGGGGTATGCTGGGTAAGGCCATTTGGATTACTTCTCCCTCAGGCCAAGACAAACCCATTTGTGGGATTGTTTTTGCTCAAGGATCTGGAAACACCTGGTGGGTAATAAGAAAGGATGGGGAGACCCAGTGTGTGCCTCAAGGAAATCTATCCTTGGGAAAAAACTAATTCCATGTCTTGAGTTTTACAGGAGATGTCACCAGATGAGAAAGACCTGAACAGAGCGGATACCAGTCTCCAGTGATGAGCCAAGCCCAGTCGAGCCGGTCCAGCGCTGCATCACACGAGACTCTCATTACTACCTGAGAAACAGCCACCAACAGATCTTCCAAGCTTGAACTCTTTAAGCCCAAAACCAAAACTGTGACAGACTTTGAAATAAAATGAGGACTATATATATATATATATATATATGTGTCTATGCGCGGGATATAGACAAACACAATGTACAGGTGTTGTGTTAAAGAAATGATATAGAATAAGGGGTGGAGAATGTAATGGGTTAACTTTTGATCCACGGAAGTATTCCATATCTTCCTTTAACATAACCCGACATATAAATAGGGTGTAGATAAGAGAGTACGCTCTCTTCTTCTTCCGGCAAGGCTGGGGAGCAGAAGGTCCCTGCATTGGTCCTGTCTGCTGCTGAGCCTGCGGAAAATTTTTTAACGGGTCGGATTTGGCCGTCTGGCTCTCCATGGGGGAGGTGACGTGGTAAGATTGCATTAATTCCTTATTTTGTTAGCTACTGGTTGTTATAGTTGTATGCTGGGTGTTATATAGATCCTGTTTGTCCTTTTTTCCCATTTCCCTTCCCCTCTTCCCTTGCTCCTTTGCATATCCTTGCGGTGTAGTTCTTTGTATTTAGAAAAATATAGAAATACACATATATAGTGTGATTTTGGTTTCTTCCATAGTTTTTTTTTCCTTTCAAAGGGAGTAGGGTTTGGGAGAGATGAAGAATGAGCAGTTCGAGAGCTTGGAAAAGCTAGCTCAAACCAGCTCATCCTGTTATAATTGATGGGGGTCAGAATACTTGGGAATCTTTAGACTGGAAAATTTTGAAGGAAACAAAATCAGCAGTGTCTCAATATGAGTTAAAATCTCCATATACTCAGTCAATTTTGCAACATATTTTTTCGAGTAATCTTCTGGTACCCCATGATTTTCGTATGAATGTACAAATGTTATTTGCTCCTTCACAGCAGTTACAATTTTTTCACCGTTGGCAATTATCTTGTGAACAATTAGCGGCCACCCCTCGACAGCCGGGGGACCCTCTTTATGGTGTACAATCACAAATGTCAATGGCTCCGGGTCATTTTGCAAGGGCTGATTGGCAAGTGCAGTTTGCTACTGAAGTATTGCAAGCTAGTCAAGATGCAGCATTTAAAGCTATGAGGAATGTTTCTGGTGATAAGATCCGCCCGGGCTTTACTACAATTAGGTGAGGACCGAATGAGTCTTTTCCAACATTTGTAGATAGATTACACACTGCCATAATGGCACATCCTGATTTACATGAAGATATGAAAGCCAAACTGTTAGATATGTTAGCCTTTGATAATGCTAATGACAAAACTAAGCAGGCTCTTAGCACACTTCCTCGAGGCTCTGGAACTGCTGCGCTCTTGGAAGCAGCAGAACACATGCTTTTTGCTAATCAAGCCACTGTTATGGCTGCAGCAGTCAGAGCAGCAGTGCGACCACTGGTTGAAAAACAAACAAGGGAAAAAAGAGACAAAACATGTTTTAATTGCGGGAAAAAGGGTCATTTTCAAAAAGAATGTAGAGCTCTGAAACGTAGTACTGTATCAACAAATAACAATGCGCCACGACTAACAACAGAAAAGTGGTGTACAAACTGTAGTCACAATAATCATAATACAAATGAATGCAGGAGAGCGGGAAACAGGATGTTGAGCGCGACTCACCCTCGCGCGACGACACAAAATCAGAGTGCCAATCAGGGAATAGTGCCCCAGGGTGCTTGGACAGCTGCACCGCCGCAACAACCGGCAGTGTAGGAGGGGATGTGGCAACAGCAATAGAAATTACATTGACGACCCAGCAGGTGCCGGTAGTTGATTCAACATTAAAAGGCCCGTTAGGACATGGGTTAAGCGCCTTGCTAATCGGCAGATCATCAACCTCAAGACGAGGGTTGTTCGTAATTCTGGGATTGATAGATGCCCATTATCAAGGTGTGATCAAAATAATGATATATACATTAACACCGCCGATTAACATTCCAAAAGGATCAAAAATAGCACAACTAATTCCATTTGAAGCCAAAGTACCAAAAGCTTTAGACAGAAAAAGAGGTGAAGGCTGTTTTGGATCCACCGGAGAAGCAGAAGTAATGTTAGCAGTAGATATTGGAAAGAAAAAACCTGAGGAAAAGGTTAATGTGATTCACCCATCAGGAGATTCGATAACAATCAAAATGCTTGTGGGTACAGGGGCAGACATTACTATAATACCGAAAGTTTGGTGGCCTAGACATTGGCAGATGCTCCCAGCCACCACATCAGTAGTTGGAGTAGGTGGTTCCCAATGAACATTCATAAGCAGGACAGTTGTGCAATTTCAATTTAATGATGGAACTCAAATTTCTACTAGACCATATATTATGAATTTACTGATTGCCTTATTGGGTAGAGATGTTTTATCCCAAATGGGAGTGAGATTAGTATCCACGGTTTTTTAGGAGCCATTGCTCAGCAGCCGGTGATAAAACTCACATGGAAAACTGAAACACCTGTGTGGGTGGATCAATGGCTGCTGAAAGAAGAAAGGCTGCAGATTGTTAACAATTTAGTAAGACAGCAACTAGAAGCAGGACATATTGTTCTGTCAACTAGTCCATGGAATACGCCAATCTTTACTATTCCCAAAAAATCAGGAAAATGGAGATTGTTACATGATTTACGAGCAATTAATAAGGTGATGCAAGATATGGGGGCACTTCAGCCTGGATTACCCTTACCAACAATGATCCAAAAAAAATGGCAGATTTTAATTATTGATTTGAAAGATTGGTTTTTTTACAATACCATTGCATCCTGAAGAGGCAGAAAAATTTGCTTTTACGGTGCCATCAGTGAACAAAAGTGAGCCAGCAAAAAGATATCATTGCGTAGTTTTGCCACAAGGTATGAAAAATTCTCCGACTGTGTGTCAAATGTTTGTGGCATGGGCCTTACAATCATTTTGATCCAACAATCCGGATCTATTAGTGTACCATGACATGGATGATATACTAATAGCTGGAAAAGATTTTGATGCAGAAAAAACAATCAAAGAATTAACAATTACTTTAGAGGAGAAAGGGCTAAAAATTGCCCCAGAAAAGCTTCAGAAAAATGAACCTTGGTTGTATTTGGGATGGATTATTACAGGTGGATGTATTAGACCACAAAAATTGAGCCTAAAACAGAAATAAAGACTCTTACAGATGTCCAAAAACTTTTAGGAGATATACAATGGGTAAGACCAACATGTGGTATTACTAATGATGACTTAGCCCCGTTAATGCCTTTATTGGGTACCACTAGTAATGCCAATGAGAAAAGACAATTAAATGAGGAACAAAACCAGACATTAAACCTTATAATTGAAAAGGTTCAACAAGGAATAGTAGCAAGAAAGATTGAAGAGAAACCTTTACAGCTAATGATTGTTAGCTCTTCAAAATATTGTAAATATCCTTTAGGAATAATCGGTCAAGAGAATCATAATAAATGGTCAGCTTTAGAATGGATTTTTACAGCATATACTCCAAAGACTACAGTGATAACACGTATAGAACTAATATCCAATTTGATAATAAAAGGAAGAGCACCAATCATTGATATTTCAGGTTTAGACCCCGAATCCATAAATATACCTATCAGTAGTACTTATTTAAATTGGTTATTAGCAAATTCAGAATTAATACAAATTGCCTTAGCTGACTACCAAGGAATTGTTACTGCACATTATCCTTCAGAAATATGGCTGTCATTAATACAACCACAGGATTTAGAAGAAGCACCATATAGATATGAAACACCAGTAGATGGCTTGACAATTTTTACGGATGGAGGAAGGAAATCTAGAAGAGGAGCGATTACTTGGCAAAAAGATGGTCAATGGCACCATCATATTTTAGATGGGGATGTTGAAGACTCTTTGCAAACATTAGAATTACGACCGGTTGTATGGGTTTTTCAACGTTGGCAATCTGTACCGATCAGTGTAATTTCAGATTCATTATATGTTGTAGGTACTGTTAATAGATTAGAGAGAGGAATGGTTAAATCAGTACAAAACAAAACTTTACATATGTTGTTGTTACAATTGTTACAGTTATTATCTCAAAGATCTTGTCCATATTTTGTTACTCACATTCGGAATCATCAATTTAATAATGGGTTATCTATTGGTAATAATATTGCTGACCAGCTGGTAGCAGTTGTCCAAACAAATTTGGTCAATTTATTTGAGCAAGCCCGTTTGTCTCACGAATTTTTCCATCAATCGCCTAAAAGGTTGGCCAGAGAATTTAATTTGTCACAGAATGATGCACGTGGCATAGTGCAGTCTTGTCCAGCGTGCCAAAAAGAAGGGTTTGGCTTGGGCATTGGAGTTAACCCACGTGGATTACAAGCCTTACAGCTATGGCAAATGGATGTTACTCATATCCCAGAATTTGGACGCTTGAAATATGTACATGTATCTATAGATACTTTTTCTCATGCAATATGGACAATTGTGCAGGCTGGAGAAGCAGCCAAGCACATTATTAAGCATGTGCATGCAGTGATTGCTGCTTTAGGAGTCCCACGAGAGGTAAAAATGGATAATGGTCCAGCGTATGTATCTCAAACGTTTGCACGTCTCTGTCAAACATGGGGCATTCGTTGGCTCACTGGCATTCCCCATTCTCCGACGGGTCAAGCCATTGTTGAACGTGCTCACGCCACGCTGAAATCGCTTTTGCAAAAACAAAAAGGGGGAACTGCAGGGGAGGCTCCTGCAGAATGACTTGGAAAAGCACTGTATGTGTTAAACTATTTACGCCTCACAGAAAATCGAGTATCACCGCCTATTATAGTGCATCAAGTATCAGTGCAATTGGGAATTGAGAATTCAGAGTTAAAGTACAATATAAAGACTTGCAGACTGGAGAATGGAAGGGGCCAGTGGAGTTAAAAATGACTGGTAGAGGATATGCTTGTGTTTTAACAGATAATGGCCCAAAATGGGTTCCAGCACGATGGGTCAGACCTTGGCGATCCTCTTGATTTACAGTGTGAACACAGTCATTCTCTGGGTGGTTTCACAACCAAAGACAAATGTATGGGTAACAATAGCTAACATCACAAACCAAGATACATTATGTTTATCCATGTCAAATGCAGAAAATCACTTTTCTACCTGTTTAGTAGGAAAACCCATAGATGAGTGGCCAAAAAAAAAACCAAAAAACCCAAACTACCTAGTAAAAATGGATGTTAATGCTAGGCAAGAGATTTATAGAAATGCAACAGCTTTGTGTAATTATATAAGTTCAAACATATCTCGATCAAGTAATGTACCTATGGCATTACCACATGGTGTGTGGAGATAGGGCCTGGACAGGTATCCCATCAAAAATTAGTGGAGGCCCATCTAATGTGGGCAGGAGGCTAACTTTATTAACTCCCAACACAACCATGATACATGATCACTTAAAGAAATCACAGAAGATTAGGAGAAAACACGACACATGCATTTACAGCAGATTGTAATGGGAATGTTACATTTTGGGATACCTCTCAAATTTGTGCAGCATTGTTTATTGCACCTGGAGTAGGGGCTGCTGCAGCATTGTGAAAATTAACTAATTTAGGTTGTTGGCTTAGCAAGTAAACTAATATCACTTCATTAGCTCTTTTAGGATTGTTAACAGATGTTGATAGTGTTAGACATGCTACATTATAAAATAGAGCTGCTATAGATTTCTTATTACAAAATAGAGCTGCTATAGATTTCTTATTATTAGCGCAAGGTCATGGATGTGAAGAATTTGAAGGAATGTGTTGTATGAATTTATCAGATCTCTGAATCAATTCACAAGGCAATTCAACAGCTAAAGAATGGGGTTAAACAACTACAGATGAATAATGATTGGGGTTTACCTGGATGGTTAACATCAATTATAAAAATGGGATTGATTATTTTAGTCATGATATTAATGATGATTGTACCATGTTTAATGCAATGTTTAATTCAAATGATGGAAAAAAACATGAATCTGATCTGGATTGCCCAAAAACAAAAAGGGGGATTTGTGGAGTTTTGGAAGACCAAGGGCATGTTCTGGGCAATCCAGAGCAGCAGGACCTTAGTCTGGCTAAGGCATAGAGATATCAGCAGGCCTTGCAGGAATGTCGTTGCTAGGACACCTGCAAGAGGAATTTGGCAAGATAAACAGCCTAGCAAGTGAAAAACAAGAAAGGGGGGCGATGCACATGTGATTGAAGCTAAGACCTTGAACAGGATCTGAAACTTACAACAGAGATGCCTGGACAGTAGAGACTGACCTATTGTAAAGAAGCATTATTGGAGTGAACAGCACATGTTAAGCAATTGTTCTTATTGTTATGCGTGAAAGCAGATAAGATAGACTATATAACCATTAGCAGTAAAGCAATAAACTCGGCTTCTGTCTGATCACATTGATCGTGTGACGAGTCCATGACTTCCATGTCAACAATCTCCAAAGGTCCCTTTCAACCTCAACTATTCAGAGAGTACAGGAACCCAGCATTTGGGGATATGACTTGACTTCTCTGACCATTTCTTATTCCAAGAGTGTGTTAGTATGCTGAGAAAGAAAGGTGACAGGGAAATCCATATTTTATTTCCGTGTAGTCACTTTCTCTTACTCTATGCAGAACATTCAAGCACTGTATGTTTTTTTCCCCTAAGCAGAGTTAAACAGCCCAGAGCACAGGACTAAAAGCTTTACCCAAAACCAAAGTCACTCAAAGTACAACAGCAGCCGCCTGCAGTATATACACCAAGATAACAGGGACAATAATTTTTTCGGAGTCAAAGTCTGTTTATGCTGATAAAAAGCTAAAGTTGGCTCCCTGTGATTAACAGGAAAGAGATACTCCTGTAAATGCACGTGACAAATCATCATTACTCCTAGAAATTCTTTCCTGGAAGGGAAAAAAGTCTTCATGAAGTGGTTTTATCAGAAAGCAAGACCAGAAATCATAGCTTAATAGTGCTCTACCGGCATCCTTGCTGGCCTTGCCGCTGTGTGGTGTCCAGCAGCCCTGAGCTGAGAGGAAGCAGGCTGCCATCACAGAAAATGAGGAAATGGCTCCTGATTTCCCAGGTGTTTTTCTTAGTGCTGATCAGTAGTTCCTCACACTCTTGGCTCAAGGGCTCTTTTAGAGTTTATATACATGGAGAAATTAGCCAGCATTGCTCCCTAGGTGAGTGCTTACCTAGAATACAGCAACTATACAGGGAGGAGTTTTACAACAGTGCCGGTCTGTGTCTCCCCAAAGACAACCTTAAATCTAGTCACATCTTTTCCAGTTGTCTAAAAATCTGTGAAATTTCTATTGTACATGAGTCTGTGTGCTTAATGTACAACACGTACCAAGCACTACAGTGGGCCTGTGGAGAGAAGAAACCCCTGGAAGAGCAAAACTTTTGATAACGCAGGAAAAAAAAGCACAGGCACCAATTACAAGGGCTACGAATCTTTCTGTTGAGAATTCATCATCCCTGGAACATGACCCTTGCTCTGTTTGTGTCTTAGGCACAAACAATCCAAGCAACTGTCTGGCTGACCTTTTGACCACAGCTCTGCACTTACAGCCTGTGGCTTCTCTCTTACCTCTCCTAGATCATGGTACACCTTAATGAAGAGGGAAAGATAAGACCCTCTGTGCAGGGGGGGTACTTTGGAGCAGCTGAGCAATAGCTCCCAAATGCCATATTGGCCATGCGGTCCCTTGAGCCTTGCGGGAAGCTGAAGCTATCCTGACATTTGTTCTTCCAGATGAGAAAGCTTGGAGGGGACTGAGGAAGTTGGGAGACAAAGCAGAGAGGTTCTTGTTTTCTAATACACCGTGAACTTGCTCACTTCAATCTCTGACAAAATGCCCAAAGAACAGTTCAAGCTCTGCATTCCTGGCATCTCTTAATTTATGAATTAATTTACTGGATCTTGAAAGCACCTTGCACTGGAAAAGACTATTCTGATCCTCCATTCAGAAGTAGACAGGATGAGTACAGCTATGGCTAGGAAGAACTAAAAGAACCAGTATGAAACTATTCCTACAGCAATGCCTTGGTTTGTCTTCCTTGTTCTGCACCAGTGGTGCCACCAGCTGGCAAGAGCTGAGAACCCAAGTCACAAAGATCAGAAACAATAAATCCAAGAAGGGATGACAGCCAAGCAAACCTGCAGCAGCTGGGCTGGGAGTTGGAGGCAGGCAGCAAATTGAGTGTTGAAAGGGATAATGTGCACTGCCACCGTGTTTGCAGTGTACAGTAAAAGCACGGGTGATGGCAGCGTAGACCTGCTGCAGACTATAGGCCAAGGAGTGGAATGAATCTTGTCTTGGTTCCGCAGCCAGATGTGACGATGGTCACACACATGCATGCCAAGCACAGCCAGTGAGAAAGGACTGAGGGAACCTGGACTGTTCAGTATAAGGAGGGGAGACCATGGCCATTAAACAGTTAAAAATCCTTTCCCAGAAAAGAGATGAGCTGCCCCAGAGAAGGGAATAAACTGCTTCATCTGCACAGTAAATGGGAAAGTAAGGGGACCTGCAAGACAGATAATGGGACAAAATAGGTGAGTGATAGAATCTCTTGCTGGGGGAGGATTTGGGCTCTTTATTGCTGAGATTTAAGCTGGACAGACACCTAGGAGGACCTTGATTAGTAGTAATTGTCTTAGTGCTTCCTGAGGTCCTCAGCCATTGGTCCTTTTTGGTCCTGCACATCAGCTGACAGGTCCCACACCATCTGTACTCAATGGAGCATCTGATCCAGCTGTCAGTAACTGTAAGAGGCTGTAAAAGACTCTCTTAGGTGACTGTCTCAACCTTGCTGACACTTGAGACCATAAACCAGGCTGGAGTTTTATGGTCGTGCTGGTATCTGGTACGGAGCTCCCAAAGAGACTGCAGAGACCATCTTCTGTTTATGCAAGAGATAACCTAATCCCTCCCGCTAAGCACCAAGGTGCCAGGGAGCTGGACAGAGGGGCCTGGAGACCCCCGAAGACCTCCCCCACAATGCATGTGTATCATCACCAGGTGGAAGGGATGGTTAAGACACTATAAAAGAGGAGAAACATCAACATCGAGTCGGAAGCGCTCCCCCACCGAACACTGAAGTAGGACCTGCGGGACGCCACTGGATCCGTGGTGGTAGCTATACTTTCTCTCTCTCTTTCTCTCTTTCTCTCTCTCTTTTTCTTCCTTCTCTCCTTTCCTGTTCCTCTCGTCTATTTTGCATAGGTTATAATAAACTATAATGTTTGATTGTGACATTTGACCTCGTTTGTGTCTTGATTTCGCCCTTGGGATCATTTCAAACACTCTCAGATCAGTAACGGATCGAGACAGTAACCCTCATTGACAGAGCCCTTTCTATAGCTTAAAGTAACTGTCCCTTCATTCTCCTCTCACTTTCTTATGAGGCTTAGGGGTAGAATAAAAAGCATCAGCCAGGCAGGGGAACCCGTTATATGTTTAGGAGTAGCAGCAAGTATGACCATCTAGGAACAGAGTGCAAGCTCACAAGCAGTTCAGCTCCAGCTTCCACACTGAGAGGTTGGCACAAGCTCATCCAAATCTATGGCTGTGACACAAGGCAAGCCAGGAGCTACAGGCTGTACTGCTACTGATGCCTTCTAGCCTCATCTAATCCATCATCTCCTGCGTGTCTCCAGGGCCAGGGATTTTATTTATTTTTTTTATCTCTCAACTCTCAAACAGTTTGGGTATAAGGCTCAATAGAATGACTATATTCACATGCCTTTTAGACTCTCCTCTTCCTGCATTCACAAGCATCAGTAATGCCTACTACAGGGAGCAGAGATGATGCAGCTGGGGACATGGTTTAACATCTGTTAAACATCTTCATCGATGATTTAGATGAGGGGATTGAGTCCCTCATAAGTAAATTTGCGGATGACACCAAGTTGGGAGGGAGTGTTGACCTGCCGGAAGGCAGGAGGGCTCTGCAGAGGGACCTTGATAGGCTGGAGAGATGGGCTGAGTCCAACAGGATGAAGTTCAACAAGGCCAAGTGCCGGGTCCTGCACTTTGGCCACAACAACCCCATGCAGCGTTACAGGCTGGGGACAGAGTGGCTGGAGAGCAGTCAGGTGGAAAGGGACCTGGGGGTACTGATTGACAGGAGGCTAAATATGAGCCAGCAGTGTGCCCAGGTGGCCAAGAAGGCCAATGGCATCCTGGCCTGTATCAAGAATGGTGTGGCCAGTAGGATGAGGGAAGTGATCCTTCCCCTGTACTCAGCATTGGTGAGGCCACACCTTGAGTATTGTGTTCAGTTCTGGGCCCCTCAGTTCAAGAAAGATATTGAGATGCTGGAGCGGGTCCAGAGAAGAGCAACAAAACTGGTGAAGGGACTTGAGCACAAGTCCTATGAAGAGAGGCTGAGGGAGCTGGGGTTGTTTAGGTTGGAGAAGAGGAGGCTCAGGGGTGACCTCATCGCTCTCTACAACTATCTGAAAGGAGCCTGTAGACAGGTGGGAGTTGGACAACCAGCAACAGAACAAGAGGGCACGAGCTTAGACTCTGCCAGGGAAGGTTTAGGCTGGATATCAGAAAAAAGTTCTTCACAGAGCGAGTAATCAGGCATTGGAATGGCCTGCCCAGAGAGGTGATGGATTCACCATCCCTGGAGGTTTTTAAAATAAGACTGGATGTGGCGCTCAGTGCCATGATCTAGTAATCATGATAGTGTTGGATTAAGGGTTGGACTTGATGATCTTGGAGGTCTCTTCCAACCCAGATAATTCTATGATGATTCTATGGTCTGGCGTAGCTTGCACGCAAAGCTGCAGTTTGTCCATGACCATGGAAGTTAGCACCTCAGGGTGAGGCCAAGTGTGAAGAAGTTGGGGATGCAGGAGCTGCTTTTAGGCATGTAGTTTTAACCTCCAGAATAAAGCTTAGATCTCTTAAGGACATTCCTCCTCTCCAAAAATAACCTTCCCAATTCTAGGCAGGGAAGACGAGGCAGGGAAATAGGACAGCTGGATAAAGGCCTCACTCTCCTGTGCAACAAAAATATGGTGGAAGAGCCAGTGCTACAGATGCAGTTTTGGTATGCAAGGTCTTCCTGAAAAGCCTTAGTTGTATACCTAACTGTCCTCCCATCTGTACTGTCCAATACTTCTAAGAGGTATTTCCTTCTTAGAAAAATCAAGTGGTTGAAAGGAAACTTGCCTCAGAACAAATGAGGTACTAGAAGAAAAGAACAGGGAGGAGATACTTTGAAGAGAGTAACAGTCCCAACTCTGCCATTAAATATATTTCCTATGGAAGCAAGGAATGTTACTGCAGCTCTACAGAGAATAAGACTGATATTTAAGCTATAAAAAACAGGAATAAGCTGAGAACTTGCTGTTGGGATATCAATCCACTCACTGGTGAAGGAAAAACAGGAAAAAAGTTCACTTTATTTCATTTGAATCAGTCATGTCAACACAACTGGACCGTTACAGGGAAAAATCCAAGTCTGCTTGCTCTCAAACTGCCCTGAATTTACTTGCACTGGGACAATTAGCAAATAAAGGAAACTATCAACCAAGCCAGCACACAATACAAATACATTTTATTTAGAGATACTCATAGTAAGATACACAAATACTTCTTGTTCACCAATTTTCAGATCACACAACTTCAAGTAGTGGAAAAAACAAACTGCAGTTAATTACAATTATCTATATAACAGGGCAGTAGTAAAAGATCCATTTGTCAGACTACAGCATGGTTAACAATACTCAGGTGAGAATGTACAGGTCTAGGTATTTAAAAAGTGCATGGGTCATTGCCACATACACGTAACATGCTTTTTCAAAGAGCAACATCTTTCTGGCATGTGAGCACAGTAACCCAGTTAATGCAGGATGGAAAATTAGGCTCTTATTTGATCTGGAAATCTATCTATTAGCAGTTTTCATCCAAACAGTAAATTGAGAGTTATTTGTGACTGATACATGGAAAGCAATCTGTAAAAATCACTGTTATGTTGTCCATGTAGTCAAGCAACACACAGATGACCTAAAATGATCAGTTCCGGCCTATACCTTCACAGCTCTTTTTTAAACAGCTGTGGTAGAAGAGTCCAGAGTACTTGATTGCATTTAGCAACTTGGCAGAAGAGCTGTAATCCAAGATCCAAGCTCTTGCACCCACACTGAGTTCTTCCACAAAAGAAATCTCAATCCTCAAATTTCAAAACCCCAATGTTCCACCTGAAAGCATGTCAACTGGATCACGTATTGCTGGGTTTACTTTTAAATTCCAATCTAAAAAGAGGGAAAGGTAAGAAGTGGTACTGACCCAAGAGAGTAGTTGCATTGGTTTAAAGTTTTATTTAAAACACATGGAACCTGGACTCTTCTCTCCAGTGTCTCTCAAACAAAGGAAGATCAGCAAGTTCCACTGCTCGTTTTGCTTTTAAATAGGCATAGCGCTGTATGGTGCTTGGGAAAGACCAACAAGGATTGTTGTGTGGATGATTACAGTAAGAGCAAGAAACATGTTAAGTCTTCAGTTAAACTTCTTCCACTGCAGAGAGCAACAGAGACTGACTTTTGCATTGTAGTTGAGGCACATTTTGCATTGAAAAACAGAACCCCCCAGTTTACATTGCAATTTTCTGTGGATTAGGACACAGACAAACTTCCTGTTAAAGCAATTTAAAAAAAGAAACCAAAAAACTTAGCTACCTTTCTATTTATTATTCTACCCAGAGATACCTTTCCACTTGTGTGCATGCAGCTGCTTTTCCTTCCTAAAACTTGCTTGTGTGAGATCCTTGTTTCTGTGCACCTTGGAAGCAGACAAATAATTCTGATGCCTCACAGTGTGGGCCCCTGTACCACATTTGGGAGAGCTGAGAAAGTCAGTAGGATTTTGTACGTATGCAGTGAACCCCAGAATAAATGACAAGTCTAATGAATAGAGAGACTGTGAGCAAGGCCCCAATTCAGCAAGCTACTGCCTAAGCCAGTAAACTGCAGTAGGGCTTAAACAGGTGCCCCTAAGCTTTGCAGAACTGGTACCTGAACTACTTAGCTGACAGAGGACAGGAAACTTGGTCAAGTCCCAAGGGGTAAAGGGTGACAAATGGGAGCGAGGCTGGGACAAGAGACTGAGAATGGAGACACAGCATTTTGAACAAGAGTAACAGAGCTCGTTAGAAGTTACTCATCCAGACCTTCTAGTAATGGTCCAACAATCACACCTGCACTGTGAGAGAAGCCCAGAGCAGCCAACTGAAGCTGTAAATCCCAGCTTGTAGGGTTAAAGCCTGGGAAGTAACACAGAGGCCTTGACAGAGTTTGATAATGAGCTGAGAACTGGCTAACCTTGAAGTAGTGTAAAGTCCCCAGCAGTTTATCAGCAGGGATGAGGTAAAGAAAAACAGAATTTATGCTACCGATTAAGAAACAGCCCAAGGCGCGTGTACAAATGTACATCATAGGCAATGGGGAAGATCCAGCATTTGTGTATAGGCAAGCACTAACATTATGTCACCAGTGCATTGATATGTGTCTGCACCACATACTAAAACAAATAGAATGGGTCACAAGTAACAGTACAAACCTGCAACTTCAACACGTACATCTTGAAAAAAGACAATGCATGTACCCAGCCCTAAGACAGTGAAAACTTTGTGAGATAACTTTACAAAGATCAAGGTACCAGAAAAAGAAGGCACATTAACCTCTGGTTGGTCCGTTTTGGTATTATTTGGATGAGTCATAGTGATTTATATACCCTGAGACTGAGAGGCCTTGAGAAGGAAAGAATGGACAAATCAAAAGTACAAGTTTTAATGATATTTTAAGATTCAGCACCTGAATTTTCCCTTTTAATAAGGGAATCTAGAAAAGCAGTTCCTAAGAAAACAACATACTGATTCCTAGATTTTTGTTCTGAGGTCAAAGAATCAATATCTAGGACTACAGAGACATCACACTACGTTGCAAGGGTTTTTATACACCCTCTGAGTTTCAGTCTAATGACCAGAATTTGTATACAATCAAGTGTTTCACTTGGTGGTTTTGGGGGTACAGAAATGGCCAGGCAGCCCACATCCCCTCAACTTTGCCAATCCTGGCACCCTGTTTTATATATGCGTGCACTTTCTTAGACCATGCCACTCCCAGCAGGATACTAGAGAGAAAGGCTGTTAGAAAATGGCACTCAATTTTTAATGGGGAAGATTCTTTTCTGTAAAGAGCATTCTTCTAATTAGCCAAGTACCACATTGTTTTGATAAAGAAACCCCGCATCACAAGCAAAAAAGATACTTCCTAATTCAAATCCTTGAAAACATGGAGAAACAAGAATGACAGGGATATCTACTTGATCTCTCTGAAAATATTTCTGATTAAGCCCTTTCACAAATACCTCCTGAGCAATGAAAATCTTCTTTATGTTTTTAAATTCCTCAGGAGTCTTGAGAGCAATTACCAAACACTGTTGGGCTTTCACCTTTTCTCTTGTGCTCCTTTGCCCATCTTCATCATTTTGTTTCTTGCAAACTAACAAAACAGGTTACTACCATGAAGGGTCTAGGTAAGCCTGCTGAGGGGCAGAAATTAAGAATCCAAACCACCATTCCACATAGCTGGATCATAACTTTAATCTGTTAACTCTGCAGCTGCAAGCTATATACAAAACAAGTGATCAGGTAAAGAAAGAAGATGAAATTCTGGAGAAGAATAACTGATACATAAGTATCTTAATCCTTAAGATACAAAAGGCTGCCAAAGACTTGAAATGGAGGCAGCAAATATATCCCCATAATGAAGTTCAGGGGTCCTCCCTCATTAAGGGAGCTACAAGAGTCACCCACAATGTGAATGTAACCTTTGTGGACAGACTAAGTCCAGTAAGATCACTGGGCACTCTTGCAATGAATCTTAAAAATGGATCTATGTGGAAAATAAACAACTGAGACTAGGAATAAATACCTATTAACTATTCTTTGGTAAATTAACTCACCTCAGACTAACACCAGCAGATGAAAGAACCAAACAAATGGACTCATTTGGGCTGATTTGACTGTACAAGGGAGAAATTTAGAGGAATAAACAGGAATAAGGTGTTTGGTGAAGAGGGTGAGCACCACCCTCATTGCTATGCTCAAGCCAACACAGCAAAGTTGCTTCTGCTTCCTTGAGAATGTCCATCACATAACCCACAATTGTTATTGAGGGGTTGCTACCCAGTAGTTACAAGCTAGGTATTACTGAACCCATAATTAAGTCACTAGTTTAATTACATGTGATTATGAATACTGAAAATGTAATACAATATGATACCCTATCACTTATCAAGGATGGATTCCTCCCCATGAGAAGTTATCTTAGCAAGAAAGCACTCTGAAAGTAGAATACACAGAAGCATATGAGAATGAACATGTGAGGAATTTTACCTAATTGTCCAGATTCTTCTGAGAATTCTCCAAAGCTTCCTATAAAAAAAAAAAAAAAAAAGAAAAAAGGAAGAAAAAAGGAGAAAAAGGGCACTCACACTACCAGGATTTTGGACCACATATTGAGTCAGCAGAGGGGAACATTTTCCAGGAGTGCCTCTTCAGTAACCTAGAGACTCCACTGACTCAGCAGAAAGATCAGCCTTTGTGTTTGGAGGCTGAAGTTCAGTCCACACAAATACCCTTTTTTTGCTCCCTCACCCAGACCTGGAATATACTTCAATTAATAGATAATCATCAGGGCTGGCTAGGATTTCCAGATCAGGAGCTTCCCTTTGGCACTTGTGACACAATGTGCCTAAATAATAACTGTTGTTTCAGCAGAACTGGAAGACACTGAAGTAGACTCAAGTGTCTAATTTCTTTTAAAAAAAAAAAACCCAAAAACAATACCTCAAACAAAGCTCAAATAAAAAACTAAGCAGAACATGTTCCCTGTGACAGAGTGATCTTACACAGTAGCTGGAAAAGTAATCCTAGAAATACACATCCTGCCATACTTCACCAAGACTTGTTTTTCTCTGTATACTTCCAATTTTCAAAACCCCTAAAATAACCAAAGCAGTATGTTGCCATCACAGAACAACACAGGCACCATTATGTCATCTTTAAAAAACATCTAACAATTCTAAATAAAATTTGAGAGCTCTTTTGCTATCCCATGGTATATAATTTTCACCTTTCCAGAAAAAAGCCTGAATAGCCACACACATACTGCCGTGAACTGATTCAGTTTAAGCAGTCAGCCCACAAGGGAAGTAGAATTATAAAATGCCATTAAGAATATCTGTGAAGCACCCATGTTAGTGCTCAGTGTGAGTAAATTATACTGCTGGGACAGGTGCACATCTAGAAGAGTTCTTCTCTTGCCAAGATTTCCACCCAGATGGGAGGGAATTGCATTCCTTGCAGGATATCCATCCGAGTCTCCATTACCAAGTGGAAATTAAGCCTGAGGCTCACTGCCTGGTGTTACTGATGAAGATACTGAGTACAAAGACAAGAGGGACTGCAAGGACACACGCAGACTAGCTTTAGGCAGTCTGGCAGGGACTGTGTAAGGGACTAGAGTTACTCAGGCTGTGATCTCCAGCAGAGACGGGAGAACAGAGCATGTCCTAGCCTTGTCTGTCTTCTGAGCTTCAACCAACTGCCCCTTTGGCACCAAAGCAGTGAGGTAGAGGTACACTCTGCTCCACCAGTGGCACGGGAAAGGCATTCATCCAAGCAGAGGACAAGAGGTGAGAGTAATAAGTTGAGAATTTGGTGTCTGCCAAAAGGCTGGGAGGAGCACTCTAGAGTCTTGCATTTAGATGAGTATTAGGTAAGACCATCACTCTGGAATGCACACACTTCACAGCCGGACCTGAAGGGCATCGGACCTATTCTCCCTACCAAGTCCCACATGAAGTTCAAGGGAGTTTAATGCAGAAGACTGTAGAAGAAAGGGACAAGAGCAGGCCACTGAAATCAGCAGAAGAGTATGAGAAAATGCTGAAGCAAAAAGGATCTGAGTGCATGGGAATACTGATAGTGTATTGCTACCTAGAGCGTGAGAAGCAGGGGGAGAGAACTCCTGAGAACAGCTGCCTTATCGGGGTGATGGCCATAGAAGGATGAGTGTCCGGGTAAAAGATGTATAAATTACTGCTTGTAGAATAAGCATTTGGCTCACTTGTCTCACTTGCACTGCTTGAGAAATAAACTCTGTCTCACTTGCACCACAAGTTGAGTCCGTGCTTCATATGCCACAGAATACAGCAGGGGATTTGGGGAAAGATTGAGCCTCTCCTATAGCAAGCAAGATGACAGCAGATGCTAGTGCAACAAGAGCTAACAGAAAGTTATCTTGCTATATGAAAACCTTCTAGCTTGGACTACTTAAGTCTGAGATGCACTCTAAGCTTGGAGATAAAAAAACAGTTTAATTATTCCATTAGATTATTAGAGGAGATGGTCAACCAGAACAGTTAAAATGGGAAAAGTTTCCACAATCTGGGACAAAAAAGGTCCTGGGTTTCAGGTAGTTTATGAAGAATGCATGAGCTACTGCAGCAGCATATGCAGAAACATTGGCTCATCTGGAAAATGGATGGATTTAGTTCATTTTGAATGACAATACTTATGTCGCTAGCTCCCATTTCCTCTCAGTACCTCTGCAGGCCCTCAATGCAATGTCACCCTGCAACAGCCACGCTGCAGAACACACTACACAAACTTAAGTTGTGCAAGCTGGTACCTGGGACAGACGATCTATTTTTGCTCCTGGCACTGATGAAAACTATAATACAAATAAAAATGCACTTTTGAGAACTCCTGCACTTCTGCAGTTTCAGCTTGATGAGCAATACCCCTGGGCAATGTATCCCTGGGCTTCAATGAATATAGCTTAAAATTACCATATTCCTGTACATAAAACCAGCATCATTAGACTTGTACTTTTAAAAAGTAAGATCAATCCAGGCCAGGGCCAGGCTCTGCAGATAGAGTAGTAGCTTCTCTCTTATAAATATTTTTAATATTTTTTAGTTACAAGAAGTCCACACTCCAGGTAATGTAACTTGACACAAAGTACCTGCATTCACGCAGCCCCTAGACTTTCATAGAAAGCCCAGGAGCAACCACTCTATAAGAAAGGGATCCTATCTCACAGCAAAGTAGGGGAGGGTGCTACATGGCCAAGATAGCCTAAATGTGGGGGAAGAGCAATTTGGAGTAAATACCATAAAAAGGGATTTCAAAACTCCTCCATATAAAAGATCAAGCAGGTTAAAGCAAAAAAATGATTCAAAAAGATGTACAAAACTGTTGGAGACCAACAGAAAACTCTGCCAAAAAATAGCTTGCATTTAAATCAGAAATCAATGGCATCACACAATTCTGTTGTTAAAAAAAAAAAAAAGGAAAAATGGAAATCTGTGTAAAGATCGGCCTTTATAAAGAGTTATCATTAACTCCAGAGACCAGCATAATTCCCATGAAGTCCTGATGGAAGGGGGCCTCCTGCCACAAAGAGTTTTGTTCCAGACGAGTCGTAGCAGTGGGTGTAAACAGCATTTGGGAAGAAATTTATGTCAGAAAAATAATTCCTCCAGGTTTCATCATGATTCTGTTAAAAGAGAGTTTAGATTATTATTGTTGCCAAACAAACCCCAAACCTTGTTTCACAAAATAAGAAGGTAGCTTCCAGAGCCTAAAAAGGGATCTTTTCTGTTAATACTCCCTGAAGCTTCAGACAGATCAACTTGAAGACACCAGAGGAGTCCTGAAGCTTTTTCTGAGGACATTTGGGCCAAACATTGGAGGGGGGGAAGGTGAAGGACAGGAAAGATATCAAGTTTCATTAGTTTTTAAAGTTACATCACAATGATACAAAAGATAATGGAGAGAAGTTAGACAAAGCCATTAACCACTTTATGATAACATACAGGAAAATGAACTCAAGTGCCTGCCATGGCATTACTTCAGGAAGCCACGGTTTCTAAAATTGCACACTATTAAATTAAATCTCTCTTACTTTGAGTACTTTGTTAGAGTAGCATGTTTTTGAAGTAAGACAATGTATCTTGTGTTTGAGGTTCTGAAAACTGGAACTTAGATTACATTGAAAAACATAAAGATATAAAATCTAGTTCATCTATGAATCAGTGCATAAGAAAAGTAGTCAGTATGGCTTACACTCAAGCAACCAACCATTCGATACTCTTTCATAAAGCTTTTGCAGAAAGCAATTCTGCAGTACTTTTGCTTTTCATTATTACAGTCATCAGTTACATGATTGCTGTTTTGCTGGGGTGCACTTCATACAATAGCTCCCATTACTACAAAAAGAATCAGTTCTCGAGCTCTACAGCACTCCTCTGTAAAGGGTCAGCTACAGCTACAAGCTACTCACCAGCCAGCCTTTCCCAGTAGTCAACTTCAAAACTTCACTTCCTCCTAATTTCTGCTTCTGTCCATAGCAGACACATGGGGGCTTTTCATCCAGGAACTTCTGGGCTCTGATGTCGTAAAACAATAAGGAACCTTGCCCTGTTCCCACTGTGATGATGTGCTCGTAGAAGCTCACTGATCGAATACCTGTCAAACAAAGGACATACAACACAGTAAGGGAGATGGATGCTTTGGCTCTGCAGTGCTGTTGCTTGATGTCCAATATTTTCTTTAAGATGAAGTACCTACTAGTATTCTCCACAACACTACTACTGCTATGAAGCAGTGCAGATAAATCCTATTGGTGCCAGTGAAACAGCAGCTTCAATTATGTGTATTACTTCCCTTCTCCTGAGGGCATCAGCTACACTGATGGCGCACAGTAAGAAGCTTCAAGGTGCTTGTTCAAGGTGGGCAGCGAATCTCCCGAGAGAAGGAAGGCTCAAGAGAGAACCGCGACTCTCCGCAACCCTGGCAGCGGTCACGTGGGTGGCTGACGGCGCAGGGGGGCGGTCCCGGCAGCAGCCACGGGAGATTTAAAACGTCTCCTTGGGAGCACCAACAACTGGAGAGCGATTCCGCAGATTACTAGGGCGGCAAACAGGAGCCGGCAGAACAGGTGCGCGGCTCGGCAGTTTACTAAGGCAGTTCGTGAAGGCGGAGAGAGAAGGCAAGGGCGAGTGAGGAGTCAATATTGGTAAAAGCATGGTGGCCACTCGCCAGAAAACCAAGTCTTCCTTTCGTACTGCACCAATTACAACCGAGACAGCCTCGCAGACTGAGCTCCAGCGGGTGCACGCTGCCACCCAGGTACTGGACTGTGGGATATGCCCCCTTCCTGCACCGGTATCTGACATCAGGGACAAGGTCACCTGTGGGGGCTGTGCTCGGGTAGAGGAACTCCTCCACCTGGTAACTGAGCTTAGAGAGGAGGTTGCCAGGCTGAGGACTATCAGGGAATGTGAGCAGGAAATGGACTTCTGGGCTAATGCTCTGTGCTCCTGGTCTCTGCCCCAACAGGCAGACGTGCCTTGTACAAAAGTGGACTCCTCACCCCGTAGGTACTCAACTAAGGAGGGCAACTTGACCAATGAGGCAGAATGGCAGCAGGTTCCTGCTCATTGCAGCAGGCGCATCTTCCCCATCCCAAATTTGGCCCTGCAGGTTCCTTTGCAGAATAGATATACAGATCTGTAAGTGGAACCAAACCCAATTATTGAAAACACTCATAGGCTGGAAACGTTCCCCAGGCCAAAAAAACCAGAAGCCGTTAATCAAAACAGCTTCTGTTAAGAAGAAGCAGAGGGTTATAGTTATTGGCAATCCCCTCCTTAGGGGCATAGAGGGACAGATATGCATACCTGACCCATTGCAGAGGGAGGTCTGCTGTCTACCTGGGGCCTTGGTCAGGGATGTGATCAAAAAACTTCCCAAACTGGTCAAGCCCATGGACTACTATCCCCTTGTAGTCTTCCAAATAGGAAATAATGAAAAATCTTCTAAAAACCTTAGGGCTATTAAAAAGGACTTTAAAGCTCTAGGACAAACAGTTAAGGAGCACAGGTGGTCTTCTCCTCTGTCACAGGGAATGATGAGAGAATGAACTAGGAATTAAATAAATGGCTGAGAACATGGTGCGAAGAACAAAACTTTGGGTTTTTCAATAACGGGTTGGTGTGCGTGTCAGGCCTGGTGGCAGGTGATGGGGTGCACCTTTCCCCTCAGGCCAAAAGGGCGCTCTCAAAGAAGCTTGTAGGGCTTTAAACTAGATTGGAAGAGGGAGGGGAACATCTGCCATGCTAATAGAATTAAATATGGGGACAACATATCAGGACCCGAGGGTCACAACAGCCTTGGATCCCCAACTAGACAGACAGCAAAAGAGGGGGTGACAACAGCTCATCTGAAGTGCATTTACAGTAATGCACACAGCATGGGAAACAAACAGGATGAGCTGGAAGCTATGGCAAGGCAGGACAATTATAATTGCCATCACGGAAACATGGTGGGACAACTCACACGACTGGAGCACTACCATGGATGGCTATAAGCTATTTAGGTGAGACAGACCAGGAAAGAGAGGTGGTAGGGTTGCTCTATATGTCAAAGACTGTTTTGACTGTATGGAACTCAGTAAAAGCGAAGATAAGGTAGAGCGTTCGTGGGTTAAACTCAGTGGTTTGAGTGGTAACCCTGATATTGTGGTGGGAGTTTGCTATTGGCCACCCAACCAGGATGAAGAGACTGATGAGCTCTTCTATAAACACCTAGAAGTCTCGCGATCACATCCCATCGTTCTCGTGGGGGATTTCAACCTCCCGGATGTCTGCTGGAAGTACAACACAGCAGAAAGGGAGCAGTCTAGAAGGTTCATAGAGTGAGTGGATGATAACTTCCTAACACTACTGGTAAGTGAACCGACTAGAGAGGGTGCCCAGCTGGATCTGCTGTTTGTGAACAGAGCAGGCCTCAGGCCTCATGGGAGAGGTGACGGTTGGAGGACGCCTGGGGCACAGTGATCATGAGATGATACAATTCTCACTTCTTGGGGCAGAGAGGAGAGGGGTCAGCAGAACTGCCACCCTGGACTTCTGAAGGGCAGACTTTGAACTCTTCAGAAGGCTGCTTGATAAAGTTCACTAGGAGGTGGCTCTAAAGGACAAAGGGGTGCAAGAGGGCTGGATGCTCCTCAAGAAGGAAATGCTGGTGGCACAAGAGCAAGCCATCCCCGTATGCCGTAAAACAAGTCGGCGGGAAAGAAAACCAGGATGACTGAGTAGGGAGCTTTGTAGCGATCTCAGGAAAAAGAAGAAAGTTTATGAGCTTTGGAAGAGGGGGCAGGAGTCCCAGGAGGACTACAAGGGTGAAGTGAGATCGTGTAGGGAAAAAATCAGAAGGGCTAAAGCCCGACTAGAACTTCAACTGGCTACTTAGGTCAAAGATAATAAAAAGAACTTCTTTAAATATATCATCAGCAGCAGGTGGACAAAGGAGACTCTCCCTCCCTTGCTGGGTGCAGAAGGGACAGTAGCAATGAGGGATGAGGACAAGGCAGAGGTGCTCAATGCCTTCTTTGCCTCAGTCTTTAACCCCAAGGAGGAATGCCCTAGGGATACTCAGCCCCCTCAGCCAGAAGATAATGGGAATGAAGCTCCAGCTGTTTGGGAGGACTTGGTTAGAGACCTGCTCGGCCAATTAGGCATACACAAATCCATGGGGCCAGATGGGATCCATCTGAGGGTATTAAGGGAGCTGGCAGAGGTCCTTGCCAAACCCCTTTCTCTCACCTACCAGCAGCCTTGGCTGACTGGGGAAGTGCCACTCGACTGGAGACTGGCAAATGTAACTGCCATTTACAAGAAGGGTCGGAGGGAGGATCAGGGGAACTCCAGGCCTGTCAGTCTAACCTTGGTACTGGGGAAGGTCATGGAGCAGATCATTTTGAGTGCTGTCACACAGCACGCGTGGGACAGCTAACATGGGTTTATGAAAGTCAGGTCCTGCCAGACCAATCTGATCTCCTTCTATGACAAGGTTACCCATTTAATGGACAAGGGAAAGGCTGTGGATGTGGTTTACCTGGACTTTGCTAAAGCCTTTGACACTGTTTCTCACAGCATTCTGCTTGAGAAACCGGCTGCCATTGGCCTGGACAGGCACAGCCTTTGCTGGGTAAAAAACTGGCTGGATGGCCAGGCCCAGAGGGTGGTGGGAAATGGAATTAAATCCAGCTGGAAATCGGTCACAAGTGGTGTTCCCCAGGGTTCAGTGCTGGGTCCAGTCTTGTTTAACATCTTTATCAATGGTCTTGATGAAGGCATTGAATGTACCCTTAGCAAGTTCGCGGATGACACCAAGCTGGGTGGCAGTGTGGATCTGCTTGAAGGAAGAGAGGTTCTGCAGAGAGATCTGGACAGACTGGATCGATGGACTGGGACCAATGGGATGAGGTTCAACAAAGCCAAGTGCAGAGTCCTCCATTTAGGTCACAACAACCCCATGGAGTGTTACAGGCTTGGGGAAGAGTGGCTGGAGAGCTGCCTGGAGGAGAAGGACCTGGGGGTGTTGGTTGACAACCAGCTGAACATGAGCCAACAGCGTGCCCAGGTGGCTAAGAGAGCCAGTGGCACCTTGGCCTGTATCAGAAACAGCGTGGCCAGCAGGACCAGGGCGGTGATTGTGCCCCTGTACTCAGCACTGGTGAGGCCACACCTTGAGTCCTGTGTTCAGTTTTGGGCCCCTCACTACAAGAAGGACATTGAGGGGATGGAGCGTGTCCAGAGAAGGGCAACAAGGCTGGTGAGGGGGCTGAAGAATAAGCCCTACGAGGAGCGGCTGAGGGAACTAGGGTTGTTTAGCTTGGAGAAGAGGAAGCTGAGGGGAGACCTCATCACTGTTTACAACTGCCTGAAAGGAGGTTGTGATGGGGTGGGTGCTGCCCTCTTCTCGCAAGTGATGAGCAACAGGACAAGAGGGAATGGCTGCAAGTTGCACCAGGGAAGGCTTTGACTGGACATTAGGAAGAATTTCTTCACTGAGAGAGTGGTCACGGATTGGAACAGATTGCCCAGGGAGGTGGTGTAGTCTCCATCCCTGGAGGTGTTTAAAAGACGGGTTGATGAGTTTCTTAGGGATATGGTTTAGTAGGGAGACAGGCACAGTTGGACTCGATCTCAGAGGTCTCTTCCAACCTTACGATTCTATGATTCTATGAATACACCCCACAGGACACATGAGAGCAGACATCTGAGAGGTATGGATGCAATCAGGAAACTTCCCCTTTATACAGAGTCCTAACACATCCTCATCCTTCCACCTCTGCAACCTGATCATAGAATCATCTGGTTGGAAAAGACCTCTGAGATCATCAAGTCCAACCGTGCCTGTCCCCTTCCTTAACCATGTCTCTGAGAAACTCATCTCCCCGCCTTTTAAACACCTCCAGGGATGGCGACTCAACCACCTCCCTGGGCAGCTGTGCCAGTGCCTGATCATGATTTCAGTGGAGAAACTTTTCCTAATGTCTAGTCTGAACCTCCCCTGGAGCAACTTATGGTCATTTCATCTTGTCCTATCACCTGTCACTTAGGAGAAGAGACCAGCACCCACCTCGCCACAGTCTTCTTTCAGGCAGTTGTAAACAGTGATGAGGTCTCCCCTCAGCCTTCTCTTCTCTAGGCTAAACAATCCCAATTCCCTCAGCCGCTCCTCGTAGGACTTGTTCTCCAGCCCCTTCACCAGCCTCATTGTCCTTCCCTGCCAGCAGTGCAGGCCAACCCATTGTCAAAGAACCCAAGGTTTTGTTCTTTGCACCAGATTCGGAGCCAGGTATTTAATTCCTGGCTCTTCCCACTCCTTCCCTCGCCATTCCCTATGAGAGAAGAGAACACTATCTGCACACCTGAACCCTTCACCATTCAACCTAAAGCTCTAAAGTCTTTTTTAATAGTCCTAAGGTTTCTAGTTGGATTTTCATTATTTCCTACCTGAAGTATGAGCAATGGGTAATAATCTGTGGATTTAACAAGATTTGGGAGTTTCCTTGCCACGTCTCTGACAGAGGCCCCAGGCAGGCAGCAGACTTCCCTATGTAATGGGTCCGGTCTGCATATTGGTCCCTTGGTTCCTTTCAGGAGGGAGTCCCCAATGACTACAACCCTCCTCTTCTTCTTTACAGAAGCTGTTTTAATTGACAGCTTTGGGTTTCTTAACCTGGGAAACATTTCAAGGCTGTGAGAATTATCAACAGTGGGGGTCAGTTCCACTTGCAGACCATTATACCTATTCTGCAAGGGAACCTGCAGGACCAAGTTTGAATCAGGGGAGACACACCGGTTGCCATGAGCAGGAGCCCGCTGCCATTCTCCTCCATCTCCTAAATCACTCTCCTTGGTTGGTCTGCTTGTTCGGGCTGAGACAGGGAGCATAGAGTGTTGCTCAACAAGTCAATGTTACATCCACCAGTATGTATGACACACACTTAGAACAGGCAAGGCCACATTGTTGTGCTCCAGATTCAAGGTTAAGTCTTGACCTACTGAATTAGATTTACCAGATTTGGATAAGAATCTTCAATTTAATTCAGAGAACTACAAATGCACCTGAGCAATTTGGAGACATCTCCCCCCCCGCATTATAAGAGCCAGGCTCTGGCAAATATATGCAGAAAGCTTTAAGCCCTCTGCAATCAGCAAGAGCAGTCACTTGGATAAGAGGAAAAAGGCACAAGAAAGGACCCTCCTATTTTTACTCCAAAAGTGCTCTTGACAAGCAACCCAGCAGAACACTTAACGGAAACAGGTGATGGAGTATGAAAGCAGATGACATTTTTCAATGCAATTTATTAATAAAAAGCTATAAAATGCAGAACAACTGTGGATCTTTCTGTGATCAAAAAAATTTACTGAAGGAATCTGTGATGTACCTACTACTAAGAGGATGGTTAGAACAGGCTTTCAAGAACAGCACTTCAAATTGGCTCCTAAGAGGCCAATCTACATCAGATTAA
Organism: Tapera naevia; assembly: GCA_033556795.1. Classification (NCBI taxonomy): domain Eukaryota; kingdom Metazoa; phylum Chordata; class Aves; order Cuculiformes; family Neomorphidae; genus Tapera; species Tapera naevia. Next base: position 334,744 of record JAUMJJ010000004.1, on the reverse strand, counting down.
TCATCCCCATGAAACTGAAAGCACAACCTGTGCCTAAAACTGATCATGGTAAGCTCTCCAACATACCCAGCACTCTACCACCTATGCACCTGGACTATTTGGGTCAGCAAATTGAGTCTTACTCCTGAGAGGCAGGGAGGCTCTACATATCCCAGAAGGAAACAAAGATGCAGTAGCGTGTCCTATACAAGGAGCAGACACAGAGTTTGTGCTGCGCAAGCTCTATCCACTACATTAATATTGCTGCCTTCAGGATATAAAGCCAACGGCACATGACAGCACTGCATGCTAGTCAAGCAGAAAGCAGTTGCTCTTACAGATCAAGAAGTACAGTCCAGGGCCTGCGCTTCCCTGTACAGCTGCTAAGAAAAGCAGCACTTAAGAATATGCACTAAAAAGCATTACTTGCGGTTTCATGTAGAGCAGACAGGGTTACATGCTGGGTAAAAAAACAACCCCCGTTCCAGTCTTACCAAGTGTCAACCTTTCTCTGACCCGCTTTTGTACACAACACTGGTGATCTGAAGTTGATATGGCCTTATCACATTCAGCAGGTGCATTTGGAAGCTGAAAGCACATCAGGTAATACTTCAAAGCACTTAAAAGTCAACCCATATTTTAGTCCACAAATCAATAGCCTACTTTCTAGAGGTGCCGCACTTCTCCAAGTCCCAGTGAGATCAATAGAAAGTTGAAACACACTGTATCTTGGGAATTATTATTACTTAAGTGCCTCCACCACCATGTGAAAAGAAAAGATCCGCTTACTATGCAGAACAGAAAACAGCACTGAATAAAGGCTTTCTCCAGACATGAACTGGAGATGCCCCAGAGGATACAACCTACTCATAGATCATCCTCCCAGCAGGGATGATCATGTACTCCAGGCAGAAGCTTTCGGCTACCAGTCACCACTGGGCACCATGTTCCAACATCTTGGTATTTCTTCCCTATGATACTGAATGGTGACAGTGTCAAGGACCTCCACAGAGCCCTTGGTGGCAGCGGTTCAGAACAAGGGCTGTTACCGCGAAGATGTTCAGGTGACAACATGAGCTGGTGAGGCACCTTTTCTCATATTATAGAAACTTCTCCCGTATCTGAAAGAAGCAGAACCTGACATTTATCTAGACAGCACCATTCAAACTCCAGTAACCACATAAATAAAACTTTCCTAATCCTTGCCTACGTGAATTCACTTGCCCGATGAAGAGATGATACCTAGAGCCAAGGTAAATAAGGACTATGATTAATTAGTTTGGGATTAATATGCTTTAAAATGGGAATCACAGCACAGTGCCTTCTCATGCTTGAAAATAAAAGGTACAGGAAGTAGCTCATAGGATCATGCATCCTGCAAACTCTTACTCATGGCCCTGGTTGTAAGGTTCAATTTGACATACTGCATCCACATCAGAAAAAGAAAACAGCACTCAAATCTGCAATTATTTATTTTTAAAGAGTGAGCTTTTGTATATTTAAAACTAATAAATAGACATTGAAAACTAAGAGTGTCACTCATGGTTTTAAAATTACAATGCAAGCATTGATTCACAGCACAGATTCCCAATATGATAGCATAGAGCAAGCAACATGCTTTTTTTTCTGTTCCCAGAGAGAAATGCAAGCAATGACAGCATTAATAGTGGTAAGAAGATTGGATTTGCTTTGAGATGAAGTAAAACAGAATAAGACATAGTAAAAATAAGTAGAACTAAAATGCACACTTTTAAAATTTCAGTAATAATTGGATGGTGAACAATTTAGTTGATCAGAAAAGTACTAACATTTATCATTAGATTTGGGGGTTGCTTTTAAGTTTGTTTTGTTGGTTGCTCAAGGAGCACTGTCATAAAAGCAAAACCTACATATACTATTAATGATTTAGTATATCTCATGAAAAACCCTTCCTATTTATTAAAAGCTTATCTTACTGCACTACTAATAACTACTTCTGTAAGCAAACCATTTAAAGCACCCTTTTGACAAGTTTCTTACCACTGCCTTGTTCTTTGGAACAGACGGATTTAACATTGTGAGAAGGCTGCCTGGGATCCAGAAAGGAGACGTGTGCCTGTGATCCTACTGCATACACCGACCACTCCTGACCATAAGCCAAACACACGTTCTCCCTGCAGTATGGCAACTTTGTGGAAAGTAACTGGAAACAGAAGAAATAAAAATCAATCCATTATGAGAACAGAGCAAGATGTTAATAGAACAATTCTGTAAATTATGTTCAAGGTAGTTGTAGTGAAAAAAGACAAAATGCAGCCAAAAAATAAGTTCACCACAAAAACAGAACTTCAAGAGAAAAGCATCAACCTGACACAGAGAAAAAAACCTGAAGGAGATGAGATGCCTTATCTGAACCAAACTGAGATTTATAAAGGCTGAAGCCAAGTATTATGCAAAGAACAATGAACATTTCGGTGAATTGTTTTAAAACTTTCTAAGATGCTGTTATTTCTTCAGCAGGCGTACACAGACATCATCTCTCAGCTGAAAAAGCATACCTCATACACTAGCATAGATATGTCTGGGTTTGATCTGCAATTACACTTAAATAGATGCAACTTCCTTTATGAACACTGCAAATCAAGTATTCATCATACTCTATGGAATGGTTCACTTCAGCTCACCCAGAACTGGCAGAAAGTTAAGAGCACCTCCCGTCATCCAAAATAAGGGGAGTGGGGACTTTCACTCCTCAAGTTCTAATTTTCATGACATTTCATTTCATGTAAAGCTTTTAAGTGTTTTACAAACACTGCTGCTCTTTCTTCAAGCATCTAAAAGAGATGAAGAATAGTGAACAGCTTTAACTGCTAGAAAATTTTTGAAATTTTACATCAAACAGAAAAGCACCTTTGATAGTGTGTACTCTGCTTTCCAAAGATGAAAATACCCATCTAGAGACACAGCTCCCAGCTCCTATAAAAAAAAAAAAAGAGCTTCTGTATTATTCTGTATTATAGATGTCCTTTCAAACACACACTCTCTACTAGGAAGGCTGCATATGTTGTCCAAAATGTGGATCCGTTACCCAGTGTGCAATAAACCAATAACTACATCACTGAGAGAGACATTGTTTATTCGGGTTTGTGCAAATCCCGGGTGCACAGAGCCATATGTTATTCATCATCCACGTAATCACATATTTCCATGTAATTATAATAAATGCCAAGTCATTCCTTGCACCTTCTGCACATGCTCCAAGAGGATCTTCAGGGGTGTCTGGTGGTTGTCACCCCAAAAAATACCTGCCAAGTTCACCTATTGGCCAACTCCTCCCAATCTCCTCCCAAATTTTGACTCAGTATTTCCAAATCACTGGCTTGGAACTGCTTAGTTTATTAAAGTTCCCAGTTCCCCATTCAAAAGCCATGCTGATAAATTGCATTATTATTTCCAAAAGCCTACTTCCCTTACAACTGAACAAACTTTAACTAAAAGTACATGTTCCCATCACACAAAAATACCAAAAGATAATCAGTAACTGGGACCCATCTTGTGTAAGTCCTAAGATATTTTTAAGATACTTAAAAATATCATGGGCTTTTACCAATATTTCCCCCTTTTGAGGCCACATGTCTTATTTTACAGGCCTCATAAGTCTCACTTTTTCTATTAAGTAACAACACATAGGTTCCAGCAGTTGCCTGAAGAATCAATCATTTGATACAACATAATAACAATAACATTCTGTAAAAGACTTGCCAACCATCCAGTCAATGAAATGATAGTTTATTCAACCATCCTCCTTCTAATCCTGCCTGTAATTCCTGACTGGCCTTAGCTACTTGTTTAATTTTATCCAACTGAACATTTAAATTTTCTTTTACATTTGGGATATGAACACAGAAACATGCACCACGTTCATGTGAGAGTAACAAATACAGAGCAAATGTGCTTTGCAAAGCCATTTTTGAAGTTGCCAGTAACTGTTCATTTAATTCCATAAACCCTAGTTGCATTGCATTTGCCAATGGTTCCGTTTGTAATGGTATTTGTTGCCAATCTATTTCTAATTGATGCTCTCTGAGGTATAAATATTGATTCTAGTATCCATCCTACGGTTGTTCCTGTACTTGGATGTTGTGACCTCTTAACTTGCCCCCACAAACTATACCCCAATGGGGATCTTTTCCACTGAGGACATAAGGTCAGTAGTCCCAACATCCAATATTTCCTTTCTCCAAATAAAGGAAGGTGAGTTGTCCATACTCTGTCACTACTTATCCAAACCATCGGTCTCAAAGCTATTACTGATTCTTGGGTGCAGTCAAGGTCCCTCCATGTATCATCGTGTGTTAAATGTGAGCAAGTATCATTGGAGCCTTCTTTATCCGGGTATAATGAATCCAAGGGTCTACTCCTTTCAGTTTCACAGTGGTATTGGTTCTCAGTAAAACCTGATATGGTGTTTTCCACTTCTCAGCCAAAGGAGTGTCCTTCCAAACCTTTACATACACTTGATCTCTTGGAGTAAAAGGATGTACAGGCAGTTCAACTGGAAGTATCCAAAGATAAAAGGTAATCTGTTAATATCTTCTCTCCTGCTACACGCATCTGGTCAGCCCCTCCTGTTAAATTTACATTGTATGTTTTTCCATATAATATTTCAAAAGGACTTACCCTTTCTCTGACCCTGGGGGTAACCATGATTCTCAAGAGGGCTATTGGTAACACTTCAGTCCATTTTAATTGGGTCTCCTGACAGAGTTTAGCAAGCTGTCTTTTTATTGTCTGATTCATTCTCTCCACCTGTCCACTTGTCTGGGGTATCCAACAAGTTTGTAAATCCCATTTAATTTTAAGGACTCTACATACCTCTTTTACTACTTCTGATATGAAATGTGGTCCCCTGTCCGAGGACATTCCCAAAGGCACAACAAATATCAGAATAATCTCTTTTAGAAGGATTTTCACCCCTTCTCTTGCTTGATTGGTTCGACACAGGAAAGCTTCTGGCCGACCTGAAAGTATCTACCAAACCCAACAGATATTTATATTGATTACTCCTAGGTAGCTCAGAAAAGTCAATTTGCCAATACTCACCTGGAGTGATTCCCTTTCTTACCTCTCCTGGAGGGGGCTTAACCTGTATTTTTGGATTATTTCTGAGATATACGAGTAACACTTTTTGCAATGGGCAACATCTTTATTCCTACAGCAAATCTCTTAACGTGTTCCACTAATGCCTCTGCTCCCGTATGCGTTTCTTGATGAATTTTGCTCATGATTTGTTTCATTATTTCTGTCATAACTATGCATTTGTAGAATATAGCCCTTGGGCTCAAATCAAGAGGGGGAAGCATGATAGTGAAGAATCAAGGGCTAGGGGGCAAGATGGTGGTCTCATAACTCTGCTTTCATCAGACACTATCGCTCAGCACCTACAGAGGGCTGATAAGTTGTCTCTGTCACTACTGCTGTCGTATCAACACTGGCCATTGTCAACTGACTCATAGGCCTCACTCTGGTCAAGAGCCTGTTTTCTTAGCCAGAAATCATGTTAAAGGAGGAACTTCTGTTCCTGTTTCTTTCTGTAAATAAGACAAACATGGGAAGAATTAGCGGAAAATAAAAGCAGGGAGTTTTGTACCTGGAGAGTTTGCTTGCAAAGTCGCATGACTGTGCAAGCCAGATAGTGATGCAAACAACCGAATCAGCAATACCAGGCTCTAACAGATGTCAGACAGAGCATAAATGCTGGAGCTTTTGGGCCCATTGTCAGAACTCCCTCTCAGCTGGACTGAGATCCCCACCTTTGGCCCCCTCCCCCCACTTCACTGAAGAAGACCTTGCAACACATCTCTTGCTTCGCTGAAGAAGACATCACAATATATCTCCTGCTTTGCTAAGAAGACATCACAACAGGTCATATGTGTTTATGTATATGTTTTCCTTCAATGCTCAGAGCGTGTAACTGATTATTGATTGTAACCAATTATCAATCATAATGAATTTTAATTAAAATTCTGAGTGCTGTGTAATTGGTCTTGCCTGGTTAATGCCAACATTGGTACACGACAACACTGTCCATGATCATTTGTCCACCACCCTTCTGTATTTCTCTAAAAATGTAACAGACTGGACAATTTGTCTTCCTTATCTGTGTATTTAGGGACCGCAACATCTAATATCTGTTGTGGTAACAGTGTGCTGATCAAACTTCCCATTGCAGCTCTTTTTTTGCTGAAACAACAGCATTTTGATTTCATTTATTTACTTTTGTATCTCACTTCTGATGAGTTTTGCAGTGAATGACTGTGACTTTCTTGGGCCTACTCACAGCTTCTAATAACTTTAGAATCAGCCTTATCTCACTCTCAGAAGCAGCCCAGCTGCGCTTGCTGCCCAGAGGGGTCATGCTGCGATCTTGCTGGTAGGGAGAGCAGGGGCAGAACAACGGTACCTTGGACCCCAGAGCTCCCCTAAGCCCCCCAAACTCAGTTCCAGAACTTTCCTAGAAGAAGCACTGCGCAGGCCTACCAAAAACTATAGATAATACTCCACAAGAGGGGCCATTTGCAGCAGCACACCTGCCATGCTGGGAGGAGAAGAGGAGGACTTGAGCCCAGCTGGTGTCCTTGCACTTTGCTCTCTCTCTCCCTTTTCCCCTAACTCAGATTTAGCAAGCCAATGCCAACCTTACTCCTGGGAATGCCTGTACAAATAAATTCCTTTTTGGGTCAATCGTTTGGCATCATTTTGCTTTCAGTTAGCCCAGTGGGTACTGAACTCATAAATTTTACAGGGAGACCCAGGATCTCATCCCAGCAACCCATAGACTGTCCTGGCTGGGACATGACACTTCCTTCTGATAGTTCCAGTGCTCAGGACAAGGCAATGATCTCAGCTTTTTGAGCCGATATCTGTGCTGGCAATGCTCCTGCCTCTACTTCTCGCTCCATGGTCACCATGGCATATCCATATCTCCTTTATCGATTCACCACATAACTGCTACTGTCAGTAAATAAAAAATTGCATGTGGTAGAAAAGTAGTTATCTTTTGCCCCAAAGTCTATTTCCAAGCTTCCTGAATTAGTAAGACTACAACAGCCACAGCTCACAAGCATCCTGGCCATCCAGAACTTACTTTATCCAGTTGTTTGTAAAAAATAGGCAATCAACCTTCTCCAGCCTCCCACCAAGAGAAACATGCTGCAAAGGTTTTGTCTAGATTTGGGAGCCCTAAGGCTGGGGCTTTCATTAGGTCTCATTTACCCAACTTGACTTGGTGTCATCTGCAAACTTGCTGAGGGTGCACTAGATCCCGTTGCCTATATCATCAATGAAAATATTGAACAGCACTGGTCCCGGTACGGACCCCTGAGGGACACCACTCGTCATGTGTCTCCATCTGGACATTGAGTCATTGTCCAATACTCTGAATGTGATCATCCAACCAATTCCTTATCCACCAAACAGTCCACCCATCAAATCCACATCTCCACTTTAGAGAGAAGGATGTTGTGGGGGGCTTTGCAGAAGTCCAGATAGATAACATCCACTGCTTTTCCCACGTCCACTGATGTGGTCACCCCATCACAGAAAGCCACTAGGTTGGTCAGGAAGGACTTGCCCTTGGTGAAGCCATGTTGGCTGTCTTGAATCACCTCCCTGTCCTCCATGTGCCTTAGCATAGCTTCTAGGGGGATCTGTTCCATGATCATCCAGTCTAACCATCAGCCCAATACTGCCATGCCTACGTTCACCGCCAGTGCCGAATACAGGGGCACAATCACTGCCCTGGTCCTGCTGGCCACACTGTTTCTAATATAGACCAAGATGCCATTGACCTTCTTGACCACCTGGGCCACTGCTGGCTCATGTTCAGCTGCTGTCGACCAACACCCCCAGGTCTTTCTCTGCCAGGCACTTCTCCAGCCACTCCTCCCCAAGCCTGTAGCGCCACATGGGGTTGTTGTGACCCAAGTACAGGACTCAGAACTTGGCCTTGTGGAATCTCATACAATTGGCCTTGGCCCATTGATCCAGCCTGTCCAGATGCCAGGCAGACAACATCCAAAGCGTTTCCCTCATCCACTAGGCAGGTCACTTGGTCATAGAAGGAGATCAGGTTGGTCAAGCAGCACCTGCCCTTCATGAACTTGTGCTGGCTGGGCCTAATCCCCTGGTTGTCCTGCACTTGCCTCATGAACGCACTCAAGATGAACCACTCCATGATCTTCCCCAGTACTGAGGTCAGGCTGACAGTTCCCCAGAACCTCTTTCCAGCCCTTCTTGTAGATGAACATCACACTGGCAAGTCTCCAGTCATCTGGGACCTCCCCTGTTGACCAGGACTGCTGATAAATGATGGAGAATGGCTTGGCAAGATCCTCCGCCCGCTCCCTCAGTACTCTTGGGTGGATCCCATCTGTCCCCACAGACTTGTGAGTGTCCAGGTGGTGTGGCAAGTCAGTGACTAATTCCTCCTGGATTACGAGGGGTTTATTCTGCTCTCCATCCCTGTCTTCCAACTCAGGGGGCTGAATACCCTGGGGATAACTGGTCTGACTATTAAAGACTGAGGCAAAGAAGACATTAAGCACCTCAGTCTTTTCCTCACCCTCGGTAGCAATGCTCTCCTCCACATCCAGTAAAGGATGGAGATTCTCCTTGGGTCTCTTTTTGTTGATGATGTATTTGTAAAAACATGTTTTCTTGTCTCCTACAACAGTGGCCAGATTGACTTCGAGCTGGCCTTTTGCCTTTGTAATTGCCTCCCTGCATGGCCCAATGAGATCCCTGTACTCTTTTTGGGTTGCCTGTCCTTTCTTCCAAAAGTGGTAAACTTTTTTTTTAGAGAGGTAAGGGACGCTCTAGTAGGTATAAAAATTCATGAACTACCATTCGTTTTCCAATTTCACATTTAAGACATTTAAAAAAAGGTTTTACGTCTCGCTTTCCTGTGGCCCCAAATATTGGCATTGAGAATTTACTCATTGGTCCTTTACAACTATTCAGTACAGAATATGTTGCCCTTGTATCTACTAAAAGTTTAATCTTTTCATTCCTCAGCTTAACCGGAACCAGGGGCTCTGCTGAGGAAATTTTAATATTGTCCCCCAGTCTGCTTCATTCTCTATCAGTTTTCCAGCATAATCAGATTAACATCCTGCCCTGACTCACCTTTGCCCATGGATTCATCAAACTTTTTCTTCTATGGGCACTCATTTTTCCAGTGCCCACCTTTCTTAAAGAAAGCACACTGATTCGGGCCCAAAGAGATACGGCCTGGAGAATTAATTCCCATCCCTGTCCTCCTCCTTCTTCCTTTTCCTCTGCCTCAGCTTTGTTCTGTATCTCTGCCTGTATCAGTATTTTCAGCAATTGCTACCACAGTCAATGAGGCATGTAACTTTATTCCTGTGTCTTTTTATTAACACCATCAATCTCTCTTCAGTAGTGAAGAAAGTATTCAGAGATGTTTGTATAACCCCCCAATTTGGATTATAACAAGCACATTTTAAAAAGTTGCACATAGCAGTAAGCAGTTGGGGGGGGGGGCAGCAGAAAAAGCAGGGACAAAAAAAAGAAAATAAAAGGTTATGGTTTGAAACACTTCATACACACACAGTGCTGCTTCTGGCTGAGCATAATAGTTTAACTGGTGCATTCCCTCTATGTTCTCTCAATAAGAACCAACAGGCACCTTATTCAACCTCCCCACAATCTTTCATTGCCATCAACGATTTACAGTTCAATGCATATATCCTTTTAACATCATCTTACACTTCTTACAAGTCTCATAATCATTTCTTAAAGAACAACTCAACATACATCACCTCATCTCGTTTTTCCTGTCTTTGACAGAACAACATCAATTGCAAAATAGTATTATCTTTTTAAAAACCAAACTCAGGTCATTTTTCTTCATCATTTAATTTATACATTGGTCACCAGTGAGTACAGTACTCTTTTAATTTTCTTTTAATGAAAGGATCCCCCTCAGTTTTATCCCAATACTCCAGATTGAACTCATTCATAACCCTGTACATGCTTATCAAGATCAATTTTCAGTTTATACTGATCTTGATAGAACACAATACAGCCCCAAAGGTGTCAGGTAGAATAAGAATTGATAAAACTGTAAAAAAACAAAAAATAACTTTATAAAGCATAGATCTTGTAAGAAAAACGAATACTGAATTATTAGGAAGTACAGGCTAGAGTTGGCAATTCTTTTCAGCAGCTCCCATACTGATCCTGACCCTGAAGCAAACTTTTGTCTCCAATCACTACTCTAATGAAAAAGCTATTTAAAGTCTCCATCACAGAGGAGTAATTAACAGCTATAGTGAAAAATAAAGCCCACAGGAGCACCGTGCTTCTGAGAGTACACTCACTTTCACTTCACACATTCTCTGTTCTTTGAGGGCAGAAAGAGAACTAGTGGGAGATCATAGAATCTTCCGGTTGGAAAAGACCTTTGAGATCATTGAGTCCAACCACACCCATGAACTACTACCACTAGTAATAACAAGATATCCACATGGGGGAGGTTAACATTTACTGTTTGTCAAACATCAACAAAATAACACCAAAGCAAGCACTGATGTCTGTCCGGTGTGTCAGTCACCTCAATTGCAGAGTAATCCAGTAACTGCCTGAATGTTATCTGGCATTCAGAAAAGGGGAAGGAAAGCAGCAAGAGCACTCAAGAGTGGGATTCAAGCTGCAAGAGGTGTTTTGGTGCTCTGCTTCTTGTAAACTACTCCCTCCTCACCCTTACAGTGCAAGTCCAAAATCAAATCCACAGGAAAAATTGTTCCTTCTGATGACATTTGATTTTTTCTACTGAATATCTCCATTCACTTGGAACAGAAGCAGACATAGCAGATCAAGATGATCATCACATATAAGAAGGATGCAAAAGGATGAGGGAAAAAATATTAGGTTGATTCTCCAGTATTTCTGATTTAGATTATTTCTTTCTTTTTCTAATACATATGGACACCTTTAGGACTTTTCAGCTGCCTTGCTTATCTTACTGACCTTGTTCTTATTGTTGAATGCCAGTGCTCGGACTTTGCAGTTGTCAGGATTGGTGTTCTCCTTGGGAATATCCTTCAGAGCCCTGTGTGTTATGTGGGTATAGACAGGAACTTGAGAGAGATTATGCCTGGCATCGCTTTTGGACAACACATCCTCTGTGACTTCCCAGAGACCCATTGAACCATCCCGTGAACCTGAATAAACAGTCCATAAATAAATAGTCCATTTCACATATACATAACTCCTTTTTTTAAAAAAGGAATAAACAACAGGGTCTGAAAGAAAGGAAGGATATTATTAATCTAACTGAACACACTGTTAGTGGCTCTATATTGATTATTGTTAACAAAACCAAGATTTTACTGAGGTATAAACTTCATAACATTGTGAACTTGCTGTCAACTGGTTTGTCCACGTGGTTTCCAAGCAGCTAGATCACCTCATCTGTTTACAAACTGATTAGGATGCATCAAAACCCACAATCCTGTACAAGAATCACTATTAGAGATTCACATGTAGAATAAACTCAAGAGGTGACTGAATAGCCTACATGTTAAGCCTGGCTTACCAAGGCTAAGATTGACAGTCTGTTAAGCCAATATAAAAAACTCCAAGAAAACTCAGTTGTGTTTATGACAGTTTGGGTTCATTTGATTTCTGCCACTATGCTTATGGATATGTACACACACATTTGTGAACTGAACAGAAACAAATATTTCAAACCACAATTTGTACCAACTTGTATCAAATCTATTTTAAAAATTATTTTTCCTAAACCCATAAAATCTTTTGTTTAAAGAATGTAACATAGGAACAGAAGCTGAACAAGCAAGAACTCATTTTATTTTTCTACTAAGTTTGAAGATATTAATCCCAAATATGAATCAATAAGAGTAACAATACCAGATGAAGAAAGCTGAATGTCATTGATTTGTAGATAGACACAGGCTTAATCCAAGGCCCTATACTCATCTTTTCTGATGTTTAGAAAACTCACTTCCATCTAAGTCAGCTTTGGCAAATTTGACATATACCTCAATTTCTTCCCTACACAATGTGAAAACCACATCCCTCCTTCTCTCATGGGGAACGCATAAGAAATATTTCATCTCTTGAAAATGCCAGAAAAAATCTAAATATCTACATCAGACTATTAAATTTATAGGCTTTGGTACACCATAGGGAACAAGCTGCAAAGACAGTTAAGCAAAACATCTTCTTGTTGCCCTCTTGAAGTCTACAATAGTGGTTTTGCTGACCCCTCTCCTTACTCTATCGTTTCATGGTCACTATGTCCAAGACGGCCTCCGACCACCACATCTCCCACCAGTCCTTCTCTGTAAACAGCAGGTCAAGTGAGGCACCTCCCCTGGTGGGCTTGCTTACCAGCTGCATCAGGAAGTTATCATCTTCCATACACTCCAGGAAACTCCTGTTTTCTCTCTGCTGTGTTGTATTTCCAGCAGACATCAGGTAAGTTGACGTCCCTCATAAGATCAAGGTCTGGTGACTATAAGAGTTCTGCCAGCCCCTTGTAGAATGCTTCATCTACCTCTTCATCCTGGTCAGGTGGTCTGTAACAGACTCCCAGCAGGATATCTGTCGTGTTGGCCTTCCCCCTCATCCTTACCCATAAGCACTTGACCTTATCATCACAGACAGTGACCTCTGTACCATTGAAACCCTCCCTAACATCCAGAGACACCCCATTGCCTCTCCTTCCCTGCTTATCCCTTCTGAAGGGCTTATAGCCATCCATTGCAGCACTACAGTCATGAGAGCCATCCCATCATGTTTCTGTAATGGCAACTGTCATAGCTGTCCTGCTGCACAATGGCTTCCAGCTCCTTCTGTTTGTTGCTCTTGCTGCGTGCATTGTGCAGAGGCACTTGAGCTGGGCTATCGATTCCATCCCCAACATTGGTGTGCCACCCCTAGGCTCATCTCTAGTGAGCCTGGTTCTATCCCCTTCCCCCATTGAACCTGGTTTAAAGCCCTCTTGATGAGCCCCGCCAACTCACTAACAAGAATCCTTTTCCCCCTTTGAGACAGCTGAGCTCCATCTGTCACCAGCAGGTCCAGTGCCATGTAAACCTCCCTATGATCAAAAAAAACAAAATTCCACTGATGACACCAGCCTCTGAGTCACGTGTTCATCAGGTGAGTTTTCCTGTTCCTTTCAGTATTCTTCCCTGCCACTAATAGCCCTAACAGGGGAAAAACTCAATGTATGTTGTACAACTGGTTAGCCCTGAAGCCAAGGACAGTATCATTTGTTACCCTAGGCTCATGCCATCCTGGGAGTTATTCATCCCATTTGAAGCTTTTGCCATAGAATATTCTTCGTCCAGCCAGTACAACTGGTACAGTATAACAACTGATATATATTGCCTCAGCTTAGGCTGCTCAATCAAGAGTTGAATTTTATGCTTACAGGCTACTGCTGAAGTTTTTACAAGCAGAGCCCTGTCTTGTTCTTGTTAAAGTTAACACAAGCAGGAGGAATAATGAAGGCCCTGGTCCTCTTTGAACTCTTTCCAGTTTTGACAGCAGTGAGAAAATATACTGCTAAATCTCAAATCTAAGGCTGTGATCTGCCGTGGGGCCAAATGCTCTTTTTTCATCCTGCCCCAAGAAAGTCACAAAAAAAATTGCATTTAGTTTCTTAATTCAGATAAAGGTATTTTCTATATCCTCAGTGTTTGGAGTTCAAATATTTCTGCTTCATGCTTTCAGGTACACATGTGATTGATAACTGTAAGATTAAAACAATGTCAGAATGTGTGCCCAGAGAAGAGCTGGTGAAGTGTCTGGAGCACAAGTTTTATGAGGAGTGGCTGACAGAACTGGGGTTGTTTAGCCTGGAGAAGAGGAGCCTGAAGGGAGACCTCATCACTGTCTACAACTACCTCAAAGGAGGTTGTAGCAAGGTGGGGGTTGGTTTCTTCTCCCAAGAGGAAGAAGTTCTCAGTGAAGTGGTGAAGTCACCATCCCTGGAGGTATTTAAAAGACATGTAGATGTGGTGCTTAAGGACATGGTTTAATGGTGATCTTTGCAGTGTTAGGTTAAGGGTTGGACTTGTTGATCTTAAAGGTCTTTTCCAACCTAAACTATTCTATGAGTCTATGATTCTTATTTAGTTGTCTTTGTTTTTTCCTGATTAGGATCATCAGCGATTTTCTGACAAAGTCAGTTTTGCATTCAATATCAGACTTGCCAATTGCTTTCAACAAGTTTTCCCTGGTGTCTCAGGTCTGGAGACTAGAACCTACATCCTACTGTAAGCATCATACAACAGAGGACATGGCAGTCTTCTACTCACACCTCCACCCTTGAGCATGCAGAAAACATTGACAGCAACACAGTTCAATCTCACATGCTATGCCTCTCTATTCCATTGTGTCCTTACCTTTACCTTAGATATCTAATCATATTTGCTGTTCTCTTGAGGTTGCTACCGGACAATGTTTTTTAATGCAGATATTTGGGTTGAGGACTTGCACGGATCAAGTTTTATATTAAATTCAAAATCAAATTCCAGGATTAGCTGTTTGGTTTTTTGAAAAATAAAAAATAAAAAAACTCACTGAACAACTCAAGTATTTTATTTTTATGAGACTCTTATGATTTTGTCACCTGCAGTTTGACACCTTCCTGTACAGAATACTAGATTCTATCAACACAGAAAGATAGTAAAATACTAAATTAATGCAGTAGCGTATTAGTATTGCTGCCTTTACCTAAGGAATACTTTAAGAAGTTACACTGATTATCCAACTAGTTACTAAAAAGTCAATAACTGACCTTTTCTATTATAGCCTTCTGTAATAGAATAGCCTATACTACACCATAGTATATGTGCTTATACAAATATATGCTTTAAACTAGACTTGAAGGTGGAGGAGGATAATATCAGAGTTGCCTGAGACAATCTGTGGGATGACACACCAAGGTTAGAAGGACAGGGTGCTAGCGAGGGCCCTCAACCTGTGTCTCTGAGATGTGCTGGGTACACTTGAGCACACTTGAAGTTGTACAGAGATGAGCCAGGGGCTGCTGAGGTAATAGGAGCCAAGAGGGAAACACCAGTGAAACACCTCAAAGGAATTAAGGGGTGTTCATCTAAGAAGGTGACACGACTGACAGCCCAGCTGAAGTGTCTACACCAATGCACACAGCATAGGCAACAAACAAGAGGAGCTGGAAGCTACTGTGCTGCTAGAAAGCTACGATCTGTTTGCAGTTACTGAAACTTAGTGGGAGGAATCCCCTGACTGGAGTGTGGCTATTGATGGCTACAGGCTGTTCAGAAGGGACAGGCCGGGAAGGAGGGGCAGAGGTGTTGCCCTCTGTATCAGGAAACTGATTGGGTGTGAAGAACTGTACCTGAAGAACACCCACGAACAAGTTGAAAGCTCATGGGTGAGAATAAAAGACCAAGGCAACAAAAGGAACCTTGTGATTGGTGTCTATTACAAGCCACCTGATCGAGGGAAGCCTGCTGATGAAGCCTTCTTCCTCCAGCTACAGGAGGCTTCACGCTCACAAGCTCTCGTCCTACGGGAGGACTTCAACCACCCTGACATCTGCTGGAGAAGTAGCATTGCAAGCTGTAGGCAATCCAGGAGACTCCTAGAATGCATAGATGATAACTTCTTAACCCAGGTAACAGACACCCCTGCCTGAGGGGATGCAATACCAGACCTGATGGTCCCCAATGAAAGTGAGCTCATCAGTGATGTCAAGATTGGAGGCAGCCTGGGCTGCAGTGATTGCGCA
Source organism: Tapera naevia (assembly GCA_033556795.1). NCBI lineage: Eukaryota > Metazoa > Chordata > Aves > Cuculiformes > Neomorphidae > Tapera > Tapera naevia. The sequence goes on along the minus strand of JAUMJJ010000004.1, from coordinate 318,954 downwards.
TTGATAGAGTTCAGGGTCCTGAGGGATATGGGACAGGCGAGGAGTGTAGTAAGAACCCTACATTTTAGGAAAGCAAACTTCCAGCTCTTCAAGGAGTTAGTCAGTAGGACCCCCTGGGAAAGTGCCCTCAGGGACAAGGGAGCAGAACAGAGCTGGCAGACATTTAAAGATGCTTTCCACAGAGTGCAAGAGCGCTCAGTCCCCAGCTGTAGGAAATCAGGCAGGGAAGGGAAGAGACCAGTGTGGCTGAAATGAGACCTGTTGGTCAAAGTGAAGAGCAGGAGGGAACTGCACAGGCAGTGTAAGCAGGGACAGGGAACCTGGGAAGAGTATAGGGATGCTGCCCGGTTGTGTAGGGATGGGGTCAGGAAGACCAAGGCGCAGCTGGAGCTGAACTTGGCAAGGGAAGCAAAGAAGAACAAGAAGGGCTTCTACAGGTATGTAAATCAGAAAAGAAAGTGTTGCAGAATGGTTGCGGGAGCGTGGACAAGGCTCAAAGGAGGAGCTCTGTGAATCAGCCCTGACAGAAATCAGCTGAGCTGGGCTGTGATGAAAAAGTACTGAGGACTTTGCCAAGTCATGCTGACAAGGAGGGAGGCAGTGAGAAAATCCCCAAGAGAAGGTCAAGAAGACCTTGTAACTGATAAACAACTTAAGGAAGTAGGCTAGGATGAGACCTGGACCCGAGCATATAGCAGTAGCTGCAAGTAGGAGGAACAAGTAGGAGGAACAAGAAGGAGGAACATGCTAATGTAACCTTAGAGCTTTGAGGAGGAGCATGATAGTGTAACTTTTAGAGTTAAGTTAATGATTATAGGGCTTTTGGAGCCAAACTAATGATTATAAGACAAGTATATGTAAGGGGCAATGATGGTTAGACAAGCCAATGATTGTTAGACAAGTAGACATGGGTTATGGTATAGTCGTGAATGAGCTTCGCAATAAACCAGAACTTGCTTTACCACTCACATTGGGTCTATTGCATGGTTCTCCTCGCTTGTTACAAGAAAGATTAAAGAAAGCATAACCCTGATGATGAACGAAAATGGTGACCTCGTATTGACAGATGAGAAGAAAGATGAGGTACTCAACAACTTTTGCCTCAGTCTTCACTGACAACTGCTCTCCTCACCCCTCCAGAGTCAGTGAACAACAAGATGGGGACCAGAAGGTGTATAGCTGCTCCCACTGTAGGGGAAGATCAGGTTCATGACCACCTGAGGAACCTGAACATATACAAGTCTATGGGACCTGTTGAGATGGATCCCAGAGTCCTGAGGGAATTGGCTGATGTGGTTGCCAAGCCACTCTCTGTGATATTTGAAAAGTCTTGGCAGTCAGGGGAAGTCCCTGGTGACTGGAAGAAGGGCAACATTGTGCCCATTTTAAAAAAGGGTAGAAAGGAGGGCTCTGAGAACTACCAACCTGTCAACCTCACCTCAGTGCCTGGGAAGATCGTGGAACAGATTCCCCTAGAAGCTATGCTAAGGCACATGGAGGACAGGGGGGTGATTTGAGACAGACCACATGGCTTGACCCCTCACAACGCAGTTTGAAGAACAAGGTGGCGGCAACAGTAAGTTCTGTGTCTGAGCGCTAGACTTAGGCAGACAGGGGGTTCCCAGTGCCAGGGAAACTCAAACAGGAGCAGAGAGAGAAGCTCTCGTGTGCGGGTCTGAGAGGCTGACATCTGACATGGCTGGGGCGTTGCTGGGGCAACTGTGAGAGATTTAAATGTGGCAAAACCAGAAGCACCACTCAGTACAAAGAAAGAGGCGGCTGGCCTTTGCACAGGAAAGTGCACGGCTCCACAGTGCAGAGAAGTGCACCAGAGAGCTGCAGGGAGGGCATGCAGGTAGGGCACAGAGACCTTACCAGCTTGAGAGGTGAGTCCACTTGGTAGTCATCACAGTCTGAGAAGCAGCCCAGCTATGGTATCTACCAGAAGGAAAGCTTTGCCCTCTGTACTTGCCAGAATAGACATGGCAACCCAGATAGAGGTCCCAAGTAAACATACTGCACAGAGTTTCTGAATCCCTCACTGATAGTAGAGAAGACAGCAGGCTGTAATGAGTGCCCAGCCCCTTCTACTAGGGAAAAGGCAAGTACCTGCATAAGATGTGCACGAGTGGACGACCTGTTGTGTCAGGAGGCTGAGTTACAGGATACAGTAACCAGGCTGGCAACATTAGAGAAGCTGAGGTAGAAACTGACAGGTTGCTCCAGAACAATGTTCCAGTAACTGACAATACTGAGGATAAAGCACCCTAAACACTGGTGTCCCACAAAGGCAGATCTCTGCCACAGTCCCCACCCTCCAGTATCACAACTAAAACCAGATTTGAACCTTTAATGATAGACACCCAGGAGCAAGACCCACAAGTTGCAACTGAACCAACAGCAGATGGCAAATATCACAAAAAAAACCAACGTGTGCTCATTGTGGGAGACCCTCTGTTAAAGGGCACTAAGGCACCCATCTGCCAGTCCTGACAGGGAGTCATGTGAGTTATGCTGCCTTCCTGGAGTTAAGGTCTGGGATGTTGGTGAGAGAGTGTCACAACTTGTCAAGAGCACAGACTACTATCCATTATTACTCTTTCATGTGGGCATGAATGACACTGTAAGCCCTAACCTAGGCAGAATCAAGAAAGACTATAAAGTCCTGGGGGAGAAAGTGAAGAACTTTGGAGCCCAAGCCATCTTTTCTTCCATATTACCAGTTCAAGGAATGGGGGCAGACAGGAACAGACACATAATACAGATCAACTTCTGGCTACGTGGCTGGTCTCGCCGCAAGGGTTTTGGCTTTTATGCCAATGGAACCTTCTACGAGGACTACAACCTGCTGGTATGGGATAGAATCCACCTGTCTAGAAGAGGCAGGGGAATCTTTGGCAGTAAGCTGGCCAACTTGGAAAGGCGGGCTTTAAACTGAAGGACTTGGGGGAGGGACCCAGTATGGCAATGCCCATGCCACCTCCACCACCACAAGCGATTGGGGAAAAAAATACAGGCCAACCAGAGCAGTGTAGAATGTGCCTTACCTGTCCCCCTAAATGAGAACCAAAAGAGCAACTGCCTGAAGTGTATATATACTAATGCATGCAGTCTGGGAAACAAACAGGAGGAACTAGAGCTCCATGCCCAATCAGAAAGTTATGATATCATAGGAATAACTGAAACATGGTGGGACAACTCACATGACTGGAGGATCGTGATGGATGGCTATAGGCTGTTTATTAAAGACAGGCAAGGAAGAAGAGGTGGAGGAATTGCACTCTATATTAAGGAGAACCCTGAATGTATGGAAGTCAACTATGGTAATTGTGGACGCCCTATCTAATGACTCTAGGTCAAAATCGGAGGGGTCGTCTCCAAGGGAGACCTTACAGTAGGCATCTGCTACTGACCCCCAAACCAAGAAGACGAGACCAATGAAGTAATACTTGAGTCACTTAAGCAAACTTCGGGTCAACAAAACCTGGTTCTTATGGGTGACGTTAACTACCCAGACATTTGCTGGAAGAACAACACAGCAGTTCACATGTCATCCATTAAGTTCCTGGAATGCATAGAGGACTCTTTCCTCTTAAAAATGTTAGATGTGCCAACCAGGAATGGGGAACTGGACTTGCTACTCACAAACCAAGAAGACCTGCTTTGTAATCTCTCAATTAGTGATAGCCTTGGCTGCAGTGATCACAATATTGTGGAGTTCGAAATACTGCTGAGCACACTGAAGATCAGTTCCAAAACCAAGGCTTTAGATTTTAGAAGAGTGGACTTCAGCTCACTCATGGCTCAGTTGGAAGGGATCCTGTGGGAAGCTTCCATGGAGGATAAAGGAGCCAGTGAGTGCTGGGAGTTTTTCAAGAACACTCTCCCAGATACACAAAACCAGTTTATCCCCTCTAAAGGCAAGGGAAGGAGGCAGAGCAAGAGACCCCCTTGGCTTAGCTGCGAGCTTCTGGGTCTGTTCAGAACCAATAGGGAAATGTACCAGAGATGGAAAAGTGGAACATTACCCCCTGAAAATTTCAAGGGCATTAGCAGGGTATGCAGAGATGCAGTTAGGAAAGCAAAAGCTCAGCTTGAACTGCAATCGGCCAGAGATGTCAAAAAATTCAAGAAAGGGTTCTTCAATTAGGCTAACAACAACCAGAAACAGGAGGAGAATATTGGCCCACTCTTAAACAGGAGAGGTGAACTAGTCACCAACAGTGCTGAAAAGGCAGAGGTCCTCAATACCTTCTTCACCTCTGCCTTTACCAGTGCTGTTGGGTCCCAGGTCACAGGAACAAACAGACCCACCATCAGTGAACGAAGAGTTGGTGTGCAAACTATTACAGGAGCTTGACCCGTACAAATCGATGGGCCTGGATGCCATGCCATCCACCCAAGGGTGTTGAGAGAGCTGGCTGATGTCGTTACGATGCCACTCTCCACAATCTTTGAGAAGTCGTGGAGATCTGGGGAGGTCCCCAAAGGCTGGAAGACAGCTAATTTCACCCCCATCCACAAGAAAGGCTCCACAGAGGACCCAGCTAATTATAGACCCATCAGCCTCACTTCAGTCCCTGGGATGGTTATGGAGCGAATACTCCTGGCTACTGTCACAATCCACTGAAGCATATCCACTGAAGTTCCTAAAGAGGCTTAACTGAAAATTGCTTTAACCCAAACCAGAACATTTCCTAAGACCTATAAAGTGCTGTACATCAGTATAAAATTCTGAAAAAGCAGAAAGACAAAAAAATTTACCAGAAACAGCCATAGTATCACTGATCCACGCAATTGAAAATATCCAATCCTTATGTCCATCCTAAAAGAAAAAGACAGATTTTTGTGTCATTATACTCTAGAGTAGTCTGAAAGCAGACAAGTATTTTTCATTTTGATTTTTAGTACAAAGTCAGAAGGACAGACTTACATTAACAACATACAGATAAGATTCCAGTATCAAGCTGGAACAGTTTAAATACCTAACAGTAATTCTAACCTTTTTTTTTTTAATTTGAAGCATATAATTATTAGAGAGCAATTATGTGATGGAAAAACAGGTCCTTGACCAAGAACAAATTCATCTCACTTCTAAGGACTTATATTAATTTTTCAAGACTATTAATTCAAGAATCTTTTCTTTAGCAGGTGAAAAACCTGTGGGGTAAAAAAAAAAAATACCATTAGGTCTGTTTGAAAAGCTGCAAAGTCAGAGCACGATGCAAATGAATAGCATGTCATAAAAATCTTCAAAGTGAGTCTTTCTGCAGCTGATTAATCTGCAGAAACTCTGACCTGACCTCTGCTGTTGTTTAACGTCTATGTAAAGTCCTGAATAAAAATGAGAAATGAGAGATAAGTGCTTACAGGAGATCAATACACTCATTTCAGCCTTTTTCCTTTTTGAGACTGGCTATTTTAAAAAGTCCTCATATTTTTTTTAAGAAATATAAGCAGTACCAGAGTCTATCAAACTACCATAAGCCACTGGGTTAGAACTAATGCTCAAAGCCAAGTTCCTCCTCTGGAATAAAACATATAAGCTGAACTGGAGAAGGGGAAAATTTGAACAACTTGTATCATCTTTTGAATTTCTCAAAAGAGCTTTTTCACTAAAACTAGTTTCAGGGGTCATCACCACAATTAGACTTTAACATTTAACATTTTGTTACATTTTCAGTGCTTGAAAGTAATCTGAAGTAGACCTGAGTGAGAGTGAGGAAGAAATCTGACTCAGAACCCTGAGAATCAACTCATAAATTTGTGTAGTCATTCATATTTAAGATAAACCGTCAAAAAATGACAACTTAATCAGGAATGTTTTCAAGCTTTCAGTAATCCACTCTCCACTACAAGACTCCCAAATCTTTACCTTGCTCTGACATTAGGCACTTCAAAGAAGTAATTCTTTTAAGTGACAGAATCAACTTTTCCCTAATACTCCCACTTACATCTCCAACACAGACAGGATCAAGTGTAGGCAGACGATAAATTGCAAGACTGTTAGGATTGTCTCCACCTGTGGCCAGAAGGGTCCTTGAGGGGTTGAGCTCAATGGCATGAATACCACATCCCTGCCGGTTCACCACGCCAGGTTCACGATCTTTCAGAATAGGAATCTTGGTAATTTGACCAGTCTGGACATCTACTATAAATAACTGGGGAAAAAAACAGGAGATTTAAGTCATCATCAAACAAACAAGAAAAATAAGATGATCAAACATCCTCCCTACTTTGCATCGACATTCTTTTCAAGTTGGAATCCACAAATGCTGCAAGTATGGCTGAAACATACATCAATTCCTTCTTAAAACAAGTAAATTAACTTAATTACAGTGGGTTTTATTTCAACCATCCCATCTGATTCTCACAGCATTGGAAGAGACAGGAGAGAAATATGTCATGGGAGGCTTCCCATTTAAAAAAACCCTTGAACCCAAAACTCTTTTCTCTCTTCAATATCGTGACAAAACAATATTGTTTTCCAGTTTCCCTGTACAACAATGAGAAAGAGACCCGTCTCAAAACAGCCAGTAAACGCCGGGGGTGGGGTAGTATAGGTCTGGAGAATAGTTACTAAATATAATACTGCCAGTGTAAACATCTAAAAAAGAGGTCTAGCTACATAACTCATCCTGCAAAAAGACTAGAAGTTAGGTTCAACAGGGACTGAAATCATCATCTGAAACACCCTTGCTGACATCTGATTAATCAAGCACTCTTCCTTGAAGCACAAGGATGCCATTTCATCCAGCTGCTGCCAATGGGCCCAAATTACAGCCTATCTGAGTAACATAAAATATACCAGCCTGCTGTGCTACCTATAATTACTGTTGACCTTGATAAACCTTTAAGAAGAAGGAATACCCCAGAGGAAGCCTTGCTGTCCTATGTCCCTGGCATTCAGAAAGTGCACATTAGTGCTCCTTGATGTGCAGTGGGCTGCACTGGTTTGGGGTTAAAGACAACCTTGATGACTGAGGATTGCTCAGAGAGGAATGACTACAGCCTGCTGTTAGTATAGGCAGCACAGGGACACATACCACTTTTTACCATAGGGAAATTGAAGAGCAAAAGAATTGTCTAATTGGTGAAATGGCTTGCAAACATGAGGCTGTAAGTCATTTTGGTGAAAAACAGGCAGAGCGGGAAGGAAGTGCTGCTGTTCATTCTTCTCTGACCAACAAAATATTCTCACTCGTGAGTACAGTCCAGTCCTTGGGAGCTGACAGTGGCAGCTCATAGTACTTTGAAGTTTTACATCTACATCTTCAGTGACTGCCCAGCCACTCTAGCTGTTTTTCTTCCCATAAGGATGGAACAGCTATCACCTGATTCTTGATGGGAGATTTTGCTATATTTTAGGTACTTTACAGCCTATAAGAAGCCAATTAGTTACTGAGAAGTGCAGTTTGTATTATATTCATTCCTCTAGCATTATCCTAGGAAGCTCTAACAGAATAATTGGCTTCCCATGAGATTTTAAAATATCACTAAATAACAAGCAATCATAAATCATATAATGACCATAAATTATCATTTATCTTATTAAATAATTATTTCATAGATTAATTTCCCATCATTTTTTTAAGTACATATGTGTATGATATACAAATAAAGGCAAATGTATCACATGCCTAAAATTTTTAAGCTTCATGACAAGCTTCAGTGACTGTACCTTTTCTAGGGCTTCCCTCTGCAATTTTCCCATCTCTGATGTAGCACTTGGAGAGCTGCTGCTGGACATGCCCGAGGTGTGATCAAAATAATGATATATACATTAACACCGCCGATTAACATTCCAAAAGGATCAAAAATAGCACAACTAATTCCATTTGAAGCCAAAGTACCAAAAGCTTTAGACAGAAAAAGAGGTGAAGGCTGTTTTGGATCCACCGGAGAAGCAGAAGTAATGTTAGCAGTAGATATTGGAAAGAAAAAACCTGAGGAAAAGGTTAATGTGATTCACCCATCAGGAGATTCGATAACAATCAAAATGCTTGTGGGTACAGGGGCAGACATTACTATAATACCGAAAGTTTGGTGGCCTAGACATTGGCAGATGCTCCCAGCCACCACATCAGTAGTTGGAGTAGGTGGTTCCCAATGAACATTCATAAGCAGGACAGTTGTACAATTTCAATTTAATGATGGAACTCAAATTTCTACTAGACCATATATTATGAATTTACTGATTGCCTTATTGGGTAGAGATGTTTTATCCCAAATGGGAGTGAGATTAGTATCCACGGTTTTTTAGGAGCCATTGCTCAGCAGCCGGTGATAAAACTCACATGGAAAACTGAAACACCTGTGTGGGTGGATCAATGGCTGCTGAAAGAAGAAAGGCTGCAGATTGTTAACAATTTAGTAAGACAGCAACTAGAAGCAGGACATATTGTTCTGTCAACTAGTCCATGGAATACGCCAATCTTTACTATTCCCAAAAAATCAGGAAAATGGAGATTGTTACATGATTTACGAGCAATTAATAAGGTGATGCAAGATATGGGGGCACTTCAGCCTGGATTACCCTTACCAACAATGATCCAAAAAAAATGGCAGATTTTAATTATTGATTTGAAAGATTGGTTTTTTTACAATACCATTGCATCCTGAAGAGGCAGAAAAATTTGCTTTTACGGTGCCATCAGTGAACAAAAGTGAGCCAGCAAAAAGATATCATTGCGTAGTTTTGCCACAAGGTATGAAAAATTCTCCGACTGTGTGTCAAATGTTTGTGGCATGGGCCTTACAATCGTTTTGATCCAACAATCCGGATCTATTAGTGTACCATGACATGGATGATATACTAATAGCTGGAAAAGATTTTGATGCAGAAAAAACAATCAAAGAATTAACAATTACTTTAGAGGAGAAAGGGCTAAAAATTGCCCCAGAAAAGCTTCAGAAAAATGAACCTTGGTTGTATTTGGGATGGATTATTACAGGTGGATGTATTAGACCACAAAAATTGAGCCTAAAACAGAAATAAAGACTCTTACAGATGTCCAAAAACTTTTAGGAGATATACAATGGGTAAGACCAACATGTGGTATTACTAATGATGACTTAGCCCCGTTAATGCCTTTATTGGGTACCACTAGTAATGCCAATGAGAAAAGACAATTAAATGAGGAACAAAACCAGACATTAAACCTTATAATTGAAAAGGTTCAACAAGGAATAGTAGCAAGAAAGATTGAAGAGAAACCTTTACAGCTAATGATTGTTAGCTCTTCAAAATATTGTAAATATCCTTTAGGAATAATCGGTCAAGAGAATCATAATAAATGGTCAGCTTTAGAATGGATTTTTACAGCATATACTCCAAAGACTACAGTGATAACACGTATAGAACTAATATCCAATTTGATAATAAAAGGAAGAGCACCAATCATTGATATTTCAAGTTTAGACCCCAAAAACATAAATATACCTATCAGTACTCATATCCCAGAATTTGGACGCTTGAAATATGTACATGTATCTATAGATACTTTTTCTCATGCAATATGGACAACTGTGCAGGCTGGAGAAGCAGCCAAGCACATTATTAAGCATGTGCATGCAGTGATTGCTGCTTTAGGAGTCCCACGAGAGGTAAAAATGGATAATGGTCCAGCGTATGTATCTCAAATGTTTGCACGTCTCTGTCAAACATGGGGCATTCGTTGGCTCACTGGCATTCCCCATTCTCCGACGGGTCAAGCCATTGTTGAACGTGCTCACGCCACGCTGAAATCGCTTTTGCAAAAACAAAAAGGGGGAACTGCAGGGGAGGCTCCTGCAGAACAACTTGGAAAAGCACTGTATGTGTTAAACTATTTACGCCTCACAGAAAATCGAGTATCACCGCCTATTATAGTGCATCAAGTATCAGTGCAATTGGGAATTGAGAATTCAGAGTTAATTAAAGTACAGTATAAAGACTTGCAGACTGGAGAATGGAAGGGGCCAGTGGAGTTAAAAATGACTGGTAGAGGATATGCTTGTGTTTTAACAGATAATGGCCCAAAATGGGTTCCCACATGATAGGTCAGACCTTGGCAATCCTCTTGATCTACAGTGATCCTCTTGATCACAGTCATTCTTGGGTGGTTTCACAACCAAAGACGAATGTATGGGTAACAATAGCTAACATCACAAACCAGGATACATTATGTTTATCCATGTCAAGTCCAGAAAATCCCTTTTCTACCTGTTTAGTAGGAATACCCATAGATGAGTGGCCAAAAGACAACAAAACAACAACAACAAAAAAAAATACCCAAGAACTTCAGGAACTGGAACTGTTAGGATCAGTAAAAATGGATGTTAATGCTACGCAAGAGATTTATAGAAATGCAACAGCTTGGTGTAATCATACAAGTTCAAATATATCTCGATCAAGTAATGTACCTATGGCATTACCACATGGTGTGTGGAGATAGGTCCTGGGCACCTGGAGTAGGGGCTGCTGCAGCATTGTGAAAATTAACTAATTTAGGTTTGTTGGCTTAGCAAGCAAACTAATACCACTTTGTTAACTCTTTTAGGATTGTTAACAGATGTTGATAGTGTTAGACATGCTACATTATAAAATAGAGCTGCTATAGATTTCTTATTACAAAATAGAGCTGCTATAGATTTCTTATTATTAGCGCAAGGTCATGGATGTGAAGAATTTGAAGGAATGTGTTGTATGAATTTATCAGATCTCTGAATCAATTCACAAGGCAATTCAATAGCTAAAGAATGGGGTTAAACAACTACAGATGAATAACGATTGGGGTTTACCTGGATGGTTAACATCAATTATAAAAATGGGATTGATTATTTTAGTCATGATATTAATGATGATTGTACCATGTTTAATGCAATGTTTAATACGAATGTTGGAAAAAATCATGAATCGGATCTGGATTGCCCAAAAACAAAAAGGGGGGTTTGTGGGGTTTTAGAAGACCAAGGGCATGTTCTGGGCAATCCAGAGCAGCAGGACCTTAGTCTGGCTAAGGCATAGAGATATCAGCAGGCTGTGCAGGAATGTTGTTGCTAGGACACCTGCAAGAGGAATTTGGCAAGATAAACAGCCTAGCAAGTGAAAAACAAGAAAGGGGGGCGATGCACACGTGATTGAAGCTAAGACCTTGAACAGGATCTGAAACTTACAAGAGACAGATGGACAGCAGAGACTGACCTATTGTAAAGAAGCATTATTGGAGTGAACAGCACATGTTAAGCAATCGTTCTTATTGTTATGCATGAAAGTAGATAAGATAGACTATATAACCATTAGCAGTAAAGCAATAAACTCCTCGCTTCTACTAAATCTTACAATGCAGTTCACTGCCTGAGACATCTGGTAAAAGTGTGACACAGAGCAGCCCCTCTGCCCTAACCACATCCCTGAAAATTAACACCTGCACTTGCAGGACCAGGACCAGTAATTTCCTCTCCTCTCATCCTCCCTTGTCCTTCCCCTATGAGTGCTTGTCTTCTTTTCCTCCTCAGTATTTTCTTTCCAGCAGAAAGTCCCAATTCCCTCCCCTATCCTCCTTCAACTACTGAAAAAAAAAACCCACAAAAATCAACATTTAAGTACCTAAGATGAAGGCTTGCAGGTGTCATGGGCAGATCCTAAATCTGGCACCAGAAGTGCTAATTAGGAAGACACATCCACACCTCAGGAATGTCCACTGACTAAGGAAAAACATGCTTCTGCTGTAAGAGACTCACACTTCAAAGAGCATCAACAGGTATGAGGATGAAATTAAACCCCTTCACATTCTCCAGCCTGAACACCACCGTCATACATCTGTGTTTGATACAATGTTAATAAATACTTACTCTAATGCAAAATTCCTTTAGCTAAAGTCTAATCAGGCTGAAAAGGTAAAGAACTTGAAAACACACAGTGCTGAAGCATTAGTCCCTCACATTTCTGTCCTGGACCTTCAACCTCAACATCATTTTCCTATAACAAGTTTCCAAATTTCCTCAGGAGCAGCAACAGGACATATTTCTCGCAGTGCTTTCACCTGCTAATATCAATCATCAGCCCTTGAATTGCTTTGTCATTCCCTCACTTTTCACTCAGTTGCACAGTATTACCATAAGCAGAACAGCAACTGCTCTTAGGGCAAGAAAATTTGCACAGTTAACCGACTGGCTTTGTAGTTTCAGCTGTAAAGTTTTAAGCAGTAACTCCTCTCCTTGCTTGGTAAGGAAATTGACACACTGTGCACAGTTTAATAACAACCACCACCACCCTAGAATAAAAAAGCAAGCACTGTGTAAGTATGTAAGGACTCTTGCATCACCTGGGGCAGGACAGGAAGCCAGAAGCTCTCACTTGCATGCTGAACCACTGATTGCCAAGAAATCTTCCCTGTAAATCCAGCAAACAGAAGCCAAGAGAAGTCAAACAGTTGTTAGACACTTCTAAAGCCAAAAAAGGGATAAATGTTAAGAAATTAAATAGGCACCCAGTTAAGAATGCAGAAAATTTGAATAACCTTTTAAGAGAAATTGGCCTACTTCTTCCAAGCCAACTGGTACCTTCACTACCATCTGCAAATAACTCCAAAGCAGCCTGACCTCTAAGAGTCTTGACAAAGTCCTGATAGCTGATCTATACATTAATTTTTTTTGTCAAGCAGGAACAAGAACTTTTTTTTCCAGCTACTCATTATACAAAACCTAAAAACCAGCCACAAAAACTTTTCCTGGATGCAATAAACACCCATCGACCTGCAAATAATGAGCTGTGCATTGTTCCTTGATTTTAAGCTTTGCACATAATTAATTCAGTTCTTCCTGCTAGAAGAACATATGCATGTCAGCCATCAGCATGCCAAATAATATCCAGGATTTACCAAGCCAGGATTGCTTTGACCATCTGCCAGAAGTCCAAGGACCACACTTCATCTGTGATGAGCAGACTCAGCTACTGTGTTCTCTGCAGGACAACCTTGACCTAACAAGGAAACAGTCTGGATAACGTCACAGAGAAATCCATCTTCCCTCTTTATTTTTATTTTAAAGCAATTCAGATGTACAGCTTGCAACAGTAGTATCACTGAAGGATCAAGGCAGACAGGCATGGCCAGGTACTACAGTCGTCACAACCATGAATCTTTATGATCTGGACCTACTTTTCATGCTCCATGAGATTACTAGCTGTACACTTTTTTATTTTGCCAAAATTACTTCTTACCACTTCTGCAAACCAAATGGCTCCCACACAATTACTATGTGGCTGTCTCCTTTTCAAACTACCCCACTTCACTGACTATGGAATTTCATTAATCAACTTGCCAAAAGTAAATACTATAGCAAAGGAATCAAGTATCTGAGGACCAGAGTCTGAACTGCAAAACCCATCCTTCTCTTACATACAATACTGAGAGGAGAATGGCTTGCCAGGCTCTTCCATCAAGTCCACTTCCATTTTTTGACCTGCCTTTCAGAAACAGCAGTTTATGGAGGGGGAACCTAAGTTACCAATTCATTAAAATCGAAGTGCCCTTTCCATGCATCTTTAAGCAAGATTAAAACACAGGCCTATGAAATGCCATTTCAAAGTAGCATGTAGACTCTCTCGTGTCCTCTGCTGCTACTCCTGCACAGAGAACAGCAGATGAACAGGCAACCCTATCTTTTAGTTGATTGTACAACTTTTAGTTGATTTAAATGCGACTAAGCCAGCTCCAACGGCAAACTCGGCGAGGATCGGCGGCAGGAACGGTAAGTTCTGCAGCTGGGTGCTTGTTCAAGGTGGGCAGCGAATCTCCCGAGAGAAGGAAGGCTCAAGAGAGAACCGCGACTCTCCGCAACCCTGGCAGCGGTCACGTGGGTGGCTGACGGCGCAGGGGGGCGGTCCCGGCAGCAGCCACGGGAGATTTAAAACGTCTCCTTGGGAGCACCAACAACTGGAGAGCGATTCCGCAGATTACTAGGGCGGCAAACAGGAGCCGGCAGAACAGGGTTGCAAGAGAGGCAGCTCTCGCAGGCGCTCTTCTGGTAGGGGTGGTTGTTTGGTGGTTTGTTTGTTTCTTTGTTGTTTTTTTTTTTCCCCCCTGCTCCCCTGACCAGCAATGGTGACCAGGTGAACCAAAACCATTGCTACCAGGAGTGTGTCTATCCAAACAGTGCCTCCATTGAGGGATGCAAGTGCCCAAACTGTGGATTGTGGGGAATGCCTTAGCCTGCTTATGGTACCTGAGGACAACCCAAATAACACCTGCATAAGGTGTGAACAGATCAGCGATCTGCTGCTTATGGTTGCAGAGCTTAAGGATCAGGTGGAGAGGCTGAGAAGCATTTTTGATAACAAAAAGGATATAGACTGGTGGAGTTGCACCCTTTCTGCCCCCAGTAATACTTCCCAGGAGATAGAGGAATCGTGTATTTCTCACCAACAGGATGAGGGGGAGGGACCTAGTTGTTGAGGAGGAATGGGAGCAGGTCTACTTTCATGGGAGTAATAAATTTCCCTCCCATCCTCTGACTCCCTTCAAGATGCCACCTTTCCAGTTGCCCTTACAAAACAGGGTTGGGGTTCTAGAATTTGACGCTCAGGTTGATGATATTGATGAAGACAATTCGACCGACTGGGGAACCTCTCGATTTTGCTCCATCTGTCAGGTGGGTCAGAACTTTGAGTACTAAAAGAAAAGGAGAGTAGCTGTAATAGGTGACTCCCTTTTGAAAGGAGCAGAGGGTCCTATATGTAGGCTGGACCTATCCCACAGGGAGGTCTGCTGCCTTCCTCAAGCCCAGGTACGGGATATCACTAAGAGACTCCCAGATCTAATTTAACCCTCAGATTATTATCCCCTGTTGGTTGTTCAGGCTGGCAGTGATGAACTTGATAAGAGGGGATTCAGAGTAACTAAAAAGGCGTTTAAGGAGCTAGGCCGATTAATGGATGGGGCAGGAGTGCAGATGGTGTTCTGCTCAGTTCCTCCAGTTTCAGAGGTGTATACTGCAAGGAACAAGAGAGTCTATGCTGTTAACAAATGGCTTAAGGGTTGGTGCCAACAGAGAAATTTTGGTTTCTATGATCATGGGAAAACTTTTACTGCATCTCACCTGCTAGACCCAGATGGGTCCCATCTAAGCAAAAAGGGCAAAAGGATTCTAGCCCAGGAGTTGGCAGGGCTCATTAAGAGGGCTTTAAACTAGGCCCGAAGGGGGAGGGAGATGTAACCAGGCTCACCAGTGATGTGACTGTAGGGAGTGAGTCATCATCAAGGGTGAAGTCAGTAACCCAAGTTAAGTGCATGTACACTAATGCACGCAGAATGGGCAATAAACATGAGGAGCTGGAAGTCCTGGTCCGGCAGGGGAGGTATGATATAGTTGCTATCACGGAAACATGGTGGAACGACTCTCATAACTGGAGTGCTGCCATGGAAGGCTACAAACTCTTCAGGAGAGACAGGCAGGAGAGGAGGGGTGGCCCTGTATATAAAGGAAACTCTTGATGCCGTAGAAGTTGAGTGATGACCAGATTGAGTGCCTATGGGTAAGAGTCAGAGGGGCAGTCAGGTCTGACATCCTGGTTGGAGTATGTTACAGACCTGTGGAGAGACTTACTGAAACCTGGCTCATTGAAAGCAGACATGAGCCTGACAAAAGCAAGCTGCTTAGGCCTTGAGTGGAAAAATACTGAGCTAAGTGAAAAACTACTGACCAGCAAGGTCAGTGGGCCCTTGTTGTGCAGTGAAGCTTAGGCAAGGGAGATAACAGGATGTCTCCCACGGGACCAGATGGATTTCTAAAACTACAGGAATGTATGTGACGCTTATGCAATGATAAAGTCTGTAACCAATAAGGAGCTAAAGTTTTGTAATATGTATGAAGCTCATAAACTAAACTATTTAGGTAGAAGTACTGGTAATAAAGACTGAGACTTGTTAATCAAACACCATATGCGTGTCGTTAAGTCTCCTGCTGTCTTGGACAAATGGTGTCCTTAACAAATGGTGGCCCCTGACACAGACCACCCGACCAGGAGGAAAAGGTGGATCGATTGTTGTTTAAGCAGCTGGAAGTTGCCTCAAGATCGGCTGCCTTTTTTCTTTTAGGAGACTTTAATCTCCCAGATATCTGCTGGGAACTTAACACAGATGAGAAGAGGCAATCCAGAAGGTTCTTAGAGTGTATTGAGGATTGTTTTCTGTCACAGCTGGTGAGTGAGCCTACCAGGGGTGAGGCTCTCCTTGACCTGCTCTTTACACATAGAGAAGGGCTGGTGGGTGATGTTGTGGTCGGAGGCTGTCTGGAGTATAGTGACCATGAGATAATAGAGTTCTCCATAAACAATGAAACAAGGAAGGGCATGAACAGGACATCCACGCTGGACTCCAGTCAGGCAGATTTTGGATTATTTAAGGAACTAGTCAGGGGAGTACCCTGGGAAATAGCCCTTAAACAAGGGGGTCCAGGAAGAATGAAATCTTGAAGGCACAGGAGCAGGCTGTCCCGATGTGCTGTAAGATGAGTCGTAGGGGCAGACGGCTGGCCTGGATGAGTAAGGAGCTTCTGAAGGAGCTAAGAGAGAAAAAGAGGGTGTATCACCTTTGGAAAGAAGGGCAGGTGAATCAGGTTATGTTCAAAGATATCGTTAAGCCGTGTAGGAGGAAAATTAAGGAGGCAAAAGCCCAGCTGGAGCTCAAATTGGCCACTTCTGTTAAGGACAACAAGTGTTTTTACAAATACATTAATGGCAGAAAGAAGGGCATCAATGACCTCCACTTCTTAATGGACATGGAGGGAAATATAGTAACTAAAGATGAGGAAAAGGCTGAGGTTCTTAATGCCTTCTTTACCTCAGTTTTCAACACTAAGGCAGATTTTTCACTGGACAACTGGCCTTTTGAAGTGGTGGATGGGGTCAGCATGGAATATAGCTCCCCTATAATCCAGGAGGAAGAAGTTAGAGACCTGCTGAGCCACTTGGATCCTCATAAGTCCATGGGGCCAGATGGGATCCATCCTAGGGTGATGAGAGAGCTGGTAGATGAGCTTGCTAAGCCACTTTCCATCATTTATCAACAGTCCTGGCTCACTGGAGAGGTCCCGGATGACTGGAAGTTGGCCAATGTGACACCCATCCACAAGAAGGGCCGTAGGGATGATCCAGGTAATTACAGACCTGTCAGCCTGACCTTGGTTCCAGGTAAAATTATGGAGCAGATAATCCTGGGTGCAATCATGCGGCACCTGCAGAACAGCCAAGAGATCAGGCCCAGCCAGCATGGATTTAGGAGGGGCAGGTCCTGCCTGACCAACCTGATCTCCTTTTATGACCATGTGACTTGCCTGGTGGATGAGAGGAAGGCTGTGGATGTGGTATACCTGGACTTCAGCAAGGCCTTTGACACAGTCTTCCATAGTAGACTTCTGGAGACGCTGGCAGCCCATGGCTTGGACAGGAGTGCTCTGAGCTGGGTTAGGAATTGGTTGGATGGCCGAGTCCAGAGAGCGATAGTGAACGGTGTCTCATCCAGTTGGCGGCCGGTCACCAGTGGTGTCCCCCAGGGGTCAGTGCTGGGCCCGGTCCTGTTTAATATCTTTATTGATGATCTGGATGAGGGGATTGAGTCCATCATCAGCAAGTTTGCAGACAATGCCAAGCTGGGAGGAAGTGTCAATCTGCTGGAGGGTAGGATGGCCCTACAGAGGGACCTTCACAGACTGGAGAGATGGGCTGATTCCAATGGGATGAAGTTTAACAAGTCCAAGTGCCAGGTTCTACACTTTGGACACAACAATCCCATGCAGAGCTATAGGCTGGGGACAGAGTGGCTGGAGAGTAGTCAAGTGGAAAGGGACTTAAGAGTGATGGTGGACAGGAAACTCAACATGAGCCAACAGTGTGCCCAAGTGGCCAAGAAGGCCAATGGTATCCTGACTTGCATCAGGAATGGTGTGGCCAGAAGGACCAGAGAAGTTATCATCACCTTATACTCGGCACTGGTCAGGCTGCACCTTGAGTACTGTGTCCAGTTCTGGGCCCCTCAGTTTAAGAGAGATGTTGAGATGCTGGAGAGTGTCCAGAGGAGAGCAACGAAGATGGTGAAGGGGCTGGAGCACAAGCCCTATGAAGAGCGACTGAGGGAGCTGGGGTTGTTTAGTCTGGAGAAGAGGAGGCTCAGGGGAGACCTTATTGCTCTCTATAACTACCTAAGAGGAGGTTGTAGGCAGGCAGGGGTTGGTCTCTTCTCTCAGGTGACCAGTGACAGAACAAGAGGACGTGGTCTCAAGCTTCGTCAGGGAAGGTTTAGGCTTGATATTAGGAAAATATTCTTCCCTGAAAGGGTGATTGGTCATTGGAATGCGCTGCCCAGGGGGATGCTGGAGTCATCATCTCTGGAGGTGTTTAAAAACAGATTGAATGAGGCGCTTAGTGCCATGGTTTAAACAAGTAGGTGTTGGTGTTGGGTCATAGGTTGGACTACATGATCTCAGAGGTCTTTTCCAACCTTGTGATACTGTGATACAAATCAATGGGAACAACAAAAGGTGCCACCCTGAGCTGCAGCATGTTTTTATTACACAAGCAGGATGGATGTAGATTTACAAGGCACAACAATCATGCACAAAAGGCTGCCTATTTTTCCCACAAGAAGCCTTCACGATACACTCTGCACCCCAACTCTTCACATACTGCTCTTAAATCACAAGCACATTCCTGTTATTTGTACTAATATTTGAAAGAAACCCAAGATAAACACATTGCCTTGCTAAAATTACAGTCACTAAGAGATACTCAATCATGATGAAGTTTCACAATTGGCTCAAGCCAATCTTTTAGAAATCATGTGCTGCTGCTTCTTCACCCACCCCAACAGTCTCACCACTATCGTGACAGCAAGTAGTGCTCAGGTAGCTGTGAGGTCAGCTGGATCACACCTCTGCCTCTAACCGTAGAAAACCCACCTGAACACAAAGCAGCAAGCTGATCCAGCAGACTCCCCATCAACGCGCACATCAGTACCAGCAAGAACAAGCAGGTGGGAACATCCCATTCTGTAACAGCACAACTCCAGACCAGCTGAAGCTGGTCACAGAAATTTCACCCTAAGCTAAGCTGGAAAACGACATTGTTCTCCTTCAAATTTGTTTTATGCTAATAAAACAACAAAAACAAGACAATGCTTACATTACAGTGATACCATTGCTGGTCACACCAAGTAGTGCTGTTTGATCTTTCCCAGTTCAGTCTTTCACAGTGCTGAAGCAACTTTTTGTAATAGTTATATTTGTCTAATGAAAGACAAGGTCCACCTGCAACTTTAAGTCTAGCTGCAGAAGCACACAGTTCATTGCAGCTTATGCAGTGGGAACAACAACAATATGGTTGAATCCCTCTTCAGTTATGTGATTGCTTGGTCCCAAACAATTTTCTGCAAGGTTGCCTTAACAACGCACTTGCCCATTTATGCAGCAGCACTGGAACTACATAAGCTAGTCATCTTGCTAAGTTAAGTAAGATTTTTGAGAGCTTGTGTTTCAGCAGGAGTTTATCTCCTGTAAGCTATTCCAATGAACGGTACTGGCTGCTGACTGGCCGAGGCGATGAACACACATGAAGAAAGAAGGTAGAGAGACTCTATTTCAGGCTTATTCCTGTTAAAAGACTGTTTTGTTTATACAGCTAGGCCTTGTTTGTTAAGAGCTACTGCACGAAAGCCTCCCACTGTATAACTATGAATAATAACAGAGCATCTGAAATGACGAAAAAAACCCACACAGTCAAGTCAGATCACTGAGTGCAGCTTCTGCGAAAAGAATCTTAAGGCAAAGAAACAATCACAACCGATATACTTTGAGGTTTAAAAGCTGTTTGATCCATACATTCCTTACAATACTCAACTCATTTCTATGGCACTAACCAAGTTGCAAAGAACAAATTTGGGATTTCGCACTAATTCAATCAGAACTTCACACATGAAACTGCAACCTCAACCAAGGAAGTTGGGCTACTTAACTCTGACAGAGAGAACGCTACCCAAGAAATACAACCTCTTCCATTTATTAATCACATTGGACATAATTTTAAGATTCCCCTATAACGTTTCAAGTCCAAAACATCACTTTAAGAGTCTGAAGAAGTTTCAATTTTTGCTGAAGCATACAGAAATACATAAACAAGAGAAGTTATGTGAACACTGAAAACAGATTTAGAATGAAAAAAATCACAAAATGAACAAGTAAAGGATAATCCTGGAGATCTGAAATTATTTTTTTAAGCTTGGAACATTTCTAGCTACTGCAACTTCGTAGCTTTGTAGCAACTTTTCACAATCTTCAGCAGAGAACCATATGTATAATCAAATCATGTAAGACTAAGCATAATGAAAAGTCTTACTAGCAATTTCTGCCAGGCACAATAGTTACCATTTAGCAAAGCTAACATTGTTCGTTAACTTTCCATCTGCAGGATAAGAAGAAAAACCCAACCCCACTGTTGCTCCCCATGCCACAAACAGATGTAAATTGCTCTGTGTGAATTAGACAGACGCTGTACCCAGGCACAAGACTTGCATTCAGGTTTGCAGCCATATGTGCCATATTTTCAGATGAGTGGGTCATCGTTCAGCATTACCTTAATTCAAAATTAATTGTGGGCGATTTTGACTCCACTCCTAATTACTTTCTCATATTTTCCTTGGCAGTCTACATACTTTGATTATGGTAAGCATCATTTAGGGGTGGGATAATTAACAGAGAGGTGGCACTTACTGTGTTGCATTTTGTTCCACACGCCACTTGTCGGTGGTTCAGCCACTGGGAGGCAAACACTTTATTAAGTGTTCCGAGGTGAAATTCTCTCTCCTTCAGGAGGCTAGGAAGCTGCTGGGCTGCATAGCCGTGCAGCAAGCCGTGATAGCTAGACTCATTCTGCATCTTGACCTCTCTACCTTTCAGGTAGTACACCAGAGACCTTTTCACTGGGGGGAGTCTTTTCCTTTTGTGAACTGAATGATCCCACCCGTACTGTGGAAAAGAAAGATGGAAATTAGATAAAGCAACCAGCTGGGCACTGCTGAGACACCAGATGCTTACTGACACAGGGGGAAAACGAGGAGCGTTTTTAAAAGGGCAGCCGTGAACTCAACAGCTTCGGGGTGACCGCGCGGGTCCGCTGGAACCCACCATGGCGTCTGCCAGGCACCACCGGCCGGCCCGGGGCCGACTGGGAGCAAGGAAGCCGGGGTAGGCAGCGGGACGGGGAAGTGGGGGAGCTGCCTGCTGTATCGTACCGAGTCACCCCCGCCACCCCAAGGACGCATCCTCCAAGCGCCAGGACTCCCCTACCTTTCCTCCCCACCGGGACACGGCCACCCCTGGTTAGGGTTACCCCTTCCCCCGAGCACCAGCATGTTCAACCCCACCAGAGACAAAGGCTTCCCTCTCCCACCAAACACCCGTTCCCACTCTCTCCGGCCTACCTGCTCCCCTTGGAACCCCCCAGGCCCCGCGACGGCAGCCGCCGCCGTTTTTCGCTTCCTGCTAACTGTTTTCCGGGACATAGTAGAAGAAGAAAGAAAAATAAGGGGAGAAGGAAAAAGAGGAGGAGGAGAGACTGAGAGCCCAGACCGGGCCCCACATGGAGCAAGAGGAGGAGGCAGCTGTTGAAGGATGCGATATATAAATACGAGAAGCCGAGCCCGGCCACTCTCTCCGACACAGGCCTTGCTGACCGCACTTCACGACATTTTCCCCAGGGTTTGTTTTTTTTTTTTACGACAGTCACGTCGCACCTTCGCGACGGCTCCCCCGCCTCGCCAGAGAGGCCCGTTTCCTAGCAACCGGAGAAGGCAGGGCGATGAGCTTCCCCCCGCCCCCCCTCAGCGGTTGTCACAGCAACGGGCCCCACCCCCCCGTTCCATAGGCTTCACAACTGCGGTGGGTGTTTGGGCTCTTTCCTTTGTGCCTCCATCGCTCATTCGCGGTTCCCTGTGCTCACAGAGGCAAAAATTGGAGTAATCCAAACCCACTGATGGCCGTTTTGCAAGTGACATCGCAGAAAAAAGAAAAAGGTGGAGGAGAAGAGAGGCAGACTGCAAAAAAAGCCAGCGCCTGAAACTCTTGGGTGCTTCCAGCCACACAAAATCAGTAAATGTGCTGTTTTCCTGATAAAGAAAACACATTGGTTTGTGTTTTCATCTAACGAAATGCCAAGACAAGGATGTTGTGGAAAGCGAACTGAAAAAAAAATCCCAAACCTATAAAAGAACCTCACAGGCCTTCCAGCTTCCCCAGAGGGTGAAAAGCCCACGGGGTAATTCTAGTTTGGGTGGTTTCAGCCATGATTTACCTCTGCATGTCCTCCCTCACACACACCTGCCACCTGCATTTTGGATAAAACTCCTCCATTTTGGACCAAGGCCCTCTCCACGGGCCAAAACCCCATGCCAAAGCTGCTCTGCTCTGGAACATCCCAGTGGGAGGGCCCCCTCTGCCACGCCATAGCCTCTCTGGAGGGGATGAGGGCAGGCGTCAAGGTGGCAGCTGTGAGAAACACCAGCTCACAGATATAATTTTAGAGAGGACAAAGTCTTAGAAGCAAAGAAATCTATTCACAGCACTGGGTGCATAAGGGAGGATGGACCCTCCCTTATACACGCCATTCAGTCCTGCCTACGTACATTTATTTAGGGTACTTATATGTAGACGTGGAAGTGCTGTTCACTCCAATAATACTTCTTTACAATAGGTCAGTCTCTGCTGTCCATCTGTCTCTCTTGTAAGTTTCAGATCCTGTTCAAGGTCTTAGCTTCAATCACGTGTGCATCGCCCCCCTTTCTTGTTTTTCACTTGCTAGGCTGTTTATCTTGCCAAATTCCTCTTGCAGGTGTCCTAGCAACGACATTCCTGCAAGGCCTGCTGATATCTCTATGCCTTAGCCAGACTAAGGTCCTGCTGCTCTGGATTGCCCAGAACATGCCCTTGGTCTTCTAAAACCCCACAAACCCCCCTTTTTGTTTTTGGGCAATCCAGATCCGATTCATGATTTTTTCCAACATTCATATTAAACATTGCATTAAACATGGTACAATCATCATTAATATCATGACTAAAATAATCAATCCCATTTTTATAATTGATGTTAACCATCCAGGTAAACCCCAATCGTTATTCATCTGTAGTTGTTTAACCCATTCTTTAGCTATTGAATTGCCTTGTGAATTGATTCAGAGATCTGATAAATTCATACAACACATTCCTTCAAATTCTTCACATCCATGACCTTGCGCTAATAATAAGAAATCTATAGCAGCTCTATTTTGTAATAAGAAATCTATAGCAGCTCTATTTTATAATGTAGCATGTCTAACACTATCAACATCTGTTAACAATCCTAAAAGAGTTAACAAAGTGGTATTAGTTTGCTTGCTAAGCCAACAAACCTAAATTAGTTAATTTTCACAATGCTGCAGCAGCCCCTACTCCAGGTGCCCAGGACCTATCTCCACACACCATGTGGTAATGCCATAGGTACATTACTTGATCGAGATATATTTGAACTTGTATGATTACACCAAGCTGTTGCATTTCTATAAATCTCTTGCGTAGCATTAACATCCATTTTTACTGATCCTAATAGTTCCAGTTCCTGAAGTTCTTGGGTATTTTTTTTTTTGTTGTTGTTGTTTTGTTGTCTTTTGGCCACTCATCTATGGGTATTCCTACTAAACAGGTAGAAAAGGGATTTTCTGGACTTGACATGGATAAACATAATGTATCCTGGTTTGTGATGTTAGCTATTGTTACCCATACATTCGTCTTTGGTTGTGAAACCACCCAAGAATGACTGTGATCAAGAGGATCACTGTAGATCAAGAGGATTGCCAAGGTCTGACCTATCATGTGGGAACCCATTTTGGGCCATTATCTGTTAAAACACAAGCATATCCTCTACCAGTCATTTTTAACTCCACTGGCCCCTTCCATTCTCCAGTCTGCAAGTCTTTATACTGTACTTTAATTAACTCTGAATTCTCAATTCCCAATTGCACTGATACTTGATGCACTATAATAGGCGGTGATACTCGATTTTCTGTGAGGCGTAAATAGTTTAACACATACAGTGCTTTTCCAAGTTGTTCTGCAGGAGCCTCCCCTGCAGTTCCCCCTTTTTGTTTTTGCAAAAGCGATTTCAGCGTGGCGTGAGCACGTTCAACAATGGCTTGACCCGTCGGAGAATGGGGAATGCCAGTGAGCCAACGAATGCCCCATGTTTGACAGAGACGTGCAAACATTTGAGATACATACGCTGGACCATTATCCATTTTTACCTCTCGTGGGACTCCTAAAGCAGCAATCGCTGCATGCACATGCTTAATAATGTGCTTGGCTGCTTCTCCAGCCTGCACAGTTGTCCATATTGCATGAGAAAAAGTATCTATAGATACATGTACATATTTCAAGCGTCCAAATTCTGGGATATGAGTACTGATAGGTATATTTATGTTTCCGGGGTCTAAACTTGAAATATCAATGATTGGTGCTCTTCCTTTTATTATCAAATTGGATATTAGGATAAAGGAAAAAAAAACTATGGAAGAAACCAAAATCACACTATATATGTGTATTTCTATATTTTTCTAAATACAAAGAACTACACCGCAAGGATATGGAAAGGAGCAAGGGAAGAGGGGAAGGGAAATGGGAAAAAAAAGGACAAACAGGATCTATATAACACCCGGCATACAACTATAACACCCAGTAGCTAACAAAATAAGGAATTAATGCAATCTTACCACGTCACCTCCCCCATGGAGAGCCAGATGGCCAAATCCGACTCGTTAAAAAATTTTCCGCAGGCTCAGCAGCAGACAGGACCAATGCAGGGACCTTCTGCTCCCCAGCCTTGCCGGAAGAAGAAGAGAGTGTACTCTCTTATCTACACCCTATTTATATGTCGGGTTACGTTAAAGGAAGATATGGAATACTTCCGTGGATCAAAAGTTAACCCATTACATTCTCCACCCCTTATTCTATATCATTTCTTTAACACAACACCTGTACATTGTGTTTGTCTATATCCCGCGCATAGACACATATATATATATATATATATATAGTCCTCATTTTATTTCAAAGTCTGTCACAGTTTTGGTTTTGGGCTTGAAGAGTTCAAGCTTGGAAGATCTGTTGGTGGCTGTTTCTCAGGTAGTAATGAGAGTCTCGTGTGATGCAGCGCTGGACCGGCTCGACTGGGCTTGGCTCATCACTGGAGACTGGTATCCGCTCTGTTCAGGTCTTTCTCATCTGGTGACATCTCCTGTAAAACTCAACTCAAGACATGGAATTAGTTTTTTCCCAAGGATAGATTTCCTTGAGGCACACACTGGGTCTCCCCATCCTTTCTTATTACCCACCAGGTGTTTCCAGATCCTTGAGCAAAAACAATCCCACGAATGGGTTTGTCTTGGCCTGAGGGAGGAGTAATCCAAATGGCCTTACCCAGCATACCCCTTAGATGGATCGCTGGAACTTTGTCTCCATCTACAGTGTGGAGGGATTCTTCTTGGGCAGGCCCAGCTCGATTGACAGAGCCCCTGGTGTTAACTAGCCAGGTGCCTTGGCTAAGTGCTTATCCCAGTTTTTAAAAGTTCCTCCACCTAGTGCCTTTAGAGTTGTCTTTAACAGTCCATTACACCTTTCGACCTTTCCAGCAGTGGGTGCATGATATGGAATGTGATATACCCATTCAATACCATGCTCCTGTGCCCAAGTAGCCACTAAATTGTTTTTAAAATGAGTCCCATTGTCTGACTCAATACGTTCTGGAGTGCCATGTCTCCACAGGATTTGCTTCTCAAGACCCAGAACAGTATTTTGGGCTGTTGCATGTGGTACCGAATATGTCTCTAACCAACCTGTGGTTGCTTCCACCATGGTAAACACATAGCTGTTGGGGTCACCATTTGTTAAGGATACCATTTGTCGAAGACAGCGGGAGACTTAACGACACGCATATGGTGTTTGATTAACAAGTCTCAGTCTTTATTAGCAGTAGTTCTACCTAAATAGTTTAGTTAATGAGCTTCATACATATTACAAAACTTTAGCTCCTTATTGGTTACAGACTTTATCATTGCATAAGCGTCACATACATTCCTGCAGTTTTAGAAATCCATCTGGTCCCGTGGGAGACGCCCTGTTGTCTCCCTTGCCTAAGCTTCACTGCACAACAAGGGCCCACTGACTTTGCTGATCAGTGTTTTTTTCACTTAGCTCAGTAATTTTCTACTCAAGGCCTAAGCAGCTTGCTTTTGTCAGGCTAACATCCGCATTCAATGAGCCAGGTTTCAGTAATACTCTCCACACATAGCGTTTACCTTGGTGGGTCTGTGGCAATGTAAGGTAATCAACCTGCCAGGCCTCCCCATATTTGTACTTATCCCAATGTCCATCATACCACAAGGGCTTCAACCTTTTTGCCTGTTTGATAGCGGCACAGGTTTCACAGTCATGGATAACTTGAGAAATAGTGTCCATGGTTAAATCCACCCCTCGGTCTCGTGCCCATCTATAGGTGGCGTCTCGGCCTTGATGACCTGAAGCATCATGGGCCCATCGAGCTAGGAACAATTCTCCCTTCTGCTGCCAGTCTAGGTCTACTTGTGATACTTTTACCTGTGCAGCTTGGTAACTCTGAGGATCCGATGTGCCAGGCCATCGAACCCACACAGCCCAGTAAACCCGATTGTCTTCTTGGTTCCTCTCCTTCTCCTGGCAGAAGGCAGGGCCCCTCTATTGGTCTTGATCAGAGCAATCGTTGCTGGACTTTGACTTTGGTTTCTTGGAGGCTTTTTTGTCATCAGGGATGTGAATCTCCATCTTCTTGCCTTTTAGCAATTGCGGTTTCTTGTCTAAAAAATCTCTGTCTATCACGTAGACAACTTTCTTGTCAGTGTCCTTCTGTCTCAACTCCTTCACTCTACCTTCGAGCTTGTAAGTGGGTTGGCCACCCCACTTCTTCATGTTCTCTCCCTTGCTGCATAGGTATGCCCATAGTTGGCTACATGACTGACGCTTAGGGTTTTCCTTCCCTCTGCGTGGGGATGATGAAGATTGTGAACGAGACCGAGGTCGAGGTCGTCTTGGTCTATCCCGCCATGATTGTTCCATTGGCCTTTCTCTGTAATCTCTATAATGTCTGTCATCTCTGTCTCTAGGATAGTCCTCATATCTGGAGTATTCATAATCTCTCTTCTTTCCCTATCGTAGGCAGGTCGGTATAGGGAATCGGAGGAGTCTTCCAGACTTTCCGCTATGCACCTTATCCAACAACACATCTTCCACGCTTGGTTCACCCGTCTTTGGATCATATACGGTTACCAAGCAGCAGGTGTATGGTTTAGGGGCACCTTTAATTACCTTTTTCCACATGGGCTGTGTGCAGGGGACACATTCTGGAGCTAGGATGTCATAATAGTCTGGATCGGAATAGATGATTTCCAACACGGCTAATTCCCGTAGGTATTGGATGCCTTCTTCCGCAGTATTCCACCTTCTTGGAGAGCTCGACAGATATTCCTTAAATGGGTATTTCACCCTCATAGTGTGGAGGATTCAGACCCAAAGACTGAACGCCATTCTCTCCCTTGCCATTTCTTGTTCTATTACAGGATCTCGGGCAAGAGATCCCAATTGTTGTGCCTCATGACCTTCAATCACGTGACTAATAGCTCCATTGTCCCAGCATCGCACCAGCCAAGTGAGGATTCGTTCACCAGGCAAACGACTGTAATCGCTTCATAAATCTGGAAGCTCTCTTGGGGTCAGTGATTGTGTAATTTCACTTTCTCACATTATTTCTTGTCCATCTCTCCCGCGTAGAATCTTTTCCACTTCTCTTTGTACTCTTCCGCTCTTCTGCGGAACCGTTCCCACCTCCTCTCTGTATCTCTCACGAGGAGGTGGAGACCGAGCGTGCTGTGGACATGGACTTCTACGTCGTTCACCATACCCAGCAGATAGAGGTAGCGAGTAGTCTTTTGGGTGCTGAGATGAAGGCCTCAACCAATCATCAGGTAACAATAATTGTCTCTCAATTGACATTTGTGATTGTTCACCGTAAAGAGGGTCCCCCTGCTGTCGAGGGGTGGCCGCTAATTGTTCACAAGATAATTGCTAACGGTGAAAAAATTGTAACTGCTGTGAAGGAGCAAATAACATTTGTACAATCATACGACAATCACAGGGTACAAAAAGATTACTCAAAAAAATATGTTGCAAAATTGACTGAGTATATGGAGATTTTAACTCATATTGAGACACTGCTGATTTTGTTTCCTTCAAAATTTTCTAGTCTAAAGATTCCCAAGTATTCTGACCCCCATGAACTATAACAGGAAAGGCTGAAGGTATCACTGTTCCATTTAATATTGCATCTTTTACAGTTCCTCTCCATTTAACTCCTATACCCAGTCTCCATCCCCCTAAATCCCGGATATGACGGTGCAAGTGATTCTGGAACAGAAACAAGAGGGTTAACGGCGGGGTGTGTGTGTGTGTGTGTGTGTGTGTGTGTGTAACAGGAGTAGGGGCGGGGAAAGAATTTATCGGTGGCCCTGCATGTTGTTGTTTTGTGAGTCGTACTCGTGTCTCCAAATCTTCTATTTTTTCAACAGTTCTCACAGTTGAACATCTCCCAGCCCTAAAGATTGCTGCTGTTATACACACACACTTGAAGGAGAGGGTGGTGTAGATGGGGGAGGCAGAGAGTGCAACCGCTTTGCTTGTCGGAGGTCGACGATTCGGGCGAATCTGATAGAGGTTTCTCTTGTTTCCGTGCGTAGACAAATGAATTGTTGGAAGAAGAAATAGGGACTGTGCACGTTGTCTGTTTTTTGGAGGAGTGTTGAGTAGAACTAGCTCCCCTCCTTGCCAAAGGAATGCTGGGTCCTAAGAACACCTAAGTGGTAGTTGACTGCGCTTCTTCAACAGGCGACAACGCAGCAAATGCAGAGGCTGTCACTGTACATTCTGCCTTCATATTTTTTAAAGTCTCATGTATCAATCTCCACACAGTGGGAAATTTTCTTACCTCCTTGGATCCCTTAGTAATTTCATCCCACAATTGCTCACCTATTGATCCCATGTTGGGATTTCAAAAGCAGCATTTACAGTGGGGATCAAGTTCCTGCTTTTCACCCACAGCCGCAAAGCCTTCAAGGATCTCGAGTCATATGAAATTCCTCTCTTAGAGAGGATAGTTTGGAGGAGCTTAACCACTGCCTCTTCTTCTTTTGAGAGTGTGGACCCCATCTCCTCCCCGGCCGCCTGCTTGATCAAGGCAGGATTTCCCTTCTATTTATATGTGCGTTAACGTCTCCCTGAGTGCTGGGGCAGCACTCACCTTCAGCCGGCTTCCACCCCCCTCGTTGTCAGTAATCACTGGGCTGGCTGATCCATCCAATGCCGATCTGAGGGTCCCTGTTCGTGCGCCACTCATCACACGATCAATGTGATCACACAGAAGCCGAGTTTATTGCTTTACTGCTAATGGTTATATAGTCTATCTTATCTGCTTTCACGCATAACAATAAGAATGATTGCTTAACATGTGCTGTTCACTCCAATAATGCTTCTTTGCAATAGGTCAGTCTCTGCTGTCCATCTGTCTCTCTTGTAAGTTTCAGATCCTGTTCAAGGTCTTAGCTTCAATCACGTGTGCATCGCCCCCCTTTCTTGTTTTTCACTTGCTAGGCTGTTTATCTTGCCAAATTCCTCTTGCAGGTGTCCTAGCAACGACATTCCTGCAAGGCCTGCTGATATCTCTATGCCTTAGCCAGACTAAGGTCCTGCTGCTCTGGATTGCCCAGAACATGCCCTTGGTCTTCTAAAACCCCACAAGAGACTTTTGCTGCAGATTCAGCATTTGCAAACAAAAATAACAAGCCATTAGCAAATGCAAAGAGCTCCTTGGGCATGTCCAGCAGCAGCTCTCCAAGTGCTACATCAGAGATGGGAAAATTGCAGAGGGAAGCCCTAGAAAAGGTACAGTCACTGAAGCTTGTCATGAAGCTTAAAAATTTTAGGCATGTGATACATTTGCCTTTATTTGTATATCATACACATATGTACTTAAAAAAATGATGGGAAATTAATCTATGAAATAATTATTTAATAAGATAAATGATAATTTATGGTCATTATATGATTTATGATTGCTTGTTATTTAGTGATATTTTAAAATCTCATGGGAAGCCAATTATTCTGTTAGAGCTTCCTAGGATAATGCTAGAGGAATGAATATAATACAAACTGCACTTCTCAGTAACTAATTGGCTTCTTATAGGCTGTAAAGTACCTAAAATATAGCAAAATCTCCCATCAAGAATCAGGTGATAGCTGTTCCATCCTTATGGGAAGAAAAACAGCTAGAGTGGCTGGGCAGTCACTGAAGATGTAGATGTAAAACTTCAAAGTACTATGAGCTGCCACTGTCAGCTCCCAAGGACTGGACTGTACTCACGAGTGAGAATATTTTGTTGGTCAGAGAAGAATGAACAGCAGCACTTCCTTCCCGCTCTGCCTGTTTTTCACCAAAATGACTTACAGCCTCATGTTTGCAAGCCATTTCACCAATTAGACAATTCTTTTGCTCTTCAATTTCCCTATGGTAAAAAGTGGTATGTGTCCCTGTGCTGCCTATACTAACAGCAGGCTGTAGTCATTCCTCTCTGAGCAATCCTCAGTCATCAAGGTTGTCTTTAACCCCAAACCAGTGCAGCCCACTGCACATCAAGGAGCACTAATGTGCACTTTCTGAATGCCAGGGACATAGGACAGCAAGGCTTCCTCTGGGGTATTCCTTCTTCTTAAAGGTTTATCAAGGTCAACAGTAATTATAGGTAGCACAGCAGGCTGGTATATTTTATGTTACTCAGATAGGCTGTAATTTGGGCCCATTGGCAGCAGCTGGATGAAATGGCATCCTTGTGCTTCAAGGAAGAGTGCTTGATTAATCAGATGTCAGCAAGGGTGTTTCAGATGATGATTTCAGTCCCTGTTGAACCTGCATAAATTAATCTCAGAGATTATTAACTTGAATTAGTGATGTGACATTCCTTGTCAGTTTTTTCTCTCATTCTCTGATGCCTCCCTGAGTCCTAGGAGAGGCCGCTCATTTTCAG
This sequence comes from Tapera naevia, assembly GCA_033556795.1. NCBI lineage: Eukaryota > Metazoa > Chordata > Aves > Cuculiformes > Neomorphidae > Tapera > Tapera naevia. The sequence goes on along the minus strand of JAUMJJ010000004.1, from coordinate 287,797 downwards.
TACCTGTTGTGTCTTTGCCAGTCTCCACACTGCTGGGTCATTGGAGGAAGAGACTGATGAGCCAACTCTGAACTGCTTGTCTCTGATATGACAGCTTTCTCTTATCTTGCGTCATGGGTACCAGACTGTACCAAATAGGGCATCTGTCCATCTGATGTTTTTCTCCTTACAGGCTGGAGCAAGTAAGTCAATACCACAGAAAACAGCACGCCTCTAAGGCATGACACTGGTACGTTGCAGTTGGTGGCATAGTGTCACATTGCCTCTTCCTTTTGGGAGTCCTGTGCCTACTGCAATGGAGATGTGCCAGCCCCTGTCCCCAATCGCTCCATTGCTCTAACCACTGTGACTTGTGCCCTCACAGGCTCTTGACTTTTGTCACTCAAGTATTTATTGGCTTATCCTTGTCTCAGATGACAGCAGTGTAGGCTAGACCTAAAGACTGGCACCTGCATGGCCCCACTGCTAGAAAGGCAATCCCAGTTCTCTGTTTCTCCTGCATCCAGATAGATACATGTCACAGCTGTGTGAGAAGTCTCATCTCTCACCCAGACTATTAACATTTCTCAGTGAGAACCTCCTGCCTTCCCACTTCCCTCATCTTATCAATAAAGCCAAGCCCCATTACTGCGTTACATTATCAAACCATTTCAATTCCTATCACAGTTCAGATCTGAAGTATAGCTACAAACAGAGACTCAGGGATTTCAGAACGGAGCCACTGTGTGGCTCATTTGCTGTGATTTCCAGCTGCATGTCACATGTTACCAGATAACATACATAATTGTATTAGTTTTGTGGAAGAGAATGCAGTGATACAAAGAAATCTTTTATTATTTAAAAAAAAAAAATCTTTTGAGATTGCTCTCCCAAAGTCTGTTTGTCATTGGACACCAGCCTCCCTCCCCCCCCCCCCCCCCCTCCTCCTTATTTGCCCCTTGCAGCAAGCAATCATTCATTTTCTGGCTAGTAGAATTACGACAAGCTTGCCAGGACTCTCAGTAGTGTGTGAATAACTTATATCCTGTAGTGTTATTTCACAGCATGACCTTTCTTTGGGCGACAAACTCAGATTGAACTTCCCGGATCAGTTTCTCTCCTACTTTCAGATGGCTGCAACTTCTCCAGCCATGAAACTTTGGCCACAGGAGAGACTCCGGCCAAGACTGGCCATTTACTGAACCAAGCAGTATTTAAAGTGCTTAAGAAAAATATGCCAGGGCAGCTGGACTTGTCTTCCATTACAGTCCTGATGACCCTGCAAGACCCTGGAGTCCAGCCAAATAAGATTTTGAATGATTGATTTTCATATGGTAGCAATTAAAGTTCCTAGCCCTGAGGATACTGACACCTCCGAACTTCTTGGACACTGACCTGTGAACACAGGCAGTAAACTCTGCTCTCGGCTGGAAAGCAGAGCACATCTGAGTGCTGCCTTATTATTACAAGCCCTACTTCAACATAACTGCCTCCATTTCTGTTTTAATCACAGTTTCATATCACTTTTTATCTGTGTTTCAGGTTACTATGGAAGGTAGAGTTCCCTTTGTCTGAGGCTATATACACTGCTAATATTTCTCATATCAGATCTAGCAAACCTGTAGCCATGCAGGAGTTGGACTGGCCCTGTGACTTCATTTTTCTATTTGAGGTTTTTCTGCTTGAAGGAAGGGAGGCTCTGCAGAGGGATCTGGACAGGCTGGGTCAATGGGCTGAGACCAACGGGATGAGGTTTAACAAGACCAAATGCTGAGCCTTGCATTTGGGACACAACAACCCCATGCAGCGTTACAGGCTTGGGGAAGAGTGGCTGGAGAGCTGTCTGGCAGAGAAGGACCTGGGGGTGTTCGTTGACAACCGGCTGAACATGAGCCAGCAGTGGCCCAAGTGGCCAAGAAGGCCAATGGCATCTTGGCCTGTATCAGAAACAATGTGGCCAGCAGGACCAGGGCAGTGATCGTGCACCTGTGCTCAGCACTGGTGAGGCTGATGACCAGCACCTCTATCAAATCTTTGAAAAGCTAAACAGTGTAGAAGGGTGATAATGTTTTATACATTTTTATTTTTAAACTATTGTATTAGCTATAATTTCACCAACATATAAAACTACCAGAGTAAGTGAACCTCACTACTTAGAGGCATTGACCTTTGTCTGCGAGGATCAGGATTTTAATAAGGAAACAGTGATTTCATCTACTACACTGTTGCATGGAAAACATGCTTTTATGGACTGCTGCAGTGCATAAAATACGCTGATTTTCTCCAAGCTGCTGCTGCTGTTTTTCCCTAAACTTTCCTTTTGCCTTCCTCACCAAGATTTTCTGAATTTTGTGACCAAGCTGGATGAAGTCTTCGTATTGAAGTTGAAGTGTACTCAAATGATGCAAACCCAGCTTCAACTCAATTTAGCTTCTCCTGGCACTGACATGTCCCTGCAAACATCTCCAGCAGTTTAGACCTTCTTTGCTTACACACGCAAAAGAACAGCTACGGAAACAGCCAGTTTGGTGCTGCAGAGCATGGGTGGGTAGAGAATAGCTTCGGATTTGATGTTTATGCTCAGTACATATTTTAGATAGGAATTAAGAGAATTCTGAGTAAATGAGGGATGACTAATTGGCACCACAAGCTTTTATATTCCCTTAATACCAGTAAGCCATGTTCTTAAGAATAACAATTCAGCAGCCTTTAAATATGTCATCAAGTAGCAGGCAGTCCTATCAACAGTATGCATAGCAGCTTCTCGCGTATTATAAAAGCACTTCTGTGTTGCCAAGAAAATGAGGAAAGAAAAAAAAACTTTGAAACCAGACACGGGTCTGAACAGAAATGCTTACAACTATCCAGAAAAGTGTTTGCAAACAGAAGCCAGGAAAGAGAGAGGAGCCACTGTTTAAGTACACTAATGTAACTAAACCATAAGTAAATGGAAGGCTATTGTCACATTTGTTCTTTGCCTGGGATTAACGCTCCAGAGCTTCTGAAAGAGGCGACTTAGGTCATGGGTAACGACTGGTTTAGTAGGGATGTTGTACCAAAGGTTCATCTCACCTGATAATAAGCATATGGGTTTCATACTGCTGCCAACAGTGAGAGGCCAAAAGCTTACCAGCTACAAAATATATCTGATCTCTGCACTACAGCACAGCTGTAGAGTACTCATTGTCCAGCTTGACAGAATTGATTTTTCACATCAAAAGAGGGTTTGGTTAGAGGCAGCGGGTTTTCAGAAGCTGCTAACAGTGCTGTTATGTGAAGTTGATATTTGAATCAAGAACATGCTGTGCGAGCACTCCAGAATTAGGGCTGTCACATCACATTTGGCCATCTCAGTATCACCTCAATAATGCTTGTAGTAGCTCAAAGACTGCTCATTAGCCAGAAATGCCAAGGGTAAGGGAACACAACTGTCTGACCAGCTATGAATTTTACTGCCTGCTTCTACAGCTACCACAAGGAGTCCAGGTTTGGCCAAGCAGCAATACAGTAATCACAGTGACACTCAGTCACCTGGGTTGTATGTTCAGTGCAAACACTCCCAGGAATATCACACAGCATGGGGAACAGAAATACAAGGGGAAGACTCATAAAAGAAAAAGAAAGTCCCACATCAATGCCCTGACTGTTGAGGGTTTTTTTTTTTAGCACTGGTTAGTCTCCTTCTTGCAATTGAGACTGGATTGCTCTGTGGAGCAGATTCCCTCCAGGGTCTGAGTTTATAGCTCACAAGATGATCCCTGTGTCCAGGTTACAGGCCAGTGGCAAATCACACCTGAGCCCAGGTCTCCCAGCCCCCTTTTCAGAAGCCTTCCTTGCCTAGAGAAATGAGGCTTCCAGGAGCAATACTCTTAGTGGCAGCAGTATTTTGGTATTTGTGCACAGTGCAGAGCAGTGGTTGAGAGCCATCAGAAAGCTATAAAGCAGTAGGAACCCAGCGTCTTTTTAAAACCATGAAGGGAAGAGCAGGCATTAAATTGAGCTCCCCTTTAAAACAAGCAACTCTTGAAAAGCCTCCCTCAACCTCCTGGAGCCAGGGAGAGCTTTCCCCATGCATAAAGGGGAGAACACATCACAGCTGGGTAGTCCTTGTACCTTCTGAAAGCACAAATGGATGTGAGCACTTTCTCAGCAAGCATACAGAAAACAGGACTATTGGGGAGCTGCTGAGGAATTCTGCAACTTTGTTTGGAACCGAGGAAAAGGTCAGACTGTAGGATGTGTGCACAGGAAAATGCCAATAATATAGTGCTAGGGAAGAAAATTTTCCCTCCACCTACTCTGACATTTGGGAGATGAGTATTGGTTGATTGTACTTTCAGATTTTTTTTAAAGAGCATCTCAGCAAAGTACAGTCACAGGCATTTTAAGTCTCTTATCCAAACTGGTCATTTGTAAAGCAACGCACAAGGAAAAACCATTTGCACAATCAGTAGTGCCATGTCCTAACCTCAGTATTTTCAGAGTTAGTTGTAACAAAACAGATGAATAACCAAAAATTCCCATGAGCAGATGAGATGCGAGTTAAGTCAGCTACCAAGTTTGAACCACCTGTGAATCCTGTCCAGTCTACTGTAAAAAAGGCAAGTCTGTCTAGCAGATCCAAGCCACGGTGCAAGTTCCCAGAGCAGGAACTATTCACTCCCTGGAGGAATGGACAGGAACACTGAGAAACAACAAATAAACAAAACAAACAACAACGTAGTTTTCCAAGGTCTGATAATGTTTTTTAAACTAGATTCATCCAGCCAATACACAAGACTATACCTTATTAAATGTACAATTTTATTATCAGTCTATTCTCAGAATTTTATTTTCCCTGCTGAATGTGAAACTTGACTAAACTAAAAAAAATAAAGCAGCCCTAGCTGTGAAAATCCATCTGTCCTTGGCGATAACAAGGCTCACTGGTTCACTTTTGTGTTCAGGTACAACAATGGCTATTAATGCTCATGGCAGATGCTTGATATTTTATTTGAATAATTGACATAATTCAAAATAAAATTCAATTTACTACAATTTACTCTTGCAAAATTTGTTTTAAAATAAATGTGATCAAAATGCCCATTTGTTCAATTGTAAAATATTAACCTGGTCTGGAAATCGGTACGAGATCCCCTTCACACCTGGTCTGTTGACATAACTGGTGTTTCAGCAGTTGTCCTCCACCCACCAGCCATGCGTGGCTGACTTGAACAGCCGCAGCAGCAGAACCATCCTTGCACCAGGCTTTGCTGCAATGCTGGCAGAAGCCAGCAGTCTCTCCAGCATGGAGAGCTGCTCAGCCATGCAACATGTAGAAAAGCTGCTGATGCAGTGCACCCAGGGATGCTCCAGCAGACCCAAGACACGGCAGGAGCCATGAGGCCAGTTGAAGAGCACCTTGGGGCACACTGCAGCATCTGCAGCTCTCGCTGCCTGACAGACCGTAGGAAGCCAGAAAGAAGTCACCCTCAAGACAAGGCAGCAACCACAGTGACACCGCTCATCCCACCAGGTCTCCAGCTATCTGCAGGCAGAGTGGGAGCCCTTGGCTGCCATGTGGGTGACCAACAGCTCTTCAGTGTCACAGCCCTTACCAGGTTACTGCTGTTCAGAACCATCAGGAGGCAGCTCAGGGGGTCTCTGACTCAAAGCACAACTGCCAGTTTTGGCTCTGCCTCTTCACCAAGGCACCCAGACCTCGGTGGGAATATAATGGAAGATCAGTGAAATTATAAAACACACTTGAGTGACCTTGCAGCTGGGATGTAGAAAATCACATAAATCATGCTAATCATTGCCTAGTCTTGCATGCTTGACAAGCAGAACCTTTTGTGTTCAGGTAACATAAACTCGGGGCCATCCTAGAAAACATGCTTGAGTTTCCTGCCCTGCTGTGAGAAAGATCAAGGCACAGTGGAAAAGTACTCTGCTTTTCCCTGACAAATACAGGCAAAGTGGCAGTTTTGACACACACACTTTGTAGCAAGGATGGAACTCCACAGTGCTTGCCTTCCCGCTTGCGTTCCCTCTCCTAGGGTGCTGTTTCAGAGTTGCCCCACATTGTGAGGTAACAGAAAAAATTATTCTTATCATTTTATCTGTGGCTTTGTGGTTGTTCCTGTGTTCTGCCTGCATTCAGCTCACACAACACCCAAAACAACATTCAAATCTCATCACATCGTGTCCCTTGTTACATGTTTCTGCAGAAGTGCCTCTCCCCTAAGGCATCATGTTAATCCCCTCACCCTTTCTGTGAGAAGCCACCTCAGAAACACACTTCCAGCCTTCAGCCACCCAGCGATGTAAATCTAGAAACGTCAGGGCTGAAGCAAGGGGAAGATACAGACAGGTACATCTTCTTGTAAGGAGATCACCAGCTTCACAGGTATCACTTCCCATCTTCACCTCTCCACTCTCACCTCTACAACAGTCTCCATAAGCAGACTGGTTATTGTAGTGGGGGGGTAACAGCCAGCCCCTGTGCAGGGACTATGAAAAAACTTAACACAAGCAAAGAGATTATTTTATTCAGAGGTTTGGTCTAAATAGTTGGCGAGCTGGCAAGACTTCTTGCCCCTTCAGGACTCTACAGTACCAGACAGGGACTTGTTTGGATATTAACTCTGAGAAAACTGAAACAATCAATCAACACAACCCAACATGCTCAGCAGTGACAGTACAGCAGTTTGAGTTTGGTTTTCCAGCTTTTCTGACTGATGAGAAACCCCATTTTCTCATTTCGAACTGTCACATTTCTCACCTGGGAAGGAAAGCTGGGCAACTGCTTTACCCACACCCACAGAAGTGGTGGCTGCTTACCCACCAGCTGCTGAATGTCCTTCTTAGAAAAGTTTAAATTTCAGCCCTGCCACTGGAAGTTGGTGAAGCTCAATGCAAGGTCATCTGCCCTGGTCCTACTCATCCATCCATCTCTACATCTCCTAGATGCTTGCCAGCTACGTTTCCCCTCAGCATCATATTGTTTTAAGTAAAGGTATGCAATTAACATAGTTGTGCATCTCTCAGAGAATTCCAGGAATTAACATTGGACTCAAATTAGATGTTTTGGTCATATAAATTTAATAACATAATGGAAACATGCCATCTCCTTTGAGGTCCTGATGAGCTAAAAACTCCTACTGAAAAACCTAAACCAAACCAATGAGCTGAGCAGTTTTTCCCTCCCAGAGTCCAATGGTCCCAGCTCCAGGCTCTAACATGAGTCTGGACCTTTAGACTTGTCTTTTGCAACAAAACAGAAAAGCCATAGAAAAAAGTAGCACGTTCCACCACTGCAGCCACTTGCCTGGAGACCTCTGGCTATTCTGCCCTGTGTTCATGTGTGCCTACAGGAGCAGGCAGCAGCTGGGTGGGCAGGATCTAGCAAGTTCTTCATCTGCTGAAGCCAAAGAGCATGAGAGATGGGAACCATGACACTGGGAGTTATATGTGAGAGTTTTATTAGTTGATCTTCTGCAGAATCAAAATATTTACCAAGTTACTTTAAAGATTCCTCAAGACTCCTGATATTTTATGTATTTAGAACTTGAACAATGTACAACGTAATACTTTGAACTATCAAAACCAACTCAATACCTGATTTCTACTACTAGATGTTATTATGTAATTCTATAGCAGTGTGAAAAATGGAACTAATGCAATGAGTATATTTGCTTTAAAGAAAGTGCTTGAAAGAAACCTCCTGCATCACACTGAGTATTATTTAAAACAAAAAGATAACTGACTTCCTATCAGAGCATTGTCTTAAATATCCTACAATCCTGGGGAATTAAGAATACCGAGCCTAAGCTCTCTGCTGTCAGGTTCAAAAACCAACACAAGTTGCAAGTCCAGGTAGAGTTCAAAGCTTACCTGTTTCAAGAGAACTTACACATCACTCAGCATTGGATGCTCATGTCTGGCAGAAGTATTGGATGCATAAAGAAAAAAAAGAAAAATAAAAAGATGAACAGTTTCTCTCCTTATGCATAGCGACAGTTTCTGAACCAGTGTTTTACTAAGTTACAGACTAACTTTCAACCAAAAAAATAAAACTCCATTGCACTAAAGGTAAAATTTAAACAGTTAAACTGGACTATGACACAGTCAAGTAATTCAGTACAAACAGACACCATGAAAGCAGCTTCAAAGAACCAAAGCATCCTAGTTTCAGATCCAACTTAGCATTCTTCTGTCCAACTCCAGTGCAAAAGTGAGGGGGGAGAAAACCATTTCTGTCTCTATCTATGTAGAATTCCAATAGAGGCTGGGCAGTTTAAACTCTCCATGGCCAAGCTGGAAAATGGAAACTTAGGAAAGGACACTTTAAAAATGTAATTTAAGAAAGAAATTTGGCTCTCAGTGGAAAGAGAAATGCTGGAGTGATGCATGCAAGTGGGCTTGCTCGGTCACTCTTACATGTAATGCAAAAAGCCAGACTTTTTCCTGCCAAGAGCAAGTCACACTGGATGTGAGGGTGGCAGGGCTGGTCCTGCTCTGTTGCATGCTGAATATTGAGGAATATGCTTTTAGCTGGCTCCTGCATGGGCCATTAGATCTTCCAAAGAATCGTGCTGGTCATTGTTATGTAATAATAAGACTTCCTTGATGTCCTTTAGTTCAAAGGTCCTTTCTTTAAATTGACTCATTAGTTGGAGAAGTTCTGTGATCTGAAAGACAGACAGTCCATTATTTGCAAAAGAAAAGAGGATCAGTGCTTGATGAAGGTTCGGTACAGAGTCAGTCTTCAGCAACGGGGCACAGGGTGGATTCCTCCACCCCAAAGTACAGCCCGTTCCAGCTCTGTTTGGAGAAAAGTCCACTCACGTCAGAGCTGGCAGAGCTCAGTGCAGTAGCCCACAGAGCTCCACCTTCAGTCCTTTGTCTTTGCACTTCTGCATTTCCAAAATCCTCTTCAGGAAGGGCACCAAAGCTTATTCTGTGGGGGTGTCTCTCCCAGTAGGAAATTTATCAGCCTGGCCCAATTTGGGCTCCCAGAAATGCTGATTAATGGCACCCTGCTCCCCCATCCAGCAGCTCCTACTGCATCTGAATTTCTTTAGTTACTTTGACTTTGGGAACAGTAGAGTAGCCCTTGCTATCAACTGGCTCAAACTAGGTCAAACTTGGGGGATTAGCACAAACCCTATTGGATATACTGCGTGCAATACTACCAACATCAACCAGGAATCCTCCCCAATCTTTGAAAAAATAAAGTGACAAGAGAATCATCACAGTATCACAGTATCACAAGGTTGGAAAGGACCTCTGAGATCATAAAGTCCAACCTATAACCCAACACTAACACCAACACTAACACCAACCCATCATCTAAACCATGGCACTCAGTGCCTCATCCAGTCTCCCCTTAAACACCTCCAGGGTTGGCGACTCCACCACCTCCCTGGGCAGCCCATTCCAATGGCCAATCACCCTTTCAGTGAAGAATTTTTTCCTCATATCAAGCCTAAACTTTCCCTGATGAAGCTTAAGTCCATGCCCTCTGGTTCTGCCACTGGTCACCCGAGAGAAGAGACCAATCCCTGCCCGACTACAACCTCCTTTTAGGTAGTTGTAGAGAGCAATGAGGTCTCCCCTGAGCCTCCTCTTCTCCAGGCTAAACAGCCCCAACTCCCTCAGTCGCTCCTCATAGGGCTTGTGCTCCAGCACCTTCACCATCTTTGTTGCCCTCCTCTGGACACATTCCAGCATCCTGACATCCTTCCCAAACTGGGGGGCCCAGAACTGGACACAATATTCAAGATGAGGCCTGACCAGTGCCGAGTACAGGGGGACGATAACTTCTCTGGTCCTGCTTACTACACTATTCCTGATGCAGGCCAGAATGCCATTGGCCTTCTTGGCCACCTGGGCACACTGCTGGCTCATGTTGAGCTTCCTGTCCACCAGCACTCCCAGGTCCCTTTCTGCCTGACTACTCTCTAGCCACTCTGTCCCCAGTCTGTAGCTCTGCATGGGATTGTTGTGTCCAAAATTAAGTACCCGACATTTGGACTTATTAAACATCATCCCATTAGAATCTGGCCCCATAGACTTATGAGGGTCCAAGTGGCTCAGCAGGTCTCTAACTTCCTCCTCATGGATTGCAGGAGGGCCATATTGCACCCTGCCCCCATTAACCACTTCAGAGGGCCAACTGTCAAGCGAGCTGACATCCTTGCTGTTAAAAACTGAGGCAAAGAAGGCATTAAGTACCTCAGCCTTCTCTGCATCTCTGGTTACTATATTTCCCTCCACATCCAACAAGGAGTGGAGGTCGCTGCCGCCCTTCTTTCTGCCATTGATGTATTTATAAAAACTCTTCTTATTGTCCTTAACAGAAGTGGCCAATTTGAGCTTCAGCTGGGCTTTTGCTTCCCTGATTTTCCTCCTACACGACTTAACAACATCTTTGAACATGACCTGGCTTACATCCCCTTCTTTCCAACGATGATACATCCTCTTTTTCTTACTTAGTTCCTTCAGAAGTTCCCTACTCATCCAGGCCGGCCGTCTGCCCCTACGACTCTTCTTACAACACACAGGAACAGCCCGCTCCTGCGCCTTCAAGATTTCATTCTTGAAGTGCATCCAGCCTTCCTGGACCCCCTTGCCACTAAGAGCTATTTCCCAGGGTACTTTCCTGACCAGTTCCTTAAATAATCCCAAATCTGCCCGCCGAAAGTCCAGCATTGATGTTCTGTTCCTGGCTTTTCTTATTACATTGTTCAGAGAGAACTCAATTATTTCATGATCACTAGACCCCAGACAGCCTCCGACAACAACATCACTCACCAACCCATCTTTGTTTGTAAACAGCAAGTCAAGCAGAGCCTCACCCCTGGTGGGCTCACTCACCAGCTGTGACAGAAAGCAGTCCTCAATACACTCTAAGAACCTCCTGGACTGCCTCCTCTCAGCAGTATTAAGTTTCCAGCAGATATCTGGAAGGTTAAAGTCTCCTAAAAGAATAAGGGCAGCCGATCTAGAGGCAGCCTCCAGCTGTTTAAACAACAGAAGATCCAAATCCTCCCCCTGGTCGGGCGGTCTGTAGCACACTCCAACCAGGAGGTCAGACCTGACTGCCCCTCTGACTCTTACCCATAGACACTCAACCTGGTCATCACCGATCTCAACTTCAACAGTATCCAGGGTTTCCCTAGTGTAGAGGGCCACCCCTCCACCCCTCTTCTCACGCCTGTCTCTCCTGAAGAGCCTGTAGCCTTCCATGGCAGCACTCCAGTTATGACAGTCGTTCCACCACGTTTCCGTGATGGCAACTATATCGTATCTCTCCCGCTGGACCAGGACTTCTAGCTCCTCCTGCTTGTTTCCCATACTGCGTGCGTTTGTGTACATGCACTTCAGTTGGGTTACTGACAACCCCTTTTGGGATGGCTCATCCTCCACGGGGACATCATTGGTGAGCCTAGTAACTCCCCCCTCCCCCGTCATGCCTAGTTTAAAGCCCTCTCAACAAGCCCTGCCAGCTCCTGAGCTAGAATCCTCCTACCCTTCGGAGTTAGACGAGACCCATCTGGGTCAAACAGGCCAGGTGCCATAAAGGTTTCCCCATGATCAAAGAACCCAAAATTCCTCTGCCGGCACCAGCCCCTAAGCCATCTATTAACTGCATATATTCTCTTATTCCTGTCTGTATCCATCCCTGCCACCGGAGGAACCGAGCAGAACACCACCTGTGCTCCTGCCTTATCTATTGACCGTCCCAGCTCCTGGAGTTCCTTCTTAACTACCCTTGACCCTCTTTTCGCTAGCTCATCACCGCCAGGCTGTACCATCAGAAGCGGGTAATAATCGGAGGGTTTAATTAGGTCCAGGAGTCTCTTGGCGATGTCGTGTACCCGGGCTTGGGGAAGGCAGCAGACTTCCCTATGAGTTGGGTCCATCCTACAAATAGGGCCCTCCGTCCCTTTCAGAAGGGAGTCTCCCACCACAATGACCCTCCTTTTCTTTTTCTTACTTGAGGTCCTGACCCGTCCGATGGGCAATGTGAGGTCAGCCTCTTCAGGTGAGCTCTCTGTCAGACTATCCTCCACCTGGACATCAAATTCCAACTCCCCAAACCTGTTTTGAAGGGGCAGCTGGAAAGTTGGCATTTGAAAGGGAGGTCTATAACCCCCACGAGAGCAGACCTGCTCCCAGTCCTCCTCACCAGCCAGGTCACTCCCCTTACCCTGTTGATGAGGAATATGGCATTCCTCAGCCTCCTGGGGAGGATTACTGGGAGGAGAGAGGGTTCTACTCCACCAGTCAATCTCCCTTTCACTTTCGCGAATACTTCTCAACGTCTCCACCTGATCCTTGAGATCTGCAACCATAAGGAGCAGATCCTGAATCTGTTCACACCTCAGACAAGTATTTTTTGTATTTTTGTTATGGTCCTCAGGAGCCACAAGTAGGCTGAGACACTCCCTGCAGTCCCGAGTCTGGGCAGCTGCGTCCCGTAATACTGGTTCCGTTTGGATGCCTACGCTCCTGGTGGCAGAGGCTTTACCACGCCTGGTCACCATTGCTGCAGGGGAGTGGGAAGTCAACCACCTGTCAGAGAGTGCCTGCGCGAACTGCCGTGCAAACTGCCTAACCTGTGACCCTGTTCGCCGCGCTCCGGTCGCTGGCGCTCCCAGGGCAATGTTTAAATGCCCCGCGGCTTCTTCCGGGACCGCCCCCCTACCACGCGGTCGGCCCACGTGACAGTTGCCGCTTCTGGGGTTCAGAGAGAGTCGCCCTGCCGGGGTCCTCTCCTGAGCTTTTGCCTCTCTCAGGAACTCATCACCCGCCCAGATTGAGCACCCGGCTGCAGTACTTACCGTTCCTGCCGCCGGTCACGCTGAATCTCAAGATTCTCTACCATCTGATCCTCTACCATTTACAGTGACTCTGCTCTGCTCCAGAGGAAAGAAAAACCCCAAAACAAGCAAACAGGTTGAAACATGGAATCAGGAGATTAGCCATCTCCAATTTTGGGGTTAAGCTGGTAGCAAATGTTGTTCCTGAACTTGCTCACTTCTCTTATCTTCACACTGTTTTTCCTCTGTTTGCAAGCTCATCGCTAAGTCCAAGAAAGGCAGGAAGGCATATATATGTCTGGAGGAGGTTAGGTTGCACTTCTAAAGATTTCACATAATAACTTGGGACACAACAGGCTGGAAGACTTTAAAAGATCCTTCAGTCCTCTGCCCTGGCTACCTGCTCCTGCCTCTGTACCTTTGGTGCTGGTAAAGCAGCCAGACAATGAACCAGACCCCAAAACCCATATTTTCAAGGTTCTTCCAGAGCAAGCCCTAACCCAATTTGCCGCACAGCCACGCAGATGTGTTTGTACAAGGGAGAAAATCCATGGCCAGGCAGAGTTTGAAAGATAATTTCATACTTCTGAAATTAACTGTATCTGTACCAAGCACCTTGCCCACAAGAGAACTCTGGGTTCAAAACATTGCAACTATAATAAGCAAGATCTTTAAAGAATCCTGTCTCCATAAAAATGCATGCAAGTAAGCAATAAAACAACGCAGAATAATTCTAATGCTTTAACTCATATTTGCTTTATCTCCATAGAGATATTCTTTAGCAGTCAGGTTTTGGAAACAAGGCCACATTGCCATGAAAGACAGAATTACATCAGCCAGAGGAACTGCTGCTGGAATCTCCCACCCATCACTCTGCATTCTCTCTATTGCTTAGCATGTTGCACCCTCACCTTCTCCTCTGAACACTGATGCATTTCCAAAGCTACTTCAACAAGAAGTGGATCAAAGCCCTTCTCACAAAGCTGTCCATGTGCAAACAGGCAATCCAAAACCTGTGGGGAGTGAAGAAAAGACACTGTTTGTAGAGTAGCATATGCAGCACATGGTTGAATACCATCTGTGTACTTACAGAGGGGCTGAGCATGACCCTACCCCAGACTTCACTAGGGAACAAGATAAATTGTTTCCTAGTAGAGTTGAGATGCTCTTCATGCAAGAGCTTGTTCAGAGAAAACAGATGAGCCCTTCTGTCCTCGTGTTCTCCCACCAGCTCTGAACACCACCTGCCCCTCTAGTCAAAAAAAGCCTCAAAAGTCTATCTTTAGCCTTCTGTGCCTGATCACTGAGCAGAAGGCAGAAGTTTAACTATGCTTTTTATGCTCCAAGTTTTGAAAATTAAACTGTAGGTCCAGCAGTCAAGATGGAAGCTTTTAGCTTCCTTTCAGACAGCTGCATTAGCTGATGCAATCTGAAAGCAGTAAGCATTTTAAGATCAAATGAGCATACTGGTGGGCAAGCTGCAAAACCCAGCTCACACACCAAGAAACTGCCACCAAATTTCTTATCCCTCCTCAGCTTTGAGATACGGGGAAAGGTCAGATAGGTAATGCTAGGTATGCGAAAGAACACAGCCTGCAAATACAATAAAATTTAAAACTGCCCTCCTAAGGGCCATTTTTTTTCATTTGATAGTATAGTTCGCTCCAGTACACAGCTGAAAGCTATTGATTGTCAGGCAGTGGGCAAGCAGATGAGCTCCACAAGCAGAAGTCATTGGGACACTTCTCCCCAGGCGACAGGAACAGTCCCACCAGGTGATGCCGTGCAGCACACAGCCTGCCTAGGGTCAGGATGGAAAGTTTGGCTATGCTCTCCCTACTTTTAAATGTTTGTTTGTAGCAGATCCAAGATCCAGAGCCATGCTTCACCCTGCAGCACTTTATGCTCTGTGATCTGGTTTTAGCAAGCATTTGAGGTAACACATGACACAGGAAGCACCACAACCAGAGCGCACAAAAGAAAGTTGGTCAGTGGTGCCTTGCTAGAGCCTTTCAGGGCTATCATAAGCCTGCAGGAGCCAATCTCTCTACAAGGAGAGATATCAGCATCATAACCCCTTGTGCTCAGAACAATGGAAGTTTGCTGCTTTTTTTCCTCACATGGTACTACACATGGTGTAGATCAGGGGTGTCAAACTCATAGCCCAGGGGCCAAATTCAGCCCTCCCCCTTGTTTTATCCAGCCCAGCACCTTGTTTCTCCCTGGTGGCAGCGTCGAGCTCCTTGTCCCTGCGCTCCTGCCAGCGCTGGGCATGTGTGTAGTGTGTGTGACGCACGTTACGCTGTGGGAGCAGGAGAGCAGCGGGAGCCATGAGTTTGACACCCCTGGTGTAGAGACACACTAAGCTTCCTTTGAATAGCTTTGTGGCTCCTGGGAAGACCCAGTACCTCTCCCAGTTTCACGTGGAACTAAAGACCCATCCCAAGCTCAGCACAGCTCTAACCCAGCACCCACAGGTTTGGCTGGCTCAAGCAGTCTCTCAGCAGAAACAGGCACAGATACTCTTTTCTTGGTTCTGGGAGCCTTTACTGCCAGGTGACAACTTTTCTAGCAGTTAATATCACAGCAGCTACAGGCTCCAACCCCATTAGAATAAAAGATTTTCCCCATCCATTTTGCAAGCCCAAGGTTGTTTCTCAGAAGAATCAGCATCCAACCAAAGGTTTCTTTCTCAGTGCACAAGCTCTTACCCGATTTACATTCTGTCCCTTCTTCTTCATGGCTTTTAGGACATTCTCAGGCAAGTATCCCATGTTGATGACCATCTCTATGCACTGCCTCTCACTAGCAGAGAGGACCTGCTGTAGCTCAAGAGCAGGGCCACCCTACTTTGTGCAGCTAGTGTTATTGGGCACTTTAGACACTGGGAAATTTTGGTGTGTCACCTAAAGGGGAAAACCCAGAGGGTGAGGCATTCCTCATCTTCTGCATCTCCACATCCTGTTTCTGGATAGTGCAGAACCAGAATACCCCATGTAATTAATCTGAGAGGCTTTCCAAACTGCCTTTGGGAAGTTACTCACTGTTAGAATGAAACCAAACAGTGCACATAGTCTGATTACCACCATGCTCTTTTTACCCTCAAAACAACAACCCAAATTCTTTGCAATACACTCTCTCCTACTAGTGGGGCCAAAGCCTTTAAATACCCAATCTTTGCAACAGTGAATGTCCTTATGATGTAGCCAAACGCTGTACCTCAGGGGAAGCACAGAGATTGCTTCATTCACCCCGAGTTTACTCATCACCTATCATTTTCTGTGCTCAAAGGAACACAACTTCTGGAGATTCACAGAAACACAGTCCAGTGCAAACACACAGGTATTTGGGGAACTTGCCACAGGGATGTCTGTTTCCTCGTAGTCTGGGTGTACCTGTTGGACAACACACCAATAAGATGGATATAAACATTATGCACCAGTGAGCAGAATTTGCTACAGCTGGGGAAGAAGGGCTTTACAGGAGAGATCTGGGAATAAAGTCTGCCATACTAGGGAGACTTGTGGTCTGATCAAGCTTCCACAAGTGACATGCAGACATTACATAGTTGTGTGTAGTTACAGAATAGCCATCACAAGGATAGTTTCTTCTCTCAGCACTCTACAGATTATACTCCAAGATGTGTCTCCCCTCATAATTTTAAGTTTGTTTATTCTGTCACTGTAACAGATACATGTTCATACAGCTCAGCAAAATATGCTGGCTCCTGTTCAGCTCTTGACCCAGTGCTATGCTGCCTGAATGACAGTGATAATTTTAGAGACTTCCCTTGACTTTTTGACTATGAGAAGGGGTAACAGAAATATGTACTCTTTTTCTACTCTCAAAGGACTGCATTTCATATGCTATATACGAGCAATGTGGCACACTGGCTATAAAGAATATGTGATTTTTTTAACAATGCCCAACACTTGGTCCCATTCCAGGATGCCAAGAAGGCTGGGTAACATTCCCTGCTGTACACCTGCTCCAATTCTGCAGAACCTGGCTGCCAGAGAGCAGAACCAACCCACCACTTTATATTATTTTGCCCAAGGTAGCAGCAGTGCAAAGTCAGAACCTTGCCCCAGCAAATCTGCACATTTCAGTTCATTCATTTAAAAGCCTTCCTGCATTTTAAATAGAATTAGAAAAGACTGCAAGAAAATCACTGTGGACCAAGAGTCTCAGTTTTCCACGTTTCTTAATAATTACGCCAACATAGATAGTTTGAAAGCTTGTCCACTTCTTTCAGAAAGGCCTTCTTTGGGCCCAAATTAAAGAACAAAAAACAGTTCTGAGAAAATGTATTAGGATTTTGACAAATTTTGTTTATTTGCAAAAAAAAAAACAAACAACAAACCACCACCAAGGAGTTTTTGTTCTGCATTTCTGACCATTTTCATCTCCAGGGTAACAATTTCTCTTCTAGAAGACAAAGCCTGAGAAATTGTATTCAGTCTGATGAACTAATTTACCCAAGAACCTCTCCTAATGGTGGAGGAGAGGTTGAAAGCTCTTTGCACACATCTTTTCCAGACACTTTTGCTGGAGCAAAAAGCACTAGAACATAGGATACACTGAAATAGGAGTAGCCCTGAAATCAGCCAGTTATCAAGTTGAAGGATGACACTTTGTTATTGATGCTGCAGCCAAGAAAGTCAAAACTGCTGCTAACACCAGAGACTCAAGAGTCTGGGAAAACCAACTCCTCTTCCTCAGTCTACTTGAGCTTGACAACCTGTGCTTGTGGTCAGTGACTTCCAGTGGACGAGGGAAACACCTAAAACGAATTGAAGGGGACAAAGTCAGAACTGGTCACTCAG
Source organism: Tapera naevia (assembly GCA_033556795.1). Classification (NCBI taxonomy): domain Eukaryota; kingdom Metazoa; phylum Chordata; class Aves; order Cuculiformes; family Neomorphidae; genus Tapera; species Tapera naevia. The sequence goes on along the minus strand of JAUMJJ010000004.1, from coordinate 270,183 downwards.
CAGCTGTGCTCCCTTATGTCTCAAACTTGCATTTCAGTACTCTTCAAGAAGCAGACATGCAATGCTTTCAGTATGTGCTTGCACACAGTGCCTACTTTCAGGAACTTCATCCCTGCCTACAGCTGGTGTGTCTGCATGCATCACACTTGTGCGGCAGTATATCAGTGATCCATCAGGAGCGCCCCATCCTCCTGTAACCAGACATTTCTGTAAATAAAATGCAACATATTAATCAGGTCTCTGATCAGCTTTGTTTAATTCCAACCCTCTGCCAATGCTGAAAAAAAGCAGTGAGCTTTAAAAAAAAAAAAAAAAAAAAAAAAAAAAAAAAGAGGAGGAGAGGGTACTACCCAGGACAGAAAGACTGGCTTCAGAAAAAATCCTAGATCAAATTCACTGGTAAAACATAGTTGCCACTCCAGTGGCAACTCCAAACCCAAAGTTACAATTTCTAGTCTTGTGAGAAAAAATTGTCCTGAGGCTTTCTAAAAAGGACAGGCTTATTCTTGTATAACCTTGCAGAAAAAGGACATATAACCCTTCTGTTCCCAGCCATGGGGATGACTCTGACTTCCTTCTATAATTTTCATACTCTGAGGATTATTACACTTACTTCAATATTTTGCTGCATTTACTTCAGTTTCTTGCAGCTCAGCTGTCACTTTCCAGACACTGGGACCATCCTGAGACAACACAAACCAAGTATATTCTGAAGTCTTGAAATGTTAACAGAAAGTACTAGATCTGTCAGCATACCTATTTCTTGCTACTTCCAAAGCAGAAAGTTTCAAATTATGCTCTTTATTACCTCTCCTTATAAGTCTATTTACTTTTTAATCAGTTTGTATCTTCCCTTACAGCATTCTTGAGAACCATAGAATCGTTTAGGTTGGAAAAGACCTTTAAGATCTTCAAGTCCAACCCTTAACCTAACAATGCCAAGTCCACCACTAAACCATGTCCCTAAGCACCACATCTACATGTCTTTTAAATATCTCCAGGGATGGCGACTCCATCACTTCCCTGAGGAGCCTGTTCCAGTGCTTGACAAGCCTTCTGGTGAAATAATTTTTCCTACTATCCAATCTAAACCTCCCCTGGCACAACTTGAGATCGTTTCCTCTTGTCCTATCACTTGTCACTTGGGAGAAGAGACCAGCACCCACCTCGCTACAGCCTCCTTTCAGGCAGTTGTAGACAGTGATGAGGTCTCCCCTCAGCCTCCTCTTCTCCAGGCTAAACAACCCCAGTTCTGTCAGCCACTCCTCATAAAACTTGTGCTCCAGACCCTTCACCAGCTTTGTTACCCTTGTCTAGACACAGAGAATACACCTTCTCTCTTGGTCTTTAATAAGTTTTAATCCTGCACAGAGATTTGAATACTTACAGTGAAAAACTGGCCATCCGAATGCCCATTTGTCTAGCCATAAGCGACCCTAGAGATGGGTCATACTTTGTAGTCTCACCTCTGAGCTACATATGATTATACAATCACCTATCAAACCTGTGATCTGTAGCAGTGAGCCATTGCTGCTACCACCAAAGTGTACTATCGAGTTTGTTCTAGTGATTAATAAATAGCTGTTCTGCTGTGCTCCAGTGAATACACTAGTTGCCAGAATACCATATTTCACAATTAATAGTGTATTTACCTAAGCCTGAGAAGAGGTGAAAGAACAAAAGATAAGCAGTGTCATTTGTTTCAGAGCACGTGGTGTCACACAAAAACCTACTAAGTGCTAGTAAGACCACAGAACCACTGAAACACTGCTTATATTGGACAGAAGAAACCAAATGATTTTAGAGTCAGCTAGAGAATTCAACTATAGTTTTCACTAGGCTTCAGGAATATTAGTGCCCAGATCTTGGGTTCTTTGGAAAAAAAGCCTACAAACTTACTCAAATCTCTACATTCTCTCAAAATTCACAGAGAGACAGACAACAGATAACATGAAGTGTCCCCAAAGTAAATTTACAACTTGCTCAAAGTTTGAGGAAATGAATCATCAAATTCCTTTGTCTCGGAGCTGTGCAGCAAACAACTGTAACATTAGCAATCTGAGGTGATCTTCAAGACTGGTTTGGTGTCCACCAAGCAATCCTTCCACACTCCTTCACAAGGAAAAGGGTAAATATCAGATTTCAGATCATCATTTTCCTCCTTTTAAATATTAGATTTTAAAAGGATCTCAGGAAAAAACAAATATTTCACTGCAGGTCAACTGCAAGCACTTTTTTCTTTCCTGAATAAAACAGCATATCTGTGTTTTTTAATCTATTATTGCTTATATTCCCTGAAAAGCCTGCATTTCCCATTATTCCCAGCAAACAAAGAAGCAGAGGAACAAATCTAGAAGAGGGATTTAACTCATAACTTAATAGCACTTCAGAATCCGATATATGGGCTGTTTACGAACAAAATAGGGCTGGTGGGTGATGTTACTGTCGGAGGCTGTCTGGGGTGTAGTGATCATGAGATAATTGAGTTCTCTGTAAACAAAGTAACAAGAAAAGGCAGGAACAGAACAACAATGCTGGACTTTCGGCGGGCAGATTTGGGATTATTTAAGGAACTGGTCAGGAAAATACCCTGGGAAATAGTTCTTAGTGGCAAGGGGGTCCAGGAAGGCTGGATGCACTTCAAGAATGAAATCTTGAAGGCGCAGGAGTGGGCTGTCCCTGTGTGTTGTAAGAAGAGTCGTAGGGGCAGACGGCCGGCCTGGATGAGTAGGGAACTTCTGAGGGAACTAAGTAAGAAAAAGAGGATGTATCATCGATGGAAAGAAGAGGATGTAAGCCAGGTCATGTTCAAAGATGTTGTTAAGTCGTGTAGGAAAAAAATCAGGGAAGCAAAAGCCCATCTGGAGCTCAAATTGGCCACTTCTGTTAAGGATAATAAGAAGAGTTTTTATAAATATATCAGTGGTAGAAAGAAGGGCGGCAGCGACCTCCACTCCTTGTTGGATGTGGAGGGAAATATAGTAACCAGAGATGCAGAGAAGGCTGAGGTACTTAATGCCTTCTTTGCCTCAGTTTTCAACAGTAAGGATGTCAGCTCGCTTGACAGTTGGCCCTCTGAAGTGTTTGATGGGGGCAGGGTGAAATATGGCCCTCCTGCCACCCATGAGGAGGAAGTTAGAGACCTGCTGAGCCACTTGGACCCTCATAAGTCTATGGGGCCGGATGGGTTCCATCCTAGGGTGCTGAGAGAGCTGGTGGATGAGCTTGCTAAGCCGCTCTCCATCATCTTTCAGCAGTCCTGGCTCACTGGAGAGGTCCCGGAAGATTGGAAGTTGGCCAATGTGACGCCCATCCATAAGAAGGGCTGTAAGGATGATCCAGGTAATTACAGACCTGTCAGCCTGACCTTGGTCCCAGGTAAAATCATGGAGAAGATAATCCTGGGTGAAATCATGCGGCACTTGCAGAACGGTCAAGAGATCAGGCCCAGCCAGCATGGATTTAGGAGGGGTAGGTCCTGCCTGACCAACCTGATCTCCTTTTATGACCATGTGACTCGCCTGGTGGATGAGAGGAAGGCTGTGGATGTGGTACACCTGGACTTCAGCAAGGCCTTTGACACTGTCTCCCACAGTAGACTCCTAGGGAAGCTGGCAGCCCGTGGCTTAGATGGGAGCACTCTGTGCTGGGTTAGGAATTGGCTGGATGGCCGAGCCCAGAGAGTGGTGGTCAATGGTGTCTCATCCAGTTGGCGGCCGGTCACCAGTGGTGTCCCCCAGGGATCGGTGTTGGGTCCCGTCCTGTTTAATATCTTTATTGATGATCTGGATGAGGGGATTGAGTCCATCATCAGCAAGTTTGCAGATGATACCAAGCTGGGAGGAAGGGTTGATCTGTTAGAGGGTAGGATGGCCCTACAGAGGGACCTGGGCAGATTGGAGAGCTGGGCTGATTCTAATGGGATGATGTTTAATAAGTCCAAATGTCGGGTACTTCATTTTGGACACAACAATCCCATGCAGAGCTATAGACTGGGGACAGAGTGGCTGGAGAGTAGTCAGGCAGAAAGGGACCTGGGAGTGCTGGTGGACAGGAAGCTCAACATGAGCCAGCAGTGTGCCCAGGTGGCCAAGAAGGCCAATGGAATCCTGGCCTGCATCAGGAATAGTGTCGTGAGCAGGACCAGAGACGTTATTGTCCCCCTGTACTCGGCCCTGGTCAGGCCTCATCTTGAATATTGTGTCCAGTTCTGGGCCCCCCAGTTTGGGAAAGATGTTAGGATACTGGAGTGTGTTCAGAGGAGAGCAACGAAGATGGTGAGGGGGCTGGAGCACAAGCCCTATGAGGAGCGACTGAGGGAGTTGGGGCTGTTTAGTCTAAAGAAGAGGAGGCTCAGGGGAGACCTCATTGCTCTCTACAACTACCTAAAAGGAGGTTGTAGTCGGGCAGGGGTTGGTCTCTTCTCTCGGGTGACCAGTGACAGAACCAGAGGGCATGGACTCAAGCTTTGTCAGGGAAAGTTTAGGCTTGATGTTAGGAAAAAGTTCTTCACTGAAAGGGTGATTGGCCATTGGAATGGGCTGCCCAGGGAGGTGGTGGAGTCGCCGACCCTGGAGGTGTTTAAGGGGAGACTGGATGAGGCACTGAGTGCCATGGTTTAGATGATGGGTTGGTGTTGGTGTTAGTGTTGGGTTATAGGTTGGACTTGATGATCTCAGAGGTCCTTTCCAACCTTGTGATACTGTGATATCTCAGTTGGATAAGACAGAATGCAGGACTGTACAAAGAAGATATCTTACATGCTTAGCTCAAAGGTGTACAACTACGAACAAGAGCTGAAAAGCTGAAAGAAAAATCACCAGAATTGGTCTAAAAATACCAGATTTCAAGGAAACCTGCAGAGTAATGATCTGAGGTTCAGAACTGCCAGCATGAAGACCTGTTAGATTGATCAATTTGCTGCGTAAATTAAGAGGATCGACACATCACTCTCATCAAATGAAACTAAAACCAAAGACACAGGACATTTTAGATGCAACATTTGCCTGCACATCTTCCCATCAACCCCAATTCTAATCTACTACATGTTAACCATAGTTGTTGTGCTTTGAGATGATTCTTCTGTACAAACTGTGGATACAGCCAGGGAAGGTATCCTGGGTGAAGAGGATAACGCCATCTCCATGCCACTGTCCTTATTTAGAGTTGAAAGACCAACCATGTGGTGTCCATTCAGTTCACTAGTTTCACTCTGAGCACAGGTCTGCAAAGAGGTGAGCAAAGTGCCATTGTGGAGATAGGTAGTGCTGTGGAAAGAGCTTGTGAGCTTTGACGATTTTTGATCACTCTCATCAGAGTCAAGCTTAGGAAAGGATAGGGATTTGATATTGCTAACTGAAGTGATAGGAGACAGGGACACTTTGGAAGACAAGGACATCGTTTCACAGTTTCCCAATGGCGGTAAAGTGATAAAGCCGTTGGGTTTGTGAAAGGGTTTGAAGTCCAATGTAGCCCTTTCTATGGATGCCAGAACTTCCTCATCTTGCAACACAGACTCAGATACTCCTTTGGGCAAAGTATTATCTAACAGCTGAGCAACAATTGGCCCAGTAGTACCAACATGAGTTTCAAGAATATTCTTTAATTCTTCCTTATCATCGATAGTTTTTAATTCCAGTTTGTCAAATGGGTCTTCTTCACATTCAAAATCAGCTGGGTTGAAGTCTGCTTTTAGATGAGGTGGACTGAGAACCTTTTGCTTCACAGTGCTGGTGTTGGCTGGTGTGGGAGTAAGAATATTATTGTGCTGCAGGCTAGCAAGGATGGGGTTAATAGGAGGAGGCATGGTCTCAGGTAAAGGTCCCTCTGAGAACCCCATTTTATTGCTGTCCTCTGGAGCTGCTTTCGAGTTTGCTAATGCTTCTTCTGCCTTGTGTTCAGCTTCTCTCTGGGCAGCTTGAATTTTTTTTATATCATCAGCCCACTCAATTGTTTTCTTTTCCAGTGAGAAGTCATACTGACCGGAGTGGAAGGGAAAGGAGAGAAGAGAAGAAAAGAAAAAAGATAAATTATGAGAATCATATCCACTGCTTCTAAGAGCAACATAAGTATTACAGAACAAGAGCTACATGAAAGACAACAAATGTAGCAAGGGAAAGTCTAATGCATTACTAGAAAGATAATCATACCCAGATCTGGAAACACTGAACTACTCCCTGTCCACAAGTTACACAAGTCATTCAAGACTATGGCAGTGTATTTTTGCATCTAAAGACCAATATGATATTACTCAGCTCCCCCTAAAAGATTCTTAAGGGACTTGATATTATAGTTTTATACCCACTGGTTTAAGAGGTATTTTTACCCCAGTGCCAATGTCTCACCAGCCAAAGGGGACATACTGGCTACACTAAAAATGACAACTACCTGCATGACAGGATCCCACAAGCTTTTCTCATTTAACATGAGCTCTTTCAGGGCCAGGTTAGCACAGGAAAGCATTTGTAAGCTGGTCACTATAGTGTCTTGGTTGAGAGGACAAAACTCTGAACAGACTAAATCTACTTAAAGCTTTAATATTTTATGAAAAATAAACAGCCTCAGATGCTCTTTAAATAACCACAATACATTCAGAGAACACAGCCTACAAGCTAAATCCAGGGTGTAGTCAAGACAAGAAGTCATAAGATATCCTTAACAGGATAATGGCACATAATCAAACAGGAGTGCTCTTGCCATGGGACTGCTAGGTCATACAAATTCCTAGCTCTGAAGAGGAACAAACCAGCAAGGCTTGCTAGGTCTCTAATAGGCCTTTCTGGAACTCATTATGTGTTGTCACATCCCATCCTACAGCAGGCTGCAGTGAGATCCTGGAGAACTGTTGTCTCAAACATGTAACAGTTTTCCTTTCCCCTTGCCCTAAGACTCCAAGAGGTGAGATAAACAATTTATCAGCAAGGTGACACTGAAAAACAAATCACTGGTAGAAGTGCTGGGCACCACTCTTACATATTCTTTGCTATCTCAGCAGAGCTATTGTAGTTTTGTGTATGTGTACACTGTCATATATGTGGCCAAAACTGACCAAAACCAATATATTTTTGATATTTAAAAATTAGAGTATTTATATAAAAACATATGGCTTTGGTCAATTTTGCTTCACTGCATTTTTTTTTTTTCTTAACAGTTCTCACTACAGCTGTAAAAAAAGTCAAACTGAACTGCAAGATGCATAATCTATATAGTCACATCATATTATGCAAGGTGTGCAGTCCAATCAGGTATACTATACTCGAGCTTCAGCTTGACAGGAAAATGGGAGACACAGCACAACGAATCCAGCAATAGGACATTAGAGTCTCCTTTAGCTCTCCCACACCATCTTAACTGAATGGAATTCTGTGTATTAAGACAATCAGGTAATCTTTTAAAGGTTATAATGAAAAAGTCACAATGTAGAATAATTCAGATATGCAGCTTTCCAATAGATGAGTTGTAGGGCAGAAAAAAAAGGGAGGAAAAAAAAAGTAGAATCATCTACATCAGTCTGTCACAACTGAAGTGAAAACAATTATCAGTTTGGAATGACTACGGAAAATCATGGATCCAAATGAGAAACATAATTCAGTTAAATTTCCTGTAGTACAACCTGCATTTGGAGAGTAGATTTTCAACAGTTACGCAAAAGCAACTGATTTTACGCTACCAAGAGTTTATGATAACAGAGATGTGCTCCTCAAAGACCTAGAAGCCACCCGTACCAAGCTGTAACCTGTTTGCCGTACAGCTGTAAAAATTCCCACTCAAAATCTCACATAAAACAAGAACTGGAAATTTATTTCTTCATCCCACTATTTTGGAATACCATAAAATATGGTAATAGAAACACTTGTTACCCTCAAACAAGATTCTGCAAGTATGCCATAGCATGGATGCATCGGTTCTCACCATTTTTCTTCTTAAAAATGCTACTCAAATTTAGTCAGGGTAACATTTAGACCTGTAATTACTACATAAAACATTGTGCTTTTTTGAAGTAGACAGACTAAAATAAATGCTATTATGCTTTTAAAAATTTTAAGTAGAAGTTTTTTGCATATTTTTATCTTTCTATACATTCAAACAGATCTTCTGCAACTACTGCCTGGCACACAAAATGACGCTACAGGACCAACAAGACTAACATTTAAACACGTTTGCAAACTGTGACTACTTGCAATTTACAGCACCACACTTATGGTTGGACTTGATGATCTTAAAGGTCTTTTCCAACCTAAACAACTGTATGATTCTGTTGGGGGGCTAGGGGTGAGGGAGAAGAGTATGGAAAAGCAAAACACGTCACTTACCTGGACTTCTCTGATAAGCCGAGAAGAATCAGGCAGGCAGAAACCAATGGGCAATCCGACTTTCGTTAGGGTTTTGAATTTGTCTCCTATCTTAAATGGGACATCATCAAGATAACTGAAGGGTCCTAAGATCAAAAGCATAAATTGTGTCAAAAAAAAACACCTTATGAGTTTAATGCATTCAATTAATACTCACATTTCTGTATTTGGGAGCTATTTTCTCTCCGCTGCCCCAACTAAACCAAGTGACAAAATACAAAGGAATTTGCTTGATCAGAAACACAATGAATCTGTTTGGACTTTTTTAATGTTCTAGCCCATAACTGTTAAAAAATAAACCCACAACAATCTGACAACAGAAAAGATTTTGAAGTCAATATACCTAACATCTTAGCTTCCCTTGTGACAAGGCTATGCCTACACAACTGGAAGCTAAAGCATTCCTGAACACTGTATTCTGTTATGCTTCTATAAAAAGATCCATCACTTTTTGTAATATTCAAAATAGGTTTTAAAATGACGCAGCTTTAGAGTAGCTAAGACAAAACAAAATCCATGTTTTGGCACACAAGTAGGAAGTAACATTTGGACAGAAGCAGTCTCAAGGGCAAAGCGGCCCAAAGTCTAGATAATCCACTTGAAACAAAATACAGTGAAATAGCTCAAGACTGTTTAGCATAGCAATTCTGATTTTTGAAACAAGGCAATCTAACTTAACCAGCCGTCTGATTTGTGACCATTCCAATGAGAGGCCTCAGACTTATCTCATGGTCCTCCACTTGTCCTTTATATCTATCACTTACGTGAGGTATTTAAAATGTGTTTTAGGAAAAAAACTCTTCAGGTATCCTGCAAGGCAGAATCACTTAGAGCTCAAACACCTCCATGAGGCCAGACTACAGATTTATTTTCCTTGAGTTGCGGTGAAGAAGTACTAAAAGACTCACAAAATAAATTGCATTCAGTTTATTGATTAACTGAAAGGAGTCTCCAGTAGCCTAAGCCTTTGAAATTACAGGCAAAGTTTCTGGCTGTGTATAACAAACTGAAGTGTTCCTCTAGCACATATATGTAATTTCGCCTAGAGTGTTGCAGATGCAAAAAGACATTAGTGGCAACATGCAAGAATATTTAGTGACTAACCTCTTGCTCAGTGAGCATTTTCATACTCAGATGACAGTTTAAATACCATTTGTGCACCTTCACTGTTGACTCCATCTACAAAAAGGCAGTCACAGGGTCCAAAAGGATGAGCAACTTTTCAAAACAGGAACACCTTGCTAATTTAGAGTTAAATGTTTATATGCTGTCATCACTTGAACTCTCATGCTATGCACAACACTGGCTGGTCCCAGAGTCCTGTTAAGACTGCTCTGTGCTGGGTTAGGAATTGGCTGGATGGCCGAGCCCAGAGAGTGGTGGTGAATGGTGTCTCATCCAGTTGGCGGCCGGTCACCAGTGGCGTCCCCCAGGGGTCGGTGTTGGGCCCGGTCCTGTTTAATATCTTTATTGATGATCTGGATGAGGGGATTGAGTCCATCATTAGCAAGTTCGCAGACAATACCAAGCTGGGCGGAAGTGTCAATCTGCTGGAGGGTAGGAGGGCCCTACAGAGGGACCTTGACAGACTGGAGAGATGGGTTGATTCCAATGGGATGAAGTTTAACAAGTCCAAGTGCCAGGTTCTACACTTTGGACACAACAATCCCATGCAGAGCTATAGACTGGGGACAGAGTGGCTGGAGAGTAGTCAAGTGGAAAGGGACTTAAGAGTGATGGTGGACAGGAAACTCAACATGAGCCAGCAGTGTGCCCAAGTGGACCAGAGGGCCAATGGTATCCTGGCCTGCATCAGGAATGGTGTGGCCAGAAGGACCAGAGAAGTTATCATCACCTTATACTCGGCACTGGTCAGGCTGCACCTTGAGTACTGTGTCCAGTTCTGGGCCCCTCAGTTTAAGAGAGATGTTGAGATGCTGGAGAGTGTCCAGAGGAGAGCAACGAAGATGGTGAAGGGGCTGGAGCACAAGCCCTATGAAGAGCGACTGAGGGAGCTGGGGTTGTTTAGCCTGGAGAAGAGGAGGCTCAGGGGAGACCTTATTGCTCTCTATAACTACCTAAGAGGAGGTTGTAGGCAGGCAGGGGTTGGTCTCTTCTCTCAGGTGACCAGTGACAGAACAAGAGAACATGGTCTCAAGCTTTGTCAGGGGAGGTTTAGGCTTGATATTAGGAAAAAACTTTTCACTGAAAGGGTGATTGGTCATTGGAATGAGCTGCCCAGGGAGGTGGTGGAGTCATCGTCCCTGGAGGTGTTGAAAAAGAGATTGGATGAGGTGCTTAGTGCCATGGTTTAAATGATGAGTAGGTGTTGGTGTTGGGTCATAGGTTGGACTAAATGATCTCAGAGGTCTTTTCCAACTTTGTGATACTGTAAGACACAGATGGTATTTCCTCCAGCTTTGAAACTATCAGACAAAAAAAAAAAATGCTCCAGGCAGAATATAATAGTATTTTCACTGATCCTTCCTAAAAAGCACACATTCAAGCATTAAACATCACAGCATCCAGATGGCACCTCACTGGCCACCAACACCAGTATTTGCAACACAGCATCCAAACAGTATTTGAGCCGACAATTTGAGAACCTGGATCACAGTATCACAGTATCACAGTATCACAAGGTTGGAAAGGACCTCTGAGATCATCAAGTCCAACCTATAACCTAACACTAACACCAACACCAACAATCATCTACGCCAAAGTGTTTGCTTACACAAAAATAGCAACTGTGACAGCTTTTGCACTGAGAGTGGTAAATCACAGAATGGTTTGGGTTGGAAGGGCCCTTAAAGATCATCCAGTTACAGCCCCCTGCCGTGGGGGGGATGTGTGATCCAAGCAAAGCAGGATTACCTCTCTGCACCAATCTTGCAGCCCAAATTGCTCAGTGTGGAAATACTTGTCTTATTAGGCCTATTGACACTGTAAGTAGTAGACACCTCCCCTTGCACAGCTGCCACCTTTGCCCAAAATAGATACTAGCACAGAGGGTACTAGCACACTGTGGTATTTACACTCTTTTTAGGTGCAGTAAAAAAAACTAAACACACATAGCCTAGAAAGGTTTCATTGACAGCTACCAGTTTAACCTCAGAAGCTAGACTAAGGAATAAAAACCTTCTAGTTTCTTCCCAGTATACAGATTTTTTTAACAACCACTGTTATAACCTCATCTGGAATATAACTCTACTACAAAACCTGCAAGCATACGTTAAGAGACACACCAAGTGTTTTATGACATTTGATGGTAAAAAGTCTTTCTGAAGCAAAACGCCAAGGCAGGTAGCATTCATCTTTTTCCAGCCCAATCAGAACAGTACTAGTCTAGCGAAGTTACAATCTGATTCAGAAAAATCCTTTTTATTTTTCATAAACAGACAAGCCTTCTGCCTGACCACACTGACGATTAAGGGCACAAATTGTTTTAAACAGCAAATTCTAAAGCAATAAGCAAAATCTACTTATAGGAAGTACTACACAAGCCACTGTTTCAATAGTCACATGTTCAAGTGAAGCAATTAAAGAGTTTTTTGAACTGTCATTTAATATGGCTGTTGGCTGTAAAAGATTGATTCTTTTTGCCTGCTTCAAACCACTTGTTTTGCTGCCTTAAACTACTTGTTTTCAACTGCAGCAGAGGCAGCATCCTTCAGCCTTATCTCACTCTCACAAGCAGCCCAGATGCGCTTGCTACCCAAAGGGGTCATGCTGTGATCTTGCCGGAGGGAGAGCAGGGGCAGACCAATACCTTGGACTCACCTCAGACACCAGAGCCCCACTAAGCCTCCCCAAACTCAGTTCCAGAACATTCCTAGAAGCACTGCACAGGACTACCAAAAACTGTAAATAATACCCCGCAAGAGGGACCATTTATCATAGATTCACTTGGTCGGAAAAGACCTTTTATATCGAGTCCAACCCTACCTGCCCCCTTATTAAACCATATTCCTGAGCACTTCAGCTACTTGTCTTTTAAATCCCTCTTGGCCATCTGGGCCACTGCTGGTTCACATTCAGCTGGTTGTCAACCAACACCCCCAGGTCCTCCTCTGCCAGGCAGCTCTCCAGCCAGTCTTCCCCAAGTCTGTAACGCTCCATGGGGTTGTTGTGTCCCAAGTTCAGGACTCTGCATTTGGTCTTTGTGAAACTCATCCCGTTGGTCTCAGCCCATCGATCCAGCCTGTCCAGATCCCTCTGCAGAGCCTCCCTTCCTTCAAGCAGATCAACACTGCCACCCAGCTTAGTGTCATCCCCAAACTTGCTAAGGATGCACTCAATCCCTTCATCCAGATCATCGATAAAGATATTGAACAGGACTGGACCCAGCACTGAGCCCTGGGGAACACCATTTGTGACCAGCCTCCAACTGGATTTAACTCCATTTCCCACCACCCTCTGGGCCCGGCCATCCAGCCAGTTTTTTACCCAGCAAAGGCTGTGCCTGTCCAGGCCAATGGCAGCCGGTTTCTCAAGCAGAATGCTGTGAGAAACAGTGTCAAAGGCTTTAGCAAAGTCCAGGTAAACCACATCCACAGCCTTCCCCTCATCCATTAAACAGATAACCTTTTCATAGAAGGAGATCAGATTGGTCTGGTAGGACCTGCTTTTCATAAACCCATGTTGACTGGGCCTGATCACCTTGTCATTCTGTGTGACAGCACTCAAGATGATCTGCTCCATGACCTTCCCCAGTACCGACGTCAGACTGGCAGGCCTGGAGTTCCCCTGATCCTCCCTCCAACCCTTCTTGTAAATGGGTGTCACATTTGCCAGTCTCCAGTCAAGTGGCACTTCCCCAGTCAGCCAGGACTGCTGGTAGATGAGGGAAAGGGGTTTGGTGAGGACCTCTGCCAGCTCCCTTAATACCCTTGGGTGGATCCCACCTAGCCCCATAGACCTGTGAATGTCTAATTGGTTGAGCAGGTCTTGAACCGTTTCCTCTTGGATCATTGGAGCTTTGTTCTGCTCCCCCTCCCTGTCTTCTGGCTCAGGAGGCTGCAAGCAGCACACCTGCCATGCTGGGAGGAGAAGAGGAGGACTTGAGCCCAGCTGGTGTCCTTGCACTTTGCTCTCTCTCTCCCTTTTCCCCTAACTCAGATTTAGCAAGCCAATGCCAACCTTACTCCTGGGAATGCCTGTACAAATAAATTCCTTTTTGGGTCAATCGTTTGGCATCATTTTGCTTTCAGTTAGCCCAGTGGGTACTGAACTCATAAATTTTACAGGAACCCTGGCAACCCCTGGACGGTTCAGGCTGTGTCGCAACATTAACCATTGCATCCTTTTAGCAATTAAAAGCATATTGAGGAAGTTCTGAAAATAGCCCTGGCAAAACCATACACGTCAGTCTGATCTCTGACACTGTACACTACATGATATTCTTGGCCAAAGAGAGCAAGGTTTCTCTCCGCTTTATTGTAAAACAGAAATCGCTGGCCAACTCATAGAAGTGTCCTCCACATTTCAGATAAAACCAGTTACTGGTTACGAACGGGGAACAGTTTTGAAACCAAGTAGAACTTAGTTTTTGAGATCACACAAACCACACTTACATAATTTTCTGAAATTGGAGTTAAAAGCTTTCAAGTTGTATAGTGACAGTGATGATACAAGGCCAATATTAACATACTGCACTTGGTATAACTGACACTTTGTGTAACAGATGAGAGCTGCGTTTCTAGATGCCACTAATTATGTCAAACTTGAACTTCCAATTATTCACATGACAGAAGAATACTGAAGTTACATGTTTAGGAATAGTCACAAGTATGCGCCAATACCACCCTTCGATACAGAAAAAGGGTTCCTTTCTCTCCACCCATACCTGATTTTCTCATCTTCATCTCCATGAACATGGTCCTGAGCAACCTGCTCTAGGTGGTTCTGCTTGAATCATAGAATCAATCACCTGGTTGGAAAAGACCTTTGAGATCATCAAGTCCAACTGTACCTGTCCACATGATAATCTCCAGAGGTCCCTTTCAACTTCAACCATTTTGTGATTCAACAACAGTCCTCTAACTTCCAATAAGCAGCTCAACAAGAAGTACATGAGATACATCAACTGTGTTGAGATTCATCAACTATGTTGACCAATTTCATCAGCCTGACAGAGACACTGAGCTGAAGGTAGCTGTTGGGCTATGCGCTTTACAGTAAGCCAACATTCACTTAGGGGGATTAATTCTTAACAGCCCTGGAGAAGACTGAAACAATTGTCCTGATGGTTTTTTAAGACATAATAAGCCAAGAAAAATTGCTTGCTATTCCTCAGAAACAGTACTGTGACAGTGTCACTGGTATCATTAAGAACAGAGGGTACACAAGTTAACCAGCCATCTTACAGCACCATTTGTTTTGATTTTGTTCTTTTGAAGCCAGGAGCATGTTCCATCACACCATGCTGTTTTGAGAAATATTTAAGACAGTTTGAATTCTAGCTCCAAGCAGTGTCTTCCCTAGTCTGGTTTCAGAAGCCAAAGAGAGAAATAAAGACAGACTCAAAATACAATCAGTTCAATGTTCACAGAGACCATTCGCAGATACAAGAGCAACTGTTGAAAAGCTAGCAGCTATTTAATAAAGAAATTAATTGTCTCGCAGTAGGATCACTGGGCCACAGTAGACCATTTAAAAATTAATTTTTGATAGGCCATTTTTATTAATCCTTAGCCATGTATTTGATGCAAGAAGTAGTTACTGTTGCAAAAGTGGAACATCCTGGTTTGAGCTAAAGTAGAATCAGTTTTCTAACTTCAGCTAAGTATCATCTAAGTAATGAATTTTCTGGAAGTTGACAGCATGTTTTTCAGACAGTGTTCTCTCCAGAAATGATAACACCTTGTGCTAGGTATAATATGTGCTGAGCAGATGCTGTATGCTGTGTCTTCTTCTGTAATCATTTCCATTTGTTTCCATATCTGAAGAATGCATGGTCAAACAGACAAGGGAACTAGTACAAATCAGTGGAGATTTGGCTGTTGTGAAGTTCATAATAGCATTATAATTAGTTCTGGGAAGTAATACAATATGCATGAGATTGCTTGGAAATGTTATACATATGCATGTAGATAGAAAATATATTCTGTCCCCAGCTCTTATCTCGTTGCACAAGACTGATGGAAATCATTCCCTCATGTGCCCAGTGCTGCAATAAAGGATGCTGCTTTCTAAAACTCCAAAATGAGTCTTAGAGAGTTTATTTGCCAGCATTTTCAGTATCATATTTAAGCAAGGGATTTCTTATTCTGTACTTCAACTTTATGCTTGCAAGACTGAATAAAAAGCTCAAGGAAAAATGGAATTCCCCAGGAAACTCTTATCTGAAAGATTTTTCAGGAAGATCAAGGTTGAATTTCTAGAAGCAGAAGTTTCTATAGCATGAAAAATCATGTTAGAAATTTCCCGTGAATGTCCCAGTACTGGCCTGAATGATTACTGATTTGAAGCAAACTGAACTTTAATGTTCCACAGAAATATTAATCCCTCACAAAATACACTCCATTTCCTAAGAGAGAAGCACATATACAGGCAATTTTTTTTATACCAATCATCTGTATGACACTATGCATCTCAAGAAGAGAATATCTTCTACATTTCATTTGCCTGCTGAACCAGATTAGTCCAATTTCGGAAAAAAAAAAATCACTGCTGAACAAGTAGTAAGCATAGCTCAATGATATATTAAAAGCTTTAATTTCAATCCAGCTTCTCATTCTACTTCCACAGAAAGGAGCTACAGATCTAGCATCCACTTTGGCAAACGTCAGATCAATATTACAACTGCAGTTCAGCTTTGATTTTGAAGGGGGAAACAGGGGAAGGGGAAAAGGGAAAGTCTTATTCTGCCATGAAGGAGTAGGGAACAGTCACAGGTTGCATTTCAGTTCAACCAGAGAACATGTACAGCATCAGCAAACAACTATGCAAGAAGGAAGCAGAGGTACTTCATTCCTAACAAAAAAACTACTCAGAAGCTAAACAGATTAGTCTCCATGGACTGTCTAGACTGGGACGTTAGTCAGCAGCAATAGTAGGATTCATCCTGTTGAAAACAAGGATGCAAAGTTTCACTTACCTTGAGAGTCAGACCCCAACTTCTTAGAAGCCATTTAGAACCTGAAAAACATTTTAAAACAGCTTTAACAACTTTATACGTGTAGCACAGCACGTCTATGCAGTTCTACAGAGTCCTATCTCTAGATTATGGGAAATATTGCAGACGCTTCTTGTTTATTCTGTTCAAGACAGATAAGCAAACTTACTTCATAGGTCTGAGAATTGACTGGACTTAGCCCAGAGTCTGACAATCTAAATGACAAAATGAAGAAAGAAAAAACACAGCCAAGTTGATCAGGAAGGCAGTGTTCCAGACCACAGTGCTCAGAGGCTGCTCTATCCCAGCTCCACGGAGCATACCCTGCTATGCTTCCTACTGGAAATACCACACTGATCCTCTTTAGTATAATTCCTGTTGCTCTAAAAAGGGATACTATCATATTGGGTATGGAGTTGGTTAGCCAGTGTTGCACTCATCTAGACACACTGGGTAATGCACAGATAACAATACAGGTATACAATAAATAGTACCATTAGAAAGATATTTTCAGATACGCACAAGAAAGCGGTGATAACAATAGTACTCATCCATTGCCCACAGGATTTTATTAACAACTTTTAAAGTTTGATGCAAATCCTACAAGGCCAAGATGATAGCCAGCCAACTTTTAACACAGAGCAGGCCTGTCCCGAGAAGAGAGTTGTTAAAGACAGAATTAGCTATCAGCTAAACCCCTGCTCCAGGATGCTAATGGTGGGTTCGACAACATAACTGGTTCTTTTGCTAGATGAGACAGATCTTGTAATGTGCTTCTAAATAAACCCACAGCATAATTCTTCAAATAACTGAATTTCTAAGTTCTCCTTTGACACTATACATGACAACAAATCACAGTTGTCCTTTGTTTCTGAAGTCCTCCAGTCCATTGACTGAAATGCCCAACAGCTTTTCTTCAAAAACACGAAGTTATCTGGTACACTCCCATCAGACAGCACTCAAAGCATAACGAAGCATTCACATCCATCATTCCTCAATCAAGGTCTAACTCTTAGCCTTACTGTTTACATTGCAGATTCCAAATGCAAATGTTAACTTAAAGGAAGAGTGTCATAAGGTAAAGATTACACAAACAGTTTAGCTATTCCTCCTGGCAGCTGTTGACATGACTGGGGGTCAGGAATAACCAGTTTCAAATACTTTAGGAAAGTGCCTTTTGCTGTGCAAAGGTCCCTTTCAACATTATGTTGAAATTAATAGATGAACTAACCCTACTGGCTAATGGGATTTCATCACACAGCTATAGCCAAAAGTTGTATGAAGATTAGCCTGGGTGCCACCAGACTTCACAAAACACAGTAAGCAGACACTAGGCTACGGGGAAAGTGAGTCACACTGGGCAATTCATATAATTATAGAATGGTTTGGGTTGGAAGGAACCTTAAAGATCATCCAGTTCCAACCCCCTTGTCATGGGCACGGACACCTCCCACTAGACCAGGCTGCTCAAAGCCCCATCCAACCTAGCCTTGAACACCACTGACAGGGATGGGGCAGCCACAACTTCCCTGGGCAACCTGTTCCAGTGTCTCACCACCCTCATCGTGAAAGAATTCTTCCTAATGTCTAATCTGAACCTTCCCCCTTCCAGTTTAAAGCCATTCCCTCTCGTCCTATCACTACAGGCCTGTTGGAGAATGGTTGCGGGAGCGTGGACAAGGCTCAAAGGAGGAGCTCTGTGAATCAGCCCTGACAGAAATCAACTGAGCTGGGCTGTGATGAAAAAGTACTGAGGACTTTGCCAAGTCATGCTGACAAGGAGGGAGGCAGTGAGAAAATCCCCAAGAGAAGGTCAAGAAGACCTTATAAACAACTTAAGGAAGTAGGCTAGGATGAGACCTGGACCCGAGCATATAGCAGTAGCTGCAAGTAGGAGGAACAAGAAGGAGGAACATGCTAATATAACCTTAGAGCTTTGAAGAGGGGCATGATAGTGTAACTTTTAGAGTTAAGTTAATGATTATAGGGCTTTTGGAGCCAAACTAATGATTATAAGACAAGTGTATGTAAGGGGAAATGATGGTTAGACAAGCCAATGATTGTTAGACAAGTAGACATGGGTTATGGTATAGTCGTGAATGAGCTTCGCAATAAACCAGAACTTGCTTTACCACTCACATTGACTCTACTGCATGGTTCTCCTCGCTTGTTACACAGGCCCTTGAGTCCCTGTGCTCTTGTGAAGAGCCATCCTCACTGCACTTCCCTTAGATGCAATAGCTTCACCTTCTTATCTTTCCCAAGCCTCCCAGCTCCCCCTTCCATCATTCCCCCACTCCTTTTGCCCTTTTCTTCACTGAGCCTCTGTCCTCTCCTCCCACCCTCCACACCTCACCAAAGCCTCTCCTCCCTGCAGTATTCACCCCAGGCCCTTTACAAAAGAAAGGGAGATGGCAGGGAGGCACCTTACCCTGCATTTTTGTACAGGACTCTAATCCCCTGCAAACACTACTAGGCCACCAGGGCCACAGCAACCTACCAGTTTTTGCACCATCTGTCCACAGAACAGTCCAAGTTTATCATTTGACAGCTCTCCACTAGAGCATGGGGAAGGAAGCCTTTGTGAGATTTACTACCATAGGTTGGGCAGAAAGAAACTAACAGGGAGCACACCAGCTTCGAGGTGCCAGGCTGGTTCCATCACCAACATCCAGCCACTGCCAGAAGAAAGAGAAGACCTAGCAGAGCCACAGAGGACAATTCCATGGGTGATGTGCTGATTCCTATTTGGTTTCCACAATCGTAGAATCATACAATGGGCTAGGCTGGAAAGGGCTTCAAAGCCCATTCAGTCCCAACCCCCAACCAGAGGCAGGGACACCTCCCACTGGATCAGGGTGTCCAAATACAGAATAAACTTTAAAACATCACCCAAGAAAACTTTAAAACTGATAACACACAAAATAAGGCTTAAATACACATATAAACACCCTACATGAAGAAACTCTTCAATCAAAGTCAAGATTGCCTGAAGTCTGAGGCACCACCTTCGAAACAGCCAACTGGCTCCCATCAGTTTCCAAATCACACAGAAATCATCCAATAAATACCCCCAAACCAGGTAAAGAGAAGTAATCAGTCACAAATCTTGCAAGCACTGCCCTTCTCCCACCGCAGGGCTGCTTGCAGCACCAAGCCTTCCCAGGACTTCCAATACGCTGCTACTAGCAGAAAAAATGGTATTTAATTCTCCTCTAACATCTGCAGCAGCCTGTGGCAAAAAAAAAACAACCTCGGGCTGAAATGATCTCTGTTCACAGCAGCAGCATTTCCAGACTTCTTGGGGCCAGCAAGGAAGACCTGTCTGCTCCCAGCTTGAAGGGAGAGCATCTCCATGTGTTCTGAGAAACAATATTTGGGCACAAGTTGTTAAATCTTGAGCTGAATAACACGGTCCCCTGGCAGGTGGAATTCAATGAGATGGCATTTCTTCCTTGGAAGAGGAGGGATCACACACTTCTTACACGAGAGATGTAATGCTACAGGGGAGTAGCAGCAGCAAAACAGCAATGAGGAGAGCAAAGAAAACCCTATTTCCCAGTACAAACTCTTCAGAAAAGAGTATCTTCATCCCTCTGCAAAATTACCAAGATTCAGTTTCACAACAAACTGCCGTTTTTTTTACCAGGCTCAGCTGCAATGAGGAGATCCTGTTGGAGCCAACATCTCCAGTTCAGCATGCCAGACTACACAGCCCTGTAGCTGATGCTTTTTAACATCATCTTCGAGCTAAAGGTTTTGTGTTTGCAGAGAGAAAACTCTTAGATGGGAGTAACTAATCACAGTATCATAAGGTTGAAAAGGACCTCTGAGATCATAAAGTCCAACCTATAACCCTACACTAACACCAACACTAACACCAACCATCATCTAAACCATGGCACTCAGTGCCTCATCCAGTCTCCCTTTAAACACCTCCAGGGTCGGTGACTCCACCACCTCCCTGGGCAGCCCATTCCAATGGCCAATCACCCTTTCAGTGAAGAACTTTTTCCTCACATCAAGTCTAAACTTTCCCTGACGAAGCTTGAGTCCATGCCCTCTAGAATAATCCCTGTCGTGAGATCAGAAGGAAAAGAGAGATCCCCCCGCCTCTGACACACAGACACCAGAACTGCTCCTGCGGCCGCAGCATGAAAGTTAGACAAGAAAACTCACCAGTTGATCTTTCTTCAGACAATTTCTCTGTTCTTCTTGGGAAAATAAAGGACGTAAGGTCTCGAACCTGTGTGAGTTTACAGCACACCTTTGTCAGTCCATTCTTGCTCCAAAGCTGAGACAGCAGGGACACTCGCAACACCAAGAGAAATGAAATTAAAGGAGCGCGGGGACTCCAAGTAGATGATTTCTCTCCGCAACCCCGGAAGCGGCAGCGGTCACGTGGGTGGCTGTCGGGGCAGGGGGGCGGTCCCGGCAGCAGCCACGGGAGTTTAAACACGACTAAGCCAGCTCCAACGGCAAACTCGGCGAGGATCGGCGGCAGGAACGGTAAGTTCTGCAGCTGGGTGCTTGTTCAAGGTGGGCAGCGAATCTCCCGAGAGAAGGAAGGCTCAAGAGAGAACCGCGACTCTCCGCAACCCTGGCAGCGGTCACGTGGGTGGCTGACGGCGCAGGGGGGCGGTCCCGGCAGCAGCCACGGGAGATTTAAAACGTCTCCTTGGGAGCATGGCTCCGCAGTTTATTAAGGCGACGAACCTGCAAAGAGGCGCGGCACGGCAGTTTGCACAGGCAAGGAGCAACCACCTCGTTAGTCTCTCAGGTGATTTTTTTTTTTTTATCTCGACTAAAGCTGATAATGGTTTCCAAAAGAAAGACAGCTTTCACTGCTGTCAGCACTAGGAGTGCATCGACACAAACGGAACCCTGCAATAAGGATGCAGTCACACAGGTCTCTGGCTGCACAGACTGGTTGAGCCTGGCAGCATTAGCTCCAGAGGACAGTGTGAGAGGCACCTGTGTGTGATGTGAGCAGGTGTATGATCTGCTGTACATGGACCCTTTCGATCTCTAAGGAGAGTCAGCAGGAGAGCGTGAACCCCAACCCCTCCTGCCATCAGGCAGATGGAGCTAACAGAGAAGATGGAGGGGAATGGAAACAGGTCCCTGTTTGGAGAGGAAAAAAAACTCCCTCTGAACCCCCATCACATCCTCAGGTGCCCTTAAAAAACAAACATGAGGCCCTAGACTCAGTCTAGTACAGGTCAGCTATGAGGGAGATCTGTCTGGAGGGCCCTCTTCTTGTTGCAACCCATCCTCCAGACATATAAATACAGCAGCTGTAAGAAAGAAAAGAAGGGCAGTTGTAGTTGGTGACTCCCTTTTGAGGGGAGTAGGCCAGCCCCAACCCAAAGGGAGGTTTGTTGTCTTCCTGGGGCCAGGGTGAGGGACTCGCATGACTGGAGTGCTGTCATAAGTGGCTACAAGCTCTTCAGAAAGGACAGGCAGGGTAGGAGAGGTGGAGGGGTGGCTCTGTATGTTAGAGAGTCTCTTGACTCTGTAGAACTTGAGGTCACCAACGATAGGGTTGAGTGCTTGTGGACCCGAATCAGGGGGAAGGCCAACAAGACTGACATCCTGGTAGGAGTCTGTTATAGACCACCCAACCAGGATGATGAAGGGGATGAGTTATTCTACAAGCAGCTGGCAGATGTCTCAAAATCGTCAGCCCTTGTTCTTGTGGGCAACTTCAACCTGCCAGATATCTGCTGGGAGCTCAACACAGCAGAGAAGAGGCAGTCTAGGAGATTCTTAGAGTGTATAGAGGATAATTTCCTGCTCCAGCAGGACCTACCAGGAGTGGGGCCCCACTAGATCTGCTGTTTACAAACAGAGAGGGACTGGGGGGAGATGTAGTGGTCGGAGGCCAACTGGGGCACAGTGACCATGAAATAATATAGTTTTCAATATTCAGGGATGCAAGGAGGACCACCAATCAAACCTCTATGCTGGACTTCTGGAGGGCAGATTTTGACCTGTTCAGAAGACTGGTCCAGAGCACACCCTGGGACACAGTCCTCAAAAACAGGGGCGTACAGGAGGGATGGATGTGCTTCAAGGAAGAAGTCTTGAGTGCACAGAAACAGGCTATACCAATTAGCCAAAAGGCAAGCTGGCGGGGAAGACTACCACCTTGGTTGAATAGGGAGATACTGAAGGGTATCAGAGATAAAAAGAGAGCCTACCGACTGTGGAAGGTAGGACTGACTACTCAGGAAGAGTATAGGACTATAGTTAGATCATGCAGAAGGAAAATCAGAGAAACAAAAGCGCAATTTGAAATTAATTTGGCTACTTCTGTTAAGGATAACAAAAAGTGCTTCTACAAATACATTAATAACAAAAGGAGGGGCAAGGAAAACCTCCATTCTTTGTTGGACTTGAGGGGGAACATAGTTACCAGGGATGAGGAGAAGGCTGAGGTACTCAACACCTACTTTGCCTCAGTCTTCACCAGTAGGAGAGGTGGCCCTCACAATAACTGGCCTCTGGAGCTCACAGATAGAGACAGGAAACCAAATGGCTCCCCTGTGTTCCAGGAGGAAACAGTCTATGAATTACTGAGCCACCTGGATCCACACAAATCAATGGGACCTGATGGATTCTATCCTAGGGTGATGAGGGAGTTGGCAGAAGAGCTTGCCAAGCCACTCTCTATCATCTACCAACAGTCCTGGCTCTCTGGGGAGGTCCCAGATGATTGGAAGTTGGCAAATGTCAGCCAATCCACAAAAAGGGCTGCAAGGAGGACCCGGGCAACTATAGGCCTGTCAGCCTGACCTCAGTGCCTGGCAAGGTTATGGAACAGATCATCCTGAGTGCAATCACACAGCACTGTAGAAAATATTTTAGAAGAATCAGGGCATTCTGTGATCCTTGAGGCCTGTATGCACAACCCTGCCTACTTGCCAAACGACAAAGATACAGTGACCTTGGCATGTTATGAGAAAATGGAATGTTAGCTGATAGATAAGAAAGAGAATGTGAAACAGGAGGTTTTAGCTGCAAAAGAAGGGGGGCTGCAGGGTATCAGGTAACAGCGCATGGACAGAAACTTATAACCAATTCAGATAGAGAATATACCAAATGGACAGCATGTAGTAGCCAATTATATGTACACTTGTAGCGTGTGAACACAGATTGTTGTGCTTCCACACGTTACTTTATACTCACAAAGTGAGCACTGACTCTACCTCTGTGAGGATACGTCTGCGACTCGAGGGGCTCTCCGATACAGCACCTTCAGGATGGACATGGGATCCAACCCAGCCAGCACAGCTTTATGAGGGGCAGGTCCTGTCTGACCAACCTGATCTCCTTTTATGATCAGGTAACCCACCTGGTGGATGAAGGGAAGCCTGTGGGTGTAGTCTATCTGGACTTGAGCAAAGCCTTTGACACTGTCTCCCATGGCATAGTCCTGGATAAACTGATAGCCCATGGCTTGGACAGGTGCACTCTCAGCTGGGTTAAGAACTGGCTGGATGGCCGGGCCCAGAGAGTGCTGGTGAATGGGGCTGCGTCCAGCTGGCGGCCGGTCACCAGTGGTGTCCCCCAGGGATCAGTGTTGGGTCCAGTTCTGTTTAACATCTTCATTGATGGTTTAGATGAGGGGATTGAGTCCCTCATAAGTAAATTTGCGGATGACACCAAGTTGGGAGGGAGTGTTGACCTGCCAGAAGGCAGGAGGGCTCTGCAGAGGGACCTTGATAGGCTGGAGAGATGGGCTGAGTCCAACAGGATGAAGTTCAACAAGGCCAAGTGCCGGGTCCTGCACTTTGGCCTCAACAACCCCATGCAGCGTTACAGGCTGGGGACAGAGTGGCTGGAGAGCAGTCAGGTGGAAAGGGACCTGGGGGTACTGATTGACAGGAGTCTAAATATGAGCCAGCACTGTGCCCAGGTGGCCAAGAAGGCCAATGGCATCCTGGCCTGTATCAAGAATAGTGTGGCCAGTAGGACGAGGGAAGTGATCCTTCCCCTGTACTCGGCATTGGTGAGGCCACACCTTGAGTATTGTGTTCAGTTCTGGGCCCCTCAGTTCAAGAAAGATATTGAGATGCTGGAGGGGGTCCAGAGAAGAGCAACAGAACTGGTGAAGGGACTTGAGCACAAGCCCTATGAAGAGAGGCTGAGGGAGCTGGGGTTGTTTAGGTTGGAGAAGAGGAGGCTCAGGGGTGACCTCATCGCTCTCTACAACTATCTGAAAGGAGCCTGTAGACAGGTGGGAGTTGGACAACCAGCAACAGAACAAGAGGGCACGAGCTTAGACTCTGCCAGGGAAGGTTTAGGCTGGATATCAGAAAAAAGTTCTTCACAGAGCGAGTAATCAGGCATTGGAATGGCCTGCCCAGAGAGGTGATGGATTCACCATCCCTGGAGGTTTTTAAAATAAGACTGGATGTGGCGCTCAGTGCCATGATCTAGTAATCATGATAGTGTTGGATTAAGGGTTGGACTTGATGATCTTGGAGGTCTCTTCCAACCCAGATAATTCTATGATTCTATTCTATGATTTTCATTATTACTTCTGTACAAGGTGCAGAAGCAGCCCCTGATGCTGTTACTTGCCAGAAGTTACCCAGTGATTAGAGACAGATATGACACTGGATCCCAAGAGGTTTCCCTCCCTGCCCTCTGTTTCATATTCCAGATCTCATTGTCTCTGATCCTCATACTCTATGTGCACCACTACATTTTCCAGCGAACTCTGACACTTGTGGGAAGATGCTTTGAAGAGCTGTCGCGTGTCTCAGCCTGGGTCAGCAAAAGTGATCCCTGCAAACCATCTTCTCTATACAAGGCAATGACTCTGATACAGCCCGCAAGCACTACAGGAAAGCCCAGTTGTATCATGCCAGGAAGATTTCAGATGAGGGCCCATATCCTTACCTCTGAGTAAGGGGTTGGATCTTCCCTGCCCACACTCAGCAAGAAAAACACTCATGTGACCTTGAAACCAGACTTGTCTGGGCCAGAGAGCACAGCCCAGTGTATCAGGGATGGAGAATTACTTGATCTTTGATGGCAGTCGTAGTCACGTATTAAACCATGAGAAAGGATGTGTATATAAAGGGAGGACTTGATAGGGGGCTGAGCGTTAGAAACGGTAAAAGATTAAGAAGCTTTAACAATGCCAAGAGGTGAATAATGACCATACTGAGGAATGTTGCCGTCTGCCCTGTGAAAAGAACAAAGCATGAGGGAGGTGGGGATGCCTGCAGGGCTGCATAGATAAGAAGGAGGAGACCTTCTCTGACAGGTTCAAACAGCCTCTGCAGTTTGGAGCTTAAACAACGAAGAGGAGCAAGTCCAGAAGTTCCAAGAGGGTCGCGGGTTCACTCAGCAGATATGAGAGGAAGACTATGTGAGGAAGTAAACGACCACCAAACACGAGGTGGCGCAGGCACAGTTGAGTAAGAGATGATGTATTGGGCTTCGCATTTGGCCTGCCCTTAACCTACCTCCTGTCAGGTACTGGTCCTATGTGTCAGAATGTGGACAGAGATAAAGAGTCACTCTGCAGGGGAGCGGTGTGGCAACACCTTTCATCCCATGTTGTTGTCACAGAGACACCCGTTAAGAAGCTGTGCCTTGCTGCTCCCCAGATCAGAGACTATGTGGTCTGCACTACATGTGGTAATATTACACGTACAAGTAAGTAATTTTTGTTTGTATTGTTTTGGCTATATTGCTTTAGTTAAGCTTATTATGTGTTTAGTTGTTTCTAGACACTATATCTTTCACGGACCTGAATTCTATCCATAACACCCAGCCTCTGCTGCCTCACTGTGCTGCACATCCCCTTCCCTGCTCCCATTCCTGCTTGTCAGGGCTGGTCACTGTACTCTAAGCTTGGCAGAAACCAAATGGAATCAAAAGCAAAATCAGTTAAATCGAGAGAAAGGTGACCCCGGATCCTGGGCCACATCAAAAGAAGCGTGGCCAGCAGGTCGAGTGAGGTGATTCTGCCCCTCTGCTCCACTCCCATGAGAACCTACCTGGAATCCCGTGTCCAGTTCTGGAATCCCGTGTCCAGTTCTGGAATCCCGTGTCCAGTTCTGGAATCCCAAAAATAAGAAGAATATCGAACTATTGGAACAGGTCCAGAGGAGGCTACAAAGATGATCTGAGGGCTGGAGCACCTCTGCTATGAGGACAGGCTGAGAGAGTTGGGGTTGTTCAGCCTGGAGAAGAGAAGGCTCCAGGGAAGCCTTAGAGCAGCCTCCCAGTACTGAGAGGGGCTCCAGGAGAGCCGGGGAGTGACTTTTTACAAGGGCCTGTAGTGATAAGATGGAATTCCAGGTATACCTTGTACATAAAAGCCATGTGTCATTCTGCTTGACATTTTTCAGGTTCTTAGGTTCTTCTCAGCACATCTTGTCCTATAATGGATTTGTAAGACTTTGTGGATGGCAATCACCAAACTCCCTGCAAAAAGGGGGTGGTTCTTACTGAACAACAACCAACCTTATCTTGCACGACAAATGGATTGGGTGGTGGTCTCTTATATCAGTCCAGTGACACTTGGAGTGAGGCGGAGACCTAACAGCATGATGTTGCTTCAGTTAAGAAGAGAAGACTGCAAAAGGGCTTTGCCACAAGACCACCAGGTACAGCTGCATGTCAACTACTAGAGATGAATGGCCTTTACTGGTCCCACTACCACATAGGAGGAGACCAGACTGCAGACTAAAGTACACAAAATAGGCTGCACTTTTCAGACCCAAATCACGCTGTCAGGCAAATTGCTACGTTACTAGTTCTTCGTATGACAGTAGCAATTAAGATGACAATTTGATTAGTTATTATTGAAAAAGCCAGGCCATGTGTGAAATCATACAGACTTCACATACCTCACCAGAGGCTCCACCTGCAAGCTGCCCATCATCCACTGCTATTACAGCAGAGCTGAACTAGGGACAAGTCTGTTACATGCTTACTTTAATTTCTCCAAGTTGTTCTTTCTTCTAGTTACTACACCAGAATGAAAAGCAAGTGGTTCTTTTCTATAGGATTTTAAAATGTCTGATGAGAGGAAGAAACCACTTTGGCAACTCAACTGACAAGGAAGTTTTTTTCAGTGCAGGCAACACAGTTTATGCTAACTCATTTGCCAGAAGCAGCTTACTCCAGACTTCACCTACATAAAGGACACTGAAAAGAAAATTCAAAGAAATAATTTTTAGAATGATAACTTATCTCCCCTCTCCAGCAGGCCATTGCAAGGACACACTAAGTTTACCATCTCACACATTGATCTTTGGTAACTGAACACTAAATTATCATGACACTATCAATTTGTTCCAGGGACATTAGTAACAATGCACACAAATCCTGCTGAACCAAAGATGTGCATATCTAGCATCCAGGGAGTTTTGCAGTAGTATATCAATCTGGAGCTGCATCAAACGTTGGATGCATCCTCAGTGTCAAAATACCCCACATAAGCAATAAGTATGAGGTCTTACAAAAAAAGCCTCCGAGACTGTGCCTGTAACATTTTATTTAAAAATTAAGAAAATCAACCACGATTACCTTCAAAATAGTTCCCTTCTGAGTTGACACACAGCTGAATACGATGCTGCTGATGTTCAAAGCAATTCCACAGATCATTTTCTGAAAAGCTGTTGAGGACCTCCATTGTTTTTCCTTTCACATCTTCAACCAACAAAAAATAGGTTCCTTTGAGCACCCACTTGATCATTGGGATCTCTTCACCATAAGCCTCAGTCAATAACTGAAAAGTTTCCACTGTGGATTTCTTCAGTGTCACAAAGAACTTGATGTTAACTCTCTGTTCACTCTTGCACGTGGACATTTTCCGACCAAGGGTAAGGAAACATCTGTATCTGAACACATGTCCACTCGTACTGAGTGAAGTGATCAAGTTGAGCCTTGTCTCACTGTGACAGGTTAGAATATGTTCTATAACCATCTCTTCGTCTCTCCCCTCCCACTCTTAGTCTCAGGGATTTTTGTGTCAGACCTCGTATCTTGTACAGTAACGCTAGAACAGCCTGCCAGCTAGATTTCATCATCTCTTTTCCAAAGGGAGTTTAATTAAAATAGTGTCTTCTGACTAATCAGATTTGATAGGCTATTCAGAGACTACTGTTATAAGCATCTTGCTGTTGCTCTATCCTGCTGGCTGGGGAAAAAAAAAGTAGCTGCAGCCAGTTAGAAGTTTAATGATGTTGCTACTATGCTTCTGTGCCTGAAATGTATTTGCTAACTCAAAGCCATTACTCTGTGCAGTAAAAGTCTGCTTACCTTAATTACTGCTTTATTAGAAATTTAAAGAACTTGATACCAAAGCCTTACTCCAAACCAGCAAACAGACAACAGCAGCCCTATCACTGCTGTAGGGCATCCGTAGGAATGGCACATGGGAGCACAAATTTTGGTCTGATGCTTTACTGCATTTTAAATTGACAAATAACATACTCCATTGCATATAAAGTTTTTCAACGTCTTTCCTGGGCTAGAGAAACAAGTTAATTGCATAGTGTTGCTATGCAATTGAGATCTCTTACTCAGACTGACAGTAAAAGGCTGATCACAGAAGTTTACTACAGTACAAAACTGATTCTGTTTTCATTTACTGCAGTCTCCAAATACATGACATTACCCCAAAATCTGCAGCAAATAATTCCAATATGTACCTCTAACAGTTCTGCAAACAATGAGCTCAGTCAGCTGCATGGAGGCACTCCCTTTTGAAGACTGAGCTAGAGTTCCATGCTCAAGTGGAATAGAAAAAGGAACCATAGACACAGAAAGACACTGCTCTCAGATCAAGTCTAGAAGGCTACAGGATATTCATATAGCCAGGAACTGAACATTCTCACACACACTTTTCATTCATTACCTTTCCCCTGAGTGGAAAGTAGTTTTGCCAAAATTCCCTTATACCCTCAGCACCACCTCATTCTTGCATGAGACTGCAAAACAGTCATCAAGGCACTACACCAGCAGTAAAACCATCCCTCTTTTGCACATGTGTGGAACAAGACACAATGCCAAATAAGTTTGCCCACAGTCATCCAGCTCAGCCAGCAACAAAGCCAGAACAGAACCTGTATTTCCCGAATCCCAAATACACAGCTACCCCAGGAATCTTATTGCATTCTATCAAGCTTGGACCAATATCTTTGTCCCTCCAGTTTTCCCTATCAAATCACTCCTATTCAGCTTTTCATCTTACTATAAAAGTCTTCAGGACATTCTTCTGAATCAATAATATGAAATCAGATTTAGTCCAAACATTTTTCTAAGTTACTACTTTAAATTCATTTAAGTCTGCAACTTTGTTATACACGGTATCTCCAATTTTGCTCAGCTTTTTTTCCCACGTATTAGAAATTTCTTCAGCAGGTACAGTAACAAATGCAACCCTTGAAAGACTTAAAGCAATGAATAACTAAACAGAAATAACTAATTTTGCAAAAGCAGCCTTCAGAGACATATTAGTTTCATTTCCTCAGGACATTTTGACAGATCTGACTCAGCTTCAGTCTGCTGGAAGTACAACACAGAACAAAGGAAACAGTCTAGGAGGTTCCTAGAGTGTGTGGAAGACAACTTCCTGATGCAACTGGTGAGTGAACCAACTAGGGAAGGTGCCCCGCTGGATCTGCTGTCTGTGAACAGAGAAGGCCTTGTGGGAGAGGTGACTGTTGGAGGACACCTGGGGCACAGTGATCACGAGATGATAGAATTCTCAGTTCTAGGAGGAATAAGGAGGGGGGTCAGCAGAACTGCCACCTTGGACTGCCAGAGGGCAGACGTCAAACTGCTTAGAAGAATGCTTGATAATGTTCTTTGGGATGCAGTCCCAAGTGATTGTGCCCCTCTGCTCAGCACTGGTGAGGCCACACCTCAAGTACTGTGTTCAGTTCTGGGCCCCTCAGTACAAGAAGGACATTGAGGGGTTGGAGTGTGTCCAGAGAAGGGCAATTAGGCTGGTCAAGGGGCTGGAGAACAAGTCCTACAAGAAGCAGCTGAAGGAACTGGAGTTGTTTAGTTTGGAGAAGAGGAGGCTGAGGAGAGACCTCATCACTGTCTACAACTGCCTGAAAGGAGGTTGTAGCGAGGTGGGTGCTGGTTTCTTCTCCCAAGTGACAAGTGATAGGATGAGAGGAAATGGCCTCAAGTTGCACCAGGGCAGGTTCAGATTAGACATCAGGAAAAATTTCTTCACTGTAAGGGTTACCAGGCATTGGCACAGCTACCCAGGGAGGTGGTGGAGTCACCATCCCTGGAGGTGTTTAGAAGACAGGCAGACAATGTCCTCGGAGATATGGTTTAGTAGTGGACAAGTATGGTTGGACTCTATCTCAAAGGTCTTTTCCAACCAAATAATTTTATGATTCTGTAAAGTGTTTAAATAACATCTTTCACATAATCTAGTTAACAGTTATCATGAATGTTGATCTCCAGCAACATTGACCAGACCAACTAGCTCACAACTCTTTATTACTAGTTGCCATGATACCAACTACCAACAGCTTAGTAGCTTTAGAATATTCATATTCAGACCATCTTCCAGCTGAAGAACTGATTGCTTCTTGGATAGGACTCATGTTCTTCTGATTTCCCCACTTAAAGTGTGACCCTGTAATGATATAAATGTTTCTGACACAAGATGCAGCTGAGACTATACAAGCTCAGAATTTCCATTTGAACTCAGTCAGTTAGAAACTGTAATACTACTAATGCAACATGACATTTTGAACTCATTTTCTTTCCCTTCTAGAAAAGAAGATTTAAACCTAAGTCAGAGCAATGACATTTTGTTGCCCCTTTGATATTCTTCTATGTTGGAAGCTTAAAGCTTCCCAAAAAGACCTAGTAGCCCTTCAAAGGGGAAAAAAAGCCACCACAACCAAGTCTAGACATACAAGCTGTTCTTTCAAAATTTCCCAACCACAGGAAAGACAGTATTTCTTAAAATTCAAAGAAATGCCTTCCCCACGCAAGCAAGGATTTGGAATGAATCTGATCACTTGAGAGGGAAAAATCCCTGCAAAAGTTCATTAGGGACCCAGAACATGAGCGTATTCAAACCAAGTCAGAGGGCCAAAGTATTAAGCAATGCACTTAAGTAATTAACATAGAAAAACTGTGAGCTCAGGCTTGTATCCATCAATTGCAATACAAATGATCAATTGTAGAGTGGTACACACTGCAAAATCAATAGCATTGACTTCCTAGTTAACAGAGGCAGGCACAATACAAGGAAGAGAAATCAACCTTTGATACATCCTAAAAGACTTACTTTTTCAAAGAAAGCTATTTATAATTTCTAAACAACCCTTCTTTGCCTTTCCTTCAAATAGCAGTTTTCAAAAACATCTTCCAGAGCTTTTCAATTACAGCTCCACTAGACCTTCTTTACACTGACATGGATCTGAATTGCACCAATCAATTTTCATGCCTTTATGTAGAGAACCTCATAAAATGGCATCTGAAGCTCTGGAATGATTGAAAAGACAGAGAGTGACT
Source organism: Tapera naevia (assembly GCA_033556795.1). NCBI lineage: Eukaryota > Metazoa > Chordata > Aves > Cuculiformes > Neomorphidae > Tapera > Tapera naevia. The sequence goes on along the minus strand of JAUMJJ010000004.1, from coordinate 238,191 downwards.
ATGTTAGAAACAAGGTGTCAAAGAAGGCTGGATAAAAGTTCTCTATAAAAAGTAAAACTAAATTTCTCACAAATCAGTTCATCAGAATATGCCATCCAGCATCAACTGTAAAACATAGGAACAAGCTGATGTCAAAAACTTATAATATAGAGACTGGACATTGACAACAATATTTAATGCCCTGAAGTTCATGGAAGCACCAGGAAACTGTAAGATGATACAATTTAAAAATAATAGGATGAGTAAAGTGATGCCTTCTGTGGCATTATAGCCCTTTTGCCACCAGCACCAGCCAAAACAGCTCCGGCTGCCAGTGTGACAGAATTAGATGAGGTAGTGCTAGATTGGTCCAGAAACTCGACTCCTATTCTGCTAGTTTGAGATTTTTGTCTCTAGGATAACAAATACTGGGCACTGCAAAACACCATGTGAATAATGGAAATGGAGCTCTTTCACATTAAGATTTATCTATCCATCAACATAAACTATACAATAAATCTCCCAGTTGATCATTATATTCTCTATATTGATCAATATACTCTTAAAATATTTTGAAAATTGAAATTCAATTCATTCAATAGAAACTACCATTTATTCATTCATGTATCTTATACCAAAGATTTCCGGGGGGTAAGAACTATCAAACTTGCAGGACAGATACAGCCAATGAGACAAGAAAAGTGCTATCACTTTCATTGATAAGTTTAAACTACGTTTTCTCTCCCCCTATTGTTAGAATTAAGATTTTGCCTAAAAGGTTTAAGTCACTCAATTGCAATGGTCATCTGCATCACTGCCACTTTTGAATCACAGTTCTGCACATACAGAAAAATTAAGTAGCAGTACTACTATCCTGCACATGGCCTCAAATAAATAGTTCACACTGCTATCACAGGTACAGTCTCAGCCCCATTCCTCTCCCCATAGATAATATAGCGCTACACACATAACTCTGTTCTGCGTGGAAAAAAGGAGGTGGCCAAAACATGTTTCCCCCCCCCCAAAAAAAATGCTGTTGCAGAGCAGATACCAGGTATGCAGGGTCAGCCCTAGGAAGTCATCAGTTGTAGGAGTGCCTGCACAGGGGCAAAAAGTCCCATGCTCCAAGAATAAGGGAAGGAATGTGAGAAAGAGCCTGGCTACTTGCAGTACCACCACTACTTCTTTTTCCTTAACATCCTAGGTCACAGTTGGAACAAGATTCCCCTCACAAAGGGGGAGATGACTGTGAGATGCAGTATTCCTTCTATCAGTAGCACAGCAGCTGCTGAAATTACATCACCAGTCACAACTCAGTTGCTCCTTAATTTAGCAACACTCCCTTGTCATTTAAGAATATCTGTCTCAAAGTGCTTAAATTCATCATGAATACATTTTTACTGAGTCCAGGATGGCAGCTATATTAATTGTACAGCCAAGTGCCAGAGTCCACCTGCTTATACAGTCTCATTAGACTAGAGATAAGATTTCTGTAAGACTACTTTTTTTTTTTTGGCTTCTTCAGAATTTTTAAGTGATGTGAGGAATAAAAACACTTGATAAGGTGATTACTCATTTCCATCTACTATAACTTATTTTACTAATTAAAAAACCAAAGCAATCTCAACTTTCCCTTTAAAATGGCAGATTTTGAGCTATTAAAACTCAGAAAGACAGTTCTTGTATTATACTAAACAGCTTTAGAAAAGTGTTAAATGTTTTACTTTTAGTAAGCACTGAGTTAAACAAAACACAAGGCATTATCAGGAAGACTGAAGCATTCTTAGACCAGTGTATACACCCACAATATGTCTACATCTCAAATGCAAAGATAGGATTCTCTTCCCCGTTGAAAAGCAGAACAGCTAACTGTAAAAGATCCAGAAGTAAACAATAAGCATAAACATAGATGTGGAGGGCTAGGACTCATGAAGTAAACAAGACTGTGAAGCAACCAAAGAGTGAATACACAAGAACCAGAAATTAAAAAATTACCTGAAGGCACGCTTGAGAAAAATCATACACACACCCCCAAGCAAAAGCAGGTGTTTTAATTCTTCACAGAAGATTTAGTTACTATGGGGAGGAACTTACTTCCAAATATCATGGACACTAACCACTTAATCAGATTTCAACAGCAATCAGCTCTTAGAAGGCAAATTCACCAAGGGCTATAAGGCAGAAAGGCACTCCTCTGACTCAGGCAGTCCCTGAAGCTGCCAGAAAGCAGGAGAGCATCGAGAAAGGAGCATCAAACTTCCTGCCTGACCTCCCTCGGGTCTAGGGATCCGTCCCTCTGAGTTGTCTGTGTAGGTTACCGCCTCCATTAAACGCATCCTCACCAGCAACAGCGAGACGCCGTCAGGGCGGAGCAAGACCGCACGCCAAGCCAAGGCCTGCAGGCTCGCCCCCTCCGCAGCCAGCGGAGCTCCCCCATGGAGAGGCCAGCGGCCCCGCAGCCGCCCCGCCGGCACTTCACATCTACTGCGAATCACCATAGGGGCGCGGAGGGCCCCCTCGCCCCAGACGAGGGGAAGAAGTAGAAAGGCCTAGGACCGACAGCGGTACAGAGGACCTGGGGAGTGGCTGGCTGTGCTCTCCCTGACGAGGCCCCTCCACCAGGGAGACCAGAAATCCCCACCCCATCCCGACCCACTCGTTACCTGTGCGGTGACTCCAACTGTCCCCGTGGTCACTGCCCACCGCGCGCCCCTACGAAACTGGCGCCACCTCTCCACCAAAAACCACCATCTTGTCTACCTGCCCTCCATCTCGCCAGGTGACGTATTGGCGTCACACCGCGAAGTCACCAGCCCCCACTGGCCCAATCGGGAGGTGCTCGCGGTGACGTCACGGCGACGGGAGAGGGGCGGGACAATGGCGAGGGGAGCCTCGCCTCTTTCCTCGAGGGGCGGAGCGGAGAGGGCGGGGCCTGTCCCTGCCTCAGTCCCTGACCCTTTTCCTGTCCCAACCCCAGTTAAACCCCTGAATGGTTTAGGTTGGAAGGGACCTTAAAGATCATCCAGTTCCATGTGCAGGGACACCTCCCACCAGACCAGGCTGCTCAAGACCACATCCAACCTGGCCTTGAACACTGCCAGGGATGGGGCATCCACAACTTCTCTGGGCAACCTGTGCCAGTGCCTCACCACCTTCACAGGAAAAAATTTCTTCCTAATATCTAATCTAAATCTATCCTCTTTCAGCTCAAAACCCTTACCACTCACCCTATTCCTGCACTCCCTGATTAAGAGCCCCTCCCCAGCTTTCCTGCAGGCCCCCTTCAGGTACTGGGAGGCTGCTCTAACGTCTCCCCGGAGCCTTCTCTTCTCCAGGCTGAACAAGCCCAACTCTCTCAGCCTTTCTTCCTATGGGAGGTGCTCCAGCCCTCGGATCATCTTCCTAGCTCTCTTCTGGACTGACGCCAACAGACCCATGTCCTTCCTGTGCTGAAAACTCCAGAAATGAACGCAGTACTCCAGGTGAGGTCTCACAAGAGCCGCGTAGAGGGGCAGAATCACCTCCCTCGACCTGCTGGCCAGCTTCTTTTGATGCAGTCCAGAATACGATTGGCTTTCTGGGCTGCGAGTGCACATTCCTGGCTCATGTTAAGCTTCTCATTGACCACCACCCCCAAGTCCTTCTCTTCAGGGCTACTCTCAGTCCATTCTCCCCCCTGCAGGCACTTGGCAAACAAAAAGAGGATCTGTAGAGAGCAGGGAGAATCTGTAACATTTTAATAAAGAAAATAGTTAATCTCATGTCAGCTTAAACAAAAGGATTCGTATAAAGGCAAAAAAGCACATATGCTTAACTAAGCTTAGAGCATTTAAATATTAAAAAGCACAACTATAGGAAAAGATTTTAAATGTAAAGAAGACACGCCCTGATTACTGAATATTTAAGCAGAAGACAGACATGCGCATAAATATCTTTACTATGAAATCCTAATTAACCAATAAGAGAACTGATTGTACCATAGTTCCTAGTTTGAATGTCTATAAATACTATATAATCAAACTGACAAGGTTTGCTGACTGGAGAACTGAATAACAAATAACTCAGTGTGTCCATTGGCTCTTTGCACACTGGGTGAAGAACCCAGATTTGGGACAACACCTGAGAGCTCCTCAGGCACCTCCTGCCTCTCTCCCACCTGGGCACAGCCACAGGCTGCCCCAGCACTGAGTGAAGGCAGCAGTTTGGCCCTGAGCACCTCAGCCCCTTCCCTCAGTTGTGTAATAGATAAATGAAAGGTTTGCTTTAGCCAGATTATGATAGTTGAAATCAGTAGTCGGCTGGAAAGAACGTAAGGGAAGAGGAGACAGGGATTTACAGAACTGTGTGGAGGATGGATTTAGGAAAGTTGTAAGTTAGAACTGTCTTTCCTTTTAAGGGAGGGAAGGTTTTGTCTGTCAGTTTGTGGTTAGTTAAGGTAAAAGGATGCAGGTGCAGGAACAACAAAGGGGGGTCAAATGTTCAACACTGAGGAAGACTATCTGCCTTCCTCCTGCGACGCCTCAAAAGACCCTCCGGGTGGCGGTACACATTCACGAGTGTGGGGAGGTAACAAATGTAAATGAATTACAGGAACTCAGTTGAATATGTATAAGTGTGTGCCATGCAGGTGCCAGTCTTTAGGTCTAGCCTACACTGCTGTCATCTGAGACAAGGATAAGCCAATAAATACTTGAGTGACAAAAGTCAAGAGCCTGTGAGGGCACAAGTCACAGTGGTTAGAGCAATGGAGCGATTGGGGACAGGGGCTGGCACATCTCCATTGCAGTAGGCACAGGACTCCCAAAAGGAAGAGGCAATGTGACACTATGCCACCAACTGCAACGTACCAGTGTCATGCCTTAGAGGCGTGCTGTTTTCTGTGGTATTGACTTACTTGCTCCAGCCTGTAAGGAGAAAAACATCAGATGGACAGATGCCCTATTTGGTACAGTCTGGTACCCATGACGCAAGATAAGAGAAAGCTGTCATATCAGAGACAAGCAGTTCAGAGTTGGCTCATCAGTCTCTTCCTCCAATGACCCAGCAGTGTGGAGACTGGCAAAGACACAACAGGTACTGAAAATGAGCGGCCTCTCCTAGGACTCAGGGAGGCATCAGAGAATGAGAGAAAAAACTGACAAGGAATGTCACATCACTAATTCAAGTTAATAATCTCTGAGATTAATTTATGCAGGTTCAACAGGGACTGAAATCATCATCTGAAACACCCTTGCTGACATCTGATTAATCAAGCACTCTTCCTTGAAGCACAAGGATGCCATTTCATCCAGCTGCTGCCAATGGGCCCAAATTACAGCCTATCTGAGTAACATAAAATATACCAGCCTGCTGTGCTACCTATAATTACTGTTGACCTTGATAAACCTTTAAGAAGAAGGAATACCCCAGAGGAAGCCTTGCTGTCCTATGTCCCTGGCATTCAGAAAGTGCACATTAGTGCTCCTTGATGTGCAGTGGGCTGCACTGGTTTGGGGTTAAAGACAACCTTGATGACTGAGGATTGCTCAGAGAGGAATGACTACAGCCTGCTGTTAGTATAGGCAGCACAGGGACACATACCACTTTTTACCATAGGGAAATTGAAGAGCAAAAGAATTGTCTAATTGGTGAAATGGCTTGCAAACATGAGGCTGTAAGTCATTTTGGTGAAAAACAGGCAGAGCGGGAAGGAAGTGCTGCTGTTCATTCTTCTCTGACCAACAAAATATTCTCACTCGTGAGTACAGTCCAGTCCTTGGGAGCTGACAGTGGCAGCTCATAGTACTTTGAAGTTTTACATCTACATCTTCAGTGACTGCCCAGCCACTCTAGCTGTTTTTCTTCCCATAAGGATGGAACAGCTATCACCTGATTCTTGATGGGAGATTTTGCTATATTTTAGGTACTTTACAGCCTATAAGAAGCCAATTAGTTACTGAGAAGTGCAGTTTGTATTATATTCATTCCTCTAGCATTATCCTAGGAAGCTCTAACAGAATAATTGGCTTCCCATGAGATTTTAAAATATCACTAAATAACAAGCAATCATAAATCATATAATGACCATAAATTATCATTTATCTTATTAAATAATTATTTCATAGATTAATTTCCCATCATTTTTTTAAGTACATATGTGTATGATATACAAATAAAGGCAAATGTATCACATGCCTAAAATTTTTAAGCTTCATGACAAGCTTCAGTGACTGTACCTTTTCTAGGGCTTCCCTCTGCAATTTTCCCATCTCTGATGTAGCACTTGGAGAGCTGCTGCTGGACATGCCCAAGGAGCTCTTTGCATTTGCTAATGGCTTGTTATTTTTGTTTGCAAATGCTGAATCTGCAGCAAAAGTCTCTTGTGGGGTTTTAGAAGACCAAGGGCATGTTCTGGGCAATCCAGAGCAGCAGGACCTTAGTCTGGCTAAGGCATAGAGATATCAGCAGGCCTTGCAGGAATGTCGTTGCTAGGACACCTGCAAGAGGAATTTGGCAAGATAAACAGCCTAGCAAGTGAAAAACAAGAAAGGGGGGCGATGCACACGTGATTGAAGCTAAGACCTTGAACAGGATCTGAAACTTACAAGAGAGACAGATGGACAGCAGAGACTGACCTATTGCAAAGAAGCATTATTGGAGTGAACAGCACATGTTAAGCAATCATTCTTATTGTTATGCGTGAAAGCAGATAAGATAGACTATATAACCATTAGCAGTAAAGCAATAAACTCGGCTTCTGTGTGATCACATTGATCGTGTGATGAGTGGCGCACGAACAGGGACCCTCAGATCGGCATTGGATGGATCAGCCAGCCCAGTGATTACTGACAACGAGGGGGGTGGAAGCCGGCTGAAGGTGAGTGCTGCCCCAGCACTCAGGGAGACGTTAACGCACATATAAATAGAAGGGAAATCCTGCCTTGATCAAGCAGGCGGCCGGGGAGGAGATGGGGTCCACACTCTCAAAAGAAGAAGAGGCAGTGGTTAAGCTCCTCCAAACTATCCTCTCTAAGAGAGGAATTTCATATGACTCGAGATCCTTGAAGGCTTTGCGGCTGTGGGTGAAAAGCAGGAACTTGATCCCCACTGTAAATGCTGCTTTTGAAATCCCAACATGGGATCAATAGGTGAGCAATTGTGGGATGAAATTACTAAGGGATCCAAGGAGGTAAGAAAATTTCCCACTGTGTGGAGATTGATACATGAGACTTTAAAAAATATGAAGGCAGAATGTACAGTGACAGCCTCTGCATTTGCTGCGTTGTCGCCTGTTGAAGAAGCGCAGTCAACTACCACTTAGGTGTTCTTAGGACCCAGCATTCCTTTGGCAAGGAGGGGAGCTAGTTCTACTCAACACTCCTCCAAAAAACAGACAACGTGCACAGTCCCTATTTCTTCTTCCAACAATTCATTTGTCTACGCACGGAAACAAGAGAAACCTCTATCAGATTCGCCCGAATCGTCGACCTCCGACAAGCAAAGCGGTTGCACTCTCTGCCTCCCCCATCTACACCACCCTCTCCTTCAAGTGTGTGTGTATAACAGCAGCAATCTTTAGGGCTGGGAGATGTTCAACTGTGAGAACTGTTGAAAAAATAGAAGATTTGGAGACACGAGTACGACTCACAAAACAACAACATGCAGGGCCACCGATAAATTCTTTCCCCGCCCCTACTCCTGTTACACACACACACACACACACACACACACACACCCCGCCGTTAACCCTCTTGTTTCTGTTCCAGAATCACTTGCACCGTCATATCCGGGATTTAGGGGGATGGAGACTGGGTATAGGAGTTAAATGGAGAGGAACTGTAAAAGATGCAATATTAAATGGAACAGTGATACCTTCAGCCTTTCCTGTTATAGTTCATGGGGGTCAGAATACTTGGGAATCTTTAGACTAGAAAATTTTGAAGGAAACAAAATCAGCAGTGTCTCAATATGAGTTAAAATCTCCATATACTCAGTCAATTTTGCAACATATTTTTTTGAGTAATCTTTTTGTACCCTGTGATTGTCGTATGATTGTACAAATGTTATTTGCTCCTTCACAGCAGTTACAATTTTTTCACCGTTAGCAATTATCTTGTGAACAATTAGCGGCCACCCCTCGACAGCAGGGGGACCCTCTTTACGGTGAACAATCACAAATGTCAATTGAGAGACAATTATTGTTACCTGATGATTGGTTGAGGCCTTCATCTCAGCACCCAAAAGACTACTCGCTACCTCTATCTGCTGGGTATGGTGAACGACGTAGAAGTCCATGTCCACAGCACGCTCGGTCTCCACCTCCTCGTGAGAGATACAGAGAGGAGGTGGGAACGGTTCCGCAGAAGAGCGGAAGAGTACAAAGAGAAGTGGAAAAGATTCTACGCGGGAGAGATGGACAAGAAATAATGTGAGAAAGTGAAATTACACAAACACTGACCCCAAGAGAGCTTCCAGATTTATGAAGCGATTACAGTCGTTTGCCTGGTGAACGAATCCTCACTTGGCTGGTGCGATGCTGGGACAATGGAGCTATTAGTCACGTGATTGAAGGTCATGAGGCACAACAATTGGGATCTCTTGCCCGAGATCCTGTAATAGAACAAGAAATGGCAAGGGAGAGAATGGCGTTCAGTCTTTGGGTCTGAATCCTCCACACTATGAGGGTGAAATACCCATTTAAGGAATATCTGTCGAGCTCTCCAAGAAGGTGGAATACTGCGGAAGAAGGCATCCAATACCTACGGGAATTAGCCGTGTTGGAAATCATCTATTCCGATCCAGACTATTATGACATCCTAGCTCCAGAATGTGTCCCCTGCACACAGCCCATGTGGAAAAAGGTAATTAAAGGTGCCCCTAAACCATACACCTGCTGCTTGGTAACCGTATATGATCCAAAGACGGGTGAACCAAGCGTGGAAGATGTGTTGTTGGATAAGGTGCATAGCGGAAAGTCTGGAAGACTCCTCCGATTCCCTATACCGACCTGCCTACGATAGGGAAAGAAGAGAGATTATGAATACTCCAGATATGAGGACTATCCTAGAGACAGAGATGACAGACATTATAGAGATTACAGAGAAAGGCCAATGGAACAATCATGGCGGGATAGACCAAGACGACCTCGACCTCGGTCTCGTTCACAATCTTCATCATCCCCACGCAGAGGGAAGGAAAACCCTAAGCGTCAGTCATGTAGCCAACTATGGGCATACCTATGCAGCAAGGGAGAGAACATGAAGAAGTGGGGTGGCCAACCCACTTACAAGCTCGAAGGTAGAGTGAAGGAGTTGAGACAGAAGGACACTGACAAGAAAGTTGTCTACGTGATAGACAGAGATTTTTTAGACAAGAAACCGCAATTGCCAAAAGGCAAGAAGATGGAGATTCACATCCCTGATGACAAAAAAGCCTCCAAGAAACCAAAGTCAAAGTCCAGCAACGATTGCTCTGATCAAGACCAATAGAGGGGCCCTGCCTTCTGCCAGGAGAAGGAGAGGAACCAAGAAGACAATCGGGTTTACTGGGCTGTGTGGGTTCGATGGCCTGGCACATCGGATCCTCAGAGTTACCAAGCTGCACAGGTAAAAGTATCACAAGTAGACCTAGACTGGCAGCAGAAGGGAGAATTGTTCCTAGCTCGATGGGCCCATGATGCTTCAGGTCATCAAGGCCGAGACGCCACCTATAGATGGGCACGAGACCGAGGGGTGGATTTAACCATGGACACTATTTCTCAAGTTATCCATGACTGTGAAACCTGTGCCGCTATCAAACAGGCAAAAAGGTTGAAGCCCTTGTGGTATGATGGACATTGGGATAAGTACAAATATGGGGAGGCCTGGCAGGTTGATTACCTTACATTGCCACAGACCCACCAAGGTAAACGCTATGTGTGGAGAGTATTACTGAAACCTGGCTCATTGAATGCGGATGTTAGCCTGACAAAAGCAAGCTGCTTAGGCCTTGAGTAGAAAATTACTGAGCTAAGTGAAAAAAACACTGATCAGCAAAGTCAGTGGGCCCTTGTTGTGCAGTGAAGCTTAGGCAAGGGAGACAACAGGGCGTCTCCCACGGGACCAGATGGATTTCTAAAACTGCAGGAATGTATGTGACGCTTATGCAATGATAAAGTCTGTAACCAATAAGGAGCTAAAGTTTTGTAATATGTATGAAGCTCATTAACTAAACTATTTAGGTAGAACTACTGCTAATAAAGACTGAGACTTGTTAATCAAACACCATATGCGTGTCGTTAAGTCTCCCGCTGTCTTCGACAAATGGTATCCTTAACAAATGGTGACCCCAACAGCTATGTGTTTACCATGGTGGAAGCAACCACAGGTTGGTTAGAGACATATTCGGTACCACATGCAACAGCCCAAAATACTGTTCTGGGTCTTGAGAAGCAAATCCTGTGGAGACATGGCACTCCAGAACGTATTGAGTCAGACAATGGGACTCATTTTAAAAACAATTTAGTGGCTACTTGGGCACAGGAGCATGGTATTGAATGGGTATATCACATTCCATATCATGCACCCACTGCTGGAAAGGTCGAAAGGTGTAATGGACTGTTAAAGACAACTCTAAAGGCACTAGGTGGAGGAACTTTTAAAAACTGGGATAAGCACTTAGCCAAGGCACCTGGCTAGTTAACACCAGGGGCTCTGTCAATCGAGCTGGGCCTGCCCAAGAAGAATCCCTCCACACTGTAGATGGAGACAAAGTTCCAGCGATCCATCTAAGGGGTATGCTGGGTAAGGCCATTTGGATTACTCCTCCCTCAGGCCAAGACAAACCCATTCGTGGGATTGTTTTTGCTCAAGGATCTGGAAACACCTGGTGGGTAATAAGAAAGGATGGGGAGACCCAGTGTGTGCCTCAAGGAAATCTATCCTTGGGAAAAAACTAATTCCATGTCTTGAGTTGAGTTTTACAGGAGATGTCACCAGATGAGAAAGACCTGAACAGAGCGGATACCAGTCTCCAGTGATGAGCCAAGCCCAGTCGAGCCGGTCCAGCGCTGCATCACACGAGACTCTCATTACTACCTGAGAAACAGCCACCAACAGATCTTCCAAGCTTGAACTCTTCAAGCCCAAAACCAAAACTGTGACAGACTTTGAAATAAAATGAGGACTATATATATATATATATATATATGTGTCTATGCGCGGGATATAGACAAACACAATGTACAGGTGTTGTGTTAAAGAAATGATATAGAATAAGGGGTGGAGAATGTAATGGGTTAACTTTTGATCCACGGAAGTATTCCATATCTTCCTTTAACGTAACCCGACATATAAATAGGGTGTAGATAAGAGAGTACACTCTCTTCTTCTTCCGGCAAGGCTGGGGAGCAGAAGGTCCCTGCATTGGTCCTGTCTGCTGCTGAGCCTGCGGAAAATTTTTTAACGAGTCGGATTTGGCCATCTGGCTCTCCATGGGGGAGGTGACGTGGTAAGATTGCATTAATTCCTTATTTTGTTAGCTACTGGGTGTTATAGTTGTATGCCGGGTGTTATATAGATCCTGTTTGTCCTTTTTTTTCCCATTTCCCTTCCCCTCTTCCCTTGCTCCTTTCCATATCCTTGCGGTGTAGTTCTTTGTATTTAGAAAAATATAGAAATACACATATATAGTGTGATTTTGGTTTCTTCCATAGTTTTTTTTTCCTTTATCCTAATATCCAATTTGATAATAAAAGGAAGAGCACCAATCATTGATATTTCAAGTTTAGACCCCGGAAACATAAATATACCTATCAGTACTCATATCCCAGAATTTGGACGCTTGAAATATGTACATGTATCTATAGATACTTTTTCTCATGCAATATGGACAACTGTGCAGGCTGGAGAAGCAGCCAAGCACATTATTAAGCATGTGCATGCAGCGATTGCTGCTTTAGGAGTCCCACGAGAGGTAAAAATGGATAATGGTCCAGCGTATGTATCTCAAATGTTTGCACGTCTCTGTCAAACATGGGGCATTCGTTGGCTCACTGGCATTCCCCATTCTCCGACGGGTCAAGCCATTGTTGAACGTGCTCACGCCACGCTGAAATCGCTTTTGCAAAAACAAAAAGGGGGAACTGCAGGGGAGGCTCCTGCAGAACAACTTGGAAAAGCACTGTATGTGTTAAACTATTTACGCCTCACAGAAAATCGAGTATCACCGCCTATTATAGTGCATCAAGTATCAGTGCAATTGGGAATTGAGAATTCAGAGTTAATTAAAGTACAGTATAAAGACTTGCAGACTGGAGAATGGAAGGGGCCAGTGGAGTTAAAAATGACTGGTAGAGGATATGCTTGTGTTTTAACAGATAATGGCCCAAAATGGGTTCCCACATGATAGGTCAGACCTTGGCAATCCTCTTGATCTACAGTGATCCTCTTGATCACAGTCATTCTTGGGTGGTTTCACAACCAAAGACGAATGTATGGGTAACAATAGCTAACATCACAAACCAGGATACATTATGTTTATCCATGTCAAGTCCAGAAAATCCCTTTTCTACCTGTTTAGTAGGAATACCCATAGATGAGTGGCCAAAAGACAACAAAACAACAACAACAAAAAAAAAAATACCCAAGAACTTCAGGAACTGGAACTATTAGGATCAGTAAAAATGGATGTTAATGCTACGCAAGAGATTTATAGAAATGCAACAGCTTGGTGTAATCATACAAGTTCAAATATATCTCGATCAAGTAATGTACCTATGGCATTACCACATGGTGTGTGGAGATAGGTCCTGGGCACCTGGAGTAGGGGCTGCTGCAGCATTGTGAAAATTAACTAATTTAGGTTTGTTGGCTTAGCAAGCAAACTAATACCACTTTGTTAACTCTTTTAGGATTGTTAACAGATGTTGATAGTGTTAGACATGCTACATTATAAAATAGAGCTGCTATAGATTTCTTATTACAAAATAGAGCTGCTATAGATTTCTTATTATTAGCGCAAGGTCATGGATGTGAAGAATTTGAAGGAATGTGTTGTATGAATTTATCAGATCTCTGAATCAATTCACAAGGCAATTCAATAGCTAAAGAATGGGTTAAACAACTACAGATGAATAACGATTGGGGTTTACCTGGATGGTTAACATCAATTATAAAAATGGGATTGATTATTTTAGTCATGATATTAATGATGATTGTACCATGTTTAATGCAATGTTTAATATGAATGTTGGAAAAAATCATGAATCGGATCTGGATTGCCCAAAAACAAAAAGGGGGGTTTGTGGGGTTTTAGAAGACCAAGGGCATGTTCTGGGCAATCCAGAGCAGCAGGACCTTAGTCTGGCTAAGGCATAGAGATATCAGCAGGCCTTGCAGGAATGTCGTTGCTAGGACACCTGCAAGAGGAATTTGGCAAGATAAACAGCCTAGCAAGTGAAAAACAAGAAAGGGGGGCGATGCACACGTGATTGAAGCTAAGACCTTGAACAGGATCTGAAACTTACAAGAGAGACAGATGGACAGCAGAGACTGACCTATTGTAAAGAAGTATTATTGGAGTGAACAGCACTTCCACGTCTACATATAAGTACCCTAAATAAATGTACGTAGGCAGGACTGAATGGCGTGTATAAGGGAGGGTCCATCCTCCCTTATGCACCCAGTGCTGTGAATAGATTTCTTTGCTTCTAAGACTTTGTCCTCTCTAAAATTATATCTGTGAGCTGGTGTTTCTCACAGCTGCCACCTTGACGCCTGCCCTCATCCCCTCCAGAGAGGCTATGGCGTGGCAGAGGGGGCCCTCCCACTGGGATGTTCCAGAGCAGAGCAGCTTTGGCATGGGGTTTTGGCCCGTGGAGAGGGCCTTGGTCCAAAATGGAGGAGTTTTATCCAAAATGCAGGTGGCAGGTGTGTGTGAGGGAGGACATGCAGAGGTAAATCATGGCTGAAACCACCCAAACTAGAATTACCCCGTGGGCTTTTCACCCTCTGGGGAAGCTGGAAGGCCTGTGAGGTTCTTTTATAGGTTTGGGATTTTTTTTTCAGTTCTCTTTCCACAACATCCTTGTCTTGGCATTTCGTTAGATGAAAACACAAACCAATGTGTTTTCTTTATCAGGAAAACAGCACATTTACTGATTTTGTGTGGCTGGAAGCACCCAAGAGTTTCAGGCGCTGGCTTTTTTTGCAGTCTGCCTCTCTTCTCCTCCACCTTTTTCTTTTTTCTGCGATGTCACTTGCAAAACGGCCATCAGTGGGTTTGGATTACTCCAATTTTTGCCTCTGTGAGCACAGGGAACCGCGAATGAGCGATGGAGGCACAAAGGAAAGAGCCCAAACACCCACCGCAGTTGTGAAGCCTATGGAACGGGGGGGTGGGGCCCGTTGCTGTGACAACCGCTGAGGGGGGGCGGGGGGAAGCTCATCGCCCTGCCTTCTCCGGTTGCTAGGAAACGGGCCTCTCTGGCGAGGCGGGGGAGCCGTCGCGAAGGTGCGACGTGACTGTCGTAAAAAAAAAAAACAAACCCTGGGGAAAATGTCGTGAAGTGCGGTCAGCAAGGCCTGTGTCGGAGAGAGTGGCCGGGCTCGGCTTCTCGTATTTATATATCGCATCCTTCAACAGCTGCCTCCTCCTCTTGCTCCATGTGGGGCCCGGTCTGGGCTCTCAGTCTCTCCTCCTCCTCTTTTTCCTTCTCCCCTTATTTTTCTTTCTTCTTCTACTATGTCCCGGAAAACAGTTAGCAGGAAGCGAAAAACGGCGGCGGCTGCCGTCGCGGGGCCTGGGGGGTTCCAAGGGGAGCAGGTAGGCCGGAGAGAGTGGGAACGGGTGTTTGGTGGGAGAGGGAAGCCTTTGTCTCTGGTGGGGTTGAACATGCTGGTGCTCGGGGGAAGGGGTAACCCTAACCAGGGGTGGCCGTGTCCCGGTGGGGAGGAAAGGTAGGGGAGTCCTGGCGCTTGGAGGATGCGTCCTTGGGGTGGCGGGGGTGACTCGGTACGATACAGCAGGCAGCTCCCCCACTTCCCCGTCCCGCTGCCTACCCCGGCTTCCTTGCTCCCAGTCGGCCCCGGGCCGGCCGGTGGTGCCTGGCAGACGCCATGGTGGGTTCCAGCGGACCCGCGCGGTCACCCCGAAGCTGTTGAGTTCACGGCTGCCCTTTTAAAAACGCTCCTCGTTTTCCCCCTGTGTCAATAAGCATCTGGTGTCTCAGCAGTGCCCAGCTGGTTGCTTTATCTAATTTCCATCTTTCTTTTCCACAGTACGGGTGGGATCATTCAGTTCACAAAAGGAAAAGACTCCCCCCAGTGAAAAGGTCTCTGGTGTACTACCTGAAAGGTAGAGAGGTCAAGATGCAGAATGAGTCTAGCTATCACGGCTTGCTGCACGGCTATGCAGCCCAGCAGCTTCCTAGCCTCCTGAAGGAGAGAGAATTTCACCTCGGAACACTTAATAAAGTGTTTGCCTCCCAGTGGCTGAACCACCGACAAGTGGCGTGTGGAACAAAATGCAACACAGTAAGTGCCACCTCTCTGTTAATTATCCCACCCCTAAATGATGCTTACCATAATCAAAGTATGTAGACTGCCAAGGAAAATATGAGAAAGTAATTAGGAGTGGAGTCAAAATCGCCCACAATTAATTTTGAATTAAGGTAATGCTGAACGATGACCCACTCATCTGAAAATATGGCACATATGGCTGCAAACCTGAATGCAAGTCTTGTGCCTGGGTACAGCGTCTGTCTAATTCACACAGAGCAATTTACATCTGTTTGTGGCATGGGGAGCAACAGTGGGGTTGGGTTTTTCTTCTTATCCTGCAGATGGAAAGTTAACGAACAATGTTAGCTTTGCTAAATGGTAACTATTGTGCCTGGCAGAAATTGCTAGTAAGACTTTTCATTATGCTTAGTCTTACATGATTTGATTATACATATGGTTCTCTGCTGAAGATTGTGAAAAGTTGCTACAAAGCTACGAAGTTGCAGTAGCTAGAAATGTTCCAAGCTTAAAAAAATAATTTCAGATCTCCAGGATTATCCTTTACTTGTTCATTTTGTGATTTTTTTCATTCTAAATCTGTTTTCAGTGTTCACATAACTTCTCTTGTTTATGTATTTCTGTATGCTTCAGCAAAAATTGAAACTTCTTCAGACTCTTAAAGTGATGTTTTGGACTTGAAACGTTATAGGGGAATCTTAAAATTATGTCCAATGTGATTAATAAATGGAAGAGGTTGTATTTCTTGGGTAGCGTTCTCTCTGTCAGAGTTAAGTAGCCCAACTTCCTTGGTTGAGGTTGCAGTTTCATGTGTGAAGTTCTGATTGAATTAGTGCGAAATCCCAAATTTGTTCTTTGCAACTTGGTTAGTGCCATAGAAATGAGTTGAGTATTGTAAGGAATGTATGGATCAAACAGCTTTTAAACCTCAAAGTATATCGGTTGTGATTGTTTCTTTGCCTTAAGATTCTTTTCGCAGAAGCTGCACTCAGTGATCTGACTTGACTGTGTGGGTTTTTTTCGTCATTTCAGATGCTCTGTTATTATTCATAGTTATACAGTGGGAGGCTTTCGTGCAGTAGCTCTTAACAAACAAGGCCTAGCTGTATAAACAAAACAGTCTTTTAACAGGAATAAGCCTGAAATAGAGTCTCTCTACCTTCTTTCTTCATGTGTGTTCATCGCCTCGGCCAGTCAGCAGCCAGTACCGTTCATTGGAATAGCTTACAGGAGATAAACTCCTGCTGAAACACAAGCTCTCAAAAATCTTACTTAACTTAGCAAGATGACTAGCTTATGTAGTTCCAGTGCTGCTGCATAAATGGGCAAGTGCGTTGTTAAGGCAACCTTGCAGAAAATTGTTTGGGACCAAGCAATCACATAACTGAAGAGGGATTCAACCATATTGTTGTTGTTCCCACTGCATAAGCTGCAATGAACTGTGTGCTTCTGCAGCTAGACTTAAAGTTGCAGGTGGACCTTGTCTTTTATTAGACAAATATAACTATTACAAAAAGTTGCTTCAGCACTGTGAAAGACTGAACTGGGAAAGATCAAACAGCACTACTTGGTGTGACCAGCAATGGTATCACTGTAATGTAAGCATTGTCTTGTTTTTGTTGTTTTATTAGCATAAAACAAATTTGAAGGAGAACAATGTCGTTTTCCAGCTTAGCTTAGGGTGAAATTTCTGTGACCAGCTTCAGCTGGTCTGGAGTTGTGCTGTTACAGAATGGGATGTTCCCACCTGCTTGTTCTTGCTGGTACTGATGTGCGCGTTGATGGGGAGTCTGCTGGATCAGCTTGCTGCTTTGTGTTCAGGTGGGTTTTCTACGGTTAGAGGCAGAGGTGTGATCCAGCTGACCTCACAGCTACCTGAGCACTACTTGCTGTCACGATAGTGGTGAGACTGTTGGGGTGGGTGAAGAAGCAGCAGCACATGATTTCTAAAAGATTGGCTTGAGCCAATTGTGAAACTTCATCATGATTGAGTATCTCTTAGTGACTGTAATTTTAGCAAGGCAATGTGTTTATCTTGGGTTTCTTTCAAATATTAGTACAAATAACAGGAATGTGCTTGTGATTTAAGAGCAGTATGTGAAGAGTTGGGGTGCAGAGTGTATCGTGAAGGCTTCTTGTGGGAAAAATAGGCAGCCTTTTGTGCATGATTGTTGTGCCTTGTAAATCTACATCCATCCTGCTTGTGTAATAAAAACATGCTGCAGCTCAGGGTGGCACCTTTTGTTGTTCCCATTGATTTGTATCACAGTATCACAAGGTTGGAAAAGACCTCTGAGATCATGTAGTCCAACCTATGACCCAACACCAACACCTACTTGTTGTTTAAACCATGGCACTAAGCGCCTCATTCAATCTGTTTTTAAACACCTCCAGAGATGATGACTCCAGCATCCCCCTGGGCAGTGCATTCCAATGACCAATCACCCTTTCAGGGAAGAATATTTTCCTAATATCAAGCCTAAACCTTCCCTGACGAAGCTTGAGACCACGTCCTCTTGTTCTGTCACTGGTCGCCTGAGAGAAGAGACCAACCCCTGCCTGCCTACAACCTCCTCTTAGGTAGTTATAGAGAGCAATAAGGTCTCCCCTGAGCCTCCTCTTCTCCAGACTAAACAACCCCAGCTCCCTCAGTCGCTCTTCATAGGGCTTGTGTTTCTGCCCCTCCACTCTGAAGGAACCCCACTCTGAAGGATTTCATTATCAGAAACACTGCCATGGCAGAAACAAAAGAGAGGGGCCAGAGATACAAGTATATGCAAGGCAGATCACCTGCCCAGTTCCTGAAAGTCCAGACAGTGCAACCTGTACAGAAACAGCTTGTTCTAGAGATTATTTTTCCTTTGGAGATGGTAATCTGTCTTCTGACGGAAGAGAGGAATGGAGAAGTGCCTTTGCTAAACTGTATGTTGAAACCTGGACAAATCTGTCTCCATTTTAGAAGGAAAGGGAAGAGCATTCATGTCTATCACCAGCAATTTCAGCAGCCACCTATTCTACAGCAAAAATTGAACCATCAACCTTTTGAGAAGTTTTTAACACAAGACAAGCCTCAGGAGATTCAAGTGAAGCAGGAGCTGAGCCTTCCACAGAAGTACAGAGCAAAGAGGAGATGCAGCTGGAAGATCTGGATGACAGTGATTTCAGTGAAGATTCTCTCTCATCTGTCTGTAGTCAAAAGAGCATGAAAAAAAGAAACACCAACAAATGCAGTCAACTTTCTTTTTTCCTTCACCAAAGAGAACAAGGAACTTAAGAAGAGCAAAAAGGCCAAAAGCCACAGGATTTATTTCTTAAATATACACTATCGATGCAAGAGCATAAACTAGATGACAGCTGGGATTGTAGTGAGGGCAGCCGAAAGACAGAACAATCCATTAAAAATGCAGGCTGCAGCAAAACTCCATCAGACTGAAGCTATGACTTAACTATTGAGTCCTCTCCAAGCAATATTGCAGAAAAACCTTACTGCCTGAAAGGTCCTGCTTGTAACTGGAAAAATAGCAAAGATTTCCTAGCTGATCACAAACAGTACAAATCCAAACACAGATGTCTCATTTACTCCAGTGAAGTCACCTTAACGCCAGAAAAGGATGCTTCAAACTCATGTGTTTCTCCTGTATCGAAATTGGGAACTCCAGAGTGCAAAGAGACTGACCTCTAGCACAAAGAGAAGGAAGAATCCACTGTGGATAGACAAGTTGCCCTTGAAGGAAATGTAAAATGGAAAGCTCAAAAAAATGGAGTTTACCTTTCTGGATCTTTCAGTTGTTCCTCAGAATTCACTGCCCCACGCCTGCCCTGCAACGTCAGTGGTTACGCATGGTGATTGGGGAAGTTTAAATTAGTTTTATATACTTGTATATACCTTATTGTTTTCTTATTATCATTTGCCTTTTTATTATTATTGTTTCATTAAAACTGTTTTAGTTTGCAACCTGCAAGCCTCTCTTTCTTTCATTTCCCTTTCCCTGTGGAGGGGGAAATTGGGACTACAGCTGCCCTGTGTTTAGCTGCTGACCTGGCTGGGGGTGCTAAACCAGGACAATATTTAAACAAAAAACTAAGATACAATCACTTTTCTTATTGGTTCATTATGATTTCATAGTAATAGATCAATATGCATGCGCCTACCTTCTACTTAAGTCACTTCCTGCTTATCAAATATTTATTTACATCTAAGATCTCCTCCTGTAGGCGTGATTTTTAGTATTTAAATGCCCTGAGGTAAGCTAAGGATACAAATCTTTTTGACTTCATTCCAGTCTTATTGTTTTAAGCTGACATGATATTAACTACCTTCTCTATTAAAAAGTTACAAAATATCCCTACTATGTACAGATTCTCATGCACCTGCACATTGTTACAAATCCTCTTTTTGGTTTGCCAAGTAAGTTCCTGCTATCCTATCACAACTTGTACTTTTGACTTTGATTTCTATCTTGTTACTGTTTGTACCTGGATCTGGATTCTTTCTTCACTACCATGTCTCCTGGCTTGCCTTCATGTCAGTGATAAGCAAACCCTACATTTTTTTTAATTTGTGCTTAAAACATAGTAAAAGGGGAAATTGGAATGAAAAGGCCTTTGTTTAGTCAAATGAAAGTAGGCTAGGTCTGAGACTTCTGAAAGTTCATATAGAGCTCCAGGGTAATCTCCATGGATGATGATGAGTCGTTTTGAGGGGATAAAGTCAAAGCTCTGTGTTCTCTGACACCTGAACTTGTCCTTCAATCTCTGCCATGTACAGGCCTTAGGCTCTACGTGCCACTATTATGGCGCACGTTTGGGAAAAATGGTGGCAGGTGATTGGTTCACCTTGCTCACCAGTAGAAGGTTTATACTTGTGTCACACTAGAACTGCAGTTTCCAGATGAGGGAACCTTTGACTTGGATAAATGAACTTATCTTCACCATTGCCTCTAAGACAATAAGCTGAGACAAATGGATGCTTGTTTTTTGTGGGACAAGGAGGCAAACAATCTCTGGCAGAAATCTATTTTAGCTAGTTTACAAGCTATTAATGGAAAAATGACTGAACAAATTAAAAAGAATTAGGATAAAAATATGAATCCTTCTAAAACTTCAGCTGCAGCACCTAAATCTCCATATCCAAGCTTAGTACCTTGTGCTACTTCACCAGTCCTACCCCTGTATCCAGATCTTCTGGTAGTGTCAGATATCCAACTTTATACCCCAGGATGGTGTTGTCCAAAATACAGATCTGTTACCTGGTGTGCAATAAGTCAATAACTACATCACTGACAGAGACATTGTTTTATTTCAGGTTTGCTCAAATCCTGGGTGCTTGGAGGTTTTCCTCAAATCAAACACACCTCAAGGGGCTTGTCACCTTCATTTATACACAAAGTTGCACAGAGCCATATGTTATTCATCATTCATGTAATCACATATTTCCATGTAATTATAATAAATGCCAAGTCATTCCTTGCACCTTCTGCACATGCTCCAAGGTGGTCTTCAGGGGTACCTGATGGTTGTCACCTCCAAAATTATCTGCCAAGTTCACCTATTGGTCAACTCCTCCCAATCTCCTCCCAGTTATTGGCTTCAGTATCTCTAAACCACTGGTTTGGAACTTTCTAATTTACTTGAGTTCCCAGTTCCCTACTGAAAATTCATGCTGATAAATTGCATTATTATTTCCAAAAGCCTAGTCTCTCTTATCTATAGAAAACAGAATCGTACAGCTGAACAAACTTTAACTAAAAGTACATGTTCCCATACCACAAAAAATACAAAAGATAATAATTGACTCAGACCCATCTTATGTACGTCTCCTGCCTGTCTGATGATTCTAAGATACTTAAAAATATCAGGCTTTTATCAAAAGTGGTGAAGGCTTACATGTAGATCCAAATTTGGAGGATTATATTATTTTATTATATTATATTATGAAGATCTTAGAGGAATCTTAAAGAACCTGGACAATATAAAGTACATAAGAAAAATAATGGAGGCAACCAGGAGACCAAGGGTTATCCCCATACACCCCGATTCACAGTTCTTGTTTATCTTTTACCTATCAAAGACAGCAGTATACTTGGACTAGACTTCTCCGAGGATTGTGTGAATCCCCTACCATTTTCTCTATTAGGATATTGTATTAAGCTATCCAATATTGCCAAACTCGTGTCTTCTCAGATCCAAGGTTAGTTTCCTGTACCAACTGATGTGCCATACTACAACCTGAAACCTGGAGATTGTGTCCTCGTAAAGGAGTTAAAAACACACTCTGTCACCATGCTGGGCTGATCCCTGTGAAGTGCTTCTAAGGAACCCCACAGTGGTCAGTTTCAGAAAACAGGGACAGGATCCAGGCAAGGGTACCAAGAGCACAGAAAGGTCTGTGCTGGTACTCAGGGGATCTGCAAATATGCATGTGCATGTGAATCTAGAGAATTGTGTGTGTGTATGTGCATGCATGCCTTGACTAGTAAACTTATATCCCTGTTGCGGTGAGCGAGAGTCAGACACTCATAGAGTTAACGTGAATGCTCTAACTTTATTGATAGCATGCGCGGCGAGGGTCAGACACTTACTCATAGAGTTAATGTGAATGCCCCCCTTCATTGATAGCATGTGCGGTTATATATCTTTGGATAGAGGTACACACGGCTGGCATAGCTGCTGATTGGGTTAATGCTTCTGTCCATGCGCCTTATGGTTTCTGCTGATTGGCTGGAGTACACTGTCCACGCGAAGGTCTCCTGGCTCTGGCACCAGCTGGGCTGTTGCTTCCTTATCTTGGTTCCTGCTTCACATCCTGCTGATATTTTGCAAGTAGGCAAATTCCTCTTGACTGTTTACCAAATTGTTACGAGATGACCCTATGCCCTGTTTGTACAACTCTAGTATTTTCCCATGCCCAGCTTCAGCTAGAAATTCTTCTACAATTCCCCCTTTTTCTTTATGGACAGGGAGTGCTTGGTGAAAAAAGGCACAGGTAGTGGACTGAATCATGTTCTTTGATCAGGAGCGTTCTTAGCCAGCCTGTAATACCAAATTGAGAATCAATTTCCAAGAACATCATCTGTTTCCTTTAATTTGAGTCAATTGGGTCCACATTGTAAAGCAATCAATCTTGACTTCTTGTGTTGTATAAATTGCTGGATGGCAAGTTTTAAGTACCAAATTGCTTGAGCTTGGCGAAAAGCACTTCCTGATTCAAAATGATAAAAATGTAGCTGATTATATATGATACCTGCTGCTATATAAAAAACCTCAAAATTCTGGTGAAAATGTGCAGTACAAAGACTACCTTCAGTTGCTGCTACGTGACTATTTCTTATCAACCTATTGGCACAAACTCCACACTCTAATAAAAGATTCAAATCTAATAATTCTCTAATAAGAGAATTCAATTCTCAAGCCCCCTTCAGTCCTTGTCGGTCAAGTATACTCACAATTACATATCGTGGGCTAAACCTCTTGCTTGATGTGTTAATTTCTGTTTGAAGTTGTTAAAGTAGAATGCTTATTACTCTTTGCTGTGGCTCTCATGTGTTCGGTTGACTGACTCGACCGCTGGGCGTGTCCATTTACTGGGAATCCATAAGGGACCTTGATCTGTGGAAACACAACTATAACCACAACCAGTAAATAGCAACAGGCTCAGTCCTTCCCATAATCCTGTCTTAGGGTTCTTACAACACAATTGTATTTCAGGTGTAGCTTGCATTTTCACACCACTATTATGAATTACTACAGATGCTTGCTCTAAACCTGCTACCAAACTAAGATAATTAAGCAATTAAGTGTAAAAAGCACTTTACTTAACCTTATCTGTGGATCTAATTCTGTTACAACTTTCTGCTTTGCAAGGTATTCTTTAATAGTTCTATATACTCGTTCCACAATCACTTGAACTGTGGAAAAATGCGGAATACCTGTTACATGCTTAATTCCCCATGTTTGCAAAAATTTTCTCTACTTTGCTTCTATAACATGATACTGCTACTCTGTTCACATGGCTCTTATTGATTGGTTGTCTGAATGTTAGTTCCTCATACTTATATAACTCTACTACTATGCTACCTTCTCTTATACCCTAGAGGTGAGTTTATTATTCTGAAACACAGCATGTCCCTTGACCTTAAAGCCCTTATGTCTCTTACTCTTAAAGCCCTTAGCCCTAGCGCCATACATATTTCCCACTTCTCCCCCATTTTTCTTTTGTACAACAAAGCCAAAGCGCGACATTACATGGGATCCTATTCTACAAAAACAACTAAAAATAATTAAACATACTAACAACACAATTAATATGTTTGCTAATTGTTTAACATAATCTTTTAAACATCCAGTGAGGCCTAAATTGCCAAGCCAGCTATCTAGACCACCTTCATCGATTTTTAAGTTGTGCCTGGGGGGTGATGTCATTGCAACTCTGACTGGTATCTTGGAGGTGTTCTTTGTTGAGGCTCCTGGCTACTACTTTTGTCCACTTCGCCGGAATCCGTTGAGGCCCCGTTGGTGTTAAAACACAAATATATCCACAACCAAAAAAGCAAGACTTCTGTGGGACCCTTCCATTCGCCTGTCTGCAGGTCTCTATCTTACTTTTGCTGAATTATTGGCTTCACTTTTGGTAAAGCCCTACCATGCAATAAAGCTGCTGGCTCATTGCCATTACCATAAATACAAAGGTGATTCATTACAAACAGTGCTTTACTTAGTTTTTCTTGAACGTCTAACTCATCTACAAACTTAGCTAAATATTCTTTCAAAGTTTTGTTAGTTCTTTCTATGATAGCATGACCTGTTGGGGAATGTGGGATTCCAGTAATGTGTTTTACTCCCCACTGCATGAACCATTTTTGAACACTCTGGCTGGTGTATGTCGGTCCGTTATCGGTCTTGATAGTCTCTGGCAGTCCCATTACAGCAACACACTGTGTAAGGTGTCTTTTCGTATGTAATGCTTTTTCCCCTGCTTGTGCTGTTGCCCATACAAATCACGAATAGGTATCAACAGTAACATGAACATATTTCAATCTGCCAAAACTGCTTACATAAGTTACATCCATCTGCCACACTTCTAATGCTTTCAATCCCCTTGGATTTACACCAATTCCCATGCTGGGCCCATTTTGGCTACATTGAGGACACATTCTCACTATGCCAGATGCTTCTGAGTGAGTAAGGCCAAATTGTTTCATTAGCCCTTTGACATTCTGATGAAATTGACTATGAGCTGTCCTGGCCAAATCAAATCTACTCGCGGGACATTGGGTAGTCAGTCCCACTGACACTAAGGTGTCTGCCTTTGCATTGCCTCGTCCAAGGCCCAGACTCCATTGATGACTACGAATGTGGATAACACAATATGGTTGTGTGCGTTGTCGCAGCGATTGCTGCAGCTGCTGAAATAACTGTACCAATCTTGGCCTACCAGTACTTTTTAACATGGCGTCCTCAATGCATTGGGCCACACCTGCAACATACAAAGAGTCTGTTACAGCATTAAGCTGGCAAAACATCCAGTTACAAAATGCCCAACACACAGCTGTTAATTCCAGTGTTTGCAATGTATCTGTTTCAATTACTTTTATAATTTTCTTTTGCCACTGACCATTTTCTTCCCATACAATTGCTGCTGTCTTTGACAACTTACCTGCATTGGTAAATATTGTAACTACATTATTAAGTGGTATGACTGATTGCAGCGGAATGCCAGTCCACTTTTCTGTCCTTAATAGCATACCTATTTTGCCTGCTGGAAAATCAGTTGACAATACACCAGACCAGTTTAAAAAACAGTTCTGCAAGGGTAGTGAGTTTGCTAATGCCCATTCTAGTTCTGAAGGTGTCATTGGTAAGTGAATAAAATCTGGTTCCTGGCCTGTAATGGCTACCAGCCGCATTCTGGCCTTCATTACCAAATTGGCCATAGTTTCTAGCATAAGTACAATACTCTTTTTAGGTGTGATGTTACCAAAAACCCATTCCAATAACTGAACTCTTTCTCCCTTGTCCTTTTGTCAAGCAGAACACTGTAGTATTAATGCAAAGGGATATAATGTATCATTGTAAATTACCACTCCTAAAGGTACTTTTTTTTTTTTTTTTTTGACAATGATCACACCACACAGTAACTGAACAATTTCTCCTGTGGTGGCCCCTTTTAAGGAGATAACAATTTAGCTAAATTTTGACAATCATATGGCAAATTAACATCTGCTGTAAAAATCCAATCTAACTCAGCCCTAGTGTCTTCAGACTTTATCTCATTCTCCTGCACAGTCTTTTTAACTTGTTGTAAAATTTTCCAAATCATGTTGCTCATAACTATTACCATGTTGATTAAATAATACAGGAAAAGTTAGGTTACCTGTCGGATGCCCTCTAGCCCAGGCTATCAGCTTTTGAAATAGCTTCTCAGAGACGGCTTCCCCTCTCTTAGAAAGGATAGCTAAAACAAGCCGTTCTGCTGCGGCGAATTCCGCTTCCATATTGTTCATTTATAAGCCGGCTTCAGCAACCTCACTCGCAATTACAGCCCAGCCTCACCTGCAGTAGGAAAGGACGAGGGGCTCCGCCGTTCGAGGGAATCGGGCTCCGCCGTTCAACGCTTGTGCGTCTCTAGGGCGAGGGAGTCAGGGTTCGCCTTTCAACGCTTGTGCGTCTCTAGGGCGAGGGAATCAGGGTTCGCCGTTCAACGCTTGTGCGTCTCTAGGGCGAGGGAGTCGGGGTTCGCCGTTCAACGCTTGTGCGTCTCTAGGGCGAGGGAATCAGGCTCCGCCGTTCAACGCTTGTGCGTCTCTAGGGCGAGGGAGTCGGGGTTCGCTGTTCAACGCTTGTGCGTGTCTAGGGCGAGGGAGTCGGGCTCCGCCGTTCAACGCTTGTGCGTCTCTAGGGCGAGGGAATCAGGGTTTGGGCGCCAGATGTTGCGGTGAGCGAGAGTCAGACACTTACTCATAGAGTTAATGTGAATGTCCCCCTTCATTGATAGCATGTGCGGTTATATATCTTTGGATAGAGGTACACGTGACCGGCGTAGCTGCTGATTGGGTTAATGCTTCTGTCCACGCACCTTACGGTTGCTGTTGATTGGTTGGAGTACACTGTCCACGCAAAGGGCTCCTGGCTCTGGCGCTAGCTGGGCTGTTGCTTCCTTATCTTGGTTCCTGCTTCACATCCTGCTGATATTTTGCAAGTAGGCAAATTCCTCTTGATTGTTTACCAAATTGTTACAAGATGACCCTATGCCCTGTTCGTACAACTCTAGTATTTTCCCATGCCCAGCTTCAGCTAGAAATTCTTCTACATATCCCTACCAGCTGAAGAGGAGGAAGGGGACCTGGCCATCTGTATTTATGTTTTATGTGAATCCTATAGATGGATGCTGTTGACACCATCTTGCCTATGGTAGCCTGTGTGACCTGCCTTGTTAATGTCCTGTGTACATCCTCTGTGTGTGTGTGTGTGGAGGGGGGGGGAGGGATACATGTTCAGCTTTGCTACTGATACAAGAAGTAGTTACTACTGCAAAAGTGGAATGTTCTGATTTAAGCTAAAGTAGAATTAGTTTTCTAACTTCATCTAAGTAAAAGCATTTTCTGAAAGCAACTTCTCAGACTGTGTTTTTCAGACTTGTTTTCAAACAGTGTGGGGTATTTTTTCAGACACTGTTCTCTTGAAAAATGATAGCACCTTGTGTTGGGTATAATATGTACTGAACAGAGGTGTCTTCTGTAATTATCTCTGTTTATAGTGTCTCTCTATCTAAAAAATGTAAAGTCAGACAGAGAACTGGTACCGTATCAATTAGTGGAGATCGTGCTGTTGTGAACGTCACAATAACATTAAAATTAGTCCTTGGAAAGTAATAGAATATGCATGTAGAGGGGAAATATATTCTGTAACCGGATCTCGTGGTTATTGTACATTGTAAGGCGCATCAATTGGGGACATCTGATATTGGATTGGGAAATCAATTGTCTGCTAAAGCTGCTAAAGAGGCTGCAGAAACAGGCATCATGGCTTTAGTGCCAGAGAAAGAAATAAAATTGCCAGAAACAGCTCCTAGATATGATAATAAGGATTTTAGATTGATTAAGACATTACAGATGAAAGAGCAAAAGAGTGTCACATCCACTGGGCAGGTGGTGATACCTCCTTTTCTTTTAAGGGAATTGGCCAAAAGGAACATGATAAAGTACATTGGGGAACAGAAAATCTTTTAAAGCACTTAAAGAAAGTAGTTATAGGGAGAACCATGATGGAAATTGTTTGTTCAGTTACAGAAAAATGTGGGCTATGCCAAGGAAACAATCCCCAAACCAATAATCGAGTAATACTTGGGAATGTTAAGGAAGGAAATTCCCCAGAGATTATTGACAAATAGGTTTTACTGAGTTACCCCCAAAAGAAGAATATAGATATTTTCTAGTTTTAGTAGATACCTTTTCAAACTGGCCAGAGGCTTTTCCTGATCGCACCAATAAGGCAAGAGAAGTAGTAAAATTCGTACTTAAAGAAATTATTCCAACGTTTGGGGTGCCTTTAGGAATGTCTTTGGACAGGAGTCCTCATTTTGTGGCAGAAGTAATCAAACAACTAAGTAGTATTTTGGGAATATCCTGGAATTTGCATATTCCTTATAGGCCTCAGTCTAGTGGGAAATTGGAAAGGATGAATTATGCTTTGAAGTTGCAGTTGAGTAAAATATGTCAGGAAACCTCTATGACCTGGGTAAAAGCTTTAGCATTATTAAGAATTTGAATTCAACCTCAACAAGGAGGCCTTAGCCCATATGAGATATTGTATGGGAGGCCTTATCAGATGCCACATGTCCCAGGAGATATCACCGTCAAAGGGAGTTTGGACATTAATAACTATTTGATATCTTTAGTAAAGACTCTCCAGGAACTGCAGAAATTTGGGACTGTTAACAAATTCCTAGAGCTTGATACACCAGCACATCCATTCCAGCCTGGAGACTGGGTGTATGTCAAGTCCTGGGACTCAGAACCATTAACTCCTTGGTGGAGAGGACTGTACCAGGCACTTTTAACTACATACACAGCCGTGAAGCTGGCTGGAAAAGGACCCTGGATTCATTATGCACGGATTAAGGAGGTTCCTGCTTCATGAACCGCAGAACAACGATCCCCAACTGCTCACCACACGAGAACCAAGCTGGTACTGAAGCCTGAGTGGAAAATCCAATGGGACTCGGGGAACTCACTAAAGATAAGGATTCCAAGAATTAGATCATGGTGATTTTTGGGGTTATGTTTCAAATGATTATCATTACAATAATAACTGTGGGAAAAGGGAGTAGATTGGAATGACAACAGCATATTGGAATTGATAAAAGGTTTTGGTAAAGTGAATAGACTTCCTAATGTGGCAGCCTGTCTACCCATGCCATATTCCACCTCAGACCACATACCTTGGTGAATTATTCCATTAAATTTTACAGAACTTCAAAAATTGGATAATGTCACCAAAGTACTGAAACAGACTAACATGAGCTATTATTTAGACAGCGAAAACCAGTGCAGACAAAGAGGGAGTGATGTACTGCAGGATGCAACACTTTGGAGGCCAAGAAGTAACAGGACTGGTTTTGGGCATTGTGCTAACACTCCTTGCCCAAAGGGGTCCACCCTGTTAGACCATCATTTCTTAGATTGGGTTGCAGGGTACAGCGAGGCACGAGTCGCTTGCTGGATTAATGACCCTGTGTGTTACCAACTGCAGCAGTGACGTGACTGGATTACCAGAATGTAATATCTTGAGAAAAGGCTCTGCAGCTTGGGATAGAAAGTTATAAGGAGATATATTTCTCCCCTGAATTGGTGCTTTAAATAGGGAAAGAAAGATAAATTTGATTACCCCAAGTTGGCCTGGAACTGTGCACAGAAAATTACGTGACTTTATCAGGGGCAGATGTAATAATGACAGCCTTCCATTGATTGTAAAAAGAGCATTAGAATTGCAAGAAATTTGTCTCAACATCTCCAACTGTTCACAGGCCGAAGTGCCAGGCCCTGGATACAGCGTATGAGGATTGGGAAGTGGGTCTTGGACTACCAGATTATCTTTTACTGAAGGAAATACACTTGTAACCTTAGGCTTCCTGACACTGTGCCCTGTGTGGAAGTGAAGCCCTATAAACCCTCAGTACTGGGGAAAAAACAAAAGAGCCAGTGAGGAGGAAAATTGGTAAGGGCCCAGCACATCCACTGAGGTAGGATGGGCTTTACAGAGTTTTTACTCCCAGGATTGACTGCACTGGAAAATCGGATTCTAATTGAAAATCTTACCTGGCAAGTGGAACCACTGGCCAGTTCTGTTGCCAAAGGATTCACATTGATCAGCCAGCAGGTACAAGCCAATACTAAGGCAGTGTTACAGCACCGCCTGGATTTAGATTTATTGCTGGTCAGAGAGCATGGAGTTTGTGGGGATCTGAAATTGGACACAGATCATTGTTGTGTCCATATCCCAAACATAACAGAAGATCTTAATAAGCAGATAAAACAAATTCAGGCTGTTGCCTGGCAAGCTGGGGATTTTAGAGAGGATGCAGAAAACAATTCGCTGACTGGGTGTCTTGTTTCCTTGTTACAAACTGTAGTGTTCATCACTGTCATAATAAGGATTGCCTTTTTAGTATTAAGTTGCGTAAAACACATAGTTCTGAAAAGGATCGTATTTCTAGAATAGAATTAGATAAAGAATGTTGGTATTATTTTGCTTTACCTGTATCTGCTGAGAAGGGTGTTGTGGACCTTTAGATAAGAATCAAAGGTCCAACAAGAAAAGAAGGGATCTGATGCAAGAAGTGGTTGTTATTGCGGTGTGGAATATTTTGACTTTAGTAGAGGTTTTTTTTCCTGTGGAATTGATTTTCTAAATAACTTCAGTTAAGTGATATCTAAGTGGCAGTATTTGTGAAAGTTAGACAGACAGACTTTTCTGATAGTATATTTTTTTTTAAATAGTGCTGTTTCCAGACAATATGTCTTCACTTATCTAAAGAACTCGAGGTCAAACAGAGAACTAGCTTCAAAACTCTAATGAGCAGAGACTTGGCTGTTGTGAAGTTCATAATAAAGTTAAGATTAGTCCTTAGAAAGTAGTAAAATATGCATGAGATTGCCGGGAAATATTATACATATGCATGTAAGGGGTTATATATTCTGTCCCCAGCTCTTGTCTTGTTGTGCATGATTGATGGAAATCATTCCCTCATGTGCCCAGTGCTGTAATAAAGGATGCTGCTTTCTAAAACTCCAAAACAAGTCTTGGAGAGTTTATTTGCCAGCATTTTCAGTATCAGGGCTATGACATTATACACTTTCAAGTTACTGAATCATAGGCTACCAAAACTCCAGTCAGATTGATAACAGTCTGCTATCAGATATCTAGCTATTGATACTGAACCAAATATTGAATGGGTATAAATCAAATCCCCACTGTTCTACACAAGCCTATGATGAATGATGCTAGCTAAAGGTCTAGTCCATTTTGTGTTGCTGGAGAAAACCTGCCGAAGAAGAAAATTATTTTGGAACTGAAAGAGTTGTGAGCTAGGGAAATTAATTTAATTTATAGCCAATTAGCAACAGAGTAGGACAGTGAGAAATAAAAAAGAAACTAAATACACTTCTCTTTCTACTCCAGCCTGCTTCCCAGGCTCACCTTCACTCCCGACTTCTCTATATCCTCCTACATCCTGGGTCGGTTCATAATGCATTGTCTCTGACACTCCTTTCTCCTCATATTCTTCCCTTACTCTGGTGTGGGGTTCCACCCACAGGATACAGTCCTTCCCAAATTTTTCCAATATGGGTCCTTCCCATGTTCTATAGTTCTTCACAAACTCCTCCAGTGTGGGTCCTTTCCATAGGGCACAGTCCTTTGGGAACAGACTGCTCCAGTGTGGGTCTCCGTCGGGGTCACAGGTCCTGCTAGACAACCTGCTCCAGTGTGGGCTCCTCTCCACAGGGTCACAGCCTCCTTCAAGGCACACCCATCTACTCTGGTGTGGGGTCTTCCACGCACTGCAGGGTGGATTTCTCTTCCACTGTTAACTTTCATGGCCTGCAGGGAGACGATCTGCATCACCATGGTCTTCACCATGGGCTGTAGGGGAATCTCTGCTCTGGTACCTGGTGCTCCTCCTCTCCCTCCTTCTTCACTGACTTTGGTATCCGCAGAGTTGTTTCTCTCACATATTGTCACTCTTCTTTCCCAGCTGCTGTTGTGCAGCAGTTTTTACCCTTTCTTAAATGCATTATTACAGAGGCTCTGAAAGAAATAGTCTCCAGGTTTGGAGTACCCTTGAAGAATGCCATCAGACAGAGGACCTCATTTTATATCAGAGGTAATACAGGGGATCAGTAAAATATTATGGCTAAAATGGGATACATAATCCTTGGAGACCACAATCTAGTGGACAGGTAGAAAGAATGAACCAGACTCTGAAAAGGAAATCAGATCAAATGTGTGTTGTAGAAGACAAAATGTTAAATAACTCTCTTTTGTCCTTGAACAAGGTTTTGTTCTCATTATACAATTACCTTTTGTTGCAAACACCTGGACCCATTGAACTGCTGGTGAGGTGAATCCTTTCAGGACTGGAGACCTGGTACTTTTGAGGACCTGAAAGGACCAAAAAGTGGAAAGGACCATATCAGATTTTGCTGATTGATAATACTACTGTGAAACTTGAGAGAATCGGACCACGGATACACTATACCAAGGCAACACCCTCTCCTGTGTAGAAGGCGGAACTTACTGGATCACTGAAGTTGAAATGAGTTAAATGAACTGTACTTATATCAAATCCATCTGGCATTTAGACAGTAATCAAGGAGTTGTAGTATTGTGTTGTGTGTTTAGGTAAGGTATTGGTTTATTTGTATAAGTATACTCATTTCTTTAATCTGAAGGAAAAAGAAACTAATCACTATGCTTCCTTTACAGAAAGTGAATAGCCTTCTAATCACAGGAGTAGTGATCTGCGTATATACTGGAGGAGAGGATCTTGCATTTCCAACATGGGACAGATCCAAAAACATGTGGGAAACTTTGGCTAGAGATGCTGTGTATATGACCTCTTTTTGCATTGCAGCAGGAAACACTGTGGAAGGAATTTTTAGCTCTTGTCTGGTAGGAGTCCCGACTCCTGTGAGCTTGTTGAAAAAATGCAATATGCTCAAAATTTTTAATGTTAATGTGACCTACCAAAATCTACATAGTTGGGGTAGGATAACCAGATTTAAAGAAAAAGGAATGCTCAGAGTAAAGGTGAGATGAGCATTCCCAACAGAAAGCTGTGTAAATTTCACTGACTGCAACTAAACAATGTGAGGACATGGCTGGATTCCAACCCCCTTTGAAGTTTAACAGAATAGAAAGTCAAAGTTATGCATGAGCGCGCCTCAAGCTACCTTTAGGGTTGTTTTTATCTGTGGTAAAAGAGCTTACACATGCATACCAGATAATATTACAGGAGGACTGTGTGCTATAGGGAGACTGACAACTTTATTAAGAAAAGGTAAGGGGACTGAAAGAATTGGCATCAACATTTTCAGAAAAAAAGAGTGGCTAGATTGACCTTGTCTGACCTCTTGGCTACTGAATTTAAATTGACTAAAACAACTATTCTTGATAATTTTTGTGGTATTAGTGGTACTTTCCTGCTGCACCGTACAATTCATTCCCCTATGTATTCTACGGAGAATTAAAAAGTGAGACTGACCTAGGAGTACATCCTGCACATCTGGACCTCTTACTAATTAGAGAATAAAGGACCCAGAAGAACTGATAGAGAACATCCTAGACATCATTATTAGAGGAGGCAGGCCCTGTTATCAGATCTGCCAAGTTGGCAAAGGAACATAAGAAATGCTCCCTCCAGAAGCAGATCTACTCACTGAGCATTCATAACAAAATCACCTGTAACTCTATGTAATCACTAACCAATCATTTGTAGGGGGAAGTACTTGGCATGTATGCACTCTGTAACATTTTGTAATAAATTGAGCGCAGAGGCTCCTTTCAAGTGTGCTGTGATCTGTGGGCTGTCCACCTTAGCACCCAGACTTTTGCAACTCTGAAATAAAATCAATATCTCGACTTGGCATGTGAGATTGGCTATTTGCATGCTGGATAATGAATCAAACTTTTCAGACAGCAGTTTTCTGGTGAACCAGATGGGACAACTATTAGCCTTGCCCAGTTCAACTTGCTGATGACCAATGAGGAGAACAACTTTTTGGAATCCAGCATGCACTGATAACTCCTCATCTAGAACAGTAAGTGACTCAAAGGCGCAATGCTATTCTGAGACACTGAAATCAAAACTAAAGGAATAATTAAGTTTGCAAAGGGGTAAGTAAAGGGTTCAGCATTGTGGTATATTGTGGATAGAATCATAGAATCATCTGGTTGGAAAAGAACTCTGATATCATCAAGTCCAACTGTACCTGTCCCCTTACTAAACCATATCCCTAAGAAACTCATCTACCCGCCTATTAAACACCTCCAGGAATGGGGACTCACCACCTCCCTGGGCAGCTGTGCCAGTGCCTGACAGGCCTTTGAGTGAAGAAATTTTTCCTGATGTCCACTCTAAACCTCCCCTGGTGCAACTTACAGCCATTACCTCTCGTCCCATCACCTGTCACTTGTGAGAAGAGATCAAAACTCGCTCTGCTACAGCCTCCTTTCAGGCAGCCATAGACAGTGATGAGGTCTCCCCTCAGCCTCCTCTAAGCCAGACAACCCCATTTCCCTCAGCCGCTCCTCGTAGAACTTGTTCTCCAGCCCCTTCACCAGCCTCATTGCACTTCTCTGGGCGAGCTCCAACACCTCAATGTCCTTCTTGTACTGAGGGGCCCAGAAATGAACACAGTACTTGAGGTGTGGCCTCACCAGTGCTGAGTACAGGGGCACAATCACCACCCTGGTCCTGCTGGCCATGCTGTTTCTGATACAGGCCAAGATGCCATTGGTTTTCTTGGACACCTGGGCCAATGCTGCCTCATGTTCAGCCGGTTGTCAACTAACACCCCCAGGTCCTCCTCTGCCAGGCAGCTCTCCAGCCACTCTTCCCCAAGCCTGTAACGCTGCATGGTGTTGTTGTGTCCCAAGTGCAGGACTCAACACTTGGTCTTGGTGAACCTCATCCCGTTGGTCTCAGCCCATGGATCCAGCCTGTCCCGATCCCTCTGCAGAGCCTCTCTTCCTTCAAGCAGATCAACACTTAGTGTCATCTGCAAACTTGCTAAGGGTGAACTCGATCCCTTTGTCCTGATCATTGTTGAAGATATTGAACAGGACTGGACCCAGCACTGAACCCTGGGGAATAACACTTGTGACCGACCTCCAACTGGATTTAACTCCATTTCCCATCACCCTCTGGGCCTGCCCATCCAGCCAGTTGTTTACCCAGCAGAGGGTGTGCCTGTCCAGGCCAATGGCAGTCGGTTCCTCAAGCAGAATTCTGTGAGAAATAGTGTCAAAGGCTTTACAAATATCCAGGTACACCACATCCACAGCCTTTCCCTCATCTATTAACCAGGTAACCTTGTCATAGAAGGAGATCAGATTGGTCTGGTAGGACCTGCCTTTCATAAACCCATCTTGACTGGGTCTGATCACCTGACTGTCCTGCATGTACTGTGTGATAGCACTCAGTATGATCTACTCCATGACCTTCCCTGGTACTGAGGTCAGACTGACAGGTCTGGAGTTCCCCAGTTCCTCCCTCCAACCCTTCTTGTAAATGGGAGTTACATTTGCCAGTCTCCAGTCGAGCAGCACTTCCCCAGACATCCAGGACTGTTGATAGATGAGGGAAAGGGGTTTGGAGAGGACCTCTGCCAGCTCCCTTAATATCCTTGAGTGGATCCCATCCGGCCCCATAGACTTGTGGACGTCTAATTGGCCGAGTAGGTCTCTAACTAAGTCTTCTTGGAACACTGAGGGTTCACCTTCACAGTCTTCTGGCTCAGGAGTCTTGGAGCCCAGAGATCATCTAACTGTACTATTAAAGACGAGGCAAAGAAGATGTTAAGTACCTCCGCCTTGTCCTCATTGTTTCTTACTACCATTCCCCTTGCATCCAGTAAATGAGTGAGATTTTCCTTGGTCCTCCTGTTGTTCTTAATATACCTGAAGAAGCATTTCTTTTTGTCTTTCACCGAACTGGCCAGTTGAAGTGCCAGTTGGGCTTTAGCCCTTCTAATTTTTTGCCTGCATGATCTCACAAGCTCCTTGTAGTCCTCCTGAGATGCCTGCCCCCTCTTCCAAAGCTCATATATTTTCCTCTTTTTCCTGAGAACAACACAGCGCTCTCTGTTAAGCCAAGCTGGCCTTCTTCCCCACTGACTCATTTTAATACTTTGGAAGTATTAATCATGAGGGGCCATCTCATTTTATGCCCACAGAGGACCCTGATTAAAATTCTATCTCAGACTGAGATAAGTTACTGATTAAATAGTATCAGCAACTGATTTTGTATGGAATTAAGAAGGGAGCGCCTAGACGGAGGAATCTTGCCTAATTATACCAAGTAATGCAGGAACCTGATGAAATCCAGTGGCATTTTATGAAAAGATTTGCAAAACAGTTACATTTTTGGTAGATACAGGCACAGCTTATTCAGTTCTAAATAGTTGTAAAGGAACTTTGAGTAAATTTAATATGCCTGAGGTTGGGGTCACGGGAAAATGAGAGGTAAAACCCTTTTCTAAACCTATTAAATGCAGAACTGACCCATGAACAGTGGTTCATGAATTCCTATATGTACCGGAGTGCCCCATATCTCTCTTGGGACGAGATTTGCTGAATAAACTGGGAGTCCAAATTAGCTTCGACCAAGGAAAAATCCAAGTATGCATTCCTGATACCAGTGCCTGGTGGGCGCAGATGCATTTGTTGCAGGAAGCCAGAATCCAAGAAAGACAGAATGTACAAAGAACAGACAAAATACCAGATGCAGTCAAGGGCTCGGTAACTCTGCTTGTGTGGGCAATGAAGAAACCAGGTAGAGCCAAAAATGTGGAACTGGTAAAAACCGAACTGAAACCAGGAGCATAGCTGGTGAGGAGAAAACAATATCCTATAAACCTAGAATCTTGACTAGGACTTGAACCCATAATAGAGTAATTCCTGGAATATGGACTTTTACAGGAATGTCAATCAACATAGAACATACCTATATTACTGGTGAAGCCACATGGGCAAGAGTACAGGTTAGTACAAGACCTGAGAGCTATACAAAGTGAGATCTGTCAGTACCCTGAAAGTAAGTACCACCTTAAATCCTGCCTCCTTAAGGTCTATAGAAAAGGAAAACAGCCTTAATCATGAATGTTTGCAAGCTATTGAATAAGTGAATGCCAGTAGACCTGACTTGAGAGACATGCTCTTGAAAAATCCAGATGAAGAAGTGTTTACTGATTGAAGCAACTTTGTGATCCAAGGGGAAAGAAAGGCTGGATATGCTGTTGTGACCCTTGACAAACATAAGGAGGTAAGACCATTAGCTTCTAATACTTTGGCACAAAAAGCTGAACTGATTGCCTTGGCCAGAACCTTAGAATTATCAGAGGGTAAGAAAGTAAACATTTATACAGACTCTAAGTATGCATTTGGAGTGATACATGCTCATGGCGCTATATGGAAAGAGAAAGGACTGTTACCATCAAACAGAAACATCATAAAATATGGACCAGAAGTCTTAGTTATTGGAAGCAGTTAACAAACCAAAAGAAGTGGCAGTGATGCATTGTAAAGCTCACTAAGGAGGAATCACCACAGTCATGAGAGGTAGCAAAAGAAGATGCTATGGGACAAATTACTTTAATCCCAAACTGTAAATTGCAGGTGGAAGTTCCAAAGTATACTGAAAAGGAGAATAAATTAGCACTATTGTTACAATGCCAAAAGAATCCTAATGGATGGTGGGTGACATCTCATGGACAAAGTATCTTTACTCCCGTAATTATGAGAAAAATGATGGACAAATTACATTCAGAAACACACATGGGACCTGACGCATTGGTGGAGTCCGTAAGACAGTTTGCTATTAGAGTAAAAATGCTACTGATTGCTAAAAGTGTCACTAACAAATGTGAAATCTGTCTTAGAAACAATCAAAAAATACAAGTTAGGCCTCCTCCCGGAAAGGTAAGAAAAGGAATCGCTCCCAGTGAGTATTGACAAATTGATTTTTGCCTTCTCAGGGTGGACTGAAGCTTTCTTGTGTTGAACCAATAAAACCACAAAAATGTTCAAAACAGAGTATGCGGCAAATCGCATACATACTTAGGGAATTAAAACTACTACTTTAACTTGTGGTAAAACTCTCATTAATGTTATCCATGCATGAATAGGTCTGCAATAAAATTATCAGGAACTCCTGTATTTTCAGTGATGCACAGGATTTAGGCACATAGTTTCCAGGAAAGTCAGTGGAATCTGTGTGCCTAAATCCCACACATTAGGAGCTGTTCCCCTACAAAACCTGCTCAAAGGAGATGGTACACACCACAAGG
Source organism: Tapera naevia (assembly GCA_033556795.1). Classification (NCBI taxonomy): domain Eukaryota; kingdom Metazoa; phylum Chordata; class Aves; order Cuculiformes; family Neomorphidae; genus Tapera; species Tapera naevia. The sequence continues at coordinate 200,171 of JAUMJJ010000004.1, read as the reverse complement.
CACCCTGTGTTTTTTTCCTGTGTGACCATGGAGGAACTGGAATGGAAAACCTAGTACTCCCCAAGAGGCAGGAACACCTAGAGGTACATGAGTTGAAAGGAAAAACAAACACACATGAGGGCTCTTTCAGGAAAAGTGCTGTTCCAGTCTCCAGTGGGCAGCTCTATAGACAGGGTAGATGGGCTTTTGATCCCTATTGACAAGATGTGGATAACCAGGATGGGTTTTGAACCCATGTGACTGTAACCATATGCTGTCCATGATTAGAGGAGATGTTCTGAAATGTCTTTTTCATCTCTGAATTCTGACTATGCACTTCAGTTTGCAACAGACCTGAAATAATAGAATTACAAAGGGAAAAACCTTACTATGGCATCAAAATATTTCTATTTTAAGTGAACTTTAAGAAAAGAAGCAACACTGAGATTTAAACAGAGACAATCTTTTGTAAAATAGGAAATGCAACTAAACTAAATCATAGATTAGCCTCATTTGTGATGATATATCTACCTGCAACTCTTTTCTCTGTGGCATTTTCTGAGCTTACAGAAACATAGACCAACATTAGCAGGTTTAGAAACTGAGATAGGATTTAAATGACCCAATCTCAGGTGACAAAGCTAGCTACAGAATGTGCATAATACAGGATATAAACTCAAGATGACTCCTAATTAATGTTAGGCACCAATCTGAGTGACCTGAACAACAATACTGATTTATTTTAAAACCTATTTACAACCCATTGGTTTTGTACTGAAAAGCGTGACTATGTTAGAGTAGTTAAAAAATATAACTACCAAACCCTAACTGTAAGTGTGAACTGGTAAAATAATGGAATATGCACATGAACAGGCAATCTTTTCCCAAGCATACTGCTGTAGCAGATAACAGTGAAGACAGAAATCCCTGTAGTCCTGACATGCAGATCTCATTTAATGGTACCATATTCAACAGTAAATGCTATTCATTGTGAATATAAGAGAAAGAATTGAGTTCAAAAGTACTATTGGGAAAATTGCTCTGTCTTCAGGATGACAATTTTATACAGATGTGTTAACATAAGTACAAGAGTTACTTTAATGAGGAAATGAATAGCTGTGTCAGCTGAACATAGGCAGGATGCAGGATTAACCACAAAGCCACGAATGAATTGCAAAGAGTAAATTTATTTCCATTATGTCACGAAACAGGGGAACTCCAAAACACCACCTGGGCAGAAGAAACACAAGTGGTAACACAGGCTCAGTCCTTGTGAGAAAGTGTCAAAATCAAACCTGCTGCTTTGCCTGTATATATTAGGGAATGACAAAATAGTTTTCCACTGTCCCTTGATCTTTCTCACAGCAGGACAGGAATCTCAAGCATGTTTTCTGGGATGGCCCTGAGTTTATCACAGGCCTATGTTACCTAAACACCAAGGTTCTACTTGTCAAGCATGCAAGACTAGGCAATGATTAGCATGATTTATGTGTTTTTCTACATCCCAACTGCAAGGTCACTTGAGTGTGTTTTACAATACCTCCTCACCAATCTTCCATTATATTCCCACATACCACTCCACTCAAGAGGCCACTTCCTCTGGGGCTGGCAAAACTAAAAGTGTGCATTTAGGCTTGTGAGGTGTAGTGCAAAGCAATTTACAGAGGCATGCAACAAACACACATGGAAAAAGGAATAAACATATCTCTACAATAATGCTTTGAATCAGGTGTCCCACTCATCCTGTCAGAGAATTAAACCACTCAACCAGCCAGGTACCATTGGTAGATTGCTTCATTTGCTGCACCAAGTCATGGGAATGTTGAATGTCATCCTCTATGCTGGCTGATTCATCAGTTCGGTTGAAGCAACACATGCCTTCAAAACTGAAGCAGCATTTATGGTGTCGAAGGAGGACCATCAATCAATTTTGTATTATTCATTGGCGTACAGCCATTACCTACTCAGAAACAAATAGCAATGAGTAAGAGTAATATCAAAATCACTTAACATAGTATAATTCTGTAATACAGCCACTGGGGTTGGCATATCAGTGAAATGCTGTCAAAAGGTCTGCAGCTGTTCATCCTCCCTTAATATAAAAGGAGAGAGTTAGTTACAGTAGAAGCTAAGCACATCTACGTAATTACACGTTGATCTTGCAGAAATGTATCCAGGTCGCATACTTTTAGTACAAGACTGCAAAGCATAACAAGGCAACCTGTGATAGGAGAGGAAAACAGGAGTGTCATCCCCTTCCAGTAATACATATGCCATTGCTCCAGCTCCTTCAGCTAATATTACTCCAGGTTTGATAACCTGATGTGGGGTAATTGCCCACAGAGACTGGAGAGCTATGATTTGCACTTTTTCCGATTGAACTTCAATTTGATGTTGGGTTCGCAGCACCAATAACACAGTTGCAATGTTATCTCTTCTAGATGAGGCACAGGTATTCATTGAAGTTACTTGAAATACAAGAACTTGAGAACCTGATATCAACAAAGGATGAAAAACAAGAGAAGTTGAAGTACAAAACATAGGGCATTCTCAGGGGTTATTATATGTATCTTCATATAAAGACTAATAGATTGCAGTCCTGCCACGCAATCCATCAGTGTAAACAATTTAATTTCCCCTACAGTTAATATTTTGGGAGAGATATCATCTGGAAGAATTTCAGTCCTCACCGTGTTCTGCACTGGAGATGTATTTCCATCAGTAAATCAAGCATCTTTCTTGTGCTCTTCTGTTACCTTGTCATAAGGGGGAGCCTCCTCCACAAGAGATATAAGGATATCTCCAAGGGGAAGAATTTTCCTTAGTGTAGGTATAGGGTTAAATGATACAGTTCCTAGAAGAGTGGCATGTGGAGTGGTTACATGTAGTTTTCCTGGTAGAAATCATTGCTGTAAATAATGTTTCTATTTCCAATGTGTGGCTACCTGAGTTACTCCTGCATGGGCCCTAACAGAATCATCACTAACCCACCCCTGAATAGATATTGGTGAGTGTACTGTCAGGGTATATTGGTCTGTGATTATTTCAGTTTCTTGTACTGCCCAAACTACAGCTAAAATTTGTTTTTCCATCAGGTTATAATACAAAGTGGAGCCTTGCTATGCTGTGGACCAAAATCCTACATGTTCCTTCTGTTTTTTTTTCGTCCTGGTCATCTGCTACAATCCTCACGAGACTATATCATCTAGAACTGTTACTTCTAATTCAAAAGTATACCCTTGTCTAAGAGTTTATAATTTCATATGCTCAGCCAAAGCATTTTTGCAGACATTGAAGTCTTGTTGCTTGGTCTACTGCCAAACAACTGTCTTCATAATTAATTCTTACAGAGGGCACATTAATACTGCCAGATGTGGGATAAAAGTTCTTCAGTCACCCTGACACCTGCTGGAAAAGCAGCACAGCAAGCTGTAAGCATAAGGAGACTCTTGGAGTGTATGAAGTATAACTTCTTAATCCAGATGATAGACAGCCTAACCAGAGGAGAAGCATTACCGGACCTGTTGTTTAACAACACAGATTAACTAATTAGAGGGGTCAAGACTGGTGTCAGCCAGGGCTGCAGTGATTATGTTCTGGTGGAATTCACAGTCTGAGGGATATGGGCCAGGTGAAGAGTAGAGTCAGGGCACTGAATTTATGAGACCAAACTACCCTCAGGGACAAAGGAGCTGAATATAGTTGGCAGCTCTTTAAGGATATTTTTTTTTCAGAGTGCAAGAGCTCTCAATTCCCATGTTTAAGAAATCGAGCAAGGAAGGCAGGAGACCAGCATGGCTCAGTAAGGACCTCAAGTGTAAGAAGGAAATGCACGTGCAGTGGAAACAGGGATGTGTATCCTAGGAAAGATATAGGGACACTGCCTGGATGTGTAGGGATGTGATCAGGAAAGCTAAGGCACAGTTGGAGATTAATTTGGCAAGGAATAGGAAGAATAATAAGAAATGGCTTCTACAGGTATGTCGAAAAAAAAGCAAAGTTAAAGAAAATTATCCCCTGATAAAAAAGACAGGAGAACTTGTAAAAAATGAACATGGAGAAGGCTGAGGTACTCAACAATCTTTTTTGCCTCAGTTTTCAATGCTGCTTGCTCTTTCCACATTTCTCGAGTCCTTGAATCTCAAGGCAGGTCCTGGGGGAATGAAGTCCCTCCTATTGCAGGAGAAGATGAGGTTCAAGACCACCTGAGGAACCTGAACATACATAAGTCCATATGATCCATTGATATGCATCCCAGGGTTCTTGAGGGAATTGGCTGATGTGGTTGCTAAGCCACTCTCCATCATATTTGAAAAGTCATGGCAGTCAGGTGAAGTCCCCAGTGACTGGAGAAAATGGAAATCTCACTCATTTTCAAAAAGGGTAAAAAGGAGGACCCTGGGAACTGTCAACCAGTCAGTCTCACCTCTGTTCCTGGTAAGATCACAGAGCAGATTCTCCTTGAAGGCATGTCAAGACATATGGAAGGCATGGAGGTGATTAGAGACAGCCAACAGGGCTTCATCAAGGGCAAGTCATGTCTGACTAATCTAGTGTCCTTCTACTATGCAGGGACTGCATCAATGGAAGAGCTACAAATGTCCTCTACCAAGACTTTTGTAGGGCCCTTGTTATGGTCCCCCACAACATCCTTGCTGCTAAATTGGAGAGATATGGGTTTGATAGTTGGACTGTTGGATGAATAAGGAATTGGCTGGATGGCTGCGTCCAAAGTCTTACATGGCTCATTGTCCAAGTAGAAACCAGTAGCGAGTGGTGTCCCTCAAAGGTCCATACTGGGACCAATACTATTTAATATCTTCATCAGCAACATAGTGGGATTTGAATGCACTCTCAGCAAGTTTGCAGATAATACCAAGATGAGTGGGGCAGTTGATTCACTGGACGAAAGGATGTCATCCAGAGGTACTTTGACAGGCTTGAGGAGTGGGCCTGTGTGAACCTCAGGAAGTTTACCAAGGTTAAATGCAAGGTCCTGCACCTGGGTCAAGGCAATCCTTGGTATTAATACAGACTGGGGGATGAATGGATTGAGAGTAACCCTACGGAGAAGGACTCCAGTAGGTGGATGAAAAATTGGACATGAGCCAGCAATGTGCGCTCGCAGCCCAGAAGGTCAACCGTGTTCTGGGCTGCATCAAATTAAGTGTGACCAGCAGACTGAGGGAGGTGATTCTCCCCCTCTACTCTACTCTGGTGAGACCCCAACTAGATTACTGCACCTAGCTCTGGGGTCTCCAGTAGAAAAAAAACATGATTCTGTTGGAGCGAGACCAAAGGAGGCCCACAAAGATGATCAGAAGGCTGGAGCACCTCTCCTATGAGGAAAGACCAAGAGAATTGGAGTTGAGATACTGGAATGGGTTTCCCAGAGAAGCTGTACATGCCCCATTATTGGAAGTGTTTAAGGTCAAGTTGGACAGGGTTTTGAGCAGCCTGATCTAGTGAAGAATGTCTCTGCTCATGGCAGGGAGGGTTGAACTAGATTATTTTAAAATCTGTTCCATCCCAAACCATTCTATGATTCCATAATATGAACATATTTCCTCTCCATCTTTATTATTCTTTGTATTATGTAATTTTAAAATAGCTATTTTATTACACTATGTTTTGGGGCCTTTTTACTGAGATACAGAAAGAACCCTGCACTGCTCACACATGCAAATACCTCCCACCTCCTACCAGTGCAGAACACTTGGAATCATGGACAAGATCTCAATACGAAATGCCATTTTGGAAGAGGGACAGCAGAGAGCAGGAAAAGCCCTTAATGAGTCCAGGCCTGGCCGACACACAGGCATGTGGGCCAGTCACTCATTTTTGAGCCTGGGTAACCCCTCCACCCTCAGTCATTTGGGAAACTATGAAGGAATTACCATACCTGAGGATGTATGGGACCATTCGGTCAGGAATCGTGTGATAAATATCGAAAACAAATTGATTGATCAAAAGGCTGGAAGGCAGAAGAAAAAGGCATTGTATCATTAATACCTACAAGAGAAACAAACTTGGGATCAGAAAAGCCTAATTATAGTAGGATTGATTTACAGCTTGCAAAATCTACAAATGCAGTAGAAAATAAGGAAGGATAGTTGATAACCCCTGAAAAGCAGGTAATTATCCCACCACAATTAACACTAGAAATCTTTGAAAAAAATGCCCAGAGCATTTCGCTGTCACACTAACAAAGCTAAAGAGGTAGTGAAATGCTAGAGAACGGTTGCGGGAGCGTGGACAAGGCTCAAAGGAGGAGCTCTGTGAATCAGCCCTGACAGAAATCAGCTGAGCTGGGCTGTGATGAAAAAGTACTGAGGACTTTACCAAGTCACGCTGACAAGGAGGGAGGCAGTGAGAACATCCCCAAGAGAAGGTCAAGAAGACCTTATGACTGATAAACAACTTAAGGAAGTAGGCTAGGATGAGACCTGGACCCGAGCATATAGCAGTAGCTGCAAGTAGGAGGAACAAGTAGGAGGAACATGCTAATGTAACCTGAGAGCTTTGAAGAGGGGCATGATAGTGTAACTTTTAGAGTTAAGTTAATGATTATAGGGCTTTTGGAGCCAAACTAATGATTATAAGACAAGTGTATGTAAGGGGAAATGATTGTTAGACAAGCAGACATGACTTAAGTAGACATGGGTTATGGCATAGTCGTGAATGAGCTTCGCAATAAACCAGAACTTGCTTTACCACTCACATTGGGTCTATTGCATGGTTCTGCTCGCTCGTTACAAGTGATGCCCAACATGGGGCTCCCAAGCCCTTTTCTTCACCGGACAGCAAGATCGGAGAAGCACTGGTAGCAGCGACCAGGGAGCAGAAGATCAGCGGACGCCGCTGCGACGCGCCTGATCCGTGCCTGAACCCAGGGAGCAGAAGATCGAATGGACCTGTCCCGATCTGTGCTCGAAATCTAGGCCGACTAGGAGGGTTCGCCGTCCGAATCGAAGCTACCCAGGAAAAAAGCTGCATTTCACCGGACTGGATAATTAAGAGGAGGGGTCCACGGAGCGCACAGTGGAAAAAGAGGTAGCTTTTGAACTTTTAAAATGCTTTTTAGAAAAGCGGGGAGTAAGTCAGTTGAAAGACTTGGCTGGGCTACTCACATTCGGAAAAATGAAAGGGTATTTTAGCAACCCTGAAAGTTTGTTTGAAGTAGAAGAGGGATGAACTTTTGGGACTTTATATATCACTAATATAGGAAAAGAGCTATTTACTGCTTGTAATACAAAATATCACTAATATAGGAAAAGAGCTATTTACTGCTTGTAATACAACTTGGAGAACTGTGATTAATGCCTTGCAAAAGTTAAAAATAGAATCGAAAGTGGCCGCTGCAGCTGTGCAGGAAGTAACAGCCCCTGTATCTACAACCACAGCTGCTCCACCGTCTCGCAGCCACAGTCGCATTGAAGTATTTTTTTTGGTGTTATTAAGGGTCAATCGAGCGATAAGACGTGTGACTCTGTTAATGATCTATTAAGAGTTAATGATATGTCTAATGAAGCAGAAAAAACAAGCGATGTGCCATCAGCCGCGAGCGATGTTCATGCTTCGGCAGCCGGAAGTGAACTGGCAGACAATACGGAAGGAACTGCAGTGACACCCAGTGATGATGTAAGAGTGGGAGGAGCCAGCTGTTGCAAAAAGTTATACCCACCATGGCCTCCTCCCCCTGAAGCTATTTGTTTAACAGGAGATGGGTCATCTGAAGATGAAGCACAGCCACAACATGAAACAATAATTCCACGAAGCAGTGAATTACAAGATCTCAAGAGGCAAATGGAGGAAGCTATGAATGCTGTACATCACAGAATGGAACAATCATTGTCGACATCTGCATCACACACGAGGACTGAAAGATCTGTCCAGGAACTGGCCGAAAGTATTACAAACCCTTCAGCATCACCTTTTGGTGGTATAGTAAAGGGTTGTGTCCATCACCCATATACGGACAGTGCTATGATTCCACAAAGGTCTGGTAGGTGGTGAGGTGTAATCCGAGATGCCATATTAGAGGGAGATTGGCATCCGGCAGGTAACGTGACTCTTCCTGTATTGTTTAATCAACATGGTAATAGTTATGAGTAACATGATTTGGAAAATTTTACAACAAGTTAAAAAGACTGTGCAAGAGAATGGGATAAAGTCTGAAGCCATTAGGGCTGAGTTAGATTGGATTTTTACAGCAGATGTTAATTTGCTATATGATTGTTGAAATTTAGCTAAATTTTTATCTCCTTAAAAGGGGCCACCACAGGAGAAATTGTTCAGCTACTGTGTGGTGTGATCATTATAAAAAAAAAAATATACTTTTAGGATACCCTTAGGAGTGGTAATTTACAATGACATATTATAGCACTTTGCATTAATACTACAATGTTACAAAAGAAAAACAGGGGAGATCTGGGAAATATGTATGGCTTTAAGGCCAAGGGCATTAAGAATAAGAGACATAAGGGCTTTAAGCTCAAGGGACATGCTGTGTAACCTTAAACTCACCTCTAGGGTATAAGAGAAGGTAGTATAGTAGTAGAGTTATATAACTGTAAGGAACTAGCATTAAGACAACCAATCAATAAGAGCCATGTGAACAGAGTAGCAGTATCATGTTATAGAGGCAAAGTAGAGAAATTTTTTGCAAACATGGGGAATTAAGCATGTAACAGGTATTCCGCATTTTTCCACAGTTCAAGTGATTGTGGAACGAGCATATAGAACTATTAAGGAATACCTTGCAAAGCAGAAAGATGTAACAGAATTAGATCCACAGATAAGGTTAAGTAAAGTGCTTTTTATGCTTAATTGCTTAATTATCTTAGCTTGGTATCAGGCTTAGAGCAAGCATCTATAGTAATTCATAATAGTGGTGTAAAAATGCAAGCTACGCCTGAAATACAATTGTGTTGTAAGAACCCTAAGACAGGACTATGGGAAGGACTGAGCCTGTTGCTATTTACTGGTTGTGGTTATAGTTGTGTTTCCACAGATCAAGGTCCCTTATGGATTCCCAGTAAATGGACACGCCCATCAGTCGAGTCAGTCAACCGAACACATGAGAGCCACAGCAAAGAGTAATAAGCATTCTACTTCAACAACTTCGAACAGAAATTAACACATGAAGCAGGAGGTTTCGCCCACGATATGTAATTGTGAACATACTTGACCGACAAGGACTGAGGGGGGCTTGAGAATTGAATTCTCTTATAGCTATTAATTGTGATTGCAATTGTGTACATTGTAATTGTGCTTTGAATCTTTTATTAGAGTGTGGAGCTTGTGGCAATAGGTTGATAAGAAATAGTCACGTAGCAGCAACTGAAGGTAGTTTTTGTACTGCACATTTTCACCAGAATTTTGAGGATTTTTATATAGCAGCAGGTATCATATATAATCAGCTACATTTTTATCATTTTGGATCAGGAAGTGTTTTTCGCCAAGCTCAAGCAATTTGGTCCTTAAAACTTGCCATCCAGCAAGTTAAACAATCCAAGAAGTCAAGATTGATTGCTTTACAATGTGGACCCAATTGACTCAAATTAAAGGAAACAGATGATGTTTTTGGAAATTGATTCTCAACTTGGCATTACAGGCTGGCTAAGAACGCTCCTGATCAAAGGTATATGTATTTTAATTGTTATTTTGGTATCTCTGATTTTAATAAGTTGTATGCTATCTTGTCCAAAGAAAGATGTAGAAAGAATTATTCATGCAGCCTGGGTTGTACAAAAAGAAAAAGGGGGAATTGTTGGAGAATGGTTGCGGGAGCGTGGACAAGGCTCAAAGGAGGAGCTCTGTGAATCAGCCCTGACAGAAATCAGCTGAGCTGGGCTGTGATGAAAAAGTACTGAGGACTTTGCCAAGTCACGCTGACAAGGAGGGAGGCAGTGAGAACATCCCCAAGAGAAGGTCAAGAAGACCTTATGACTGATAAACAACTTAAGGAAGTAGGCTAGGATGAGACCTGGACCCGAGCATATAGCAGTAGCTGCAAGTAGGAGGAACAAGTAGGAGGAACATGCTAATATAACCTTAGAGCTTTGAAGAGGGGCATGATAGTGTAACTTTTAGAGTTAAGTTAATGATTATAGGGCTTTTGGAGCCAAACTAATGATTATAAGACAAGTGTATGTAAGGGGAAATGATTGTTAGACAAGCCAATGATTGTTAGACAAGTAGACATGGGTTATGGTATAGTCGTGAATGAGCTTCGCAATAAACCAGAACTTGCTTTACCACTCACATTGACTCTACTGCATGGTTCTCCTCATTCGTTACAGTGAAACATCTGTTAAAAGAGATAATATCAAGGTTGGGATTCCTATAGGAGTCTCATCAGACAGGAGACATCATTTCGCAGCAGAAATAATTCAAGAGATACATAAGGCATTAGGAATAAAATGGGACTTATATATCCCCTGGAAGCCCCACTCTAGTGGAAAGGAAGAAAGAATGAATCATAGAATCATAGAATCATTTGGTTGGAAGAGACTTTTGCGATCGAGTTCAACCATACCTGTCCACTAATAAACCATATATCTGAGCACCTCACTGGGCAGCTGCACCAGTGCCTGACCACCCTTTCAGTGAAGAAATTTTTTCTAATATCCAATCTAAACCTCTCCTGGCACAACTTGAGGCAATTTTCTCTCACCCTATCACTTGTTACTTGGGAGAAGAGACCTACACTCATCTCACTACAACCTCTTTTCAGGTAGTTGTAGACAGTGATGAGGTCTCCCCTCAGCCTCCTCTTCTCCAGGCTAAACAACCCTAGTTCCCTCAACCACTCCTCATAAGGATTGTTCTCCAGCCCCTTCACCAGCCTTGTTACCCTTCTTTGCACATGCTCCAGCCTCTCAATGTCTTTCTTGTAGTGAGGGGCCCAAAACTGAACACAGAACTTGAGGTGCAGCCTCACCAGTGCCCACAGGGGCACAATCACTGACCTGGTCCTGCTGGCCATGCTGTTTCTGATATAGGGCAAGATGACATTGGTCTTCTTGGCCACCTGGGCCAATGCTGCCTCATGTTCAGCTGGCTGTCAACCAACAGCCCCAGGTCCTCCTCTGCCAGGCAGCTCTCCAGCCACTCTTCCCCAAGCCTGTAACGCTGCATGGTGTTGTTGTGTCCCAAGTGCAGGACTCAACACTTGGTCTTGGTGAACCTCACCCCTTGGTCTCAGCCCATGGATTCAGCCTGTCCAGATCCCTTTGTAGGGTCTCCCTTCCTTCAAGCACATCCACACTTGCTCCCAGCTTGGTGTCATCCCCTCAACTTGCTAAGGGTGCACTCAATCCCTTTGTCCAGATATCTGCTGGAAACTTAATACTGCTGAGAGGAGGCAGTCCAGGAGGTTCTTAGAGTGTATTGAGGACTGCTTTTTGTCACAGCTGGTGAGTGAGCCCACCAGGGGTGAGGCTCTGCTTGACTTGCTGTTTACAAACAAAGATGGGCTGGTGAGTGATGTTGTTGTCGGAGGATGTCTGGGGTCTAGTGATCATGAAATAATTGAGTTCTCTCTGAACAATGTAATAGGAAAAGCCAGGAACAGAACATCAATGCTGGACTTCCGGCGGGCAGATTTTGGATTATTTAAGGAACTGGTCAGGAAAGTACCCTGGGAAATAGCTCTTAGTGGCAAGGGGGTCCAGGAAGGCTGGATACACTTCAAGAATGAAATCTTGAAGGTGCAGGAGCGGGCTGTCCCTGTGTGTTGTAAGAAGAGTCATAGGGGCAGACGGCCGGCCTGGATGAGCAGGGAGCATCTGAAGGAAGTAAGTAAGAAAAAGAGGATGTATCATCGTTGGAAGGAAGGGGATGTAAGTCAGGTCATGTTCAAAGATGTTGTTAAGTCGTGTAGGAGAAAAATCAGGGAAGCAAAAGCCCAGCTGGAGCTCAAATTGGCCATTTCTGTTAAGGACAATAAGAAGAGTTTTTATAAATACATCAATGGCAGAAAGAAGGGCGGCAGCGACCTCCACTCCTTGTTGGATGTGGAGGGAAATATAGTAACCAGAGATGCAGAGAAGGCTGAGGTACTTAATGCCTTCTTTGCCTCAGTTTTCAACAGTAAGGATGTCAGCTCGCTTGACAGTTGGCCCTCTGAAGTGGTTAATGGGGGCAGGGTGAAATATGGCCCTCCTGCAATCCATGAGGAGGAGGTTAGAGACCTGCTGAGCCGCTTGGACCCTCATAAGTCTATGGGGCCGGATGGGTTCCATCCTAGGGTGCTGAGAGAGCTGGTGGATGAGCTTGCTAAGCCGCTCTCCATCATCTTTCAGCAGTCCTGGCTCACTGGAGAGGTCCTGGAAGATTGGAAGTTGGCCAATGTGACGCCCATCCATAAGAAGGGCCGTAAGGATGATCCAGGTAATTACAGACCTGTCAGCCTGACCTCGGTCCCAGGTAAAATCATGGAGAAGATAATCCTGGGTGAAATCATGCACCACCTGCAGAACGGTCAAGAGATCAGGCCCAGCCAGCATGGATTTAGGAGGGGTAGGTCCTGCCTGACCAACCTGATCTCCTTTTATGACCATGTGACTCGCCTGGTGGATGAGAGGAAGGCTGTGGATGTGGTACACCTGGACTTCAGTAAGGCCTTTGACACGGTCCTCCACAGTATACTCCTAGGGAAGCTGGCAGCCCGTGGCTTAGATGGGAGCACTCTGAGCTGGGTTAGGAATTGGCTGGATGGCCGAGCCCAGAGAGTGGTGGTCAATGGTGTTTCATCCAGTTGGCGGCCGGACACCAGTGGTGTCCCTCAGGGATCGGTGTTGGGTCCCATCCTGTTTAATATCTTTATTGACGATTTGGATGAGGGGATTGAGTCCATCATCAGCAAATTTGCAGATGATACCAAGCTGGGAGGAAGGGTTGATCTGTTAGAGGGTAGGATGGCCCTACAGAGGGACCTGGACAGATTGGAGAGCTGGGCTGATTCTAATGGGATGATGTTTAATAAGTCCAAATGTCGGGTACTTCATTTTGGACACAACAATCCCATGCAGAGCTATAGGCTGGGGACAGAGTGGCTGGAGAGTAGTCAGGCAGAAAAGGACCTGGGAGTGCTGGTTGACAGGAAGCTCAACATGAGCCAGCAGTGTGCCCAGGTGGCCAAGAAGGCCAATGGAATCCTGGCCTGCATCAGGAATAGTGTCGTGAGCAGGACCAGAGAAGTTATCGTCCCCCTGTTCTCGGCACTGGTCAGGCCTCACCTTGAATACTGTGTCCAGTTCTGGGCCCCCCAGTTTGGGAAAGATGTTAGGATACTGGAATGTGTTCAGAGGAGGGCAACGAAGATGGTGAGGGGGCTGGAGCACAAGCCCTATGAGGAGCGACTGAGGGAATTGGGGCTGTTTAGCCTGGAGAAGAGGAGGCTCAGGGGAGACCTCATTGCTCTCTACAACTACCTAAAAGGAGGTTGTAGTCGGGCAGGGGTTGGTCTCTTCTCTCAGGTGACCAGTGGCAGAACCAGAGGGCATGGACTTAAGCTTCGTCAGGGAAAGTTTAGACTTGATGTGAGGAAAAAATTCTTCACTGAAAGGGTGATTGGCCATTGGAATGGGCTTCCCAGGGAGGGGGTGGAGTCACCGACCCTGGAGGTGTTTAAAGGGAGACTGGATGAGGCACTGAGTGCCATGGTTTAGATGATGGTTGGTGTTAGTGTTGGTGTTAGTGTTAGGTTATAGGTTGGACTTGATGATCTCAGAGGTCCTTTCCAACCTTGTGATACTGTGATACTGTGATTGTTGAAGATATTGAACAGATATTGATACTGTGATTGTTGAAGATATTGAACCCAGCACTGAACCCTGGGGAACAACACTTGTGACCGGCCTCCAACTGGATTTAACTCCATTCCCCACCACCCTCTGGGCCTGCCCATCCAGCCAGTTGTTTATCCAGCAGAGGCTGTGCCTGTCCAGGCCAATGGCAGCCAGTTTCTCAAGCAGAATTCTGTGAGAAACAGTGTCAAAGGCTTTACAAATGTCCAGGTACACCACATCCACAGCTTTCTATTAACGAGGTAACCTTGTCATAGAAGGAGATCAGATTGGTCTGGCAGGACCAATCTGATAAACCCATGTTGACTGGGTCCGATCACCTGACTGTCTTGTGTGTGCTGTGTGGTAGCACTCAAGATGATCTGCTCCATGACCTTCCCCAGTACCGAGGACAGACTGACAGGCCTGGAGTTCCCCAGATCCTCCCTCCAACCCTTCTTGTAAATGGGAGTTACATTTGCCAGTTGTAGAAGAATTTCTAGCTGAAGCTGGGCATGGGAAAATACTAGAGTTGTATGAACAGGGCATAGGGTCATCTCGTAACAATTTGGTAAACAATCAAGAGGAATTTGCCTACTTGCAAAATATCAGCAGGATGTGAAGCAGGAACCAAGATAAGGAAGCAACAGCCCAGCTGGCGCCAGAGCCAGAGCCCTTTGCGTGGACAGTGTACTCCAACCAATCAGCAGCAACTGTAAGGCGCGTGGACAGAAGCATTAACCCAATCAGCAGCTATGCTGGTCGTGTGTACCTCTATCCAAAGATATATAACCGCACATGCTATCAATGAAGGGGGGCATTCACATTAACTCTATGAGTAAGTGTCTGACTCTCGCTCACCGCAACAGCCAGTCTCCAGTCAAGCAGCACTTTCCCAGTCAGCCAGGACTGCTGGTAGATGAGAGCAAGGGGTTTGGCAAGGACCTCTGTCAGCTCCCTTAATACCCTTGGGTGGATCCCATCTGGCCCCTTTGACTTGTGAATGTCTAATTGGCCGAGAAGGTCTTAAACCATTTGCTCTTGGATCATTGGAGCTTTGTTCTGCTCCCCCTCCCTGTCTTCTGGCTCAGGGGGATGAGTAGCTGGAGAACATCTAACCTTGCTATTAAAGGCTGAGTCAAAGAAGGCATTAAGTACCTCAGCCTTATCCTCCTCCTTTGTCACTGTTTTTCCCCCTGCATGCAGTAAAGGAGGGAGTTTCTCCTTGGCCCTTCTTTTGTTGCCAATATATTTTTAGAAACATGTTTTATTATCTTTCACTGAATTGGCAAATTTCAGTTCCAGTTGGGCTTTAGCCCTTCTGATTTTCTCTCTATATTATCTCACTTCATCTGACTTTAAAAAGACAGCAGCGCAAGATATGCCGGGAGACATCCCTAAACTGGCCTCGAGCACTCTCCCTGGCATTTCAGCCCACATCTAGGATCAAGATCAGTCCATATGAACTGATATTTGGGAGACCTTATCAGGTAACTACCTTTCTCCAGAGTTTGGGGGTGAGAGAAGAAGCAGAATTAATGCTTAACATCACTGGGAAAGACTCTACATGACCTGCAATGGTATTTGGTGCATACTGAACCTCTTGCTTTAAATTCTCCAATATATCCTTTCCAACTGGGGTATCATGTCTATATCAAAACATGGGGACCTCAAACTCTTCAGGAGAAGTGTAAAGGACCATTTCAGGTACTGCTGACAGCTTATACCACCCTGAACGTAGAAGGTGTGGACTCTACAAGAGAGACAAGCTGGTGCCCAGATCTGAAAGCCCAACCAAACCTTGCTGTCAGCAAATAAAATAACTGCTCCATCCAGTGCTTCTGACCTGAAACATTATAAAATAAACAAAAGTTACAATTTCCATTTGTCTTAGAAATGTATAAGAATATATTTTAATATCTTCTGAAAGTTAGGCCAAATTTGTTTCCCCTCTCTCTTCCTTTTTATCTGCTGCTTCTTCACTATAGCCAAGCAAACACACTAAATTTCTGCCCAGAGTAAGAGATTGTTGTATGATTTATTATTAAAAAATAAAGCCAATATATATAAACAACAGGACATGCCAGTCTTATTGCTATTAACTTTCTCCAAATTTACGAAAACTAATACCCAAACTGAGTAATTACCATGGGTATTTACTCAGAACCAACTTCTCCATATGCCAGTCCCTAAATCATTTCACTGTCCAGTGTAAAAGTAGAATCAGTCACATGGATCCAGTAAGATGACTGATCAAGACTTCAGTTATTACTGATTATAGCAGTTCACTTACCCTGTAGTAGCCTGTGCTATACACATCTCTTGACATCCCAAAATCCCCAGTCTTTACCAATAGATTCTCACCAACCACTCAATTCTGTGTAGCAAGATCCCAATGCACAAAGTGCTGTGATGCCAAGTAAACCATACCAGCTGCAATCTGCTGGGCAACGTGAAGCATGTAGGATTGAGTCAGCTCAGCAGGACAGCTGCCTTCTGCCATCAGTACTGCGCTTGGTCCATGTGCCCTACACCAAAATACAAGCTAATGAAGTAATAGGTAATTTGTAAGTTAGAGAAGTGAAAGGCATTAGTGGGCCCTAAACCACACAATTGTCTCACTCAAATATAATGACAAAAAGAGCTATAAATTAATTAATGAAACAGGGGAGAATTTGCCTCTTGAAGATTTTTTTCTTTACTGTTTTCTTTCACGGTGAGAAAGACAGGAGATTTAAAGAGTGTTAAACAATGGATAATATATTGCTTAATGAAATAAGGCAGATGGTTTATAAAAATATATATCTGTCCTAAACCACCACCTTTTTCCTGTTCTGTTCCAGTAACTAACTTCCTAGCTAACTTCCTTCTCAGGTGTCATCTGAGAAACAAAGGTAGCAATTTTAGATTTTTACTTCTAATTTCCCATCCATATGCACAGCATGACACTATTTTTGCTGATTTTGCCACTGAGGGCTAGTTTTGCCCAACACAGGACTTCTCAACAATGGGAAGAGTACACAAAACCCAGTCTAGTTGGAACAACTAGACAACTTGAGAAACAGGAATTTTACAAGATCTAGTAATCCCTTAAAAGATATACTCATCATCTGACTCGTGAGAAACTCCTATACACTCTAGGGCAAAGAAAGCCCTTTTGCATTTGGAAAGCTCAACAATGCACTATATTATATGTGCCTCATCTGTCTTAATAGTGTCGCATCAGTGAAATTGATCCCATATATATGTCACATCCTGGTACCTTGAGGATACAGGCATGAACTGGTTTGAGCTAGCTTTCCCAAGCTCTCCAACCGCTCAGTCTGCCTCTCTCCCAAAACTTCCCCCCTTTCAAAGGAAAAAACTATGGAAGAAACCAAAAGCACACTAAGTATATGTATTTATGTATTTTTCTAAATACAAAGAACTACACTGCAAGGATATGCAAAGGAGCAAGGGAAGAGGGGAAGTGAAATGGGAAAAAGGACAAAAAGGATCTATATAACACCTGGCATACAACTATAACACCCAGTAGCTAACAAAGTAAAGAATTAATGCAATCTTACCACGCCACCTCCCCCATGGAGAGCCAGATGGCCAAATCCGATCCGTCAAAAATTTTCCACAGGCTCGGCAGCAGACAGGACCAACGCAGGGACCTTCTGCTCCCCAGCCTTGCCGGAAGAAGAAGAGAGCGTACTCTCTTATCTACACCCTATTTATATGTTGGGTTATGTTAAAGGAAGATATGGAATACTTTCGCAGATCAAAAGTCAATCCACTACAAGGCATCGTCATCAGGGTACTGAGGGAGCTGGCAGTGCTCACTGAGACACTTTCAATCATTTATCAGCAGTCCTGCCTCACCAGGAGGTCCTAGTTTACTGGAAGTTAGAAAATGTGATGCACATCTACAAGAAGGGCCAGATCTAGGGAACTACAGGCCTGTCGGCCTGACCTTGGTGACAGGGGAGGCTATGGAGCAGATCATCTTGAGTGTCATCACACAATATGTACAGGACAAGCAGGTGATCAGGCCCAGTGAGCATGGGTTTAGGAAAGGCAGGTCCTGCTTGACCAACTTGATCTTCTTCCATGACAAGATGACCCACTTAGGGGATGAGGGAAAGCCTGTGGTTATTGTCTACCTGAACTTTTGTAAAGTCTTTTGTCTTTGAATGTTCCCCACAACATTCTCCTGGAGAAACTGGTTGCTCATGGCTTAGACAACTGTACTCTTCACTGGATAAAAAAATGACTGGATGGTTGGGCCCAAAGAGTTATGGTGAATGGAGTAAACCAAGTTGGCAGCCAGTTGCGCCAGGGGAGGTTTAGATGGGATATTAGGAAAAATTTCTTTACTGAAAGGGTTGCCAAGCACTGGAACAGGATACTCAGGGAAGTGATGTAGTCACCATCCTTGGAGGTATTTAAAAGATGTGGATATGGCATTTGGGGGCACGGTTTAGTGGTGGACTTGGAAGTATATGGGCTTGATGATCTTAAAGGTCTTTTCCAACCTGTCAAGAACTGTGTTGTAAACTGCAGATAAACTGTTCCTCATATTTTTTTCTTAAACTGTTGTTTTCCAGCCATGTTTTGAGGTGAAGTGGTTGAAACTACCTTCAAAGAAGCACAAGGACACCAATTCTCACACCTGCTAAAATGCTCTCTGTGCAGGTGTGAGAAGGGGACAGTCGTCAATCACTGTGATTCAGGAGGAGTTTCAGGGGGGTGCAGCACTCCTCAGGCCAACTACACATGCTCTTCTGAGGTAACTGAGTGACAGTTTATGTAACACAGGGTTCCTCCTAAAGGAATGCCTAGTGGGTGTAAATAGGTGTGATCAGCCGATACCAACTGCATAAAAGAGGAAATCACTTCTCCGCCATGAGAGCTCCCATCTTTTTAAGGATATCAGCATCATATTTCATGGTAGGATTCTTGGGAAGGTGAACTATATCTTTTCCAATAACTTTCTGTTTCCTATTTTATTTTGCCTCTCTTCTCCACTCTCTGATTCCTCTCCCTCCCACTTCTGGATTTTAATTTCCATAGAGGCATGGTATTACTTTAAACAATATATATATATATATACACACACATTTTTGTCTTCACCATGAATCAATAGTTGTTTTATGCTAATAGAAAATTGAGTATTTACAAACGGCCTTGGTACTAATAAATTAGTTTTAATTAACCATGCAGTGTCTTTATCATTCTTAATTTGCATCCTAGTATTTCATTTTAATGAACCACCACCCCTTCTTCCACTTGCGGGGTGGAAGGGGCGTCGGGACGCAATACAACCTAAATGATTCTATGATTCTATGCCAACATGTACCATTTTATGGCAAGTATTACTAGCCCGTACTTAGCCAATTAATGAGGTCATCTGACAGTTATTCTCCATTTGATACACCCTATAATATACTGAATAGTCCTTTTTATCCATCTCATTCTTCTGGTTTTACAGAAGTCTGTTTTTATTCCATTCATGTAGACTAAGCTTTCAGAGACCACCTCTGCCCTTCTCTTCCAAACTTTTCTTAAAAAATACCTTAGAATTGCTTTTAAATCAAAAGTCCTTCCTTGCTACAAAGACGTGTTTCAGAGTCAGTTTTCTAATGTGAAAGAGGTGAAGTCTAGCCCTATTTTGTCCCTTGGATGCGGCAGATAAGGCACGGACCCCGATGCAAGTTCAAAATGAAGTCCAAATCGGAATTGTTTATTTGTAACACAAATTGCTCTTTTATAACAATCCTTTTGCAAAGTCATTGTCCACGCACCAATTTAACATTGGTGATTGGGTTAAAACACTTGTACACCTGCCTTGAGCTGTTTCTTAATTGGTAGCATAAATTCTGTTTTTCTTTACCTAATCCCTCCTGATAAACTGCTGGGGACTTTCCACTACTTCAAGGTTAGCCAGTTCTCAGTTCATTATCAAGCTCTGTCAAGGCCTCTGTGTTATTTTCTGTGTTACTTCCCAGGCTTTAACCCTACACTTGGAGAAAGACATAAGAATTTGGAAGAGTTGCAAATTAATCCAAATCTATAAGATCAAATCTGACACTACCTATTAGAAATATTATATTAAAATTGCCCTGGGGAAGAATGTCCTGAACAAGGTGACAGATGAAGGAGGATGTGTAGCTTTGCTGGGATTGCATTTGATACTGCACTTGTTATGCCACAGGCAGCGATACAGTAGTTGCTGGTGGGGGGTGAGGGGAAGAAAAAACAAGATATGAAATTCCCAACCAAGACTCCTATTTAAAAGCATTGTACCTCTTCATTGCACTGTTTTTTTTTAATGACCTTTCTCAAGCATGAACCTATGAGTCTGCTAAATGAGAGAGGCCTTAATCTTTCACTAGCTTTCTCAACAAGATGATCTGTATCTAATGAAACTTTGGTATTATTTTAATGCATTTTGCTTATCTTCTTGGTGCTGGCTGTGAATTAGGAGCTCCTCAGTATCTGCAATAGCCAGTAACATTGACAGAGATTTCTTTGGATCCACATCACTCTCTGCTAGCCAGAACAAGCACAGAGAAGGCGTGACTTTGAGGCTGTAGTCCTAGATCTGAAATAGCCCTTGACTGCACACAGGCAGCAAGTACCTTTGGGTTAAATTTCAAATTCATTTTACCCTGATAGCTTCTGGTGGCACTACAAGGTAGAAATACAGGGTTTTGCAGCCTGTTTGCAACTAACCTGATCTGCAGCACAATCTGCAGCAAATATGAGAGGAATAACAAATCGGAGCTTAGGTTAAACAGTTTGTCCCAGTATAATAATTTTACATTCCAAGGGCAAGGGCTGATTAATAGTTTAAAAAAAAATACAAACATAGGAAATATGCTGTCTGCTAAACTACCTTTCTGTACAACAATTCAAAACCAGAGTTATGAGATAAGAAAAGGCCAATCAAAAAGAATCAAAAAATAAGCCTTTCTCACGATGATAATAAATCAGCTGGAAATTTGGCTTGTTCTAATGGAAAATTGAAATAATGAAAAAGCACTGGGTTGGCATCTTTGAAAGTGAAGCTCTCTTCTGATCCACAGCAGAGATCCAAAGAGGTAAATCCAAATACCCCAATATTGCCCTGACAATATACTTAAATCCTCTGTCAGCAAGATAAACATCCCAGGAAAAGTAGTGTTTGCTCTGCATCCTTAATTCAGCCTCTGGTCTCCCTGTCAACCCTGCCAGCTCTGCCAATAAGGGAGGATGCCAGCTGATGCCTTTTGCTTTTATTATGTGGTTATTTGTTCACTAGAGATTAGAAGGACAACAAACTCATTTCACAAGGCTATTAAAAATGGCAACACTATCAGTCATTAGCAATTTCAGTCAGATACAAAATCCAAACCTGTTTAAAGGGACATTAGTTTAGTTTGAGTTCTTTACAGCTTTGTCAGTAGCATGCATTACACAAATATCTTTCCAAAATGGTGGTGTCCTCTAGTTACCCTCAGGCAGAAGAGATCTCAAGACACTGAAAAGCCTTTGTGGTATGCTGTCATGGTTTAACCCCAGCCACTTTCTCACTCCCACTCAGCAGGTTGGGGAGAGAGAACTGGAAGGGTATAAGTGAGAAAACTCGTGGGTTGTGATAAAAATAGTTTAATAATTGAAATTAAATAAAACAATAATAATAACAATCATAAATAAAACCAAAAAATAGATTGTAATGAAAAGGAAAGTATCAAAGAGAGAGAAATAAGCCCTAAGAAAGACAAGTGGTACAAATGAAAACAATTGCTCACCACCAACCGACTGATGCCCAGCCAGTCCCCAAGCAGCACCCCCTCCCGCCAACCTCCCTCCTAATTTTATGGTTGAGCATGATGTCATATGGTGTAGAATACCCCTTTGGTCAGTTGGGGTCAGCTGTCCTGGTTTTGTCCCCTCCCAACTTCTTGTGCACCCCCAGCCCACTCACTGGTGGCATGGTGTGAGAAGCAGAAAAGGCCTTGACTCCGTGTAAGCACTGCTCAGCAGTAACTAAAACATCCCTGCATTATCAACACTGCTTTCAGTACAAATCCAAAAAATAGTTTCATATTAGCTATTATGAAGAAAAATAACTCTATCCCAGCCAAAACCAGCACATACCCTTTGATGGAAAAGACATAGAAGACCTTGAATGAACAGTCCCTTATGCAAATGTTTTTTATGTAGGTACTAACACTGTTTCTTAACCGTTTATTTTTATGTCAACAAGTACAGGCTAGAAGAAATTGTACATGCATAAGGCCACTGGACATAACTTACTGGTTCATGAGTTATCTATTCTTGTGAACCTTAGTTATCACCTATTTATTTATGACTGCTTCACTACCAGATTTCAATTTCAGATATGCGTTCCTGAATAGCTTTAAAAATAAAACACTAGCCCCCAAGATGTAGTATTTTCCAAAACTCAAAGCTTTATTGCTGCAGATTAATGGTACCCTTTCAAAACACTAAGAAGAGGGTAATAGATTCTCAAAAGCTTTTAGACATCTACAGATAGAGACAGGTGCTGAGTGGGATCTTCTCAAGTGCTAGCAGAAAAGAGGCAAGGAAACAATTACTACTGTAAGTTTATAAACAAACATTTCAGAATATGCTGAAATATACTGAAAATACTATTCTTTTGGTTCCCATTCTTTTGGTGGAAAGTATAAGGATTAATTTAATAGTACTTCCAAATAGGTAAAGAAACAATAAGCCACACATCACAGTACACAAACTGAATCAGCAGCGTTGCACAGATTTTCTCTGTTGGGTGCTCACATTTATAGAATCATAGAATCATTTAGGTTGGAAAAGACCTTTAAGATCATCGAGTTCAACCATTAACCTAACACTGTTCACCACTAAACCAGTGGTGATTTCTTCAGTGAGATCAGCTAATTTGGTGTTAAGTACAAGCAATGTCTTGCTTCTCTGCCCACTTCTGACTTTCCAGCACAACACACATTGGTGGATTTACCTGAGGAATCTAAGATCTCCGTTCTTCGTATACTCAAAGATCATGATGAGTGAATCACCCTCAACACAGATGCCATAGAACTTGACAATGTGCTCGTGTTGCAAGTTAGTCAGCAACTCTGCCTCATGGTGAAAGTCCTTGCGGGCATTGTCACTGGCATCCTTCAGTGTCTGGAGGAAGAAAGGAATATGTAAAGAAGGGAAGATGTTCGCAGAAGGCAGTAAACATGGGAAGGCACTGTAAGGGTAAGATAAAGACACTACTATGTAAAGGGTGGAGAAAGTATATTCTTAGTAACTGTTTTAGCAATGCAGGTGTGATGCAATTGCAATTAAACAACAGTGGCACAATTTTCATTCCCCTACCACACATCATCCCATACAATGATTTTTATTGTAAGAAGATATATAGAAATGAGAGAGTAATGCATTTAGCATGTTCTCAGTGCAAGAAAAAAATAAAACCAAATAAAGCTGTAAGAGCACAAGAGATATAAAAACATGAATTATGATTATTATCAATACTACTAATACTGAGAAATAAATCAAAGCTTTAGCATGCAAAATATTCTCACCAGTCCGTGAGAGTTTTGCCTGAGTAGGAACCAAGGCACAACTCCATGTACATATAACCCTAAGGAGGAGAGACACTCCCTTGGACAACAGAGGGACTCCCTGGCTGTTACAGGAGCTCCATAAGAACTGAATTCAGCCTTTTGACATGTAATAGATGGACCATCACCCCTATACTTATTCTCCTCTATGGGATCTCTGTCCTGGTATCCACTTAGAAACTGGTCTCTGCAGATCTGTGCTCCATAGGAAGTGCAAACCTGTAGCTCCTCAGTCCACCCCTACATCACTGAGCTGCATCTACAAGTAAGTCAGAGCAAGAACAGGGGAATCTGGCTCTCATCAGCTTCAGTATGACTCAGTAATGAAATTCTCAGGATACCTTTCCTTTACACTCTTTCAGACTTTCACTGTGAAATCCTTACTATTGCTTCTCATTATCATACAATAGCTAAGATCAAGAAACAAAGAGTGGTTTTGACCCTTATCTGAACTAAGAAGTTCTGGAGAACTGGAAATCATTAATTTTTCTCTGAAGGTGCTGTGAAAATGTTCTTCATCTTGTACAGGCAGTACTCTACTAGAGTTTTTTTCTGGAACTCTTGGCTCCTATATAATTTGCTACAGTAATGTCAATATTTCAGCTATTTGAAGCATTCTGAGTCAGACGAAGCAGCTCCTGTGAGGTTCAGTGCCAGGGGTTTTAGCATGCTTGTACAAAGCTACTGCAGTTGCCCAGCAACCAGCAGGCAAAAATCATCAGGCCCCCTAGTGAATGTAAAGAAATTCTGATGAATCTCACACAGGTGACGCAATACTTCCCCCAGACCAGCTCACTCTGCTTTCTTGCTTCTTGCTTCTTCCTTCTATTACTCACCAGTTATAGATTTCCACTGACCACTGCACAGGAACATTTTTATTCTAGTTTCACTCAGGAGGCTGAAGCTCTCTAAAGCATTTGCTGTCATGGAGACAACCTACCCTCAGCTGCTGGCATTCAGGACTGGTCCTCTAGGATGAAAAAACTTCATATTTTCACTGCTCCGTACCCTGTGCCCAACATGGGGATGTTGCTCTCTGCATGCCTGTGAGGTCCCATCATAGCATAACTATGAGCTATATTTTGTACCATGATAAAAGAGAAAGACTGGAAAGTGCCAGGTGATTAACCACTTGGCTATATAGAGATCAATCCAATGGTCCAGTTAGCTAAAAACTCACTCTTTGACAGGAATCAGAATCAGATCTTCAAGAGTTGATGCAAGAAACTGAAAGTAGGCAGCGTAAGGGTATGTGAAAGGAGTGCATCTGCTCCTTTAAGGGTGTCTGTTCAAGGACCTTTTTTCAGTGCAGCAAGGGAAAATAAGAAAAGGAAAATAATCATAAACAAGAACATACAGGGACACAAACCTGACTGGCGCATAATAAAGGAGTCAGTGATGAGAACCAAACTTGGTCGGTCCAACTGATTGATGAGGGCATTTTTGAAACAGATAGAGCTGTACAAACCCATGGAGGACATGCAGGGGAAGGGGGGAGCAGGAAGGAACAAAGAAAGATGTAGACATAAAAGTGTATAAAAGGGGCCAGTCGTGAAAAATGAGGGCAGTCAGTATGCTTGTCTGGCTGAGCCCTGTGCCTGATCATCACAGTCTGTCCTATCATTTTATATTTTCTTATTATATGTTTTCTTAACTATTTCTCTGCATAGACTAAGTGCCAGCTTCTGGTGAGACTTGTATGTGCATGAGTGGAATTTGGTGCCAACTACTGGAGTCAGATCTAAGGTGTAGGCACCCCTGGCCTGTGGTGTCAGCTACTGGAGTGAGTGGGGGTCTCTTTCCTCCAGCCACTGGGGCAGGAATGGTGTGTGTTCCCAAAACCAGCTACTGGGGGAGGCCGGCACGAGTGAGGTGAGTGAGGGGCTCTGCACTAGTGGCTGGAGCAGGACCATGAGTGCAATCTACTGGGGTGGGCCAAGTGTCTGTATCTTCTCCAAACCTGGTGTGTGGTGTGCATGTGTATGCACTAACAAACTTCAAGCTGAACTAGTCAGTGAGCAGAGGGGCCTCGAGTCCAGGTGGGATATCTGTGCTGATATGCCCAGGGGGACTTGAAAATGTGGAGTGCATGAGGGATGAATGTGTGAGTGCGTGCGTTTGCTAGCAAGCATCAAGTAAACCAGTGAAGCAAGTAAGGGGGCCCAGGATCCAGGCAGGAGTGTTGGGCAAACAAAGAGGCTGTGACAGTAATTGAGGGTTAGGTGAATCTGTGTGTGCTTGTTTATGTAGAAAGTGTTGTGTGTATGCTTTCACTAGTGAACTTCTATCTCTACCAGCCAAAGAAGAGAAGGGAACTTGGCTTCCTACAAGAAGGATATTGAGCTGCTGGAGCGCGTCCAGAGAAGGGCAACGAGGCTGGTGAAGGGGCTGGAGAACAAGTCCTATGAGGAGTGGCTGAGGAAACTGGGGTTGTTTAGCCTGGAGAAGAGGAGGCTGAGGGGAGAACTCATCACTGTCCACAACTGCCTGAAAGGAGGTTGTAGCAAGGTGGGTGCTGGTCTCTTCTCTCAAGTGACAGGAAAGAGGAAATGGCCATAAGTTGTGCCAGGGGAGGTTCAGACTGGATGTCAGGAAAAAGTTTATCACTGAAAGGGTGGTCAGGCACTGGCAGAGGCTTCCCAGGGAGGTGGTGGAGTCACCATCCCTGGAGGTGTTTAAAAGATGGGTAGATGATTGTCTTAGGGACATGGTTTAGGAAGGGGACAGGTATGTTTGGACTTGATGATCTCAGAGGTCTTTTCCAACCTTATGATTCTATGATTCTGTCTATGCTTATGTTTTATTTGAGTCCTGTATGTTGGTGCTGTTGAAGGCAGTGCCTTGTCTGTGGCAGTCTGTATGACTGGCTGTGTCAGTGTCTTCTGTGTGTTTGGGATACCTGCACAGCTTTATTGCTGGTTGAATCTGCACCTGGGAAAGCAGCAGCTGTGTCCCTCAGCCTGGGCAGAGACTCCAAGTCCCTGGGCACTGGTCTGGGTTCCAGGGGCCAGGCAGCAGAGGTGCTGAGCCAATGTGGCTGGAGAAGGCAGCTGCACTTCTTACATCACATAACAGGTATAACTTGTCCACAAGCATAATTCTTCCTACTTGTGCTTCTATGGCTACATGCAAGTTGCTTATTAAGGACAGTTTAAGGAATGTATTTGAAAAAAAAGAAAATATACTGTTCCAGAAAAATGATAGATTTGTCATCTAAATCCATGAAGATATCTCTCCCTTTAAATGCTGAATGATCTTCCTTGTGAATTACAGTAAGAAAAAGCAAGCAGACAGAGAATGCAAGTACAGCATTTTATAAGAGCTGAAGTGCTAGACTCCATTTGGTCAGGATTTTCAAAGGGAGCAACTGAATGGAAAGACTTATTTTGCTATCAAGCAGTTCCCTGAAGTGATAGAAGAGAGAAAATTATATAATTATAGGCCTGTCAGTCTCACATTGGTGGCTGATAAAATTATGGAGAAGATTGTTCTGGGAATTACTGAAAAATATCTGAAAGAAAATGCAGTCACTGGTCAAAACCAACATGGGTTCATGAAGAGAAAGCCATGCCTTACTAAGTTAATATCCTTTTACAACAAGCTTACCCACCTAGTAGATGAAGGGAAGGCAATGTGGTTTTCTTTTTTATTTTAGCAAAGCTTTTGATACAGTCTCTCACAGTATGCTTCTGGAAAAAATGTCCAGCATACAGCTAGATATGTACACAATACAATGAGTGAACAGTTGGCTGAAAGCTCGGGCTCAAAAAGTTGTACTAAATGGAGTAACATATGGCTGGTGTCCAGTTACTAGTGGTGTTCTCCAGACCTCAATTTTAGGGACAGTTCTCCTCAATATTAAATTATGAGGAGTCTTCCCTTGAGGATAGAGAGGCCTCACAGAGAGATCTTGATAGAGTGCTGGATAATGACCAGTTGTATGAAATTTAAGAAGGACAAATGCTGGATTGTGCACCTGGGTTGGCGCAATACTGGATGTGCATATAGACTGGAGGGACAAGAGGCTGGAGTGCATCCCTGCGGAAAAGGATCTGGGAGTTTTGGTTGATGGTAAGCTCAATATGAGTCAATGATGTGCCCTGGTGGCTAAAAGGGCCAACTGTATCTTGGGAAAGATTAAAACTATATCAGGGGAAGTTCAGATTGGATATTAGGAATTAGTTCTTCACTGACAGGGCGGTCAAGCACTGGAATAAGCTCCCCAGGGAAGTGGTCATGGCCTCAAGCCTGTTGGTGTTCAAGAAGCATTTGGATTACTCTCTTAGATATATGATTTAACATTTAGGTTGCCCTGTGGGGAGTCAGGTGTTGAACTTGATGATCCTTGTAGGCCCATTTCAACTCAGGATATTATATGATTCATTCTATATTTTTCTACATTTCAGACAAATAAGAAGGAGGCCTCTTTCTTCGTTATTTTATTTTGTACTGAGCATTTCTACTATATAAAATGGTAGTAGACTCAAAGTCTTAGCAGGTTCAAATTGCATACTCCTCTGTTTCTGTGATCTTTTAGATTGTTTCTTTAAAACATTAACTAATTTCACAGAATCATATAATCACAGAATTATTTAGATTGGAAGGTACCTTAAAGATCATCTAGTTCCAATCCCTATGCCACTAGATCACCTCCCACTAGATCAGGTTGCTCAAGTCCCGATCCAACCTGGCCTTGAACACCTCCAGGGAGGGAGCATCCATGACTTCCCTGGGCAACCTGTGCCAGTGCCTCACCAACCTCACAGGAAAAAAATTCTTCTTGGTATCTAATCTAAATTTCCCCTCTTTCAGTTCAAACCCCTTACCACTCGTCCTATCATTGCACTCCCTGATCAAGAGTCCCTCCCTAGCTTTCCTGTAGGCCCCTTTCAGGTACTGGGAGGCTGCTCTAACATCTCCCTGGAACCTTCTCTTCTCCAGGCTAAGCAAGTCCAACTCTCTCAGCCTGTCTTCATATGGGAGATGCTCCAGCCCTCGGATCATCTCTGTAGCCCTCCTCTGGACTCGCTCCAACAGATCTAGGTCTTTCCTGTGCTGAGGACTCCAGAACTGAATGTAATACTCCAGGTGAGGTCTCACAAGAGCTGCGTAGAGGGGCAGAATCACCTCCCTCCACCAGCTGGCCAGCTTCTTTTGATTCATCCCAGGATACTGTTAGCTTTCTGGGCTGCAAGCACACGTTGCCAGGTCGTGTTGGGCTTCTCATCCACCAGCACCCCCTTCAGGTCTTCAGGTCTACTCTCAATCCATTCTCTGCCCAGCCAGTAATTGTGCCTGGGATTGCCCTGACCCAGGTGCACGACCTTGCACTTGACCTCGTTGAACTTCATGAGGTTCATGAAGTAACTTCAGTTTTGCCCCTTTCAGTTCAGAAGGTTCCAATGCGATATAAAATTAGGCATACAAATTAAAGTAATTATGCCACTGGAATTTTTAGGATTCCTAAGGTGGAGAAGCTTATATAAAGATAATGCCTGCACATCTTTCACTTTTTGACTCTGTTGGACAATGCAAAATAAGTTTGACAATGGAGCAATAGTATCAACAACATATAGCTCCTTGCAACAGGTCTGCAACAGTCCAGGACCATTTGTCCCTTTTAGCAGATCAGAGGCAACACCATACTATCTATGCCTCCACAGCCGCAGATCACCAGACATCAGCCATCTAGTTAGCACATGTCTGTCCAGCTAGCAAGCCAAACACAGGTAAGCAAGGGTCATAAAACAGGAGCAGGTGGATCCTTAGTTCCACTGCAGCCAATAGAAATCCAGATCTACTGCTCAGCATAGCTCCCTTCAGATATCTGTTTTAATAGGGGCTTTGTAAATTTTCACTGACATGTATAAATACCCTTCCACAAATAAATAAAACTTTATTTTAGCGAAGAAAAATAAACACAGGTGCATTAATTGAAAGTCAGCTATATATGCCATGTCAGCAGCTAATGAATAACTCAGACCCATACTCTTTTAGGGTAATGACAGTTTCCTACAGGATCCAGCATGTTAATGAACTGACAGAACTCCAGTACTAACAGTTGAAAACACAACCAAACAATGACCAAATAGGACCTTTAAAAGCTGTAACCTATGATGAGGCTGAGGACAAGTTCAGTCTTTGTCATTATACTTTCAGGACCTAAAAGTATCATGTTTTTTAATTGATAATTGCAGTATACTATACTGAGTCAAACAACTGTGACTAGAAAAGGAGCTGCCCAGACATGGCAAAATACATAGAAGTTTACTGGCTGATTTATCACACCATGATTAACTCAGTTACAGCCTTTTGCGACATGGAAGTTCAAGACAGAAAGAGAGAGGAAAAAAGAAGGAAATAGAAGAAGAGGATCAAAGAACTTTGAACTTTTTGTCCCAGTCAGTTTCCAGAGAAG
The DNA here is from genome assembly GCA_033556795.1 of Tapera naevia. Lineage (NCBI taxonomy): Eukaryota > Metazoa > Chordata > Aves > Cuculiformes > Neomorphidae > Tapera > Tapera naevia. Next base: position 170,379 of record JAUMJJ010000004.1, on the reverse strand, counting down.
AGGAAAACACTAGGAGAGATTCAATTGAAGAATGCCCTCCCACAGCCCACTGCTTCTGGAGAAGTGACTGTTGGGCAGATACCAATGGGACGTATTTCCCAAAGCACACAGATGCAGCAGATGCAGTCTTTGCAGAGATGTGAACCCTCCCTGAAGGTAGCATACACGCATACCAGAGCAAACAAGAAGAATGGCAGAAATGGCTGAATGTACTTCATTCAGGATCTGACATACTATGTCAATATAATGAATATTACAAACAACAGTGTTACAATCATAACCAGGCTGAGTTGGCAGTTCCAACCAATTAATAACCTGGTTAATTTTATGGTGATAACTAGTACAAATGTATGATATTCTACAAAGTCTTAATAGGTATCACCATAAATCATAGCCATCTTTCTCCCCTGTTCTCTTTATTCCCAGAAAATGCTTACAATACATGGAGGGAAGTGAGCAGGCTGCACTGCATCAGAGAAGATGAAGAAGAGAGACTGGATTTTCTCTGAGATATAGAGCAGCTCGAAGACCCTCAGATCTCATTTGCAGCAGAGATGCAGGAAGTGTCCACCCCTAGTATAATGGTAAGTTCAGTCTCTGGAGAAGGGGAAGGATGGAAGCTGGTGACTTCTGACACCAAGAGGAAGGCTCCTGCCCCTCTTAAGGACTACCAATTGCAAAATAAGTTCACCATACTGAAAGTTGAAGAGGAACCACATGCACCTACAAGCAAAGGACATGGTTCACCTAACCCTAAACCATGGAAGACCACTAGGAAGAAACAGCGAGTCAGAGAACAGGGGCACCCATCTGCTGATCTGACTTATCAACTAGAGAGGTTTTCTGCCTGCCAGGGGCCAGGATCTGAGATGTTGTGAAGGGACTGCTGAAGCTTGTCTGGTCCTCTGACTACTACCCCCTGCTTTTCTTCCATGTGGGCACAAGCGATACTGTCAGGGGAGACATAGACAGGATCAGAAGTGACTACAGAGCTCTGGGGAAGTAGTCAAGGACATAGAGGCCTAGGTAGTGTTCTCCTCAGTCCTGCCAATGAGGGGAAAGGGTGTGAGGAGGAGGACACTAATAGAACAAGTAAATTATTGTAGTTGGTTGGCTTCCATGACTGACATACTCCAATGGAGGGACACAGGCTCTTTCAGGATAGACTGAGAAGATGAGGATGAGGAATTGCCTTATATGTGACAGCAGCTGGAATGCATGGAGCTCTGCCTGAGGATGGAAAAGGAGCCAATTAAGAGATTATAGGTTGGGAATAGAGGGGACAGGTAAAGGTGACATTATAGACCCTGGTCCTCATGGAGAAGTTCAGACACCATATCTGCTGGGAGGTCAACACAACAGGGCATAAGCAGTCCAGGAGGTTCTTGGAGTCCATCAATGACAGCTTCCTCCTCCAAGTGATAGAGGAACCAATGAGGAGAGGTGCTCTGCTGGACCTCATACTCACCAAAAAAGGTGGGCTTGTTTGGGATGTAAAGGTCAAAGGCAACCTTGGCTGCAGTGACCATGAGATGGTGGAGGTCAGGATCCTGAGGACAGGGAGGAAGATTAAAAGCAAGCTCACTACCCTAGGCTTCAGGAGAGCAGAGTTTGGCCTCTTCAAAATTCTTCTTGGAAGACTCCAATTGGATAAGGCCCCAGAGGGAAGAGAGACCCAAGAAAACTAGTTAATGTTCAAGGAACACCTCCTCCAAGCCCAAGAGAGGTCCATCCCAATGAATAAGAAGTCAGGTAAAAAAGCCAGGAGGCCTGCATGGATGAACAAGGGGCTCCTAGACAAACTCAAACAGAAAAAGAAAATTACGGAGGATGGAAATAGGAACAGGCAACCTGGGAGGAATATTGACACATTTTCTGAGCATCCAGGGATGAAGTTAGGAAATCTAAAGCCCAAATGGAACTGAATCTGGACAGGGATATCAACGACAACAAGATGGTCTTCTCTGTCTCCCTTCTTGGCAATATTCAAACATTGCCTGGACATTCTCCTGGGTAACTAGCTCTAGGTGGCCCTGCTCAAGCTGTGGGAAGTTGGATCAGATGACCTCCACAGGTCCTTTCAAATCTCAGCCATTTTGTGATTCTGTGAATTGAATCTTCTGTAATACTTATTATAGCCTATAGTGAATGCATGGGGTGGGTCTCTTCAAGAAACCAAAAATGTATGGACCAGAAAAGTTCTTATCTTACCTAGAATCTAAATGACTGTTGTTTTTAAAAAAAAATATTTTTTTTTTTGTTGCAAAGATTGTACACCTCATAGTCTGCACAGCACAAAGATACACAAATGTAGATTGCTTCTCCCACTCTTTGTGAAGTTCAAGTCTTCACACAGAAATAAATATCAGCTGGATGTCATTTTATGCAGCAGTAACTAGCACAAATGGCTGCTACATTTGTTCAACTGTATAGGCAGAATACCCCATGTGCTTATCAGAAAAAGAAATATTAAAATTACCATAATTTTCATTGTTACCAATAAAACAGCTGGATTTTTCTCTCAAGTTGCTCAGAACTGGCACTTGTGGCTAAAGAAATAGGTAATGTTTGTTGACATGTACTCAGTCTGTAGTAAAGTCAAATATGGAAGTACAGGAAGTGTTAGTTACTCTTCAGCTCTACAGGCAAGATGTCATCTGGGTTGATTAGCAGACTACTTTACAAGCGGTATAGGTTAACTATTGTTTCCTGTAAAGATCACTAGTAGCAGGAGGGAGAGTAAGTGTTTGGTTTTAGGAAGGACTGGTCTGGAGCCTGTTATGGAGCTGGGACACTATTTTGTCTTTTGATAGTCCAATGTCCAAAAAATTGTCCTCAGGATGCTCCCAAGACACTGTGTTTCTAGTTTCCCCTTCTAGTCAGAATTTTAAAGAGAGGAAAATGGGTCAGAAACTAACATAATTATTTGTGGAGAGACTTACTGAAACCTGTCTCATTGAAAGCAGACATGAGCCTGACAAAAGCAAGCTGCTTAGGCCTTGAGTGGAAAAATACTGAGCTAAGTGAAAAACTACTGACCAGCAAGGTCAGTGGGCCCTTGTTGTGCAGTGAAGCTTAGGCAAGGGAGATAACAGGATGTCTCCCACGGGACCAGATGGATTTCTAAAACTACAGGAATGTATGTGACGCTTATGCAATGATAAAGTCTGTAACCAATAAGGAGCTAAAGTTTTGTAATATGTATGAAGCTCATAAACTAAACTATTTAGGTAGAAGTACTGGTAATAAAGACTGAGACTTGTTAATCAAACACCATATGCGTGTCGTTAAGTCTCCCGCTGTCTTGGACAAATGGTGTCCTTAACAAATGGTGACTCCCAACAATTATTCATTAATCATTTTCAAGATTTATGGGGTAGTTTTTGCAATGTTTTCCCACATGCAACACATAATTAAGGTATAGGCGAGTGTATTGCTTTAATCATTGCTGCTGTCACATTCATTCTTCCCTTACTTATGAAACTTAGACAGACACATGCAGAATCAGAAAGAGATTTGACATCAGGGCTTTGACAAACAACAATTATAAGGTTTTTGCTCATTTAATCCCTTCATTATTGATTTCCTTATCCGAAAAATAAAGATGGAAGTGCTTACCTGACTAGTGCATAGGCAAATAGTGGGAATTTTTAATGATTAATTACTTTCTATTTGTACAGTGTCACAAAACTTTAAACTGAGAGTCTTAAATTCATCAAAATCCTTAGCATATTTTGAAAACAGTGGTTCAAACTCCTATTATCTATCACCTTATTTTCTGATTCTCGTTTGGACATGCTTTAAGATGTGAATCTGGCTGCAATGAATAGTTTCTTTCATTTTTACAAATATCTGTTTCTGAGTTCTGGCTTCTTTAAAAGTTTAAATGCATTAAAAATGGAAATAAGAACAACTGGAAAGAAAAAAATACATTTGGAAAAAAGGTTTTACAATATTGTTTCTCTTGTACTCTTCAATGTTATCTATTATACCATGAAACTAATCATAGAATCATAGGATCATAGAATCATATAATGGTTTGGGTTGGAAGGGACCTTAAAGATCATCCAGTTCCAACCCCCTGTCATGAGCAGGGACACCTCCCACCAGACGAGGCTGCTCAAAGCCCCATCCAACCTGGCCTTGAACACCTCCAGGGATGGGGCATCCACGACTTCTCTGGGCAACCTGTGCCAGGGCCTCACCACCCTCACTGTGAAGAATTTCTTCCTAATGTCTAATCTGAATCTCCCCCCTTACAGTTTAAAGCCATTCCCCTTGGTCCTGTCACTACAAGCCTTTGTAAAAAGTCCCTCCCCAGCTTTCCTGTAGGCCCCCTTCAGGTACTGGAAGGCCACTATGAGGTCCCTCTGAAGCCTTCTCTTCTCCAGGCTGAACAACCCCAACTCTCTCAGCCTACTTTCAGAATGTGTAAAATGGGAATAACCTCACTGAAAGGCACAGTCAACACATGTTCACATGTCTAAATAATTGGATAACCTTCTGTGGTATGGTCACCTACCTAGCCGATGAAGGGAAGTTGATGGATGTAGTTTTTCCTGGATTTTAGAAAGGCTTTTGATGCTGTACTGCACAGTATCCTTCTGCACAAGTTGTCCACCTGTGAAATGAGCAGGTTCACAGTGCGCTTGGTGAAGACCTGGCTGAAGGATAGAGCTCAAAGTGTTGTACTGAATGTGGCTACATCTGGCTGGTGACCAGTCACCAGTGGTGTTCCTAAGGGCTCAGTTCTAGGGCCAATTCTGTTCAATATTTTATCAATGATCTGGATGCCCCATTAGCAAGTTTGCTGATGATACCAAACTGGGAGGTGCTGTTGACTCTATTGAGGGACAAGAGGCCTTGCAAAGGGATGTAGGTAGATTATAGCATTGGGAAATCATCAATGACATAAAATTTAACAAGTCAAAATGCCAGATTCTGCACCTGGGACAGAGTAACGTTGGGCACAAGTACAGATATGGAGAGGAGTGGTTGGAGAGCAGCCCTGCTGAAAGGGATCTGGGGTGCTGGCTGACAGCAAGAAGGTAAACTGCATCCTGGGGTTCATTAAACACAGTATAACCAACTGGTCAAAGGAGGTGATTTTTCCACTGTATTTAGTGTTGGTGCAGCCTCACCTTGAGTACTGCATGCAGTTCTTGGCCTCACAATTTTAAAACAATGTTAAGGTATTTGAATGCATCCAGAGGAGGGCAACAAGGCTGAAGGAAAGGGCTGGAAGGCATGTCTTATGAGGAGCGGCTGAGGACTTTGGGTTTGTCTAGTTTGGAGAAAAGGAGATGACTAGGGGATGACCTCATTGCTCTCTACAGCTCCCTGAGGAGGGGAAGGGGAGAGGGAGGTGCTGCTCTCTTCTCCCCAGTATCCAGTGACAGGACACATGGGAATGGGTAAAAGCTCTGTTGGGGGAGATTAGACTGGACATTAGGAAGCATTTCTTTACCAAGAGGGTGGTCAAACACTGGAACAGGCTTCCTAGAGAGGTGATCAATGCCACAAGCTTGTCAGTGTTTGAGAGGCATTTGGACAATGCCCTTAATAATATGCTTTAACTTTTAGTCAGCCCTGAAGTGGTCAGGAAGTGGGACTACTTGATCATTGTAGGACGCTTCCAACTGAACTATTCCTTTCTATTCTGAAATCATCAGAGCCATTCTAGATTAATAGTCACGTAGAGAAGTTGCTGAAGAATGCAATTAAAAAATCCACACCATCCTCTAATTAAAAAAACCCAAAACAAATGACTTGCTACGAATCAAAGAAAATGAGAAGTCTGCTGCTTAGCTAACTGCCCTACATTCTTTACTTATTTCAGTATGTTTGTTGTTGACAGTCTTTTATCTTCCATCCTGCATAAAAGGCCTTCAGGGATTAGCAATCTGGAACCTGCACTTCAAAACTAATTGCTCCAGCTTCCTTTCCACAGCTTCATAAATGTAAGCAAATCAAAATTTCTGAACAGGAGCTTCTGGTATGCCTTTTCTTCTTATTGTGCAAAATGTAGGCCTCAGAAGTGCCAGTTGTGGAAATAATAGGGAAAATGCTCCATTGCATCTCAATGAAGGATATTCTAGCTATGCAATTGAACAGTCTCATTGGAAAAAATATTTTGTTATAATAAATCAAGACTATTTTAAGACATCTTTTTCCTCAAAACTAATCAAGTTGTAAGGTAGGTAGAGAATCCACATTTTGCCCTCTGCTGCAAAAATGTGCTGTGATTCCACATACTGAAAGCCCTAGTTAAAAAAAAAGCCACAACTGCTGCTGCTCCAGATCATAGGTTTTAGTTCAAGCCCAGGTCTGCAGGAGTCTGATGCAACTTTCCGTAATCAGGGACAGGTTTGTCACTCACATTAAGTGGAACCCCCAAAAAAGCAAACTTTCAAAAAAGATATATCTTTCCTCAGAAATATTAGGTTGGAGCAAAAATAGTTGCCATTTTTGCCATTAGAAATTGTGATGCTTATTTTGGATTAAATTTTTTGTAACTGTATTCATGTAGTATACCATTTTAAAGTACAAAATTCTCTCTATTTATTTATGCTAATGGTTTTGTTTTCACTATTTATACGTTTTTAAATTACTCTGTCAAATTAAAGATGGAAGAAAAGCAAATTCAAGCAATTTTGTTGTATGAGTTCAAAAGGGGGCGTAAAGCAGCATAAAAACTGCCAACAATATCAACCAAGCATTTGGCCAGGGGACCATGAACGAACATACAGCTTGACATTGGTTCCAAGTATTTCATAATGGAAACGAGAGCCTTGAGGGTCACAGACGTCCTTCTGCAACAGATGACAGCCAATTCAGGGACAGTATTGAAGTGGACCCATGCAAAACAACTCGAGAGGTTGCAGAAGAACTAAATGCTGATCATTCAACAGTTGTTTGATGTTTGCACCAAATTGGAAAATCAAAAAAGCTCAACAAATGGATGCCACACGAGCTGAAGGAAATTTTTTTAAAAATCGCTATTATGAAATCTGCTCTGCCCTTCTTTTGTGCAACAAAAACAATCCGTTTCTTCATTGCATTGTGACATGTGATTAAAAAATGTATTATATATGACAACTGACAGTGTTCTGTGCAGTAGCTGGATCAAGGTGTAGCACCAAGACCCTTCCCCAAACCAAAGCTGCATCAAAAGAAGGTTATGGTCACTATTTGGTGGTCAACAAGTGGAATCATCCACTATACCTTCTTGGATCCCGAGAAAAGCATCACAGCAGAGAGGTATTGCCAGGAATTTGACAAAATGCACCAAGAACTACATTTACATCCATCATTCATAAAGAACTTCTCTGTGACAAAACCCAGTTGCATGCCTTGCAAATGACTCTGCAGAAGTTGCATGAACTGAAGTGGCTACGAAACTCTCCCTCGCTCAGCTTCCTCACCAGACCTCTTTCCCACTAATTACCACATTTTCAAGCATCTCAACAACTTCCTGAAAGAGGTTTTCCACAACCAAGCAGTGGCTCAAAACACCTTCAAAGAATGAATCAGTTCCAGGGTTCCAGAATTCTATGCTGCCAGAATAGACAGATTTGTTTCTTATTGGCAAAAATGCATAGATTCTAATGGTTCTTATTTCAATCAATAAAATTTATTCTAAGCTGAGATATACTGCTTTAAAGTTGATGGTTAAAAATTACAGTTATTTTTGCACCAATCTCATACTGTCTTTGTGTCTGGACAGGTGAGCTGGTTTGAGTTAGCTTCCCCAAACTCTCTAAAGCTCAGTTTAAGCCCCTTTCCCAAAACTTCCCCCTTTTCAAAGAAAAAAAAACTATAGAAAACCCAAAATCACACTAAATATATATGTATTTTCTAAATATAAATAACTACATACAGCAAGGACATCATGCAAAACTCCCAAGAAAGGGAAGAGGGGAAGGGAAAATGGGAAAAAGGACAAAAAGGAACTAAAGCAAAACAGGCATGCACAATTGCAAAACCCAGTAACTAACAAAGTAAAGAACTAGCAAAATCTCACCACTTCCCTTGAGGAAAGCAGAACAGCTCAATCCGACCCAGGACTGTGTCCCCACGTGTGGGCAGACAACGGCAGCCGCTGCAGGCCTCAGCTCCAGACAGGACCAGCAGCAAGGGAGCTCCTGCTCACAAACCTTGCTGGAAGAAGAAGAGAGCGTACCCCCTTATCTACACCTTACTTATATGTTGGGCTGGGGGAGAGAGGAAAGGAAGAGAAAGCCTTGATACTGTGAAAACACTGTTCAGAAATAATCAAAACACTGGTGTGTTATCAACACTGTTTTAGCCACAAATGCAAATATTGACTTGTGGTTCTGATCCAGGATGTGTTTTATACCAAGAATATATTAGGAGCACAGGACTGGCCAAAGACCACTGAAATTAGTGGAAAAACTATCGGTAACTTTGATGGAATATAGATTGGGCTTTGAGCCTAACACTGCTAAGTTAATTGATTTATCACAAGGGTTGAATTTGTCTTTGACAGATGTAAAACAGTTCATCCCATGTATCAAAATGCTCCTTAATCAATTATATACATTTTAACTCTACCCCTCTACTCCCAGGAATTTACACCATTTTTTCTGTTACCACTGCTGAGAAGCCCCACCACTTGCACAAAAAAAACAACCAAGCAAACAAAAAAAACCCCCACCCTGAACTATATAGGTATTTGTACTTACAGTTGTCTGCTAGAGCTGATGTTTGGCAATTCCAAAGTACTGGGGATTTTCAATTATGGGAATCTTTGTCATCCCAATGATGACTGCATCAGGACCCCCTTCAGAAGAAGATGGAGTGTTACTGCCATTTGAGATGAGATGGAGGGGACTTGCTGAATCATGATCATAGCTGATAACTGAAGAAGGACCTAGGGATAGAAACAAAGATTCTCCTGTGATTCATAACACTTTCCCTCCCTCAGACAATTCTTTTTTTTTTTTTTCCTTTTTGTTGGCCAGTTTGTCCTCCATCCTACTAGTCAAGAACTCACTTCATGACCCTTGCTGATCTTACCTCAGGAATTTTATACATCTGACCATTAAGAGTGAGAATGTGATATAAATTTTTGTTCTAGAGATCACCTAGACTAAATACATCAGGGTCTAGCATGTGGTGTCACTGGGAAAGATCTCCAAATTTGATGAACTCCTATCATTCTCAGAAATAAGCTATGAAATACACACATTAACTTTTTTACCTTATGCCACACTGCAACAATTAATTTTCCCACAAAGCTGGCAAGCATCCACCTTCCATTTGGGATGGCATTATAACATGACAAAAGACATGGAGGAGATGGGCTCATAATAACGTGGGAAGCTGTATGATTCCTGAAGGACAAAATGGCTGAGAGCCAAAATCCAGAGGACAATTTGCACAGTCACAGTAGCTGCAAGGCAGACACTCAGAAGCACAGTGGAAAACACTCTTCCCACCCTACTGTGAGATCTGGGGTCATTTCACAGGGGCTTGTGGAGCCGAGGGGAACATTTCTGTGCCTTATGAGGCCCCATCAATACCAGAGTCTAGTAACTTTCCAGAAGGAGAGGTCTATTTTGATCAGTAATTTAGTGAAAATTTTGAGTTTTGGGGGGTTTTGTTTTGGGGTTTTTTTTCTCTTTTCTCAGTTTGTGCTTTGTATTTTTAATGAAAGCACCATGGACATAAAATCTTATAAATGGGTAAAAATAACCAACCTGCTTAGCAGAGTTCCTCTTATGTAAACTGCAGGGGCCTTTGATCTAACACCAAGATCAGAGCAGATAACATTTGAACTCTTGTAATTTAACCCCTGCTAGCTAATTCTATGTTATATCCTCCAGTTTACATTCAGAATTCAAAGAAAATCAGCATCACCATTAAACAATGATATTTTGCCTAATCTGAAGAGCTGACAGAGACTACAAATATCAATTTTCATATCCTTCTCCATCCATGTTAACCAGGAATTTTGGGGTAGCATTCACATCTCCTAGAACGGCATGCTCAGATGACACCTGTGTTTGTCTTGCAGGCAAAAGTGACAGACGGCAGAGGACTTTGGGGAAGAAAAAAAGCTGTGTTCACTCTCAGAGATAGTCACTCCTTTGGTGTCCCAGACAGGTTTTAGGTTGAGCAAAAGAGGACAGTGCAGAGGCAAGATGGGGATCTGAGTATCACCTGTGCATATATGGCATCTGTGTTTGCAGGAGAGTCGGAGGATGCAGAGGGAGAGAGGATAGGGACCAACAGTAGATCTCGTGGATGCTTCATAGAGGGCAGGAGAAAAGATGGGGAGGATAAACGAAGCACAATTAAGGAACAAGATAAGATTCAGGACAGGCCCAAGCATATCAGCGAAGAAAGAGCAGCTTTAAAGAAAAGAAACTTTATTCTCTTACAGTTTCACAGTATCATAATGTATAGGCTATGGTGAAAGAGTCACAAGGAGATTAAGCAATGGACATTGCTCAAACTTCTCACACTCTTGTACCAAAACATGCCGTGTAAATAACTTTATTTTGCTTTAGCCAGCAACTAGTATGTAAACAGTGTCATACGCCTGACTTCACTGCTCACCAATCGTATGAATACACACATAGTAAATAGACCAATCCGCTACTTGCATGCACCAATTACATGCACACGTAGCACATAAAAGCCAGTATATACTATACCTTGTGCTCTTCACCATGGATCTATAGAAACAACTACATACAGCAAGGATATCATGCAAAACTCCCAAGAAAGGGAAGAGGGGAAAGGAAAATGGGGAAAAGGACAAAAAGGAACTAAAACAAAACAGGTATGCACAATTGTAAGACCCAGTAACTAACAAAGTAAAGAACTAGCAAAATCTCACCACTTCCCTTGAGGAAAGCACAACAGCTCAATCCGACCTAGGACTCTCCCCCCACGCGTTTGCAGACAACAGCATATACTGCAGGCCTCAGCTCCAGACAGGACCAGCAGCAAGGGAGCTTCTGCTCTCCAGCCTCCCAGAAGAAGAAGAGAGCGAACCCTCTTATCTACACCTTATTTATATGTTGTGTTACGTTAAAGGAAGATATGGAATACTTCCATGGATCCTGACCTTCGTTGTTAAGGAAGACCTAGAAAGGCCATTTTTAAGGAAGATCTGAAAAATCCAAAAGTCAACCCACTACATTCTCCACGCCTTATTCCATATAATTTCTTTAACACAACACCTGTACATTGTGTTTGTCTATATCTCACACATAGACATATATATATAGTCCTTGTTTTATTTTGAGGTTTTCATCTGTCGTTGAACATCAGGCTCTATTTTTCTGGATGTCTCTCTTATAACAGAGGAGGCCATCCCTCATATCAAGGTCTGGTATGGCATGCATCCCCACCTGCATGTGGTACTGAATATGTCTCTAACCATCCCGTGGTTGCTTCCACCATGGTAAGCACATAGTGTTTACCTTGGTGGGTCTGTGGCAATGTAATGTAATCAACCTGCCAGGCCTCCCCATATTTATACTTATCCCAACGCTCACCATACCACAGGGACTTCAACCTTTATGCCTGTTTGATAGTGGCACAGGTTTCACAGTCATGGGTAACCTGAGAAATAGTGTCCATGGTTAAATCCACCCCTCGGTCTCGTGCCCATCCAGCTCAGCACTGATAATCAGGGTGCCAGGAAGAGCTGTGCTTCGGTACCAATTACCTCTGAAGCTGCTCGTATGCCTTCATACGCCGCTAAGATTTCTTTCTCCATAGGGGTGTAATTGGCCTCAGAACCTCTGTAGCTTCGGCTCCAGAAACCCAGTGGTCGTCCTCATGTCTCGCCAGGCACCTTTTGCCAGAGGCTCCAGTAGGGCCCTTTATCTCCAGCTGCAGAGTAGAGTACATTCTTTACGTCTGGTCCCATCCTGACTGGTCCAAGAGCCACGTCATGTGCAATTCCTTGCTTGATCTGCCTGAAAGCTTGTTGTTGTTCAGGACCCCATTGGAAATCATTCTTTTTACAGGTCACAAAGTAAAGAGGGTTCACAATCTGACTGTACTCTGGGATGTGCATCCTCCAGAAGCCTATGGCTCCCAGAAAAACTTGGGTCTCTTTCTTGTTTGTCAGTGGAGCCATTGCTACAATCTTATTGATGACGTCAGTTGGAGGCTGGCGCCTTCCATCTTGCCATTTCACCCCTAGGAATTGGATCTCTCTGGCAGGTCCCTTGACCTTGCTCTTCTTTATGGCAAAACCTGCCTCGAGGAGAATCTGGATAATCTTCTGTCCTTTGTCGAAGACCTTTTCTGCTGTGTCCCCCCATACAATGATGGCATCAATATACTGGATATGTTCTGGGGCCTTACCCTTCTCTATTGTGGCCTGAATCAGTCCATGACAGATGGTTGGACTGTGTTTCCATCCCTGGGGCAGTCGATTCCAGGTGTACTGAACGCCCCTCCAGGTGAAAGCAAACTGTGGCCTGCACTCTGCCGCTAAGGGAATGGAGAAAAATGCATTGGCAATGGCAATGGTGGCATTGCCACTTTGCTGTCTTGGACTCCAGCTCCTACTGGAGCTCCAACATATCTGGTACTGCAGCACTCAACGGTGGTGTGACTTCATTTAAGCCACGGTAGTCCACAGTCAGTCTCCATTCTCCATCAGACTTGCGTACAGGCCAGATAGGGCTATTGAAGGGTGAATGGGTTCTGCTGACCACCTTGGCTTTCCAGCCTCTGAATCATCTTATGGATGGGGATCACAGCATCTCAGTTCGTCCGATACTGTTGCCGGTGTACGGTTGTCGTGGCTATTGGCACTTTTTGATCTTTAACTCACAGTAATCCCACTGCAGAAGGGTCTTCTGAGAGGCCAGGAAGGGCAGACTTGGACTCCTCTTCAATCACCGTGGCTACACCAAAAGCCCACTGGTACTCCTTCAGGTCCTTGAAGTATCCTCTTCTTAGGCAATCCATACCTAGAATGCAAGGGGCTTCTGGCCCTGTCACAATGGAATGCTTTTCCCATTGGTCTCCTGTCAAGCTTATGTCGGCCTCTACCACTGACAACTCCTGAGACCCTCCTGTCACTCCAGAAATAGAAACAGTCTCTGCACTCTTATGCTCTGATGGCATTAAAGTACACTGGGCACCAGTATCTATCAAAGCTCGGTATCTCTGAGAATCCGATGTGCCAGGCCATCAAACCCACACAGCCCAGTAAACCTGATTGTCTTCTTGGTCCCTCTCCTTCTCCTGGCAGAAGGCCCCTCTATTGGTCTTGATCAGAGCAATCATTGTCAGACTTTGACTTTGTTTTTTTTGGTGGCTTTTTTGTCATTCTGGAAGCAGATCGCCATCTTCTTGTGTTTCAGCAATTGCAGTTTCTTGTCTAAAAATTCTGTATCTACCATGTAGACAACTTTCTTGTCAGTGTCCTTCTGTTTCAGCTCCCTCACTCTACCTTCGAGCTTGTAAGTGGGTTGGCCACCCCACTTCTTCATGTTCTCTCCCTTGCTGCTTAGGTCTGCCTATAGTTGGCCACGTGACTGACGCTTAGGGTTTTCTTTCCCTCGATGTGGGAATGATGGACATCATGAGCGAGACCGAGACTGAGGTCTAGGTCGAGGTCGTCTTGGTCTATTCCACCATGATCATTCCATTGGCCTTTCTCTGTAATCTCTATAATGTCTGTCATCTCTGTCTCTAGGATAGTCCTCATATCTGGAGTATTCATAATCTCTCTCTCTTCTTTCCCTATCGTAGGTAGGTCGGTATAGGGAATTGGAGGAGTCTTCCAGATTTTCTGCTATGCGCCTTATCCAACCACACATGGTTTCCACACTTGTGTCCCTCGTCCTTGGATCATATGCAGTTATCAAGGAGTAGGTATATGGTTTAGGGGCACCTTTAATTACCTTTTTCCACATGGGCTGCATGCAGGGGACACCCTCTGGATTTTGGATGCCATGATAGTCTGGATAAGAATAGATGATTTCCAACATGGCTAATTCCTGTAGGTATCGGATGCCTTCTTCCACAGTATTCCACTTTTTTGGAGAGCTCGACAGCTATTTCTTAAATGGGTAGTTCGCCTTTACAGCGCGGAGGATTCGGATCCAAAGACTGGACGCCTTTCCCATCCTTGCCATTTCTTGTTCTATTACAGGATCTCGGGCAAGAGATCCCAATTGTTGTGCTTCATGACCTTCAATCACGTGACTAATAGCTCCATTGTCCCAGCATCGCACCAGCCAAGTGAGGATTCGTTCACCAGGCAAACGACTGTAATCGCTTCGTAAATCTCAAAGCTGTCTTGGGGTCAGTGATTGTGTAATTTCACTTTCTCACATTATTTCTTGTCCATCTCTCCCACGTAGAATCCTTTCCACTTCCCTTTGTAATCTTCTGCTCCTATGCAGAACCACTCCCATCTCCTCTCTGTATCTCCCACGAGGAGGTGGAGACCAAGCGTGCTGTGGAGATGGACTTCTACGTTGTTCACCATACCCAACGGGTAGAGGTAGCGAGTAGTCTTTTGGGTGCTGAGACAAAGGCCTCAACCAATCATCAGGTAACAATCATTCTCTCTCAGGTTAAGGGGAATGCTTTTGCCCCTTCTTTGCATCTTCTGAAACACTGAATGTGTAGTCAGGATATAAATCATCTAGTGACAGTACACCACAGGTCGTTTGTACTGTTGCATTCTTTTCTCTTGATACCGCTCTACTTTCCTTTGGATGTGCCCTTAGTTCTTTTGGGTGCACCCCTTCTCTTGCAACCGTTTCTTCCTCTCTGGCAGTCGCTCCTTCCTCTGTCACAGCCACTTCTTCCTCACTCACAGCCACTCCTTCATCCGCTACTGCCTATGTGGACGGGATAGCTGCTTCTTCTTCTTCTTCTTCTTCTTCTTCTTCTTCTTCTTCTTCTTCTTCTTCTTCTTCTTCTTCTTCTTCTTCTTCTTCCATACATTCCAGTTGCAGAGATGGCTCTGTAAATTTTACAATCTCCCTTACCAGTGTCTTCTTTTTCTTTATAGGAACAACAATAACTTTCCTGTTTTTAACTTGAGTCCCAGTTCTAGTAGACTTAGTAGAGACGGCTTTAACTTCAAGTTGTGTTTGGACCCCGACTTCACGCGTGGACCCAATAGCGACATCACTGGTTTCAGGTGGCATGGTTTGGGTTTCTGTCTCGACCTGAACCTTCTGACAGTGATCTACCACAGCACAATAAGCATTAGCCAAGCCCCAGTACAAAGCAAAGAATTGCATGTTGGGGTCATATGAAAGACACCTTTCCCTTAAACAACGCATCATCTCATCAGGGTCGAACATTTGTTCAGGTCTAAAGTCCCAAGTAATAGGAGGTGTCCAAGAAATAAGAGAGACAAGTAGATGGAGGAGCGATCTAACAAAGCCCACGTGTATAGTCCAGAAGAGTTGCGTGAGTTTCTGGTCACCTTTCAACAGCGGTCAGGTGAGTCATTATCAGCATGGCTTGTGTAAGCATGGAATAGTGGTGCCTAGTCACTGAAATTAATATGGGATAGATGGGATTTAATGAGTATTTGTCCACTGACCCCCAAGTGCAGTTGTACTTGGGGCATCTGGTGAACCCCCTTGATGGCACTGGTAATACAATCCCAGACCCATGTTTATATGAGTGGATCTGTACTGCTGTCAATGTGACATATCCCGCGGTTGGAGAACCATGGAAGAAGACTGTCATGGTCCATTCGATGGACTTGTGATGATTCGTTTACTGTGATCTCGAAGCACAAAATTAAGGTGACCAATATGCCAAGGGGTTATACTTCAACCAAACAGTGCAACTTCATTATTTTGCCCATAAAGCAGCATGCGATAGACAGGGTGGAGAAAAGGGAAAGAAAAAGTAAAATAAAAGGGAGGAAAGAGGGTTATAGCTACCACCATGGGTCCAAGGCGTCCCTATGGTCCCAGGTCCCAAACAGCGTCCTGCTGGTCCTCCATCATGATCCTTTGGTGGGGAGATCTCACCTGAGATTCAGTTAGGGGCCATCTTTTATGCTAAGGAACAGCACCTCACACCTCCTCTCTCCCATGGATTGAGGCCAATCTCCACCTTCGTTTTGTAATCCATGTTTAACTGTGCAGGCCCAAAAAGTTTCCACTTCACTTGCCAAAAGTTGTCTGCGCCTGCGCCACCTTGCATTTGGGGGTCTTTTACTTCCTCACATCATCTTCCTCTCGTGTCTGCTGGGTGACTTCAACACCCTCTGTGAGCCTCTGTGCATGCTCCTCTTCGTTGGCCTTAGTATCAGGGAGGAGGTGGGGCAAGCTTGGCTGAGGCAGCAGGTGAAATCCATTTTCTGGACAGCAGCTATGTGGTGATCCCAGGTTGAACAGCACAGTACTACCTGTACCACACAGTTCTTTCTCTCAGAGTGTAAAGTTCTTGGTATCTCTCCAAGTCTCTGATGGCGATGTTGAGACAAATACTGTTCTTCGGACCGACTCTTACAAAGGCATAAATGTGCTGCAACACTCAGGTGTGGTGGTGGGTCTGAGTAATGGTGATGGTCCAGATGAGATACCGATCTCAAGGCAAATGAAGACCCAGCTACTAAAAGGAGCATCAAGTTTTTTGAAACCTTCTCTATTAGGTACAATCATGCCTGCAGAAGGGACTGTAGGGCAATTAGTGAACACCTTGCGCGATCTAGTGGCAGTGGAACTGAAAGCAAGCAGGTTAGAGCTGCACAGAACAAAAAAGGCAGGAAACAAACTGGCGTGGTATGGGAAAAACTTAAAGTGACCCGAAAGCAAATATGGACAGATCTATTGCAAGTTGGGGTGAAGCGGGTTGAGATTAATGGACAGCCTACCGCTGAGTAGCTTAAGCAATGGCAGCAATTGCCTGTGAATAAACAACATCATGCAGTACTGTCTGCACCCCCTGCACCAAGTCCTGGGTGGAAATTACCCACCAAACAACAATGACGGGAAGGCAGGCACCGACACCCATATGTGCCCCTAACAATCAGATGGTGCTTGGGAGGGGAAATTTCAGTATTAGCCTTAGTAGATACTGGGGCAGAAGTAAGTGTATTGCACATAGCTATTTGTGCACAAAAAGCAACCACTCAGGTGTGCAGCTTAGGAGGCTCTGCCACTCCTGCTGTATGCACAGTAGTGACATTGATGATTGTCAATAATCCTCCCTTCTCCACACAAGTGTTATTAGTTCCTATCCATTAATACCTTTTGGACACTGATGTGTTATTAGGATGAGACATTCACACTCAACAGGGGCTGTTTTCATTTGGGTGAGCGCTGGTCATTCCACAAGTTCGAACAATCACCCTTTTAAGGGAATACCCCAAATGGGATCCAGTAGAATTACCAACATCTACTGCAGTTGTCCAGATCAAGCAGTACAGAGTATCAGGAGGAGAAGAAGAGATACAGGAGACCATAGATGCTTTGTTGAGTGCTCAGATCATTCGCCCTACCCTATCTGCTTATAATAGTCCCATCTGGCCAGTAAAGAAGCCTGATGGCTCCTGGCGAATAACTGTGGATCATCGTGCACTGAACAAAGTGACTCCTCCACTGACTGCTGTAGTTCCCAATATGGTTACATTACTTGAGAACGTGGGTAAGCTGTTACAGGAATGGAAAGCTGTAATTGATTTAGCTAATGCTTTATTTTCAATTGCTATTGCACAGGAATCATAGGATCAATTCGCCTTCAGTTGGTGTGGAAAACAGTTCACATTTCAGGTATTACCACAGGGGTATAAGCATAGTCCAGCCATTTGTCACCAGATGGCAGCCGCTGACTTACTTGCCCCGTGGGCAGGATGCACCTTTCACCATTACATAGATGACATCCTGATCATGGGACCCTTGAAAGATGCTGTGCAGGAACAGGTGTAAGATTTGATAACAACTTAGCAGAACAGGGGGTGGGCAGTCAATCCAAATAAAATACAAGGGCCTGATAATAGTGTTCAGTTTTTAGGAATAATATGGTGAGGGCAAACTAAAGCAATGTCTGACAAGGTACGCCATACAATTCAACATTACCCTGTGCCTACATCAGTATGGCAACTTCAAGCATTTTTTAGGCCTTTTAGGATTTTGGCGTTCCTTCATACTCTATTGAGCTTATTTAATATGCCCTCTGCAGCGTCTGGTAAAAAAGAACAGTCATTGGCAGTGGTCCAAAGAACAACAGCAAGCTTTTGATTTATGCAAGGAGGCTGTAATAATACATGCAGAACTATTCACTCCATATCTTGGGGAAGCCTTTTGAACTGGAGGTCACAGAAGATACTGTATCTTGGGGCCTGTGGCAACAATGTGCACAGAGCTGAAGAGAACTAGTCAGTTTCTGATCTCGCTCCTTGCAAGGAGAAGCTGCTAATTATACCATGTCAGAAAAGCAAATTCTGACAGTGGCTGGGGCCTTACAAGATACAGAACATATTACTGGATGTGACCCAGTGACTGTGCATACTCCAATTCCTATCCAAGCATGGGTGCATGATACAGCAATGTGAGCACATGCTGGAGTAGCACAGGCGGCCACCCAACAGAAGTGGAAACTTTACCTCCAAGCTCGACGCCAAAGAAGGAAAAAGGATTTAAGTGTTCCACATGCCATCTTGCTTGGGGAGGTACAATTCGTTCATATGCCCACTTTATCAGAACCGGAAGGGTTGCCAAGTCTTGCCCCTCTAGTAGAACTGTCACCTGTGCAAAAAGCACCCCCATATGCTGATCTCACAACTGAGGAGCGCACAAAGGCAGGGTTTACAGATGGAAGTGCAGTCTATTCCTGGAATGGAGAGCGAGTGTGGCAAGCTGTAGCATGTAATCCAGCCACAGGAACAGTGTGCTTTGCCTCAGGTACAGGGTACTCAAGTCAATGGGCTGAACTACAAGCAGCCACCATTGCATTAGATGAAGGAAACAGCCTAGGAGGTTCCTGGAGTGTGTGGAAGACAATTTCCTAACACAACTTGGTGAGTGAACCAACTAGGGAAGGTGCCCCACTGGATCTGCTGTCTGTGAACAGAGAAGGCCTTGTGGGAGAGGTGACTGTTGGAGGACACCTGGGGCACAGTGATCACGAGATGATAGAATTCTCAGTTCTAGGAGGAATAAGGAGGGGGGTCAGCAGAACTGCCACCTTGGACTGCCAGAGGGCAGACTGAACTGTTTAGAAGGCTGCTTGATAAATTTAATTGGGAGGCAGTTCTAAATGAAAAAGGAACCCAAGAGGGCTGGACGCTCCTCAAGAAGGAAATCCTGGTGGCACAAGAGCAGGCCATGCTCGTGTGCCGTAAAATGAGTTGGCAGGGAAAAAAACCAGCTTGGCTGAGTAGAGAGCTTTGTATTGATCTCAGGAAGAAGAGGAAAGTTTATGAGCTTTGAAAGAGGAGGCAGGCATCCCAGGAGAACTACAAGGATGAGATGAGATCATGTAGAGAGAAAATTAGAAGAGCTAAAGCCCAACTGGAACTTCAACTGGCCAGTTCGGTGAAAGATAATAAAAAATGTTTCTTCAAATATATTAATAACAATAGGAGGACCAAAGAGAATCTCCCTCCTTTACTTGATGCAGGAGGGACAGTAGTGACCAGAGATGAGGATAAGGCAGAGATACTTAATGCCTCGGTCTTTAATAGTAAGGTGAGATGTTCTCAAGATACTCAGCCCCTTGAGCCAGAAGACAGTGAGAGTGAAACTCCAACGATCCAAGAGGATTTGGTTAGATACCTGCTCAGCCAATTAGACATTCACAAGTCTATGGGGCCAGATGGGATCCACCCAAGGGTATTAAGGGAGCTGGCAGAGGTCCTCACCAAACCCCTTTCCCTCATCTACCAGCAGTCCTGGCTGACCGGGGAAGTGCCGCTTGACTGCAGACTGGAAAATGTAACTCCCATTTACAACAAGAGTCGGAAGGAGGATCTGGGGAACTCCAGGCCTGTCAGCATGTCATTGGTATCGGGGAAGGTCATGGAGCAGTTCATATTGAGTGCTGTCACACAGCACACACAGGACAACCAGGTGATCAGGCCCAGTCAACATGGGTTTATGAAAGGCAGGTCCTGCCAGACCAACCTGATTTCCCTCTATGACAAGGTTACCTATTTAATGGATGAGGGAAAGGCTGTGGATGTGGTGTACTTGGACTTTGCTAAAGCCTTTGACCACCATTTCTCACAGAATTCTGCTTGAGAAACCGGCTGCCATTGGCCTGGACAGGCACAGCCTCTGCTGGGTAAAACACTGGCTGGATGGCCGGGCCCAAAGAGTGGTGGTAAGTGGAGTCAAATCCAGTTGGAGGCTGGTCACAAATGGTGTTCCCCAGGGCTCAGTGCTGGGTCCAGTCCTGTTCAACATCTTTATCAATGATCTGGGTGAGGGGATTGAGTGCATCCTTAGCAAGTTTGCAGATGACACTAAGCTAGGTGGCAGTGTTGATCTGCTTGAAGGAAGGGAGGCTCTGCAGAGGGATCTGGACAGACTGGATCAATGGGCTGAGACCAACGGGATGAGGTTTAACAAGACCAAGTGCTGAGCTCTGCACTTGGGACACAACAACCCCATGGAGCGTTACAGGCTTGGGGAAGACTGGCTGGAGAGCTGCCTGGCAAAGGACTTGGGGGTGTTGGTTGACAGATGGCTGAATATCAGCCAGCCCAAGTGGCTAAGAAGAGCAATGGCATCTTGGCCTGTATCAGAAACAGTGTGGCCAGCAGGAACAGGGCAGTGATTGTGCCCCTCTACTTGGCACTGGTGAGGCCACACCTCGAGTACTGGGTTCAGTTTTGGGCCCTTCAGTACAAGAAGGACATTGAGGGGTTGGAGCATGTCCAGAAAAGAGCAACGAGGCTGGTGAAGGCGCTGGAGAACAAGTTCTATGAGGAGCAGCTGAGGGAATTGGGATTGTTTAGCCTAGAGAAGAGGAGGTTGAGGGGAGACCTCATCACTGTCTATGGCTACCTGAAAGGAGGTTGTAGCAAGTTGGGTGTTGGTCTCTTCTCCCAAGTGACAAATGATAAGACGAGAGGAAATGACCACAAGTTACACCAGGGGAGGTTCAGACTAGACATTAGGAAAAATTTCTTCACTCAAAGGGCTGTCAGGCACTGGCACAGCTGCCCGGGGAGGTGGTTGAGTCACCATCCCTGGAGGTCTTTAAAAGATCAGTAGATGAGTTTCTCAGGGACATGGTTTAGTAAGTGGACAGGTACGGTTGGACTCAATGATCTCAGAGGTCTTTTCCAACCAGATGATTCTATGGTTCTATGATTTATTGTTGATTAGGCAGACTGAAGTTGACTATATTAGATATACTGAATATTTATGTATTCAATTACTAAAAAGGGGGCATCATGCATCTCCATCTAAGTTGCAGTTTTACAGGCAGCAGGTTAAATATTTGGTATTCGTTTTAACACCAGGGAGATGAGAAATTGACCCTGATAATGTAAAAGTAATCCAAGAAATTCCCAGACTCACAATGAAGAAACTGTTAAGGGGATTTTTAGGGCAAGTAGGATTCTGTCGCTCATGGATCCTGAATTTTAGTGAAATTGACAAACCCTTGCTTGAGGCAACCTGAATCAAGGAAATTGAGTCCCTTTCATGGAGCGCTGAAAGAGAAAAAACCTTTCGTACTTTAAAAACAGCTCTTTAGGTCTTCCTGATTATTCAAAACCTTTTAAATTTTATTGCGACAAAAACAACGGAATGGCTAAGAGAGTATTGGTACAAACTTTAGGTCCCTATGAAAGACCCATTGCTTATTTTTCTTCCACCCTAGATCCAGTAGCAAACAATCCCCTTTTT
Source organism: Tapera naevia (assembly GCA_033556795.1). Classification (NCBI taxonomy): domain Eukaryota; kingdom Metazoa; phylum Chordata; class Aves; order Cuculiformes; family Neomorphidae; genus Tapera; species Tapera naevia. The sequence goes on along the minus strand of JAUMJJ010000004.1, from coordinate 148,540 downwards.
ACATTAGACCTATATCAGCTGCAGCTGAAATGGTGGAAAAAACTAGAACAATTGTTTTAGGACATCCTCTAATTGTATGCATACCCCATAAAGTGGAACTTTAGTTAAAGCAATACGTGGAGAAAGCTTTGTCTTCACAAAGGGCACATAAATATGAATTAATTTTATTATGGACTGATAATTTGAGATTGGAAAGGCGCAATACTTTGAACCCTTCCACGTTATTACCTTTACCTTCTGATGGGGAGAAGGATACATGATTGTGTTCAATTTGTAAACAAAACTGCCAAGCAATGAGACGACTTGAAAGGTCAACCCTTAGATAGCCCCGACATGAACCTCTTTACAGATGGATCTTCATATTATAAAAAGGGTCAAAGATTTACTGGTTTTGTTGTTACTACAGAAGAACAAGCATTGATAGCAGGACTTTTACCTGCATTTCTTGGGGGCACAAGGAGTGGAAATAGTTGCCCTTACCGAGGTAAAGTACGCCATCAGAATGAAAGTTAACATTTATACTGATTCTAAGTATGCCTTCAGAGTGTGCTATGCAACAGGAACTTTGTGGAAAAAAGAGAGGTTTTTTAATCTCCGTTGGAATAGCTACAGCCCATGGGGCCCAGATTAAAGAACTTTTACAGATGATTCAATTACCTTTAGAAATTTCAGTTATCTATATAAAGGCACACACTCAGAAGCAAAATATGATTTCAAGATGCAATGCACTAGCTGATCAAGCGGCAAAAGTAGCGGCTAGACAACTTGCATCCATCATGTCTCTTGTGCAACCTGAAGTGACTGAAATGCTGGACATAAGGAAATTGTATGAAGAACTCCCTGAGGAAGAAAACGATTTGTGGACCCAACTAGAAGCCTATTGACAAGGAGGATAATGGATGCTGAATAACAAACCCCTCCTTCTAAAAAGATATTTGGTTCTGATTGCACGATGGCACCATCATAAGACACATGGGGGACCAGAAGATCTGGCACTCCAAATTCAGAGACTTTGGGCTGCACCAGGCATCTATGCAGCTATAAAGAGAATTTGCGAAGGATGTAAATTATGCAAGCAATACTCTTCCACATGCATTAAGCTTCCTTATGGGAAAAGACCTCTGGCTACCTTTCCATTCCAAAAACTCCAAATCGCCTATGCTGACGTGCCCGAAGCTATGGGGTACTCTTACATGTTCGTTATAGTTGATCAGCTATCTGGATGGATAGAAGCATTTCATACTAGAAAGAATGACTCCAAAGCAGCAGTTAAAGTACTGTTAAAGGAGATTGTCCTGAGATATGGAGTACCAGAGGTCATAGATTCAGATAGAGGAGGTCATTTTACAGCAGCCATTTTAATTTGTATTTACCATTCTCCACGGATAAAGGCTCAGCTCCATATACCGCATCACCCTGAGTCCTTGGGGCAGGTAGAACGAATGAACAGGACCTTAAAGGACAAGTTGGTGGAGATTTGTAGACAAACCAGACTCAAATTGCCTGAAGCCCTAAACTTAGTATTGTGGGACATTAGAAACACTCCAAGGTAGCCTGTTGGGGTGTCACCAGCAGAAATGTTGTTTGGGCAAATATTGACTGTTCCAGGAACCTATATCCCTGCAAAGACTAGTATTTTAGATCAAGATGAACAAGTCACTCAATATTTGTTATATTTGCAAAATTCTTCTTTTTAAAATGCGAAATTATGCCTACTAGTATCAAGGGATAAGTCTTGAAATTCAGGTCCATGACTTTAAACCTGGAGACAAAGTATATATAAAAAATTTTAAAAGGAAAAACAGATTTGAACCCAAATGGGAAGGACCTACTAACCTAATGGGAAGGACCTAATGGGAATGTCCTACTAACATATTTTTATGCTATAAAGGTAGCTGGGAAAGAGATGTGGATCCATCACTCACATGCCTGTAAAAATACTGAAGAATAATAGACTGTTGTAAGATTTTTATTCTTATCTTACTACATACTTTGTGATTGTGCTTGTCAACTTTTGGGCCAGGTTACAGGCTTTCAGGCAGAGAGACTGGGCAGATCGTTCTTTTATCTAGTCGTTGCAAGACCAACCTGAGAGACTTTATACATCCAGTTTCTGATTCTATCGAATTCTGTGTGAATGTTAGACATAGAACTGACAATCCATGGGATACTTGCACTAACGGCACTGGCTTCTCTAAACAGTTTGGGGGTGATGGCTTTCCAGACTCTGTTCCTTCGTATCACATTCAAGTGTATGAATCAATATGGGGAAATGAGGCATGATGTTTTGATCATCAAATGTGGAGAGTATTTAATCAGGGAGATTGGTGTTGTTATCGATTCAATTTATTGGATGATCATTTTACTTTCAAATATAGGACTGTAGTATACCACTGGGGAAAATACTGGGACGATTTTTCTGCTTTTAAAAATTTGCAATTTTATGACTTTTATCACTTTAGTCCTAATCCTAAATCCTTTCAAAATATGCCTTCATTTAAATTTTTAATCCAGTCATTTAGGGAAAACCAGAGATGTCAGCCAAGTTCCCCTAGACGACCCATGGTTAGGGAACATGCATGTGTCACTCATACAATCTTTTACAGCAAATTTAAATTTGATTGTGTGCTGGATTTGTGCAGCTTTACCATTTTAGGTAAGCCAAGGATTCCAATTAATAGGAATTCCTATCCCAAAAATTGGAAATTGGATTAGGTATTGGTATGATACTACCTTTTCTGAACTATATGAGGAGCAGATTTGGGATATAGCTTCACCTACTTTAGGCAACCATTCAAACACACACTGCATACAATGTTGTTATCCTCCTAGTGTTAACAATCGCCTTCTTTTGTGGAGAAGTGGACAGGATGAAAGCATATATCTTCAATAAGTTCAGGAGTCTGTTTGAGTTGGCAAGCCCCCTCAGATTTAGGAATATTTTGGTTATGTGGAACAAAAGCTTACAAGGCTTTGCCCCTAAATTGGGGAGGAATTTGTACTTTAGGACTTTTGTCCTCTGATTTGGAAATCCATCCAAAACAATTAATGGGCTCAACTTGGCATCATACCTTTCTAACCAATACTTCCAGATCTTTGAACCCACTTATTGAAAGACCAACAGGATTTCACTCTTTTGAAAGGTGGCTGATCCCATCCTTGGGGGTGAGTGAATTGGTAAAACAATATTGAATATTTCTGGTGAGACTGAAAAATTAGCTAATTCCACAGCTCATGGATTACTCACTTTGCAGAAAGAAGTAACTGAACTTTCAGAAATGACCATGCAAAATAGAATGGTTTTACATTTGATTTTAGGGTCACAAGGTAGAGTGTGTATCATTCTGAGTGTTAGCTGTTGCATATATACTGACTGAACTGGGGAATTAGTGACAGATGTTCATAAGATTTGGGAGGTGAGTTCCACTATGCAGCAGGTCCAGAAAGATGATATATTTTGGGTATTTACTGAGACTTTTTCTTGGCTAACAGCCTGGTTCCTGAACTTATCTACCTGGGTTAAGAAACTAATAGTTATTGGATTAACTGATGTGATTATCATTGTTTGTGTGATTGTTTTATTCCAATGTTGTATTACTGCTTGTTAATTTTTTTGCCAGAAAATAGAAGAAAGCATGTGGAGTTATAAATAATGTCACAGATGTGCAAGCTAAAACAAAAGGAGGGAATTGATAAAGAAAATAGGAATTTAGAATCATAAGTTTGGGTTTTATTAAGTTTACTAAGCAACATAAGCTTCTCATAAGGTCCCTTGTACAGCCATGGCTGGCTTAAAACCCAGTCCAGCTGAATCAATAGAGGCCAGGTGCATCAATAGACAGATTAGAGCAAATAGCTTAAGACAGGGGAATAATAGATAAAAAAATTAGTCAGGGTTAGCATTTTTAATAAAGGTTAAGATTCTATAGTTTGAATATAGCTTAGAGATACGGAGTTTTTGAGTCTTCTTGGAATTTCAAAAGGTGAACTATTTGGAAAATAAGAGACTATGGTGACTGAACATCAATGAATTGTGACTTCTAAAGTAGAACTGAAATGAGACAGTAAAGAACAGCTGACCTAAGGAATGGACCTGACAGTTTGTGGAAAAACACCAAGATCTTTCAAGAAGATTCCGGACAATCACCTAATGTTATGTTAAGGATATATATAGTTGTTGACTGATAATTGCCTTTGCCACTCACTGAGGTGATGACCCAACTCTGAGTTGTTAATAAAGCAAAATCTAGTGATACCCACTGACTGGCGAAATTCTTTAACTACAGTTTTCTTGTCCTCTTAAGCTTTGTCTTTTGTTATGTTGTAATATCCCTTTTATGTAAAATCCATTGTACCTTTCCTATACGCTGTAATCAGGATAAGTGGGACAGTTTGCAGTGTGTCCATCACGGGTGTGGATTGTATAGGCTATGGCAGAAGAATCACGAGGAGATTAGGCAATGGACATTGCTCAAACTTCTCACACTCTTGTACAAAACATGCCGTGTAAATAACTTTATTTTGCTTTAGCCAGCAACTAGCATGTAAACAGTGTCATACGCCTGACTTCACTGCTCACCAATCGTATGAATACACACATAGTAAATAGACCAATCCGCTGCTTGCATGTGCTGATCACGCGCACACATAGTACATAAAAGTCAATATATGCTAGGCCCTGTGCTCCTCACCATGGGTCTACACTCGGTGGCACCATGGACGTCTCCCTGTTGCTGTAACCCCTGCCCAGTCATCATGAGGGAACCCCTGGGCTGCTTGCAAGGTAATAAAGTCCTTTTTCTGACCATGTGTTGTGTTGTTTCTGCATATTTAGACCTGCCTCCCGTCCTTTACACATAACAGAAGCACTTTATCATTACATAACACGTGTAAAGAATTTGGCATGTGGCTATTTCAATCATATCTTCAGAGGCTCAAGCATACTCCCACACCTATCCTACTTTCTTTTCTTCCTAATTGGTTTAACAGTGCATGAGGGAAATCTCAGTGTTTGAAAAAGTACTTCCTCCACTGGCTTGAAACATTAGAAGTAATTTTCAAATGCCTTACACTTCACTGGAAAGTCACTGTTGACAAATGTAAGTGAAGCCTAGATCTCTGCAATTTATCTAACGGACTGTTAATACCAAGGCTGGTTTTGTCCTTACTGAGCATCCAAATCCTCAAAAGACTGATTCTACTAGCAACGTTATCATGATTAAGTTTTTGGTGAAAATTTTCCCAATGAAGTACAGAGCCGAACAAATTGTTGGTTCCTCAGATAAATAGCACACAGGACACATTTTTAAGTGCATTTGAGTTTGTGTGCAGTAGAAATAGAGTGCAAACACATGAAAAAAAACTTTTTTTTTTTTTTAGAGATTGTCCTTAGGTCTCCAAATTTTCTGAATGTCAAACTAATGGCACCAAAAAGCAAGCAGACAAATACACATTTTCTTGGAACCAATGCAATCTTCTTATGCTAATACATCTTTGGTATGAGGATCAAATCCCTTCCTTTACAGCAGTGTCTTTCACAAGATAAAAATCTATGTACAGTTGCTTAAGCTTACGGTTACACACAAAAAAAGTTATATTTCATCATGTTGCTTCAATATTGTCCCATATATACACGAATCAGATGTACAAATCTCACAATCCCCCCATCTTTTTCTTTATAGTATTGATTTGTGTTTTAGTTTCCAATCTAGTCAATACTTGCTGTATTGGAATTAGTTTTGGGTCACTTTTTGTTTTCACTGTCATCAAGGAATGAATCTTTTCTTCTCCTTTTTCAGAACCTATAGGTACTGCAGATATCTGCATTCCTTGTACAACCGAACGTATCAGTCTAATAAAACATGGTATTAAATATGGAATTATTAACAATCCTGCAAATATTCCCAATACAACCACCCCAATTTTAGCAAGCCAATTACCACCCGAAAAGTTTCCCCCTAATCCTCCCATGTCGATTCCATTCCAAGTTTGAACTGGGACATGTGCAATTTTCTTCATTTCTTTAACAAGTTCATTTACAGCTTTTCCCTCATCGTCAATTTCTAAACAACAATTGCTAAGGTTAAATTTTCCACATACACCTCCTTCCCTTGCTAATAAGTAATCTAAAGCTAAACGATTTTGGTACAGAGCAGTTCTCATCTTTGTATTCTGCTTTGCAATTAACCCTAATGCATCTCCAGTCTTATCTACAACTATTTCTACTACAGCTTGTACTCTTATAATTCTATTAAGCATATATATTGGAGTCCTATAATGCCAGGACCCGTCTTCTGCCCACGTAGCAGGATCATAGTAGGCAATTATCCTTTCAGGTGGCCATTCATTGTCCTTCCAATGCCCTATTTGTAGGCTCCTTCTATGTTGCCTTTGCCTTAACTCATTGGCTTCAGCATACAGCTGGATTCCCAATCGTTCTCCCTGACTTATAGGCAACAGGAAAAAAATGGGTCTTATGGTTCCTAACACACAGGACCCTGTCCAATTCTTTGGCAAATATGCATAAGCTAACCTGCCACAAATCCAATACTGGCCATCAGGAGTCGGCCAACCATTTGGGATATTTGTTCCATTTGTCCAATTTCTAAATTTAGTGTTCATTTCTAGTGGGTTTTCCCACTTATCCCAATCATTCCTAGTTTCATTCCACAGGTAACTTCCTTCACATTCCAGATTACCTACTTGTCTTCCATCATCTTTTAGATTCTGCCAACAACTCCTTCCAATTATACTTGTTTGGAGTACTCATTGTTGTTTCCTATTACCCTTTCCTTTTGTTTTCCATATTTGGGAATCACTTATGTTGCTTTCCATAGCCTCCCATGGCCATCGTTCGCCTTGATTTGTCCTACCACAAACATAACAATTAGTTACAGTTAACGATTTTGCAAGATTTACAAATAGATTCTTAGCCACTGTCGGGATTTCATACTTCACTCCTGTTTCTATTTCATGATAAAATGAGTTGAACAACAATCGATGTTGTACTGATTCTCTAGATTTCTCCTTAACTATTACATATAAAACAGCTCCTGGATCTTCTCCTGGTAAATCAATAACCCAATCTTTACTTCTTGTTGTTTCCATTGTTCTGGGTTAAAAATGGTTAAATTAACAGGGTTACAAGAATGGGCTGTACAGTTAGGCAACTTCCAGCTCTCTGTCCTTTACAGTCGTAGATTGTGTGATAAACCAAAGTCTGGGAACCCACTCGTCCCCTTCTAGTGGTTACAATACACTGACTGCAATTGTTTGCTGTTGCCAAAGCCAGGAAACTCACTCCCAAGACAATCAGAAGGGGTCTGGTCAGTGCCATGGAGATCGGCAGTCACACACAGCCCAAACGGATTGCAGCCCTTGGCAGACCTTTCAAGCCACAACACTGGTTCCCCTCCGGTCTTGCCCTCCTCTGGATGAGAGGGTGAGTTTTTCTTTGACTTGTTTAGATAGATACTCTCCAATTGCGTTGGCAGCAATAATATCTAACCCACAGCAACCTTTCTAGTGGGATCGTATTTTGACAACGAATACAAAAAAATTGTAAGCTTTTATCTAAAAATTGTTCCTGCCTTCTTCTGTGGGTAATGATGTATTTGCGACAGTTAAGACACTTAGCCCTTATATACAGATTATAGAGTCTACACAGAAGGCAGGGACTTGTGTTTGCCCCTGTCTAGGGATTCAAAATGATCTGGTTTTCTGTAGTTCCTCCCACATACCAAGAAACAGGAGTTGCCGTTATCAAACCCCTACAACGACCTAATATTTCGCCTTGACTTCTTTTTCAGGTTCTTTTTATGTTTAACTTGGTATCTTCTGGTTCAGATGTTATTTTCCATTCCTTCACTGGACCTTTCACTCGCGATGCATGTGTCCATCCTTTCTCAGCAGTTCTTACAGCGGTTTCTGTAGTAAATAAAACAAGAAAAGGTCCTTCCCAGAGAGGAGATAAGGTTTCCTCTTTCCATGTCTTTATCAAAACCTTATCTCCCAGTTTCAACTGATGAATTGCAAACCCTAATGGTGGTGTTTGAGCTATCATCCCACTCTCTCTGAGTTCTTTTAATCTTTTCCCAATAACAATTACATATTTCTGGATATCATAGTCTTCAACTATATCATTTCCTAGAGGCATCCCTTGGAAATAAGGCATGCCATATAACATTTCGTATGGTGATAATCCAGTCTCGCTGTGAGGTTTTGTTCTTATGTTTAAAAGTGCCAATGGTAAACATTTTGTCCAAGGCATCTGTGTTTCAATCATGAATTTTGTCAATTGCTGTTTTATTGTTTGGTTCATTCTTTCTTCTCTTCCCGAACCTTGTGGATGCCACGGCATGTGATATTCCCATTGGATGCCTAATGATCAACATAATAATTTTAGTATTTTGGAGGTAAAATGTGTACCTTGATCACAATCAATGTACTGGATTATCCCATATCTAGGTATCAGGTGTTCTAATAATATCTTCACTACCATTTGTGCTGTGGCCCGTGCCACAGGGTAAGCTTCTACCCATTGTGTCAAACGATCCACTATTACTAATAAATATTTTATCCTCCCCACCTTAGGTAATCCAGTAAAATCGACTGTGGAGAGACTTACTGAAACCTGGCTCACTGAAAGCAGACATGAGCCTGACAAAAGCAAGCTGCTTAGGCCTTGAGTGGAAAAATACTGAGCTAAGTGAAAAACTACTGACCAGCAAGGTCAGCGGGCCCTTGTTGTGCAGTAAAGCTTAGGCAAGGGAGATAACAGGATGTCTCCCACAGGACCAGATGGATTTCTAAAACTACAGGAATGTATGTGCAGTAATAAAGTCTGTAACCAATAAGGAGCTAAAGTTTTGCAATATGTATAACCTAATTATCGTACGACCAATAATGAGCCTGAGCTTTGCAATATGTATAACCTAATTATCGTGGCTATAACAGTGATTGTAACACGACCAATAAACGAGTTCCACTGATGAACCATCCGGTGTCGGTGACTCCCTCCGTCTTCAACAAAATGGTGACCCCGACGTGCCCCGTTGTTAAAGAAAACGGGGGAGAACACCATCGGTGGACGGAGTTGGGTTGGGCTCTGAGGCGGCCAGAGCGGTGCTCAACGCTATCGGAAATCGGAGAAGGCAGGAGCAGCACCCCCAGGGATCATAAGAGGTGGTACTGGGCCGTACGTGCTACCGGAGCCGGAGGACCGCAACAGCGCTGATATGGATCGGCAAGTAGCATACGATTTATTTTTAGCTAATATAGAAAAGCGAGGGTTGAAAGGGCATAGCAAGAAAGATATATTGGGATTGTTAGCCTGGGGGCATGCCAAGGGCTGTTTTCAGAATCCTCACACAGTTCATGAACTTTCGGAATGGCGTAAATTAGGAGATGAACTTTATGACGCCATCCTAAACGATGATAAAACGGCAAAGAAATTAGGTAAAATATGGCGGGGTATCCTTAACGATCTTTTAAAGCAACAGGCAGAACGTAGGGCTGCTGCCGCGGCTCTGCAAGCTTCCCGTAAAAACGCTGGATATGGCCAAGAGGGTGAGCCGTTGGCTCCGGGGGTGTCAGCTATAGTGATTCCAGCTGGTGGGACAGAGAGTACATCCTCCGATTCCGTTAAACCGTCAGCACCTCCATTAGAAGAAGGGAGTGCAAGCGGGGATGTGGAAAGTGACGAGAGTGAAGACGAGGGCAGTGGGGGAGCTACACATGTGCTTAAATTGGGCCTCCGAAAGCCTGCATCGCAAGCAACCATGCCGAATCGCTATGAATCCACCACCTCCCCCACCTCCCCCGTCCCTGGGGCGCTCAGCGACCTGTGGGAGGAGATGGCTAGGGAGCGTCGTGAGGCGTGGGCTGCTATCGCCCGCAAAGGGGCAGAGGAAGGCGATGAGGTGTTGTTGGAGGCTGCCGGCCCCCTAGTCTGCCCCGTTACATACACCCCCTGTAGTAGACCAAAACGGTCAAGTAACGCATCATATTGGTAATTATTCCCCCTTGGACTGGAAGTTACTTGCACAGCTGCGGCAGACAGTAGCACAATTTGGCCCGAAAAGCGAACCAGTCAAGCAGATCCTAGATTACCTATTCGATACCACTCTCTTACTCCCGAACGACTTGCGCGGTATAGCTAAGTTAGTATTTACACAACACCAACAATTGCTGTTCAACGCACACTGGCAAGCAGAAGTTCAAGAGGCAGTGGTGGTTCAGAGAGGACCAGGTGATCCACTCCACGGGCTCACTATGCAGGAAATGATGGGATTAGGGCCGTATATGAGAACCGAAGCGCAAATGTTATTGGGGCCCGACAAGGTTCGGGAAGCGATGAGGCTAGTGAGAAATGCCATGGGATGGGTTAAAGATGCTGGCGGCATCCCGATGTATATGAGCATAAAGCAGGGTCGAGGAGAAAGCTTTGGGGGGTTTATAGACAAAGTGGCTGCTGCAATAGAAAAGGCAGGAGTACCAGAGTATATGAAAGGCGCGCTGTTAAAGCAGTGCGCATTGCAGAATGCAAATGAAGAGACAAAAAGGATATTGTTAACATTAGGAGCAGACTGGTCAATTGAAACCGCATTAGAACGAATGTCATTACAGCCAAACGGGTCGCAGGTGTTTATAGTTAAAGCACTGCAAGATTTAGGGTTGGGATTGCAAAAACAGGCAGAATCTAGTCAGGCACAAGTATTAGCCACTCTTGCGCCCCTCCAAGCCACCGCTGCAGCACCGGCTAGCACGAACCCAAACCGCCCATTGCCTCCAGGCGTGAGGTGTTACCGCTGTGGCAAGCCCGGGCACATGCGTCGACAGTGCCGTACCTCCGGAATCTGGTGCCAAACCTGTCAGTCCAGCTCTCACAACACGTCGGCTTGTCGTCGGAGGTCAGGAAACTCGACAAAGAGCGCGCAGGGCAGCCGCGCTCCGACACAAATCGCCGCCTCAGTGACCGCAACATCAGCCTCCAGCCAGCCACTGCAGGCAGCTTGGGACTCGACTTGGCAGCCAATGTAGATGTCACCTTAGCTACAGCTCGCCCCGAGAAGATACCAACTGGAGTAAGGGGGCCACTCATTATCAACGGACAAGCCTATGGAGCTTTGTTATTGGGAAGATCCTCAACAACTATTATGGGACTTTTCGTGCTTCCGGGAGTTATAGATGCAGACTACTCCGGTGAAATTCATATTATGGCATATACTTCATTTCCACCACTGTGTGTCGCTGCAGGACAACGTATCGCGCAACTTCTACCGTTGCCACAGCTAACAAAGGGACTAACCCCTTTAACACAGAAGAACCGCGGAGCCCAAGGCTTTGGCTCCTCCGGATTGACTATGTTAACCATGGATCTATCTACTCGACCCACTAAGGATGTTACGATATCGTACCAGGGACACTCTGTACAATTGACAGCCTTATTGGACACAGGGGCCGATACTAGTATAGTGCAACCGGAATGTTGGCCAAGCCATTGGCCCCAGCGGGCCACAATGGACACAGTCACTGGAGTAGGAGGTTACACATTGGCGAAAAAATCTCCCCTGGTAGCGGTAACCCTGGACGGACAAACAGTCAATACTGTGTTGACTATAGTACCACTACCACCTACGGTACAATGCCTCATCGGGAGAGACATTCTCGCGCAGCTCGGAGTGGTATTATCCAATGATCAGCGCCCTTTAGTTTAAGTGCCATTGCTTGGACTTTCCCGATTCCACTCACCTGGAAAACAGACGAACCAGTGATGGTAAAGCAATGGCCTTTAAAAAGGGAAAGCCTGGAACAAGCACATGCCTTGGTAGAAGAACAATTTCAGCAAGGTCACTTGCGACTCTCGACCAGTCCATGGAATACTCCAATATTCGTAATCAAGAAGAAATCAGGCAAATATCGTTTACTCCATGATTTACGAAAAGTGAATGAACAAATGGAGCCTATGGGGGCCCTTCAGCCTGGGTTACCTAATCCTGCCATGCTGCCTGAAGCATGGCCCCTTTTAATTATAGACTTAAAGGACTGTTTTTTCACTATAGCGCTACATTCTGATGACATGAAGAGATTTGCATTCACTTTACCAGCAGTTAATAGGGGAGAACCAGATAAGCGATTTGAATGGACTGTTCTCCCGCAAGGGATGCGGAACTCCCCTACTCTGTGCCAGCTTTATGTGGATACTGCCCTACAGCCCTTACGGAAGGCATGGCCTGAAACTATCATCTATCATTATATGGACGACATCCTCTTCGCTCAAAAGGAACAGTTTAGCGAAAATCAACTGCAAACAATTGTAACAACCCTTAAAGCATCATCACTAATTGTTGCGCCTGAAAAAATACAGCAAACTAGTCCATAGAAATATCTTGGTTGGATTATAACTATGCAGACAATTACTCCACAAAAGCTCCAATTAGACACAAACATCACTACCTTGCATGAAGCACAGAAATTTATGGGAGAAATGCAATGGTTGAAGCCAGTCATAGGCATCCCAAACAGCCTACTTAGTGCACTTCGTCCTCTGTTAAAAGGAACAGACCCAGCTTTACCTATTCGACTCACCTCTGCACAGCGCCGGACCATCGATTTGATCGTTCAATGTATTGGCAATCATTACCTGCAGCGCAGAGACTTTGATAGCCCAATAGACTTGACTGTTTGGTGTGCCCGAAGCCATCTGTTAGCAGCTCTGTCCCAAAACTTACAGAAAACGGGGGAGACGAGGGTGTTGGAATGGCTGTCCCCTCCGTTACAAGCAAGAAAAACTGTATATAGTAAAATTGAGCAACTTGCAGATGTAATAAAGCGGGGCCGTCAGCGTATCATTGATGTCGCTGGACAAGAACCCACTCAAATTCAACTACCAATCCAAAAATCAGATTTGGACTGTTTTTTAGCTAACTCCACGGAATTACAAGAAGCTTTATTGGGAGCAGGAGCGATTATCAAGACAGGCCCGTTGCAACCAAAAATGCTCCAGTGGCTAGCGGAGTGGCAGTGGATAGTGAAACCGTGGCGATCAACCACACCCCTTGAAAATGCTACTACAGTCTATACTGATGCCGGAAAGAAGTCTAGAAAGGCGGCCATGACATGGAAGGAAGGCAAGCAGTGGAAGCACAAAATATGGGAGGCTGAGAGTCGAGACAGCTTGCAGACCCTGGAGCTGAATGCAGTCTTACAGGGTTTTATACAATTCCAGGGACCGCTGAATGTGGTTACAGACTCCTTGTATGTTGCGGGGGTATTGCAAAGAATAGAGGATGCCAGCATCAAGGAAACTCATAACCCGCGACTGTATGATCTTTTGTTGCAGCTAGTGAGAATGTTGAAGCAAAGGAAGGCACCTTATTGCGTGTTACATATAAGGAGCCATAAGTGGAATATTGGAATGGGAGAGGGAAATGCGCGAGCTGATCAACTGGTCATGCCAGCCTCAACGCAAAGCAATTTGGAGCAGGCTCGGGAAGCACATGCACGCCTACACCAGAATGCAAAAGGGTTACATCGAACTTATGGGATTCCCATCACACAAGCTAAGCTAATAGTGCGAGCGTGTCCAACATGCAGCCATCACAACGGGGGAATTGGGTTAGGATGTGGAGTGAATCCAAGAGGACTAAAATCAAATGCCCTATGGCAGGTGGATGTAACCCATGTAGCAGAATTCGGAGGACTCAAATACGTGCATGTGGTGGTTGATACGTATAGCAAGTATGTTTGGGCAACTGCTCAGCGTGGATAAAAAGCGCTACATGTTATGCGGCATTTGACTGCTAGTTTTGCAGTTATGGGGGTACCAGAAGCGATTAAAACAGACAATGGGCCCGCTTACCGCAGTACCACAGTTAGAGAATTCTTAAAACTTTGGGGAATAGTGCACACAACAGGCATCCCGCATTCTCCTACGGGACAGGCTATAGTAGAAAGGGCCCATCAAACTCTAAAACAATATCTCAGTAAGCAGCAAGAAATTGTTGACCCCCAACAGAGGTTGGCGCAAGCTGTTTATGTAATGAACCATCTTTGTGTATTTGGGCAAGATCAGGACCCTCCCGCAGTCATACACATGAAAGAAAGTCAAGGCAGTAGCCACAAGCGTGCATTAGTGTATTATAAGGACCCAAAGACAGGACTGAGAGAAGGGCCTGTGGAAGTGATATATTGGGGTCGAGGTTATGTATGTGTTTCCGCACCTACAGGAACCCTATGGATTCCTGCCAGGTGTGTTAGGCCTGCCCTGATGACCGTCTAGCCGCAGAATATAACCACTGCCGATTTGGACCCCTGCGAATTCTGTCTAAATTGGACTCGGCCTGCGATGCGTGGCAGGAGGGAGAATGAATTCCCGGTAAATGGACCACATCGATCGTCTCCTAAGACCTGTTCACCATAGTGAAGAGCAGCGACTGTTGTCCAAATTACAGCTTATCGTCCCTCCGATTTTGGGCCAACTGCCAAAAGAACTGAAGTATCTATTGGTCAACATTGACCCTGACTATTTCAACATTATTTTGAGAGATTTAAAAAATCTGATAAAATGGGATGCACCTAGTATTTATTCCTGTCCTTTATGTAAAATTAACTGTAATGCTTTTATAGATCTTTATTGTGCTTATTGTACCCAAGTAGTGCATTGTAGGAGGAAAGATCTGCAATCCTGGTTTTGCCCCACTTGTGACTATCAAATTAATAGACAAGGGGCATTTGCTTTGTATTTTTTAGCTGAGTTTAATGGTTTTAATATTGACTCCCCGGAAGAAGCTCTGCAATTGTACGAATCGCCTGAACAGTTGTTTTTAGCTGAGCAACGGGCGAGACTGACCTTCTGGGTTAAGGTTGCTAGTAGATCAGTAGAATCGCATATACTGAAGCATTATTGTAAGAATTATTATAAGAAATGTTATAGGAAATATTACAGACATTGATTTTGCTTTGGAAAATAGAAGTAGGTTTTGCTTTCTTTCCAGTACAATCTAAACAAAATGTATGGGTGACTTTGGCCAATCTTACAAAGCAAAACGCTATTTGTCTTTCAGTGGCAACCCCTTCTAATCCCTTCTCGACGTGCCTTGTAGGAGTGCCTGACGTTGATTGGCCGTGCCCAGTAAGTGTACCGACCAGTAATAATTCTAATTTAAGATTAACCGCAGATTCCTGGGATTCATGGATGCCTCACCGCCCTATTGCAGATTTGGAACCACAAGAGTTGGAGATTTTAGGCTCTCTGACAGCAGATGCCTGCATTTACTTTAACCACTCCTCACGCCAAGCGGGCCACAGTGATTACACGACAGTCAATGCCACTATACCTTATTATCGCAATGCCAGTTTGTGGTGTAACTATACCTCCACAAACCTTTCTAAATCTTCAAATAATCCGATCACTCTCCCACCAGGATATTTTCTCATATGTGGGGATCGTGCATGGCCCGGAATTCCATCCCACATTAGAGGAGGTCCCTGTACCATTGGCAGGCTAACCTTATTAACTCCCAATGATAGCATGATTCTTAACATCTCCCGAAATTCACGAGTTCGGCTAACTCGTTCCCTACGGCATCGATTTACACAAGATTGTAAGGACAATGTTAATTTTTGGTCCGTTGAGCAAATTATATTTGGTTCCTTTTTTACTCGGAATGTTGCTGTAGCTGGTGCTCTTAGTCAGCTGCGCAACCTTGGGTGCTGGTTGGCAAAACAGACCAACGCAACCTCTCAAGCAATATCGGATTTACTTGTAGATGTTGATTCGGTCAGGCATGCCACTCTTCAAAATCGTGCAGCCATAGATTTTCTGTTGCTAGCCCATGGTCATGGCTGCAAAGAATTCGAAGGCATGTGTTGTATGAACCTTTCTGATCATTCCAAATCCATAACTGCCTATATACAAGAATTGCATGACCTCACTGACCACCTACAGATTAACTCAGGTTTTGGATTGGAAGATTGGCTCAAGTCTGTAGGTCTTGGTCCTTGGTTAACTAGCTTGTTAAAAACAGGGTTAACAATCTTACTTCTGTTTTGTTGTATAGTGCTCCTTTTGCCGTGCTTCTGTAACTGCTTGCAACGTATGATTGAAAAGACAATACAGTCCATGTTATATGGGGCGTACCCTGTGGTTAAAGAAAACGGGGGAGGTGTGGAGAGTCAGGAGTCAGCCATTAGGGACTGGTTACGAGACAAAGGCCATAGTCAGACAAATCTGCTTGAACTAGAGGACGTGGCATGAAGCAAGCAAATGGACATGCCCAGCAGTCGAGTCAGTCAACCGAACACATGAGAGCCACAGCAGAGAGTAATAAGCATTCTACTGTAACAACTTCAAACAGAAATTAATACATCAAGCAAGAGGTTTCGCCCACGATATGTAATTGTGAACATACTTGACTGACAAGGACTGAGAGGGGCTTGAGAATTGAATTCTGTTATAGCTATTAATTGTGATTGCAATTATGTATATTCTAATTGTGCTTTGAATCTTTTATTAGAGTATGGAGTTTGTGCCAATAGGTTGATAAGAAATAGTCATATAGTAGCAACTGAAGGTAGTCTTTGTATTGCACATTTTCACCAGAATTTTGTGGATTTTTATATAGCAGCAGGTATCACATATAATCAGCCACATTTTTATCATTTTGCATCAGGAAGTGCTTTTCACCAAGCTCAAGCAATTTGGTACTTAAAACTTGCCATCCAGCAAGTTAAACAATCCAAGAAGTCAAGACTGATTGCTTTATAATGTGGACCCAATTGACTCAAATTAAAGGAAACAGATGATGTTCTTGGAAATTGATTCTCAATTTGGTATTACAGGCTGGCTAAGAACACTCCTGATCAAAGATATGTGTTGTTTAAATCTGTCTGATCACTCAAAATCAATACACAAACAGGTAACAGAAATGTAAACACACTTAAAAGACTTTAGCTTACAGACCCATTATGAGAATGATTGGCCAATATTGGATTTGGACCCTGGGTATCAGAATTGTTGAAACAAGGACTAGTCATATTAATTATAAATTTTGTCACCTTACTGATTCTCCCTTGTATGTTTAAATGTTTGCAGAATGAACTTGAAAAACCTAGTGCAAAATATGTTACAAAGCCACATTGCCTTAAATAAAGAAAACGGGGGAATTGTGGAGAGACTTACTGAAACCTGGCTCACTGAAAGCAGACATGAGCCTGACAAAAGCAAGCTGCTTAGGCCTTGAGTGGAAAAATACTGAGCTAAGTGAAAAACTACTGACCAGCAAGGTCAGCGGGCCCTTGTTGTGCAGTAAAGCTTAGGCAAGGGAGATAACAGGATGTCTCCCACGGGACCAGATGGATTTCTAAAACTACAGGAATGTATGTGCAGTGATAAAGTCTGTAACCAATAAGGAGCTAAAGTTTTGCAATATGTATAACCTAATTATCGTACGACCAATAATGAGCCTGAGCTTTGCAATATGTATAACCTAATTATCGTGGCTATAACAGTGATTGTAACACGACCAATAAACGAGTTCCACTGATGAACCATCTGGTGTCGGTGACTCCCTCCGTCTTCAACAGTGGCCAAAAGAACCTTTAAAACCACATGTCTTTTGGCATTCCAAGCCATGCCTGATGAACTGATGATGACTCACTCCCTACAGTCACATCACTGGTGAGCCTGGTTACATCCCCCTCCCCCTTCAGGCCTAGTTTAAAGCCCTCTTAATGAGCCCTGCCAACTCCTGGGCTAGAATCCTTTTGCCCCTGCAGGGCTATGATCTCATTGGCATCACGGAGGCATGGTGGGATGAATCCTATGATTGGAGTGTTGGGATGGAGGGATAAAGGGGAAATTAGGTGGGGGTTTTGCCCTCTGACCAGATGGAGTGCATGGATGGGGATGGATGACGAGCTGACCAAGCGTTTATGGGTCAGAATTAAAGGGAAGACAGGGACAGGAGACATTATGGCGGGCGTCTCCTACGGGTATACCTTCCACTGGATCAGGTTTCTCAAAGCCTTATCCTATCGGAGAGCCCCTGGAGTCACAGACATATCCTCACAGAGGTAGATTCAGTGCTCACTTTATCGTGCTTCCACACGTTACTTTATACTCACAATCTGTGTTCACACGCTACAAGTGTACATATAATTGGCTACTACATGCTGTCCATTTGGTATATTCTCTATCTGAATTGGTTATAAGTTTCTGTCCATGCGCTGTTACCTGATACCCTGCAGCCCCCCTTCTTTTGCAGCTAAAACCTCCTGTTTCACATTCTCTTTCTTATCTATCAGCTAACATTCCATTTTCTCATAACATGCCAAGGTCACTGTATCTTTGTCGTTTGGCAAGTAGGCAGGGTTGTGCATACAGGCCTCAAGGATCACAGAATGCCCTGATTATTCTAAAATATTTTCTACAATTCCCCCTTTTTCTTTTTGAACAACCCAAGCTGCATAAACAATTTTTTTCTAAACCTTTCTTTTCACAAGACAGCATACAACTTATTAAAATCACGACTACTAAAATAACTATTAAAATATGTATTCCTTCAATCAGGAGTGTTTTTAGCCAGCCTGTAATGCCAAGTTGAGAAAATCCATTTCCAAGAACATCATCTGTTTCCTTTAATTTGTGTCAACTGAGTCCACATTGTAAAGCGATCAGCCTTGACTTGTTGGCTTGTTTAACTTGCTGGATGGCACATTTTAAGTACCAAATTGTTTGAGCTTGGTGAATAGCACTTTCTGATCCAAAATGATAAAAATGTGGCTGATTATATATGATACCTGCTGCTATATAAAAATCCTCAAAATTCTGGTGATAATGTGCAGTACAAACAATACCTTCAGTTGCTACTATGTGACTATTTCTTATCAACCTATTGCTATAAGCTCCACACTCTAATAAAAGATTCAAAGCACAATTACAATGTACACAATTGCGATCACGATTAACGGCTATAACAGAATTCGATTCTCAAGCCCCCCCCCCCCCTCAGTCCTTGTCGGTCAAGTATGTTCACAATTACATATCGTGGGCGAAGCCTCTTGCTGGGTTTGTTAATTTCTGTTCAAAGTTGTTGAAGTAGAATGCTTATTACTCTTCGCTGTCGCTCTCGTGTATTCGGTTGACCGACTTGACCGCTGGACGTATCCATTTACTGGGAATCCATAAGGGACCTTGATCTATGGAAACACAACTATAACCGCAACCAGTAAATAGCAACAGGCTCAGCCCTTCCCATAGTCCTGTCTTGGGGTTCTTATAAAGCAATTGTATTTCAGGCATAGCTTGCATTTTTACACCACTATTATGAATTACTACAGGTGCCTGCTCTAAGCCTGCTACCAAGCTAAGATAATTAAGCGTAAAAAGCACTTTACCTAACCTTATCTGTGGATCTAATTCTGTTACATCTTTCTGCTATGCAAGGCATTCTTTAATCGTTCTATGTGCTCGTTCCACAATCGCTTGCCCTGTGGAGAAATGCGGAATACCTGTTACATGCTTAATTCCCCATGTTTGCAAAAATTTCTCTACTCTTCCTCCCACATACGCAGGGGCGTTATCTGTTTTTATACATTTTGGCACCGCCATTGCTGCAAAGCATACAGTCAAATGTCTGATTACATGTATTGCTTTTTCTCCTGCCTGTGCCGTGGCCCAAATAATTTTTGAAAATGTGTCAATGCACACATGCACATATTTAAGCTTCCCAAATTCAGGTATGTGTGTGACATCCATCTGCCATATTTCACAAGCTCCCAACCCCTTTGGATTCACGCCTAGTCCTAACCCTTTTCCATGCTGACTACATTATGCGCGTGATTTAACTATACCTTGAGCGTCTGCCCAAATTAAGTTAAATTGTCGCTTTAAAACACGAGCAGCTTGTTGAAACATAGAATGATTTTCTCTAGCCGTGGTAAAGGCATCAACCGGGGTAGGAATGGCGGCACTGACAAGTGATTCAGCTAGAGCATTACCTCCACCCAATCCTAGGTTATTGCAATGACTACGGATGTGGATGATACAGCACTGTTCTGTCCGAACACTATTTGCTTGTTGAATCTGGAAAATCAATTCTCCTAGCCTTTTATTATTAGGAGGTCTGATTAATGCATCTTCAATTCTTTCTACAACTCCTACTGAGTATTGTGAGTCAGATACTATATTCAGTGGTGAATTTTTCCAGTTAATTAACGCCCCGGTGATTGCTGCTAACTCCAATGTTTGCAGAGAATCCTGTATATCTCCCTCTATAACATGATACTGCCACTCATCCTTTTCCTTCCATACACAGGCAGCACGCTTGGATCTTTTTCCTGCGTCTGCAAAAACTGTCTGACCCTGTAGAGGTTGTTGAACAACTTTAGGTCTTTGGATCCAATGTTGTTGTAAAATAAAGCCTAATCTTTTATCCACCGGTACTTTGTTGTGTAATGTACCTTCATATCCTAATAAGGATATCTGTAAAGTCTCAGAATTTTGTAACATCCACTCTAAGTCTTCTAATTTAATGGGCAAACTTATCCAGTCTGGTTCACTGCCACTAACATCTTTGCATCTCTGGCAACCCTTTTTTATCAAATGGCTGATTACTTCCGTTCTTTGCCATATACTCTTAGGTGCTGTAAAAGGTGGAAACAACCATCGCAGGATTGCTACTTGATTTTTCGTTCTGCCATTAGGTGTTTGATTCTGCTTGCTGTTCTGTTTGGCATTAGGTGATGACGAAATGTCAACTGACTTTCCCCCCTTTTCCTTTTGCCAAGCAGAACATTGTAGTATTAATGCAAAGGGTTACAACGTGTCATTGTAAATTACCACACCTAAAGGTACATTTTCTAAATAACGATCTGCAGCCTGCTGTACAATTTTGGTACTTAGCTGTTGTACAACCTGCTCGTGTTCAGAGTCCAGGTAACAGGCTGATTGGCATCTGTCCCATGTAAAAGGGGCATTAGTGGTTCAATGTCTTTGTTTGTAATACCTACTACATTTCGTACCCATTGCAGATCACCAATCAATTTTTGCACATAATTCAAGGTTGCTATTGATGTTTTGATTTCTACCTTTTGCGGTTTAATTGTTTTGGCATGAACTAGCCAACCTAGATATTTCCATGGAGATGATTTCTGTACTTTTTCTGGAGCTATCACGAGACCTTTGGCAGCAAGAGTTTCACCAATAAATGTGATAAAATTTTCTTGAATGTTTTTTTTTTTGACAAAACAAAATATCATCCATGTAATGATAAATGATTGTATCTGACAATTTCTCTCGTATTGGGGCTAAAGCCCAGGATACATAAAGTTGACACATTGTGGGAGAATTTTTCATCCCTTGCGGTAATACTACCCATTCATACCTAGACACTGGTGCAGCTTTGTTGATTGACGCTAGGGTAAATGCAAACTGTACCGTATCCTCTGGCTGTAGAGGAATCGTAAAGAAGCAATCCTTCAAATCTATTACTAAGATATGCCAATCTTGAGGCAACATAGTGGGCAATGGCATTCCTGGTTGTAATGCACCCATTGGCAACATCTGCTCATTAACTTTACGTAAATCATGCAATGATCGCCATTTTCCTGATTTCTTTGGAATTACAAAAATAGGCGTGTTCCAGGGGCTTATGGAAGGTTTAATGTGTCCTACTTGTAGTTGTTCTTGAACTAGTTGATGTGCAATTTGCAGTCGCTCTGCAGACAATGGCCACTGCTCAACCCATACAGGCTCGTCCATTTTCCATTGAATTTTTGGAGTCGGCGACTGCATTGCAGTGACCTGTACTAAAAAATTGTATTAGTTGGTGGTACATGTAATGCAACACCCAGTTGATACATAACATCACAACCAACTAAACCTTCCAAGTCCCCAGATAACAACATTAAATATGGTCTAAGGGTAACAGATTGACCTTCTGGAAACATGATCTGGATTGGCATAGAGCTTTGTAGAGGAGCTCCTCCTCCTCCAACACCTTGAATTGTATCACACACTTGCTGCATGGGCCAATTTTTGGGCCATAACCTTTTGTTGATGATTGTGACATCAGCCCCAACAGGGAGTTTTTCTGTATCACTCATGAGAATTAATTTTATCATTGGCCTGTTTTGCATTTGCTGTACAAGATTTACTAGTGTATGCCCAGTAGATCCAAATCCTTTTGAGCCCCGCTCTGGTGCTGTTCTGAATATTTCCTTGTCAGTAGGATGTTTCCCACAAAATCAATTGAGCAATTTTTGTGCCTTGTTTTATGATTAAGGGTGGTGTTAACGTGTAAGCCATAATCATTATTTCTCCTACAAAATCAGCATCAATTACCCCTGGTAGCACAATTAATCCTGCTATACTAGAAGATGATCTCCCTAACAAAAGAGCTCCTATTAGGCTTCTTTTATCCAAAATAGGCCCAGTTACAGCAGTTGGTATTTTATGTACAGCTGTGCTTGTTAGAGTAATATCTACTGCTGTTGCCAAATCCATTCCCAGGCTTCCCCTTGTGGCTGGTGGAGGGAGCTGCTGGACAGCATTGAGGGACCTGCCACTTGTGTCGTTGCGCGGGGTCCCTTCGCGCTTTGATTCATGTTTTTTGCTGGCCTACATATTTCAGTAGCATGATTATTATTTTGACAATGATCACACCACACAGTAGCAGAACAATTTATCCTGTGGTGGCCCTTTTTCCCACAAATTGTAACAAATTCCTGTGACAGGTTTATCACTAGATGTTTTTGATCCTATCTTTTGTACTGCAGCAGCCAACAGATTAGTTGTTGGTGCCATTACTGACGATACAGCTTGAGCAATTAATTTTCCTTGGGCACTATTTTGCGCCCGTTTTGCAAATTCAATCATATCACCAACTCCGGCTTCCTTAGGCAGTGTAGCTAGAATAGATTTTGTCTTTGCATTTGCATTTTCAAAGGCTAACAGTTTAAACATTGTTTGTTTGGTATCCTCGTTCATGTCAGACTGAGCTGTGAGAGCTGCTGATAAACGATCAATAAATGCTGTATATGGTTCTGTTAACCCCTGTTTCACATTTGTAAATGAGGCAGTTGGACTATCATCAGGGATTGCATAAAATGCCTGTCGAGCCAATTGTGCTGCTAAATAGTGTAACGCTCTAGGGTACTGCAATTGTAAAGTTACACTAGAAAATGCCCCGGATCCTGTCAACATTTCTGGAGTTACACCATTTAACATATCTTGCGCATCCCTTTGCCTCACGGCTTCCAATTCTGCAAGACGAGACCATTCTCTATCCCATATTATTTGCTGTGAAGGAGATAACAACAATTTAGCTAAATTTTGACAATCATATGGCAAATTAACATCTGCTGTAAAAATCCAATCTAACGCAGCCCTAGTGGCTTCAGACTTTATCCCATTCTCCTACACAATCTTTTTGACTTGTTGTAAAATTTTCCAATCATGTTGCTCATAACTATTACCATGTTGATTAAACAACGCAGGAAAAGCTAGGTTACCTGCCGGATGCCAATCTCCCTCTAATATGGCATCTCGGATTACACCTCACCACCTACCAGACCTTTGCGGAATCATAGCACTGTCCGTATATGGGTGATGGACACAACCCTTTACCTATACCACCAAAAGGTGATGATGAAGGCTTTGTAATACTTTCGGCCAGTTCCTGGACAGATCTTTCAGTCCTCGTGTGTGATGCAGATGTCGACAATGATTGTTCCATTCTGTAATGTAGAGCATTCATAGCTTCCTCCATTTGTCTCTTGAGATCTTGTAATTCACTGCTTCGTGGAATTATTGTTTCATGCTGTGGCTGTGCTTCATCTTCAGATGAGTTGTCTCCTGTTAAACAAACCGCTTCAGGAGGAGGAGGAGGCCAGGGTGGGTATAACTTCTTGCAACAGCTGGCTCCTCCCACTCTTACATCATCACTGGGTGTCACTGCAGTTCCTTCCGTATTGTCTGTCAGTTCACTTCCGGCCGCCGAAGCGTGAACATCGCTCGCGGCTGATGGCACGTCGCTTGTTTTTTCTGCTTCATTAGACATATCATTAACTCTTAATAGATCATTAACAGAGTCACACGTCTTATCGCTCGATTGACCCTTAATAGCAACAAAAAAGTACTTCAACGCGACTGTGGCTGCGAGACGGTGGAGCAGCTGTGGTTGTAGATACAGGGGCTGTTATTGCTTGCACAGCTGCAGCGATCACTTTCGATTCTATTTTTAACTCTTGCAAGGCATTAGTCACCGTTCTCCAAGTTGTATTACAAGCAGTAAATGGCTCTTTTCCTTTTTTTAGTGATATTTAAGTCCCAAAGTTCATCTCCAACCCTTCTCCACTCCTCCCAATCAAACAACATTGATGGACATTTCATATGCTTATGTTCTCTGGCCCTCTGTATTAATTTTTCTAACGCCTTCTCGGTAACTGCTTGCTACCTAGTAGCAGTTATTTTGCTGCAGCACACTCTGCTTCCATGCTTGCAGCCCTTTAACCTACAGGGGAAGATAGCTAGTCTTCCTACCTTGGTCTGAGGTCACCGATTCTCAGCCTCTCCTGTCTGGCTCTCCTCTGTTGTTGCTCTGTATCAAAGCATTAGATGGCTCGTTCCTCTTCCCTCGACCCTTTCATTCCCCGTGAACGTCTCTGAGAAAACTTCGTTCGTCGAGGCTGCCTGTCTCTTGTTCGGGCGCCAAATATCGGAGACCCCTGGAGTCACAGACGTATCCTCACAGAGGTAGATTCAGTGCTCACTTTATCGTGCTTCCACACGTTACTTTATACTCACAGTCTGTGTTCACACGCTACAAGTGTACATATAATTGGCTACTACATGCTGTCCATTTGGTATATTATCTATCTGAATTGGTTATAAGTTTCTGTCCATGCGCTGTTACCTGATACCCTGCAGCCCCCCTTCTTTTGCAGCTAAAACCTCCTGTTTCACATTCTCTTTCTTATCTATCAGCTAACATTCCATTTTCTCATAACATGCCAAGGTCACTGTATCTTTGTCGTTTGGCAAGTAGGCAGGGTTGTGCATACAGGCCTCAAGGATCACAGAATGCCCTGATTATTCTAAAATATTTTCTACATTATCCAACCTGACCTTGAACATCTCCAGGAATGGGGCATCCATGACTTCTCTGAAGAACCTGTTCCAGTGCTCCACCACCTTTACAGTAAAAAAATTCTTGCTAATATCTAATCTAAATCTAAATTATGCTAACAAAAATAATCAGTCATTTGATAAAAAAGGGTCGCCAGAGATGCAAAGATGTTAGTGGCAGTGAACCAGACTGGATAAGTTTGCCCATTAAATTAGAAGACTTAGAGTGGATGTTACAAAATTCTGAGACTTTACAGATATCCTTATTAGGATATGAAGGTACATTACACAACAAAGTACCGGTGGATAAAAGATTAGGCTTTATTTTACAACAACATTGGATCCAAAGACCTAAAGTTGTTCAACAACCTCTACAGGGTCAGACAGTTTTTGCAGACGCAGGAAAAAGATCCAAGCGTGCTGCCTGTGTATGGAAGGAAAAGGATGAGTGGCAGTATCATGTTATAGAGGGAGATATACAGGATTCTCTGCAAACATTGGAGTTAGCAGCAATCACCGGGGCATTAATTAACTGGAAAAATTCACCACTGTATATAGTATCTGACTCACAATACTCAGTAGGAGTTGTATGTGGAGAGACTTACTGAAACCTGGCTCACTGAAAGCAGACATGAGCCTGACAAAAGCAAGCTGTTTAGGCCTTGAGTGGGAAAATACTGAGCTAAGTGAGAAAATACTGACCAGCAAGGTCAGGGGGCCCTTGTTGTGCAGTAAAGCTTAGGCAAGGGAGATAACAGGATGTCTCCCACGGGACCAGATGGATTACTAAAACTACAGGAATGTATGTGCAGTGATAAAGTCTGTAACCAATAAGGAGCTAAAGTTTTGCAATATGTATAACCTAATTATCGTACGACCAATAATGAGCCTGAGCTTTGCAATATGTATAACCTAATTATCGTGGCTATAACAGTGATTGTAACACGACCAATAAACGAGTTCCACTGATGAACCATCCGGTGTCGGTGACTCCCTCCGTCTTCAACAAAATGGTGACCCCAACGTGCCCCGTTGTTAAAGAAAACGGGGGAGAACACCATCGGTGGACGGAGTTGGGTTGGGCTCTGAGGCGGCCAGAGCGGTGCTCAAGGCTATTGGAAATCGGAGAAGGCAGGAGCAGCACCCCCAGGGATCATAGAGGTGGTACTGGGCCGTACGTGCTACCGGAGCCGGAGGACCGCAACAGCGCTGATATGGATCGGCATGTAGCATACGATTTATTTTTAGCTAATATAGAAAAGCGAGGATCAAAGAGCTGGACTCCAGATCTGTCCTGACAAAGGAGGGGACGCTGCAACGTGAGCTGACTTTGGAAGGGTGCAATGGCCATAAACAGGTACCTGGTGCAGGATAGAAAAATGGAAAAAGAAGCAGCTCTTAGTCTCCTAAAGTGCTTTTTATAAAAGCGTGGTATAAAGGATTCCATTGAATCATGGAATAAAGAGGAGTTTTTTTTTTCACAAACTCCGCTAGTGTTTTTGAAGCAGAAGAGGGATGAACTTTTGGGACTTTGTATATCACTAATGTGGGAGAAGAGCTATTTACTGCTTGTAACACAACTTGGAGAACTGTGATTAATGCCTTGCAAAAGTTAAAAATAGAATCGAAAGTGGCCGCTGCAGCTGTGCAGGTAGTAACAGCCCCTTTATCTACAACCACAGCTGCTCCACCGTCTCGCAGCCACAGTCGCATTGAAGTACTTTTGTTGCTATTAAGGGTCAATCGAGCGATAAGATGTGTGACTCTGTTAATGATTTATTAAGAGTTAATGATATGTCTAATGAAGCAGAAAAAATAAGCGACGTGCCATCAGCCGCGAGCGATGTTCACGCTTCGGCGGCCGGAAGTGAACTGACAGACAATACGGAAGGAACTGCAGTGACACCAGTGATGATGTAAGAGTGGGAGGAGCCAGCTGCTGCAAGAAGTTATACCCACCCTGGCCTCCTCCCCCCGAAGCGGTTTGTTTAACAGGAGACAACTCATCTGAAGATGAAGCACAGCCACAGCATGAAACAATAATTCCACGAAGTAGCAAGTTACAAGATCTCAAGAGGCAAATGGAGGAAGCTACGAATGCTCTACATTACAGAATGGAACAATCATTGTCGACATTTGCATCACATGCGAGGACTGAAAGATCTGTCCAGGAACTGGCTGAAAGTACTACAAAGCTTTCAGCATCACCTTTTGGTGGTATAGGTAAAGGGTTGTGTCCATCACCCGTATGCAGACAGTTCTGTGATTCTGCAAAATCTGGTAGGTAGTCAGGTGTAATCCAAGATGCCATATTAGAGGGAGATTGGCATCCAGCAGGTAACCTAACTTTTCCTGTATTATTTAATCAACATGGTAATAGTTATGAGCAGCATGATTTGGAAAATTTTACAACAAGTTAAAAAGACTGTGCAGGAGAATGGGATAAAGTCTGAAGCCATTAGTGCTGAGTTAGATTAGATTTTTACAGCAGATGTTAATTTGCCATATGATTGTCAAAATTTAGCTAAATTGTTATCTCCTTAAAAGGGGCCACAACAGGAGAAATTGTTCAGCTAAAAATAAGAGACATAAGGGCTTTAAGGTTAAGGGAAATGCTGTGTTTCAGAATAACCTTAAACTCACCTCTAGGGTATAAGAGAAGGTAGTATAGTAGTAGAGTTATATAACTGTAAGGAATGAACATTAAGACAACCAATCAATAAGACCTATGTGAACAGAGTAGCAGTATCATGTTATAGAGGTAAAGTAGAGAAAATTTTTGCAAACATGGGAATTAAGCATGTAACAGGTATTCCGCATTTTTCCACAGTTCAAGTGATTGTGGAATGAGCATATAGAACTATTAAAGAATACCTTGCAAAGCAGAAAGTTGTAACAGAATTAGATCCGCAGATAAGGTTAAGTAAAGTGCTTTTTACACTTAAATTGTTTAATTATCTTAGTTTGGTAGCAGGTTTAGAGCAAGCATCTGTAGTAATTCATAATAGTGGTGTGAAAATGTAAGCTACACCTGAAATACAATTGTGTTATAAGAACCCTAAGACAGAATTATGGGAGGGACCGAGCCTGTTGCTATTTACTGGTTGTGGTTATAGTTGTGTTTCCACAGATCAAGGTCCCTTATGGATTCCCAGTAAATGGACACGCCCAGCAGTCGGGTCAGTCAACCGAACACATGAGAGCCACAGCAAAGAGTAATAAGCATTCTACTTTAACAACTTCAAACAGAAATTAACACATCAAGCAAGAGGTTTCGCCCACGATATGTAATTGTGAACATACTTGACCGACAAGGACTGAAGGGGGCTTGAGAATTTGAATTCTGTTATTGCTGTTAATTGTGATTGCAATTGTGTATATTGTAATTGTGCTTTGAATCTTTTATTAGAGTATGGAGTTTGTGCCAATAGGTTGATAAGAAATAGTCACGTAGCAGCAACTGAAGGTAGTCTTTGTACTGCACATTTTCACCAGAATTTTGAGGATTTTTATATAGCAGCAGGTATCACATATAATCAGCTACATTTTTATCATTTTGCATCAGGAAGTGGTTTTCGCCAAGCTCAAGCATTTTGGTACTTAAAACTTGCCATCCAGCAAGTTAAACAACCCAAGAAGTCAAGATTGATTGCTTTACAATGTGGACCCAATTGACTCAAATTAAAGGAAACAGATGATGTTCTTGGAAATTGATTCTCAATTTGGCATTACAGGCTGGCTAAGAACACTCCTGATCAAAGGTATGTGTTGTTTAAATCTGTCTGATCACTCAACATCAATACACAAACAAATAACAGAAATGCAAACACACTTAAAAGACTTTAGCTTACAGACCCATTATGAGAATGATTGGCCAATATTGGATTTGGACCCTGGGTATCAGAATTGTTGAAACAAGGACTAGTCATATTAATTATAAATTTTGTCACCTTACTGATTCTCCCTTGTATGTTTAAATGTTTGCAGAATGAACTTGAAAAACCTAGTGCAAAATATGTTACAAAGCCACATTGCCTTAAATAAAGAAAACGGGGGAATTGTGGAGAGACTTACTGAAACCTGGCTCACTGAAAGCAGACATGAGCCTGACAAAAGCAAGCTGCTTAGGCCTTGAGTGGGAAAATACTGAGCTAAGTGAGAAAATACTGACCAGCAAGGTCAGTGGGCCCTTGTTGTGCAGTAAAGCTTAGGCAAGGGAGATAACAGGATGTCTCCCACAGGACCAGATGGATTTCTAAAACTACAGGAATGTATGTGCAGTGATAAAGTCTGTAACCAATAAGGAGCTAAAGTTTTGCAATATGTATAACCTAATTATCGTACGACCAATAATGAGCCTGAGCTTTGCAATATGTATAACCTAATTATCGTGGCTATAAAAGTGATTGTAACACGACCAATAAATGAGTTCCACTGATGAACCATCTGGTGTCGGTGACTCCCTCTGTCTTCAACAGTGGCCAAAAGAACCTTTAAAACCACATGTCTTTTGGCCTGTTTTTGGACCTCTTGAGGACTGGGTCTGCCAGGCCTTAAATCTATATGTTAATGCAAAAGAACCCTTTAGTCAAGAGGAAAGCGATTATGCAGAACTATGGATCAGGACTTAAAAGCAGATGAAAAGTCTGAAGGGAGAGAAAAAGAAAAAAAAAAAAAAATGAATGTGAGCCCCTAGATAAGGTATCACCACAATATCTTAACAATCCATCGTTAGCAGACTCTCCCTCAGCAATTCCACCACCATTATCAGTACCACCCTTGCCTCTACCACCAACAGCACCTATATCAGATCTACCTCCAGCTGCATGTACAAGTAAAACTCAGACCCAGGAGGGAGCTTCTCTATATCCTTTACGAGAGGTGCCCCTCGGAGGTAATCAAGGAGGCATCGGATTTGTGACTGTACCACTGAGTACTACAGATGTAAGAAATTTTAAAAAGAAAATGGGGGCTCTATGATCCCCTAGAAGTAGCTGAGAAATTAGATCAACACTTATACCTGGGAAGAAATGCAGTCCATTTTAGGGATCTTATTTACTACTGAAGAAATGGGAATGATTAGACAAGCTGGAATGAGAATTTAGGAAAAACAGAAAGTGAAGGCAAAAATTTTCGTGGTAGCAGTTAGAGAGAGTCAGAAGAACAGGACTCCATCTGGGGACAAAAATGAGAGAAAAACAGAAAAGATACCTCAGAGACAATCTCATCAAGAAAGGTTTACAGCTCCCGTATGTTACTACTGTAATAAAAAGGGACACATCCAGAAGAATTGCCGTAAGTGGGAGCAAGATGAAAAAGAAATATTTAAGGAAGAATAGAGGTGTCAGGGGCTATATCTTTTGGGGACTTCAACATCAACAGAGCCCTTGATAAAATTGTTAATTGGTCCCCATAAAGAACAGTTTCTGTTTTTAGTAGATACCAGGGCTGAAAAAATCTACTATTCAAAAACTTCCAAAAGGGATAGAAAGAGGAAGGAGGTATATGTCAGTTATTGGTGCAAAAGGGGAACCTTTCAAAGTGCCTGTTTTAAAAGATGTAGAAATAGAGATGGAAAAGAAAATCTGTCTTAATGATCTACTTTTGCTCCCTGAAGCGGAGTACAATTTATTAGGAAGGGATTTGATTTTGAAGTTAAACTTGAGCATTCAGAGTCAAGGGGACAAATTGCAGATTCAATTGTACACTTTAACACAAGAGGATGAAAAAGCCATTAACCCCTCAGTATGGTATAAGGAGGGAGAAACCGGGAAGATAGAAATAGATTCCATAAGGGTTCAAATAACAGATCTGCATCATCCAATTTTAGAGTTAAGCAGTACCCTATACCAATGGAGGGCCGAAAGGGATTAAAACCAGTAGTTGATAGGCTGTTAGAGAAAGGGACTTTAGAACCATGCATGTCACCTCACAATACGCCCATACTACCTGTAAAGAAACCGGATGGGTCGTACAGGATGGTGCAACATCTGAGGGCTGTAAATCAGTGAACAATCACCAAATTCCCTGTGGTAGCTAACCCTTATACTTTGCTAAGTCACATATCTCCCAAATATACCTGGTATAGTGTAATAGATTTAAAAGATGCTGTCTGGGCCTGCCCTCTGGATGAGGGATCCAGAGATTATTTTGCCTTTGAATGGGAGGACCCTGAAACAGGTCGAAAACAACAATTGAGATGGACTGTGCTACCGCAGGGATTTACAGAGTCACCAAATTTATTTGGACAAACCTTAGAGATAATCTTACAAAATTTTACATTACCTAAAGAGATAAAATTATTGCAATATGTGGACGATTTATTAGTAGCAGGAGAAACTGAAGAAGAAACCTGAAAAGCCACTATTAAATTGGTAATTTTTGGGGGGAGAAAAGGGATTAAAGGTGTCCCAATCGAAGTTACAGTCTGTGGAACAAGAGGTAAAATATTTAGGACACTGGCTAAGTAAGGGAAAGAAGATGCTAGACCCTGACAGGGTATCTGGGATTTTAGCCTTAAGACCACCACAAACTAAGAAAGAAATCCGGCAAGTATTAGGATTATTATGATATTGTAGACCATGGCTTGAAGACTATAGTGAGAAAGTAAAATTTTTATGTGAAAAATTAACTAATAACCAGCTTAGGTGGTCTACAGAGGATGATTTAAGATTTGAAGAAATTAAGAAGGCCTTAGTGGAAGCACCTGTATTGAGTCTTCCAGATTTGGAAAAATCCTTTTATCTTTTTGTAAACACATTGAATCAAACAACCTATGGGGTCCTCACTCAAGATTGGGCAGGAATTAAGAAACCCATGGGGTATTGTTCTAAATTACTTGATCCAGTAAGTAGCAGTAGTACATATTAGGGGTCATCAAAAGGAACTAGATGATCAGACTAGAGATAAAGAAGCAGTTCTGAGATAAAGAGGCAGCTCTGAGAACCCAATTCATTAAAATAAATATGATAGAAGAGAAGAAAGAGGTAAATGAAGAAAACCAAAAAGAAAAAGAAAAAAATCTCACCCTTGAGGAATTCTCAAAACCTGAGAAAATAGGGGCAAAA
Source organism: Tapera naevia (assembly GCA_033556795.1). Lineage (NCBI taxonomy): Eukaryota > Metazoa > Chordata > Aves > Cuculiformes > Neomorphidae > Tapera > Tapera naevia. Next base: position 116,344 of record JAUMJJ010000004.1, on the reverse strand, counting down.
TTTGAACAAGGGAAATGGACACTGCCCGTGGCAGAGAAATGCTGCCAAAAGCACACGCTAGACAAATTTTGAAACACTTACATGCTCAAACTCATTGGGGTACAAAAGCCTTGAGTGATCATTTTCTTAAACAGTTTGGTTGCATTGGAATTTTTGAAATAACTAAACGAATTACCCAGGGTTGCTTAACTTGCCAAAAGATAAATAAGAAAGCGTTTCGGCAAGTAGCAACAGGAGGAAGAAAAACGGCTTACTGACCTTTTGAGAGAATACAAGTCGATTTTACTGAATTACCTAAGATGGGGAGGATAAAATATTTATTAGTAATAGTGGATCGTTTGACACAATGGGTAGAAGCTTACCCTGTGGCACGGGCCACAGCACAAATGGTAGCAAAGATATTATTAGAACACCTGATACCTAGATATGGGATAATCCAGTACATTGATTGTGATCAAGGTACACATTTTACCTCCAAAATACTAAAATTATTATGTTGATCATTAGGCATCCAATGGGAATATCACATGCCGTGGCATCCACAAGGTTCGGGAAGAGAAGAAAGAATGAACCAAACAATAAAACAGCAATTGACAAAATTCATGATTGAAACACAGATGCCTTGCACAAAATGTTTACCATTGGCACTTTTAAACATAAGAACAAAACCTCACAGCGAGACTGGATTATCACCATACGAAATGTTATATGGCATGCCTTATTTCCAAGGGATGCCTCTAGGAAATGATATAGTTGAAGACTATGATATCCAGAAATATGTAATTGTTATTGGGAAAAGATTAAAAGAACTCAGAGAGAGTGGGATGATAGCTCAAACACCACCATTAGGGTTTGCAATTCATCAGTTGAAACTGGGAGATAAGGTTTTGATAAAGACATGGAAAGAGGAAACCTTATCTCCTCTCTGGGAAGGACCTTTTCTTGTTTTATTTACTACAGAAACCGCTGTAAGAACTGCTGAGAAAGGATGGACACATGCATCGCGAGTGAAAGGTCCAGTGAAGGAATGGAAAATAACATCTGAACCAGAAGATACCAAGTTAAACATAAAAAGAACCTGAAAAAGAAGTCAAGGCGAAATATTAGGTCGTTGTAGGGGTTTGATAACGGCAACTCCTGTTTCTTGGTATGTGGGAGGAACTACAGAAAACCAGATCATTTTGAATCCCTAGACAGGGGCAAACACAAGTCCCTGCCTTCTGTGTAGACTCTATAATCTGTATATAAGGGCTAAGTGTCTTAACTGTCGCAAATACATCATTACCCACAGAAGAAGGCAGGAACAATTTTTAGATAAAAGCTTACAATTTTTTTGTATTCGTTGTCAAAATACGATCCCACTAGAAAGGTTGCTGTGGGTTAGATATTATTGCTGCCAACGCAATTGGAGAGTATCTATCTAAACAAGTCAAAGAAAAACTCACCCTCTCATCCAGAGGAGGGCAAGACCGGAGGGGAACCAGTGTTGTGGCTTGAAAGGTCTGCCAAGGGCTGCAATCCGTTTGGGCTGTGTGTGACTGCCGATCTCCATGGCACTGACCAGACCCCTTCTGATTGTCTTGGGAGTGAGTTTCCTGGCTTTGGCAACAGCAAACAATTGCAGTCAGTGTATTGTAACCACTAGAAGGGGACGAGTGGGTTCCCAGACTTTGGTTTATCACACAATCTACGACTGTAAAGGACAGAGAGCTGGAAGTTGCCTAACTGTACAGCCCATTCTTGTAACCCTGTTAATTTAACCATTTTTAACCCAGAACAATGGAAACAACAAGAAGTAAAGATTGGGTTATTGATTTACCAGGAGAAGATCCAGGAGCTGTTTTATATGTAATAGTTAAGGAGAAATCTAGAGAATCAGTACAACATCGATTGTTGTTCAACTCATTTTATCATGAAATAGAAACAGGAGTGAAGTATGAAATCCCGACAGTGGCTAAGAATCTATTTGTAAATCTTGCAAAATCGTTAACTGTAACTAATTGTTATGTTTGTGGTAGGACAAATCAAGGCGAACGATGGCCATGGGAGGCTATGGAAAGCAACATAAGTGATTCCCAAATATGGAAAACAAAAGGAAAGGGTAATAGGAAACAACAATGAGTACTCCAAACAAGTATAATTGGAAGGAGTTGTTGGCAGAATCTAAAAGATGATGGAAGACAAGTAGGTAATCTGGAATGTGAAGGAAGTTACCTGTGGAATGAAACTAGGAATGATTGGGATAAGTGGGAAAACCCACTAGAAATGAACACTAAATTTAGAAATTGGACAAATGGAACAAATATCCCAAATGGTTGGCCGACTCCTGATGGCCAGTATTGGATTTGTGGCAGGTTAGCTTATGCATATTTGCCAAAGAATTGGACAGGGTCCTGTGTGTTAGGAACCATAAGACCCATTTTTTTCCTGTTGCCTATAAGTCAGGGAGAACGATTGGGAATCCAGCTGTATGCTGAAGCCAATGAGTTAAGGCAAAGGCAACATAGAAGGAGCCTACAAATAGGGCATTGGAAGGACAATGAATGGCCACCTGAAAGGATAATTGCCTACTATGATCCTGCTACGTGGGCAGAAGACGGGTCCTGGCATTATAGGACTCCAATATATATGCTTAATAGAATTATAAGAGTACAAGCTGTAGTAGAAATAGTTGTAGATAAGACTGGAGATGCATTAGGGTTAATTGCAAAGCAGAATACAAAGATGAGAACTGCTCTGTACCAAAATCGTTTAGCTTTAGATTACTTATTAGCAAGGGAAGGAGGTGTATGTGGAAAATTTAACCTTAGCAATTGTTGTTTAGAAATTGACGATGAGGGAAAAGCTGTAAATGAACTTGTTAAAGAAATGAAGAAAATTGCACATGTCCCAGTTCAAACTTGGAATGGAATCGACATGGGAGGATTAGGGGGAAACTTTTCGGGTGGTAATTGGCTTGCTAAAATTGGGGTGGTTGTATTGGGAATATTTGCAGGATTGTTAATAATTCCATATTTAATACCATGTTTTATTAGACTGATACGTTCGGTTGTACAAGGAATGCAGATATCTGCAGTACCTATAGGTTCTGAAAAAGGAGAAGAAAAGATTCATTCCTTGATGACAGTGAAAACAAAAAGTGACCCAAAACTAATTCCAATACAGCAAGTATTGACTAGATTGGAAACTAAAACACAAATCAATACTATAAAGAAAAAGATGGGGGATTGTGAGATTTGTACATCTGATTCGTGTATATATGGGACAATATTGAAGCAAGATGATGAAATATAACTTTTTTTGTATAATCGTAAGCTTAAGCAACTGTACATAGATTTTTATCTTGTGAAAGACACTGCACAAGAAGATATCAAGAGCGCATGGGCAGAACCTTAATCTGGAGGACAAGCTGAGGAGGACTGCTAACGTCACCCAACGACCACCAGATGGGAGCAGATAAGACCCCAAGTGATGAAGAGAGCATGCATCATAAAAAAACCCCACACCTATTCTAGGAATCCATGTACACAAACCAACCTTTTCTCAAAAATAGCCAGGAATATGTATTAGTATAGTAAATATAAACCAAATGAAAGAATTGTACGGGGTGCGTGTTGGTGGAGCGCAGACTCCCCGCGCACCCAGCGCTGTTTGCTTGCCTTTATTCGCTTAATAAATTGAAATTGCTGGACTGTTTACGGTCTGAGCCTTGATCTTTTATCACATCGGCCGTGCAGTCCTTAGGCAGCTTGTCGCCCAGTTGGCACTGCTACCCTGTGCCAAGACCCCCAGAGGCGGTGAGGCCAGCTGCCACCCCGCCTCCCTACGGGAACCGACGATCTGCAGTGGACAGCGATAGACACTGAGGTGAGATGTCCCGCCCCACCACAGAGTCATATCGGGGATGGGACACATACCTCCCTACTCCTCAAACAGGCTGACTGAGCCTGAGTCCCTGCCTCCGCACCTGACGCTCAGCCGAACCACCCCACACTTATCCGAGGCAGGGGCGGTACCGAACAAGCGGCTAGAAATAGCAGAGAAGCCTGCCTCCCATCACCCGAGGTCCAGGTAGGAAGGAGGAAGAGAATACACCTGCCCACTGTGCACAGCCCCAAAAACCCCGCGCAACCCAACAACCAATAGGTGGCATGGAGCCACGCGTGCCTTTAAGCATCACAAGAACCCTGCCCCGCCCCTCTCTGGTGCTAGGGGACAAGCACAAGAAGGAGTTTTCGCAGACGCCATTTTTTCCCAAAAAAAAACCTGAGATCGCTCTCGCTCTCCATTACCGCCTTCCATTGTCTCTACTGTTGCTGCTGCTCTTCTCGTGGCACTTATCAGGCAGGTAAAAACAAACAATCTAGGCACACTGCGGCGACGCAGGGTGGATCGCGCTCGTCTCCTCAGGACACCTAGGCCTATCTCGCCATGGTCCACATAGAGGGCGGGGCGAACTAGAGGCCATCCCTGCCCTGATAGGCCGCATTGGGTTCCCACGGGGGAGAAGAGAGGAGGGAGCTGGGCCAGTCGCCTAGCAGTGCTGGTAGATGTGTATGTTGTTTGTGGGAGCCGCTCGCTTTTCTCTCTCGTACGTGGAAGGTCCAGGTAAGCGCGGCTCGCGCGTGTAACTGATGAAGGTGTTGCGTACTCGCTGCGCGGGGTGGGCTAAGCCAGGCTGTGGAAAATGGGGCCGTGACACAATAAAGCGGGAGGCATGAATCGCCGCTGTCGGGCCCTAGGATTTTCGTGGGCTCCCGCTGGCAGGGTGGCAGAATAGGGTAGGTCCGGGGACTGCTGAGTGAAGAAGGAAGGGGCCGGGAGTGACTCCTTAGCTAACGTGGAGTGACTTGGTGCAACCTGCGGGTCCAAGAGGGGCCATCTGTCCTGGGGAGGGCGATTTGTGTCTCTGCCGGTAGCCGTCGCGCCTCGGTGACCATAGTGCGGGCACGGCTGCCCAACCGGTACGGCTCTCGCAGCAGCGATGCACTAGCGAGCGTGCGCTAAGGCTGGGGGAGCGGCCGCTGCCGCCTTCCTGCGTCTACCCTGGGTAGCTGTGTATGGGGCAGGTTTTTGGGAATTATGGCGGGCAGAGGGGAAGAGGACCTCCGGCTTGTGCAGAAGCGGTCATACAAAACCGATTGAGAAGTGCTCTGCAGCAGGGCCTGCTTTCTTTAGGGGCGATCGCGGAGTTCTCGTAGCAGGGCCGTTGCGCTCTGTCCGCCCCTCTTGAGCTCGGGTGAGAGCCGCCGAGTGTCTCCTTTGTGTCTTATCTAGGCAGAATGGAGGAAATCTGTTGACCACGTGGTGGTGGCTTTTTGGTTCCCGGCTCCGCCTAGCAGCGGATAGGCGCCATTACAGCAGCCGCCATTTTTGCTGCTTCCTGTTACCGCAAAGACTGGTCTCGGGCTGCGGGGTTTATGTAACGCTGCCTCGCCCCCGCCTAGGGAGTGAGATAGGCTTCCGAGCGCTCTGTGGTGGTGGGTGGGCTGGCTGTGGCCGAGCAGATCGTGGTGCGGTTTGTGTGAGGGCTAAGGAAGGGGAGATGTCCGGGCGGGAAGGGCCGTTCGTCCCGGAGGGACGTGCTGGTGTCTTTCAGGCCTCTACTCATATCAGTGGCTGCTTTATCTTTTTGATATTTTAAAAAACAATGCGTTAGTTAGTTTAATCCCGCAAACTCGATTTACACAACAGAGCACGGTAACTAATTGAGAGCGCCTTGTGCTGAACACTGTTTTACATTTCGCCCCCCCCCCCCCCCCCCCCTACAGCAGCTCTACAGTTTTTGGGAGGATCGTGAATAGAATAGGGTCTGTAAGTCATTTGAACCTGGTGAAATTTTTCTTACCTCGCTCTGACGACGTCTGGCTCCTCTTTAAGCGGCTCTTTTCCATTAGCTGGAATTAGGGGCCTGGAAATACTATCATGTGCTGGGAAGGCAGTCTCTTAGCAGTGGCTGTAAAAGAGTGCATGACTACCGGCAGTGCTTGCTTTTAGCCTGTACAAGCAGGGTAACTGTTACAAATTAAACATACCTCACTTTATCTTCGTGGATACGCAAACGTTAACCTTTTGTTCAGGCTGTGGAATTTGAGTAATAAAATCCAAGGGGGGGGGGGAACGCAGCATTCTTTGTTTGGCTGTTATCTGTACACATTTTTTTTTTTAAGAAAATAAGGTGCAAAATTGTTTTGCCTGGATTTCTAATGTGTTTTACAAGTGTTCTCACGTAGACTTAAAAATAGATCTTGAAAGAGGTACCTGTTTCACAAAGTAAAAAAAAAAGTTCATCTGCTTTTGAGATTGTACAGTGTGGTATTTTAACAGAATTTTTCTAGTGTGGCTTCTGTGTAATTTCTTTTGTTCAGCTGTTATATTGAATGGAAGGCATGATAGAATGCCTGGTAGTAAGTTGATAGAGAAATTATAAAATTAATGCTGGTGATCTTAATAATTGTTGTCGATATTGTTTAGAACTAAACAATAAGCAGATTGATACATAGTATCCCTTAAAAAGAAATACAAGATATGTATCATGTAGCATGCTAAAAATAGAAACTGAATATTTGTTTGCTTTAAAAATCTGAAAATCATCAGTAAATACAATTGCATCAAACCAGCAAATGCTTGAAAATTAAGCAAGTCCAGAATAATTCCAACTTTAGTTGTTTATCTGTAAATTTACAGTTTTGATTGTTATTTCTTCTCTTAGTGATGTGTTCAGCCTTATGTTTTCTCATGTATAAAACAAAAGCAGCTTTATAGCAAAAACTTGGGTCAAACCCGCATTTTTAGCTGTAGCGAGAATCAGACCTGTAAGTGAACAGAGCCTGATCTATGCTGTTTTCATAGGCTTCTGAAGCAGTAGGTTGTTGGGTTTTGATTCTACCCAGAACACATCAGTTTTGCTCTGCAAGCTTATATAAAGCTGGTAAGTTCTAAAAGTGGGCATTTTTTTTTCCCCTTTAGTATGATGTACAGGTATTTTATTTCCTACCACAAAATAGATGTACTAGCTTTTTTTTATTCTACAACAGGTTTTATTTACATACCTAAGAATAAAAGGTAATGGAGACTGAACAACAGGAGGAGACCTTTACCAACACAGAGACAAATGGTAATTTTTTTTTAAAAGGGCTACTTTATTTTAGGGGGGGGGTGATGAACCTTTTTAAGTCTGTGTTTCCAACTATTTTGAAATGCTTTTACTGTATCAGATATTTGTATTGGCAGTATTTTTGCATTTAATATTTTATTTTTTAAGTGTCCCATATGATTTTACATGGCTTTTGTATCATGAATGCATCATTTTTCTTTGGGAGTATTTCAAACCTGGTGTAAGTAAACAAAAGTTATAAATAAGGATTTGAAAATATTTGATAGTTAAATACTCAGTACTTGTCTGGACACTGTGATCATGTAAAAATACTATCAGGCCTATCTATTACTGTATTTTATTTATTGCAATTTTTACTTGGGAAGAATATATATGGGAAATATCTCTAAATATTAATTAAACAAAAAACATTTTGGACTTAATTAGTGAAGAAGAGTTAAGACAACTACTTTTTATCTTTTGCACTTTAAGGTTTTCCCAATTGTGAAAGAAATACTAGGTAGTCGATACAGCATTGCTTTAAACAGCATGTAAATTTTTCACTAAGTTTGCAAAATTCTTATTTGAACTGTAGTACATAATTTGGAAAGAGTCCTCAATAATTAATTGATATGTAAGCTGATGAAGTAAAATCCTGTTTCTGTGCTATAGGTAATCAGGGTAGATGTTGAAAGTTAATGTTGGGCTAATAGGATGGAATGCTTCATAAGGAATACAGTGCATAAGCTTTACGTTACAATTTTATTATGACTTAGAAGGTTAAATATATGTTTGTGTTTTGCCCCCTATGGATCTGTCTACAGGCAAACGTCCTGCAGAAGATATGGAAGAAGAACAGGCCTTCAAAAGATCTCGGAATACTGATGAGATGGTCGAATTGCGCATCTTGCTTCAAAGCAAAGTATGCTTTTTCAGTATTGCTATGTTACTACTTATACTGTTGCTTAAGACAGTGGTGACAAAGTGCATGTTGTGATGTATGTTTAGAAAGAATTTGTGCTTTATTTAATAAAAAGTAACTTATTAGGAATATTTGTAAGTGTATGTGAATGCTATGGTATTATTCAGTTTTTTCCCAAGGATGAGTCTTTAATGGTCTATGGGACTTCTGATTTAAAAAAATTGTACTCATTGAAAAATAAAGCAATAGAAAGTAAGCCACTCCACTTGTTTGAGTGGAGCATAATTGTTTCCAGGGGAATTAATGAGTTTTAGTCTTTAGCAAGCAAGTAGTTTATAGAATGATCAGCTTATGATTATAAATTAAATATGAGAGGCAAGATGGGGAATTCCTCAGGATTTTAGCAATTTTCCCAGATTTAGTAAATCTGTATGTATCAACAGGAGGAAATATGGGAGTAATGTTTCAGGGATTGCAATTGTTTCATTGACCAGTATAAATTGTTACAGTAAAAGTGCTGTTTATGAATCTGGGTTTACATTCTTTAGGCTGTACCTGCCTGAGTGGTCAGTTGAGTTACATGGGTTTAAAGCAGAAGTAGCATTTGAAATTATCAAATGTTTAGTGTGAAACAAATTTATGAACCTATTAAAAAAAAAAAGTGATCAAATAAATTAAGGAAAATTTACCTACGTGACATCTATGGAATCCCATAAAGTATTTTTTTATTCACTCTCTATGATATGGTTTTGCCACAGGCAGAATTGCCTAGAAACTTAAATTTTAATTTGAAATAATTATTTGATAATTATTTCTTTTTCCAAAGTTCAGTGGTAAGAGCTGTTTTGACCCTTTTTCCCCATGGTAAAACTGTGTCAGTTTATGTTTCAATTTAATTTGAACCTTTCAAAAGCAAAACAAGCCCCAGTGCACCCCGAATGCATCCCACAAGGTAATGCAGTAGCAGATATATTGTTCTTAATCTTCAGTTCAAAAATGTAGTCTGTGGTGTATTAGCATAACATAACTTCTGAAAACTGTTTTCTAGAATGCTGGAGCAGTGATTGGAAAAGGCGGCAAAAATATTAAGGCACTTCGTACAGATGTGAGTATATGAGTTTGAATTAATTTAACACTAATTCTTTCAGAGCACTACATTGAAAACTATACATTTATAGAAATTGAGAAATTCAAGTCTAGGCAACAATAATCTAATTTCAAGACATTTGTAGTGATTGTTAGAGGAGATAAATCAAGTTGAGTTTTAATTACAACGCAAACTATAAAACTTCAAGTTATGTGGGAGGAGAGGTTTGTATTAAACCTCTTTGCTTTCAGAGTTCCTCTAAACTACGTACTTCAAAGTTAACATCTTTAATTAGAAGTATTGGCAAAGCTTAAAACCATTAACTACCATTCCCCATATGTGTGAATCAATTATAGTGCTATTGAAAATTATTGCAGGTGGCTGGCTTACACTAGTGATAGGGGAATTCTTTAACTTCCCTTAAAAAAAAAAAACAAACCAAAAAAACCAAAACAAACAATAATGGTCCATCTATTCTTACCTTAACAGCTTGGACATAAAACACAAATACATTCATGTTAAGGTTCCGTGATTTAAATATGGGTATAGAAAAGTAAAGAAATGCTTTATTCTGTTACTTGGAGGCATTTTTAAAAGGTCATAGCTCATTTGCGTATTCATATTTTATAGTGGGTTGACTTGTGATTGGACACATGTTCAGTGTAAATGTTATGTATTTATAAAACTTGGCAATGCTTCTTAAATTCCATTTGTTTACAGTCCTGTACTTAGCATCAGCTAAAATTTTAGCAATTTTTTTCCAGCAAGACTGTTCAATATTTGCTAATAAATCATTACAGAAACAGTTCCATCTAATCTCACAAACTATAACGACTAGAATTGAGGATTACGCTAAAATGATCAGGAATCGTACGTACACTCACTAACTTTGGCAGATAGTGTTTTGGTTTAAGTAAATAAATTCATCACCTAAGTCCAGATAATTTAATTGGTCTGGAATAATAACTTTCCCAACTTGCCCAAGATTTCAGTAATACGGATCTTAAGAGTTTTTGTGTCTACATTCATGAGCCAACCTGCTACTGAAACATCATTACGTTAAAAGTAAAACGTAGTTTAGTCAGATAAAGTAACTCGTTAAGATCCATACTGTTAAGCCACAGTTGATGTAGCAATCCATTATTGTGTTAGTCTTCAGAACAACTTAAGCTTGTTTCATTAACTGAGAGTGACGAGTATAGTTTGTATTAAATTAAAATTTATTGCTTTTCCCCCTTTTCCCTCTCCTTGTTTTTTTGGCCATATATCTCCGTTGCCCATGTACTGGATCGACTTGCCCCTGCGTTGCCCACCATGACGTTGGCCCATCCGCCCCTGAACGCCCATGTGAAAACCCTGGTTGGCTATGCCCAAAAATGTGCTCGTTGCCAAACGGGTGCCATACTTGACAACTTCTGATTGAATGCCCATACCCAATGCCAACATCCACGAACGCCAATGACCAATGCAGTACAATGCAAGTGTTTCAGTCCCAGACAGCAGTGGCCCCGAGCGGTATGTCCCAACAGTTTATGCCTCACTGCCTGATTAGAAAGAGAAAAATGTATTTTATTACCTGCCTTTTATATAATTAAATAGTATCCCCTTATAGACGGTGTATTGTTTTTTTAAAAGTTTTCTTTCTTATTTTCCTCATTAAATCTTTTTGTCGCTGAACTTTTGCGTGAGTTGGCCACCCAAACAATCCACTAATTTTATTTCAGTGGAAGGAGCACAGCTTCAAGTGTTATATATTCACTGCATTATAAATCAAATTGTTTCAAGAGTCTCTTGCTCTGTCTTTGTGACCCACCTTGCTCCCCTTGACATTGTCTGTTCATAATTATTTCTGATGAAATACTAACTCTAGTTAACTTTCCTTCACTTCTCATTTGTGTTATGTTTTTGTTTTTTTGGGAGGGAGTTGTTTGTTTGGTGGTTTGTTTTTTTTTTTTTCCCTTGTATTTATATTCCTTTTTTGCAGAGCCCATTAGTAATCAAATTTCTAACTGGTCTCTCAACCTTACTCCAGAACTCTTGAACCCTTGCATATCCTCACTTTTTCTACAAGAAGGTGTGCCAGTTTACATATGTAATGGTGAAATTATGCTCAATTAGTGGTGGCAGGGAATGTGAATATTCACTTCTACTTTCAGTTCTGCGTCAATTTCTTGCCTGCTTAATCTGAGTTCTTTCAAAAGGTCTTGCTTGCGCACTCTCTTGCACTCATGCACGCTCTCTCTGCAAGACCTACCTAGTCTTAAATCCATCATGCTTATATATTGGGCATAAACAAAGATGCATGTATTGTAAATCCAGTGAACAGGTTTACTTTAAATAGGGAATATTGATTGTAAATTCTTCTGTGTAGTCGGTCTTGTTAGAATTTTGTGTATGATTATGAATACTAAACTTTTGCTTTTCTGCTTTCTCTGTATTTTCTGACGCTATGGCCTCTAACAGCATCTTGAGTATAAGTGCAGATACAGAGACCATTGGAGAAATCTTGAAGAAGATTATCCCTACTCTAGAAGAGGTATGTCTCTTAGTTTTGTTTATTCTTCAGAGGTATAAATTTAGATTTTAAACCAAGATAATTCTAGACAATTGTGGGCTACTTTTAATATGTTAAATTTGAAAATAAACCCCAGCCTTTTTGAAAGGAAGCCTATGGTTCTCAAACTATATGTGTTGACGAAGTTCTTTGTAAGCAAATGTGTTGTGCTGTTTGATATCTTAACATTTTATACAATAATAATAAAAGAAGGAAAATAATTTGACATCACCTCATGTTGAGGCAAAGTACTTAAATAGGTGTGATTCTATCATAGCAAATACAGTTGTTACAGTTCAACAGCAAATTAAGTCGTACCATGGTGTTTGGAGAAAAACCTTAACAAAAAAAACCCCAAATTAGTATTTTCATTTTTCAATTATTTTTTCCCCAACTAATATTTTATTCTTTCCTTGTATGCATCTTTTTTACAGTATCAACACTACAAAGGTAGTGACTTTGACTGTGAATTAAGACTTCTAATTCACCAAAGTCTAGCAGGAGGAATTATTGGTGTCAAGGGTGCTAAAATCAAAGAACTCAGAGAGGTACTGTTTTCTATTCTTTTCAGATTCTAATTTGATTCTATAAACAAATTGGATTTTGTGTTCATACACAGTGAGTGTAAGCGTCATCTGTGCAGTAATTCCTTCGGAATATATTTCATATGATTTGTGTTCTGAGATCAGAGTTACTTATTACAATTTCATTTATGGCTTTTTGCAAAAAACGTGGCTGTTAGTGATAGAACCTAGAACTTCTTACAAAAGCTTTTAAGAATATTAGCAGTAGAGTAATCTTTATTTTTAAAGGATACTTTTAAAAATTAAAATGTTATTCTTCACTTCTGGAATGAACTGCTTAATAGACTATATTGGTGGTGTTGGACATGGAAAATGGTTTAGTGTGGATGCATCTCCATAAACTGATGATAATTTAATAGATGTTTGAATATTACTATAAAAAGTTAATATGGGGTGGGGTTTCTGTTGGGTTTTTGGGTGAGTTTGGGGTCTTTTTAGTTGTGGGTTTTGCTTTTTTGTTGTTGGGAGGATTGGTGGTTGGGGCTTTTTTATTTGGTTTTGGGTGGATCAGGTGGGGTGTGTTTTGTTTGTTTGGTTTGTTTGTTTAAGTTCCCCTTCCTTGAAGACCACCATTTCTTTTGTGAAGGAATGAGGTAATGATTTTTTTTTTTTCTAAAAACCTAGTGGTTTCTGAATCTAGAGTGTTGTTTTTCTATCCTTTCCTGGCATTGTATCAAAGGCAATTCCAGGTCAGTTTAGGCAAAAGCTACTATTTGTGTGGATTGAGAAAGGCAAGATGACTAGATATAATCCTGGCAACATTGCTGTCTTGCATCCGAAGCATGTTTTTATGATATATGAAGGTTTATACAGCCTGTAAGCTTATAATTGATATGTGATCCTTTTGCTAATATTTGACTAAATAACCATGTAGATGAGCTATAATTGAAAGATTTTAAAATTTGAACTTTTTTTCCTCTTCACTAGCATTTCATGCAAACTGATGTCATTGCATATCTTAAAATAATCTAAGATTTAATTTGTTGTGAGAACTCAGAAGCAAGCATTCGCTTAAAATGACTGGAAGTTTGATGGTTTGTTTTGATTGTTTCTTTAAAAATGTGTGTCTTACCCATTTCGTTTTCAATAAGTTCATAAAATTGTTTAAAACATTTCTATTTGAAGATTTTTGGGGTTTTTTTCTTCTCTTTAACAGAACACTCAGACCACCATTAAGCTCTTCCAGGAGTGTTGTCCTCATTCTACTGATAGAGTGGTGCTTATTGGTGGAAAACCTGATAGAGTTGTGGAATGTATCAAGATTATCTTGGATCTTATTTCTGAGGTAGTGTGTCTTAGATTTGTTATTCTTTCCTTGGTATTCATGAAAGGGGATGATTTGGATGGAAAATTATAACTTTCCATTTCTGTTTTTAATTCAGTGCCTCTTACTTCTCCAGTGACAAAATAAGTGTTGGACTGTTAGCACCCTTTGAAATTATTCCTGTTTTAGAGGTGTACCTTATGGGAGAGGGAAGCAATTTTTGGTACCAACGGACTATTAGTCATGCTTTACATATCAGTAAAATAAGAAATTTTAAATTTGGGAGGAAGTGAGACAAATGTATGTGTCACACATCAGTAACAGCAATTTCTCTATCTTAATTAAGTTCTTGGGAAGCATATCACCATCCCTGCCTTTCATATCAGCTCTGTGAAATCAAGAGCATATTCAGAATGTAGAAATTCATATTTATGCATTTGATGTAGTAATTTAATGAAATATAGTAATTGTAACAGTCAGTGCTAACCGGGGGGGGGGGGGGTGATGGTGGTGTGTGTTTTGTTTTTTTTTCCTATGTGTCTTAGTCGCCAATTAAAGGACGGGCCCAGCCTTATGATCCCAATTTCTATGATGAAACATATGACTATGGTGGCTTCACAATGATGTTTGATGATAGAAGGGGACGTCCAGTAGGCTTTCCAATGCGTGGAAGAGGAGGCTTTGATCGAATGCCTCCTGGTCGTGGTGGACGACCTATGCCTCCATCAAGAAGAGATTATGATGATATGAGCCCTCGCAGAGGACCTCCACCACCTCCGCCAGGTCGTGGTGGCAGAGGTGGCAGCAGAGCTCGTAATCTTCCTCTTCCTCCTCCACCACCTCCTCGTGGCGGGTAAGCTGTTTCATAAATACATTGTACAAAATTCGAGTAAAACTTGCTGAATTATGCTCATTTCCAGGACTTGTTTCACACTCCATATTGGTAGTGATTAGGCAGGATTGAGTGTGCATTGCACCAGAGAATTTAGAGAAGTATTTGAATTTAATTATTTCTGCAATGTAGCAGTTTATCAGGATTTTAGTCAATAGTTCTGTAACTTATTTTGTTATTCTGAACTTGACTAAAGCATTCCAAAATTCATAGATGTGTGCAAATCATGAAAATTTGAATTAGAATATATGAACTAGTTTATAACATGAGTCATGCTGCTGCTTTTTCTCATTTTAGAGATCTTATGTCTTATGACCGAAGGGGTAGACCTGGAGACCGTTATGATGGAATGGTAGGAGTTAAAATTCATATTGTTTTGTTTAGTAAATATGGTTAGCAGTTTGAATATGTGAGGAAACTGTTCTTGAATACATACATTTAAGCATGGGGCATATGTGCTTCTGAAACTTTGATATCACCAAAACATTTTGGCCATACAAATGGTCTCCCTGAGAAGACAATTATTTGGGGTGTAAAAGGTATTTGGGATGTGATCTGCTGTGTGGTTTTGGTTTGTGGGACTTGGTTGGTTGGTTGTTTTCCCTACCTGCCATCAACAATGGAATAGAAAGCTAGTAGAGCACAGTCCCTGCAGGTTTTGTTACACAGATGTTCTTTTAGACTTGTTCTTTTTTTTTAATCAGGATGACAGAAATAGGAATTAGAAGCTTTTCAGATCAAGAAAGCATGTCAGAACAGTGTTTTCCAACAGATGTTAGCAGAATTTAAGAGAACACGAATAATATCTATAAAGAGATAGATGGTCTAGCAGATGATTGCTTTTTCAATTCTATGTCTTAAAAAAACCAAAACAACAAAAAAAACTACTGTAATTTCAAACGTTTTGGAACCAGGGTCACTGAAAGTTGAATTTTAAATGAAATGAGGTATGTTCAACCATGTCAGTGGAGAGAAGTAAGGCTTAAAGATACTCTTCCATGTTGTACTCTGAAATGTGACTTCCTGCTAGTCATTAACTGTTGTATCCTTTTCTGGGAAGAGAAATCATAAGCATCTGGGAGGTAAATCTCTGTGGTAACAGTAATTTTTTTTTTCTCTAGTTCTGTTTGACATGTTCCGTAACATGACAAGTTAGATGAAATTTTTATTTTTTTCTTTTAAATGAATGGAAAAGAAGTGGAGAGGAGCTATGAAATGGGCTACCTAAATGAGATTTACACATTGCCTCATTCTGGGAGGAAGAATCAGTTACTTCCAGTAATACATATTGGAAGTACATATTATAAGAACATCAAAGTTAAGTCACCAGAAAACTAGCAGAAATATTGAAAGGAAAGGCATGCACTTAAAACTACCAAACACCAAAAAAACCCAACACCAACAACACCAAAACCACCAAGTTGTCTTTGCTACTCTGGATCTTAAACTGAAAGAATCATGAACTATAACTCTTATTTGTATTCTTATGTTTTCAAAGCTCAGGTTTTTTGTTTTCATGTGTGCAGATTATAAAACCTGTGTCAGGGCATATAAACAGAGCAGCCTGCACTTCCTTGGGTTGAGCACTGTCTTCAGCTTGGGCAATAGTGTGTTCTAGTTCTGTTCCATTCCATTTAGAATAGAAAATCTGTCTTAACTCTATTTAGTCTGACTTTGATCAGGTTGACCTTTGCTTTCTTGATTGTGAGTCTTCACAAATTAATGGGAGTTATCTTTGCTCATTTTCTGTGTTCTGAAAAGCAATTTTATTTCCTCTTCAGTGGAACTGCTCATGGCTCTGGTTGCTTTATGCCCAAGTTTCATAGCCTGCCTACAATGAGAACTGCTTTCTGACACAGACTGTATTTAATTTATAGTTTTAGCTAGCCATAATCCCAGTATCTTTAATTCTGTAAGCAGATGAGAAGTCTTTCCATGGTTGCAAGGCTGAAGATGGAACTGTCATGCCAGAAATATAAGGTCTTGAGTTAATACACATTTCGTAAAGAAACCATTCTCTAGCAAAACATTTCAACTAGAGTAAACAAAACATTACTTCACAAACCACAATACATGGGCAAGCCTAATTTCAGAGAGCAGGAATGCCATTTTACATAAATATGCTAAAAGAAAGAAAGATTCTCTTTTCAGACCAATGTCTTGGATATGTTGAATCTACAGAAATCCTCATTTTCTGTCAGTTCTCTGCTGAAGGTGGAAAAATTCAGTAGTTCAAGACTTGTAAGATGGTGAAACTTGAATTTTCTGAGATCATAGAATTATCTGGGTTGGAAGAGTCCAACCCTTAATCCAACACTATCATGATTACTAGATAGCTTTGTAAATTCTAAGAAAGGAGGAAAAAAAAAATCGGCTTTTTTACATACAGATATATATATAATCCCTATTCTGAGGCATTTTACTGAAATACATACATGCATTGTTTCTCTTATTATATATGTTATATGTTTTAGGCTGTAACTATTCCAAATCAAATGCCCATGTGAACCACAAGGGCTATTTTGATAGCTGAGAAAGCATGAATGCGTTTCCACTATTTCTTTAACGCTTCCATCCCTGTGTGTGCTTTAGATATGCAAATGCACAAAAACATAAGGGGAGGGGGGAAATAGAGTGAAGTGTAAAGCCATTTAATCCCCCCCATTTTTTTTAATGGTCAGTTCCTAATGCTTTCAAATATTTCAAAATTGGAGTTAATTGAGAAGTAAATCAGGATGTCTGTTTAAAAGTAGAGTTAAGATGTCTGATCTCATTTTGCTTGTTCAAATGATTGCTGCTTCTTGATATTTCTTATCATATATAAATGTACGAAGTCTAACACAAAAAAAGAGACTGCCCATAACTATTTAATAAATTAAGAAAACCAACCACGTTTACCTTCAAAATAGTTCCCTTCTGAGTTGACACAGGCTGCTGATGTTCAAAGCAATTCCACAGATCATTTTCTGAAAGGCTGTTGAGGACATCCATTGTTTTTCCTTTCACATCTTCAACCAACGAAAAATGGGTTTCTTTGAGCACTGACTTGATCTTTGGGATCTCTTCACCATAAGCCTCAGTCAATAACTGAAAAGTTTCCGTTATGGTTTTCTTCAGTGTCACAAAGAACTTGATGTTAACTCTCTGTTCACTCTTGCACGTGGACATTTTCCGACCGAGGGTAAGAAAATGTCTATATTTGAACACATGTCCACTCGTACTGAGTGAAGTGATCAAGTTGAGCCTTGTCTCACTGTGACAGGTTAGAATATGTTCTATAACCATCTCTTTGTCTCTCCCCTCCCACTCTTGGTTCCCAAACTATAGAGTTAGTCTCGAGGGTTTTTGTGTCAGATCTCGTGTGTATATACATACCCTTTTGTGTGCAAGCACTTCAATAAAGTACATACACTTAAAAAATACTGAAAGTACTTACACTTTAAGGAGCATGTAAAAAAAAATCAGTGAAGGAAATATGTTTGACACATCTTATTTATATAGATAAATACTGAAATAAATTAGGAAAACTTCAGTCCTCTGGACCAGTCCCTTAAAAATAAGGGAAAGCTACAATAAGGAACGTGCGATCAGTCAGGATTGAATGCATATTCTTTCATTAGATGTAAAACTCTAAATTCTTATTAATACTATGTACTTTGTATTATCCAGTCAGCGTTTCATTTGGTTTCAATTTCGTTTCCATTTTTTACCAGTTGTAGCTAGCATAAATGAGTCTGTAGATGACAGAATTCTCTTATGTATTTTAAGTTATCCTGCACTTAGTATTTTAGGAACTGTTTTTAAATGAGCATTTATATTTTAATGTGCTGTTCATTTTGTATTGTGTGTTTTAATCCAGCAAAGGCCTTTGCCTTACTAGTAATTTAAAGTGCATTCTACAAATTATATTTTATAGTAGTTTGTTGATTTTTTTTTTTTTCCTAACTTCTATTGTAGAATTCTGAAGGAAAGCGATGCTATATATCACATTTAAAATAAACAAACAAAGCCAACAAAAAAGTAATTTGATTTCCAATACAGTTGGGTAGTAGATGATGTATGGAAATGAATTAATAAAATATGATAAGTCATGTCTTTCCTACTCGATCTGCTGTTGGCAAAGATATTTCAATGACAGTTACTTGTTTTATTACATGCCTTTTCTGTTGTTTTTTTTTATGCATGAGAGAGAAGATAGAAGGTTTTGATATTGGAGAGTAATATTTTAGTATACAGTACAGTTTAACTACTCAAAGATTTAAAAAAAAAAAACAGTTCGAGCTTTGTGCTCCCCTTAGTTGTCTGATGCTCTTTGTAAGGGGAAAATCTGTTTACACCACAGAAACAGGGAAGAAGTGTGACCAGTTACAGTTCCCTTGCAGCGAAAGTCTATATCGTACTTTTGAGTCTTTGCAGTAGTGTAAGTAGTGCAGAAAAATGCTTCTTTATATTGATATGTATACTTCTGCTTGCCAAGTTACCTATAAGCCTACATGACATGGACTTAATTTGATTTTTTTTTTCCTATTATGTTGTGCCTTGAAGATGATGCAGTGTCATGTGGATGCCTGTGATGACATGCAGCCACCAGAGCTGGTGAGTGTGCTCATGTTTTTGAGTGGTTTAATAGTTCATTAAAGCTGCAGTTATAATTACTCATCTGCTGTCAAATTCATTCGTTATCGTGTAGTCTGGGGAGGAGAAGCAGCAGAAAGGGTCAAGAAAAGGATTTTTCATTAAACAAGTTAGCTGAAAAAAGGGATTCCCTGTTAAAAATATCAGCAGAAATAGGTGGAAGAGTATGTGTGTGGAATATGCAGCCTCTTAGTTAAGTTCTAAGCGGTGGTGTTTTTTTGTATTTTGCAATGCACTATAAGCTCTATGTTGTGTTATGATCTGTATTGCTAAGCAACGTTATTACACAACACAGGTTACTTAGAAACAGATGATCAGCTGAACAATTTTTTTCTGAATAGCTTCCATTTTGATGTGGCTCCAAAATGCTAGCAGGTAAATAGGGCTTTTTTTAAAAAAAAATTGTTGCATTACAACTTCTGTAAACAAGTAATTCACACAAATTCCTGTATTTCCGTAGTTAAGTGATATAAGTTGAATTCTATAGAAGTGTGCACATCTATTCTCTGCTTTTACAGGAAGATATTAAAATGGGTGTGTTTGCATTTAGAAGGCATTAGATCAAATTAAGCCCTAGTCTACAAATCCTGAAAATAAAAGTAGTCAGGAGTGATTTGAATTTGGTATATGGTAGTTTTAGCAGAACAGTGTCATGATTGTCCCTTCTAAGATACAAAGGATTGTAACATATAACTGGTCTCTCCATCTAGACTAAAGTTATTAGAGTTGACTTGTTTTTTTCCTCAAGATATAGATGGAATAGGAGGATTGACAGTTACCAGGTAAACATCTTGTCCCAAACTGAGACTTCCATTTCTTCTGAGCTGTATAGGTAGTAGTAATAAGGCAGGCTGAACTCTGATCTTTTGATTTGAATGTTATTTTAGTTCAAGGGTCAAGAGTAGATCAGCATTAAGAGCTATTAACCAGCTAAATTGAGAAGGTTGCTTTTCAAACTGGTATGGCTCAGTCTTGGTGACTTATTCTTAGAGGTTCTAACAGAGCAAGCTAAGAGGTTCTCATGAGATATTACTCCCTCCCCTCTTTTGTTCTTGATCCGCCCTCTCCCCCAGTTTGCATTTAATGACACTGATTAAGGTCATGGGTTAGGATTTTTGCATAAAATAGGCTCCTAGTCAACAGTATGATACTTCAGATGAAAACATGTTAATGAATTGTGGTTATTTGCTATTTAAGGGTGTGTTTTTTTTTTCTCCTTTTATTATAGTTTGAGGGTGGCTCTGGATATGGTAAGTTTTTATAGAGAACTTTGACATGCACTTCATTTAGTCAGGAAGAGACTTGATGCATACGTTTAAATAAGACTATTCTTACACAGGGGGCCGTGGTTCCTATGGAGATCTTGGTGGACCCATAATCACAACACAAGTAACAATTCCCAAAGATGTAAGTGAAGCTAACTTGCTTTCCACTTGTTTTTAAATAACTAAATAGAATGTCACAGCCTTTTCTCAGACTATGTAAGTAAATCCAAAGTATTTGGGATGTTTGACAAGTATTTTTAATATAAAGCAAGTGTTTCTAAATCACCAAAAACTCATTCTTAAGGATGTTTTTGTCTTCACTTTAGAAGTGCACTGAACTATTTTTTAATTGTTAATATTCAATAATGGAGATGGTCTGCATAACTTGATTTTACAAATAAGCATCTGGTTCTTCCAACTTTATCCCACCTGTGTTTATATATAAACATTACGGAGGATATTTTGAGGTTATAAAAGAGTAAGAATCAACTGCAAGTCTTGAAACTAAATTGGTGGAAGCTGCTTGAACAGTACTGTGTTTTTGCAGAGAAAGTTATATCAGGAAATGAATGCTTTATTTTCTCCCATAGCTGGCAGGATCTATTATTGGAAAGGGAGGACAGAGAATCAAACAAATACGTCATGAGTCAGGAGCTTCAATCAAAATTGATGAACCCCTAGAAGGCTCAGAAGATCGAATAATAACTATTACGGGAACACAGGACCAGATACAAAATGCTCAGTATTTACTGCAGAACAGGCAAGTTGAAACTTAATGCTGTTCTTGCTGTCAGTTTTAAACTTACTTTCATACTACTACATTCTAAAGTTGCTCTTCTTTGCAATAGAGTTTTTAGAAAGCAGGATTTAAATAACTGTTGAACTTAACTTCTCCAGTGGTAGTTCTATCTTGATTATTCTCTTTTCTCTGTTCTAACTAAAATGAAGTTTTCCCTCAAAACTAATCTTGATGGAAGACACCTTAACCAAGTAGTCCTCTCATTTATCTGGTGAAAAATTGCTGCAAAAAAACCTACTTGTAATAAATTGCATAGAACCTGTAGAAAATATAGAAGATTTCAGTGGATGTTGGTCTAGTTCTGTGTGGAAGACTAGTGATTTTGTTGTTTTTAGATAACTTAACTGACAACAAATCACAGTCTGCCATATGGCACAGACCATGCCTCTACAGGACAAGTTGAAATCAGTTAGTGCTGTTACACAGCATTTCACACCTTGCTGGCATTACTTTCTCTACTGTCGAATATTAACAGTTTCAGACTTAGTTTACTTAGTTTTCCTTTAATAACATTTACTATTATAGCATTTGTTAATCTTTAACTTGAATGTTTGGCTTTAGTTTACTAATATTTAAATGTGTTAGAAATAATTTTATGCCTAATTATTAGCCATTAATATTTTAAAATTATTTACCTTTAAATTTATTGGGAATTTGTAGTTTAATCTTTAAGAATACCATTGTGAATACTGATGAAAATTGTATGGTCAATCATTCTAATACATGCTTTTTTCTTTTTCTTTTATAGTGTGAAGCAGTATGCAGATGTTGAAGGATTCTAATGCAAGATTATTTTTTCTTTTTTATAGTGTGAAGCAGTATTCTGGAAAGTTTTTCTAAGGCTAGTGAAGAACTGAAGGAGTCCTGCATCTTTTTTTTTTTTTTTAATATCTGCTTCTGTTTAAAAAGCCAACATTCCTCTGCTTCATAGGTGTTCTGCATTTAAGATGTAGTGGAATATGTAATGTTTTAGTTCATTACAAATATTCGGGGGAGGGAAAGGCCACAAAAGACTAAAACTGAAATTTTGACACAACAGCAGAGTGTGGATTTTATTTTTATTCATTGTTGGTGGTAAATTGTAATTGTAATGTGAGTTACATGTTTTTTGACAAATTAAAGAAACAGTGTGAAAAGAGTGGCTCAGCTTTGCTATTTGGGGAAAAAAAAGTACAAAAATATTAATGCAAATGATTGTGAAATTTGATCTTTTCTAAAAGATTTTGACCCTCTGCAGTGTGTGTATGTATATATATGCGTGACAGTACATAAATACAATATTTTAAAAGCTTGTGATGCCACCAAGTTAAGTGGGTTAAATACATCTGGTTCTAGACAGTTTCCTTAATGCAAATAAAAATGTTAAAAATAGCAGTTGGTTTATCATTAATGATTGAATTGTAGTTTTCAGAGCTTTTATTTGTGTCAGGTAGAAACTTATGATTTGAAAAATTGGCCATATCTAACTTTATTTTCATTGTATACAGAACTGAAACTTGGTTTGTTTCCCTGATGTTTGTTGAATTCCATAGTAAATGTTTGTGAGAAATTAAAAAAGATAAAGTACCTCTAGATATGTCATGTAATACCTTGGCATTTGTATTTATAGTTTACAAGTTTCAGTTTCACTTCCTAAATAAAAGTGACTTCAAAAATGAAAAAAAACTTTGTAAATTCAAATGTGATTAAGTGAATTCTTTCACTTTGGGGAGGGTGTCTAGAACATGTTACTTTTCTCATCTTTTTGAACCATATGGGGGAATTCCTGTCATAGTAAGTGCTACACTTACCTCCTTGCCCTTTCCCGTTACATTGTAAGAAGTGACCTTAACAGAGCTATAATTAGTCCTTAGAAAACACAAAAAAAGCTGCTTTTCTTTTCCCATTGAATAACCATACATGTAGAATTTGGCACTTCCTTGGGAAAGGCTGAGCATAAGCTATACGGAGAAATTGGCAACCTAGAAAAAGGTGTCAGACAAAATGCAAATTAATTAAGAGAAAAACATAGGTGCAGGGGTGTTTTTCTGTGCTTCTATATTGTGTATATGCAGATGGTTTGCAGGGTTGCATTTTAAAAATATTTAGGGGAGAGGAAAACTGCACATGTGTCCATAGTAGACAGTGGGTGTGTTTTTTCCTTTTAATCATCTGCATCTTTAAAGAAACTAACCTAGTCTTACAAAGAAGTTGAGCACTGCTCTAGCTTTAGTAGGGTTTTCTTTAAGATTTCCTTAAAACCAAGCATGTATGATTTGAGATGAACCTAAGGGATTCCTGCTGTAGAAGGAGCTGTGGGTTTGGGTCTTATGTCTTTACCTCTGACCCCACCTCTTTCTCATACTGACCTAGTGCTGAAAAGCCGCATGTCTTCTGAGGAGTACTGTGCTGGGGTTTTCTGCTGGGGAGGGATGTAGAGGAATACTTGATAGTCCTTACACTTTTACTTTAAAAATAGTTTATTAATACAGATTGTACAAACTGAAACCATTTATTCTTTATGGGGGGCCTTTTTCTTAAGGCTGACTGCCATGTGCAGAAACTGCTGGATTTGATATGTAGCCCTTAAGGCATGGGTTCTGTAGTAGCATTCACTGTTAGGTGCATGTTTCTGTACATTATGTCTGAAATTAACCTAAAATGTCTAAAAATGATGGGTTTTTTTTGTCTACTTGGTGTGTGAGTTGCTAACCATTGCACAACCAGAAAATATATGTATTTTAAGTAGGTTTGTATGACACCATTAAGTCAAGACCAATTATGTTATATAGGCAATCTACAGTTTATTTCAAGGGAATAACTATAAAGCTGTGAGCTAGTTCATGGAGCTCACAGTCAGGCACAACTAGCACAACAGGCTACACCACCTCCAGCTGCCTCCCGTGCATCTGCCCAGTGAGTGGCAGATGATGCTGCATCCCCTGCACTGTGCTAGGGCTGGTGGTTGTGAGTTGTATGAGAGGTTGTTGCATTCTTGGTAGCTGCCTTTCCTGTGCCAGCAAGGAAGGTCGTACTGCTTTTTGCTGCCTCTTGATTGAAGGTCTGGCTGTGGAAGTGAAGGCTGTGCTGGAGCCAACTGGGCGTGAGGCAGGCAGAAGGCCAGGTGGTGGGGCAGGTGTGCTGTGGGCCTGCTTCCTGTCAGTGTCCTTGCATGGTGGAGAAGAAATATGAAGGAAAAGGCAGTCTTGAAAGTGTTCTCTAATGAAAATGCCTTCTTGAAAATATTTTCTACGCTCAGATACGAGGCTGAGCATAGTGCTGTTCATGTTCTTCACAGATACCACACCACACACACAGTCTGCCAAGCTCATAGCAAACAGCAGCTAGATGCCTTTGTGGACATCTTGTGATTCTAATTTGATTATTTCTTTCTATTAAAATGACCTTCAGAAATGTCTGCAGTCACTTGTTCATTATTTCAATTTTTTCACATATATTCTTAAAATAAATTTCATATTTTCATGATAAATGAGAAAAAAACACGCTTAAACCAAGAATCCTCTGGGTTGATTAGTAGTACTAAAGCAGCTCCACTAAATCTGAAAACACATCTGCTTCTGAAAACAGTATTCTAGTACTCGCTGTTGTTTCATAAGAAAAAAAATCTCTTTGTAGGTTTAGATAGAAGTTTTAATTAATTCCTCTATAGTTGTGTGCAAACTTAGAGGACGTTTATATGAAGATACTTTTTGTAAATGTGCTATGATTAGGAGTTAAAGTAATGCACACTAATGACTATACTTGCCTGATGTTATGTAAACACTATGTTGAAATATGAGGACTAAGCAGATGAGGAAAAAATGGCATGCAGTCATGGTACCTTTTTATATGTTGGAAATTGTTATCTATAGAAGGGAATGCTATGTACAAACACAAATTTAGTTTTAAGCAGCAATTTGAGTGTCATCATCACTTAATACTTGATTATTCTTAAGAGTTAATAGACTTTTAAATCTTAGTTGTAGTATGAATGTTCTCATCTGTAGTAGGTCACTCCATTAGATCTTAAGTTATGGTACAATAGCGCAAACATTTTTATTTTCTGAAGGAATATCTGTTACCAGAGCATTGTGTTATGCCATCATGACACTTGACCAAGTTAGACATGTATTTTGCTCTACCGTTGATTGAAAAGAGCAATTGTGCGCTGAATTGAAATGAAGCAGTTATGTTGGAGAGGTTTGGAGGCTCTTTCCTTACCTGTGTTAAAATGAGCAAAAAAGTGCTTAGAAACTACTATATTTAGTAGAGGAAAATTTTCCTTCTAACAGAGATGAAGCAATATTTGAGGCAAGTTAATTCTAACATTGAGGTTTTTATGTGTCACAATTTATCCCTGGCTCGGCCTGAATCGGCAGCTAAATGTGAGCAGTTGTGGTGGTCCCAATTCCCTTTCTTTCCAGGGAAAAGGAAATGAGAGAAAAAAAGACTTGCGAGTTGGAAACTAAAACGAAAACAACTTTATAAGAAGAAAATAAAATATATACAAAATTACCACCCAACCCCCACCTTGATGACTACATCAAGAGCAGGCACAGGGAAAAGGTCCTGGGCTGGACTTAGCAGCAGGAAGGAGCTGAACTCAGGAATTGGATTTAGGAACGCACGGATCTGGGATCAGGGGCAAAAAGATAGATGAGGTCCTCACTGGACACTGGCCATTGAAGAAGAGAGAGTGACCCTCATGATCCCTCAGTTTTATCCTGGGTATGACGTGTATGGGATGGAACACTATGTTGGTCAGTTTGGGGTCACCTGTCCTGTCCACCCCTCCCTGCAGGTGTGGACTTTTTTCACTTCTTTGACTTACAGCACTCCACCAGCTCGAGGATGGCCTTGGTTTCTATAGGAATAAGTATAAGCATTGGCCTTTCTCCATACCAGTGCTCAATGTCATATTCTGAAAAACATGCAGTGAACTTCCAGAAAACGAAGTTACTTAGACAAGACTTAGCTGAAGTAAGACACTAATTCCAGTTTAGCTCCAACCAGAACATAAGAGCTTACTCCTTACTGATTGTGGTTTTAAAGGATAGTTGTTGTATAAGAAAATTCTTCTGAAAAGACAGTTCAGAATTGATCTAAAATTTGTGAATTGTTGGGTTTTTTAATCCATAAAATGGCAGCAATGTTTATATGGATGTTAATGTATACAAAAGTAAAATAAGAAAAAATATATTTTTTTTAACATTTTGCTTCAAATCAACAGAGTTGGTCTAGATAATGAAAAGAAAATCAGACTCTGAAATTGACAGTTTTTATTATGTAAATTGATATTAGTAAAAATAGGAAAGAAGGGTTTTTTTTTTTTGAGATAAATTCTGCCTGAAAAGTCAGTCTGTTTGGGGTGGATTTTTTTATTTATTTAGCTTTACCTTTCTTATACCTCTTTTTCTTCCTTTATCTTAGGATTTCTACAGCTAATGAAGGAAATGAGACTGGTAGAATTGTGACAATGTGCAACTACTGTGAATCCATACTATAATTACTGTTGATTCAATAAATTTTGTACCAATGACTACATTAATGACCAGAATTAACCCCAAATATCATACTTTTGTCAGGGTCAACAGTGTACTGAAGCTTTTTTGAAATAGTTTACTTAAAAGAAAAAAGCTGCTGAGAAGTAAATAGAGTCTGTTTGCTATTTTCTGTGTTGCTGTTATTGCCTATACAGACAAAATCTTTATTAAGCATCAGTGACATGAGGCCTGACACAAAAAAAGAGACTATACCTGTAACTCATTTTATTTGACAAATTAAGAAAACCAACCACGTTTACCTTCAAAATAGTTCCCTTCTGAGTTGACACAGGCTGCTGATGTTCAAAGCAATTCCACAGATCATTTTCTGAAAGGCTATTGAGGACCTCCATTGTTTTTCCTTTTGCATCTTCAACCAACAAAAAATAGGTTCCTTTGAGCACCGACTTGATCTTTGGGATCTCTTCACCATAAGCCTCAGTCAATAACTGAAAAGTTTCCATTGTTGATTTCTTCAGTGTCACAAAGAACTTGATGTTAACTCTCTGTTCACTCTTGCACGTGGACATTTTCCAACCGAGGGTAAGAAAATGTCTATATTTGAACACATGTCCACTCGTACTGAGTGAAGTGATCAAGTTGAGCCTTGTCTCACTGTGACAGGTTAGAACACAGAATCATAGAATCATAGAATGGTTTGGGTTGGAAGGGACCTTAAAGATCATCGAGTTACAACCCCCTGCCATGGGCAGGGACACCTCCCACCAGACCAGGCTGCTCAAGACCCCATCCAGCCTGACCTTGAATACCTCCAGGGATGGAGCATCAACAACCTTCCCTGGGCAACCTGTGCCAGTGTCTCACCACCCTCATTGTGAAGAATTTCTCCCCAATGTCTAATCTAAATCTTCCCCCTTCCAATTTAAAGCCATTCCCCTTCATCTTATCACTACAGCCCCTGTAAAAAGTCCCTCCCCAGCTTTCCTGCAGGCCCCCTTCAGGTACCAGAAGGCCGCTATGAGGTCCTCCCCAAGCCTTTTCTTCTCCAGGCTGAACAAGCCCCAACTCTCTCAGCCTGTCCTCATAGAAGAGGTGCTCCAATTCTCTGATCATCTTCGTAGCCTCCTCTGTACCTGCTCCAACAGTCCCTTATCCTTCTTATCTTGGGGATTCCAGAACTGGGCACAATACTCCAGGTGGGGTCTCACAAGAGCAGAATAGAGGGGGAGAATCCCCTCCCTTGACCTGCTGGCAATGCTTCTTTTGATGCAGCCCAGGACATAGTTTGACCTTCTGGACTGTGAGCTCACATTGCCAGCTCGTGTCAAGCTTCTCATCAGTCAGCACCCCCAAGTCCTTCATCACATCATCCCTCATCCTGTATTGATACCAGGGGTCACCCTGACCCAGGTGTAGGACCTTGCACTTGGCCTTGTTGAACCTCATGATTTTCACACAGGCCCACTTCTCCATCTTGTCCAGGTCCCTCTGGATGGCATCCTGTCCTTCTGGTATGAGCACTGCCCCACTCAGCTTGGTATCATCTGCAAACTTGCTGAGGGTACACTCAATCCCACTGTTGTTCTGATGTTCTATAACCATCTCTTTTTTTCTCCCCCTTTCACACACTCTTGGTTCTCAAACTATAGGGTTAGTCTCAGGTCTCTTGTGTCAGACGTTGTATTAGGTACTCCTGTGTTCAGTTCCATCTATGGTATTATTCAGCTGTTACATCATTACACCAAATAGATTTTATTCTAACAGTAATACAGCCTATACTAATAGTCTCTGCAGTCTTTTAAAGATAACCCCCTGGAAAACACCATTCACTAGAGCTTTGTGCCTATTGCATTTGGAACTTACTCTTTAGTAGGTGGCAATCATTTTATTTTCCTTTGTCTCCTACTGTGATGTAAGGATTACAGAGTCCTGGCAGCAGTGGTAAGGGACTCTGGAGCACAGGCAGGTTTTTCATCAATCCTCACAGTCAAAGGGATGGGGTTTGAAAGGACCAGTTGAGTCTGGCAAATCAACAAATGGTTACAGGACAGATTCTGAAGCCAGGGATTTGTCTCCTAAGACCATGGGAAACCTGATCTGCTACAGGCTGATGGGGTCCATCCATTAGAGAAGAGGAAGAGAATCTTTGGTCATAGGTTTGCCAAACTGGTAAAAAAAGGCTTTAAACTAAAGTTTCTAGGGGATGGGAACCTCAATCCAATCCACTCCTACCAGTTTGATGCCAGTGCCAGCAATAGATGCCCAGAGCCTGGACAAAGAACAGCAGGAGAGCAGCTGAAGAGAAACACAAAGGACCTCCAGACAGTCAGACAGCTTCATTGAGAGCCCAACTTAAGTGCTTCTATGCAAGCACATGTAGCATGGGTGTTGGTAGCTAGGGTCCGGCGACCGGAAGATCTCGCGATGTACGGAAAGATAGGGCCCCTCTCCCATTAGCCAATGGTGTTTAGTTGATGATGTAAGCAGACGGAAGTGACATCGTAGACCTTGACTATATAAGCTGGTGTTATCTATCAATAAACGCCATTAGCCATTAGCCTTTTGCCTTTAACCATCCACCATATGTGTCTGTGAGCTTTTGGCCCGAGCGGCCGGGTGGGGCCGCCGTACCATTCCTGAACCAGGTCGAGCCTTCGGAAAATGAAGGCAACAAGTGGTGCCGAAACCCGGGAAGAAGAAAAAGAAAAAGAAGAACACCTGGACGGGTAAACGGCGGCCGGAGCTGCGGGTTCAGCCCGGCGGGGAGGACGCTCCCAGACCACCAAGGAGGATGGATGCACTTGTAAAGGTCGTATCAGTTATATAAGGAGTGGGGTATTGAGTGTAAGCCCAAAGATTTTACTCTCGCCGTTGCGAGGCTTTTACAGAGAGGGGTCATTGCGCAGCCGGTAGATATTTTTAACCCTGAAGTGTGGGATAAGTGTACTAAAGCCTTAGCAGAGGAGACGATGTCCTCGGGTTCTGGGAAACACCTTAAATCATGGGGGAAAGTTATGCAGTCCCTGCAAAAAGCTATGCAAGGGCAGGAGACTTTGCGGGCAGCAAGAGATTGTTTCATGGTCACCTCGAAAGTGGGAGTCCGGGCGGACACGCAGACATCGCACCCCCCAGGCGATAATAATTCTGCTGCACCTAAAGATCTGCCAGAGGGTGATACATCCCCTCAATCCCCGAATCCGGTACCCCTTACGGAGGGACAGGAACGAGCAAAAACCTTTTGGGGTAACTTACTGGAGGAGGCCAAGGGCGCCGCTGCGCAATCAGAGTTTCAAGATGCTTGGCCTAAGCCGCCGCCCTATGCGCCCCAAGATGGCGCCGAGCAGCGAGAGTGGGGGCGGGGCGAGACCAACGGCACGAAAAGGGAGGAAGCGCTCGAACTGACGTGCGCGGGCGGACGGGAAAAGGAGGAGAGCGGAAAAGAGAAAGTCGATAGGCGTGGCAGAGAAGGAAGGAGAGGCGTGTATGAGAGGCGTGGAGCGGCCAATCAGAATGGCCATAGGAGGAGCAGGGGGCGGAGCGAGCCAAGACAAGGGGGACGGCCCGCCCGGAAGGGAAGTGGGCGGGGCCGGAGTCTGAGCAAAATGTACCGGAGCCCGGAAGTTACCAGTCAGTCGAGTTCCGGTCCCGAATCAGACACCAGCGGGGACGAGTGGCTAGGATCCGATTCGCAGTCGGAGGAGATAGAACTAGACAGAGTTAAAAGCAAAAATGTCCGCAATAAAAAGAGATCACAGGGAAAGAAAATGCCTTTCACGAATTGGGAAGAAATTAAGAATGCATGTGCCGAATGGATGCTCTTCTTGAGCTGGTTGATCGTGAGTTACTAAAAGGTCACATAGAGCCCTCCACTAGTCCGTGGAACACCCCAGTTTTTGTAATACCCAAACGAACTGGCGAGGGGTTTCGTCTCCTCCATGACCTGCGTGAAGTAAATAAGATAATCCAACCTATGGGTCCTGTTCAAACACTATTGCCTATGAACTCTATGATACCTGAGGGACAACCTTGTGCTGTCCTTGATATTAAAGACTGTTTCTTTTCGATACCCTTGCACGAAGAGGACAAAGAACGGTTTGCTTTTTCTGTAGTGTTTCCAAACAGCCAACGCCCCAACCTACGCTTCCAGTGGAAAGTGCTGCCCCAAGGAATGGTCAACTCACCCACTATCTGCCAGATCACAGTGGATCGGGCATTGGCACCAGTCCGGTGCCATAACCCGACTGCGACTATCATTCAATATATGGATGACATTTTAATTGCAGCAACATCGGCAACTCAAGTGGACCAGCTAGTGTCAACAGTTTCCGAAACTCTAAAGGTACACGGGTTTGAAATTGCGAGTGCAAAAATTAAGAGAGGACCATGTGTAACTTTTTTGGGAGTAGGGATCACAAATTCTTACGTAACACCCCCTCAAATAAAAATTCATCGGAACATTAAGACACTCCATGATATGCAACAGTTAGTGGGGTCCTTGCAATGGCTCCGTAACATTGTTTTAATTCCTCCTGAAATCATGGCTCCTCTGCATGATCTTCTGAAAGGAAAGAATCCATGGGAACAAAAAGCCCTGACAATAGAAGCAATGAACTCTCTCGATTTTATCGAACAGCAGATGTCATCAAGCACGCTCGCTAGGTGGAACCCAAATATACCACTTGATCTCTATGTGCACTTTACAGAAAAGGGAGGAGTAGGAGCACTAGCCCAGGGTCCTACTGAAAAAGCCCGACCAATACAATGGATAGTCTTAGGAAAGCCGTCACGTGCATTCTCTCCAGGAATCGAGTGCCTTGGTAATCTCATCATGAAAGGCAGGAAACTCGCCCTAAGACATCTAGGCATTGAACCCGCCAGGATATGGTTGCCCTTTCGTAAACAGCTCCCAACGCAGTCAGTGGCAATGTCAGAATATCTTGCCAATAGCTCTTGTAGGATTTGGTGGAGAACTTTGTTACGCCGCAAAGCCCCCCTGGACTCAAATGCTGGCAATAGTTAACATCGACCTTCCATGTAAGATCATGGACCGGCCCCAGCCGGGACCAACAGTCTTTACAGACGCATCCTCAACAACTTCAACCGCGGCAGCAGTTTGGCAATCGGAAGGAGAATGGCACAGCATTAAAATGACCGACTGTGCTCTTTCTGTCCAGCAACTAGAAGCAGCAGCTGTAGTACTAGCATGTGGACTGTTCCCTACAGAACATCTCAACATAGTAACTGATTCCATATTTGTGGCTAAACTTTGCTTGGCCATGTCAGGCCCTGGCGTGTCAACGTCTACAACAGCCCTAATGTTAGAAGAAGCACTTTACTCTCGACAGGGCACTATATCAGTCATCCACGTCAATAGCCACAGCCCAATTAAAGGGTTTTTCCAAATAGGTAATGATAAAGCAGATGCTGCTGCAAAAGGACTGTGGGCATTGAAAGATGCTCGGCAGTTACACGAGTCTCTTCACATCGGAGCTAAAGCGTTAGCAAAGAGATGTGGCATTTCAATCATTGACGCAAAACATGTAGTGGCTACATGTCCCCACTGTCAGAAAGCACCACTGTGGTCGAGCGGAGTGAATCCTAGAGGTCTTAAAGCATCCGAGGTGTGGCAAACAGATTTCACACTTTGCCAATTATTAAAACCTCGAGCATGGCTAGCTGTGACTGTAGACACATACAGTGGAATGATTGTGGCCACTCAGCACCTTAAGGCTGACTCTAAAGCAACCATTCAACATTGGCTGACAGCTATGGCCTGGCTTGGTATCCCTAATCAGATCAAAACAGATAACGGTCCAAATTTTGTGTCTAAATCAGTTCAAGCATTCACTTTGAAATGGGGTATTACCTTAATACACGGCATTCCATATAATAGCACAGGACAAGCTATAGTGGAACGGGCAAATCAAACTTTGAAATCTAAATTGGAGGTATTAGCAAAAACAGAAGGGTTTGTCAACACCATTCCGTCAGGAGACCAGGCACGTCTCTTAACGACTGCTCTGCTAGCACTTAATCAATTCCCTAGAGGGCAGGAGGAGATTAGTCCCACCCAAAAGCATTGGGCCACTAAAGCACTAGAAGAAGGTCCATCAGTCATAGTCAGAAATGAGCTGGGAGAATGGGAACGAGGATGGAAACTAGTTCTGACAGGTCGAGGGTATGCTGCTGTCAAAAAAGATGGTAGAGTTAAGTGGTGCCCGCTTAAGTCTATCAAACCAGATCTTCAGAATGAAACTAATGAAAGCTGTGAGTTTTTGTTCACAGAACCAGATCATTGGGCACTCCCGAACGTTCCAGTGGCAGGAGAAGATGATCAATCGGCAAGCACCGTGCCTACACCTGATGATCCAACAGCGAGGCCTATGTCAACTACAAGCCATTATTGATGAAGACCAAAGAACTGAAAAATCTACATCTGCTCTGGAACGATCTCTTTCCTCATTTTAAGAAGTAGTTTAAAAGTCAGCTAGAAAGAGTTAATGTTACACTTATAGAACACTAATAATTAGACTAAAGTGTGCCTTATGTTTTTTCTATCAGGTCGACCTCAAGCTATCCTTACGATTTCAAGTTGCACTTTGTTAGTCATAGTCGTCTTTATAAGATGATAAGTTTTATAAGTAAGTTTATAAGTTTTTTAACTTTATAAGTTTTATAAGATAAGTTTTATAAGCTTGTAAGTTGTAAGTTATAAGTTTTATAAGTTTATAAGTTTGTAAGTTTTATAAGTTAAGTAAGTTAAGTTTATAAGTAATATAAGTTTTATACATTGATAAGATAAGATAAGATAAGATAAGATAAGATAAGATAAGATAAGATAAGAAGTACCATGGTACATGTTAAGAATATCTTTAAATTTATTCTATTCTAGTCAATTTAATTAAGCATGGGGAGGGGGGAGATGTTGGTAGCTAGGGTCCGGCGACCGGAAGATCTCGCGATGTACGGAAAGATAGGGCCCCTCTCCCATTAGCCAATGGTGTTTAGTTGATGATGTAAGCAGACGGAAGTGACATCGTAGACCTTGACTATATAAGCTGGTGTTATCTATCAATAAACGCCATTAGCCATTAGCCATTAGCCTTTTGCCTTTAACCATCCACCATATGTGTCTGTGAGCTTTTGGCCCGAGCGGCCGGGTGGGGCCGCCGTACCATTCCTGAACCAGGTCGAGCCTTCGGAAAATGAAGGCAACACATGGGGAATAAACAAGAGGTGTTAGAGATGTGTGCATGCCTGCAGGGCTGTGATCTCATTGGCATCCCAGAGACATGGTGGGATGGATCCTATGATTGGAGTGCTGGGAAGGAGGGATACAGGCTCTTCAGGAAGGACAGGCAGGGGAGACAAGGAAGGGGTGTTGCCCTCTATGTCAATGACCAGTTAGAGTGCATTGGAACTCCACCTGGGGATGGATGAGGAGCTTATGGGTCAGGATTAAAGGGAAGGCAGGGACAGGTGACAGTATAGTGGGGGTCTGCTACAGGCCACCAGACCAGGAAGACTGAGCAGATGAGGCCCTCTATAGACAGATAGGCACAGCCTCACTTTCACAAATCCTGGTCCTTCAATCACCCTGATATCTGTTGGAGGGACAACAGAGCAGGGCATAAGCAATCCAGGAGATTCCTGGAGTAGATTGATCATAATGTCCTTCTCCAAGTGATAGAAAAGCCGATGAGGACAGGTGCTATGCTGTACCTTATTCTCACCAACAAGGAAGGGCTGGTGGGGAATGTGAAGCTCAAGGGAAGCCTTGGCTGCAGTGACCATGAAATAACAGTCCACAGGGTAGATGAACAACCAAAACCAGTATCATAGAATCATAGAATATTCCGGTCAGAAAAGACCTTTGAGATCATTGAGTCCAACCGTACCCATCTTCTGGTAAACCATATCCTTCAAAAACTCATCTACCCATTTTTAAAACACCTCCAGGGATGGTGACTCAACCACCTCCCCGGGCAGCTGTTCCAGTGCCTGACCTCCCTTTCAGTAAAGAAATTATTCCTAATATTTAGTCTGAACCTCCCCTGGCACAACTTATGGCCATTTCCTCTTGTCCTATCACCTGTAACTTGAGAGAAGAGATCAACACTCGCTCTGCTACAGCCTCCTTTCAGGTAGCTGTGGACAGTGATGAGGTCTCCCCTCAGCTTCCTCTTCTCCAAACTAAACAACCCGAGTTCCCTCAGCCACTCCTCGTAGGACTTGTTCTCCAGCCCCTTCACCAGCCTCGTTGCCCTTCTTTGGACATGCTCCAAACACCTCAATGTCCTTCTTGTAGTGAGGGGCCCAGAACTGAACACAGTACTTGAGGTGTGGCCTCACCAGTGCTGAGTACAGGGGCACAATCAAAGCCCTGGTCCTGCTGGCCACGCTATTCTTGATACAGACCAAGATGTCATTGGCCCTCTTGGCCGCCTGGGCCACTGCTGGCTCATATTCAGTTGGTTGTCAACCAACACCCCCAGGTCCTTCTCCTCCAGGCCGCTCTCCACCCGTTCTTCCCCAAGCCTGTAACGCTGCATGGGGTTGTTGTGTCTCAAGTGCAGGGCTCAGCACTTGGTCTTGTTAAACCTCATCCTGTTGGTCTCAGCCCATGGATCCAGCCTGTTCAGATCTCTTTGCAGAGCCTCCCTTCCTTCAAGCAGATCAACACTGCCACCCAGCTTGGCAGTGTTCTCTTCTTCTCCAGAAGAGACAGGAAAAACACTGTAGCACCACTTGCTCATGGGTTTGTTTACTGACCTTGCCTGCTGGTTGGCTGGGTCCTGGGCATCAGGGTATGTGTGCTGTTGCAGCTATGTCACAAGGGTGTTGAACTCAGTAATCACTGTTAGTAATACACCTTAAGACTGAGCATTATCACCCAGAGTCAGGTTTCCTTGAGGTACACATTGAACTTTACCACCTTTCAGCATTACCCACCAAGTATATCCAGGCCCTTGAGCGAAAGCAACGCCACAAATGGGTTTGCCTTTGCCCAAAGCAGGAGAAACCCAAACAGTTTTCCCCAAGAAATTCCTTTCATGCACCACAGGGACTTTGTCCCCTTCCACTGTATGTAGAAGGTGTGACTGAGCAGGACCAACACGATTGGTAGATTCCTTGGTATTAACTAACCTGGTGGCTTCTGCAAAATGTTTACCTCAATTCTTAAATGTACCACCCCCTATTGCCTTCGGGGTAGTTTTTAGTAGTCCGTTATATCGCTCAATTTTCCCTGAGGCTGGTGCATGATAGGGAATATGATATATCCATTCAATACCATTTTCTTTGGCCCAGGTATCCATAAGATTGTTTTTGAAATGAATTATTACTGTCTGACTCAATTCTTTCTGGAGTGCCATGTCTCCACAGAACTTGCTCTTCAAGGCCCAGGACAGTGTTACGGGCAGTGGGATAGGGCACAGGATATGTTTCCAGCCGTCAGTTGGTTGTTTCCACTATTGTAAGCACATAATGCTTACCCTGATGAGTTTTAGGGAGTGTGATGTAGTCAATTTGCCAGGCCTCCCCATATTTATATTTCAGCCTGTAGGAAGTATTTTAGAATAATCAGAGCATTCTGTGATCCTTGAGGCCTGTATGCACAACCCTGCCTACATACAGTGACCTTGACATGTTGTGAGAAAATGGAATGTTAGCTGATAGATAAGAAAGAGAATGCGGAACAGGAGGTTTTAGCTGCAAAAGAAGGGGGGCTGCAGGGTATCAGGTAACAGCGCACTAACAGCCCTCATTGACCAATAATGAGGTGACAAATGGTACCACTTAAGCGCAGGGAAAGCATATATATACGTTGTAAAGAAGGCAATAAACGTCTGCTTCAGGTAACTCATATTGAGTCGTCTGATGCTTTCATGGTCTCCCGCATCAGCCATCATCGCCCATGCCACAAAGGCTTTAACCTTTTAGCTTGTTTTATTGTGGGCATGTTTCACAATTGTGGATAACCTGTGCAATAGCATCCATAGCTAAATCCACCCCTCAGTCACATTCCCATTTGTACATTGCATCCCTTCCTTGATGACCTGAAGTGTCATGGGCTCACCGAGCTAGAAATAGTTCACTTTTATGTTGCCAGTCCAAGTCTGTGTGGAACACTTTAGCAGCCTTGTCCACTTGCTGGTTGTTGCGGTGTTCCTCAGTGGCTCGACTCTTGGGTACGTGAACACCTACATGACGTACCTTTACGACTGGTTTCTCTAGCTGGGCTGCAATATCTTGCCACAGTGTGGCAGCCCAAATGGGTTTACCTCTAGACTGCCAGTTGTTCCATTTCCATTGCTTTAATCACCCCCACAAAGCATTTGCTACCATCCATGAGTCAGTATAAAGTACTGGCCACTTTTCTCGTTCTGCAATGTCTAAAGCCAGCTGTATAGCTTTTACTCCTGCAAATTGGCTCGATTCACCTTTTCCATCAGTCCCCTCTGTGACTCGTCGTTGTTGTAGGACTCCATACAGCAGCTTTCCATCTTCGGTGATTTCCTACAAGACGACAGGACCCATCTGTTATAAATTGAGACCACAACGGATCAAAATCCAATTAAAATTTATTAATTATAGCAAGTAGAATATGAGCAAAAGCAGCGCTGGACGGCAGGGGAGTCTGCACTCCGCCAACTGCCGTAAATAGGCACTTCATACAGTTCCTTTTATACGCTTTTTCTTTCGCAATCGTGGTATAGTGGAAGCACTCTGCGCATGCTTCGGTTGTTGTCAAGGGGTCTTTTTCTGCCTCCTGATGGTCGTCGGGGCTGAAGTAAGATGTCTTCCTCCCTTGCCCCATAGTTGACCCCTCATTCATATGTCCTTATATGGGGTTTTTTTGGTTTGACATTTACATTGGGCTTAACATAAATCTTAATAAACAATACCATAGTCCATAGTTTCTCACAATCCCCCCTTTTTCTTTTTATCCTATTATTGTTTATTAAACGCTGCTTTCATTCTCGGCTCTGCAAGCAAACCTTTTTCCACAATCCCGACATTTATCATAACTTTTGTAATGTAGTACCTCACAACTACAATAGTTTTCACGTCGCATATCGCATTCACAATAATCTTCATCCTCATTAGTAGGTACATTTTTATATCTGTAGTTAAAATAAGCAATTTAGCGATGTCAAACCGTTCTCTAATAAAACATAAAATATAGTGTAATATACAAGGCCCAAATATAAGTCCCAAACTCAACATAATAAGCGGTCCTGCTAAAGCAGACAACAAAGTGGTTAACCAAGGTGAAACATTAAACCAATTTTCATACCATGACCTGCCCGCCTCACGATCCTTCTTACGTTGATCCAACCTTTTCTGGAGTTCAGACATGGTGTCCTGGACTACTCCCGTATGATCAGCAAAAGAACAACATTCCTCATTTAGAGCTACACATAACCCTCCTTCCTTTAAAAACAGTAGATCCAATCCCCTTCTATTTTGCAGCACTACTTCTGATAAGGACTTTATTGAAGTGGGATAGATTGTTCTATTTTTGACCATGACAGGAACCACTTTTTCTTCAGGGAGACTGGACGGATTTAGGACCGGATTTGTTCCTATTGGCAAAGGGTCATGGGGAAGCTTTTCCTTTAGTATTCTGATAAAACCTCCTCGATCTGGGCCTGGTTCTCTAATTCTAACTCCCCACATTTTCCCTACTAACCAGTGAGTATCTGTAGGATTCAAGATAGTAAAGTTGAGATATTCACAATTCGATGCATATTGTCCTCCCAAGATGTTTCTGCTATGGGCGTATGTTGGCTTTTTGCATCCTTGAGGTCCCCATTTAACACTAAGGTACTTATCGTTGTTAACTTGCCATTCAAGAGCTATGGTTTCACATCCCCAATTCGCGCAATAAAAGTGAGCGGGATAGTTGCAATATCCCTTTCCTGGGTTTGAAGCTGGACAGAAGTAAGTCGAGCTTTTATTTCCCTGCCATCCCTGTTTTTCACATACAGGTGTGTACTGACCAATTAGTTGACATGGGGTAGCACTCAAAGCTGGGGTACCAGGTCCTTTATATGTACTAATAACACAATCTGTGTCAAGTTGTTGCAATGTCCACTGCATTGGTTCATGGGGATTTTCCGCTATTGCAGGCAAAACCCATATGCAGAAAGTGTGCAGGAAAAAAAGTATGCTCAAAGAGTTCTGGTTTTGTCTTTGAATTTTAGATTGTTACCAGTCCAGAGGAAGTTCGGCCAAGGCTGCTTGCACGTCCCAAGTTGCAGGCTCTTTCCTTTGGTGGGTTTTCCTCCTCTGCCTCGCCCGTCGACTGGGTTGCAGCCAGACACGGGGGTTACCATCTTCTCGGCAGCAAGAGTCCCTGTCAGGAATATGCCTTTTACACTTGGTTAGACGGTGAACGTAAGCGGGCCAAGCTTTGGCCTTAACCATGCACTTGTTACATTTTACAGCCTTAATTTCCAGTCTACGCTGGACTACGACAATATCAATTATCAATGGTATCCGTTCCTGAGGGTGGTAACAATAGTACTCAGGATTAATACCATAGGCGTAATAATACCAATGTTCAGCGGTCCAATTTGGAAACTTGGCTCCCAATTGTTTCAATGCCCAATTAGTGAATTCTCGTTCTTTCGTGTAGCAACTGCTACACACTCCTCGAGGAGGATATCCTTCTTTACAGTGTTGCCACCACTTTTCTTGACACTTTTTGCACTTAAAACATACAAACGGGTAACAATTGCAACCTGGTTTTCCACACTTAACTATTACGTCAGAGGAATAGAGAGTGTTGGCAGGGTCGATGGTCAATGTTTCCCTCAAATAACAAAACCTTCGTGGCCAGTCCCAAAACGTTTCACACATCGAAACTGACATTGATTCAACATAGCCCTTTTTCACACTTAACAATTTTCCGTAAATAATACACGATCAACGATACAATAAATGCAAATATTAGTCCTATAACACACTGTACCCCAAAAGGTAATCCAAGAAAATACTGAAATACAGTTTGTATCATCACTTATCACTTTAGTACAAGCTTGGTGTCTCCAGGTGAGCTGACGACTTTCCACTGTGGTGGGTTTACGGGTCCTTTCACACGGCTAGCATGCGTCCATCCACGTTCGGCAGTTCAGATGGCTGTTTCTGTGGTGAGCAAAACAAGGTAAGGTCCCTCCCAATTGGGTTTCAGGGTTTCCTCTTTCCACACTTTGACTAATATCCAATCTCCAGGTTTAATATTGTGAATCTTTAAATCCAACGGGGGCCGTTGTACAATCAGTCCACATTCCCAAAGGTTGTTGCGATGTTCTGCTAATTGCGAAATGTATTCATTAATCACACGGTCACGAATTAAAACATTTGTTTGTGGACTTTCAATTCTGTAGGGCATTCCATACACCATTTCAAATGCTGATATCCCTAAGTCTGCTCGAGGTCTGGTCCTTAGAACCAACAGCGCCATGGGTAGGCACTTAATCCATGATAATTTGGTTTCTATCATTAATTTAGTTAAAATAGTTTTGATTTCTCCGTTCATTCTTTCAATTTTACCTGAGCTTTGTGGACGCCATGGTGTATGGTATTCCCATTTTACACCCAAGCTCTCTGTTAAATCTTTAATTATTTTTGACACAAAATGTGTTCCTCTATCTGAGTCTATTACTTCAGTTACTCCGTATCGAGGTATAATATGTTCGAGTAACACTTTGGTAACTTGGTTAGCGGTTGCTCTAGAGGTAGGAAAAGCCTCTACATAATGGGTTAAATGATCCACCATTACCAACAAGTATTTGTAACGCCCTACTCTGGGTAGTTCAGTAAAATCCACTTGTATGTATGAAAAGGGCCTGTATGCTGGGGAACGTCCTCCAAAAGGCTTTTGCCTCATATTGCTCCGATTTACCTTTTGACAAGTCTCGCAAGCTGCTGTAACTGCTTTTGCTACATTATATATGCCCACGCAGGCAAACAGTTGATTAAAATGATCAACTAATGCCTGGGTTCCCCAGTGTGTTTTACTATGTATTTTAGAAAATACTTCAAATGCCATAACTTTAGGTAAAACTTCTCTCCCATCTGGTAATAGGTACTTACCATTCTGCTCTTTAGCTCCCATTTGTCTCAATTTCTCTTTCTCTACAGGTTCAAAACTAAAAGATTTGCCAATCTGTGTCTGTTGCATAGCCAAGATTGTACTATAGTTGCCCGCCACTCGCTTGGCTTCTGTATCAGCTGCATTATTTCCCCTTACTTGATAACTCGTACCTCGCTGATGTCCTTTGATATGTACAACTGCTATTTTATTTGGAGTTTTTAATGCCTCCAGGACTCGTCGAATTAATTCCGGGTGGATCAGTTCTTTACCCTGGGAATTTACAAATCCTCTTTCTTCCCATATTTTCCCAAAGGTGTGTACCACCCCAAATGCATACCGTGAGTCTGTATATATGGTTCCATTTTTTTTCCTCTAATAGCACTAATGCTTTCCATAATGCATACAGCTCACAGGCTTGAGCTGACCAACTAGCGCTCAGGGGGACTGATTCTATTGTTTTAAACTCTCCTTTTTCTAATTTAACGATGGCATATCCGGACAATCGTTTTCCTTCTACAATTCGTGATGACCCATCTATAAACAGAACCTCTCCACATTGTAACTCTTCTTCCTCTAGGTCTGGTCTAATACGTGTCTGTTGTTCAATTGTTTGAAAACAATCGTGCAGTAAATCTGTATTCTCTCCGGGATATAAAAATTCAGCAGGGTTAACTGCTCCAATTGTTTTTAGGGATAATTTTGGAGATTCTATGAGTATTCCCTCATACTTCAATAGTCGACTGTGAGCCACTTTTCTGCTTTCTGCTGCAACACTCCCCTTATGTTATGAGGCGCATATAAGACAACCTCCCCATTGAAGGTAATTTGGTTTGTTTCTTCAAGTAGTAAAGCAGCAGCAACAATAATTTGTAAACAACTCGGCCAACCCCTACTCACAGGATCTAAAAGCTTGGATAAGTATGCCACCGGCTTCTTTTGTCCGGCCCAATCTTGAGTTAATGCTCCAAATGCTGTTCCTTCATACACATTAGCAAATAAATGGAATGATCACCTTAGATCCAGGAGACTTAATACTGGTGCTTGACTCAATTCCCTTTTTAAACTAGCAAATTGCTCTTGGTTCTGAGGGATCCACTTGGGCATTTTATCTTTAGACAGTTGTTCATACAAGAATTTTACTTTAAAGCTATAGTTTTCTATCCATTGCCTACAATACCCAAATAGCTCTAATGCCTGTCGGATTTGTCTCTTAGTGGTCGGCATAGGTAGCTCTAAAATTCCCTTAATACGCTCTGGATCCAATATTTTCTTTCCATCAAATAGATAATGCCCCAAGTATTTTACTTTTTCCTCTACAAATTGCAGCTTTTCCTGTGATACCCGTAATCCTTTTTGTGCAAGAAAATTTAGGAGTCGAATGCTCTCATTTCTTACCTCTTCTTTCTCAGTCCCTGCTATAAGCAAATCATCTACATATTGTAATAAGACATTCCCTGATTGTACCTGATATTCTTTTAACAGTTCTTCCAGAGCTTGTCCAAATAAATTGGGGGATTCAGTAAATCCTTGGGGAAGTACAGTCCATCTTAATTGCTGCCTACGACCCGTTTCAGGATCCTCCTACTCAAAGGCGAAATAATCACGGCACTCTTCTGCCAATGGGCAAGCCCAAAAGGCATCTTTTAAATCCACTACACTATACCAAGAATTGTGAGGTCCTAACCTACTTAATAATGTATAAGGATTCGCCACTACAGGGAACCGGGTAAGAGTTCTTTTATTTATTTCTCGTAAATCATGAACGAGCCGGTACTTTCCATTTGGTTTCTTTACAGGCAGTATGGGGGTGTTAAAAGGTGACATACAGGGTTCTAAAATCCCTTGTGCTAATAATCGGTCGATCTCTGGTTTTAATCCTCTTCGTCCCTCTAAGGATATTGGGTACTGCCGTACCCTCACAGGTATGTGATGTTCGGTAATCTGGATTTTAATCGGCGAAATTTCTAATCTGCTAATCGCATCCGGAGAGTGCCAGACATTTGGGTCAATTTGTTTCTTGTCTTCTATAGTCAATGGATAAGTTAGCACTGTTAACTCCTGTTTTTTTACCTTGATTTCCAATTGTAATTCAACAATTAAATCTCGTCCTAGCAGATTAAATTCTGCTTCAGGGACGAACAAGAGTTCACCTACCCCGAATTTATTTTTGGTTTCAAATATCACATCTTTAATTTTACTTACTTTAAAAGGTTCTCCTTTAGCCCCGATTACTTGCACCTTCTCAGAGGACGCTGTACATCCTTCTGGTATCTGTCTAATGGTTGATTTCTCAGCTCCAGTATCTACTAAAAAGGTGAACTCTTGTTTATGGGGACCTAGTTTTAGTTTTATCAAGGGCTCACGATGACTCCGATCCCCTAAGATATAGAGCCCCTGACTCTCCTATTCTGCTTTCAATACCTCCTCATCTCTAATCCTTTCTCTGCAATTCTTTTTTTATATGTCCTTTCTTTCCACAATAAAAACAACATCCTTGTTCCTTCTTCACTGCTCCATTCCCTTGTCTTATTCCAGCAGGTCTGTGTTCATTAGACCTCCCTCTGCGATCCTCTCTAACTGCTGCCACCATCATTTTTACTTGCCTTTTACTGCTTTCTTCCTCTCGTCTCACATACACTTTTTGTGCTTCCCTCAATAGTATCACAGTATCACAGTATCACAAGGTTGGAAAGGACCTCTGAGATCATCAAGTCCAACCTATAACCCAACACTAACACCAACACTAACACCAACCATCATCTAAACCATGGCACTCAGTGCCTCATCCAGTCTCCCTTTAAACACCTCCAGGGTCGGTGACTCCACCACCCCCCTGGGCAGCCCATTCCAATGGCCAATCACCCTTTCAGGGAAGAATTTTTTCCTCATATCAAGTCTAAACTTTCCCTGACGAAGCTTAAGTCCATGCCCTCTGGTTCTGCCACTGGTCACCCGAGAGAAGAGACCAACCCCTGCCTGACTACAACCTCCTTTTAGGTAGTTATAGAGAGCAAGGAGGTCTCCCCTGAGCCTCCTCTTCTCCAGGCTAAACAGCTCCAATTCCCTCAGTCGCTCCTCATAGGGCTTGTGCTCCAGCCCCCTCACCATCTTCGTTGCCCTCCTCTGAACACATTCCAGTATCCTAACATCTTTCCCAAATTGGGGGGCCCAGAACTGGACACAGTATTCAAGATGAGGCCTGACCAGTGCCGAGTACAGGGGGACGATAACTTCTCTGGTCCTGCTCACTACACTATTCCTGATGCAGGCCAGGATGCCATTGGCCTTCTTGGCCACCTGGGCACACTGCTGGCTCATGTTGAGCTTCCTGTCCACCAGCACTCCCAGGTCCTTTTCTGCCTGACTACTCTCTAGCCACTCTGTCCCCAGTCTGTAGCTCTGCATGGGATTGTTGTGTCCAAAATGAAGTACCCGACATTTGGACTTATTAAACATCATCCCATTAGAATCAGCCCATCTCTCCAATCT
Organism: Tapera naevia; assembly: GCA_033556795.1. Classification (NCBI taxonomy): domain Eukaryota; kingdom Metazoa; phylum Chordata; class Aves; order Cuculiformes; family Neomorphidae; genus Tapera; species Tapera naevia. Next base: position 72,170 of record JAUMJJ010000004.1, on the reverse strand, counting down.
GTCCAGGTCCCTCTGTAGGGCCATCCTACCCTCTAACAGATCAACCCTTCCTCCCAACAATTCATCCAAACCTCTATCATGCCAATCTTCTAATTCTTCAATCTTCTTCCTAATGTCTTCCCATGTCTTTGCCACAAACTGAGTTTTGAGGAGTGCCTGTCCCAAAGGATCATCAGGATTTACTCCTGAATACTGCTGGAGTGCTTTCCTTAACCGTTCCAGCCACTCAGTAGGGCTTTCATCCTTCTTTTGCATTTCATTAAATGCTTTATTAATATTCTGGCCACGGGGTAATGCTTCTCTAATTCCCTGGATTACGATGGTTCTCAGGTCCTGCATATGAGTTCTATGCAGCGGGTCCTGATTGTCCCAGTTAGGTTTTTGGAGTGGCCATTTAATATCTGCTTGGGGTCCCTGGGCATGTTGGGCATCCCATAGTCTCATTCCAGCCTGCCTAATCATTTCTCTCTCTTCGGTAGTAAATAACTGCCCAAGAATGGATTGCATCTCATCCCAGGTATAGAGATTTGGTCCCAAAAATTGGTCTAGTCTCTCTGCTACCCCGAGTGGATCTTCAGTTAAACTACCCATCTCGGTTCTTTTGAAATCCCGTAAATCGGCCGAATTTAGGGGTACAGAAATATATCCAATAACAGGTTGGGGTCCCCCCATGGGCATTTCCCTCAGAGGGTACATGTTAGTTGCCCCTTTTTGACTCCTAGTTCTACGTCTAGGAGGAGGGGAAGATTCCTCCTGCTCCAATTCTGACGGCGGAGTAGGTGCTCTGGGAACTGCTGGAGGGGACGGGGAAGTGGGTGACTGCAGAGGGACATAAGGAGGGGGGGTCAGGAGGACTTTGTCTAATTCTTCTCTCTTCTTAGTTCGCTTATTTTTAACTTAATTTAGTGGATAAAGTGTTGGATAGGGTTTTTCTAGCCAGACCGCAGCGTACCAGCTCTCCTCTGGGTTAAAGGGTTTTTTAGCGTTTACCCAGAGATTCGATTGTTGCCTTACCCAATCTTCTTCTGATCCATAAACCGGCCAGAAAACTTTCTTTGAAAGTTTCTTCCCTCCCCATATCTTAGTACAATATTCTATCATTTTTGGCTTACTTTTCCCTGCAGTCCCAGGAAAATGTTTCCAATTATCTAAGATATATGCCAGAGGGGTATTCTTAGGTATAGAGGGTACCCTTCCCATGGGAGTCGAAGGCTTGCTGCCCTTCGCCCCCATCTTCTGGAATATCCACAAACACACACTCACTCGCTCCCCTTGTTTCTGGCCCAGTCCCTCGCGGGATATGGGAAACGCAGTACTTAAGGGTCCACACTCGCTTGGTTCAGTATGTCGAACCTCTCGTTCGTTATATTCCAGGAAACCCAACCCCGCCCGAACGGCAAACCTGCGAACAACTTCGCAATATACTTACGCGTCCTGCATCTTCGTCCGGACTCCCGTGCACAGAATGTTTATGGGATTTTTACCGGTTCCTCTTTTGCCCAATATTCTAGGATTTTGGGTTCATCGGTAAGGTTGAGGTAAGCTGCCGGTTGTGGGGCCGTGGATGGACGCGGGGCACCTCCCCGGAGGACCGAAGCCCACCTTTCCTTATCCGAGTCACGGCACCAGAATTGTTATAAATTGAGACCACAACGGATCAAAATCCAATTAAAATTTATTAATTATAGCAAGTAGAATATGAGCAAAAGCAGCGCTGGACGGCAGGGGAGTCTGCGCTCCGCCAACTGCCGTAAATAGGCACTTCATACAGTTCCTTTTATACGCTTTTTCTTTCGCAATCGTGGTATAGTGGAAGCACTCTGCGCATGCTTCGGTTGTTGTCAAGGGGTCTTTTTCTGCCTCCTGATGGTCGTCAGGGCTGGAGTAAGACGTCTTCCTCCCTTGCCCCATAGTTGACCCCTCATTCATATGCCCTTATATGGGTTTTTTTGTCATGTTTCTGTCGGTTCCTGGCACATCTGGCGGTTATCTTATCTTGCACAAGCGGTATCTGGTGGTCATTTTAGTTTGCGTAAGCGATTTCATATCTTTTGCGGTTTGACATTTACATTGGGCTTAACATAAATCTTAATAAAACGACCACCATAGTGGTTTCCATAGAGTATACTCCATTCATTTGGAGTATACTTGGCCTCAGAGCCTTTGTATCCTCTACTCCAGAATCCTAGGGGTCGACCTCGTGTCTCCTCTGGTGCTTTCTGCCAGACTCCAAGTAGGACCATTATCTCCAGCTGTGGTATAGAACATGTTTTTGATGTCTTGTCCTGTTCGAACTGGCCCCATGGCTATTGCATGTACGATTTCTCGTTTAATCTGCTCAAAGGCTTGTCATTGCTCAGGGCCCCAGTTAAAACTGGTTTTCTTTTGAATCACTTCATAGAGAGGTCTCACAATATGATTGTAACCAGGAATATGCATTCTCCAGAAACCCACAACACCTAGGAAGGCTTGTGTTTCTTTTTTGTTAGTTGGTGGGGACACAGCTGTTATTTTGTTGATGACATCTAATGGGATTTGGCGAGGCCCATCTTGCCATTTAATTCCTAAAAGCTGGATCTCTCGTGCAGGTCCCTTGACCTTCCTTCTCTTTATAGCAAAACCTGCTGTCAAAAGAATTTGGATTATTTTCTCACCTTTCTGAAAAACGTCCTCTGCTGTGCTATTCCATACAATGATGTCATCGATGTACTGCAGGTATTCTGGAGCTCCACCTTTCTCCAATATGCTCTGGATCAGTCCATGGCAAATGGTAGGGCTGAGTTTCCACCCCTGGGGCAGTTGATTCCAGGTGTATTGGATGCCCCTCCAGGAAAAAGCAAACTGCAGCTTGCACTCTGCTGCTAAAGGAATAGAGAAAAACGCATTAGCAATATCAGTTGTGGTAGACCACCTGGCTGCCTGTGATTCCAGTTCATATTGCAGTTCTAACATGTCTTGCACAGCAGCACAAAGCTGTGCCATAACCTCATTGAGGCCACAATAGTCCACTGTTAATCTCCATTCTTTATTAGCCTTTCGCACAGGCCATATATCACAGTATCACAGTATCACAAGGTTGGAAAAGACCTCTGAGATCATGTAGTCCAACCTATGACCCAACACCAACACCTACTTGTCGTTTAAACCATGGCACTAAGCGCCTCATTCAATCTGTTTTTAAACACCTCCAGAGATGATGACTCCAGCATCCCCCTGGGCAGCCCATTCCAATGGCCAATCACCCTTTCAGGGAAGAATTTTTTCCTAATATCAAGCCTAAACCTCCCCTGACGAAGCTTGAGACCATGTCCTCTTGTTCTGTCACTGGTCACCTGAGAGAAGAGACCAACCCCTGCCTGCCTACAACCTCCTCTTAGGTAGTTATAGAGAGCAATAAGGTCTCCCCTGAGCCTCCTCTTCTCCAGGTTAAACAACCTCAGCTCCCTCAGTCGCTCTTCATAGAGCTTGTGCTCCAGCCCCTTCACCATCTTCGTTGCTCTCCTCTGGACACACTCCAGCATCTCAACATCTCTCTTAAACTGAGGGGCCCAGAACTGGACACAGTACTCAAGGTGCAGCCTGATCAGTGCCGAGTATAAGGGGATGATAACTTCTCTAGTCCTGCTGGCCACACCATTCCTGATGCAGGCCAGAATGCCATTGGCCTTCTTGGCCACTTGGGCACACTGTTGGCTCATGTTGAGTTTCCTGTCCACCATCACTCTTAAGTCCCTTTCCACTTGACTACTCTCCAGCCACTCTGTCCCCAGCCTATAGCTCTGCATGGGATTGTTGTGTCCAAAGTGTAGAACCTGGCACTTGGACTTGTTAAACTTCATCCCATTGGAATCAACCCATCTCTCCAGTCTGTCAAGGTCCCTCTGTAGGGCCCTCCTACCCTCCAGCAGATTGACACTTCCTCCCAGCTTGGTATCATCTGCAAACTTGCTGATGATGGACTCAATCCCCTCATCCAGATCATCAACAAAGATATTAAACAGGACTGGACCCAACACCGATCCCTGGGGGACACCACTGGTGACCGGCCGCCAACTGGATGAGACACCATTCACCACCACTCTCTGGGCTCGGCCATCCAGTCAATTCCTAACCCAGCTCAGAGTGCTCCCATCTAAGCCACGGGCTGCCAGCTTCCCTAGGAGTCTACTGTGGGAGACAGTGTCAAAGGCCTTGCTGAAGTCCAGGTGTACCACATCCACAGCCTTCCTCTCATCCACCAGGCGAGTCACATGGTCATAAAAGGAGATCAGGTTGGTCAGGCAGGACCTGCCCCTCCTAAATCCATGCTGGCTGGGACTGATCTCTTGGCCGTTCTGCAGGTGCCGCATGATTGCACCCAGGATTATCTGCTCCATAATTTTACCTGGAACCGAGGTCAGGCTGACAGGTCTGTAATTACCTGGATCATCCCTATGGCCCTTCTTGTGGATGGGCGTCACATTGGCCAACTTCCAGTCATCCGGGACCTCTCCAGTGAGCCAGGACTGTTGATAAATGATGGAGAGTGGCTTAGCAAGCTCATCCGCCAGCTCTCTCATCACCCTAGGGTGGATCCCATCCGGCCCCATGGACTTATGAGGATCCAAGTGGCTCAGCAGGTCTCTAACTTCTTCCTCCTGGATTACAGGGGAGCTATATTCCATGCTGACCCCATCCACCACTTCAGAAGGTCAGTTGTCCAGTGAACAATATCTGTCTTAGTGTTGAAAACGGAGGTAAAGAAGGCATTAAGAACCTCAGCCTTTTCCTCATCTTTAGTTACTATATTTCCCTCGACGTCCAATAAGGAGTGGAGGTCGTTGATGCCCTTAGGACCGTTAAAGTTTGAATGAATTTTGCTGATTACTCCTTGATCTTCCAGTTGTCAAATCAGTTTGTGTAAGGGAATCACAGAGTCTCAGTTGGTACGATACTGTTGTTGATGAACTGTGGTGTTAACAACTGGCACCTGTTGGTCTTCACCCGTCAGCAATCCCACAGCAGAAGGGTCCTCTGTAAGGCCAGGCAAGGTAGACAGCTGTTTAATGTCCTCAGTCTCTACAGCCAAAGGCCTTCTAATTTGGAACATAGTACCCATCAAGGAATGGGTTTGTTCAGATCATAGGATGTCAAGAGCAATCCTGCTTATCCACACCTTGTTGGTAGGAATTAGGTTCCTGTCTTCTGGAGGCTGGAGCAACATTTCTCTGGAAAGGAACTCTATGTGACTTTTCTTTTAACTCACGAACTTGTGACTTGAGGGCAGCAGTAGGTTGTCCATCCCATCTCCTCATGTCCTTTTAATGGTCACGCAGGAAAAGCCACAGGATGCGTCGTGGTGTTTGCTGAGTCTTTCGGGCAGGTTTGGTAGGACTTTTTTCTTAATGGCTGAGATGTGGATCTGTGAGAAGTTGGATCTACCCTCCATGTGAGACAGTTATCAAACAGTTTGTCAAATCTTCTGGACATTTTTTTCAGATAATTTCTCCAGAGCCAAGACGCAGGCCAGTTAAGACCGAGAGAGACTGTCTTCATATTGTTGGAGCTTGTCAACTACTTCACCCACCGTCAGATTAACAGCAAGTCATTGTTGACAATGTGTGGGAATACATCAGTGGGGCACTCTGCACAAACTTCCACAAGGTAGCTTGGTGACATGGCAATTTGTCAGAGTCTGTACTTAAATGCCATGTCCTATAGATCAATTCTCACATAGCCAGTTCTCTCAGGTACTTAATACCTTTCTCCATGGTGATCCAGCTGATTGAGTGGCATTCGCTGTGATCTCTTTAGAGATACCTGTCCCTTACGGCTGACAAGAGTCCTCTCTAGAGGCTAAGGACCTTTGTTTTTCTCCAAAGTGCTTTGTTAATTCCTCCATCTCTGGCTAGGAGTCCCATCCTCTTGGCTTCTTTTCCATCTGAGTCTATGGTATCGGCTCCATTGTCCCAGCACAGGAGCAACCAGGAAACAATTGGTTCACCATCACAACAGCTTTTAAAAGTCACAACTCCTTCATAGATAAGGATCTTCTGTTTATGTCTAGTTCTGATTGTCCTGAATTATTCTTCTTCTGATCCTGTGATGGCACTGATTTCAAAGGACCTTTTTGTCGTGAAGGACTTGGAAATCATACAGGACTCAGCAATTGTAAAGGACTTGGTGATCATGATGGACTCCTTGGTTGCTGTGAAGGATTTGGCAATCGTGAAGGACTCTTTGGTCGCTGTGAAGGACCCTCTTCTGGTTCTTCCTCTTGCACTGGAATAGGAGCTGTTTCTTCACCCTCATCACCATCTTCATCCTTGCTAACTGCCTTTTCAGGCTATTTCTCCTCCTCCTCTGAGATTTGTTTGTATTTCCTCTTCTTCGCAAGAGCAACTGGCACCAGTAAGGATTCAATATGAGTGTCCGTAGTCTGCATAGCTGTAGTATTTGTGACCACTGGCACCAGTATGGATTGAGTAAGCGTGTCCGTAGTAGCTATCCAAGTACTTGCCTCAAATGTATCTACTTCATACTGAGTGACTGATTCTCTGGTAGCCCTTGGCATAGCTACGGTGCTTGTGGTCACTGACAAGGGTTTAGGTCGAGTAGCTGTCTGTGTAGCTGCTGTGCTTGTGATGCCTGGTGCTGTCTGAGTAGTTGCAGTGCTCATGAGGGCTGGTGCTGGCGCTGGTACTGGTGGGGTGGCTGTCAGAGTAGCTGTTGTGCTTGAGGTGGCTTGTGCTGTCTGTGTAGTTGCTGTCCTCATTAGGGCTGATGCTGTCTGTGTGGCTATAGTTCTCGTTTTCCGAGATACAGTAGCCGCCATCTTAGATTTGCATTTTGCAGGGCCTGTTATCGAAGCAATATACTCACTGGAAGCTGAGGCAATTGCACAACTCCTGTGGTAGTACCTTACTAATCGAAATATATACCCTGCCTGAAACACATTAAATAAACTCAGTAATAAATTCAGAAGCATTATTAATGACATAATGCTTTTTTTTCTCAAAATCTAGTGGAATCAGCTCCGTATAATATGAGGGAGTGTAGTTCCCCCAGTATAGCTCCTCTGACTGGCAGCCAAACTGAGTGTCCTCCTTAACCCAGACAAGGCCAAAAGTGTAATTAAAAACAAGGCTCACTAAATAATGTCCTAAATTCTCGGGTAAGGCCACAGCTACACATATCACAAGGTGTATTACAATGAGACCACAAATAACAAGTATCACCTTCATCCAGCTCTTAAAATTGATAACTGCCAGAATGATGCAGAGAGCAAGTAAGCCATAACATATCCTCTGTCTCACGCGCCACATTGAGAAACCCAGCTGAAACAAAAATTTCACAGGGGCGTCATATGGTATTTTGAATTCACAGTTCTCAGGGAAATAGACTACTATAAATATTACCAAATAGATCAGGCCTAGGCTATCCATGATGTAAATTGCCTTTTTCCCAGTGCCTACAATCAATAACACATAAAGTAGAACTGAGGGCCTCTACACAGACGACCACCACAAATCCCACGACCCATATGGTGGCCATCAGCATCTGCATCATTGCAGATGGCCGACCATCAACAGTCGGAAAAGTTTTACAAGAACAAAACATAATAGTTTTCTCAGAAGCAGCATAAACCAGCTGTCTGTTTTAATTTCCAACCCTTCAGCTCTCAAGGAAAAACATCTGTGACACTTTCAAATTGTACTTTGTAAATCTCACCTTGATAAGCTTCAGGCTTGCAGCCGTGGCACTATGCCAAGTGAACCTTATCAGCAGAGCTGGCCAAGGTTGCTAGTTGAGCTGCTGGCTGCACTGAGAGGTTCAGCACAGACTTTTCTTCCTGCAGTCCCAGCTGAGCTATCTGGGCAAGTTAAATCAGTAAACATTCTGGAGCAGGTCAGAGATGTCCAATTCAGTTCAGCCCAAATCATCGCCCCACGTTGGGCAGCAAAACACTGTCACAGTTTAGCCTCAGCCCAGCCAATTTCAGCAGCTAAAACCAAGCAGTTGGAATCTCAAATCCCTCCCCCCACCCCAAGGGAAAGGGAAATAAGAGGAAAAAAACCTTGCAGGTTCAAAATTAATAATATTGAAATAATAATAATTATAAAGTAATAAAATGTATACAAATATATAAGATTGCATCCACATCCCACCCCTAGATGACTCTATATCACCATAAATGCTGTAGAGCAGACACAATGGAATGGGTCCACAGCTAGGAGGGAGCTAGACTCAGGAACTGCATTCAGGGACTAGAATCAGGAGCAACTAGACAGATGAAATCCTTACAGGATGTTGGCCATTGCGGAAGAGAGTGAGACTCTCTTGATCTCTCAGTTTTATACTGAGTATGACGTATATGGGATGGAATACTCTTGTTTGTCAGTTTGGGGCCACTTGTCCTGTCCTCCCCTCCCTGCAGCTGCAGCCTTTTTTAGCCACCTCCAGGATGGCCTTGGTTTCTATAGGAATAAGTATAATCAATGGCCTTTCTGCATATCAATGTCCTGTGTTATCACTTCTAGGGAGAAACTGTCTGAAAAACATGCAGTCAGCTTTCAGAAAATGAAGTTACTTAGATGAGAATTAGTTAGAGTCAGAAAACTGACTCTAATTTAGCTCAAACCACAACAATGTACAGACATGCATATACTTAGTATTTGGAGGTTTTTAACGTAAATTTTCTTCCTGCCAACCAGGCAAATGCTCTTTAAAATATTTGCAGATATCAGAGGTGACTTGGTCCATAAACAGACTTGTCGCCAATTCATTATTAAATTCTGGAGAGTCATTCCCCAGTTCATCAACAAAGCCTGTTGCAATCTTCCCCAGTAGCTCCTGGAGTGTTCCTTTGGCTTTTGTCTACATTCCTGAAGACTAGTACAACTTATTTTCATCTCCTTGCAAACTTTAATCACATTTATCAGATTTTTAACCACTGTTCAGTAATTATCTCTATCTATTTGATTATTATAATCCAAATTAGAATAAACCTGAGGCTAGGCAGTCCAGTTTTCCCTGCCTGTAATGTTTTTTCCATATTCTTTTCAATTAACTTATCTTTCTATCTGGACAGAACAAGCCTTTTAACAACAACACTGGAGTTGAGGGAGGAACATTCCCATGTGCGCACACACACACACACACATACACACATTGCCACTGCTGGTTGCATTGCAGGAGGATTAGAAACCCCAGGGTAAACCTCAGAAAAAGCAACAAGCGATACAGATGGAAGAGTCTAGGGTGGTACAGAGACTGGCTCTTCAGATGCCTCCATTAAATTTCTCGCAATTGCTGCAGCTAAAGTTCTTCCTGGAAATTTTCATATTCGATTTTTACTATCTTATTTATGGTGATCATATGCCAAATTATCCCATACATGTCTATAAATACTCCATTTGCTCTGGAAATATATCTTTGAGATGATGTTGCAAATAGGTGCATTACTGCTGGTCAAAAGCTCCTTGCAGTGGATACTATCTTGAGGATTTTGTCTCCTTCTGACAGAAATGGCCAATCTTCCTGTCATAATTTGATTGTGTGCTTTTTTTGAAAGGCCTGCTGTATCATAAATATTTTTCCAATTTTCCAATACCTTGGCTGAGGATGTCTCCTTTACATCAAGTATATTTCTTTCTACGTGTGCCTTATGCTGATCGGGTTGCGCACCCTGACAAAGCTGCAGCAAGGATGAGGCTTGAACTCGCCCTGTGAGGGACTCAACCCCCCCCCACATAACTGAGCATAGGGACCCATATTCTACCTCCTTGGAATGCAAGGACTCAAACTCCCCTCCTTGGGGCACTATAGAGCATAGTACCCTACCTCCTTGGAGAGCTGAGACTCAAACCCTGCTTCCTTGGGGTGCTGGGCTCGAACAAGCCCCCTCCTGATCTCTGTGTCAGAGTTTAAACTCTTTTTTCTCTGCAGCCTCCTACTCCAAAGTTCCCAGGTGAATTCATCTGTTTGCCTGCAACGTAGACATTTAGAGTTGGGAGTATCCAGAGACACGTCCGAGGGTCCCATCTGGGTCACCATCTGTTAAAGAAAAGTCCAGACCCTAGGTTCTTGTCTGCCTGACTACTCTGACCTGGGAGTGCTGGTTGACAGGAAGCTGAACATGAGCCAGCGGTGTGCCCAGGTGACCGAGAAGGCCAATGGCATTCTGGCCTGCATCAGGAATAGTGTGGCAAGCAGGACCAGAGAAGTTATCGTCCCCCTGTACTCGGCACTGGTCAGGCCTCACCTTGAATATTGTGTACAGTTCTGGGCCCCCCAATTTGGGAAAGATGTCAGGATGCTGGAGTGTGTCCAGAGGAGGGCAACGAAGATGGTGAGGTGGCTGGAGCACAAGCCCTAGGAGGAGCGACTGAGGGAGTTGGGGCTGTTTAGTCTGAAGAAGAGGAGGCTCAGGGGAGACCTCATTGCTCTCTACAACTACCTAAAAGGAGGTTGTAGTCGGGCAGGGGTTGGTCTCTTCTCTCGGGTGACCAGTGACAGAACTAGAGGGCATGGACTCAAGCTTTGTCAGGGAAAGTTTAGGCTTGATGTTAGGAAAAAGTTCTTCACTGAAAGGGTGATTGGCCATTGGAATGCGCTGCCCAGGGAGGTGGTGGAGTCGCCGACCCTGGAGGTGTTTAAGGGGAGACTGGATGAGGCAGAGTGCCATGGTTTAGATGATGGTGTTAGTGTTGGTGTTAGTGTTGGGTTATAGGTTATAGGTTGGACTCGATGATCTCGGAGGTCCTTTCCAACCTTATGATATTGTGATACTGTGATACTGTGTGATATTGAGAAATGATTTCTGTCTGGATGCTGTCCTTGGTTTTTGATTGTTGGTAATGCTTTTGTATATGTGCCTCCTTAAACAGTGCAACCAAGTTCTTAACTTTCTAGACTTCTGAATGATTGTCCTAGCAGTGGAGTAATGACCTGATAATACTTTTGAAAATTTCCTGAGCTAATTAGCTTCAGAATTACTTTTAAGGTATGAGTTTGCTTTGTTCAGTGCTTCTTGTATTTTGCATGCTATAAAACAATCATTTCAGGCAAATAAGAGAATTATATAGTCTAACTCTTGGGTGCTAAAATGGTCAGACAAAGTAAGCTCAGTTATAAACTGTTGATTTTTATTCATATCTTACTGACATATAGGCTACACTCCTGTAAAAGTTGCTTTGGGATTCTTTTATTTTAAAAGTAACTTTAGAGTAATTCCAAAGTTGTACCATGATAGTTATGTTACAATTCTAAAGACATTTTATATCCCTCTTTAAAGAAAAACCCCAACAAACTGAACCAAAATCTAAATGCTATCATGAGATTCAAGGCTGGAGAGTAGATTTTTTTTTTTTGTAGTACAGCTACATTTCAAACATTTTTCTGCAGTCACAAGGGACTGAGCATAAAGAATGGAGGTACAGCATGGACTGTAAATATTCTTCTGACTAATTCTGTGTTAACTTTTATTTTGTTAGAATAAAAATTTAGTGAAATAGTTGAGGCGAGCATGAGTGCAGTATTAATATTCCCTAAACATGAAGGTTCTTGGGGAGAATGACTTCTATCTTCCCACCATTCCACTGATTAGACAGTAAGGGAGTCATGACCCTGAAATAAACTTTATATAGAAAGACCAGTGTCAAACACAGCCACGTAGGCACTTCTTGTAAATACTGACAAGCCTCAGCTGTACTTTTCCAGGATGCTGCTTTATTGTCCTAATCGGTAGGTGAGGGATACTCTGGTTTTGAAGCTTCCTGGAGCCATACCCACAGGGAGTGGGATGCATTGCCCCATGCGTCTCTCAGCTGCTAGGTAATCATAGGGTTTTGTGAGATGACATTCAAGCACTTTCATTCTTTAGGATTTAAATGTATATTACCTCCTCCAAAGTCCAATATTCACAATAGCCAGTGTGCCAGCCTTTCTCCTGGATTTTGCTGATATGTTTTTCATTAAAACTTGAAACTTAGGCTGTTGTAAGAGACTGTAAAAGACTCTGTTAGGTGACCGTCTCAACCTTGCTGAAACACGAAACCATAAACCAGGCTGGAGTTTTATGGTCGTGCTGGTATCTGGTACGGAGCTCCCAAAGAGACTGGAGAGGCCATCTTCTGTTTTTGCAAGAGATAACCTAATCCCTCCCGCTAAGCACCGAGGCACCAGGGATCTGGACAGAGGGGCCTGGAGACCCCCGAAGACCTCCCCAACAACGGTACTGGGCATGTGTATCTTCACTGGGTGGAAGGGTTGGTTAAGCAAACAATGGAGTTACCCTATAAAACAGCAGAAACGATCAACATTGGGTTGGAAAGCGCTTCCCCACTGAACATCGAAGCAGGACTTGCGGGACGCCGCTGCATCCGTGATGGTAGCTATACTCTCTCTCTCTTTCTCTCTCCTTTCCTTTTCCTCTCATCTCTTCACATAGGTTATAATAAACTATAATGTTTGAATGTGACATTTGACCTCGTTTGTGTCTTAATATTTTCCCTTGGGATTATTTTGAACCCTCTCGGATCGGTAATGGATTGAGACAGCTGTATAAAATTGCGCACTGAGATAGTGTGCTGGAGTGTCCCCTGGGGGGGGAGGGGCTTTGCTTTGTGAATCACTAATGGCCAGAGGAAAATGCAGTTGCCACACATCTTCTGACACCTCTGTCCACTTGTCCTTAGCAGAGGAATGAGGATCCTCATCTCACCATTCATCCTTCTGGCAAATAACTCATACCTCAGCAGTACTCTTCCAGAGCTGCACTGTGGGTGCCTGCACTGCCATTTGATGCCCAGGGGCTGCTGTGCAGAGCTGTGCCTTCAGCTTATAGTTTTTTGCATCAACTCTTGTTGACGCGGAAATCACGGACTCGTCACACGATCAATGTGATCAGACAGAAGCCAAGTTTATTGCTTTACTGCTAATGGTTATATAGTCTATCTTATCTGCTTTCACGCATAACAATAAGAACGATTGCTTAACATGTGCTGTTCACTCCAATAATGCTTCTTTACAATAGGTCAGTCTCTACTGTCCAGGCATCTCTGTTGTAAGTTTCAGATCCTGTTCAAGGTCTTAGTTTCAATCATGTGTGCACTGCCCCCCTTTCTTGTTTTTCACTTGCTAGGCTGTTTATCTTGCCAAATTCCTCTTGCAGTGTCCTAGCAACAACATTCCTGCACAGCCTGCTGATATCTCTATGCCTTAGTCAGACTAAGGTCCTGCTGCTCTGGATTGCCCAGAAGATGTCCTTGGTCTTCTAAAACCCCACAAACTCTAGACATCCTGATGCTCATTTGAAGCATGTTTTCAACATGCCTACAGGCTCCTCTGTTACAATGAGCTGGCTAAGTTTATCCTGCAGCCAAGAGCTATGTATAGTACAGCACAGGCCTGAAGGTCAAGCCCTATATACAGCACAGGCCTGAAGGTCAAGCCTTATATACAGCACAGGCCTGGGCCTACTCAGGTAAACTGTTATGTGGATCACTAACTCCTCAATGTTCAGTAGTCTTCTGGTCAGGATCACTACAAGGAATCATGAACTTTTTTTATCTGCTATGCTTTGTTATATCAACATATTCATCAGTGACCTGGACGAGGGAACAGAGTGTACTCTCAGTAAGTTTTCTGATGACACAAAACTGGGAGGAGTGCCCGATACACCAGAAAGCTGTGCTGCCATTCAGTGAGACCTGGACAGGCTGGAGAATTGGGCGGAGATGAACGTAATGACGTTCAACAAAGGCAAGTGCAGAGGAATAGCCCCATACACCAGTACAGGTTAGGAGTTGACCTGCTGGAAAGCAGCTCTGCAGAGAAGGACCTCCGAGTCCTGATGGACAAGTTAACCATGAGCCAGCAATGTGCCCTTGTGGCCAAGAAGGCCAATGGTATCCTGGGGTGCATTAAGAAGAGTGTAGGAAGCAGGTCCTCCCCCTCTACTCTGCCCTAGTGAGGCCCCATCTGGAGCACTATGTCCAGTTCAAGAAAGACAAGGAATTACTGGAGAGAGTCCATCGGAAGGCCACAAAGATGGTTAGGGGACTGGAGCGTCTCCAGGAAAGGCTGAGAAACCTGGGTCTATTTAGCCTGGAGAAGAGAAGACTGAGAGGGGATCTTATCAATGCTTATAAATATCTAAAGGGCGGGTGTCAAGAGGATGGGGCCAGACTCTTCTCAGCAGTGCCCAGCAACAGGACAAGGGGCAATGGGTACAAACTGGAGCACAGGAAGCTCCACTTCAATATGAGGAAAAGCTTCTTTGCTTTGAGGGTGACAGAGCACTGGAACAGGCTGCCTAGAAAGGTTGTAGAGTCTCCTTTTCTGGAGATATTCCAAACCTACCTGGACATGTTCCTGTGCAACCTGCTCTAGGTGAACTTGCTTTAGCAGTGAGGTTGGACTAGATGATCTCCAGAGGTCCCTTTCAACCCCTACCATTCTGTGATTCTGTGGTCTGATGACAATAATATCGTCATCAACTGTTTTAGTGATAACTTGCTTTATTGTCTGCAATCTTGTTGCCCAAATTGTGTCAAGCTTCTATGTGGTCTGGTTGTTAAATGACTTGAAATAAAATTTGGCATGTTCATTCTCAGATTGAAATGCTCCATGCTCATCTCTTCCTCTTTCTATGAGTGTGCCAAGGGTATAAGACTGTAGGGTAACTTACATCTGCACCATTTTATCTATCTAAAGATGCATTATTTTTTTATTGGAGGATGTTGCATGGTATATTTATGTGTACTCAGGGATCCTACTCAGGGATTACCCTATCAAAGTGTCTTAGCCATTTAGCGGTGAGGTCCTGCTGTGGGAGAAGGAAGCTTCACAAGGAGGAACCCTTATCGCTTGTTAATCATGCACAGGCTTATTACATCATTACCACTATTTTAGGAATTTTATAGAGTGCGTGTATAGCTTTTTAAGACTACGGCAAATGGAATGGAGAGAAGGAAAAGAGAGAACCAGTGCTCATGTTTGTGTGAAATGCATTAAAAGCAGAATCAGTTAAATTACCTTGAATCTTATAGTCTTGAGAAAGTCAGTCTAAGAACTTTGTGCATGGATCTCAATCGCTTAAGAGTATTAGGTGTGCTTAGAGCTTGCCTACTGGATTTATGGGTTTCATCCTAATGTAAAAGTTGTACAAGTTTGAGGTTTGAACTGTAAAATATCATAGGATCATAGATTTGAGTTGGAAGGGACCTTTAACGATTATCTAGGTCTGATCCCCTGCCATGGGCCAGGGATATATTCCACTAGATCACGTAACTCAACAAAACCCCATCCAACTTGACCTTGAAAGCTTCCAGAGATGGGGCATCCACAACTTTTCTGTGCAACCTGTTCCAGTGTCTCACCACTGTCATTGTAAAAAATGTCTTCCTTATGTCCAATCTAAATCTACTCTCTTTCAGTTTAAAATAATTGCTCCTTGTTCTGTCAGTACAGGCCCTGGTAAAAAGTCTTCATTTTCCTTTTAAGTCCCCTTTAAATATTGAAAGGCTGCAATAAGGTCATAGAATCATCTGGTTGGAAAAGACCTCTGAGATCATCAAGTCCAACTGTACCTGTCCCCTTCCTAAACCATGTCCCTAAGAAACTCATCTCCCCACTTTTTAAATACCTCCAGGGATGGCGACTCCACCACCTCCCTGGGCAGCTGTTCCAGTGCCTGACCACCCTTTCAGTGAAGAAATTTTTCCTAATGTTTAGTCTGAACCTCCCCTGGTGCAACTTATGGCCATTTCCTCTCATCCCATGACCTGTCACTTGTGAGAAGAGACCAGCACCCACCTCGCTACAACCTCCTTTCAGGTAGTCGTAGACAGTGATGAGGTCTGCCCTCAGCCTCCTCTTCTCTAGGCTAAAAAACTCCAGTTCCCTCAGCCGCTCTTCGTACGACTTGTTCTCCAGCCCCCTCACCAGCCTCGTTGCTCTTCTCTGGTCTGGTGACTCAATCCCTTCCCTGGGCAGACTGTGCCAAAGCCTGATAGCCCTTAAGTGAAGAAATTTTTCCTGATGCCTAATCTGAACCTGGTGCAACTTGAGGCCATTTTCTCTCATCCTATCACTTGTTACTTGGGAAAAGAAACCAACACTCACTTCGCTACAACCTCCTTTCAGGTAGTTGTAGAGAGCAATAAGGTCTCCCCTCAGCCTCCTCTCCTCCAGGCTAAGCAATACCAGATCCCTCAACCACTCCTCATAAGACTTGTTCTCCAGCCCCTTCACCAGCCTCATTGCCCTCCTCTGGACATGCTCTAGCAGCTCCATGTCTTTTCTCTACTGAGGGGCCCAAAATTGAACCCAGTACTCGAGGTGTGGCCTCACCAGTGACTAAGAGTGTCATCAAGATGCTCCTTGAACTCTGACAGGCTTGGAGCCATGACCACTTCCCAGGGGAGTTTTTTCCAGTGACTAACCACCCTCTCAGTGAAAAACTTTTTCCTAATGTCCAATCTGAACTTCCCCTTATGCAGCTTCATTCCATTTCCTTGTGTCCTATTGCTGATCACCAGAGAGAGGAGATCAACACCTCCCCTTCCCCTGCTCCCCTTGAGAAAGTTGTAGACTATGATGAGGTCACTCCTCAGCCTTCTCTTCTCCAAGCTGAACAAGCCAAGTGACCTCAGCTGCTCCTTGTAAATCTTGCTATTGAGACCTTTCACCATCTTGGGCGCCTCTTCTAATAGTTTGATGTTCTTATATTGAGGTGGCCAAAACTGCACCCAGTACTTGAGGTGGGGCCTCACCAGTGCAGAGTAGAGTGGGACAATCACCTCCCTCAGCCGGCTGGCAATGCTATGCTTGATGCACCCCAGGACACGATTGGTCCTTTTGGCTGTCAGGGCACACTGTTTAGTCATATTCAACTTGCCATCAACCCAAACCCCCAGATCTCTTTCCACAGGGCTGCTCTCCAGCCTCTCATCCCCCAGTTTGTACCTATAAGCAGGATTACCCTGTCCCCATCTATCATAATATATGATTATAGAAAGAGAAAGTAAAAGCACAGGAGGAAGGAAAGAAGTGGGGAAAAAAAAAGTAAAACCACGAGTAAAAAAATGAAAAGTGAAAAGGTTATATTAAAAGTAAAAACAGTCTATGGAGGCATAAGAACTCAAAATCCTTTGCTGGATCATTTTCATTTTCTATGCATTGTGTATAAGTTGTATTCTGAACTACAAGCATGTTGTCATATTTCAGGGTATTTTCTACCTTGACACTTTCAGTATAGGCAAATAAATTCCCTTTTACATTTTACTTGTACCAAAATTAAGATGATGAAACTACCATCGCAACTTCCTCTTTGCTTAATTAAGGGCTTTTTATGATCAGCAAGTTATTATTTTATATAAATTTGTATTCTTTGTCCCTCAGGTATTCTCAGTAAATAACACAGATGATTAATTCTCTCATCTGACTTTCAAACGTGAAAACTTGTAAATCTCCACTAAGTTAAAGCAGGTAGCATTTGTACTATTTCAGTACAAACTGTACTCCAAGTAATAATATCATACAGTAGTGTAAAATTATATAGTTATCATAAGCTAGCATATAAACTAAGAGTCATGGATGAGGAACATCTCCTTGTCCTTTGATCTGTTTGATTTCTGCTTGAAATTACTACTTGATTGCAGTACAAAATATTATTTCATAATGGCCCTCATTCTGCCACTCAACAGGACAATGTATCACTAGCTGTATCAGAATTCAACACTTTGTAGGGTCAGGTTCTAATGTGTGGAAAAGGAAACAGCATGATCAAGGAAAGGCTCAGTGGTTAAACGTGCCTGAAATAATTTTTACCGTAACAAATTGAAGACAAAACTTGGGATAGGCTTTAGCTATATTCCAGTTTAAAAATTGTTTAACAGTTTTTTTAATTGGCTTAGTAAAAATTTAATGCACCACATTTCTGAGACCAGTTTTCTGCACCAGTTTCTGAGAAATTATCCCAATAGTAGATCAAGCCAACAAATCACTTGATGAATCAGACTATTGCAGGAAAAGGTAATTCCAGGATAACTTAAGGATAAGGGAGAAAGGACATTTGACTCTAAGAATTCAAAGCCATTCATTTATTTGATACTAAAACAGGGATACGAATCTGGAATTTCCTATCTGATAGACAGGAAAATCACTAATGTTTTGGGAAATGACCTAATTTGGTGATACTAAATTTAAGTATGGATTAAGGGGGTGGGGGGAGGACAACAATATGGGGAGGTTGTGTCTTTTTTTTGGTCCAAGTTTGGGGAAAATCTAATTACCAGCTATGGAATGCTTCCATAGTAATTCTGTTTTTAAAGTAGTAAAATGTTATTATTTGAGATATTAAGCTTTACCATTAAGCTGATGCTAAACAAGTAAGCTAGAAGGAAAAGACAATTTTATGATCTCTCTTTACATAGGTCCAGAAGATGCATATAATTTTTCTCCCTCTCTTTTAACATGAAAGTCATACAGGACATGGTATGGCTTTGTTTCTTCATACAATATCATTGTGCATTATATTATACACAAGTAATAGTGTAATTATATGTAGGACATCAACACTTTAATATTGTAAAACTCATAATAACATCTTTAATGCATACACTTGGAACTTCAGAGTACTGGAGTCACTTGACTATATCTGAAAATAAATTTAAAACATCCATATGACAGTTTAAGGAACTATTTGTCACTATGACTTCTTAAGATTCAAAATCTTCAAACTACCGACCCTAGTGCGCAAGCGCGCCGAAGGTGAACTCACGCTCGCGGAGACGGCTCCCTCTTTTTAGTAACTTCCCCAGTTGGGGGCGTCATCAGTGCGCGCCGTGGGTGAGCTGGGTTGTTTCTGTATGCTGCTTTGGGAGCGAGGGTATTGCGTGGAGGACTCCGCCTGGAACCGTGCGAGTCAAGACCCCATCCGCCATGTCGGAGAGCGCAGAGAGCTCCGCAGGGGCCCATAGCTCTTCTGAGTCCTCTGCTCGCTTCGCTGCTGCCGAGCCGCGGATCATCAAAATCACGGTGAAGACTCCCAAGGAGAAGGAAGAGTTCGCTGTGCCTGAGACCAGCAGCATCCAGCAGGTGAGGGGATGGGGGTGGGGAGAGCAGCCAAGGGGCTCTTCGCCCTGGCCTGTGGTTTCCGTCTCCTACGCTGGAGGGTGAGAGCCCTTCGCGATGACAAAGCAGCTTCTGCTTATCCGAGCTGTTCTCGGCGCTGTTGGGCGAGTATCGGGACTGGCCCTGCCTTGTGGAGGGCTGCTGCTAACTGAGGCTATCGAGAGTGGTGTAGAAACCTCCTACGTCGTCTCATCCCTGTTGCAATGCTGAGAACTGGCCCAGGAGGTGGATGTAGCTCGTTTCATAATTCTGAGTTGCCCTGGCGATCTGATAGTCTGGCAGTAGGAGGCTTGCTGGCTAACCAGTACAACTGTAGAAAACATACACGGTCACCTACGTGGCAGTGCTATAGTGACAATAATGATCTAAAATTGGCTTTAGAAACAGTGAGTAGGCTGTGGCCAAGATCACTTAATTTTAGAAAAAAACATATCTTTAGACTGTATAAAACTTCCACTACAAATAAAACACAGTTTCTGCTGTGCTGCAGTGTACTAGTGTTTGAGAACTCTGAATTGTTAGGGTCTTTGTTCTAGGTTTTTATGAAAGTTAGTATCTCATTGTGCCTTTGGTTCAAGAGGAACAGTGGTGCCTACTGAATTATTGACAGTTTCCTGCAGCACTTCAGTTTTTTGGAGACCTTCCATGTGAGTATTTGCCAGGACTTAATTTGTTTAGATTAGGAGGCTGTAAATCATAGCAAATCATAGGTCAGAGCGAAAGGCAGCTTCCTACTTGTGAAGGATGTAGATATTGCTGTGCTAAAATATTTTAAAAGGTGAAGTTCCCTGAAGGAGATTCAGAGCTCACTTAATTTTCTATAGCATTTCTCTATGTTGTTTTTTTTTTGTGCAGTTGATAACTGCAAACCTCTCCAAAAAACCCAGTTACATATGTAAGAGTGCAACTGATATGTAGACATTGAGCCCCAATGAGAATATCAGGTTTTTCTACTAGATTGTTTTAAAAACTGAAATAGTTGTACAAGCTAGCAAACTCATAATTTTTTACTGAAAACAGTAATAAAAATTTAAATGTTAAATGGAACATATTGCTTTAAAATGTCTTCATCGTCTAGAGATATATAGATATCTTAAACTTGGTATCCCTTTGAGCTAATATAACCAATTAGATTTGCAGTTGAAACTTCCTGTGAAGTAAGTGTGTCACTCATCTGTCTGTCTTTTCCACCAAACTTATTTCATTATGCTAAGCACAGCTTGGTTCGATATTGGGACAAGGACCAAATATTTGCTTTCTTGACTTGGTACTGAACTTTCAGGCCTATACACTGCTCTGTACGAAGACTTCTATTCATGGTAGGTCAAGATGAATACCCATAAATCTACTAATTTGAAATTCCAATACATAGGAGACTTTAGCTCAGTTAGCTCTTTGTCTTTTGTTTTTTTCCACTTGTTTTATTTTGTGTGTTCTGTGGGCTTGACTTAACAGTGTGTTTCAGTAAAACTCATACACAGAGAGAGTGAGCAGTCATATTACAGACTACTTGTGCATTGATGTCTCTTCTTAGTGAATGACTTAAATTCTTTGTGTGATGAGGTGTTGGAACCAGTTATATTAAAAGCAGTTTTACTTTCTTCATTTAGTCTGTTTACCTTGTAGACATTCCAAGAATGTCTACATAGCAACATTGGCAAAGTTCAAGATGTTACTGTAATTGATTCTGAGTTACTATCGATCAGCATGTACATAGACTTTAAGGTATCAAATTATGCTATAACTCTTGGAGAATAGCATGGATTGGCTTATTTTTAATTATTAGATATAGCAAATGTATGCTATTAATTTTAAAAGCCTGCAGTTTTTGCAGAGAATTATTGTCAATGCTGTGGTTATCTGAAACTTTCAGGGCAACATCTGTTTGGAAAAGTTAGTGAAATCAAATTTAGTTCATATAACCATAGAAAACAGTTTAAATTATTTTTTCTCTGTTTTCTTCAGCGACGAATATAGTTTCCAGTAGTAATAGATTATTATCATCAGTGTGTAGTATATTTTTAAACTAATTATATACCTGAAAATTGTGCTTTCTGTACTACACTGAATTATGAACAAACTCACCTACTGAACTATATATGTAAATGTATACATTGTGTTGAGGCTCTGTTCATTGATAAGTGGAGACCTGGTTAGAGTTGTATTCTTTGTTTAAAATTTGAATAAATATTATTGTTGAAAGTTTGAATCCATAAATCCAGTATTTCAGATTTATGCCTGGCTTTCACAGTCACAAGTTGGCCATATTTGACGTACAAAGATCACGTGTACATGTGAAGGGTAGCATTGGGTGATTTGTGTAACATCTTTCCTAACTTCTGTATGCTTTTAATATTTCTTATAATGCTTTATTTCACAAAGACAGCTTAATTTCAGTTCTTTTAACATAACCAGTTCTGTCTTCCCTGTAGTCCGGGAATTACTGAGCAGTAGAACCAAAAGAGGTTAGAACTAATATAGTCCAATCTGTTCTTTTTCAGTATTACGATCTAGCTTTCTGTCAGCACTAAAGGAACTTGAGTGCATGAATTCTTTAGCACCAAAGTTAAAGCATTGTATTTTTCACCATCTTATGTCTCAGTGCACTGAAGAACATAATTGATACATCTGTGTGACTGTTTATGGAGTCAGCCTTATAATATGCTCTGATTACTCATAATTCTTTGAAATAAAAATCCTGTTTGATTAACTATTAAGCACTTGAATAATTTTATTTTTCTCAAAGTTTGGAAACTATTAAAATGATTTAAAACAATGGTAATTTGCTTTTTGATAGTATAGAAACCTTTAGAAGAAAGTATATTGACTTCCCTGACGGTTGACTTAACTGATATTTTCAAGATGCATCTATCTAACTGAGGTACTTGGCAAATCTTTCCTGACTGACAGGTATAATAAAATATGAATACCTATTTAAATAATACTGTAAAATCTCTTGTTTGCAGATGCTTTTATTGAGAGTGAGTTTTGTTTTGATGTTTCAGTATAAGGGTAAGTCTGGTGGGTTAACTTTGGCTAGCTGCCAGGTGCCCACCAAGTGACTCTGTCACTCCCCAACTGGACGGAGGAGAGAAAATATACCAAAAGGCTCGTGGGTAGAGACAAGGACAGGGAGATCTCTCAGCAGTTACCATCACAGACAAAACAGACTCGACTTGGGGAAATTTATTACCAATCAAATCGGAGTAGGATAAAGAGAAATAAAACAAAAATCTTAAAACACCTTCCTCCCACCCCTCACTTTTTTACCTGGGCTCAACTCCCAAATTCTTTGCTTCCTCCCTGTGAGTGGCACAGGGGGATGGGGAACAGGGGTTGTGGTTGGTTCATAATGCCTTGTTTCTGCTGCTCCTTCCCTCCTCCCCGTTCTTTCCCTGCTTCAGCTGCAGTTCCTTTAAGAACTGCTCCAGCATGGGCCCTTTCTGCAGAGTGCAGTCCTTCAAGAACAGACTGCTGCAGTGTGGGTCCACCATAGGGTCACAGGTCCTGCCAGGATCCTGCTCTAGTGTGGGCTTTCCACAGGGTCACAACATCCTTTGGGTGCATCTACCTGCTCTGACATGAGGTCTTCCATGCACTGCAGGTGGATATCTGTTCCACCATGGTCCTCCATGCCTTTTCATGGTCTTCTCCACAGGCTGCAGTGGAATCTGCTCTGACATCTGGGGCACCTCCTCCCCCTTCTTCACTGACCTTGGTGCCTGCAGAGTTGTTTTCATATTCCTCTCTCTTCTGGCTGCTGTTGTGCAGCAATTTTTACCCTTTCTTAAATATGTTATCACAGGGATGCTACCACTGTTGGCAATTGGCTCATATGGGAAACAATCGTCGGTGATTGGCTGATAAGGGGAAAATATCAGTTTAACAGTGTTGACCCATTTAACAGCTATAACTTCTAGACCCTTTTCTGCAGAGGAATTATGCAGGCAGTTGCTTCCCACACTGTATTTTTCTGGTTAATTATTGTTAAGAATAATGTCATGGTTTAACACCAGCCGGCAGATAAGCACCACACAACTGCTCACTCACTCCCTCTCAATGGGATGGAATAGAGAAACAGAAGGGTAAAAGTGAGAAAACTCGTTGGTTGAGAGAAAGACAGTTTAATAGGTAAAGCAAAAGTTGTGCAGACAAGCTTTCTGTTCAGGTGTTTAGCCATTTTCAGGAATGCAGGGCTCCGTGACGTGTAATGGTTACTTGGGAAGACAAACGCCATCACTCCAAATATCCCGCCTTCCTTCCCACAGCTTTTCACAGTATCATAAGGTTAGAAAGGACCTCCGAGATCATCGAGTCCAACCTATAACCCAACACTAACACCAACACTAACACCAACCCATACTCTAAACCAGGGCACTCAGTGCCTCATCCAGTCTCCCCTTAAACACCTCCAGGGTCAGCGACTCCACCACCTCCCTGGGCAGCCCATTCCAATGGCCAATCACCCTTTCAGTGAAGAACTTTTTCCTAACATCAAGTCTAAACTTTCCCTGACGAAGCTTGAGTCCATGCCCTCTAGTTCTGCCACTGGTCACCCGAGAGAAGAGACCAACCCCTGCCTAATTACAACCTCCTTTTAGGTAGTTGTAGAGAGCAATGAGGTCTCCCCTGAGTCTCCTCTTCTTCAGACTAAACAGCCCCAGCTCCCCCAGTCGCTCCTCCTAGGGCTTGTGCTCCAGCCCCTTCACCATGGGATATCTGTTTGGTCAGTTGGGATCAGCTGTTCCAGCTGTGTCCCATCCCAGCTTCTGGTCCACCCCCAGCCTACTCGCTGGTGGGGCAGTATAAGAAACAGAGATGGCCTTGATGCTGTGTAAGCACTGCTCAGCCATAGCTAAAACATCCCTGTGTTATCAACACTGTTTTCATCACAAATCTAAAACAGTCATGTACAAGCTACTATGAGGAAATTTAACTCTATCCCAGCCCAAACCAGTACAAATACACATTCCATTGCAACATAAAAACATCAGAGATCATCATAATTTGGTACAAAGGTAATGCATAAGAATAAAGAACTACCATAATGTGCCAGACCAGAGAGCAATTATGTTCATCCAAACTCATTTGCTATCGTATTTTCTTCAATATGCTGTTACAGTGAACCACACCCTGACATCTCTGAAACAGGAACAGAGACAGCCACAGGAAAAAGCCACAGGATCAAAGGGATTTGGTATCTTCCCTTCACCAGGAAGAAGGCAGGGTCTTGAAGGAGAGTAGCGAGTGGAAGCTGGCCCACAAGCGGGGCCGCAACTGAACCTCCTCCTTGCCCACACCTCCCCAGGTGCCTCTGCACAATAGATACAAAGCTCTAGCTGTGGAGGATGAATCAGTAGACTTCAAACTAGATGGGAAGGGGGAGTGGGATAATATCAGGCTTGTCTATGACAAGCTGCAGGTTAACATATTATGGTTAGAATCACGGGTGCTACTATGGGCCCTCCACCTGTTCCCTGGGGTGTGTTGGGGATGCTGCAACAAAGAGGGAGTCTTGTGGCGATGAGCTGAGGGCTCCTGAGGTAGTTGGAACCAACAAGACAACCTCCATGGAACACCTTAAGGGCAATAAGGGGTGTTCCACTAAGAAGGTGATACGACCAACTGCCCAGCTCAAGTGCCTCTATACAAACACATGCAGCTTGGGCAAAAAACAGGAGGAGCTGGAAGCTACTGTGCTGCTAGAAAGCTACGATCTGTTTGCAGTTACTGAAACTTAGTGGGAGGAATCCCCTGACTGGAGTGTGGCTATTGATGGCTACAGGCTGTTCAGAAGGGACAGGCCGGGAAGGAGGGGCAGAGGTGTTGCCCTCTGTATCAGGAAACTGATTGGGTGTGAAGAACTGTACCTGAAGAACACCCACAAACAAGTTGAAAGCTCATGGGTGAGAATAAAAAGACCAAGGCAACAAAAGGAACCTTGTGATTGGTGTCTATTACAAGCCACCTGATCGAGGGAAGCCTGCTGATGAAGCCTTCTTCCTCCAGCTACAGGAGGCTTCACGCTCACAAGCTCTCGTCCTACGGGAGGACTTCAACCACCCTGACATCTGCTGGAGAAGTAGCATTGCAAGCTGTAGGCAATCCAGGAGACTCCTAGAATGCATAGATGATAACTTCTTAACCCAGGTAACAGACACCCCTGCCTGAGGGGATGCAATACCAGACCTGATGGTCCCCAATGAAAGTGAGCTCATCAGTGATGTCAAGATTGGAGGCAGCCTGGGCTGCAGTGATTGCGCATTGATAGAGTTCAGGGTCCTGAGGGATATGGGACAGGCGAGGAGTGTAGTAAGAACCCTACATTTTAGGAAAGCAAACTTCCAGCTCTTCAAGGAGTTAGTCAGTAGGACCCCCTGGGAAAGTGCCC
This sequence comes from Tapera naevia, assembly GCA_033556795.1. Classification (NCBI taxonomy): domain Eukaryota; kingdom Metazoa; phylum Chordata; class Aves; order Cuculiformes; family Neomorphidae; genus Tapera; species Tapera naevia. The sequence continues at coordinate 46,660 of JAUMJJ010000004.1, read as the reverse complement.
TCAGGGACAAGGGAGCAGAACAGAGCTGGCAGACATTTAAAGATGCTTTCCACAGAGTGCAAGAGCGCTCAGTCCCCAGCTGTAGGAAATCAGGCAGGGAAGGGAAGAGACCAGTGTGGCTGAAATGAGACCTGTTGGTCAAAGTGAAGAGCAGGAGGGAACTGCACAGGCAGTGTAAGCAGGGACAGGGAACCTGGGAAGAGTATAGGGATGCTGCCCGGTTGTGTAGGGATGGGGTCAGGAAGACCAAGGCGCAGCTGGAGCTGAACTTGGCAAGGGAAGCAAAGAAGAACAAGAAGGGCTTCTACAGGTATGTAAATCAGAAAAGAAAGATTAAAGAAAGCATAACCCTGATGATGAACGAAAATGGTGACCTTGTATTGACAGACGAGAAGAAAGATGAGGTACTCAACAACTTTTGCCTCAGTCTTCACTGACAACTGCTCTCCTCACCCCTCCAGAGTCAGTGAACAACAAGATGGGGACCAGAAGGTATATAGCTGCTCCCACTGTAGGGGAAGATCAGGTTCATGACCACCTGAGGAACCTGAACATATACAAGTCTATGGGACCTGTTGAGATGGATCCCAGAGTCCTGAGGGAATTGGCTGATGTGGTTGCCAAGCCACTCTCTGTGATATTTGAAAAGTCTTGGCAGTCAGGGGAAGTCCCTGGTGACTGGAAGAAGGGCAACATTGTGCCCATTTTAAAAAAGGGTAGAAAGGAGGGCCCTGAGAACTACCAACCTGTCAACCTCACCTCAGTGCCTGGGAAGATCGTGGAACAGATTCCCCTAGAAGCTATGCTAAGGCACATGGAGGACAGGGGGGTGATTTGAGACAGCCAACATGGCTTCACCAAGGGCAAGTCCTGCCTAACCAACCTAGTGGCTTTCTGTGATGGGGTGACTGCATCAGTGGACGTGGGAAAAGCAATGGATGTCATCTATCTGGACTTCTGCAAAGCCTTTGACACAGTCCCCCACAACATCCTTCTCTCTAAAGTGGAGATGTGGATTTGATGGGTGGACTGTTTGGTGGATAAGGAATTGGTTGGATGATCACATTCAGAGTATTGGACAATGACTCAATGTCCAGATGGAGACACATGACGAGTGGTGTCCCTCAGGGGTCCGTACCGGGACCAGTGCTGTTCAATATTTTCATTGATGATATAGGCAGTGGGATCTAGTGCACCCTCAGCAAGTTTGCAGATGACACCAAGCTGAGTGGGGCAGTCTTCATCACCATCACTTGAATTCAGTACAACATCGAGATTTCTGAATGAGAAGGTATGAACAGAACCAGCCCTTCTGTTTGATGTTTCATCCAGAACAGAAGATCATACAAAACCTAGGCTACCATCCAAGATATTATGCAAATAAGTCTCCTGATTACTGTTAATAAAGATGCCATCAATTACAGATTAGCACATCTACAGCACATTTTATTCTTTGCTGAGGCAGAGGTTAGAGAATCATTTATATATATGCCCCAAAAAATTTTGAATACCGTTTTTGTTTTAAATTGTCTGTATCTAACACATTGCTTCTGAAAAAAAGAAAATATCAATAGATTAATACAATTCAGTCTTCAGCATCACCCAGTCTCTGCCAATGCTGGAAGATGATTAGCCTTAAACTCAAGTTCAGCACAAATCACCACTGGTTGTATTGCAAAATAAAGTTGGGGACGGTGGAAGAGAGCACTTTTTACCATTCTCTGTGGGCAAAGATTCTACTTTGTTATTCTTCATCTCACTGTTAGCCATAACTAAACTGCAAGACCATTTCCCCATAGCAAATGGCAAAAAAAAAAGTTTCTTTAAATTCAAACAGTGAAAGAACAAGAGTAATGACTAGCAATTGTATTCTTATTCCCAAGGGTCTTATCTGTGTGGCTTTCATAGGACTCCACCACTCTTACTGGCAACAAAGAGTTCAGGGAATGAGACACTCCAGTGCCATGGTAATGAAAACAGCATAAACTCTGGAAACTCTTGCATGTGAGCAGTGAAGACAACTAGCTCAATTTCCTTTACCCTAAACTGAACTTTAAGTGTCAATCCAATACACATCATCTCTGTGTCTCATTAAATGTATGCAATTGACAGCAAATGGAGGAAGGGAAAGGAGACAACAATGGGAATTCATACATATTAAGGCAGTTGTAAGAAAAGAATCTTTGGAGTACTAAATGTTCAATTTGTACAACTGAACTATATAACACTATGAGTAAATTAGAGATAACACTTTATAATAGTTTGGCACTTAGAGAAACCAGAATCAGGAAAAGTTCAGTCTTGCCAGCTGGCTGTGAATGATTAACATTTCAATCTAATTCGACTACTCCACTATCTCTTCTCTTTGTATTAATATGTAGGTACTACAAACAATGGTTTTAGCCAATTATTTTACTGTTCAAGAATTCATACTTGAATGCATTGCGATAGTACTAGCCATTATAATATCACAAATGTGTTTGGTTTTATCCAAACTGAAAAAAGGGCTTGAAGTTGTAAAAAAGTAATGTTTCTCCATACCTAGAGCTTAACATTTTCGCAGAAACTAGTTGATTGTACTGCTGTAGTATCTAAGTAACAATAATGTAAAAAGTGATATCATTTTTAGATGTAATAGTTAGGGGCATCAGTGGGAAGAAAACATGAGGGCATTAATAAAGAAACACAAAATTATTGTGTAGATGGAGTGGCCTAGTTTCCCTAAGAAAGAAAACAAAACAATGAATTAATTCAAGGTCACAGCCTCCTAAAAGCATAAAAAATTGTCAATTTGACATCACTTAGAGCAGATCTGAAGCTAGTCCTTGCCCACATTAGTATTTCACCTTAAGTTAACTTCTTTCTATTAAGAACTCTACCCCTCCTTTTTGTTTTTTTTTTAAATAACCTACTGTATTGAGTTTGTTTAGCAAGGTTTTGGTAGTGGGGGGAGTGGGCAGTTGCATGAGTGATTTCTGTGAGAAAATGCCACAAGCTTCCCCCATGCCCGATAGAACCAACGCCAACCAGCTCTAAGACAGACCCACTGCTGGCCAAAGCTGAGTCAATCACTGAAAGTGGCGTAGCACCCCTGTGATAACATATTTAAGAGAGTAAAAACAGCACAACAGCAGCCAGAAGAGAGAGGAGTGAGAATATGCAAGAGAAACAACTCTGCAGGCACCAAGGTCAGTGAAGAAGGAGGGAGTGCTCCACGTGTCAGAGCAGAGATTCCCCTGTAGCCCGTGAAGACCATGGTGAAGGAGTCTGTCCCACTGCAGCCCATAGAGGTCCACAATGGAGCCAGATATCCACCCTTCAGCCTGTAGAAGACCCCACGCCAGAGCAGGTGGGTGTGCCCTGAAGGAGGCTGTGACTCCATGGAGGACTCACACTGGAGCAGTCTGTTACTGAAGGACTGTGCCCTATGGAAAGTCCCCATGCTGGAGCAGTTCATGAAAAACTGCAGCCTGTGGGAAGGATCCACATTGGAGTAGTTTGTGAAGGACTGTGGGAAGGTGGGACTTCACGCTTTAGCAGGGGAAGAATGTGAAGAGGGAGTGGCAGACAATGCATTATGAACTGACTGCAACCCTCATCCATCTATGCTGCTTAGGGGGAGGAGATAGAAAATTCAGGAGTGAAGTTGAGCCCATGAAGAAGGAAGGGGTGGGAGGATGGTGTGTTTTAGATTTATTCTTATTTCTCGTTATTCTATTCTGATTTGATTAATTTAATTAGCCTGAGTCTAGTCTGTTTTGCCTGTGATGGTAATTGCTGAGTGATCTCCCTGTCCTTATCTTGACCCATAAGATTTCCATCATATTTTCTCTCTTCCCCTGTCCAATTGAGGAGGGTGAATGATAGAGTGGCTTGGGGGGTACCTGGTGGCTAGCCAAGGTCAACCCACCACAATGTCTGAATAATTTAAGTAAGTAATCCACTTCAAGCACGAACTGATTAAATGGCTTCCTAGAATGCTTGCAAGTCTAAATATTACCAGTATAAAGTCTGACTTAAAAGGTATTTCTCCAAGAACTGGAACCAACTCTGTATGAGCAGACTTCTAAGTGACCAAATGCTGCCTGCTACCCAAGCACAGAGATTTCTTACCTCTGTTTTGTCTCAGGCTCATTTTTTGGGGATCTGTTTTATCTTTTCCTATGCTATAAACTTTTTCAATTAGAGACTCACCTTCAGAGTATAATACAGTGGGGGTTTCCTTTTTTTAGCCCTACCTCTTATACAATTAATTATTTAATAATAAGTCATTGCAAGATTAATATTTGGGATTCCTGTATTAGAGTTCACTAAGACATTTGGAATAGAATTTTTTTAAAAATCAAGTTGACCGTACTGCTTGAAACATGTGCACTTCTGGAGGACTTAGGTCCTAACTGCCTAAGATCCTTTCTGAAACATTTAGTTTACTGACTAGTTGTGTTGAATAATTTGATTTGGTTTTCTTATATTTGCCTTTTTACATTTTGTGAACTAATTGCTTTTTCTGCAAGAGTATTTTTCTATAGAATAATGGATCTCAGTCAAAAGTCAGTCAAAACATAACATGGTTGTTATTGGTTAAGAAGGCAGGAAGAAATATAATTGTTTTTCCAGGTTCAGTTGTTTTAATGAAGGTATGATTACACGGTCAGCTGAAATATGCGGCTATTCACTGTGCCCTGAGCTGGAAGCACATTTCATGTAGCTGCCACGAGTTGGATGAGTGAGCAGAGCCACCTAAGAAATAATTTTTGACTGTATGGAAAAGATTGATAGTTTTAACACATGAAAGGTAGCAGTAATATGTCCAAGAAGAACGGATGCTGCACCTTTTAGTGCCTGCACAAATGTGGACTGAATTAACATAACGTATTGTTGCATTCTCAGCATGTCAGCAATGGGTGATTTCAATGGCATGTGTATTTATTGCATCATGGGTACATGCCTGACTGAAATGGCAGTATAGTCTTTAGGTGCAAGCCAATTTTTGTTATTGTGATCGAGATATGAAACACTTCATTTTAATTTTACGGAAAAAGAATGCCTTGATTTCCCATCTTCCTTTGGATAAAAAGAAAGTTGAGATAACTTAGTGAACTGTTTCTAGATTGTATAAAGCAAAATATCGTGCAAGCAAATTAATATAATAAATGTGAGTAAAATACTTCTTCCTTAAAATATTAAGAAATTAATAGTTCAGTATTCAATTAAATAACTATATAATATTAACTTCTGTTTAGTTCAAGGAAAAAATATCTAAGCATTTCAAGTCCCACACTGATCAACTTGTTTTGATATTTGCTGGAAAAATTTTAAAAGATCAAGATACATTGATTCAGCATGGGATTCACGATGGACTCACTGTTCACCTGGTCATCAAAACGCAAAGCAGGTAACCTGACTGATGAATAATCTTCTTTTTGCCTCTAAGTAGTAAAAATATTCTTAATTCCTAGTGTGATGGCTTTCTGTTGGGCAAACCTAGGTTTGACTAAAATGCATTCAAAAAGCAGTACAAATACTCCTGCTATTGAACAAGAGAAGTAACCCAAATTCTGTAAGGTTCTGTCCATAGATATCATACATACACCTTTTGAAAGTTATTGCCATCTTCTACACTGAGCCATTACTATTAAATCACTTGAATCAGCTCCTTAGTTACAGTTGGTGCAGAATAAGTGAAGACAATTTGAACAGTCCTTGATCTGTTTCACTGCATGGTAGCCCCTGCAGTAGACAGATGTGGTGAGTATTCAAATTGGGCAAACAGCCTTTAGTGCTTGTGCTAGTTTACCATGGCATAAAGTTTGTGTAACTACATTGTTACTGTGCTCTTACAGTCTTAAAGAATATTGAAATTCTGATATTAGTCTTGTGATGAAATAAGACTTTAACTTAACTTGATGTTCAGTGAGGTGTCCTACTAAAGTGTGATATGGAATAAATCCTGTATTATAGACCTTGCTAGCCTTCTCTTCTTTAAGCCTCCGACATGGAATTAGTACTATTTGAGCAGGTGGGAGTACATCATGATCCCTAAAGCAAGGTAAAGACTGAGGAAGCCATTAATTGTTAGGCATCCCAGGGTTAGGATGATAACGGTTGCAGTGATGCCCATCCATTTTCTTAATGTTAGAAACTACTGTTCTGAAGAAGTGATGAGATTATAGATGTCTGAGAATCACAGACTAGTTGAGGTTATAAGGGACCTCTGGAGGTCATCTAGTCCAACACCCCTGCTCAAGCAGGGCTACCTAGAGCTAGTTGCCTGGGACCATGTCCAGATAGCTTTTGAGCATCTCCAAGGATGGAGACTCCATAGCCTCTCTGGGCACTGTTTCAGTGCTCAGTCACCCTCACAGTAAAAAAGTGTTTCCTTACGATCAGACAAGAGCCTCCCGTGTTTTGGTTTGTAGCAGTTGCCTCTCATCCTGTCACTGGGCATCACTGACAAGAGCCTGGCTCCATCTTCTTTGCACTCTCCTTTCAGGTATTTATATATACTGATGAGATCTCCCCTGAGCCTTCTCTTCAGGCTAAACTGTCCCAGCTCTCTCAGCCTTTCCTCATGTGAGAGATACTCCAGTCCTTTCATCATCTTTGTGGCCCCTTCCTGAAGTTTAGTTATACTATATCCACTGCTCTCCCCTCACCCACAAAACCAGTCATTTCATCACAGAAGGTTATCAAATGGGTCAAGCATGACATGACTTCCCTTTGGTGAATCCATGCTGCCTACTCCTGATGGCTTTCTTGTCCTTCCTGTGCCTGGAAATGGCTTCCAGCATTAACTGCTCCATCACCTTCTTAGGGATCAAGGTGAGGCCGGGCGGCCTGTAGTTCCCCAGGTCCTTGTAGTGCCCTTCTTAAAGATAGGAGTGACATTTGTTTTCCTCCAGTATTCAGGCACTTCTCCCAGTCACCATGAATGATCAAAGATTATCAAGCGTGTCCTCACAATGACATCTGCTAGCTCCCTCAGCCCTCATGTGTGCATCCCACCAGAGCACATGGACTTATGGATGTCCAGTTTGCTTAAGCATACCGTGATCTGATATTTCACCACCAAGGACACATCTTCTTTGCTCCAAACTTTTTCCCTGGTCTCAGGGGCCTGGTATTCCTGAAGGCTGCTCTTGCTAGTAATGACTGAGACAAAGAATGCATTCAGTACCTTAGACTTTTCTGTGTCTTGTGTAACCAGGTCTCCTGTCTCATTAAGCAGCGGTGCCACATTTTCCCTAATCTTCCTTTTGTCTCCTATGTACTTATAGAAACCCTTCTTGTTGTCTTTGACATCCCTCACCAGATTCAATTCCATTTGGGTTTTGTCTTGTTTAAGTAAGAGAGACTTGGAGGTTACCCGTCCTTGCTTCCACTGTGTGTATGCTTCCTGTTTGAATTTGGCCAGGAAAACATGTAGTGATAATAGGTTTGGGGTTTTTTTTACAAGAAATAATAAAAATGGAAATTAAGATTCTCAAGTATAATGCTGTTCCTGTATTAAATATTATTATTGCGTTATATTAAATGCCAGACCTTGCGTACTGGGTCTGGCTCGGATGAACTTTTATTTTCTTCATAGCATCATATATGGTGCAGTGTTTTGGGTTTTTGACCTAACAGTGTTGATAACACACTGATATTTTAACTATTGCTGAACAATACTCGCACAGCATCAAGACCATCTCTCTTTCTTGCTCTGTGCCTGCTCTCCCCTCCAGTGACTAGGTTAGGGTTGGGAAGGGGACACAGGTGAGACAGTTGAACCAAGCTGACCAAAGAAATTGTATACCATATAATGCCATGCAAAGCAATAAAATTTGGGGAGGAACTCTTCCAAAGTAGCTGTTGCTCAGAGACTGGCTAGACATTGGTCTGCTGATGAGAAGTGGTGAGTGATTGCCTTCATATCACTTTGCTGTTTTTTGTTTTTTTTTTCCTTCACTTATTAAACTGTCTTTATCTCATCCCATGAGTTCCCCTTCACTTTTGTCCTTACAATTCTCTCCATCATTCTGCGTAGGATAGGGGGAAAATGAGCTTGTGACTGTGTGGGGATTTAACTGGCTGGGGTCAACCTACCACACCTTGTTCAACTTGTAATTTTTTTTTAACTTGCTTTTTATAGATCACAAGATCATCCAGGTCAACAAACACACACCACTGGCAGTATTGCTTCCACATCAATATCAAGCAGTAATACCTCAACAACACCTTCAACAAACAGTAACTCTTTTGGCTTGGGTAAGAATATTTCTTAGGGAACATGGTGGTTATCTTAGGTACCTTTGTTTCAGGTAAGTATCCCTGGAGCTTTATTCTAATGTAAACAGGACTTTAAAAAAGAAGAGGAAATTACTGATTACAAAAATCTTTGGTATTGGTTGTAATAAGTTTCTGATCAGTAAATTATCAGAGGTAAGTAGTTTCCTTAAATTTTATGTACAGAACTTCAGGCTTGCGCTGTTTCATCTTTTGTAGTAAGATGCCATTGATCTCGTATTCTAGCACTATAGATAATTAAATTCCTTCCAGTCTCCTCCTTAACACTGCATTTGAATCGGCCTGAAGAGAGTATTGAAGTTGGACCCATATCATCAAGTTAAGACTTGGAACAGAAGTAATAAATTTACTCCTGTCCTACAAACAGTATTTCTCAGGTTCTGAATATGATCGCATTATCAGTCTTCTCTTTCAGGAATAGAGGCAGAAGTTTATTGATTTAAAAATATTATATCTTTCCATAGTCACAGGGTTTTGTTATTCATGCTCTTTCATTGTTTCCTTTTTAAAAAACAAATCAAAAAATCTAGAAAAAACCGTTAAGCAATTGCTTTTTTGGTTGTAAGCAGTTCTCCAGACTGAAAATTTCTAAAAATGTGAAACTTTTGTCTTTGCTGAACTCTGCAAAGAAGGTGAATTTAAAATATTATTAGTTCTTGTCGCATCAGCAAAAAGAAGAGCTCTACTTATTGTTTAGAATAGGGAGGTCAAGGAGCAGGTCAAGGGAAGTGATTGTGCCCCTGTACTCGGCACTGGTGAGGCCACACCTCAAGTACTGTGTTCAGTTCTGGGCCCCTCACTACAAGAAGGACATTGAGGGGCTGGAACATGTCCAGAGAAGGGCAGTGAGGCTGGTGAAGGGGCTGGAGAACAAGTCCTATGAGGAGTGGCTGAGGGAACTGGGGTTGTTTAGCTTGGAGAAGAGGAGCCTGAGGAGAGACCTCATCACTGTCTACAACTGCCTGAAAGGAGGCTGTAGCAGGGCGAGTGTTGATCTCTTCTCTTAATGACAGGTGATAGGACAAGAGGAAATGGCCATAAGTTGTGCCAGGGGAGGTTCAAACTAAATATTAGGAATAATTTCTTTACTGAAAGGGAGGTCAGGCACTGGAACAGCTTCCCAGGGAGGTGGTTGAGTCACCATCCCTGGAGGTGTTTAAAAAACGGGTAGATGAGTTTTTGAAGGACATGGTTTAGCAGAAGATGGGTACGGTTGGACTCGGTGATCTCCAAGGTCTTTTCCAACTGGAAGATTCTATGAAAGAGTATGCATCACAGTAAGAGATTCCTTGTGGTGGTGGTCTATCTGCCTCGTGGCAGTGGTCTGTCTATAAATGATTAGTATAAATGTATTGGAAAGTGTTGGGAATTAACCTGAGGCTCCAAAACTCATAGAACCCTTGTACCTCAGCTATAGTAAAGTAGAAGAAAAGCTGTTAGAATTGTAACAAGATATATTTCAGATGTGGTTTGGATTTCTAAGTGTCTCGTTATGTAAAGAAGCAAACTCTTAGTGGATGACTCCTTAACAGCCTTGCAAAGGTAGAATTTCAGTTGAGTTTCATTATTTTGAAGTGTGGGTTATATTTATGTATTTTGTACTTAGAAAGAACCTGGATGTGTTTAGAAATATACTAGATGCTGAAAGTTTATTTTTTTTTTCTTTCCTCTTAAAGGTGGCCAGGGAGGTATGGCAGGCCTGAGTAGCCTGGGCTTAAATGCATCAAACTTTTCAGAGTTACAAAGTCAGATGCAACGACAACTTATGTCCAACCCAGAAATGATGGTTCAGATAATGGAAAATCCGTTTGTTCAGAGCATGCTTTCAAATCCTGACTTGATGAGGCAGTTAATTATGGCTAATCCTCAAATGCAGCAACTGATACAGAGGAATCCAGAAATCAGTCACATGCTGAATAATCCAGATATAATGAGACAGGTATGTAGAAAGATCTCATAAGTTCATGACCTTTGATTATACTCTAACTGTGAACAAAAGAGCAAAAATTGGACAGCCTTAGATGAGTGCTGAAATATTGTTGAGGAATTTAGGCTTGTTAGACAATCTGTAATAGGTCACTATAGGAAACTGATGTTTGTATTTCTAGCTGCTGGTGTCTGAAATAAGCTGATAATTAAAAAAGAAAAAGCAGCATAGTTTTGAAAGATACTGAAGACTATAATTATATCTTCTGAGTTTAGAGTTGAATGCCACTTGAAATCTTCTTTTGTCTAGTCAACAGTGAGTTAATAATTCTACAAAATACTGCTTATTTCCAGTTTATGTAACTGTGGGTACTTCTGATTACTTATAAAGTTATATGTTATGTAAGGTAGGTCTTATGTGGCAGAGGGCATCAAGAAACAAATGGAGGCTTTGGAAAATTATTTATTTTTCAAGTTCATGTTATAAGCTGTATGCTATATTGATGTTAGAAATATATTATGTTCAGAAGAGACAAGAAAGAACGGGATGTTAGCAGCCATCCAGGTCTCAGGCTGCAGGGAGAGCCAGAGCCTTTCACTGCTAATGGATGGCGGTAGTGAAAACAGCTGAGTGAGGTGTGACCAGGTGGATGATTTGCTCAGCATGGTGGCAAAGTTACATGAGGAAGTAGAAAGGTTCAGGAGCATCAGGGAGTGTGAGAAAGAGGTAGACTGGTGGAGCCATGCTCTGCCCTTCCTGAGACAGAAACAGGAACAGCCACCAGAAAAAACACAAGATCAAGGGTATCCCCACCAAGATGAAAACAGTAGCTCAAAGCAAAGGAGTGAAGTCCATGCTCAGGGTAGCAGGCAAACGCCCTTCTTGCCCCCCTCACCTTCCTGGATACCTCTGTATAACAGATATGAGGCTCTGGAGGTGGAAGACCAGTCAATGGGAGATGTGGATGACAGTCCATCTATACCAGAGGTGTTGCCAGGCTCAGAAAGGCCTATCCCCCATATCAAGACCTCCTCCATAGGGAAGAAAAGACAGGTTATAGTTGTAGAATCAAATATGCCAGACAGACCCTCCTCTTAGGGAAGTCTGATGCCTCCCTGGGGCCCGGGTTAAGGATTGCTAGGAAACTTCCTATCCTGGTACAGCCCTTGGACTATTATCCATTACTGTTCTTCCATGTGGCATGTGATGAGACTGCAACACGTAGGCCAAGGGCAATCAAAAGAGGCTTCAGGGCCTTGGGACTGCTGGTAATAGAATCTGTAACACAGGCAGTGACATTGGGAGAAAGAGACACACCCAGTCTATTAACACATGGCTCATCAGCTGGTGTCATCACCACAATTTTGAGTTTTTCAATAACGGGATGGCCTACGCGACACCAGGCTTGCTGGTGTCTGACGGAATTCACCTTTCTTCAAGGGGAAAGAGGGTCTTTGCTCACAAGCTTACATTGACAGAGCTTTACATTATACATGAAGGGGGAGGAGGATAATATCAGAGTTGCCTAAGACAATCTGTGGGATGGCACACCAAGGTTAGAGGGACAGGGTGCTAGTGTCTCTCACCTGCTGCATCAGCAAACTTGCCCCACCTCCTCCCTGCCTTTGAGGCCAACGAACAGGAGCATGCACAGAGGTTTGCAGAGGGTCTTGAGGCCACCCAGCAGACACAAGATGAAGATGATGTGAGGAAGTAAAAGACCCCCAAACACAAGGTGGCGCAGGTGCAGATAAGTTTTGACAAGTGAAGCAGGAACATTTGAGGCCTGCGCAGTTAAGTCTGGATTGTGAAACGAAGGCGGAGATTGGTCTCAATCCATGGGAGAGAGGAGGTGTGAGGTGCTGTTCCTTAGCATAAAAGATGGCTCCTAACCGAGCCTGAGAGACATCTCCCACCAAAGGATCACGACGAGGACCGGCAGGATGCTGTTCGGGACCTGGAACCATAGGGATGCCTTGGACCCATGGTGGTAGTTATAATCCTCTTTCCTCCGGATCAGGTGATCCGGCCCAATCAGCATGTCTTTAGGAAAGGCAGGCCCTGCTTAATTAACCCAATGTCCTTCTATGACAAGGTGACTCAGTGGATGAGGGAAAGTCTGTGGATGTTGTCTACCTAGACTTTAGTAAAGCCTTTGACACCATTTCCAACAGCATTCTCCTGGAGAAACTGGCTGCTCATGGCTTAGACAGGCATACTCTTCACTGGGTAAGAAACTGGCTGGATGGCCGGGCCCAGAGAGTTGCAGTGAATGGAGTTAAATCCAGTTGGAGGCCAATCACAAGTGGTGTTCCCCAGGGCTCAGTGATGGGGCCAGACTTGTTTAGTATCTTTATCAATGATCTGGATGAGGGGATCTTGTGCTCCCTCAGTAAGTTTGCAGATGACACCAAGTTGGGTGGGACTTTTAATCTGCTTGAGACAAGGAAGGCTCTGCCGAGGGACCTGGACAGGCTGGATCGATGGGCTGAGGCCAACTGTATGGGTTCAACAAGGCCAAATGTTAGGTCAGTGCTTTCTGACTCAGCCAGCATACTGACAGTTGGCAGAATGTTGGCTAAATATCATATTCCATTGACTCCCCTTCCTCTAAACTGACATCTTAATTTGGCTTATTCCTAATTTCAAATGGAGTTAGACATTAGTAACTGAGATACTGTTAAATGCTGATGTTTTCACTTTAGAATGGATTTTTTTATTAATACAAATTAAATTTTCTACTTCATTAGACACTAGAACTTGCTAGAAACCCTGCAATGATGCAGGAAATTATGCAAAACCAAGATCGAGCCTTGAGTAACCTTGAAAGTATACCAGGTGGCTATAATGCCTTGCGACGAATGTACACAGATATTCAGGAGCCAATGTTGAATGCAGCACAGGAACAGGTGAGAGATAACTGTAGGGTCCACTAAAAGTAAATAGAGGGGTTTCTTTAGGTTAGGGTTTTTTGGGGGGTTGGGTGTTTTGTGTTTTTTTTCTCTCAAAATGAAAGAAGATAAATAATGTAACTTTTCAAATGCGTACTTGACAAAACTTGATTTCTCGAAGCTTGAAGTCAACGTGTGGCTTGTTCCTATGCTCTTTAAACTTGAAGTAATAAAGATTATTTTGTGAGTTTGATAACCTATTTTAATGTTAAGAAGTTTTTGTTATATATATTCTCAATTTATTTATTTTTAATTCTTTGACTTATAAAATTCCTGAGGTCCAGGAAAAATAAAGAGTGTGTTTAGTAACTTGGAACCTAAGGTGGGAAGAAAAAAGACTGAAATTTTTCCAAGTTGGAAACCAGTATGCAAGATATAATCTTACTGTGATCGAAGTACTAGCGTAGTAGCGAACGTTGCATTTAAATTGAGATGTGATTAACTTATCTTGTGATTGTTGTTGTTGGAGATAGCTCTTTCAGTATTGGTATCTTTTCAGAATACTGACAGTGGCTTATTTTAGGGTGATTATTATAATTGATTAAGAGCCATCAACATTTATCTTCATGTCTAATTTTTGAAAGGTGACTTGCCATTTCTATCAGACTTAAAAATAGTTGACTAGTTGATGATATGTGTTTGTTTCTCCTTCTGTAGTTTGGAGGTAACCCATTTGCTTCCTTAGTAAGTGATGCATCATCAGGAGGTGACAGTCAGCCATCTCGTACAGAAAATAGAGATCCTTTACCAAATCCCTGGGCTCCTCAGTCCAGCTCTCAGAGTTCCACAAGTACCAGCATCAGTGGTGAGAGCAGTGGCAATTATAATGTTGGAAATAGCACCTCTGCCAATACGGGACAGAGCTCAACTATACCAAATTTGGGACCTGGACTAGGAGGTGTGTCTGTTATTGCAATTGTATATATTTGCTGAAATGATTCTTTTATTAGAAAGAGATGTTTGTCTCAAAGTTTGTATTGCTGTTTATTTCTGTAGAACATTTAAGTAGTATCAAACTCCTCTGTAGAAAAAACGAACATGAAAACTAAACCGAGAGTACTAAAAATATTTGTGTACTGCCAAAAGTAGGGAATATGTAGATGAGTGATATTAAATTTTCTGTTTGGAGACAATCCGGAAAACAGCTAATAATTTAGATACTTAGTGAGACTGCTTGTTGGATACGACCTCTGACTTAACTTTTTTTCTAGGGCAGATGCATCTGTGTAAGCAGAACCATGTTGAGATGTATTTAAGGAGCTAAAACTCATTTAAAAAACACAAACAAACAAACTCCCCCCCCCAAACAAAACCACACATTCGTATCCCAGTTCTAGGCAGTCTAATTAATTTGATTGTAGTAAATATTTTCACTAAAGCGACTTTTTGCCTTTTTTCTGAAGTTGGTATGTTCAACACGCCAGGAATGCAGAGCTTGTTACAACAGATAACAGAAAATCCACAACTTATGCAAAATATGTTGTCTGCACCCTATATGAGAAGCATGATGCAGTCATTGAGCCAGAATCCTGATCTTGCAGTACAGGTAAATTCTTTTGGTGTAGCAATGCGCTGTGTGCACTGACGTGAAAAAAAGGAATTGAATTTATGATACAGTTATATTTTCACTACAGAGTAATTGTGCCAACTTCTCAACACTAACTTGTCCATTGTGAATGGTCCAGTTTTTAAAGTATGTTAATGCCTGACATTGAAATTGTTACCTAGTTACCTTTAGCAATCTGTTGCAGCAAGATTCTTCAATTTGTAGTTGGCAGAATGTTGTCAGGCGTTGTCTTGTAACAACTTGTAAGTTTGTATATGATTCATACAGCCCTAAAATTTTGTGGCCTAGCATAAGAACCAGTTAAACAAAACAGATGCTTTGATTATAAATTAAGGTAGACCTGCTAGTGAATAAATACACACCCTAGCTTGGGAGGACAGAAGTGAAGGGAAAGGAGTTGGTGCCATATGTAGCTGTTATTCTGATTTTCATTTGTCATCTGTGATCCTTGCTCACAATAAAAGTGCTAATACTTACTGCTGTTTTATGAATGGTATTGTAAAAGTGCTTTCCAATTTTACTTATAGCAACAATATCCAAAGTCAAATCTTGAACTGAGATAATATTATCTTTTGTTTATTAAACACTTAATTGGAAAATATCCCAGGCTTTTTACAGACGATGTTTTCAGGGAAACCATCACATCTGTAGTGGAGGCTGACCAGAAAAGACTTTTCCTGTTACATAAATGAGGTTGCTTTGGTGAGGATCTGGCAAGGATTCACTTCAAAGGTTTAACGCCCCCCTCAACCCACCAAAGAAAACCAAACCCACAAAACAATCCCCACCCAAGAAAACCAAACAAAAAATAAAACCCAACTCCACACCACCAATTATTTCAGTCAGTTCTCAGGCTGGTGGTTCATTGTTTCAGAACAAGCTTTGGCCAAAGAGGAAGTGGGAGATAATTATTATGAGGTTATCATAAACTATTATCTTGTTCTCTAATTCATATGTGGTAAATAGTTGTCTTAAAATCCACTCTAGTATTTACTATTTGATCTACTGCTTGATCTATGATGTTAAATATTTTTGTCCCATAGATGATGTTGAATAATCCTTTATTTGCTGGAAGTCCTCAACTTCAGGAGCAAATGAGACAACAGCTTCCTACTTTCCTTCAACAAGTAAGATAACATACTAAGCATTGTTAATAAATGTCTGAAATGCAGTGAGCAATTTTTTCAGTAAACTGGTGCTTTTCCTTTATTTTACTTAAAGCTAGGTTCTGTTACGTGTTTTTTCATTAGCTTTAGACACTGAGTTGCTTGATTTATCTCTTCATCCCTTTGAAAAGTTAAATCTGGCTTTTAGTGGATGATTTTGTCTGACTAGCACAACTGCTTTTATTTGCTGTTGTCTTTGCTTAGGAGAATTCTGTTACGTGTTTTTTCATTAGCTTTAGACACTGAGTTGCTTGATTTATCTCTTCATCCCTTTGAAAAGTTAAATCTGGCTTTTAGTGGATGATTTTGTCTGACTAGCACAACTGCTTTTATTTGCTGTTGTCTTTGCTTAGGAGAAATGACTTGTTCTTATTGCACACGAGCCAGAGAAAACTTGTTTCCTACGTGATTCTTTTTTGCAAATTAAAGAAAAAACATTGTTACTTTTCCCGCTATTAAGATAAGCTTTTATGGTACTTTTCCTACACCTCCTCCACCCTGCCCTGATTGTTTGGGGTAAAGAGACCTTACAGCATGCCTTGAAAGAGGCAAGTCATAAGCTAATTCAAAATAAGTGGAGTGGGTTCTGAAGATATTTGCCTATAAAGATTGCCTAACCACCGGCTTTCCCTCTTAGACCATTGTGGTTGCAAACCTGGTATTTGCTTTACCCTAAATGTCACAGAGTACTGTGTCCTTTAAATAGGACTAAACAAAAAAAATTAGGAATTAAAAATTTAATCAAATTCCATCATTAGGCAGGATCTCATTGCATGAAGGCAGTGTTATGAGTAAAATAAATAATGTGAATTTCATGCCATTAATGCCCAATGCTCCGATCGATCCAAATCCCTCTGTAAGGCCTCTTGGCCCTCGAGAGAGTCAACAGCACCTCCCAGTTTAGCATCATCAGCAAACTTGCTAATGGTGCATTCAACTCCTGCATCCAGATTGTTGATAAAAATATTGAACAGAATTGGCCCTAGAACTGAGCCCTTAGGAACACCTAATTGGTCACCAGCCAGATGTAGCCCCATTCACTACAACCCTTTGAGCTCTGCCCTTCAGCCAGGTCTTCACCCAACGCAGCATGTACCTGCTTATCCAACAGTTGGACAACTTGTGCAGAAGAATGCTGTGAGGGACAGTATCAAAAGGCTTCCTAAAATCCAGGAAAAAACTACACCCACCACCTTCCCTTCATCCACTAGATGGGTGACTTTATTGTAGAAGGATATCCAATTAGTTAAACAGGACTTTCCCTTTGTGAATACATGTTGACTGTGCCTGATGACTGCACTGTCCTTTCAATACTGTGCTTTTCGATAGCACCCACCTCTTGCTATTAACATACTTTTAAAAGCCCTTCTTGTTGTCTGACACAACACTGGCCAGTTTCAACTCTAGCCGAGCTTTGCCCTTTCATGTCTTCTCCCTGCATATGCGAAACACAGCTCTGTAATCTTCCTGTGAAGCCTGACCTCGCTTCCAGAGATCGTACTGGTTCTTTTTCCTCCTGAGCTCCATGAGGAGTTCCCTGTTCAGCCAAGTTGGTCTTCTTTCCCACTCGCTTGACTCACCACACAGTGGGATTGCTTGTGTCTGTGATTTTAAAAGGTGGTTCTTAGGGACTGACCAGCACTCATGGACTCCTAAGCCCTCAAAAGCAGATTCCCTGGGTACTCTGCTAAGTAGCTCCCTGAGTAGTTTAAAGTTTGCTCTCCTGAAGTCCAGGGCAGCAACTCTGCTGTCCTTTTTTCTCATTACTCTGAGAACTTTGAACTCAACCATTTTGTGATCACTATGGCCAAGACAGCCACCTACCATCACATCCCCCACAAGTCCTTCTCTATTCACAAACAAGAAGTCTAACCTAGCATCTTTCCTAGTTGGCTCACTGAGTACTTGCGTCAAGAAGTTGTCTTCCACTAACTTCAAGAATTTCCCAGACCTGCTCGTCACAAAAGAATGATATTCCCATTTGATGCCTGGGAAGTTGAAATCTCCCATAAGGACACGGGCTATCGATCCAGAGATTTCTCCTAATTGCCTGTAGAATAACTCATCAGCACTATCATCCTGGCTGGGCGATAGACAGTAGACACCCACTATGACATCTGCTTTGTTTCCCATCCCCCTACTCCTCACTCAGACATTCTTAATGCTTCTGTATTTCTTTCCATCAGTATCACCTTGGGGTTTATCTGCACAGCTAGTTCTCTGCTGTCTTCTCCGTGTTAGGTCAGGTGATCAACAACATTAACAGATTAAGTAGACTGGAGAAATACCTGAGTGTTCTCAGAATGTTGACAATATCACAGCCCATACATCCTCACTCGTTCTCATGGAAGGAATGAGAGGGAATTGCTTCACTTGTAATAGAGAAGCAACAATAAATTTTGATGATATAATACAGTGAGTTAACTTTCAACGATAAATGTGGTTTAACAAGATTTGATGGCAAAGTACACTTGATTATTTTCTGCATAGAGGATGACAGGGTGAGATAAAATCGTCAGGGAGACCCTTCTATTGAGTCACGAGGTTTAGAACGGATCCCCTTGCTTTCTAAACTCCTTCTCAGAGAGGAGTCTAGGTGCGGCTGGATCCAGACTTAGCCCCAGACTTGGTCAGTGGTTTATGTCTAGAGGATTATATATGCACAATCAATCCTTTATATCACTTAGCTAAGATTTTCCAAGTTTAGCATCCTGTTAGTCACTTACCAAGGATCTGTTGCAGCAAGGAATCTCTCAACCTCGAGGAGTATCCTTGAGAGGCATCCCTGCTCACAGGGAGATCCTGGCATGCAGTCCACTGTCGTTCAGGAGAGCACAAGGAGCTGTGGGCTGTCCACTATTTGTAGAGTTAAGATGATTGACCTATAGTCATATTTGCATACCCAACAAGATGTCTGGGTCACTGTTCCAGACAGCCCTTGGCAACTGTGTTGCCATCTGTCCCCCAAAGTCCAGATAAGCAATCACAACCCCCACTGGTGGTTATGGCTTGATCAGGGTTACAGGTAAAGGTCAGGTTGCGGTGGGGAGGCACAGAGTCACACTCATCTGTTTTCATTATATTATGGGATTGGGAGATAGAAACTATGAAACGTTCCTCTGTATAATGGAAAGCACTTGCAAT
Source organism: Tapera naevia (assembly GCA_033556795.1). Lineage (NCBI taxonomy): Eukaryota > Metazoa > Chordata > Aves > Cuculiformes > Neomorphidae > Tapera > Tapera naevia. The sequence goes on along the minus strand of JAUMJJ010000004.1, from coordinate 27,616 downwards.
AAGTAGCTAGTTGCTCAGCACAACTAGGAAAACACATCTGTGAGCTACTCTTTCTACTCCTTTTACATAAGTTTTACCCAGAATTGTTGTTACTCTACATCTGGAATTAAAAACATTAATGGAGATCATAGTCACCTAGGTGCTTGGAGGATCATTGGGTCAGTTTTCTGTAAAAATAACTCTAAATATCAGACAGTAAGTCATGGCTTAAAGGTTATTTTCTTCAATAAAGTAATCACAGCAGCTTACTTCAATGAATCTAAAATGCTTTCCTCCTTTAAAGATTTGGATTAACTTCACCAGCTATACATTTAGCTATTCTCCTCTGACTTTTAGGTATCACGAAGATACAAATCCAAGAGACCAAATAGAGACTATTAAAAAACTTGCTGCGCTCATCTTTTATCTGGATGCAAAAGCCAGTTTTTAGTTGAATTTGCAGTAGAATGAGGGTACTTGAATATTATGTTTGCTAGTATGTTTTGCAGAGTATTTGTATGTCTGTAGGTGTTGATGGCACTACAGATGAACACATGCACGAATTATCATGATCAAATAGTTGTGGTCTGAATTTAGCTAGAAAAACATGTTTTTTAACTTTCTGTATTAGATACCTACTAGTCAGGTTTCACTGCATTCGTCCCTGTTGCTTACTAGTAGTATGATATAGGAGACTAATTTAGTATTACGTTGAACTAATACACTCCTATGGCTTTGGAAGATGATAAAGTCTACTAGAAGAAGAAGTGAGAAATACTTCTCCTTGTGTTCTCCTTATTTAAAAGGAGTCTAGAGAGCTTGTTGATCACTTCCTGTGAAAGTTTTCTCAAAAAAAAATCAGAAGTTTTTAATGTAAACATTCAAATACAAAGTTGAAAAACAAGTTCTGAAAGGATATCAGATTCTATAAACCATCTAGTGATAAAGATCAACTTTGAATGTCTGTATTCAATTATGAGTTTCTCTCCTGTTTTTAGATGCAAAATCCTGACACATTATCAGCTATGTCAAACCCTAGAGCAATGCAGGCTTTGCTACAGATTCAGCAGGGCTTGCAGACGCTAGCAACAGAAGCACCAGGACTTATACCAGGGTAAGAATTGGTCACACAAATTAATACAAGAGCTTTTCTCTTGTGTTTGTGGTTTTTTCAGCTTTTTGTCTTTAATTTTTACACAGAGTTTTATCTAGCTTTTACAGACTGTTCCTCTTGTATTTTTTAGTTTCACTAAACTTGTTTTAGAATCTGTCATACTTTTGTGTGCAATGCACTTTTAAGCAATGATGGCTATGGTCTTTGTCTTGGTGCTTTACTTAAGTTGTCATCCATTTTTTTAATTGACGGCATTTTTACTAAGTAATTACGTATAATGGGAAGAAATATTACAACTAAGCCATTTTCTATGTTAGTGATGTATTTCTCTGTCATTTGTGCAGTTTCAATCCTGGTTTAGGTGGACTGGGAAGCATTAGCGTTCCTACAGGGTCCACTGTACCTAGTTCTGTTCCCAGTGAAAATGTAAGTCCGACATCAGGGGCTGCTGAATCTGGTCACCAGCAGTTTGTCCAACAAATGTTGCAGGCACTTGCTGGTGCAAATGCTCAGGTAAAGTAGATTATTGTATTCTAGTCGGGGAGGGGTGGTCGGGGTGTTTGTTGGTTTTGAGTGGCTGGTGGTTTTTTTGTTTGCTTGTTTTTTTTTTAAATATCCCCACACACCCCCAGTGTAAACCAACAGAATGCTTCTGGTCAAGGGAGAGCAAAGGAAGCTTAAAAGTGATGTCCTAGCTGTGCAAATAAGTGCTGGGCAAACATCCCGTTTGATTAAAAGTGTCCTCTGAATGGTTGATTGTTATACACCTATCTTCATACCCTTGAGTGCCTGGAAAGAAGCAGATTTTTAAGATGTGAAAGGGAAGACTGGTTCCATGGCAAGTGAAATGTGGGCTCAAACAAGAAAACAACTTAAGTGTACTGAACATCATTATCTCTGTACTTTGTGTTACCGGTTGTTACTCTGTAGCTGTGACAGCCTCTGTTCCACACTTCACAATATCCACGCTCAGTTTATTTGGGGCCTGAATTTCTCGCACGCTTCCCTGACATCCTGCAGGTCCAGATTGCACAGTGTACATTGTGTTAGCATGCCAAGTGGGATTCAGGCTTTCTGGAGGGCTCCAGAAGTCGAGCAAAGGTGGCAGCTTTGAAAGTAAATGTAGGGTGGTGAGCAAGACTGTCTTTAAAGGGGGCACACCCGTAACAGTGGAGAGGTATCTCAAGAGTGCTGTGTGAAACAGCACTATTACACTGTGGTACATATCTAGTGTAATGGCAGACTACTGATAAAAGGGACAGTACTGCTCTTACCTCTGTTGCCTCAGAATAAGGCAGTTCAGCTTGCTGATCTGACAGAAAAATGTTGATTTATGTAACCATGAGAAAATGGTGGTAGGCATAGCTGTAGGAAACCATGTTCCCATAGATATTTTTATCCTGCCAGATCTTATGCTACCAATTCAGTATTCTGTTTGTTTTGCTTGGGGAAGGGGGGGGAGGAATGTTTAAATTTTAGCCGGTATATTTGCATTTTATTGGTTTGGAAGTATATGCAGTTTTTAAATACTAGTAGGAATTTCTCAATGGATGAAACTTTAAGTAGAACAAACGGAAAATTAGCAGTAGCTGCAAAAATCTTGTGTTGATATGTAAACTGTCTCACTCTGTGGCTTCTCTCAGTATTACTCTGCCCCTATGTACCTAAAGCATATTATTTTCATATAATTGTTCCGTTTCAAAAATACCTCTGAGTTGAAGAGCATACAACTGAAATTATTGAGAATTCTGCCATTAGTTTATGAGCAGTTTATTTAAGCAAGATCAACTCATAAAGCACAGCTGTCACTTAGCCTTAGGCTGAAATTTTTCTAACTAGAATTTTGGTAAATTTAGTCAACAAATACTTGGAGCATTAAAGAGGTAACTTATGTCAAGGAAAACAAAAAAACTTACCACATTCATTGTTGCCAACAGTGAAATTCTAAAAGCTTGCTGTCCCACGTTACTGGATTAGACTCATTTTCAAAAAAAAAAAACGTCTGCATGCACATCTGTAAGAAACTGTTCTTGGGACACATTTATCAGATTTAACTGTTCCTTTTTTATCAAACAAGCAGGTCTTTTTGTAGTTCAAAAATGTCACATAAGTGAAGATACTCTTAAAATTTGAGGCTAATCTGACTTGCTTGATCAATAATTCAATTGTGAATGAAATTTGTCATAGTGTAGTTTGAGGAACTTGAAAAAGATGCGTTCAGAAGTTAGTAAAGACAAGAAATGGTTCAGAACCAACTATGTTTAAATCCTGTACTTTGCCAAATGTGTGTTATGCTTTTATAGCTTGAGATTTTTCTTCTTAGCCATTACAAAATCCAGAAGTTAGATTTCGGCAACAACTGGAGCAGCTGAGTGCAATGGGCTTTTTGAACCATGAAGCAAACTTACAAGCTCTAATAGCAACAGGAGGAGATATCAGTGCAGCTATTGAAAGGCTGCTCGCCTCTCAGCCTTCATAACAGTGTTTCTTTAATTGGAAAAAATGTAATTTATTTTTGATAACAGCTCTTAAATCTTTAAAATAATTGCTTTATTTCATTATAACTCTTGGGGTTGTCTTGCTGTAACTAAAATCAGTCATGCATTTTAAGGTAAATTTCTTCAAACGGGGAATTGATGCATTTTCACGCAGTTGTTGCATGCATCACTTTTGTTCTTCATTATTTCTTAATTTTTTTGAAACAATATCAGCTTTCATAGTTGGTTGAGCAGGCTTTGTCTGACTTACAACTGTCCGATTTATTTACTACTAAACCATTAGCCTTCAGTAGTAATTTATGTAGGGTACAAATTAAAAAGGAAAAAATTGAAGGCTATAATTTGTGGGAACCAGTGCTGCTTATGATGATATCAGCATGTATTTTGTTACTAGCAAAATGCTGTAAGATTTATACCGCTTGAGTAATCTACCATTTTTGCTTTTATTTGTATGAAGTATAAACACAGCATATACAATGGAGATAGATAGCTCATTTCTTGAAATTTACACATTAGAGTAGAATGAAATGGTAAGTAAACAAAAAAGGCTGGGGGAGGGGGAAATAAGTAGTAAGACATGTTTTTTTAGCGGCGTCTTTGGTAAACATCTCAGAAAAATGCTTAGGCAAGTTCATTTAAAATATACTAGAATTGCTGTTATAGTTATATCTTCACATCTGGCCATAAAGAAACTTGCACTGTAACATTGTCTCATTGCAACGTTGTTACAGATTAACTGTAAATTACCTTTGTGCAAATTAAAGGAGCACTGCCTTGTGCTCCGAAATTGTTTCTAAGGCATTTTTACTTATTCCATAGAGATTCTAACATGCATTATGATTTGTAATTGGAAACGTTGCTTTCAGCCACTGTCATGTGCTATTCTAACTCCTTTTAACCACCGTATAAAAAAATACTGTATATCTCATGAGCTTTTATTGGTATTGCCTCTTGCGCACAGGTAATAAATGAATTTAAAAGTATTTAAGCATCTTGTTTCAGTGTGTTTCCAATTGGTGATTATCCATCATTCAAGATGACTGACCTTTCAAGTGTTAGTTCTGGGATTATTTACAGACTTTGGGCTAAGATTAACAAACAGTACTTGGAGTATAAAGTGGAGGACAGAGAGGAAGGGTCATATGATACTGAGGACTATTGATAAAGTTAAAGTAGTGAGGTAAAGCATTCCGCTGTGTGTTACTGAATAGCATTTGCTTTTTATTGGTCTTTGGTGTCAGTGTAATTGTGAACATTCTGATTTAATTCCTGTATTGCGTTAAACACTTCATCTGAACAATCTTTTGATACAAATATAAAGCCAGTTTGCTCTAAAAAACGTTGCTTGCAAATGGTTTAAACTTACTGGCCTTGACTCAAAATTGTTAATAAGTTAAATGAAACAAATTTATAATGGGATATAAAGGAGGGTGTTAAGCACACTTTCTTTTACATACAACGGAATTAATAAAACTCTTGGCAAAGCCAAGGATGCAGATTTTACAGGGAGTAACTGTGTTGTATTCTCCTCTCACAAATTTTTGCTGTTCAGTAATCTTGCCTCTTATTTTAACAGTAAATAAATAGATCAAATACTGCCGATGCGCAGTACTGGGTAAAATTCAAGAAGATCTCTTGGTTGTCAGGCCTCTCTGCCTCTGAATCAAAGTCTCATAGGTATAGCAACATAAGAGTTTTAAACAAACAAATCAATTAAAATAGAATCTCCTGGTGATTTGAGTTTTATATGATCAAAGCCTTTTAAAAATACTTAAAGTTTGGATAGGAAATTATTATTACTTTTGTTTCCTAGCCAATGATAGTAAACCTGCAAGGGACTAGACCTTCGTAGTGCCTTCTGTTTGGGTAGGTGGCTTTCCCTACACTGAGCATGAAGCTGTGATAGGGAAGTCATAGAGAGTAGTTTCTGTAGAATAATCATTAGTTCTTTCACAATTACTCTTAGGGACTTCAAAGTAACTAATTTGACTTGACCTTATAGGAACTTTGCTTTAAAAAAGCAAAATCTCCAATCAATCAGAAGGTATATCCTTCTAAGAATACAATCCATAACTTGCAAAAAGGCCACTGTCAAATAGAAAGGGCAAAGCTGAAGTAGGGAAAGGAGTGATTTTTGCCAAGCTTTACTAAGATACTAAAGCACTGAATCTGACCTCCATGAACGTTCTTTTGAGACAAGATCCAGTTCACCTATGTAAGTAAAACAGAGATGTAATATTTGAAGTCAGATTCTGTTAGAATGTAAGAAAAAGTAAAATTTAACCTAAACTGTCCAATGGACCGCTGAGGTTAGTTTACTACTTGAAGTACAATCAATAGTTAATTTAACTATGTAACTATTGTCAACTAGTAATAACAATTAGCAATTGAGTAGCAGCAAAACACTGAGACAATTAGTGTAGGTGTAATTTTGGTTTTGTTGGAGAAGACCTTAATTGTTAAAAGTGGCAGTAGGTGGAACAAGGTTTGTAGTAGGAGTAAAATATTGCTGTCTTTAATAATAAAAGATACATCACATTCAGTGGCATAATAGAATTTTTGTTTGCACACACTCTCTCTCTCACCACTCTCTAGCCTTTTAGGCACTCACTTTTGAAAATGTCCAATTTCTTTTTGGTTATAAAGGGTTTTGAAATTTAATATTACTGCTTGGTAATATGTCACACAGCTGCTTTCCTATCAATGTGCAGTTTCCTGAATTATTTGGCTTTATTGTGTCTTAAAAAAAATGTAAGCATAACTCTGCATTTATTAGTGAGTATATTAGAAAAACTCTTTGCTTGTAAAATGGTATACTGGGAAAATATGAACACTCCATTAAAACCAAAGGTACCACAAGAGGGTGCCATTTCTTTAATTTTTATAGTGACTAAATTTGCACGGCAACGTTAAAAATAATAATCCATGTGCAAGTGTATGTGGGGATGTTCCTATTCAGGTCTGACTTGTAGAATCTTACAGAAACTATCTGCAGAGTTTTCATGAAGTTAAGCTCAAGTGGTATCTCTTGTGTAACAAGGACTTTAAAAAAACCCCGCTATTTGGCAATTGTAACTGTGATCTGAAAATTCTGAATATAGTCATAAAAAGTTAAAATATGTATTTGAAGTTGTTTGATCTTAGGTTTTAAAGCAGCTATCCATAAGCGTATATTGGACTGGGTATAGGCTGAGGTGGAAGAGTAAAGCAAGCCAGAAGAGGGAAGTAAAGGAGAAGATCCAACTCTGAAAAGAATGAGAATGAGTTTGTTTTGTGTTGTGTGGGGTTTTTTGAGTGTTTTTGTTTGTCTGTTTTAAAGAAGGAAATATCCATCAGTCTGGTACTGACTGATTTGCTGTTCACTGCATTTTATCAATGGGTGCACTTTACATGCGAAAGATGCTAATTCAAAGCCAATATGATACCCCTTACACTTTATCTCCAAGCTTTCCAGAGAGTTGCATTTTGTATATTGTCTCACCACCACCACTTCCCTCCCCCCCTTCCCTTTCCAGGTTGGTGTTCAGTGCACATAACAAAAGTTCATGAAGTCTTAGCCCCTAATACTTGTTCAAAATCTGTCAGTGAGCCAGAAGTAGTGTCAGGAACAGAACTTCATCATTCAAGTTCCTGCCCTTTGTACTTGTAGAAGAAAAAGAAATATACTGCTTTTTAGAAAGCTGTAAAATATTTCATCACCTTTCCATGTTTGACAGGATGAAAATTAAAACTAAGAATTTCAATTCCTTCCTGACCCTTGATGGGATTTTCAAAAGCAGGCTGGGCTCAGATAGCTTCACTTTGACCCATACTAATGGCAATTTTAACCTCGTGGAGAGAAGTGTTTAAACAATGGTGATAGTTTTTGAAAATTTCATCTTATGTGTCCTTTACAGTCATGATAGCAATATTAAGAGTAATAAACCAGCTCTTAATATTGTAATCCATTTAAATATTGTGGAAAAATAAGTCAGTTTGAATAACTTAAGAAAATAAGCATTATTTCATTAAGACATTTTTCTAGACTGACAGCAGGGCAAAAAAAAAGTATCTTTTTTTGACTCTTGAAATCAAAGTGAAGTCAAGCTAGCCTGTCTCCTGCTAAAATCTCTGTCTTAGAGAGTTTCTATATTAGCCACCATTCTTTGACTCCAAATAAATTCTAATATAGCATGAGGAAGTGCCATGAGCGCTTCCTTAATTCCTGAGAACAGCAGCAACTGAATATCTTCAGAAACTCAGACCCATTATCTATAAAATTGTTATATTCATCTGTTTGGAGAATAAAACTGCTGAACAGTAGAGTTCTGTTATTAAAGATATACTTTCGACATCTGTTTTCAGATTTAACTGTAATGTTAAATATCATGTTTTGTTATGTCTGCTGTAACCCTGCACAGTGGCAGTACTGTACATGTGCTCACTTCAAGTTATGCAAGGGATTGGATGTAGTTAAACTAATGGCCTGTGCGCATATATATTTATATTTTTTTTACTGGCAAGGTTTCCTAAAATAAAGAAATGAAAGCATTAAACTGTGGAAGTGTGTTACATCAAAAAGCAAATCCAAACTTAGTTATCGTAAATCAGTGACTGAAATGTCTGTGGTCGATTTAAAATTAGAATCATAGGATCCGTTTGGTTGGAAAAGACCTTTGAGATCATTGAGTCCAACAGTACCTGTCCACTAGTAAACCATATCCCCGAGCAATAAAAATAAATATAGGTCTTCAAGATAACGGTCTTCAGTTGCTAAAGGCGCTAAGCATGCGTTTGTTGGTCCTGTTGTTAGTGCTTGGTATATCATCAGCAAGATTTGGCATTGTCTTCTTTATTTGAAACATACTGCTTTAGAAGTTAATAAAATAACTCGTTTCTCCCTTGTGCTGGACCATTTGCATAATTACAAAGAGAGTTCATGGAAGAGAGTCAATCAGATAATTCCCACATGCAAATTAAAGATCTTTCAATTAACATGGCAGGATGTGTGTGAAAACCACACTGATGTAGCAGAAGATATCCCCAGTGGCAGTTCAGCTCTCTGCCTGCGTGCCAAAGCATCTCTGTCTGGCTTCGCTTTGCCACTAGTGGACTCTGCTTAGGCAAAAGGGGGTGGTGGAAGAGAGCAAAAAGGGAAGTTTCTTAGAGATCTTTATTGCAATGTAAATTGCGGGACAGGGAGCATTGCTTTACTCTTAATTTTGTTTCAGGCAAAAGTCAACCCAGTTGACGAAAAAGCTGTGTCTCACCACATCAGTCCAGGAGGGTCTTAGAGTGCATTGAGGACTGTTTTCTGTCACAGCTGGTGAGTGAGCCCACCAGGGGTGAGGCTCTCCTTGACCTACTGTTTACAAATAAAGAAGGGCTGGTGGGTGATGTTGTGGTCGGAGGCTGTGTGGGGTGTAGTGATCATGAGATAATTGAGTTTTCTATAAAAAAATGTAACAAGAAAAGCCAGGAACAGGACATCGATGATGGACTTTTGACGGGCAGATTTCGCATTGTTTAAGGAACTGGTCAAGAAAGAACCCTGGGAAATAGTTCTTAGTGGCAAGGGGGTCCAGGAAGGCTGGATGCACTTCAAGAATGAAATCTTGAAGGCGCAGGAGCGGGCTGTCCCCGTGTGTTGTAAGAAGAGTCGTAGGGGCAGACGGCCGGCCTGGATGAGTAGGGAACTTCTGAAGGAACTAAGTAAGAAAAAGAGGATGTATCGCCGTTGGAAAGAAGGGGACGTAAGCCAGGTCATGTTCAAAGATGTTGTTAAGTCATGTAGAAAAAAAAATCAGGGAAGCAAAAGCCCAGCTGGAGCTTAAATTGTCCACTTCTGTTAAGAATAATATGAAGAGCTTTTATAAATGTATCAGTGGTAGAAAGAAGGGCGGCAGCGACCTCCACTCCTTGTTGGATGTGGAGGGAAATATAGTAACCAAAGATGCAGAGAAGGCTGAGGTACTTAATGCCTTCTGTGCCTCAGTTTTCAACAGTAAGGAAGTCTGTTTGCTTGACAGTTGGTCCTCCGAAGTGGTTGATGGGGGCAGGGTGCAATATGGCCCTCCTGCAATCCACGAGGAGGAAGTTAGAGACCTGCTAAGCCACTTGGACCCTCATAAGTCTATGGGGCCGGATGGGATCCATCCTAGGGTGCTGAGAGAGCTGGCGGATGAGCTTGCTAAGCCGCTCTCCATCATCTTTCAACAGTCCTGGCTCACTGGAGAGGTCCTGGAAGATTGGAAGTTGGCCAATGTGACGCCCATCCACAAGAAGGGCCGTAAGGATGATCCAGGTAATTACAGACCTGTCAGCCTGACCTCGGTCCCAGGTAAAATCATGGAGCAGATAATACTGGGTGCAATCATGCGGCACCTGCAGAACAGCCAAGAGATCAGGCCCAGCCAGCATGGATTTAGGAGGGGTAGGTCCTGCCTCACCAACCTGATCTCCTTTTATGACCATGTGACTCGCCTGGTGGATGAGAGGAAGGCTGTGGATGTGGTACACCTGGACTTCAGCAAGGCCTTTGACACTGTCTCCCACAGTAGACTCCTAGGGAAGCTGGCAGCCCGTGGCTTAGATGGGAGCACTCTGAGCTGGGTTAGGAATTGGCTGGATGGCCGAGCCCAGAGAGTGGTGGTCAATGGTGTCTCATCCAGTTGGCGGCCGGTCACCAGTGGTGTCCCCCAGGGATTGGTGTTGGGTCCCGTCCTGTTTAATATCTTTATTGATGATCTGGATGAGGGGATTGAGTCCATCATCAGCAAGTGTGCAGATGATACCAAGCTGGGAGGAAGGGTTGATCTGTTAGAGGGTAGGATGGCCCTACAGAGGGACCTGGGCAGATTGGAGAGATGGGCTGATTCTAATGGGATGATGTTTAATAAGTCCAAATGTCGGGTACTTCATTTTGGACACAACAATCCCATGCAGAGCTACAGACTGGGGACAGAGTGGCTGGAGAGTAGTCAGGCAGAAAAGGACCTGGGAGTGCTGGTGGCCAGGAAGCTCAACATGAGCCAGCAGTGTGCCCAGGTGGCCAAGGCCAATGGCATTCTGGCCTGCATCAGGAATAGTGTAGTGAGCAGGACCAGAGAAGTTATCGTCCCCCTGTACTCGGCACTGGTCAGGCCGCACCTTGAATACTGTGTCCAGTTCTGGGCCCCTCAGTAGAGGAAAGATGTCAGGACGTTGGAGTGTGTCCAGAGGAGGGCAACGAAGATGGTGAAGGGGCTGGAGCACAAGCCCTACGAGGAGCGACTGAGGGAGCTGGGGCTGTTTAGTCTGAAGAAGAGGAGGCTCAGGGGAGACCTTATTGCTCTCCACAAGTACCTAAAAGGAGGTTGTAGTCAGGCAGGGGTTGGTCTCTTCTCTCGGGTGACCAGTGACAGAACTAGAGGGCATGGACTCAAGCTTCGTCAGGGAAAGTTTAGGCTTGATGTTAGGAAAAAGTTCTTCACTGAAAGGGTGATTGGCCATTGGAATGCGCTGCCCAGGGAGGTGGTGGAGTCGCCGACCCTGGAGGTGTTTAAGGGGAGACTGGATGAGGCATCATCACTCCTGCCCAATTTGGTGTCATCCGCAAATGTACTGAGGGAACAGTCAAACCCCTCATCCAGATCACTGATGAAGGCATTAAACAAGACTGGCCCTGTCGGGGGTCACCATTTGTTAAGGACACCATTTGTCGAAGACAGCGGGAGACTTAACGACACGCATATGGTGTTTGATTAACAAGTCTCAGTCTTTATTACCAGTACTTCTACCTAAATAGTTTAGTTAATGAGCTTCATACATATTACAAAACTTTAGCTCCTTATTGATTACAGACTTTATCATTGCATAAGCGTCACATACATTCCTGTAGTTTTAGAAATCCATCTGGTCCCGTGGGAGACATCCTGTTATCTCCCTTGCCTAAGCTTCACTGCACAACAAGGGCCCACTGACCTTGCTGATCAGTATTTTTTCACATAGCTCAGTATTTTTCCACTCAAGGCCTAAGCAGCTTGCTTTTGTCAGGCTCATGTCTGCTTTCAATGAGCCAGGTTTCAGTAAGTCTCTCCACAATTGTTGTTTAGAAATTGATGATGAGGGAAAAACTGTAAATGAACTTGTTAAAGAAATGAAGAAAATTGCACATGTCCCAGTTCAAACTTGGAATGGAATCAACATGGGAGGATTAGGGGGAAACTTTTCGGGTGGCAATTGGTTTGCTAAAATTGGGGTGGTTGTATTGGGAATATTTGCAGGATTGTTAATAATTTCATATTTAATACCATGTTTTATTAGACTGATACGTTCGGTTGTACAAGGAATGCAGATATCTGCAGTACCTATAGGTTCTGAAAAAGGAGAAGAAAAGACTCATTCCTTGATGATAGTGAAAGCAAAAAGTGACCCAAAACTAATTCCAATACAGCAAGTATTGACTAGATTGGAAACTAAAACACAAATCAATACTATAAAGAAAAAGATGGGGGATTTTGAGACGTGTACATCTGATTCGTGTAAATATGGGACAACATTGAAGCAAGATGATGAAATATAATTTTTTTGTATAATCATAAGCTTAAGCAACTGTACACAGTTTTTATATCTTGTGAAAGACACTGAGTGTATTTCTTGATAAACTATTTCAACCCAGTTTTGCTGATAACCGCATAGTGCTGCACAAGAAGATATCAAGAGCGCATGGGCAGAACCTAAGTTTATCTGGAAGACAAACTGAGGAGGATTGCTAACGTCACCCAACGACCACTAGATGGGAGCAGAGAAGACCCCAAGTGATGAAGAGAGCATGCGTCATAAAAAAACCCACACCTATTCTAGGAATCCATGTACATAAACCAACCTTTTCTCGGAAATAGCCGGGAATATGTATTAGTATAGTAAATATAAACCGAATGGAAGAATTGTACGGTGTGCGTGTTGGTGGAGCGCAGACTCCCCGCGCACCCAGCGCTGTTTGCTTGCCTTTATTCGCTTAATAAATTGAAATTCCTGGACTGTTTATGGTCTGAGCCTTGATCATTTATCACAGTAAATAAAGGCAAGTAAACAGCGCTGGGAGCGCGGGGAGTCTACACTCTACCAACATGCACATGTGCTAATTCCAGTTTCTTCTATTTATAGTTTCAGTTTCCCCAAAACCTCCCCCCTCCTCTTGTTTCCTTGGTGTGACTTAGTGTCGTTCCTCTTGTGCAGATTCCACTGTTGCTAGGGGTCTTCTTTAGATGACCTCCGCCCAGCCCCAGCGCCGCAACCCCGACATAACAAACCAGAATTCCTGCCACAACAGCGACCGAAAACAAGTTGAAACAAAGCCAAGCACATCCCATCCTGTACCTGGTTCCCTGCCCGCGGCTATGTTAGACAGTCTGTTTTGCCTTATCTTAATCTTTTACTGTTCTTTCTTATTCCCAAGAATCAGTCTCCCATTTCTCACAAGGTGATTCAAATACAGTCAAAAATCAGAATAGATTCTACTGACAACAGTATATATAAAAAAAAAATCCTTTTTTTTAAAATACTGTAAACAAGGAAATCAGACTATTCATATTTTCATCTAAAATCATTAGAGAGTGTTACTGGTCCCCCCCTTCCTCTGTGCAGGCCATCTTCTTTCTTATCTTCAAAGTTTTCATCTGGTCATAACTTCCTTATCTTCTGACTTGACTCAGCCCTGGGACTTTTGTGCAACTCAGTAAATGTTCAACTTAAGCCCATCCTCACAGTTTATCTGTACCGAGGTTTCATTGGTCAGCTGCTGTTTTAGTTTTTGAAGGTCTTTCTCCCTGAGTTATAAGTTTGCTTCCTCTGTTTCAACACTTGCTTAGTCATACATGGTAAGAAAGTTCACTCATGCTAAAACCAAAGTTCACTTACATCAAGTTGTCCACTCATGATAAGCTACAAGCAAGTTATAATTTAACTAAACTCGAACCAATCACACAATTAATTCTAAAATTCTGTAAGTAAACTTATTTTAATCCCCAAACAAAGAAACAAATGCTGTCAAGCTAAATTAATGCTGTAGGAATCCTTAAATCCCTCACAAATAAATAAAAGAGACTTGTTAATAACTTCACCTTTGGATAGCATGCACCTAGTTTAATGACACTATTCAGTCAAGTTTCAAGTTTCACCTGATTCATCATTGAATATTAGAAATGACTCTACCTTAATAAAAGTAGATAAAAAGATATATATGTAATGCTATGAATATTGTCATAAGAAATGCTGTTTCAAATGCTAGAATATTATATTTTTAAACTACTTAAATTTTGAAAAAATTAAGATCATAATTCATACATAGAAATAAATAGTTCATGTGGCATATTGCACCTCAAGTCTGAATTCGTAATAGTGCGACAAGAAGAATAATGGGCAATGACCATTCATTTTGTTTTCTGCAAACAGCATCCATAGACCTTGTCAAAATTTCTCTAACAATGCTCCAAATTCTCTTGAGCTTTAGCAATCTAACAATCTTTGTCATCTCCTGTGTTCTTTGACATACTTATTACATATTGTAAAGGGATATATTAAATTCAAAACGTATTCTCGTTTGCAAAAGAATATGGATAAACAAAATTATGAACTGCAAGTCATCTACAACAGAGTAAATAAATAGATTTGGATAAAAGAATAATGAATATAAAATTTTAACTGAAATTTCAGACAGTTGCCATATAACTTTCCAATTAAATGAATGTTTTTTTCCAAACTGCCATACAATAAAGTACTTTGCAGCAATTCACCACAATATTGTTATGTGACTGCTCATTTTCTCAGAACATGGGAAAAAAAGGCATCACTAAAAAAATACAGCTAACACACCACAGAGCAGTTTCCTCAGCCGATGTTGGGCATCCAGGGGCCCAGATCTGGGAAGTTGTGAAGGGACTGCCAAAGCTCATCTGATCCTCTGAGTACAACTGTTGTCCGAAAAGTCAGATTCGTTACCCAGCATGCTAATACCCAATTATCTCACATGCCAAGTCGAGATATTGATTTTATTACAGAGTTGCAAAAGTCTGGGTGCTCAATGGCTTTTTCAAAAATCAGGTACACCTGACAGGAGTCTCTGCGCTCAATTTATTACAAAAGTTACAGGTGATTGCATGATACAAGTTCTCTACTATGCATACACAGTGAGTAGGGAGACTGCTTCTGGTTCATGAATTCCTATATGTACCAGAGTGCCCAATACCTCTCTTGGGATGAGATTTGCTGAGTAAACTGGGAGTTCAAATTAGTTTTGACCAAGGAAAAATCCCAGTACGCATTCCTGAGACTCATGCCTTGTAGGCACAGATTTATTTGTTATAGGAGGCCAGAATCCAAGAAGGCCAGAATGCACAAAGGACAGAGAGAGTATCAGATGCAATCAAGGATGCAGAAATCAGGTAGAGCCAAAAATGTGGACCTGGTTGTAGGAATAAAGCTAAATGTGGGGAGAAGAGGGAACCCTAAAGTTTTCTGAATATTCCTCCCCCGTAGTCTGGGTACAAGGAAAAGAAAATTCAGTGGAGAGGGAATATGTGCACAGGTGCAGCACACTGCTTATGAGAAAGGAAGGCAGCCACCATGGAGAAAGGACAGATCCTGAACAAGAACAGTATATTGCGACGAGCGAGGAGAACCATGCAATAGACTCAATGTGAGTGGTAAAGCAAGTTCTGGTTTATTGCGAAGCTCATTCACAACTATACCATAGTCCATGTCTACTTAAGTTATGTCTACTTGTGTAACAATCATTGGCTTGTCTAATAATCATTTCCCCTTACTTACACTTGTCTTATAATCTTTAGTTTGGCTCCAAAAGACCTATAATCACTATCTTAACTCTAAAAGTTACACTATCATGCCCCTCTTCAAAGCTCTAAGGTTACATTAGCATGTTCCTCCTACTTGCTCCTCCTACTTTCTCCTCCTACTTGCAGCTACTGCTATATGCTCAGGTCCGGGTCTCACTCTGGCCTGCTTCCTTTGGTTGTTTATCTGTTACAAGGTCTTCTTGACCTTATCTTGGGGATTTTCTCACTGCCTCCCTCCTTGTCAGCGTGACTCAGCAAAATCCTCAGTACTTTTTATCACAGCCCAGCTCAGTTGATTTTTGTCAGGGCCGATTTACAGAGCTCCTCCTTTGAGCCTTGTCCACGCTCCCGCAACCATTCTCCAACAAAGAATGAGTTGAAGAAGGCATTAAACACCTCAGCCATTTCCTCATCCTTTGTCACTTTATTTCCCACCGCAGCCAGCAAAGGATGGAGATTCTCTTTAGCTCTCTTTGTTTTTAATGTATTTATAGAAACATTTTTTTATTGTCCTTTACCTCAGTAGACAAATTAAGTTCTAGTTGGGCTTTGACCCTTCTAACGTTCTCCCTGCATAGCCTCACAACATCTTTGTAATCCTCCTGAGTGTCCTTCCCCTTCTTCCAAAGGTCGCAAACTCTCTTTTTTGTTCTGACTTCCAGCCAAAGCTCCCTGTTCAGCCAGGCTGGTTGTCTTTCAGCACATGGGAACAGCCTGCTCCTGCACCTTTAAGACTTCCTCTTTGAAGAATGTCCAGCCTTCCTGGATTCCTTTGCCCTTCAGGTCTTCCTCCCAGGGGACCCTGTTAACCAGGCACTTAAACAGGCCAAACTTTACCCTCCAGAAGTCCAAGGTGGCAGTTCTGCTGACCCCCCTCCTCACTTCTCCAAGAATTGAAAACTCTTATCAATTTGTGATCGCTGTGCCCAAGACAGCCTCCAACCATCACATCACCCACAAGTCCTCTGTTTGTGAACAACAGGTCCAGCAGGGCACTTTCCCTAGTTTACTCACTCACCAGTTGTGTTTGGAAGTTATCATCTTCCACGCACTCCAGAAATTTCCTAGACTGTTTCCTTTCTGCTATATTGTATTTCCATCAGCTATCTATCTGGTAGATTGAAGTCCCCCGTGAGGACAAGGGCTAGCAATTGTGAGGCTTCTCCCAGCTGCTTAGAGAGTAATTAATCTGTCTCTTCATCCTGGTTGGGTGGTCTATAACAGAGCCCCACCATTATATCTGTCTTTTTGGTCTTCCCCCTGATTCTTACCCATAAACACTTCACCATCATTAAGCTTTAGACAATCCAAATACTCCCTAACCTACAGAGCCACTCCAACACCTCTTCTTCCTTGCCTATCCCTTCTGAAGAGTTTATAGCCATCCACTGAAGCACTACAGCTGTGTGAGACATCCCACCATGTTTCAGTGATGCTATAAAAGCATCATATAAAAGCTATATCATAGCTTTCCTGCTGTACAATGTCTTCCAACTCCTCCTGCTTGTTTCCTATGCTGCGTGCATTGGTGAAGAGACACTTCAGCTGTGTCACTCTTACGGTTTCAGTTAATTCAGGTCAGTTTCCTGACTCTGGCTCGGCCTTAGTGCAAAGTAACTTCATTTTCTGAAAGATAACTGCATGAGGTTTTTCAGACAGTTTCTTTCTAGAAGTGATAACATGAAACACTGGTATACAGAAAGGCCAATACTTATACTTGTTCCTCTAGTTTAGTTATCCTCGAACTGGCGAAAAAGGCCGCACCTGCAGGGAGGGGCAGACAGGACAGGTGACCCCAAACTGACCAACAGAGTATTCCATCCCATATATGTCATACTCGGTATAAAATTGAGAGATCACAAGGGTCTTATTCTCTTCTGCGATGGCCAACGTCCAGTGAGGACCTAGTTTGTCTGATTGTTCCTGATCCCAAATCCGTGCATCCTTGAATTTATTTCCTGAGTTCCGCTCCCTTCAAACTGTGGACCCATTCCCTCGTGTCTGCTCTACAGCATTTGTGGTGATTTAGAGTCATCGAGGGGTGGGGTGGGGGCACAATCTTGGATATTTGTACATATTTCATTACTTTCTAATTATTTTAATCATTATTACTATTTTTATCATCAATTCATTAAAGCTGTAGTTTTAGTTTCCAACCCGCAAGTCTTTTTCCTCTCAATTTCTTCTCTTCTTCCCCTAGGAAGTGAGGGGGTAGAATCTGGGAGCCCAACTGCATTGTTTTAGCTGCTGAAAATTACCTGGGATGGGGCTAAACTATGACAGTTCTTTGGTGCCCAACATAGGGCTCAAATAGAGTTGAACTGAACCAAATTGGATCCTTCCGAACTGCTCCCACACGTTTGCTGATCTAACTTGCCTGGATAGCTCAGTTGGCACTGCAAAAAAAAATCTGAATCTCAGTGTGGCAGTGGTTCAGCTGGGCAGCCTCGGCAGCCTCGACTAGCTCTATTGATAAGGTACATTTGGTAGAGTGTCAGTGCTGCAGGCCTGAAGCTCCTGTTCACTGCTTATCAGGGCGAGATTTGAAAAGCACAATTAGAAAGTGTTACAATTTTTTTTTCCTTGGGAACTGAAGGGTTGGAAATTAAAGTGGACAGCTGGTTTATGCTGTTCTAGAGAAATTAATTTTTTGTTCTTGTAAAACTTTTCCAACTGTTGATTAAAATAATAGCAATCTCAATAATGATGCAGATGCTAATGGCTGACATATGGTTCATGGGATTTGTGGCAGTCCATGGCGTAGTGGCCCTCTGTTGTATTTTGTGTGTTATTGATTGGAGGTGCTAGGAAAAGATAGTTAAAATCTGTCTTTTCCTAAGCCTGATTTATGTGGAAATATTTGTAATAAGCTATTCCTCTAAGACTCATGAAATTTTGTTTTCATCTGGGTTTCTCAATGTGGCATGTGAGACAGAAGATATGTTATGGCTTACTTGCTCTCTGCATCTTTCTGGCAGTTATCTATTTTAAATGCTGGAAAAATGTGACACTCATGATTTGTGGTCTCATTGTAATACACCTTGTGATATGTGTAGCTGTGACTTTACCTGGGAATCTTGGGCATTAATTAGAGACCCTTGTTTTTAATTACACTGTTGACCTTGTCTGGGATAAGAATGATACTCGGTTTAGCTACCATTCAGAGGAGCTAAACTGGGGGAACTACACTTCCTTATATTATGCTGATCTGATTCCACTAGATTTTGATCTAATTAGCAAAATTTTGTTTGTGAGTATTGTATTCCAGATGGGATATCTTATAGGAGTGATAAGATACCAGCGCAGGAGTTACGCAATCACCTTAGCCCTCAGTGAGTATGTTGTTTTGATAAGAGGTCTTGCAAGACGTAAATCTAAGATGGTTGCAACCGTAACTTGCAAAATAAGAACCATCGCTACACAGACAGCATCAACCTTAATGAGCACCGCAACTTCACAGACAGCTACTTGACCTAAATCTGTATCAGTGGCTACAAACACCATAGCTATGCTTACTGATTCTATACTAGTGCCAGTTGCTCCTGTGAAGAAGATTAAATACAAACAAACCTCAACAGAGGAGGTGAAACAGCCTGATGAGGATGGTGATGAGGGTGAAGAAGAAACAGCTCCTATTCCAGAGCAAGAGGAAGATGATACAGAAGAGGATCCTTCACAGCAACCAGAGTTTTTCATGATCACCAAGTCCTTCACAGCAGTCACAGAGTCTGTCACGATTTTCAAGTCCTTCATGGCTACCACAGAGTCCATCAAGACCATCAAGTTCTTTAGGATTTCAAAGTCCTTCACAATCGCCAAGTCTTTTTACCATTGCCCAATTCTGTACAACCATCAAATCCTCCACAACAAAAACGTCCTTCAAAATCAGTGCCCTCACAGGATTAGCAAACGAATAATTCAGGACAATCAAAATCAGAGGCAAACAGTAGATCCTTATCTATGAAGGAGTTGCAACTTCTATGAAAAGACTTTAAACGTCATGATGGTGATACAATTGTTTCTTGGTTGCTCTGGTGCTGGGACAATGGAGCCGATACCATAGACTTAGATGGAACAGAAACCAAGCAGATGGGACCCCTAGCCAGAGATGGAGACAATAATATGGCACTTTGGAGAAAGTCAAAGGTCCTTAGCCTCTGGAGAGGACTCTTGTCAGCCGTAAGGGACAGGTATCCCTATAGAGATGACATTGAATGCTGCCCAATCCTCTGGACCACCATGGAGAAAGGTATTAAGTACCTGAGAGAAATGGGTGTGTGAGGAATTGATCTATAGTACGGTAGTGGGTTGGCTTTTGGATTTTTAGGCCTTCCTTAGCAACAGGGGTCAGAAATCTAAGGAAGTATTCCATATCTTCCTTTAATGTAACACAACATATAAATAAGGCATAGATAAGAGAGTTTGCTCTCTTCTCTTCCGGCGAGGTTTGGGAACAGTGGGTCCCTTGCGTTGGTCTTGTCTGGAGCTGAGGCCTGCGGTGGCTGTTGTTGTCTGCCCACGTGTGGGGGAAGAGTGCTGGG
Organism: Tapera naevia; assembly: GCA_033556795.1. Taxonomy (NCBI): domain Eukaryota; kingdom Metazoa; phylum Chordata; class Aves; order Cuculiformes; family Neomorphidae; genus Tapera; species Tapera naevia. Next base: position 7,671 of record JAUMJJ010000004.1, on the reverse strand, counting down.
TCAGGTCTGGCTGTCTTGTTTTTCTCAAGGGAAGTGGTGAGATTTTGCTAGTTCTTTACTTTGTTAGTTACCAGGTTTTCCAGTTGTGCATACCTGTTTTGGTTTTGTTCCTTTTTGCCCCTTTTTCCCATTTTTCCTTCCCCTCTTCCCTTTCTTGGGAGTTCTACATAATATCCTTACTGTATATAACTGTGTATATGTAAAAATACACATATATTTTGGTGTGGTTCAGTTGATTTCGTTTTCTCTCAGTTTCTATAGTTTTTCCTCTGCCTAAAGGGGGAAGAGGGGAATGGGCTTTCACTGAGCGTTGGAGATTTTGGTGGGAAGCCAGTTCAAACTTGCTCAAGTATGTGGTGTTTAAGCACAGACCCTGACGAATTACCATGTCACTGAGATATGTTGTGGAAGTTTGTGCAGAGTGTCCCACTGATATATTCCCACACATTGTCAACAATTTTTTGGGGAGAAACTGCTGGTAATCCAGTGGTGGGTGAAGTGGTTGACAGTCTCTGGCAGTATGAAGACAGTATCTCTCAACCTTTACAGGCCTGTGTCTTGGCTCTGGAGAAATCATCTGAAAAAATGTCTGAAGGATTCGACAAACTGTTTGATAAATTGTCTCATAGGGATAGACCTTACTTCTCACAGACCCACATCTCAGCCATTAAGAAGAAACGTCATCTTGCAAAACCAGCCAGAAAAACTCAGCAAACACCACGATGCATCCTGTGGCTTTTCCTGTGTAACCATGAAGAGGACATGAGGAGATGGGATGGACAACCTACTGCTGCTCTCAAGTTACGAGTTCATGACTTAAAAGTCATGTAGAGTTTCTTTCCAGAGAAATGTTGCTCCAGTCTCCAGTGTATGGAAATCTAATTCCCGTCTACAAGGTGCGAGTAAGTAGGATTGTTCTCAGCCCCCTGCAAACCAAACAAACCCATCTCAGTCATCTTCTTAGATGAACACGCCTTAATTCCTTTGAGGTGTTTCACTAGTGTTTCCCTCTTGGCTCCTATTACCTCAGCAGCCCCTGGCTCATCTCTGTACAACTTCAAGTGTGCTCAAGTGTACCCAGCACATCTCAGAGACACAGGCTGAGGGCCCTCACTAGCACCCTGATATAGCAGAATGTTAAGTTTAGGAATTGCTATAGTAGAATTTTACAATTAAGCAACAGGAATAGATGATAGCAGAGGAATGCATAAGGAGATAACCGCAGGAAGGGAGGAGGGGTGTAGAAAATATTTTAGAAGAATCAGGGCATTCTGTGATCCTTGAGGCCTGTATGCACAACCCTGCCTACTTGCCAAACGACAAAGATACAGTGACCTTGGCATGTTATGAGAAAATGGAATGTTAGCTGATAGATAAGAAAGAGAATGTGAAACAGGAGGTTTTAGCTGCAAAAGAAGGGGGGCTGCAGGGTATCAGGTAACAGCGCATGGACAGAAACTTATAACCAATTCAGATAGAGAATATACCAAATGGACAGCATGTAGTAGCCAATTATATGTACACTTGTAGCGTGTGAACACAGATTGTGAGTATAAAGTAACGTGTGGAAGCACAATAAAGTGAGCATTGACCTACCTCCGTGAGGATACATCTGTGACTCGAGGGGCTCTCCGATAGAGGGGAAGGCTAACTAGGAGGGACATTATGCAAGTTGGGCAAGATAAGGAGGAAACTTTTTTTCCAAAGCGGTTTCAGGCGGTCTTGCGGCTACAACTCAGCATTTTAGTCAAGAGGTGAAAAGGGCAAGGCCGAGGAAGACTACTGACTTCATCCTGAAGACCCTCAACAACCACCACCACCAGTCAGTATGCATGCGCAAGTGGAAGGAGACATATGTTAATGATTTCCCCAAACTAATTGTAATAACCTGTCCCATTTCTCGGAAATATAATGAATATGTATAGGTGTATGCTTGAAATAACAAGCTTGTTAAGGGATCGGCGCACAGGGCTTTTGGAAATATCCAAGCTGTGTCCGACATCATAATAAACATACCTACTTCAATACTTGCCTAAGTGCTGGAGTTTGATTCCACACGTCAATCCTGTCCCTCTAACCTTGGTGTTCCATCCCACAGATTGTCTTAGGCAACTCTGATATTATCCTCCTCCCCCTTCATGTATAATGTAAAGCTCTGTCAACGTAAGCTTGTGAGCAAAGACCCTCTTTCCCCTTGAAGAAAGGTGAATTCCGTCAGACACCAGCAAGCCTGGTGTCGCGTAGGCCATCCCGTTATTGAAAAACTCAAAATTGTGGTGATAACACCAGCTGATGAGCCATGTGTTAATAGACTGGGTGTGTCTCTTTCTCCCAATGTCACTGCCTGTGTTACAGATTCTATTACCAGCAGTCCCAAGGCCCTGAAGCCTCTTTTGATTGCCCTTGGCCTACGTGTTGCAGTCTCATCACATGCCACATGGAAGAACAGTAATGGATAATAGTCCAAGGGCTGTACCAGGATAGGAAGTTTCCTAGCAATCCTTAACCCGGGCCCCAGGGAGGCATCAGACTTCCCTAAGAGGAGGGTCTGTCTGGCATATTTGATTCTACAACTATAACCTGTCTTTTCTTCCCTATGGAGGAGGTCTTGATATGGGGGATAGGCCTTTCTGAGCCTGGCAACACCTCTGGTATAGATGGACTGTTATCCACATCTCCCATTGACTGGTCTTCCACCTCCAGAGCCTCATATCTGTTATACAGAGGTATCCAGGAAGGTGAGGGGGGCAAGAAGGGCGTTTGCCTGCTACCCTGAGCATGGACTTCACTCCTTTGCTTTGAGCTACTGTTTTCATCTTGGTGGGGATACCCTTGATCTTGTGTTTTTTTTCTGGTGGCTGTTCCTGTTTCTGTCTCAGGAAGGGCAGAGCATGGCTCCACCAGTCTACCTCTTTCTCACACTCCCTGATGCTCCTGAACCTTTCTACTTCCTCATGTAACTTTGCCACCATGCTGAGCAAATCATCCACCTGGTCACACCTCACTCAGCTGTTTTCACTACCGCCATCCATTAGCAGTGAAAGGCTCTGGCTCTCCCTGCAGCCTGAGACCTGGATGGTGGCATATTTTGTGGGATGTTTATCTGGGTTGCCACATCCATTTTGGTGATCGTAAAGAACATAGCTTTCCACTGCATGGATACCATAGCTAGGCCCTGCGGTGGATAAAGGCACGGACCCCGATGCAAAATGGAATCGGAATCAGAATCATTTATTTGTAACACAAATTACTCTTTTATAACAGTCTTTTTGCAAAGTCATTGTCCACGTACCAATTTCACATCTATGATTGGGCTAAAGGACTTTTGCACCGCCTTAAGCTGTTTCTTAATTGGTAGCATAAGTTCTTTTTTTTCCCTCATTACCGCTTACTTGATAAATGCCAGGGACTTTCCACTACTTTCCAGGTTAGCCAATTCTCAGCTCATTATCAAGGCCTCCGTGCTATTTCCCAGGCTTAATCCTACAAGGCCCCTTCTGAGAGGATTATAACTACTGAATGAACTCACTACTTGGGCTGGTAGGGCGACTACGCCCTTCCTGTGCGCCTTTCCTCACAAACTGATGCTCAAATTGCTGTGCCACACTCTGGCTGATGCACCATGCTCTGTTTGCCCACTCTGGTCGCAGCGATCCTGGTCACTAGCTCTCCCTAGGCTGCTTTTTGTAGGTAAGGGGGATGTTGCCATTGCTTTGGCAAAGCCCATGCCTTATCAGCATCTCCTGTGAGAGCTGCTGGCTCCTGGTGGATCTCTCTGCTGCCCTGGTGCTTCTCTGCCTCAGGAAAACCCCTGTACACCAAGATCTGTGGGTATTTGCATCTGATTTGCATATGATCAACTTCATTTTTGAATGTCTACACTACTATTATAAGGATGAAAAGCAGCCCTCCTGAACAAAATTCTCAGCTTAAGAATAATTAGTAGCCAGTGGAGATTTTCATAGCCATTCATGTTTCTATAATCCTGTCCCTATGAACTATAATACACCTTCTAGTTCTTAAATATGATGACAGCAAATTTGTGTCTTAGGGGCTGGAACTGAGAGTCCTTGCCAGTGACATCGTGCTCCTTGCAGATGATCACGCTGGGGGACCATTACTGAAAATGGTAAAACCATGGCCAGAACTATGAAGGCGTTTTAAAAGCCCAGTGAGAGTGCCCCAGCACCCCACCCCTACCCACCCACCCCCGGCTGGTGCAGTCTCTCTCTGAACTCAGAAGGTAAGTTCAGTTGGTGAGTGGGAGCCCAGCCATGGTATACACCCAGCGGGAGGCTGCATACTCTGCACCTGTTAGAGGGGATGCATCAACCCACACGGAGCTGCCAGAGAAACACGCAGGAGTCCAGGTCTCTGGCTGCAGGGAGTGCCACCAGCTTGTGCTGGAAACAGAGGGCAGCGGAGGCAACAGCTGTGTAAGGTGTGACCAGGTGGACTTATCTCCTCAACCTGGTGACAGAGCTATGAGAGGAAGTAGATAAGCTAAGGAGCATCAGGTAGAAAAGATGATCCTGGGAACTACTGACCTGTCAGCCTCATCTCTGTGCCTGGGAATATCATGGAACAGATGCCCATAGAAGCCATGCTAAAGCACACGGAGGACAGGGAGGTGATTCGAGACAAACCACATGGCTTCTCCAAGGGCAAGTCCTGCCTGACCAACCTAGTGGCTTTCTATGATGGGGTGATGGGAAAAGCAACAGATGTAATCTATCAGGACTTCTGTAAAGCCTTCGGCACAGTCCCCCCCAACATTGGAGAGATATGGATTTGATGGGTGGACTGTTTCATGGATAAGGAATTGGTTGGATGGTTGCTTCCAGAGAGCAGTAGCCAATGGCTCAATGTCCAGATGGAGATCTGTGACGAGTGGTGTCCCTCAGGGGACCATACCGGGACCAGTGCTGTTTAATATTTTCATTAATGATATAGACAGAAAATTGAGTGCATCCTCAGCAAGTTTGCAGATGACACCAAGCTGAGTGGTGCAGTTGTCACACCAGAAGGACAGGATGTCATCCAGAGGGATCTGGACAATCTGGAGAAGTGGGCCTGTGTGAAAATCATGAGGTTCAACAAGGCCAAGTACAAGGTCCTACACCTGGCTCAGGGCAATCTGTGGTTTCAATACAGGATGGGGAACGACGTGATTGAGAGCAGCCCTGTGGAGAAGGACTTGGGGGTGCTGAATGATGAGAAGCTCGACATGAGCTGGCATTGTGAGCTCGCAGCCCAGAAGGCCAATTGTATCCTGGGCTACATCAAAAGAAGCATTGCCAGCAGGTCGAGGGAGGGGATTCTCCCCCTCTACTCTGCTCTCATGAGACTGCACCTGGAGTATGTTAAGAGAAATTTAGTATTAGAAGTTTTATAAACTGTTGCTGAGAGCTTTCAAGAGTTAAAATAAAGTTCTTAGTTCTGTCCCCTGTACAGATCCTTCCAGGGCTGGTTTAAAACCTAGTACTGCTGATCAAATAAAAGAACATGTTAGACAAAAGATGAAAAATTAATTTAAGCAGATGCGTTTGTATAAGAGCCGGGTTTCAGTCATTAATAGAATACTGAGGGACTTCGAATGGAATCAGTCAGAGGCAAAGTGAGGCATACTGAAGTGGAACAAGAAGAAAGAAGTTTGTTAAGAAAGAAGAATTGAGAGGACTTAATAAGTGATGAGTTCTGAGGACATGAAGACCCCATGGAAAATTTGAAAGGCTTTGTACCTTATGTAATTGGGATAAGAATAGTATATAAATCAGCTTGCAACTTTGCATCTTTGCTATCCACTGTGGTGGTGCCCAACTCCGAGTTGTGAAATTAAAGCAAACCTAGTGTTATCTACAAACTTTGTCGATATTTTTTTTTTACAGTTTTTGGCACCCCAGATGGGACACTAGAACGCAAGAGGAAGGATCAGTGCTACTCTGAACAAACCTGTGACCAATGCTCCTGCCAGCACCTAAGGAGGTGAGTTCACCTTTGAGCTTTTGGCCACGGGTTATTTCAGACTACAGCCTGGAGTACTCTTGTGTTTAAACTTGCTGTTATGTAATGAGTAAGTATAAGTATGGGAAGTGCACTCAGCCTCGAAAGGAGGACACCCCTTGCTGAGGTTTTAGAAAACTAAGACAAGATTGTTTTGACAGAAGCTCTTAAAAAGAAAAGGTTAATATTGTTATGTCAGGAAGATTGGCCATATCTTACTCAAGTAAGAGGAGGGGAGGGCAACTGATTTATGGCCCTCCAAGGGAACCTTTAAATCTCACAAGCTGAAGTTTTTGAGAATTATTTTAGAAGATGAGTGTTCTTGAGATATTGATTATTGGTATGTTTGGGATAATTGGGCCTATCAATGAAGAAAAATAAGCCTCGACCTGGCTTACTTCCCTCTGCACCAGTGACAGAGGAAACTGACCCTGGAATCGCAGGAATGTACCCTATGAGGTTTGAGTACATTCCAAACCCTTGGGCCTGAAGTCTCTCCTATAACGGCAGTTGTGAGACATGAGCCCTGTCAACAGGGTGATTTAGTATCCTGGCAAAGTAAAATGCCTTGTTTGAGAGAGGATGCTGAAAAGTGTGCTCTGTTATTACCTGGTATTGTTACTGATTATACTCCCAATTTGAATGATATGAAAACCCCATTATCATATAATCATAGAATCCTCCAGTTGGAAAAGAACTCTTGAGATCATCAAGTCCAATCGTGCCCATCATCCGCTAAACCATGTCCTTCAAAAACTCATCTATCCTTTTTTTTTTTTAAACACCTCCAGGGATGGTGACTCAACCACCTCCCTGGGCAGCTGTTCCAGTGCCTGAACACCCTTTCAGTAAAGAAATTCTTCCTAATATCTAGTCTGAACCTCCCCTGGTGCAACTTATGGCCATTTCCCCTTGTCCTATCACCTGTCACTTGAGAGAAGAGATCAACACTCGCTCTGCCATAGCCTCCTTTCAGGCAGCCGTAGACAGCAATGAGGTCTCCCCTCAGCCTCCTCTTCTCCAAATTAAACAACCCCAGTTCCTTCAGCCATTCCTCATAGGACTTGTTTCACCAGCCTCGTCGCGCTTCTCTGGATGCACTCCAACACCTCAATGTCCTTACACTGAGGGGCCCAGAATTGAACACAGTCCTCGAGGTGTGGCCTCACCAGTGCTGAGTACAGAGGCACAATCACTGCCCTGGTCCTCCTGGCTGTTTTTGATACAGGTCGAAATGCCATTGGCCTTCCTGGCCGCCTGGGCACACTGCTGGCTCATATTCAGTTGGTTGTCAACCAACACCCCCAGGTCCTTCTCCGCCAGGCAGCTCTCCAGCCAGTCTTCCCCAAGCCTGTAACACTGCATGGGGTTGTTGTGTCCCAAGTGCAGGACTCGGCATTTGGTTGTTAAACCTCATCCCATTGCTCTCAGCCCATTGATACAGCCTGTTCAGATGCCTCTGCAGAGCCTCTCTTCCTTCAAGCAGATCAACACTGCCACCCAGCTTAGTCTCATCTGCAAACTTGCTAAGGGTGCACTCTTTTAATGTGGAAGAGTGAAAAGAGAAAGAGAGAGAGAAAGAGAGAGAGAGAGGGAGAGAGAGAGAGGGAGAGGGAGGGAGAGGGGGAGAGAGGGGGAGAGAGGGGGAGAGAGAGGGGGAGAGAGGGG